>JAGMVL010002394.1:0-1264735 GCA_019202695.1 Populus x sibirica | reverse complement strand
CCGAGTCCCTAGGGGCCGCTTGGGATGGCTAAAACCATGGGGCACCCGTGATGTACAGCTCGTTGATTATTTCGAGTCCTTGAAGTGCGTTTGGGATGAGCGAAACCATGGGCCACCCGTGTCATGGTAGCCGCTGATTATTTCTCGAGTCCCTAGGGGCCGCTTGGATGTTGAAACCATGCGCACCCGTGGACAGCAAGTGTCAGTTGATTATTTCGAGTCCCTGGGGCATTTGGGATGGCGAAACCATGGGCCACCCGTGATGCGAGTCGTTGATTATTTCGAGTCCTTAGGGGCCGCATTATTGGAAGTCATAAGATAGACCAAGCTTTGTTGGATTTAGGAGCAAGTGTGAATTTGATACCCTACACTTTTTACGAACAATTAGGTTTAGGAGAAATCAAGCCTACTCGAATCACCCTTCAATTAGCCGATAGGTCAATCAAGATTCCTAAGGGGTATTGTTGAGGATGTGTTGGTCCAAGTAGATAAATTCTACTTTCCTCGTTGATTTTGTAGTGCTAGACACCGCACCTATTCAAGGTTCTAATGCTCCCATCCTGGTCATCTTAGGTAGACCTTTCTGCTTTCACATCCAATGCTTTAATCAACTCGTAGGAATGGGGTGATGAAATTGTCTTTTAGGAACATGACTGTGGAGATGAACATATTCAATGTCTCTAAACAAATTGGTGAACATGAGGACATTAGAGAGGTAGATTTGATCCAAACAGTTTTGTCAAGAACACTTTGAGAGAGTGGATCAAGGATCCATTGGAGAGAACTTTAATTCATGATGAAAGATTTTGTTCTTGGAATGTGTTGATGAGGAAGTAAGAGAACTCCGAGACTTATTTAGATCCAATGCCTATTATGTCAATAGGTCAATGGACCCCATCGTTTGAGCCTTTAATTTCACCCCAGTGAAAGCTGAGGCATCTCTTGTCCAACCTTATAAACCAGAAAGGAAGCCTTTCCAGAGTGATCTTAAGTATGCATTTCTAGGGGAAGATGAATCATATCCTATTGTGATTTCATCAAAACTTAGCATAGAGAGGAACAAGAACTTTTGAGTGGTGAGAAAACAAAAAAGCAATTGAATGGACTATTCATGACTTGAAAGGGAATTAGCCCTCTTTTATGTACACATAGAATCTATCTTGAAGAAGAGGCTAAAGCGTGAGGCAAATGCAAAGACGATTGAACCAAAACATGAAGGAAGTAGTAAGATGTGAAGTGCTTAAGCTACTTGATGCGGGTATCATTTACCCCATTGCAAACTCAAAATGGGTTAGTCCAACCCAAGTTGGTCCCTAAAAAAATGCTAGTCACGTGGTGAAGAATGAAAATAATGAGCTAGTACCAACTAGAATCCAAACTGGATGGCGTATGTGCATTGATTATCGTAAGTTGAACATGGTGACTAGGAAGGACCATTTTCCTCTCTCCATTTTTGACCCAAGTGTGAAAGAGTGTGGAAGAGCTTTCTATTGTTTTCTTGATGGATACTGGGGTTACAACCAATTGAGGTTTCTTTGAAGACCAAGAAAAAACCACTTTCACTTGTCCTTTTGGTACCTATGCTTATAGAAGAATGCCTTTTGGCTTGTGTAATGCACCAGCCACTTTTCAAAGGTGTATGATGAGTATCTTTAGTGACATGGTGGAAAATTTTTTGGAAGTTTTCATGGATGATTTTGCAGTTTATGGGGATTCTTATGAGTTGTGTCTAATGCATTTGGAAAAAGTTCTTGAAAGGTGTGAAGAGAGCAATCTTGTACTCAATTGGGAGAAGTGTCATTTTATGGTGACACATGGCATTGTCTTAGGTCACATTGTCTCTTCAAAAGGGATAGAGGTAGATAAGTCAAGGTTGAAGTCATTCAAAATTACCCACCCTAGATTTGAGAAAGATGTGGGATCCTTTTTAGGACACTGCTGGTTTTTACCGAAGATTCATTCATTCTTTTAGTACCATTGCCAAACCATTGTATAACATTTGTCACAAGATGTTCAATTTGATTGGACATCAAAATGTCAAGCAGTTTTTGAAAAGCTTAAAGGGTTGTTGACCCCTTTCCACCCAATCATGCAAGCTCTGATTAGTCTTTACCATTTAACTGATGTGTGATGCTAGTGATTTTGCGGTAGAGGATGTTTTAGGACAAAGAAAAGATAAGAAACCTCATGTCATTTATTATGCTAGTAAGACTTTGAATGATGCTCAATTGAATTACACTACAACCGAAAAAGAACTTCTAGCTGGTATTTGCATTGGACAAGTTTAGGTCTTATTTGGTTGGATCTCTTGTTATTGTTTTTACTGATCATGCAGCATTGAAATACTTGCTCACAAAACAAGATGCCAAGCCACGTTTGATTCGATGGATCCTCCTACTCCAAGAGTTTAACCTTGAAATTCGAGATAAAAAGGAGTAGAGAATGTAGTGGCTGATCATTTGTCCCGTCTTTCAAGCTATGAGACCACAATTGATGAATCTCCAATAAATGAATTCTTTGTTGATGAAAATTTATTTTGTGCGGTCTTGTTTCCTACATTGGCTCTCCATGGTATCTTGACATAGCAAATTACCTAGCCACAAGTCGATTCCTTCTCATTGGTCTAAACTTGACAAACAAAAATTCTTGCGCAACGTGCGTACCTTTTTTTGGGATGACCCCTACCTATTTAAATACTGCCTTGACCAAATTGTTAGGCGGTGCATCCTGATCATGAAATTCCAAGTGTCATTAATTTTTGTCATGCATTAGCCTGTGGTGGGCATTTCTCTTCCAAGAAAACCACTCCAAGATCTTGCGGTGTGGTTTTTATTGGCCCACCATGTTCAAAGATGTCCATGCCTTCTGTGTTGCATGTGACCGATGCCAACGACTAGGTAACCTTACTAGGCGTAACATGATGCCCCTAAACCCCATTCTTGTTTTGGAAATATTTGATTGTTGGGGGATTGATTTCATGGGACCTTTTCCAAGTTCATTTGGTTACCAATTCATCCTTGTAGCTGTGATTATGTGTCTAAATGGGTGGAGGCCATTGCATCTCGAACTAATGACCATCGAGTTGTGGTCAAATTCTTGAAAGAAAATATTTTCTCTCGTTTTGGCATGCCCAGGGCTATGATTAGTGATGGGGGTAAGCATTTTTGTAACAAGCCCGTTGGGATTTTGATGAGAAAATATGGTGTAATTCACAAGGTCGCACCCTATCATCCACAGACTAGTGGCCAAGCCGAGTTGGCAAATAGGGAGATCAAGAACATTCTAGAGAAAACGAGTCAATCCAAACCGTAAAGATTGGTCCCTACGACTAGTTGATGCTTTGTGGGCATATCGACCGCTTATAAGACCTCTTTAGGAATGTCTCCTTATAGGCTAGTTTATGGAAAGCCTTGTCATCTCCCTGTTGAGATTGAGCACCGTGCATATTGGGCCATCCGGCAATTCAATGATAATGAAAATGAGGTTGGCAAAAACGAAAGCTTCAATTGGATGAATTAGAGGAGCTGAGAAATGATGCATTTGAAAATGCAAAAATTTCAAAACATAAGATGAAAGCTTTGCATGATAAACACATTTTTAGAAAATCCTTTCATGTTGGTCAAAAGGTTCTCTTGTATAATTCACGATTACATCTCTTTCTCAGGAAGTTAAGGACAAAATGGATTGGTCCATTTGTGATTAAATCCATCTCCGAGCATGGTGCATTTGAGGTAGAAAATCCTAAGAATGGAAATGTTTTCAAAGTAAATGGTCATCGATTGAAACCTTATCTTGAAAACTTTGTGGCTGAAGTTGAGACATTGGATCTTGAAGATCCAATACCATTGTAGTATCGAAGTAATGAGTTTTTATTTTTATTTTATTTTTTTTTATTTTTTTATTTTCTTTTTCTTTTTCTTCCATCTCTTATATTTTCTTGTTCATGCATTAGGGACAATGCATTATTTTAAGTTGGGGGGTGTGAGGTTCTTTATTTTCAAAAAAAAAAAAAAACATCAATGTTTTCTTTTAGTTGTGATATGCAGTAAAAAAAAAAAAATCAAGCAAGAAGTCGGCTCATGTCCAATTCAATCGAGACATTCATCCTTGAGAACAAAAGGGGAGTAACGGAGTTTTCTAATCTTTATACTTTTCTTCTCTTTCTTTTTTACATTGAGGATAATGAAAAACTTAATTTTAGATATTTGATTATGTTGAATGCTTGAGATAACCATGCTTGTTAAAAAAAAAAAAAAAAACTTGCATTCGTATGTGAATGAGACTTGTTTAAGATCAACATTACATTTTTGGATTCATTATTGTGTTGAACATTGCATGCTTTAATTTGGGATAGATAATATCTTATAAAGCAAGATATAGCATACTTTTTTCTTAAGATTATTGAAGTACATCTTTCCTTGTAAAAGTTGTGTGAGTTGTGTGATTATGCATGAAAGATGAGTGTGATGCTTTACTTGTGATTATCCCTTTTGATCTAGTCCTAAACAAGGTTTAAGTAAATAGAGTAATCATTATTACACAAATGTGTACAAAGTTCTATCTACTCCAATGTTTTGAGTTGCTCAGTAACTAGGGGTATTCATCACAAATGTTTATCTTTACGTCAAACGGCTTGAAATATGAGTATGCAAAGCACTTTAAGTTTGTGACTTTGTGAGTAACCGGGTGCATTCATCACAAATGTTTGTATTCGCGTCAAAAGGGAAGTGACCACTTAAAGAAAAAAGAATGAATAATATCATCAAAAAAAAAAAAAAAAAAAAAAAAAGAAAATATAGATACTTCTCTAGTTTGCTACCTTGTTTGTAGTAGTGAGAAGGGAAGATTACAAGTTGAGTTTTCGCGTGAATCAATTATGTTGGTTGCATGATAAATACGATTGAATTTGGAATTTTGTATGGATGTTTGATTTAGAGAATGTGAGTATGCTTATTTTTTTTTATTTGCTATTGTGTACACTAAGTTAAAGATACCAATGTTTGCATGATAGGTCCTTTAAGTGTGATGAGTCAAGCCTAATTATGTTATTATTATTCTTTTTTATTTCAAAGGTTTTATGTTTAGTTTTGCTTGAGGACTAGCAAAATCTAAGTTGGGGGGTGTGATTGTGCATCAAAAGTATCATTAAGTCTCTTATTTTACATATGTATTTATTATTTTTATTTGGGTTTTTTATAATAATTGATGTGCTTTTTAGTAATGAAGTTTCTTTTAATGTCTCGATAGGTTTTTGGAGCTTAAATGAATTATTTCAGAAAATTCAACGTCGAATTCGGAACAAAGAATTGAAGAGAAATTTAGTTGAAGATTGAAGCAAATCTTGGTTCAAATAAGTGCTCCAAATTTGCCCCAAAAATCAATTCTAGTCCAATTCTAGAAAAGAATATCATATGATCTATTTCAAGCCCAAACATGCCTTATGTTGTGTGCAAACTTCAACCATCAAACACTCAAGGTTTTAATGTCAATCTTAGCCCAAATAATAGGTACATTTGTATCCTTATTTGATGCTTAAATTCAGCCCCAAATCAGCCCCAAATCAGCCTCCAAATCAGCCCAAGCACCATCCATGATCTTACATGTCCACACAACAAATAACATTTGATTTATTTTGGATAATTCATTGATCCAAGAGGGCAAGCACATGGATGGAAAGCTGGAGGGGACATTGTCACATTATTTTGGGTCAAAAAGAAGAAAGAGACAGCTCACAAAGGAGGAAGAAAAACGTGCACCAAAGTGTTCTCCAAGCTGTCCTGATTTGATTTTCCAGAACACCTTTCGGTGTTTTGCCCATAACTTTTGACTCAGATGTCCAAATGAGCTGTTCTTTAATGATATGGAAAGCTAACAGAATGGCCTATAAATATGTATCTAATAGCCATCTCCAGAGGAGGCTTCTAAGAGGGTCGAATTGCTGTCCAAAGTTAGAGTCAGATTTGTGTCCGAATTTTTACTGCAATTGTGTTGTGTTCTTCTTTATAGATTTCGGTTCTTTAGATTGTAAAACTTATTATTTCAGTTTGATTTAAGTTATTTCATATTTATTAAAGTGTTATTACATATAATCATGGTTGGCTAATCTCCTTCTTGGATCCAAATCAAGGATGATGGTGGTTGAGGTGAGTTCTTTAATATATGAATGAATCTTAATGTCTATCTTTTCATTTTCTTTATGAATGTTTATTATTGCAAAGAAATTTTAGAAATCATTTAGGTAATGTTATAATCTTGAATTTTTATGCACAAACCTTAGTTTTGGTATAGAGATTGCTTGATTCAATGTCTTACTTAATATGAAAATATTTGTTCATTCTTAAGCAATAATCAATTTTCATCTTTTTAAACTTCATTGTAATATCTTCCGATCTAATATCACCATCGTTGATATTAGGTTGAGTTATCTTATATATGTTGAAGGAATCACCAATACATCACCATTAAAATTGATTTGGACCAAGACTTACTTTTTCTTGTCATTTAAAATCTATTTACACCTTTTCATCTTTGAAAACAAATCCATCAATCATTTTCAACCAAGTTATTGTTAATTTAATTTCTCTTGAGTTTTTTTTGTTACCTAGCTTAATTTCCAGATCTAGCTCTCTGTGGATATGACCTCGATCTTACCGAGTTAATTGCTACATCGCACACTCGTGCACTTGCGAGTTAAAACAAGCTGAACATAAAAAGCGGTCAAGCAATTTTGGCGCCGTTGCCGGGGAGCTAGCAAGCAAAGGTAACACATTTAGTTTTGATTATTGGAAAACAAAAAAAATACATATAAATAAAAAATCAAATGGCTGGTTTTACCGCCTAAAAAAAAATTTGACCTCAACTTTTTGGATATTGGACTGTGGACTAGACTATTAATTGTTGGATTTTGGTTGGTTCAACCATTTTTCTTTTATTGTCTATTCTAATTAGTTTCTAATATTTATTGTTTATATTATAAAGCTTTGGTTTTACCGCCTCTTGTTTATTTTATTTTATTTTGTTTGTTATTATTTTTCTTATATTTATTGTCGAAGTGCTTGGCCCAGTATTACCGCCTTTTGTTCATTTTATTTTATTTTGTTATTTTGCTGTTATTATTTTTCTTATATTTATTGTTTGAAGTGTTTGGCCGGTATTACCGCCTTTTTATTCATGCTTGTTATAATTATCTTTTAATGTTTATTATTGTTATTTTTCTTATATTTATTGTCCGAAGTGCTTGGTGGTATTACCGCCTTTTTATTCATGCTTGTTATAATTATCTTTTAATGTTTATTGTTGTTAATATTGCTTATTAGTTGGAGAATTTCTTAATTTGTTGTATTTTTATTTTTGAGCTATTACTTTATCTTTTACGTTTCATTTACTTTTATTTGCAATCTTCTTTTTCTTTTTCTTTGTTTTTCCTTTCCTTTCGTATTCATATAATTGTTATATTATTATTATTTTATTTTTTTATCATGGCTAATGTTGAAGATGTAGAGGGTGAAGGGAGTGTTCAAGGTAATGGACCTCCACAATTCAATGATCAACCTAATTTTCGAACTCTTAGAGAGTATCTTCACCCGGCTAGACAAAGTACACCTTCGTGTATTATCTTACCTCTTAACCAACAAGCTTTCAATTTGAAACCGGGCATGATTCAACTTCTTCCCACATTTCACGGTATGGATTCCGAAAATCCATACATACACATTAAAGACTTTGAAGAGGTATGTAATACTTTTATTGATAGAACATGCACCAGGAAACTATTCGTCTTAAATTGTTCCCATTCTCTCTAAAGGATAAAGCCAAGCTTTGGCTAAACTCCTTACGTCCTAGGTCTATAGGTACATGGAGAGAAATGCAAGCTGAATTTTTGAAAAAATACTTCCCCACTCATAGGGCTGACCTTACAACGTCAAATGATGAATTTTTCTTGTAGTCCAAATGAGTCATTTCACCAAGCTTGGGAAAGGTTCAAAGACTTGTTAAATGCATGCCCCCACCATGGTTTTGAGATGTGGAGGTTAGTGAGTTTCTTCTATGACTCTCTTACCGCAGATTTTAAAAAGCTAGTGTCAACCATGTGTAATGGTGAGTTTTATGACAAAGAACCAAGTGAAGCCTTTGATTTTTTTGATCAATTGGCTGAAAACACAAAGCAATGGGAGACTTCTCTCCCACTTCATGTTGAGTCTAGAAACACCATTTCTCATTCAAGTGGGAAGTTCCAATTAAAAGAGGCTGATGACCTCAATGCTAGATTAGCCTCATTGGCTAGGAAAGTAGAGTCTCTTGAGATTAAAAAAGTGCATGTCATGAGTGAACAAC
Organism: Populus x sibirica; assembly: GCA_019202695.1. Lineage (NCBI taxonomy): Eukaryota > Viridiplantae > Streptophyta > Magnoliopsida > Malpighiales > Salicaceae > Populus > Populus x sibirica. Next base: position 1,256,401 of record JAGMVL010002394.1, on the reverse strand, counting down.
AAGAGGAAAGTTGTGTTGTTTGTGAGAGCAAAGGGCATAGGACAACTGAGTGTCCTACCATTCCAGCCTTCAAGGAAGTGCTATATGGCCAAACTTCGATTCAAGTAATGTTAGAAAGCCATTTTCAAACCAAGTAGGCAATCCCTACTCGAGACCTACAATCCTGGATGGAGGAACCACCCAAATTTTGGATGGAGAAATGAGGGCCCTTCAGTACCTCAAACATTTCAACCTCCACCCCAACCATTTCATGCTCCCACACATAACACATACCAACCACCTCATAAGAGATCCCTAGAGGATACTCTTCAACAATTCATGCAAACACAAGGAGGAATCAACAACCAAGCTTACAAATTTCAAGACCAGACCAATAGGACCTTAGATGACATTCGAAGTCAACTAACCAAGTTGACTCAATCACTAAGTATTCAAGAGAAGGGAAAGATTCCAGCTCAACCAATGCCAAATCCTAGAGGTCAGGTACACATGAGTGAATCCTCATCTAGTGAACCTTCAAATCATGAACAAGTCCAAGCCATCACTACCCTTAGAAGTGGAAAGATTGTTGACAAAGCTATAGGTTCTGAGATTCCTAGAGGTATTGTGGAGGAGAAATCTAAGGAAAGTGAAGAGGAAATCAAAACACAAGTGACAAATGAGAGCTTGAGTGACAAAGAAGGTGAGATAAATGAGAAAGAGATGAGTGAGAAAGGAGATGATTCAAGAAAAATTGGAGTCAAAGTGAGTGATTTAGAATTTGTTCCTAAAGCACCATTTCCACAAAGGTTAGGGAAACCTAAACATGATCTTATGAACTCGGAAATCTATGAATTGTTCAAACAAGTGAAAGTCAACATTCCACTCCTTGATGCAATTAAACAAGTCCCATCTTATGCAAAGTTCCTCAAGGACTTATGCACAGTCAAAAGGAGATTGAATGTAAAAGAAAGAGCCTTTCCTAACTGAACATGCTAGTGCCATCATCCAGTTTAAGACCCCTCCCAAATACAAAGATCCTGGTTGTCCTACCGTTTCATGCATTATTGGAAGTCATAAGATAGACCAAGCTTTGTTGGATTTAGGAGCAAGTGTGAATTTGATACCCTACACTTGTTTACGAACAATTAGGTTTAGGAGAAATCAAGCCTACTCGAATCACCCTTCAATTAGGCGATAGGTCAATCAAGATTCCCGGGGTATTGTTGAGGATGTGTTGGTCCAAGTAGATAAATTCTACTTTCTGTTGATTTTGTAGTGCTAGACACCGCACCTATTCAAGGTTCTAATGCTCCCATCCCGTCATCTTAGGTAGACCTTTCCTAGCTACATCCAATGCTTTAATCAAGCTTGTAGGAATGGGGTGATGAAATTGTCTTTTGGGAACATGACTGTGGAGATGAACATATTCAATGTCTCTAAACAAATTGGTGAACATGAGGACATTAGAGAGGTAGATTTGATCCAAACAGTTTGTCAAGAACACTTTGAGAGAGAGTGGATCAAGGATCCATTGGAGAGAACTTTAATTCATGATGAAAGATTTTGTTCTTTGGAATGTGTTGATGAGGAAGTAAGAGAACTCGAGACTTATTTAGATCCAATGCCTATTATGTCAATAGGTCAATGGACCCCATCGTTTGAGCCTTTAATTTCACCCCAAGTGAAAGCCGAGGCATCTCTTGTCCAACCTTATAAACCGAAAGGAAGCCTTTACCGAGTGATCTTAAGTATGCATTTCTAGGGGAAGATGAATCATATCCTATTGTGATTTCATCAAAACTTAGCATAGAGCAGAGAACAAGAACTTTTGAGAGTGGTGAGAAAACACAAAAAAGCAATTGGGTGGACTATTACTGACTTGAAAGGAATTAGCCCTCTTTTATGTACACATAGAATCTATCTTGAAGAAGAGGCTAAAGCTGTGAGGCAAATGCAAAGACGATTGAACCCAAACATGAAGGAAGTAGTAAGATGTGAAGTGCTTAAGCTACTTGATGCGGGTATCATTTACCCCATTGCAAACTCAAAATGGGTTAGTCCAACCCAAGTTGTCCCTAAAAAATGCGGAGTCACGGTAGTGAAGAATGAAAATAATGAGCTAGTACCAACTAGAATCCAAACTGGATGGCGTATGTGCATTGATTATCGTAAGTTGAACATGGTGACTAGGAAGGACCATTTTCCGCTTCCATTTTTAGACCAAGTGCTTGAAAGAGTAGCCGGAAGAGCTTTCTATTGTTTTCTTGATGGATACTCGGGTTACAACCAAATTGAGGTTTCTTTAGAAGACCAAGAAAAAACCACTTTCACTTGTCCTTTTGGTACCTATGCTTATAGAAGAATGCCTTTTGGCTTGTGTAATGCACCGACCACTTTTCAAAGGTGTATGATGAGTATCTTTAGTGACATGGTGGAAAATTTTTTGGAAGTTTTCATGGATGATTTTTCAGTTTATGGGGATTCTTATGAGTTGTGTCTAATGCATTTGGAAAAAGTTCTTGAAAGGTGTGAAGAGAGCAATCTTGTACTCAATTGGGAGAAGTGTCATTTTATGGTGACACATGGCATTGTCTTAGGTCACATTGTCTCTTCAAAAGGGATAGAGGTAGATAAGTCAAAGGTTGAAGTCATTCAAAAATTACCTACCCCTAGACTTGTGAAAGATGTGAGATCCTTTTTAGGACACGCTGGTTTTTACCGAAGATTCATTCATTCTTTTAGTACCATTGCCAAACCATTGTGTAACTTGTTGTCACAAGATGTTCAATTTGATTGGACATCAAAATGTCAACAAGCTTTTGAAAAGCTTAAAGGGTTGTTGACCACTTTGCACCAATCATGCAAGCTCTGATTGGTCTTTACCATTTGAACTGATGTGTGATGCTAGTGATTTTGCGGTAGGGGCTGTTTTAGGACAAAGAAAAGATAAGAAACCTCATGTCATTTATTATGCTAGCAAGACTTTGAATGATGCTCAATTGAATTACACTACAACTGAAAAAGAACTTCTAGTCGTAGTATTTGCATTGGACAAGTTTAGGTCTTATTTGGTTGGATCTCTTGTTATTGTTTTTTCGATCATGCGGCATTGAAATACTTGCTCACAAAACAAGATGCCAAGCCACGTTTGATTCGATGGATCCTCCTACTCCAAGAGTTTAACCTTGAAATTCGAGATAAAAAGGGAGTAGAGAATGTAGTGGCTGATCATTTGTCCCGTCTTTCAAGCTATGAGACCACAATTGATGAATCTCCAATAAATGAATTCTTTGCTTGATGAAAATTTATTTTGTGCGAGTCTTGTTTCCTACATTGGCTCTCCATGGTATCTTGACATAGCAAATTACCTAGCCACAAGTCGATTCCTTCTCATTGGTCTAAACTTGACAAACAAAAATTCTTGCGCAACGTGCGTACCTTTTTTTGGGATGACCCCTACCTATTTAAATACGCCTGACCAAATTGTTAGGCGGTGCATCCACGATCATGAAATTCCAAGTGTCATTAATTTTTGTCATGCATTAGCCTTTGTGGTGGGCATTTCTCTTCCAAGAAAACCACTTGCCAAGATCTTGCAGTGTGGTTTTTATTGGCCCACCATGTTCAAAGATGTCCATGCCTTCGTGTTGCATGTGACCGATGCCAACGACTAGGTAACCTTACTAGGCGTAACATGATGCCCCTAAACCCCATTCTTGTTTTGGAAATATTTGATTGTTGGGGGATTGATTTCATGGGACCTTTTCCAAGTTCATTTGGTTACCAATTCATCCTTGTAGGCTGTTGATTATGTGTCTAAATGGGTGGAGGCCATTGCATCTCGAACTAATGACCATCGAGTTGTGGTCAAATTCTTGAAAGAAAATATTTTCTCTCGTTTTGGCATGCCCAGGGCTATGATTAGTGATGGGGGTAAGCATTTTTGTAACAAGCCCATTGGGATTTTGATGAGAAAATATGGTGTAATTCACAAGGTCAGTACCCCCTATCATCCACAGACTAGTGGCCAAGCCGAGTTGGCAAATAGGGAGATCAAGAACATTCTAGAGAAAACAGTCAATCCAAACCGTAAAGATTGGTCCCTACGACTAGTTGATGCTTTGTGGGCATATCGCACTTGCTTATAAGACCTCTTTAGGAATGTCTCCTTATAGGCTAGTTTATGGAAAGCCTTGTCATCTCCCTGTTGAGATTGAGCACCGTGCATATTGGGCCATCCGGCAATTCAATGATAATGAAAATGAGGTTGGCAAAAACAGAAAGCTTCAATTGGATGAATTAGAGGAGCTGAGAAATGATGCATTTGAAAATGCAAAAATTTCAAAACATAAGATGAAAGCTTTGCATGATAAACACATTTTTAGAAAATCCTTTCATGTTGGTCAAAAGGTTCTCTTGTATAATTCACGATTACATCTCTTTCCTGGAAAGTTAAGGACAAAATGGATTGGTCCATTTGTGATTAAATCCATCTCCGAGCATGGTGCATTTGAGGTAGAAAATCCTAAGAATGGAAATGTTTTCAAAGTAAATGGTCATCGATTGAAACCTTATCTTGAAAACTTTGTGGCTGAAGTTGAGACATTGGATCTTGAAGATCCAATACCATTGTAGTATCAGAAGTAATGAGTTTTTATTTTTATTTTTATTTTTTTTTCATTTTTTTTTTATTTTTCTTTTCTTTTCTTCCATCTCTTATATTTTCTTGTTCATGCATTAGGGACAATGCATTATTTTAAGTTGGGGGGTGTGAGGTTCTTTATTTTCAAAAAAAAAAAAAAAAACATCAATGTTTTCTTTTAGTTGTGATATGCGGGTAAAAAAAAAAATCAAGCAAGAAGTCGGCTCATGTCCAATTCAATCGAGACATTCATCCTTGAGAACAAAAGGGGAGTAACAGTTTTCTAATCTTTATACTTTTCTTCTCTTTCTTTTTTTACATTGAGGATAATGAAAAACTTAATTTTAGATATTTGATTATGTTGAATGCTTGAGATAACCATGCTTGTTAAAAAAAAAAAAAAAACTTGCATTCGTATGTGAATGAGACTTGTTTAAGATCAACATTACATTTTTGGATTCATTATTGTGTTGAACATTGCATGCTTTAATTTGGGATAGATAATATCTTATAAAGCAAGATATAGCATACTTTTTTCTTAAGATTATTGAAGTACATCTTTCCTTGTAAAAGTTGTGTGAGTTGTGTGATTATGCATGAAAGATGAGTGTGATGCTTTACTTGTGATTATCCCTTTTGATCTAGTCCTAAACAAGGTTTAAGTAAATAGAGTAATTATTATTACACAAATGTGTACAAAGTTCTATCTACTCCAATGTTTTGAGTTGCTCGGTAACTAGGGGTATTCATCACAAATGTTTATCTTTACGTCAAACGGCGGCTTGAAATATGAGTATGCAAAGCACTTTAAGTTTGTGACTTTGTGAGTAACCGGGTGCATTCATCACAAATGTTTGTATTCGCGTCAAAAGGGAAGTGACCACTTAAAGAAAAAAGAATGAATAATATCATCAAAAAAAAAAAAAAAAAAAAAAAAGAAAAAATATAGATACTTCTCTAGTTTGCTACCTTGTTTGTAGTAGTGAGAAGGGAAGATTACAAGTTGAGTTTTCGCGTGAATCAATTATGTTGGTTGCATGATAAATACGATTGAATTTGGAATTTTGTATGGATGTTTGATTTAGAGAATGTGAGTATGCTTATTTTTCTTTATTTGCTATTGTGTACACTAAGTTAAAGATACCAATGTTTGCATGATAGGTCCTTTAAGTGTGATGAGTCAAGCCTAATTATGTTATTATTATTCTTTTTATTTCAAAGGTTTTATGTTTTGTTTTGCTTGAGGACTAGCAAAATCTAAGTTGGGGGTGTGATTGTGCATCAAAAGTATCATTAAGTCTCTTATTTTACATATGTATTTATTATTTTTATTTGGGTTTTTTATAATAATTGATGTGCTTTTTAGTAATGAAGTTTCTTTTAATGTTTTGATAGGTTTTTGGAGCTTAAATGAATTATTTCAGAAAATTCAACATCGGAATTCGAACAAAGAATTGAAGAGAAATTTAGTTGAAGATTGAAGAAAATCTTGGTTCAAATAAGTGCTCCAAATTTGCCTCAAAAATCAATTCTATTCCAATTCTAGAAAAGAATATCATATGATCTATTTCAAGCCCAAACTTGCCTTATGTTGTGTGCAAACTTCAACCATCAAACACTTAAGGTTTTAATGTCAATCTTAGCCCAAATAATAGGTACATTTGTATCCTTATTTGATGCTTAAATTCAGCCCCAAATCAGCCCCAAATCAGCCTCAAAATCAGCCTCCAAATCAGCCCAAGCACCATCCATGATCTTACATGTCCACACAACAAATAACATTTGATTTATTTTGGATAATTCATTAATCCAAGAGGGCAAGCACATGGATGGAAAGCTGGAGGGGACATTGTCACATTATTTTGGGTCAAAAAGAAGAATGAGACAGCTCACAAAGGAGGAAGAAAAACGTGCACCAAAGTGTTCTCCAAGCTGTCCTGATTTGATTTTCCAGAACACCTTTCGGTGTTATGTCCATAACGTTTGACTCAGATGTCCAAATGATCTGTTCTTTAATGATCTGGAAAGATATCAGAATGGCCTATAAATATGTCTCTAATAGTCATCTCCAGGGGAGGCTTCTAAGAGGGTTGAATTGCTGTCCAAAGTTAGAGTCAGATTTGTGTCCGAATTTTTACTGCAATTGTGTTGTGTTCTTCTTTATAGATTTCGGTTCTTTAGATTGTAAAACTTATTATTTCAGTTTGATTTAAGTTATTTCATATTTATTAAAGTGTTATTACATATAATCATGGTTGGCTAATCTCCTTCTTGGATCCAAATCAAGGATGATGGTGGTTGAGGTGAGTTCTTTAATATATGAATGAATCTTAATGTCTATCTTTTCATTTTCTTTATGAATGTTTATTATTGCAAAGAAATTTTAGAAATCATTTAGGTAATGTTATAATCTTGAATTTTTATGCACAAACCTTAGTTTTGGTATAGAGATTGCTTGATTCAATGTCTTACTTAATATGAAAATATTTGTTCATTCTTAAGCAATAATCAATTTTCATCTTTTTAAACTTCATTGTAATATCTTCCGATCTAATATCACCATCGTTGATATTAGGTTGAGTTATCTTATATATGTTGAAGGAATCACCAATACATCACCATTAAAATTGATTTGGACCAAGACTTACTTTTTCTTGTCATTTAAAATCTATTTACACCTTTTCATCTTTGAAAACAAATCCATCAATCATTTTCAACCAAGTTATTGTTAATTTAATTTCTCTTGAGTTTTTTTTTTGTTACCTAGCTTAATTTCCAGATCTAGCTCTCTGTGGATATGACCTCGATCTTACCGAGTTAATTGCTACATCGCACACTCGTGCACTTGCGAGTTAAAACAAGCCGAACATAAAAAGCGGTCAAGCAATATACATTGTACAACAATTACCATTATGGATGGTTAAAGATATAAACATGCTTAATGGAACATAGTTATACAAACTACCGAATTAAATTCATCTATTCAAGTTTAAACATCAATTATACAAATTGAGTTAAATAAAGGTTGTAATATTACCAAATACAAGGGTATATTCCCTAGAACCTAAATTACAAAAGAAACGAACCTAAGCTAGAATCTAGTCCTGTCGTGCATGCGATGGTCCTGAAAATAAAATACATATTATTGAAATATGAATATCACAATAATATAGCAATACAAATATCCGGCAATTTAAAAAGGCAACATACATTCATATTTTATTCACTTCTCCCTTTTGGTTTTTATTGGAGACTTTTTCTCCTTCAACTACTACAACCCATTTCCTCTTCTATTATCAACCTCCATTCAAGATCTCATAAAACCACTCATGATTATTTTCGCTTAACACATTACCGATACCCATTTCACTGTTATCATCATTATCCTGTAGGAGTCGATGCAAGGTGATCCCCTTACCCAGGATCCTAACATACACTAAATGTATGATAGTCAATACATCTCGATCTCCTTACTCGAGATCATAACATACACTAAATGTATGCTAGCCAATACATGGTGATCCCCTTACCCAGGATCCTAACATACACTAAATGTATGCTAATCAATACATCTCGATCCCCTTACCCGGAATCCTAACATACACAAAATGTATGCTAGCCAATACATGGTGATCCCCTTACTCGGGATCCTAACATACACTAAATGTATGCTAGTCAATACATCTCGATCTCCTTACTCGAGATCCTAACATACACTAAATGTATGCTAGCCAATACATGGTGATCCCCTTACCCGGGATCCTAACATACACTAAATGTATGCTATCCAATACATCTCGATCCCCTTACCCGGAATCCTAACATACACTAAATGTATGATATCCAATACATCTCGATCCCCTTACCCGGGATCCTAACATACACTAAATGTATGCCAGTTAATACACCTTGATCCCCTTATCCGGGATCCTAACATACATTAAAGGTATGCTAGTCAAATACATGGTTATCCCCTTACCCGGGATCCTAACATACCCTAAATGTATGCTAGTTCACACCCCAAATCACACTTCTCATATTTTATTTATCAACTATAATTTCATCACTTGGCAATTCATAGAACAACCATTCACCTTGAATACATATACATCAAGAATACTATCCAAATATCGGCATCATTACGCAAACTTTCCTCCTTTCTCCTAATATGCAACATTCAGTAATTCACATCTCACATCAATAACTTATTTAATCATAGCATTAAACTAGAAAGTATAGGTGCGGATCACCTACCTGCAATAGAAGCTCTACTCGTGGTCCCCTGCTTTGCAGCGTTGCACCACGCCCGTGGTCCATCCCGCAAATCACAGGTTTATCTCATAAATTTTCCTCACTCAAGGATATGTTTTATAATAACCATATCAACAACAATAAGTCTTTCTTTCAGTCATTTCTTAGTACTTTATATTTTTCTCATTTCACTCATTATTATTGTCGTTCTTTGTCCAATCCTAGTTATCATTCCTTTCTTTATATTTGGACATCCGTCACTGTCCAACCGTTATTCTTCCTCATTTTTGAACTGTTACTGTCGACCTCTTCTCGCAGATTTTTAACTATATCTCGGAGTTGTAGAACTCGGATTCAAGCGAAATTTGTGTCTTTGGAAAGATAAGACATGAGGCTACAAGTTTTATGTTTTGAGAATAACCCAATTCTGTCTCTAAGATAGTCAAAATTGCTCATCAACAAACACTTGGATTCTTACTGTCCAACTGTTACTGTCCGTTTTTGAATTGTTACTGTCTGACCTCTCCTTATATTTTTAACTATATCTGGAGTTGTAGAACTCCGATTCAAGTGAAATTTGTGTTGTTGGAAAGATCAGACATGAGGCTACAAGTTCTATGTTTTGAGGAGAACCCAGTTCTGCCTCTAAGATAGTCAAAATTGCTCATCAACAAACACTTGGACTGTTACTGTCCAACTGTTACTGTCCGTTTTTGAATTGTTACTGTCTGACCTCTTCTTATATTTTTAACTATATCTAGAGTTGTAGAACTCTGATTCAAGTGAAATTTATGTCGTTGGAAAGATAAGTCATGAGGCTACAAGTTCTATGTTTTGAGGAGAACCCAATTCTGCCTCTAAGATAGTCAAAATTGCTCATCAATAAACACTTGGACTGTTACTGTCCAACTGTTACTGTCCGTTTTTGAACTGTTACTGTCTGACCTCTCCTCATGTTTTTAACTATATCTGGAGTTGTAGAACTCCGATTCAAGTGAAATTTATGTCGTTGGAAAGACAAGACATGAGGCTACAAGTTCTATGTTTTGAGGAGAACCCAGTTCTGCCTCTAAGATAGTCAAAATTGCTCATCAACAAACACTTGGACTGTTACTGTCCAAATCTTACTGTCTGTTTTTGAACTGTTACTGTCTGACCTCTCCTTAGATTTTTAACTATATCTAGAGTTGTAGAACTCCGATTCAAGTGAAATTTATGTCATTGGAAAGATAAGACATGAGGCTACAAGTTCTATATTTTGAGGAGAACCCAGTTTTGCCTCTAAGATAGTCAAAATTGCTCATCAACAAACACTTGGACTGTTACTGTCCGTTTTTGAACTGTTACTGTCTGACCTTTCCTTATATTTTTAACTATATCTGGAGTTGTAGAACTCCGATTCAAGTGAAATTTGTGTCGTTGGAAAGATAAGACATGAGTCTATAAGTTCTATGTTTTGAGGGGAACCCATTTCTGCCTCTAAGATAGTCAAAATTGCTCATCAACAAATACTTGGACCGTTATTCTTGTCCAACCATTACTGTTCATTTTTGAACTCTGTTATCGTCCGACCTCTCCTCAGATTTTTAACTATATCTGGAGTTATAGAACTCAAATCTATAATTTAACATCAAGACATCAATTCATAATCGACTTTAAAACAACTCATAAGTACATGTTTAGAATATCTTACCCGATACGAATCAAGGTTTCGATCCCTCCTTTTGTTTCTAATGATAGCCGACCCTCCCCTCTTCTCTTCTTGTTTAATTTTTTTCTTATTAATCCCTTGCCTACCAGTTTTTATTTTTACCTATAACCCTTAATCTTGGATGGGTTCTTGTAATTTAGTGTTTCTCTCTAGATTTGTAAAAATAGATACCAAACTCCCTCTCTTCTTTCTTCATGATAGTTGCAGATCTGTTTTTGGTAAGAATAGTAGTATTTATGCTCTATAATTATTCTTATTTGCATTTAGACCCTATTTTCTTTAAATGTATTCGTTTTGCCCCCACTTCTTTTTAGTTTAGTTTATTTTCTTTAATTTTATCCAACCGGGTTGATTTATATTGTCTCGAAATATTTCATCCATAAACTTATATCCAAAATTTCTAAATTCCTGTTTTTATTTAACCATATGCATGAATTTCTTCACTTTTATTTCTCATGTAGTTAGTATCCAATCTAAGCAACCTTTATTTTTCCCCGGGGTTTACAAAAACAGTAGTTGAATGTGGGTGAAACTATTGAATAATATGGTTGCATCAATTATATTTTTAGGGAGGTATCATCTTGTATAGGGACTAGCTGTTTTTTTCAACTTCATTTACTTTTGATCTTTAATATATACTTGCATTTTGATACAAAAAAATATAAAGAATGGCTAATGCATATTGCAAGAAAGTTAGACCCATGATATTTCAGGAAGGAGATCTAGTGTTGAGAAAGATTTGATTTGTACCTAGCAAAGATCAGAGCAAGTGCGTACCCAACTATGAAAGTCAGTATGTAGTGAAGAAAGCATTCTCTAGGAGAGATGTGTTGTTGACAAGAATGCATGGAGATGACTTGCCTGTGAACTTTGAATCTCTAAAGAAATAATATATGTAGTGTACTCATCTTCTTTAAATCAATAAAGTTTGGTTATTCATTTTCACTACATCTTATGTGTTTTGCAAATGATCTCAAAAGGCTCAACAAAAAACCTTTTTCAGAAATCATTTTCTCTTAAACAAAGGTTTTCAAGATTTGACTTTTGCTAATGATTTTAAGAAAAATCAATGTTCTGTCAAGTGCAACTATTCACCTAACAACTCCCTAGGAGATGATTAAATACCCAGATGAATGATCCAACCATTAAAGTTTGTTGTGTAAAAGTTATATGAAACAAAGACAGTGAAGTTTTCACGAGTCATGAACTATTTATCAATCCTAACCAATCTTGCTTGAAATGAGGAAAGACCATTTTTGATATCCTTCAAAGATAAATATGTCCCTCTTGCAGTCCTAATTTGAGCTAAAATGAATTTTTTTTCTTTATAAGATAACCCTAGCTAGGACCACACCCCATACTAGGGGCAAATATTAGAAAATGATGAAAATAAAGGTATTTAAGAATGTCCATTAAAGATGAGAAAGTGGTCGGAAAACCCAAAAGAGGTAGAATACTTGTGAACAGAATCCATAAGATCTTGATTGAGGCCCTAACCAATAAGCCTAAAAAAAGAAAAAAGAAAAAAAGAAAAAAAGCTTTGCTAAATGACAAATCTTGAAAAAACACACAAGTAAAAGCTTCTCTCGCGACTTCAATGAACAAACGAAAGGAAAATCATTAAGGAACTTGCAAATGGCATAAAAAAAGGGCATTTATATCTTGATATGAGTAGATAAAGAGATTTTGAAAAAAGTAAAGTCAATTAGGTGCTCAATCAAAGGTTTAAATAAAAACCTAGAAAGATTCTTTGTCTCAACTTCTAAACGTGACGGTCTTTAATAGCATAGCATATGCTGGAAGAATAGTAAAAAAAGATGAAAGGGCATAAAGGAGTGAAAGTGATCCTAGACCCATAAAAACCCTCAAACACCATTTAAGCATATGAACTCCTTTTCTTTGGTATTCATAAAATTCAACCTTTATTACATGCCTCGAAAAGTCAATTCTAATCAAGTAAATGGGAAAGATTGATGAATATCGCTCTCAAAATGTAAGGAACCATTTATAAGAATCATGATGAAGTGAAAAAGTATTTGATCTTTTTGAACCTAATACAAAATGAACCATCTTTTAAACCAATCACCATAATGAAATATATTTCTTCAAAAACTAATACAAATCATGAGAGTTGCATGAATATTGTTATTTGACATGTCATTGAGAAAATCTTAGGTTTTTGAAAAGACAAAGTAAATCTTTTGAAATATGTTTTTTGGGAAAACACCCTAAAATAAAAACTAAAGCGTGTGTCACGAGTATTTGAAAAAACTGCACGAAAACAAACATTGTCACAAGACAAAGAGTTTTCATTCATTCCCAATTAGGAAAAATATGATAGTATTCACCACGCCCTATATACTCACAAAAGTGAAGGCTATAAAGGTAGCTCGACATTCAACATTTGAAAGTAACTTGCACGAACTTACTTGAGACCACCTTACAAATTACAACCCTCAGTAATAAAAAAGGAGATTATAAAGATAAAGGGGGGCTATATTTTAAAAGGCATGCATTGCATATGGTTTAACCTCAATTATGAAGTAGTGTTGGATAGGATTTGACAATTAAGTGGAAAGGCGGTGGAATCTAAATAGGTAAACAAAAGCCAAGAAATGACAATGACCATCCATAAGGTGTGGATAACTAAGGTCATAAAACAAGGCACTCGTTGTAAGAGTTTACCTTTGAAGAATTTTTTGTTTTAGAATAGTTTTGGAAGGACCGATGTAGATCCTAGTATTTGGAATTTGAAAAGGTTAGGTTGCCCATGAAAATAGTTCGATTTCAGAGAAGCATACGACTTTGCTGAAATTATTTTTAGAATTTGAAAAGGGTAGGCTGCTCGTGACTGTAGACCAATTTTAAATTTTAAAATGGGCAGGTCGCTCATGAAAACCAACTAATTTCAAGGAAGCATGGAACCTTGCTAAAATTATTTTTGAAATTTGAAAAAGAATAGGTCACCTATGAAAAATAGACTAATTTTTTATTTTTAAAATGGGTTGGTCACCTGTGAAAATAAACCAATTTTAGGGAAGCATGAAGGCTTGCTAAAATTCTTTAGAATTTGAAAAAAGATAGGTTGCCCGTAAAAATAGACTAATTTTTTAATTTCAAAATAGGCAAGTTGCCTGTGAAAACAGACCAATTTCAAGAAAGCATGAAGGCTTTCTGAAATTCTTTTTGAAATTTGAAAAGAGCAGGTCACCCATAAAAATAGGTCATTTTTGAAATTTCTAAATGAGCAGGTCACCCGTAAAAATAGGTCATTTTTGAAATTTCAAAATGAGCAGGTCGCTTGTGAAAATAGACCAATTTCAAGGAAGCATGAAAGCTTGCTGAAATTCTTTTTTGAATTTTAAAAAATGACAAGTCACCCGTGAAAATAGATCAATTTCAGGAAAGCAAAGAGGCTTGCTGAAATGCTTTTTGGAATTTGAAGAAGGGCATGACACCCGTGAAAATAGACCAATTTTTTTGAATTTCAAAAGGATAGGTTGCCCATGAAAATAGACCAATTTTTGAATTTAGGCGAATGAAAGTGGCATCTCCGATCACTTCAAGGACTTCAACCACCACCATTTGACATAGGAAGTTTTCCTCTTTAAGGTTGTGCCACCCTTATTCAATGTTTATGCCCCACCTGATGTATGGAAGTCCTCAACTTTTTTTTCCAAGGTAGCCTTTTTTTATTCAACAAAGTTTGGTAGTGTTACATCTGACTTTATATTGATGGTTGGAAAACTACAAGCTACCAAATCAATCATGGCTTGATCCTAGTTAAAGAATAACACCTCTTCTATAGGATCTATGGTTTATTTGGCTTCAATAACATTCCATTTGCCACAATTAATTCATGAAATGTGCACCCACAATCAATCATTTTCAATTACGAAGCTCCTAACTTTTTCTAGAAGATCTAAGAGTTTGTTAGACATATAAAGAGCACAAAAACATAAGGGAGAAGAATCATCTCCTAAAGAGGAAAACAATGAGAAAGAATCCCCTATGATCTAGTTTTAAAAAACCACCTTCAAACCCACAAGTGCTTTCACAAGCACTTGCCTTTTAAGGCTATAAAAGGAGAAGGAAAACAAAAGAAAATGAGAGACTTTTTTAAGAGAGAAAAAGCCACTAAAAAAGAAGAAACATTGAGAAAGAAACCAATCTAATAGTAAAAAAAAGAGAAAAGAAAAGGAAAAAGATGATACTATTAGAAGAAGGTTAAAAGCTCTTGGAATAGGCCATTAGAATCTACTCAAACCAAGCAAAAAGGGGACAAAATCCAGTCACAATCATCTTTTGAGGGTAAGTTATTCAACTTGATTGAAGAATATAACTCGTTGAGAGTACCCCTACCCTTTACATTTCAAGCATTGATTCTTTCCTTCAAGTATTGTTTATGATATAATTCTCCTATGTTTTGTCTTGTCTTTTAGCATGTATTTTCAATTTTCTTTGAATCCAAGTTTGTTACATGATTGGTTGTTTTGTTGTTAATTGATTGTCTATAATGTTTAATGGTTGATTGATGACATGCTTTTGATGATTGAATACTTGTTTTTGAGGCATAGAAAGTATATTTTATAATTTGATGATTATATGAAAAAATAGGACATAGAGCGTTGTTTGGCCATTCTAGTGTTTTTGTTTAGTTTTAAGAGTTCATATAGGTCATTTTGATGTTGCTTGTTATGTTAAATGAGCTTTTATATTGATAAAATAAGTATAGATACATGTTTGAATGTTGACAATAGGTATAGACTTTGATCCCTGTGTCTTACATGTTTTTTGTTGCTTTTGAAGATATGTGTGTATGTGACTCATATGAATATACTTTAGTTCTTTATTCTGGGTTTGGATTGTTTTTTTCTAGGTTTAAGCTTTGTTGGGCATTCTCGGTTGGTGTTCTCCGGATGAACTTTGCCTTAAGTCGTTGATTTCAGTGTCATTTTGGTTGATTGATAATTCGTACATATGCATGCGTACTCTTTGATCTTTAATCTAAGGCTTTTGATTTTCATTTCCATCATTTCTTTTTGCATAAAAATCAAATAATCATGGTTTTTGTTTGATTATTGTAATGATATAGCCCCAAAATCTTACTTAAATGTTGATTTCACATATATATATATGCCTTCAATTTTATATAGTATGCTTTGTTTTCGAAGTAATGTTTTTAGGTTTTATCTTTGTTTTCTTCATGTTCTTTGCCAGATTCAAACTAAAAAATTTATTTGATCTTTAAATCTTTGTTGTTGTTTCTGGGCATGGGCTGGGAAACCCAGCCAAAATGGCTAGATTGAGTCCACTCTCCATAAAACTGCATTTGGCAAGGTCATTTTTTGTCAAGAAAAAAATTATTTTTATGCTCTTAAGACATGTTTGCCAAATATGACCTTAAGTCATTTTTTTAAGCCTATGATTTTTTGCTAAGGCGTGTTTAGTAAACACGCCATACTGATTTTCCAGTTATGTAATTTTTCTTATTTTTTGTGTTTTTGCTAAACAGATCCCAAAAAATTTCAAAAAATTCTAAAGAAATTCAAAGACCATTTTTAAATTATTTGTGGGTCTCACATATTTTTCCAATCATTTCACTTAATATCAGGGCTGTAAACTTATACTGTAAGATACTGACCCAGTATTAAATATACCTACTTTTCTTCAAATTTCCGAAAAAAAATACAAGAAAATAAAAAAATCCTTGTTTCGAAAAAAGATGCGTTTTTATTTATATGCATATGGCAAAGTCTCTAAAAAAATTATATTTGCATAAATAATAATAAAGAATACAAGGTATGATTTAGCATCTTTAAATACAAAAATTCAAGAAAAATAGTTTTGTTGATATATTTGCATGTATTTTTGGATTTAATAACTAATTTATGAAATCCATGAAAACTTGATCTACGTTTTTAAAATACCAAAAAAATATTTTGTTTATTCGAATATCAGGGATTACGAACTTATATGTAAGATAAATTCTCGATATTAAAAGAAAAATACAAAAAAAATATATTTTGACATTAGAATAGTTAGGTTTTATCCTGATAAGATAAGGACATTCTTACTAAGAAGAACTTTTCTTAAACTTTAAGAAAATACAATATCATCTTTGTTTATATCAGACATATAAACATTATAGTTTACTTTAGATAAGGTGTGTTATGGGTGATACATTCTCTCTATAAACAATCAATCCCCTTATCTAGATTTTGAAATTAATTATAATTTCTAGTTATCAAAATATAAAATGGCAATTTTATTTTATTTTTTTCACTTATCACCACAAAAATCCTGTCTCAAAAGAATAATTTTCGTGACACCAAGCATGTATGACAAACTTTCCAAGGATGGACCATGTTTCCTGGTACCGGGTGAGGAATTCTCCTTGTGTTCATAGCATAAGAAAGAATGGAGGCGACATAAAAGATATCTTTAAACCATAGAAGAGATAGAAAGAGCCAGGCTGCAATGGCATTTACCTAAAGATTATCGAAGGACAATTGGTCATTAGTGTGTTTCGGGACTATTCAGGGAAAAATTTCGGATCTGCACCCAGTTCGTCGTCAAGGACTATTAACAGAAATACAAAGGCAATTTAAATTCCTTTGAGAAATGATTGGACGCACCATCAAGGTTTTCCAGGCGCTGCAGATATGTACTTTTAAGCACACACAAACATACACGAGAGCGCGCGTACACACGCAACTCCGTGTCTGGAAAATACTTATTTTCTTACTATTGTTTTGTGAGAGTGTGTGGAAAATACAGATAACAGAAGATATATTGACACACAAATAGAGAAGCAGATAAAAATAGCTTACGAGCTATGAAACCCGAGGGTAGTGCAATATATAGCTCTAATAAGATTTCCACTTGCTTCATGATTTAGGTACTTTGTGTGCAGTGGTGGGAAGCACCATCATTTGTCTAGTAAGAATTACCCAACATTGCCTATTCTTCCTGTTCTTCATGCACTGAATTTTTTCAATACAGTATGCATGTGCAGCGCAAGCACATAAAACACAGAACGAAGATTCAGCAGAAGACATTTACGACTAAAAAACTTAGAAGAATAACGACAGTTGGTGCTCTAGTACTGACATTTGGTACAAGATCAGTACCTTACAGCAGTACATTATGTGTATTTTCTGAGTTGCTAGCCCCATGAAAACGGTTTGACTAAATTTAGAAGAATGATGTTCATGAGTTGCATAGTATTATTATTTTTAGGAAGATCTTTCAAATTGTAACCGTTTAATTCTGGCTATAAAAAGACGCATGCACCCACATTCCAAATTGGATGAGAGCAGTAATTAATTAGTGAATAAACTGATAAAGGGAAATTAACTCCGTCAGAGATTAATTTATAAAAGCACAATTAAGAGTTAGTGACAGAATATTTTTAAAGAAAGAGGTGGGATCCCACCAAGGAGGCTAGGCGCACATCACAGAGGAGAATTCTCCTTGGTACCTAGGTTGTATTTCTCTACTATATATTTATAAGCTGCCCAGTTCAGTTTGGGAAGTCAAGTTAAAAGAAATTCCTCAACTTCCTCTACTCCTAATTACAGACATCACTACCACCACTGACAACAACGGGTACATCTCCTCTCCCAGGCCATGCCGCTCAACTCCATAGTTCCCAAGCCAGACCACAAAAGTGCTCCTATGGAAGGTCTGCCAAAGATGTCCGAAATCAACAACAGAGCTGTCGTCGCCTACCCAGGACAAGCCAATTCACAATCTGTCCACCAACTCACCATATATCCTACAACCTTGAAGGTCTCTCACATAGAATCATAATAGCTCTTTTTTCTTCTTCTTTTGATCTGGGAATACTAGTAGCAGCATATAGAATGGTTATATTTAGAAAGACTAGTGGATGATTATGTGATATAGAGTAACAATAGTTTCTCATCAAATAGCATTTTCACACCTATAACAAATTTATTTATTTTATCTCTGATTATTTTCAGTTTGAGGAGGTGGTGTACAAGGTTAAACAGGATCAGAAGGGATTGTGCTGGGGTGGCACATGGACCACCCGAGAAAAGACCATACTGAATGAAATAACAGGTATGGTTTGTCCAGGGGAGATCCTAGCAATGCTAGGTCCATCTGGAAGTGGCAAAACCACCCTCCTTACGGCTCTAGGAGGTCGTCTAACTGGTAAGCTATCCGGAAAGATCACGTACAACGGACAGCCTTTTTCCGGTGCCATGAAACGACGCACAGGCTTCGTTGCTCAGGACGACATTTTGTACCCACATCTAACTGTGACTGAAACTCTTCTGTTCACTGCACTGCTAAGGCTACCCAAAACATTAACCAGGGATGAGAAAGCACAGCATGTACAACGAGTTATAACTGAACTGGGGTTGAGTCGGTGCCGGAACAGCATGATAGGGGGGCCACTCTTTAGAGGAATATCAGGAGGAGAGAAGAAGAGGGTTAGTATTGGTCAAGAAATGCTAATCAATCCAAGCTTGCTACTACTAGATGAGCCCACATCAGGTTTGGATTCAACTACAGCTCAAAGGATCCTGACCACGATCAAACGGCTTGCGAGTGGGGGACGAACTGTCGTCACCACCATTCACCAGCCCTCAAGCAGACTTTACCACATGTTTGATAAGGTAGTCTTGCTCTCTGAGGGACATCCCATCTACTATGGTCCTGCATCTGCAGCTTTGGAATATTTTTCCTCCATTGGATTTTCTACTTCCATGACTGTCAATCCAGCTGATCTCTTACTCGATCTTGCGAATGGTAATTTGAAATTCTAATTATTAAGAATCTCTAATTTCTTACTTTTTATATATATTTCACTTGAGCAAGACAGATTCAAGTTGGCTGTTGGGCCACTGAAGGTTTCTGTGGTACTTAAAACTTTGTTAATTTTACTAAGGGAGTTTAACGAGACACCACCGCTGTAGAGGAAGGGGTAAACAATATTTCCAGTATTCAATTTGGTTGACTGTAGGAAATTATAGTAATCTGTTTTCGAAACAAACCACAAAACAAAATGGTTCCCGTTTTGAAATCATTTATCTACACAAATATTATAGCGCTAATAAGTATTCTTTAGAGTTAACTAGATAATAGACAACTTATATATTTTCTTACAACTTTTGGAAACTCGCAGGCATTGGTCCTGATTCTAAAAATGCCACTGACCAAGGTGAGAACATGGAGCAAGAACAGAAGTTAGTAAAGGAAGCTCTTATATCTGCTTATGAGAAGAACATTTCTACCAGACTGAAAGCTGAGCTTTGCAATTCGGCCCCGAATAATTACAACTATACAAAAGATGCCTCTGCAAGTATGACTACCTTTTCTCTATCCATCTGATTATATTGACAACGACGTCAGAATCCCATTTCACCCTCCTGTTCTCTAGTGTTTAGCTAAGTAGAAATACTTATTGTAACAGAAACTGAAACAAAGTCAGAGCAATGGTGCACAAGCTGGTGGTATCAGTTCAAAGTGCTCTTTCAGCGGGGGCTAAGGGAGCGGAGGTACGAGTCCTTCAACAGGCTAAGAATTTTTCAAGTCCTCAGTGTCAGTGTACTTGGCGGACTTCTGTGGTGGCATACACCAACTTCTCACATTGAAGACCGCGTAAGAGCTTTTCTTCTCGCTTATTACCATGTAGATTATAGAGACTGCTTTTACCTCAAAATTCATGCTAGAATTTATTAAAAAACACACTGGTTTGAATTTCATAGAAACTCCAAGCTAGATGAGACTATTATAAATTTCTTTTTTTTGTTGATGATAGCTTTTCTTCTACAATCTTTTTCCCACCTCTTCTAAATCGGAAGAAACTGAAACCCGAGAAATTTAACTCCGACTCCTTGGTTCCACATGTGCTAACTGCTAAGAAGGTTGGCATTTTTCTTGCAGATTGCATTGCTCTTCTTCTTCTCTGTTTTCTGGGGATTTTACCCCCTCTACAATGCAGTTTTCACATTTCCCCAGGAAAGAAGGATGTTGGTTAAGGAACGAGCATCGGGAATGTATCATCTTTCATCCTACTTCCTGGCTCGAACATTCGGAGATCTGCCATTGGAGCTTGCGCTCCCAACTGCATTCGTCTTCATAATCTATTGGATGGGCGGACTTAAAGCCGATCCTATAACTTTTATCCTCTCCCTACTTGTTGTTCTTTACAGCGTTCTTGTCTCTCAAAGTCTTGGATTAGCCATTGGTGCTCTTCTAATGGACATAAAACAAGCCACTACAATAGCTTCAGTTACAACTCTGGTTTTTCTCATTGCCGGAGGATACTACGTTCAACAAATCCCTCCTTTCATAGTATGGCTGAAGTACTTAAGCTACAGTTACTACAGTTACAAGCTTCTTCTTGGTGTCCAGTACAATGAGGATGATTACTATGAGTGCTCAAAGGGAGTCTTGTGCCGGGTTGGAGATTTTCCTTCTGTCAAATCAATGGGTCTGAACCATTTATGGGTAGATGTGGCAATTATGGCACTGATGCTAGTGGGTTATCGATTGGTCGCTTATCTGGCACTCCATCGCGTGCAGCTGAGGTGAAATTTAGCGGAAGTCTATTTCAAGAAACAGGACAGTTTGAAGAGTTTTCTCCTTCTTCAACTGAGGAATAATGTTAGGTTCAGAGTATGGGAATCAGGTATTGAGATTTTTTTCAACTACCCTTCCCACCGAGTTGATGTATTGACCTTTTTGCTCTACTCAAGATAATGCTAACTTAGAAACCTTCTAGTTTCAGAACTAGTAATAAATATCTAACAATTCTGAATCGATGGAATCATACGAGCAAGTGACAAAAGGAAAGGAAATAAACGAAGATAAGCACATTTCCAATTGCAGGAAAGAAAGAAGAAAACGACCTGACCTTCAGGTCCAATACTCTATTGAGTGGAACTGATATATCGATCTTTGTGGGGCTACCAAAACCAAATATTGGTTTCTGTTTAACAGTTTGCTGCTGCAAGAGCATGAACAGGAAAAAAAGCACTCTTCAAAAACAACGACAACTCATATTGATAGCGATGGACATGACAGATCTGAAGCAAAGCAGAATAAGCAAGCACCATATACCTGTTATTAATTACACTAAAATATTTGATAATTATTAAAAAAAGAATGAATGGTGGCAGAGAGTTAGCTTTAATTCAAGGACAACATTATGAGGAAAGGCATGTGAAAGAATTTGTTCACAGCATATGATTGGCAAAAGTAAAAGAATGATTGGTTAGAAAATGGTATAAAAAAGAAACGAAGAAGAGTAAGCACTAAGCTAACAAGTTTAATAGTACTAGGCAAGTATAATGTTGTTCACCGTCCACAAGGAGAGGACACCTCCGATATTTTGATAAGAAATTAACGGTATGTTTAATTACATAATACTAACTAGGTGGCTTATTTTTTTCATAGTAGAAAAAATATTAAAATGATACAAATATTTTTTAAAGGATCTTGTCAAAATAATAAGGTTAATAAAACCGATTAATTTAATAATGTAATTAGAAAATAAAAAATTGACAACAAATAAAATAAAAAAGGGAAAAATAACAACAATTTAATGCAAAAAATAAATCCTTTTTAATATTGTAAAAATATATCTGTAAAATATTTATAAAACGTTTCAATGATCTTATTTGTATATTATTCATAAGAAATTTGAGATCAAATTTTTTTAACAAGAAAGAAAAAAAGTTCATGAGACACATGTTTTTAAAGAAGAGAAATTTGATAACCAAGTTAAATCTTAATTAATTTAATAATATGATAAAAATATGAGGCAACAGTTAAAAAACAATGTCAAACGATAAAATTAAAAAACAAATAAAACAAAAAAAGATTTTAATCCCTATTAACTTTTCAAATTTCATGAACAAAATAAAAGAAAAAAAATACTATGCAAGGTTGCAATATTAAATTTTTTTTAAAAAAACTAATTCAATCTATATAAATTTTTTTAAAAAAAACTCACAGATGAATCATACCAATCTTTTTAAAAATTAAACACACCCACTACCATAAAAATAAAATCACAGTCTAAAAAAGACTAAATAAATGAAAGAAAATCATAGAGAAAGATTATTAATTAAATCGTATACCAAAAGATTATTTTTAAAAATTCATATAAAATAAGACATCAATTAAAAAGAATTCATCTTAATTTTTTTTTAAGAAAACAATTAAGTCAGGCGTTGCTGAGCCTAGTATGTCAGGCCTAGCACTTGGCCCATGAAGCTACGGCCCACATGTAGGCCTTTTTTTTTAAGTATAATGGGGTGGACCCCAACTATATTTTTTAAAAATAGCGTGTTGTGTGCTAAGCCCATAATTTTTTAAAATTATAAGGAATGATAACCTAATATCTCAAAAGAATAGAGGATGAAAATGAATTTCCACTATAAACTTCAAACACTCCTTCTATTCTACCTGTTTTTTTCATTTCAGTTCCCTATCTTCTAATTCATCTCTCCCTCCTTGAAAAATATACAATTGGAAGCTAATTTAGATTTCAAAAAGCTAAATCACGCAAAATAAAAAGTTTGATGATCAAATTAAAAAAAAATACTACTCCAATCCACATTGTTCTGTGAGATAGTGAACGATAAAAAAACTGATATCATTTAGTATATTTTATAATTTAATTGTGTAATTTTTAAATTATAATATAATATGATATTATAATTATAATGGCTCATTATATTACAAAATATATATATTAAGTGTCAGGATGAACCCTTACATGATTTAAAGTAACACAAGTAACGTCGTTTATGTAATGTTGTGCGGAAACTAAACCAAAGAATGCACATAACCTGGTTTATGTAACGTTGTGCTGAAACTAAACTAAAGATGGGAACATCGTTGGCACCGAAATGTGGTTTCTTTAATCTCTTATAGAAATTAAACAGAGGAATGCGCAAATCATTTGTAGAAGCGAAGATATAGAATGATTGACCTTCAATCAAAAACTTGTAAGTGAATCTTCTCGATCAGTGACTACATTTGTAAGCAAATAAATCTTCTTGATCAATGACTAACGTACATCCACCCTTGATTTCTACACGTAAGGGACTTTGAAAACAGCACGATAGTTAACAGATTTGAACCAAAACACTAGCAAAAAGCGGTGGAAGAACTAAAAAATGCAAAAGCAAACCTGTTCTTAGAAGCAGATCGAAGAAACATATCAAATCCTCAATAAAAAATCTTTGAGAAAGGAGGCGGGGAAGAGAACATGTTGAGATGGATAAGCAAGGGGCATGTTAAAGAACATGAAATTTAACATGGCTTCCTCCATGCCTTGCATAAAATTGCAAGGTAATATATAGTATTATTCCAGTTAAAAGTTCTTTACCATTCTGGGACTGCAGATCTCCAAATACATGCATGCAATTTAACATCAAGGACTCTGTACTTCACTGTGAAGTTGTATTCCTTTTTTGGTTATTGTTGTTCATTTAATAGAAGTGTTTTTTTCTTAGTGTAAGGCTGTTACACCTCTAATACCTTGAACATTAAAAACATTATAATTATTATGTAACAGATATTATAGTCGCGACACTTGTTAAATGGTGCATGACATTACAAAACAGATTATAACACAGCAAAAATATAAAATTTCTTGAACATCAATATGATTAAGTAACCTCATGTTTCGAACCAAGCTTGAGATGCAAGGATCTTGAACGGTAGCTAGAGAGGGAAGAATGTTAGTTGGGTCTACAAATGCCATGATAAAATCACCTTAAAGTTGAATGAATTTCATGCAGACATCGATGGCAAAGCATGATGAGATGTTGTTAAGCATATAGTTTTCAATCTTTGGCAAGCCACTTTTGGTCTACTTTTCTGAAACACTATTTCCTATGATTCAACTTCTTTTTTTATATCATCAAAATTAATATGCCCTCTTCTGCTTGAATCTGCTTTTGTTTTTTCTTCTAAAATACTTTTTGTGCTGTGCAAGTAACGGTATTGATTAGAGAGACTAGCTTGGGAAAGAGTACGCAACTGGTTCAATTCCTAAGTCATTCAGGAATAATTGTCAAGGAGTCCATTATATATATATATATATATATAATCAGCCATGTAAGATCGCAACCATCTCCCTTGCTGATAGAGTTAGTGAAAAAGTAAGGGGTGCTATGAAAATAGTTTAGTCATGTCTTATCCATCATTTTAATCCTCACAGCAGTTGGAATAAGGATGATAAGAAGATGATTAACAGGGTTCTTGGATGATTAGTGGGCTTAAATGAAGTATCATCTGATCCAATACCAATTGCTTGCAACGTGCTTTTACCAAATAGTTTAAGGGGAGAATTGAGAGAATGGTGGTTGCCAATCTTTTTTCAACAAAAGAGTGCATAAAGTTCAAAAGGATCAAGAATTTACCAATTAAGAACATGTTGAGCATGAAAGCAAAGAGTAAGTTGGATGGAACAAGTACTGAACTACAACTACAGTGGAGTTTGTAATTGCCTTTGAAAACCACCAGCATAACCGAAGAGCTGCAGAAGAGTAAGATTTTATAAGATCTCCTGGGAATCCACCAAAACATAATGATTTGCGACATAAAAAAACTACAGATTTTAGTAATTACACAGGAATTGATCTAGTTCGGTTGACAACAATATGAAAAACAATCCATTTTTTTTCAATATTATAATTCAAAAGGAACATCTTTATTTCAGACAAGTATATAATCCATTTTCGCACCTCATAAGTACATGTGTATTTTACCTGATTGAACACAGCAATCGATCCCTTTGCCCAAGAATGCTCTCTAATTTGTTTTCTTTCATCAATACGTGAGTGTTTCTCATGTTTAATGTTCAGGAGAAAACCAACATGAATATCAAAATCCACAATGAAATATATCATCAATTTCTAACGAATGGATTTTACACTTAAAAGTATTGTGGACCCATTATGCCTTTTGGATCCTTGCTTGCTATTTCTCTATAACTAACAATAATAGCATTTTATATTTTCATTTGAAATTTATGACCTTTGTCGATTACTATCACAGGAGTGGGAGAAAGCAATACAACATCACTTTTTACTGTTCACTCCAGTCATCTTTATCTTTGCTTACTTTATTTTGGATTCGTAGTCGTGGACAACGGTCAAAGTAATTAAGAGAATAATTGGGATGAAGTTTAACCGTGTTTTTTTAAATTTAATTTTTTTTATTAAAAATAATTTTTTATATATTTTTCAGATCGTTTTAATATGTTAATTTTAAAAATAATTTTTAAAAATAAAATAAAAATCATTTTAATATATTTTTTTAAAAAAAAAACACTTTAAATCATAACCATTATCACAATTTCAAATCTTTATCTTTTAAGTCTTTTGCTTAAAGCATGAAATATTTGCGCAAATGTGATTAGTCATGAATCACAATTAAAAGAGGTTATAAACTACTAAAAAATGACGGGTGGGATCCTAGAAATTCTTTATCAGATTTATTCTCATTTTTAATATAATAAATAATCCTATAAAGGGATCTATTCCAACTAATCTATAAAATCTTAAAAGCTTTTAATAACTTGATTCGCCTAACAACAAACTGAAAAGAAATCCAACCTGGTTTAGGAAATCTTTTTGCAATGATTAAAATTCATGGCTGTAATTTTGAAGAGCTCTATTGTTACCAATTTTAGACCTCTGTATAAACAAAAATCACAAAAAAATAAACAATTACAAAAAAATAAAAAAATATTAGAAGAAAATAAAACAAAAATATCAATGAGAAGAATATACCAGAGCACTAAGAAAATTATCAAAGATTGGTTGAGGAAGATGTATCAATCTGGCTTTTTCATAGCAAAAATCGGTGGAATTTTTTTTATATAAGTCGTTGGGTTCTCGATACTATTCATGATATCATTCTGTGAATTTATCAATACATTTCATTCATTAGCAAGGCATAACCTACATAGGGTAAAGTAAATCAACATCCCATAAAAGAGTGACAATACACATTCTCGCAACGGTACTTAGGGTTTATCATAACAGAATTCATCTCTTAGTGTAGTGCAATACTCTTGGGATTTCACAATATATCATTCTCATAAAAGAGAATATCCTATACATCCATTCACCACATCATGTTTACAATATCGTACTTTCACATCCGTATTCCATTATAATTTTGTATACAAGTCTTTACAAAAGTGTCAAATAGCAAATATTCAACTAGTTCGCTCATTCTTATCAAACACATAACACCTAAATCATACTATTATGTAGCACCTTGTTGTAACCTATTTTTTGGTCCCCGCACAAAAAAGGAGAAAAGAAAACAAATCAATCAAAAAATATATCAAAAAAATAATAAGCAGTGAAAAGAGGATGCTAGAGCGCCCAGAAAATGGTCAAAAATTGGTTGAGGAGGTTCAAAAATACAAAGATGAGAATTTGACATTATATCGTTGACTAGTGAGAGCCCTATTGATGAAGAAAATTCAATTTGAGGAAGAAAAGTCCAAAATCAGATGTTTATGGACTCAATTGAATTTATTGAAGGTTTAATTGAATTTATTGAGGGTTTGATTGCAAGAAAAATTGATTCCAAAGTCAATTTGGGCTTTAAATGGTAGAAATTAAAGTGTTGGGGTCAAATTAATTTTTGAGAGTTAATTTGGTTGAATCAGGGGTTTAATTGCATAAATATTGAAGTTTGATGGCCAATTAGGAACTTGATTGAAGAAATCCGAAACCAAGGACCAAACTAAAAAAAGCGCTCAAATAGAGGGATTGTTTTGAAAAATAGTGTTTTGGCGCCCTTTTCTTTTAAATGAAACGGCGTGTTTTAAGCAAAACGGCGCCGTTTCTTGCATTAAAAAAAAGAGAGCACAAAACAGTGCCGTTTTGAACGGCATTGTGCTTCTTCTTCCCCTACACACGCAGAGGCAGGGGAAGAAGAAGTTTCTCTCCCCTACAACATAATCCCTCTCTCTCCACCCCACTCGCCCAAGAAACCCGGCAACGACCCATGCCCACACATGCCCTGCCACCACGCCACAAAGATGAAGAAAGTCAGGGGAGCCATGCCCTACGAGCAACTCCCTAGCTCACGTTACCCTGTGCCATGACAGGGGTAAGGTGGCCCTCTCCTCCTCTGCCTATAAATACCAGAGGAACGGGTGCCGAAAAAAAGAGGAGGGGGAAAACAGAGGGAGTTTTTTAGAAGAGAGAAGCTGAAACAGAGAGAAAGAAGGGAAAGAAACGAAGGAGAAAACAAAAGAGGGCCAGGTGTTTTGAGAAGTTGAAAACATAAAAAAAACTGGGGGGAAAGGGATTTTGAAGGAGAGAAGAGAAAGTGACTAAGAGCGAGTGAAAGAATACAAAACAAAACAAAACAAAACAGAGAGGAAGAAGAGGGAGAAGAAGAAAAGCCACCGTCTGCCACCTTGACCCCGGCAGCCACCGTTGCTTTTCTTATACACCGCCACTAGTAGCGCCGAGTAGAGAAACGAGAGGAAGATAGCGAAACAAAAAAAAAAACAACAGAGCAAAAAACATAAAGAAAGAAAAAGAAAAAGGGTGACCACCACCCCTGCCACCAGTAGTCGCCAGCATCGCCACCGCTCAAGGTAACTACGCCTCCCTCTTCCCTGTTTGTTAGCCTCGCCTGCATTTACATGCAGAACGTGAATAAATCACATTCTGCAGCAAATGCAGAGTTGGTTGGTTACTGTGCTCATGCACAGTAACCATCTTATTTGGTTATGGGCTGGAACATCAGCCCAGCCCACGCGGCGTGGTTAAGTCTAGCCCACAGTATATGGATCGGGTCAGGCCCAGCCTAGAATGGTGGGCTAGGTCCGACCCAGTTTTTTTTTGTTAAAAGAAAAAATCAAAAATATTTTTTTGGAATTTTACAATTTCCCTGTGTATTTTTTATGTCATTTTGATTAATATCGGGCAGTATTTTTATGTTGCTAAAAATATAAAATCCGATATTAAAATACCCAGTTTTCGTCAAAACTTTCAAAATACAAAAAAATATTTGAAAAAATAAAAAATATTTTTGTGCATATGGCCAAGTGTCTTAAAGCTAAAAAATCATATTGTGTTTTTCATACACCAAAAAACAATGTTTAGCATGTATTTTGGCTTTAATAACCAGTTTATTAAAGTCAAGAGAACATTGGCCAAAATTTCAAAAACAACAAAAATTTTATTTTGTTTGTCTTTTAGTATCTGGGGTACGACATTACATGTAATACGTATTCCAAATATTAAATTCTTTTTTTCCGGACGCTAGAACGGTTAGGTTTTACCCCATTAAGAAAAGAACTTTCTTATTGAGGAGGGCTTTTCTTGAATCTTAGACAGACAGGGCCAACAATTAGAAAATGCGACCAAACCTTAGATTTTGATCATACAAATAAAACAATGCAGCTTACCTTAGGTAGGGCATATTTGGGGTGCTAATACCTTCCCTTTATGTAACCAGTCTCCGTACCCGATCTCTGAGACTAGTTAGGGTTCCTAGTGACCATAATACTAGGTGGCGACTCCCATTCTATTTTTCCACTAAGAAAAGAAAGAATTCCTTGTCTCCCCACATTTGCCAGAATAGATAGACCTATACATTCAACCTTGAGGGTGGACGATCGCCGCGACGCTGCACACGTGCGACAAAATGACGACTCCACTAGGAACCTTGTGGACTAAGTATTGTTTTGTCTGATTTTTGTGTTTGGTTTTGTGCGCGTTTGCCGTTAAGAAGCTTATTTTATTTACATGCTTTAATTTCTATACATATTTGTTCATGCATTGTATAGAATTGCTTCCTACATCATTCTTTTTTTTATATGAGAGTTTATACTGAAAAACTTTAAGTTAAGTGGGAAACTAGCAGCTTACCTTACGACTTTTAGTCAAAGTTTAAGTTTGTGTAAATCCTAACTCTTCGCTGAGTGCTTAGACTAGTAATGATTGGTGCACATGTCATCCCATTACCTACTGAGCCCCCATATTATCTTTACGAGGATGATCACTGGGACAAAGAAGAGACCCTTTTTAGAGCCTGAGTAGCCAACCTACCTTTTGTCTCACTTAAAAGAACTAGAACTTGCCTTTAGAGTGTATCCTCCCTACCTTTTGTTTTGCATCAAAACAAACCCTTCTCAAAGCATTTGAACTCAAGACTTATGGGTGACATGACACGACCAAAAGATTGATGTCTTCTCCCAAGTGCAGGAGTGTCGAAGTAATAAATAACCCGGTAAGATCGGGAGTCGAACCACAAGGAGGTTAATTGTATAAATTATAGATAACAATAATACAACAACAACAATAACAATAATAATAATAATAGTGAAGAAGAAGAGGAAGAAGTTGATGAGAACTTTGAGATGGAAGATTAACGTAAGGATTAAACAATGATAACAACAAATGTCAAGGTTAGAGGATCCACTAATGGTATTTCAAACAAGTATAGTATAAACTCTTTTTATTCAATTGGAAACCACACACAAAGGAGGTTCCAATCGGATTATAAATTGTTAACATGATTACATTAGTTATCTTATTCGAATAATGCTAATACTTGTAAATGTTGTCGGGCATTCATGATTATAACTTATGTTAACAACAAATCAAGTTCCTTTCATAGCTCGGTGTCGGTTATACCATACGGTATGGGCTATGAAAGTGCCAAGTATTTGTTGTACCAAGTGTTATACAACATAAATCTAGATTAACCATTTAACAAGTAAAGTATTAAAAGTGAACAAGATAACAAATATAAAGCATGTTAGTATCCAACATTAAGGTCCATGTTAAGTTTATATTATACTTATTCTTACACCATTAGTGTAACCCTTTTCACCTTGACATAATTAACTTAGTTAAACATAATGAAAGAAAGAAACATAAATAAACAAGGAAAGGAAATGAAAAGCATAAGCAAGAAATTAATATAACCAAAACTTAAGCATTACAAAATATAAAGAGAGAGCAAGAGCATGATCTTGATCTGAACACCAAGATGCCTAAATACATGGCAAATGCCTCCTTTTATAGGCCAAAATTCGGAACTATTGATTTGTTGACTAATTGATGAATGGGTGGCCACATCTTGACTTGATGACAATTCTTATCTTCTTGTCTCGCTAAAAACGTCATTGATAACGTCATAATTTGAACAGACTTCAATCAGGAAAGTTCTAGGAAATTGTCTCATCTTTCCAGGGTAAACATTTGAGATCATTTAGACTTCTAGAACTCGAGATATGGGCTGAATACTTGAACGATGTCCGGGCTGCAGGACAGATTCGGACTTCTTTGTTGTTGCTACAATTTGGACTTGAAAACGACCTTCTTAAATCTTGGACTCCTCATGAAAGATGTAGGCCTATGTCTTAGCTTTCCATCCATATAAGGTAGACCTAAATCCGAGATCTATAGATCCAGATATGACCCAATTACCAAACAGTGTTCCAGTTTGGACTGCACCAACATCTCTTTTCTAAGTGTGGCCATTTCTTTGTCCTTTCAATTTCAAGTACTTCAACTCATCAATCAATTCTTTCATTTATATGATAGGCCTGCATTTAAGATGAACATTTACCATAAATTAAAGGTATTTTATATTATTAGATATGTTATTATAAAACATGCTTTAGTTAAGGAGTTATTGATACTTCAAGTGCAAAATGATGATATAAAACCTTGATAAAAATGCACTTTTAAGTACTAATCACACCCCCAACTAGCTTATTACTAGTCCCTAGTAATCAAAGCGTTAAAATAGAAAAACAATTTGCAACTTTCACAAAGCAAGGCATTCATCATTCAACTTCCATTAATCTATCCAGATAAACAAACTCACATTAAATTTATATATCTGCTCAATACCTCTTAAACAAGATATTAATAAACCTTCCTTGTTATGTGTTCAATGTACAAAAACATAGATGATGGGGCTTTTATTGGAAGAAAACAATATTTGGTTCTAATGTTTAAGGTTAACTTCCTTGGGTTGGGATTATTATCTTTTTTTTTTCTTTTTTTTCTTTTTTTTTTTTTAATATATATACATATAACTTAAAACACAATGCATCTTTAACCCATGTAACGAGCTTTCGGCTAATGACTCCCAGAGACCGATTGATCTTAGGGCATTAGGTGTTGAGACACCCCTACGAGCTTAGTAACTCGGGTTGCGATACTGCGATACGTAGATAGTGCAATGTTTGATTCCCTTAAGCTTTTCTCCTTAACCCATGTAACAAGCTTTGGGCCAATAGCTCCCAAGTCAGTTGACTTTAGGGTATTAGGTGTTAAAACACCCCTTCGGGCTTAATTGCTTAGGTTACGGAGGCTACGAAACCAAACTTATCTACGTTTTTATTATCATTATTATTATTTTTTTTTTGCAAATTATAGACTATCCATATCCCTTAGTTGTTACCTTTAACAAAAGAACATAAATAATGTAATAATCCAATGTGCAACCCACAATCATATGTTAAAGTGTGTGTGTGAAAATGAAGGTTTAAGAATACTTGTTAAATAAGTATATGAGTAGAATCAAGTGATAACAATGCGAGAGTTTGTAAACCTTGAATATTTCAAGAAGTATTCTAATAGGCCTTGTTATGAATATTGCAAATAACCATTGGAAAATGTTTACTAAGATGCGTCTCAAGAGTCACTAAAATTCCTCCTTACTCGCCATCCTAGTAATAACGGTTTTGTCAAATGGTTTTAAAAACAAAAGCGATTAGTTGGTTAGTTTTTTTTTTTTTATGTCAACTACTACCCTCTCCCCCCAACCAAAACAAGACATTGTCCTCAATGTCATAAGATAGAAAGATAGAGTATAGAAGACATTACCCGAAACAACGAACACCGACAAACCCGAAACACACTTAAACAAATATAAGAAATAACAACACAAAATAATATGCTATTAATAAAACCAAAAGACACAAGGATTCACAAACGAAGGCTCAAATCCAATCTAAGCTTTTTACGGCTTTCCTTAGTTGACCAATTTATGCGACTCATGGAAGGATCAATTACGGGGTGAAAGATTGTAGTTGGTCGATCAATTGTTCAAGATAGAGCAGGAGATTATGATTTGTCGTGCCGAAGATGTTAGAAATTCCCTGTTCCACGGCTTGATCAAGAAAAGACAACAAATTATCATAAAAACCATTAACATTGAGCAAACCTATAGGTTTATGGTGAATGTGCGGTTGGGCCCAAGAGGAAATATGAAAGATCTCTTCCAATGTGCCCAGACCACCCGGTAAGGCAATGAAGGCATCAGCATGGTTAAACATTGTATTCATTCGATCAAACATTGTGGAGACCCGTAGTTCCTCTCCAATTGTTTTCCCAATGAAGTCCCCTTTTGCTAAAGCTTCGGGGACGACCCCCCAAAACTTGACTTCCTCCTAAAAATGCAGCTATTGACACACCCCCCATTAACCCAAGGCTACCTCCCCCATACACTAAATGAATCTTTCTCTCGGCTAGGACTCGACCAAGATGATTTGCTTTGCTTCTAAAAATGCTATTTCCTTCCCGTGACTTGGATCCACCGAAAACACAAATATTTTTGATGTGATAACTTGAGGGACCGCCATTTCTACACACTTCTATATCTGTCTAATGTAAGGGTTGAGTAGAAATGAGGGGAAGGAAGAGAAGATTTTATAGATGAGAAATTGAAGATGCAATCATACCCCTATATGTAGACCGGTTGGAGTCTCACACACTCTTTCTCTCTCTTTATTTAATTATTTATTTTGAAAAAGCATGTGTATGTACGGGTAGTTGTGATTGTGGCTCACATCTTCCCTTGGTTTTACGTCCAAGAACGGCTTAAACGCCCTCTATGGGTCGGGATAGGCTTCCCATCCAGTTTTCTTAAAAACTGGCAAACGGGGTCTTTTTTAGTCAGATTCCCAAGACTAAGTCGATCATGTTCTTTATGAAAATGGGGCCATAAATCATGAATTGCACGATGCACATCTCCACTAGGATGCGTCTCAAGGGTCAACAAAAGATTATCTAAAGACCCCTTACTCAGGCCATCCTTAATGAATTGTATTTTCAAATGAGAATTGGAGAAGAGAGTCAAAAAAAGGAGAAAAAGCAAAGTATTGCACAAATATATACAAATATCGAGTTATTATGGGAAAGCGAAAGAACCGACTTAAGTCACGGAGTACCGTTATCCGCCTTTTGACCGGGGTGAGAGAAACTAGCAAAACACAAAACAATGTGAGAAAACGAATCAATCTTTATATACAGGATCACTCAATTCAATAGAGTCATTTTCAACTGAAAAGTTGTCAAAGTAGACTTTCAAACGATGTCCATGTACCTTGAAAACATTGCCATTCTTTGGATTCTCGATATCACAGGCCCCATATGGATACACATGTTTCACAATGAAAGGACCACTCCATCTTGATCTTAGTTTTCCAGGAAATAAATGGAGTCGAGAATTATAAAGTAAGACTTTTTGACCAACATTGAATGTTTTTCTCAATATTTTCTTGTCATGAAACTCTTTGATTCTTGCTTTATGAATTCTTGAATTTTCATATGCATCATTTCTTATTTCCTCAAGCTCATTTATTTGTAACTTACGCAGTGACTAGCATCATCAAGGTTTGAATTGAAAGCTTTAATAGCCCAATAAGCTTTATGTTCAAGTTCCACGGCAAGTGACAAGGTTTTCCATAGACTAGTCTATAAGGTGACATACCTAATGATGTTTTATAAGCGGTTCGATAAGCCCAAAGTGCATCATTAAGTCTTAAAGACCAGTCTTTCCTATTAGGGTTCACTGTTTTCTCCAAGATTTGTTTGATCTCCCTATTAGCGAGCTCTACTCGTCCACTAGTCCGGGGTGATAAGGGGTGGCAACTTTGTGTGTGATTCCATATTTCTTCATTAAAGACTTAAATGGCTTGTTGCGAAATGTGTTCCACCATCACTTATCATGGCTCGAGGGATTCCAAATCGACTCAAAATATTTTCTTTCAAGAATTTTATCACCTGTTTTGTGATCATTGTTTCGACTTGGAATTGCCTCTATCCATTTTGAAACATAATCTACTGCGACTAATATGTACACGAAACCAAATGATGGAGGAAATGGACCCATGAAATCTATACCCCAAAGATCAAAGATCTCAATGACAAGAATAGGATTTAAAGGCATCATGTGACGTTTTGAAATAGATCCCAACTTTTGACAATTTTCACAAGTCTTGCGAGAACACATGTGAGTCCTTAAACATGGTGGGCCGGTAAAATCCGCATTGTAAGATTTTTGCGGTTGTCTTTCTTGATGAGAAATGGCCCCCACATGCCTCGAAATGACAATTTAATGACATTACTTACCTCATTGTCGGAATGCATCTTCGAAATATTTGATCGGGACAATATTTGAATAAATAAGGGTCATCCCAATAAAAGTTCTTTACTTCGTTCAAGAACTTTCTTTTGTCTTGGGTACTCCAATGAGCCGACAATTGTCCCGAAACAAGAAAATTAACAATATTAGCATACCAAGGCATTGTAGAGGTGGAAAATAAAG
Organism: Populus x sibirica; assembly: GCA_019202695.1. Lineage (NCBI taxonomy): Eukaryota > Viridiplantae > Streptophyta > Magnoliopsida > Malpighiales > Salicaceae > Populus > Populus x sibirica. The sequence goes on along the minus strand of JAGMVL010002394.1, from coordinate 1,221,212 downwards.
ATTCGTCGGGAAAGTAGTCATCGATTGGTGTGATGTCAGATCTCGATTCTGTTGTCAATCTTGACAAGTGATCTGCGACAACATTTTTAGTGCCTTTCTTGTCTTTGATTGTGATATCAAATTCTTGAAGTAACAAAATCCACCGAACCAATCTAGCCTTAGAATCTTTCTTAGAAAGAAGATATTTCAATGCCGCATGATCACCGTAAACAACAACGAGGTGAGCCAACAAGATAAGACCGAATTTTTCACATGCAAATACTACTGCAAGTAATTCTTTTCAAGTAGTGGTGTAATTCATTTGAGCACTATTTAAAGTTTTACTTGCATAGTAAATCACATAAGGTTTCTTATCTTTTCTTTGTCCCAAGACAAGCACCACGGCATAATCACTAGCATCACACATTATTTCAAAAGGTAAAGACCAATCGGAGGTTAAATGATAGGAGCGAGTAAGCAAGTTTTTAAGTTGAACAAAGGCTTCTTCACAATGTTCAGTCCATTCAAAAATATTATCCTTTATTAGAAGGTTGCTCAAGGGCTTAGATATTACACTAAAATCTTTGATGAACCTTCTATAAAAACCAAGATGTCCTAAGAATGATCTAACATCTTTAATGGATTTTGGTGTTGGCAAGTTAGCAATTAACTCGATTTTAGATTTGTCAACCTCAATTCCTTTTGATGAAACAATGTGACCAAGTACAATGCCGTTTGTTACCATAAAGTGACATTTTTCCCAATTCAGTACAAGATTCTTCTCTTCACACCTTCGCTCAAAACCTTTTCTAAGTTAGTCAAACAATCATCAAATGAATCACCAAAAAGAAAAATCATCCATAAAAATCTCAAGAAAACGTTCAACCATATCACTAAATATACTAAGCATGCATCTTTGAAACGTGGTGGTGCATTACATAATCCAAAAGGCATCCTTCGATATGCAAAAGTGCCAAATGGACATGTGAAAGTAGTTTTCTCTTGATCTTCCAATGCAATTTCAATTTGGTTATAACCCGAATAGCCATCTAGGAAACAATAAAATTCATGACCTGCAACTCTTTCTAGGATTTGATCCATGAAAGGTAAGGGAAAATGATCTTTTCTAGTCATTGAATTAAGTTTCCTATAATCAATGCACATGCGCCAACCAGTAATAGTCCTTGTTGGAATTAACTCATTTTTCTCATTTGTTATCACAAGTGACTCCGGACTTCTTGGGTACCACTTGGGTAGGACTTACCCATTTGCTTTGTCGAGAAATAGGATAAATGATTCCATTATCTAGAAGCTTAATGACTTCATTTTTCACTACTTCTTTCATATTAGGATTAAGCCTTCGTTGCATTTCTCTAGAGGGTTTAGCATTTTCCTCCAAATAAATCCCGTGAGTGCAAATCAAAGGACTAATTCCTTTTATGTCGACTATGGTCCATCCTAATGCATTTTTGTGCATTTTCGAGTTTGTAATAACTTACCTTCTTCTTGCCGTGCATTAAGTTTGGAAGAGATTATTACTGAAAAAGTTTCATTTTCTCCCAAAAATGAGTATTTGAGATGGAATGGTAATGGCTTCAAATCAGGTTTTGGTGGTTGAACACTTGAAGGTATGGACTTAATTGATCGTGGTGGCAATTCCTCAATTTGTGGTCTCCAATTACTTGCCTTTGATTCTTCCTGAAAATAGACCATTTGCAAATCATCGCCTTCATCAATCTCGATTTCATTGGAAGTGGTTTGAAATTGATCATGAACTAATTTTTCAGCAAAGTCCACTTCCGTAAATCATTATCATCTCCAGGTTGCTTGCAAATGTTGAAAATATTCATCTCCAATGTCATGTTTCCAAAAGATAGCTTCATCGATCCATTCCTACAATTAATCAATGCATTAGAAGTTGCAAGAAACGGACGTCCTAAAATAACAGGAAATGAATTACATGCTTCAACGAGGTTGTGTGTCCAAGACAATAAAATCCATAGGATAAATGAATTTATCAACTTGTACTAACACATCTTCAACTATTCCTCTAGGCACTTTTACGATCTATCGGCAAGTAAAAGAGTTACGAAGTTGGTTTTAACTCACCTAGATTGAGACTTTGAAAAGCTGAATATGGAAGTAAATTCACACTAGCTCCAAGATCAAGTAAAGCTCTTTCAATTTTATGTTCTCCAATAAAGCAAGAAATTGTAGGACAACCAGGGTCTTTATATTTCAAAGCATTATTGTTTTGAAGAATAGCACTTACTTGTTCGGCTAAAAAGGCTTTCTTTTTCACATTCAGTTTTCTCTTCACAAGGCATGAGATCTTTCAAAAATTTAGCATAAGAAGGAACTCGTTTGATAGCATCCAAAGAAAGGTATATTGATCCTTACTGTTTGAAAGTTTCAAAGATTTCGGAGTTGTGATTAACTTTCCTTTGTTTGATCATGGCATGAGGAAATGGAAGTGCTTGGTGGAGAATCGGTCTTTTCTTTGCAATGATCGATTCAACCCCTTCCTTACCCTCGAGAGATTGACTCATCATCATTCTCACAAGGTTCAAGAATGGGTTTTTTAATAACCTTACCACTTTCTGCGAAGAGTGATGACCGATTTGGCTTGATCCATGTGTTGGCTTCCAGAACTACTTGCATTCACATTGTATTGCCCCTTTGGATTTTGTTGTGGTTGAGATGGAAACTTACCTTTCTCTTGGAAACGAGAGCGAGATGTCAATTTTGCAAGAGTATCTTTAAAATCTTGTCATGCTTTGAGCAAGTTGAGTGTTAATTGCCTCTTGCTTTTCCATAAATGCATGCAATGTTTCCTCAAGATTTCTTCTAGGAGGTGGAGCATAAGGAGGTGCATATCCATGAGAATTTTGGAAATTATGTTGTGCTTGAAACGGTGGTTGTGAAGTTTGAGCATTATTGTTCTCACTCTTCCAACCGAAATTTGGATGATTTCTCCAACCAGGGTTATATGTTTGCGAATATGGGTTATGGTTGGGCCTTTGAAAACTGTTTAATGCATGGGCTTGTTCATGGAGACATTCTTTAAAAGAAGGCAAGGTTGGACAGTCATTGGTTGAATGTTCGTTGGTTTCACGATTTGACATGCAATGTCTTGAACAGATTTTAATTGACCATTCTTTTTCAATTCTAGCGCTTCGACTTTTCTAGCTAAAGATGCAAACTTGGCTTGGAGGTCATGATCTTCCCTAAGGTTGTACATACCTCCACTAGATGTATGAGGTTGGGTTTTACTTGGTGCCTCATAAGTACCCGTGGTGTCCCAATTTTGTGCATTTTCAGCTAGCAAGTCTAGGTATTCCATAGCTTCATTAGGGTCTTTATCCTCAAAAGTTCCATTGCACATCAATTCAATCATTTGCCTATCTCTAGGAGTTAACCCTTCATAAAAATGTGACACCAATCTCCATGTTTCAAAACCATGATGGGGGCAAGTATTAAGCAATTCTCAATACCTATCCCAACATTGATAAAATGTTTCTCCTGGTTTTTGAGAGAAAGTAATGATTTGTCTTTTGAAAGAGTTCGTTACGTGGGATGGAAAAAACTTCTTTAAAAATTGTTGTTGCATATCATCCCAAGCACGAATGGATCCAGGTCTCAAATTTTGTAGCCATGTTTTAGCTTTATCTTTTAATGAAAAAGGAAAAAGCTTTAACCTAATGGTGTTCATGCTACAATTTGAGTCATTATAGGTGTTGCAAACCTCCTCAAATTCCCTTAAATGCAAGTATGGATTTTCTAAATCTAAGCCATGAAACGAAGGTAAAAGTTGAATAATGTCCGTCTTAAAACTAAAATGAGATGCATCGGGAGGAAAAACTATGCATGAGGGTGCACTTGTTCTTGTGGGATTCATGTGGTCTCTAAGAGTTCTAACCCGAATATTCTCATTATTCTCATTATGAAGCGATTGGTTATCTTCTTGACCATATTTTACGAAAATGATGAGGATACCCTACAAAGTCTACCACTTAATGTACGTGACCACACTCTCATGCACGTGTAAGAAGAGAATAAAAAGAAGAAGAAAACAAAAGAAAAAGAAACAACACAAAAGAAACAAAGTTAAATACAATAAAAGTAAAAAGAGAAAATAAAATAAATACTATAATTTGTACAAGAATTTACCTCCCCGAAACGGCGCCAAAAACTTGACACGACCAAAAGATTGATGTCTTCTCCCAAGTGCATGAGTGTCGAAGTAATAAATAACCCGGTAAGATCGGGGTCGAACCACAAGGAGGTTAATTGTATAAATTATAGATAACAATAATACAACAACAACAATAACAATAATAATAATAATAGTGAAGAAGAAGAGGAAGAAGTTGATGAGAACTTTGAGATGGAAGATTAACGTAAGGATTAAACAATGATAACAACAAATGTCAAGGTTAGAGGATCCACTAATGGTATTTCAAACAAGTATAGTATAAACTCTTTTTATTCAATTGGAAACCACACACAAAGGAGGTTCCAATCGGATTATAAATTGTTAACATGATTACATTAGTTATCATATTCGAATAATGCTAATATTTGTAAATGTTGTCGGGCATTCATGATTATAACTTATGTTAACAACAAATCAAGTTCCTTTCATAGCTCGGGTGTTGGTTATACCATACGGTATGGGCTATGAAAGTGCCAAGTATTTGTTGTACCAAGTGTTATATAACATAAATCTAGATTAACCATTTAACAAGCAAAGTATTAAAAGTGAACAAGATAACAAATATAAAGCATGTTAGTATCCAACATTAAGGTCCATGTTAAGTTTATATTATACTTATTCTTACACCATTAGTGTACCCTTTTCACCTTGACATAATTAACTTAGTTAAACATAATGAAAGAAAGAAACATAAATAAACAAGGAAAGGAAATGAAAAGCATAAGCAAGAAATTAATATAAGCAAAACTTAAGCATTACAAAATATAAAGAGAGAGCAAGAGCATGATCTTGATCTGAACACCAAGATGCCTAAATACATGGCAAATGCCTCCTTTTATAGGCCAAAATTCAGAACTATTGATTTGTTGACTAATTGATGAATGGGTGGCCACATCTTGACTTGATGACAATTCTTATCTTCTTGTCCGCCAAAAACGTCATTGATAACATCATAATTTGAACAGACTTCAATCATGAAAGTTCTAGGAAATTGTCTCATCTTTCTAGGGTAAACATTTGAGATCATTTAGACTTCTAGAACTCGAGATATGGGCTGAACACTGAACGATTGTCTGGGCTGCGTGGACAGATTCGGACTTCTTCGTTGTTGCTACAATTTGGACTTGAAAACGACCTTCTTAAATCTTGGACTCCGCATGAAAGATGTAGGCCTATGTCTTAGCTTTCCATCCATATAAGGTAGACCTAAATCCGAGATCTACACTCCAGATATGACCCAATTACCAAACAGTGTTCCAGTTTGGACTGCACCAACATCTCTTTTCTAAGTGTGGCCATTTCTTTGTCCTTTCAATTTCAGTACTTCAACTCATCAATCAATTCTTTCATTTATATGATAGGCCTGCATTTAAGATGAACATTTATCATAAATTAAAGGTATTTTATATTATTAGATATGTTATTATAAAACATGCTTTAGTTAAGGAGTTATTGATACTTCAAGTGCAAAATGATGATATAAAACCTTGATAAAAATGCACTTTTAAGTACTAATCATGACACAATGGTCGTCACTCAGGAAATTTTCATTGTAGAGTTTGGACAAGAATCAAGATTCTTGTTGCATCATACAAAAGCTACGACCATATATCACCCCTTGAAGGGCAAGTTTATCATATAGAACACTCATATGTTTAAACATGCATGCTCATCAGTTTGGAATAAAGGTCCCCCAATTTTGTTTTCATCGCCAGAATCAAGAATTGTCGTTGCTGGGGAAGGTAAATTACTGTATAAATTATATATTTTATTTTATTGCCTTTTCTTTTATCTTACTTTTGTTTCTTTTGTTTTTTTTCTTTTTTTCTTTTCTTTTCTTTTCTTCCTTTTATTCTCTTCCTATACGTGCATTATAGTTTGGTCACGTATATTAAGTGGTAGACTTTGTAGGGTATCCTCATCATTTTCAGAAAATATGGCCGAAGAAGATAACTAGACGCTTCATAATGAGAATAATAAAAATAATCGAGTTAGAACACTTAGAGACCACATGAATCCAACAAGAACAAGTGCACCCTTATGTATAGTTTTCCCTCCTAATGCATCTCACTTCAATTTTAAGCCAGACATTATTCAACTTTTACCTATTTTCATGGCTTAGATCTAGAAAATCCATACTTGCATTTGAGAGATTTTGAAGAAGTTTGTAACACTTATAATGACTCAAATTGTAGCATGAACACTATTAGATTAAAGATTTTTCCTTTTTCATTAAAAGATAAAGCTAAAACATGGCTACAAAATTTGAGATCCGGATCCATTCGTGCTTGGGATGAAATGCAACAACAGTTTTTAAAGAATTTTTTCCCTTCTCATAGAACAAACTCTTTCAAAAGACAAATCACCACATTCACTCAAAAGTCAGGAGAAACATTTTACCAGTGTTGGGATAGGTATAAACACTTGCTTAATACATGTCCTCATCATGGTTTTGAAACATGGAGATTAGTTTCACACTTTTATGAGGGGTTAACACCTAAAGATAGGTAAATGGTGGAATTGATGTGCAATGAAACTTTTGAAGATAAAAACCCTGATGAAGCAATGGAATACATGGACTTGCTAGCTGAAAATGCTCAGAATTGGGACACTACAGGTACTTATGAGGCACTAGGTAAAACTCAACTTCATACATTTAGTGGAGGTATGTACAACCTTAGGGAAGATCATGACCTCCAAGCTAAATTTGCATCTTTAGCTAGAAAAGTCGAGGTGCTAGAATTGAAAAAGAGTGGTCAATTAAAATATGTTCAAGACATTGTGTGTCAAATCTGTGAAACCAATGAACACTCAACCAATGACTATCCAACTTTGCCTTCTTTCAAGGAATGCCTCCATGAACAAACCCATGCTTTAAACAGTTTCCAAAGGCCCAATCATAACCCATACTCGCAAACATACAACCCTTGTTTGAGAAATCACCCAAATTTCAGTTGGAAAAGTGATAACAATAATACACAAACTTCACAGCCATAATTTCAAGCACACCATAATTTTCAAAATTCTCATGGATATGCACCTCTTTATGTTCCCCCTCCTATAAAAAATATTGAGGAAACATTGTATGCATTCATTGAAAAGCAAGAGACAATCAACACTCAACTTGCTCAAACCATGACAGATTTTAAAGATACTCTTGTAAAATTCACATCAGCTCTCAGTTTTAAGGAGAAAGGTAAGTTCTCATTTCAACCACAGCAAAATCCCAAATGGCAATACAATTCAAGTGCAAGCAGCTCCGAAAGCCAACACATGGATCAAGTCCAATCAGTCATTACTCTCCATAGTGGTAAGGTTATTGAAAAACTCATTCTTGAACCTTGTGAGAAAGATGATGAGTCAATCTCTAAGGGTAAGAAAGGGGTTAAACCTAAACATTGCAATGAAAAGACTGATTCCCCACCAATACTTCCATTTCCTCATGCCATGACCAAACAAAAGGAAGTCAATCACTATTCTGAAATCTTTGAAACTTTGAAACAGGAAGAAATCGAGGATGAAAAAGGCACCGAAAATGTTGTCACGGATCATTTATCAAAATTGGCAATAGATTCAACATCTGATATCACACCAATTGATGATTACTTTCCTGATGAATCTTCACTTTCTATTGCTTCAATACCTTGGTCTGCTAATAATGACAATTTTCTTGATTTAGGATTTTTGCCAGCTCATTTGGATATCCAAGACAAAAGAAAGTTTTTGAGCGACGTGCAAAACTTTTATTGGGATGACCCTTATTTATTCAAATATTGTCATAATCAAATAAATCAAAGATGCATTCTTGACAATGAGGTAAGTAGTCATTTAATTTTGTCATTTCGAGGCATGTGGGGGTCATTTCTCGTCAACAATGACAATTACAAAAATCTTATAATATGGATTTTATTGGCCCACCATGTTCAAGGACACACATATGTTCTGCAAAACCTGTGAAATTTTTCAAAAGTTAGGATTTATTTCAAAACATAAAGAGTCCTTAGATAATCTTTTATTGACTCTTAGGACGTACCTTAATGGAGATGTGCATCGTGTAATTCATGATTTATGGCCTCATTTTCATAAAGAACATGTTCGACATAGTCTTCGAAATCTAACAAAAAAAGGCCCTGTTTGCTAGTTTTTTAGAAAACTGGATGGGAAGCTTATCCCCGACCCATAGAGGGCGTTTAAGCCGTTTTTAGATGTAAAACCAAGGGAAGATGTGAGCCACAATCACAACTACCTGTACATACACATGCTTTTCCAAAAAAATAAAATAAAATTGTGAGATATGTTTTGTTATATCTTATATTTGTTTAAGTGTGTTTCAAGCTTGTCAGTAGTCGCTGCTTCAGGTGATGTCTTCTATACTCTACCTTTCTACCTTAGAACATTGAGGATAATGTCTCGTTTTGGTTGGGAGGAGAGGGTAGTAGTTGACATAAAAAAAACTAACTTACTAACTGTTTTTTGCTATTATTAAAACCATTTGACAAAACTATTATTAGGACGGCAAGTAAGGAGGAATTTTATTGACTCTTGACACGCATCTTAGTAAATATTCTTATTAAGGTCTATCAGAATACTTCTTGAAATATTCAGGTTTACAAACTCTCGCATTGTTATCACTTGATTCTCGCTCATATACTCATTTAACAAGTATTCTTAAACCTTCATTTTCACACACACACTTTAACATATGATTGTGGGTTGCATATGGATTATTATATTATTTATGTTCTTTTGTTAAAGGTAACAACTAAGGGAAAGGGATAATATATAATTTGCAAAAAAAAAAAACAAAAACAAAAACAAATTGATAATATTAATGATAATAAAAACATAGATAAGTTTGGTTTCGTAACCTCCCTAACCTAAGCAATTAAGCCCGAAGGGGTGTTTTAACACCTAATACCCTAAAGTCAAGTGAGTTGGGAGCTATTGGTCCAGTGCTTGTTACATTGGTTAAGGAGAAAAGCTTAAGGGAATCAAACATTGCACCATCTACGTATCAGTATCTGCAACCCGAGTTACTAAGCTCATAGGGGTGTCTCAACACCTAAAAGCTCGTTACATGAGTTAAAGATGCATTGTGTTTTAAGTTATATGTATATATATTAAAAAAAATGAAAAAAAAAGATAATAATCCCAACTCAAGGAAGTTAACCTTAGAAAAACATTAGAACAGAATATTGTTTTCTTCCAATAAAAGCCCCATCATCTATGTTTTCATACATTGAGCACATAAAAAGAAGGTTTATTAATATCTTGTTTCAACATTATGAAGCGATATATAAATTTAATGAGAGTTTGTTTATTTGGATAGATTAATGGAAGTTGAATGATGAATGCCTTGCTTTGTGGAACTTGCAAATTGTTTTTCTATTTTAACGCTTTAATTACTAGGGACTAGTAATAAGGCTGGTTGGGGGGTGATTAGTACTTAAAAGTGAATTTTTATCAAGGTTTTATATCATCATTTTGCACTTAAAGTATCAATAACTCCTTAACTAGAGCATGTTTTATAATAACGAGTCTGATAACCTTTAATTTATGGTAAATATTCATTTTAAATGTAGGCCTATCATATAATCAAAGGATTGATTAATGAGTTTAACTACTGAAATTGAGAAGACAAAGAGAGGGCTAAGCTTAGAAAAGAGATACTGGTTGAATTCAAATTGGAACACCATTCGGTTATTGGATCATAACTGAAGCTGTAGAACTTGGTTTTAGGTCTAGTTTATATGGATAGAAATATAAGACATAGGCCTAAAACTTTCATAAGAGCTTAAGATTCAAAAGAACCGTTTTCAAGTTCAAATTGTAGCAACAACAGAGACATCGGAATCTGTCCTGCAGCCCAGACACTGTTCAGTGTTTAGCCCATATCTCGAGTTCTAGAAGTCCAAATGACCTCATTCTTATTTTGTTGAAAAGCTGAGACAATTGCCCAGAACGTTCATGTAGACTATCTGTTCAAATTCTGATGTTAGCAATGATGTTTTTACGCAGACAAGAAGATAAGGATTGTTACCAAGTCAAGAGGTGGCCACCGACTCAACAATTAGTCATCAAATCAATAGTTTTGAATTTTGGCCTCTAAAAGGAGGCGTTTACCATGTATTTAGGCATTTTGGTTATCAGATCAAGATCTTGCTCTTGCTCTCTTTCTTTGTATTTTGTAATGTTTAAGTTTTATTCCATGTTATATTTTTCTTAATCTCTTATTTATGCTTTTCATTTCCTTTACTATGCTCATATAATTATGTTCTTATCTTGTTTATCTATGTTTCTCTTATTCATAATGTTCAACTAAGTTTATTATGTCAAGGTGAAAAGGTTACACTAATGGTATAAGAATAAGTATAGTATAAACTCAACATGGACTTTAATGTTTGATACTAACATGTTTTGTATTTATTATCTTACTCACTCTTAATACCTTGCTTGTTAAATGGTTAATCTGGATTTGTGTTGAATAACCCTTGGTATAAAAAATACTTGACACTTTCATAGCCCAACTGTATGGTATAACCGACACCTGAGCTATAAAAGGACTTTGATTTGTTGTTAAATTATATATTAACTATATCTAGAGTTATAGAACTCCATTTCAAGCGAGATTGGTCCTGTTGGAAAGCTAAGACACGAGGCTACAAGTGCTTTGAAGGAAGAAGAACCCAGTTCTGCCTCTAACACAATCAAATTTGTTCATCAAAAAGCATTGGACTATTACTGTCCAACTGTTACTGTCTTGATCTTGAACTATTACTGTCCGACCTCTCCTCAGATTTTTAACTATATCTAGAGTTATTGACACAATCAAAGAGTTGATGTCTTATCCCAAGTGCAGGAGTGTCGAAGTAATAAATAACCCGGCAAGACCGGGGTCGAACCACAGGGAGGTGAACTATATAATAATAATAATAATGATGATGATGATGATGATGATGATGATGATGATGATGATGATGATGATTTAAAGAGGACTTTGAGATGAAAAGACTAATGTGAAGACTAAACAATGATAAAAACAGTTGTCAAGGCTAGAGGATCCACTAATAGTATTAGAAATAAGTAAAGTATAAACTCTTTTTATTACTCAATTGGAAACCACACACGAAGGAGGTTCCAATCGGATGATTTATCATTAATGGCTCATTATAAAGTATTAACATGATCATATTAATTGTCTTATTTAAGTAACACCAATACTTTTAAATATTGTCAGGCATTCATGATGCTAACTTATGTTAACAACAAATCAAGTTCCTCTCATAACAACGATGTCGGCCGAAAACTATGAATGATCAAGTATTTGATGTACCAAGTGTTATAGAACATAAATCTAGATAGTCATTTAACAATCAAGGTATTAATAATTAGTAAGATAAAAAGATAAGACATGTTAATAGCAAACTTTCTTGGATATAAACATTGAAGTCCATGTTGAGTTTATATTATACATATTCTAACACCATTAGAAAAACCTTTTCACCTTGACATAATTAACTTAGCTAAACATAATAAAAAAAAGAATATAAATAAACTAGATAAGAACATAGTTATGATGAAAAACATAAACAAGAGATTAATGAAAGCAAAACTTAAGCATTACAAAAATATAAAGAAAGAAAGCAAGAACATGATCTTGATCTGAAAACCACGATGATTAAATACATGGCAAATGCCTCCTTTTATAGGCTAAAATTCGGAACCATTGATTGGTTGACTAAGAAAATAGTTGGTGGCCAACCATTGACATGGTGGCTAGTTTTTGACATTGTTGGCTGATTTTTGATATTGTTGGATGGCCAAAACGTCATTGCTAACATCAGAATTCGAGCAATTTCAACCATGAAAGTTGTGGGCAATTATCTCAGCTTTCCAACAAAAAAAATCAGAGCTTATTTGGATTTCTAGAACTCAAGATATGAGTTAAACACCGAATAGTGTTTGAGCTGCAGGATAGATTCCGACTTCTCCGTTGATGCTAAGATTTGAACTTGAAAATGGCAGAATTGAGTCTTGGACTCCCATGAAAGTTTTAGGTCTATGTCTTAGCTTTCCATACATATAAAGTAGACCTCAATCCAAGGTCTACAGCTCCAGTTATAACCCAATAACCGAATGATGTTCCAGTTTGAATTGAACCAACATCTTTTCTCTAAGTTTAGTCCTCTTTTTGTCTCTTCACTTTCAATAGTTAATCACATCAATCAATCCTTTGAATTATGAGATATACCTGTATTAAAAATAAGCATTTACCATAAATTAAAGATATCTTATATTATCAGACTTTTTATTATAAAACATGTTTTAGTTAGGAAATTTAACGATACTTTAGTGCAATATGATGATATAAAGCCTTAATGAGAATGCACTTTTAAGTACTAATCAGTTATAAAACTCCATTTCAAGCGAGATTGGTTTCATTGGAAAGCTAAGACACGAGGCTACAAGTTCTCTAAATGAAGGAGAACCCAGTTCTACCTCTAAGACATTCAAAATTGCTCATCAACAAACTTTGGACTGTTATTGTCCAACTATTACTGTCTTGATATTGAACTATTACTTTCCGACCTCTCCTCAGATTTGTAACTATATCTAGAGTTATAGAACTCCATTTCAAGCGAGATTGGTCTCATTGGAAAGCTGAGACACGAGGCTATAAGTTCTTTTAAGGAAGGAGAATGATTAGTACTTAAAAGTGTATTTTTATCAAGATTTTATATCATCATTTTGCACTTGAAGTATCAATAACTCCTTAACTAAAGCATGTTTTATAATAATAAGTCTGATAATATAAGATACCTTTAATTTATGGTAAATGTTCATTTTAAATGCAGGCCTATCACATAAATCAAAGGATTGATTAATGAGTTTAACTACTGAAATTGGGAAGACAAAGAGAGGGCTAAGCTTAGAAAATATGTGTTGGTTCAGTCTACGCCCCATTGTTCGTGGTGTTGCAATGAATTCAGTGGATCATCCTCATGGAGGAGGTGAGAGGCGCACAAAAGGTAATGAAATTCGGCCTCACCTAAACTGGAACATCATTCGGTTATTGGATCATAACTGAAGCTGTAGAACTTGTATTTAGATCTGGTTTATATGTATGGAAAGCTAAGACATAAGCCTAAAACTTTCATGAAGAGTCCAAGATTCAGAATAACCATTTTCAAGTTCAAATTGTAGCAACAACAGAGAAGTCAGAATATGTCCTGTAGCCCAGACACTATTCAGTGTTCAGCCCATATCTTGAGTTCTAGAAGTCCAAATGCGCCTATTCTTATTTTGTTGGAAAGCTGAGACAATGTCCCAGAACTTTCATGAAGACTATCTATCCCAATTCTGATGTTAGTAATGTCGTTTTGTTTAGACAAGAAGATAAGGATTATCACCAATTCAAGATGTGGCCACCCACTCAACAATTAGTCATCAAATCAATAGTTCTGAATTTTGGCCTATAAAAGGAGGCATTTGCCATGCATTTAGGCATCTTGATTTTTAGATCAAGATCATGTTTTTGCTCTTTTTCTTTATATTTTTTATAATGTTTAAGTTTTGCTCTCAATAATCTCTTATTTATGCTTTTCATCATAACTATGTTCTTATCAAGTTTGTTTATGTTTCTCTTCTTAATCATGTTTAGCTAAGTTTATCATGTCAAAGTGAAAAGGGTACACTAATGGTGTAAGAATAAGTATAATATAAACTCAACATGGACTTTAATGTTTGATACTAACATGTTTTGTATTTGTTATCTTATTCACTCTTAATACTTTGCTTGTTAAATGGTTAATCTAGATTTATGTTGTGTAACCCTTGGTACAACAAATACTTGGCACTTTCATAGCCCAAGTGTATGGTATAACCGACACCTATGCTATGAAAGGAACTTGATTTGTTGTTAACATAAATTAACATCATGAATACTTGACAACATTTACAAGTATTAGCATTATTTGAATAAGATAACTAATGTAATCATGTTAACAATTTATAATCCGATTGGAACCTCTTTTATGTGTGGTTTCCCGTTAAGTAATAAAGAGAGTTTATATTATATTTATTTGAAATACCATTAGTGGATTCTCTAACCATGATAATTATTTTATAATTGTTTAAATCCTTACATCAATATCACATCTCAAAGCTCTCTTCACCTCCTTTTCTGTTATTATCTATTTCTTTATTTGTAGTTTATATAGTTAACCTCCCTATGGTTCGACCCCGGTCTTGTCGCGTTATTTATTACATTGACACTCTTGCACTTGGGATAATACATCAATCTTTTGATCGTGTCAGAGAACCCACTTCTACCTCTAAGACAATCAAAATTGCTCATCAACAAACATTACCTACTGCCTTACAGGGCCTGTCATGACCCAATCTTGGTTGGTGACCAATAACTGGAGTTCTATAACTCCAAATTGAGCAAGACCAATTTCCTTAGTTAGTCAACATACATGCATCAATTTATAATCAACTTTGAAATGACTCATAAGACCATGTTTAGAACACCTTACCTAGTAAGAATCAAAGTTTCGATCTTCAACTCCCTCCTTTTCTTTCAAATGACAGCCAACCCTCCCCTCTTCTCTTCTTGTTTAAATTTTCTTGTTAATCCCTTGCCCACCAATGTTTATTCTACCTATAACCCTTAATCTTGGATGGGTTCTTGAAATTTTGGTGTTTCTCTCTTGATTTGCAAAAATAGATACAAAAACTCCCTCTTTTCTTTCCTTACGATAGCTGCAGATTTTTGGTGAGAAGAGGAGTATTTATGCTCTATAATTATTCTTATTTGCATTTAAGCCCCATTTTCTTTAAGTGTATCATTTTTGCCCCCGTATATTTTTTTCTTCTTATAATTAAGTTATGCCTCTTTTCTTTTCTTATAATTTCACCCCAAAAACTTTTAGTTTAGTTTATTTTCTTTAATTTAATCCAGCCTTGATTTTTTTCCCGGGGTTTACAGAAGGATAACCCAGTTCTGCCCCAAGACAGTCAAAATTGCTCATAAACAAACATTGGACTGTTACTGTCCAATCGTTATTGTCTTGACATCGAATTGTTATTGTCCAACCTTTCCTCAGATTGTTAACTATATATAGAGTTATAGAACTCCGTTTCAAACAATATTGGTCTCGTTGGAATGTTAAGACACTAGGCTACAAGTTCTCTAAAGGAAGGAGAACCCAGTTCTATCCCCAAAACAGTCAAAATTGTTCATCAACAAACTAGACCTACTGCCCTACAGGGTCTGTCATGACACAGTCTCAGTTAGTGACCTATAGCTGGAGTTCTATAACTCCAAATTGAGCAAGAACAATTTTTTTAGTTAGTCAACATCCAAAACTGCAATTGCTATGCTGAACCTGATCCTAATTCTTTCATCCTCCTACTCGAAATCCCTCTGAAAGTCAAGAGATGAAATTGTCCAGGTTCGTCAACCTTTCCATTTACATACAACACATGAAGTTATTTAATTTTAGAAACTAATATTTTTTCCTTAATTCAAGTCTAAGAACCCTAACCTGTAATTCAACATCCATGCATCAATTCATAATCGACTTTGAAATGACTCATAAGACCATGTTTAGAACACCTTACCTGGTAAGAATAAAGGTTTCGATCTTCAACTCCCTCCTTTTCATTCTAATGACAGTCGACCCTCCCCTCTTCTCTTCTTGTTCAAATTTTCTTATTAATCTCTTGCCCACAAGTGTTTATTCTATGTATAACCCTTAATCTTGGATGGGTTCTTGAAATTTTGGTGTTTCTCTCTTGATTTATAAAAATGGATACAAAAACTCACTCTTTTCTTTCCTTACGGTTGCTGCTAATTTTGTTTTGGTGAGAAGAGGGGTATTTATGATCTATAATTATTCTTATTTACATCTAGGCCCTATTTTCTTTAAGTATATTATTTTTGCCCCCCCCACATCTTTTTTTCTTCTTATAATTAAGTTATACCTCTTTTCTTTTCTTATAATTTAACCCCACAAATTTTAGTTTAGTTTATTTTCTTTAATTTAATCCAGCCTTGTTTTTTTTCGGGGTTTACACTAGAGTTCATAAATTACAATCATACAATGCAATCATTTAATCATTGAACTAGTTCTAATATGTAATCTGCCATATAAATTCGTTAGCAAAACTAGTTTGCGGGTGATGTAAAGTTGTCAGCGAACTGATTCCCTGGGGACATAATATCGTCAGCGAAACCGGTCTGCTGGTGATGCAAACTTAGCAGCGAACTGATTCACTAGAATATAAAACTGTCAGCGAAACTGGTTTGTTGGTGACGCAAACTCGTTAGCAAACTAATTCGTTAGAACATAGAACTTGTTAGCGAGAACTAATTTGCTGATGAGCAATTTTAACTGTCTTGGGAACAGAACTAGGTTCACCTTGCTTTAGAGAACTTGTAGCCTCGTGCCTTAGCTTTCCAACAAGACCAATCTTGCTTGAAACAAAGTTCTATAACTCTAGATATAGTTAAAAATCTAAAGAGAGTTGGATAGTAAAAGTTCGATGTCAAGACAGTAACAGTTGAATAATAACAGTCCAATGTTCCTTGATAAGAAATTTTGATTGTCTTGAGGGCAGAACTAGGTTCTCCTTCCTTCAGATAACTTGTAGCCTCGTGTCTTAGCTTTCCAATGAGACCAATCTCGCTTAAAACGAAGTTCTATAACTCTAGATATAGTTAACAATCTGAGGAGAGGTCGGACAGTACTAGTCCAATGTCTAGACAGTAACAGTTGGACAGTAACAGTTCAAAATTTTAACAGTAATAGTTCAAATATAAAAAAAAGAAAGAAAATTATGGTTGGACAAAGAACGACAATATTAATGGGTGTAATGAGAAAAATGTAAAATATAAAGAAATGACTGAAAGAAAGACTTATTGGCTGTTGATATGGTTATTATAAAACATATCTTTGAGTGAGGAAAATTTATGAGATAAACCTGTGATTTGCAGGAGGGACCATAGGCGTGGTGCAACAGTAGCAGCAGGGGAGCACGAGTAGAGCTTTTATTGCAGGTAGGTGAATCGCACCTATACTTTCTAGTTAAATTTCATGATTTAATATGTTACTGATATGAAATGTGAATTACCGAATGTTGGATATTATGTGAAAGGAGGAAAGTTTGCGTAATGATGTTGATATTTTGGATAGTATTCTGAATGTATGTGTATTCAAGGTGAAAGGTTGTTGTATGAATTGTCAAGTGATGAAATTATCGCTGATAAAGGAAATATAAGAAGAGTGATTTGGGGCGTGAACTAGCATACATTTAGTGTATGTTAGGATCGCGGGTAAGGGGATCAACCATGTATTGGCTAACATACATTTAGTGTATGTTAGGATCCCAGGTAAGGGCATCACCATGTTTTGGCTAGCATACATTTAGTGTATGTTAGGATCCCGGGTAAGGGGATCGCCTTGCATCGACTCCTACGGGGTGATGATGATGATACCAGTGAAATTGGTATTAGTAATGTGTTAAGCAGAAATAATCATGATTGATCTTATAAAATCTAGAATAGAGGTTGATAATGGGAGGGGAAATGATTTTTAGTAGTTGAACAAGAAAGAGATTCTAATGAAAACCAGAAGGGACAAGTGAACAAAATATGAATGCATGTTGCCCTTTTTAAATTGTTAGATATTTGTGTTGTTATATTTATTGTGATATTCATGTTTTCAATAATATATATTTTGTTTCAGGACCATCGCATACACAACAGGAGTAGATCTTAGCTTATGTTCACTTCTTGTAATCTAGGTTCTAGGGAGTATACCCTTGTATTTTTGTAAACATAGAAATGTTTGTATAACTTAATTTGTATAAGTAATGTTTAAACTTGATTAAATGAACTTAACTTTGTAGTTCATATAACCATGTTTCATGTATGCGTATTTATATTTTTATCCATCCATAATGATATTTGTTATATAATGTATATCATAAATATTATGGTTGATATGTATGATGATGTTTGTGGGATTGAGACCTAAGATGATTGGGTCGGGATTCAGTTAGGAGATGCGGGTTATTAGAAGTGTAAACAGGTTAAATGTCGATGACTTAGGACCTTCCGGTATAGGAGAGACTCCATCGAAATGTTGGTAGACTTTAATACAAACACCACGAATACACACACACACACACACACACACACACACACTCTGTTTTTCTGTTGACATGAGATTGTTGTTTTTATCCTGGAATGGGGGATGCTACATTTCTGTATCAGAGCTCAGGTTACTATTCTAGGGACAAGAATAATTATATGATTTTGAAATGTGTTTCAGGATGGTGAGAATAAGGCAAGGAGCCAGGAGTGATCCATCCCCAGTTCGGGGAAGTGATCATAGTTTTCGTAATGAAAGTGATCCAGACTAGCATCCCTTGGCAAACACCTCCTCTCATATACCTGCAACATCAGTGCACTTTGAAAGGGGCGAGTCGGTGAGACTTGAAGATGATTCGTTGTCCCGTCAGGTAGATGTATCAATGCTCGAGGTATCAGACAGTCAAGAAGGAGATAATATACCCCTACCAGTGGCACCAGTAGCTAGGTCAAACCCATTTTCGGATCCTGCTTTTATGTAACATATAGTGAGAGCTGTAGCAGCATGAATGACAGTGGGAGCCTCCAGTACAGCTCCTAGATCAGGGGGAGTAGTCATCATAGTGCAGTGGGTGAAAGGTATGAGAGAGATGGGTTGTATGACTTACCGTGAAAAAGAGGACGCTGAGGTTGCTGGGCATTGGCTGAGGAAAGTGTAAAGAGTTATAAATCAGATGCAGGTGCCGAAGGAGCTACGAGTGGATTGCGTGACTCAACTATTGATTGAAAGTGCCCACTCTTGGTGGGAGACCATTAGAAAGAGGAGATCAGTGGAGGTATTGAGATGGAGGGACTTTCGTGAAGAGTTTGAGGAGAGGTACTATTCTTGGGAGCATAGGAGGGAGAAAGAACAGGAGTTTTTGGATTTGAGGCAGGGAGATTTGACAGTTCTGGAGTATGAGATGAGATTTCAGGACTTAGCAGCTTTTGCCTCCACTTACTTTCTCATAGTGCGCCACTAGGTGGAGAGGTTCCGTGATAGACTGAGGTAGGAACTGAGGATGATATTGATAGCCATGCAGTTTCGATGCAATGCGGGAAATGGTACGGGCTGCTCAGGGTATGGAGAGGGTAATAAGGGATATCCCGAAAGGAGTCAAACAATTGGAGCTAAGAGGAGAGATTTTGAGTTTTTGACTAGGAGACCTCCTCTCCTAAAGAAAGGGAAAAGCGAGCAATCATCAGGACAATTCCAGAGAAGAGGTGGGAGTTTCACCCCAGGAGGTAGCTCAGGAGGATCTAGACAGCTCGGTGGAAGAGGATCTTGGGAACGACAGGCTAGACAGGGAGTCAAAACTGCTGGAGGGTCTACAGAGCAGAAGGGACTAGTATATCCATTCTGTCAGAGGTGTGAGCAGCGACACCATGGAGATTGTTATGCGATGCCGGGGAGGTGTTATATTTGTAGAGAAGAGGGGCATCGATGGAGAGAGTGCCCGCATGTGGGTAGAGGCTATTACTATTGTGGGGACATGAGTCACAGGAAGAAGGATTGTCCTTGTAGAACTACTGAGGAAGCCCATGGTCAGAGGATTGAGGTTCAGAGCCAGCAGCAATCAGTTACAGTTGATCGTTCTATCAACTCTACCTAGTCAAGTACGAGTGCTACTCGTGGGTGGCCTAGAAATCAGGAGGTGAGGACTCAGGGTTGGGTATATCACATGACCTACGAGGATGTGGGAGTTGTATCTTATGTGGTGGTAGGTACATCATAGTTAGATACAACGCAAGTTTATGCTTTAATTGATCCTGGAGCTAGTCATTCCTTTGTATCTTATAGAATTGTGAATAACTTCCAGGTGTCATCTAGTAACTTGGGTGTAGGAGTGACGGTTAGTACACCTCTGGGAGAGAATATACATTTTGATGATATTTATAGAGAGGTGAAACTATATATTGGAGGGTTAGAATTGAGGGTGGATCTTATGCTATTAGAGCTATATGATTTTGACTTGATTATGGGCATGGATTGGCTAAGAAAACATAAGGCACATGTGGATTGTTTCACTAAAACGGTGACAATCCAAAGAATAGGTGATAAAAGAGTAGTGTTTGAAGGGGAAAGAAAAGTAATTTCAAGTTGTGTAATCTCAGTCTTGGTGGCTAGAAAGTTACTCAGGAATGGTTGTTCTGTTTGGTGAGCCCATGTAAGAGAGATGGAAAAGGGTAGCATATATTTGGCTAGTATTCCTGTTGTGAGGGAGTTTCGAGATGTATTCACAGAAGAGTTGCCTGGATTACCTCTGGTTCATATTATTGAAACATGAATATCACAATCAATATAACAACATGAATATCTAACAATTTAAAAAGGGTAACATGCATTCATATTTTGTTCACTTCTCATTTCTAGTTTTCATTAGAATCTCTTCCTTGTTCAACTATTAATAATCGTTCCCTCTCCCATTATCAACCTTCATTTCAGATTTTATAAGATCAATCATGATTATTTCTGCTTAACGCATTACTGATACCACTAGCACTAGTATCATCATCATCACCCCGTAGGAGTCGATGCAAGATGATCCCCTTACCCGGTATCTTAACATACACTAAATGTATGCTAGCCAATACATGGTGATCTCCTTACCTGGGATCCTATCATACCCTAAATGTATGCTAGCCAATACATGATGATCCCCTTACCCGGGATCCTAACATACACTAAATGTATGCTAGCCAATACATGTTTGATCCCCTTATCCGGGATCCTAACATACACTAAATGTATGTTAGTCCAAATGTGTCAATCCCCTTACCTGAGATCCTAATATACACTAAATGTATGCTAGTTCACGCCCCAAATCACACTTCTCATATTTCCTTTGTCAGCGATAATTTCATCACTTGGCAATTCACACAACAACCTTTCACCTTGAATATACATATATTCAGTAATTCACATTTCACATCGGTAATATATTAAATCATGGAATTTAACTAGAAAGTATAGGTGCGATTCACCTACGTGCAATAAAAGCTCTATTTGTGCTCCCCTGGTGCTGCTGTTGCACCACGCCTGTGGTCCCTCCTGCAAATCACAGGTTTATCTCATAAATTTTCCTCACTCAAGGATATGTTTTATAATAACCATATCAACAGCCAATAAGTCATTTCTTAATATTTTATGTTTTTCTCATTACACCCATTAATATTGTTTTTCTTTGTCCAACCATAGTTATCATTCCTTTCTTTATATTTTGAACTGTTTCTGTTTAAATCTCGAACTGTTATTGTCTAGACATTGAACTATTACTGTCCGACCTCTCTTTATATTTTTAACTATATCTAGAGTTATAGAACTCTTTTTCAAGCGAGATTGGTCTCGTTGGAAAGCTAAGACATGAGGCTACAAGTTCTCTGAACGAAGAAGAACCTAGTTCTGCTTCCAAGATAGTCAAAATTGCTCATCAATAATCATTTGGACTGTTACTGTCCAACTGCTACTATCTTGTTTTTGAACCATTACTGCCCGACCTCTCCTCAGATTGTTACCTATATCTAGTGTTACAGAACTCTGTTTCAAGCACAATTGGTCTTATTGGAAAGCAAGACATGAGGCTACAAGTTCTCTGAAGGAGAACCCAGTTTTGCCTCCAAGATAGTCAAAATTGCTCATCAACAATCATTTAGATTGTTACTGTCCAACCGTTACTGTCTAGACATTGAACTGTTATTGTCCAACCGTTACTGTATAGACATTGAACTATTACTGTCCAACCGTTACTGTTTAGACATTGAATTGTTACTGTCCAACCTCTTGTCAGATTGTTAACTATATCTAGAGTTACAGAACTCTGTTTCAAGCGAGATTGGTCTCGTTGGAAAGCTAAGACATGAGGCTACAGGTTCTCTAAAGGAAGGAAAACCTAGTTCTCCCTCCAAGATAGTCAAAATTGCTCATCAATGAACCAGACCTACTACCCTACATAGTCTGTCATGACCCAGTCTCGGTTGGTGACCCATAACTGGAGTTCTATAACTCCAAATTCAGAAAGATCAATTTCCTTAGTTAGTCAACATCCAAAACTATAATTTCTATGAAGGAACCTGATCTTAATTCCTTTATCCTCCTACCCAAAATCCCTCTGAAATTCAAGAGACAACACTGTCCAAATTCATCAACCTTTCCATTTACACACAACACATGAAGTTATTTAATTTAGCAACTAATACTTTTTCCTCAATTCAAGTCTAAGAACTCTAATCTATAATTCAACATCCAGGCATCAATTCATAATCGACTTTGAAACAACTCATAAGACCATGTTTAGAACACCTTACCCGGTACGAATCAAGGTTTCAAACTTCATCTCCCTTCTTTTCTTTCTAATGACAACCGGCCCTCCCCTCTTCTCTTCTTGTTCAAATTTTGTTGTTAATTCCTTGCCCACCAGTGTTTATTCTACCTATAACCCTTAATCTTGGATGGGTTCTTGAAATTTTAGTGTTTCTTGATTAGTACTTAAAAGTGCATTTTTATCAAGGTTTTATATCATCATTTTGCACTTGAAGTATCAATAACTCCTTAACTAGAGCATGTTTTATAATAACAAGTCTGATAATATAAGATACCTTTAATTTTTGATAAATGTTCATTTTAAATGCAGGCCTATCATATAAATCAAAGGATTGATTGATTAACTACTGAAATTGAGAAGACAAAGAGAGGGCTAAGCTTAGAAAAGAGATACTGGTTGAATTCAAATTGGAACACCATTCGGTTATTGGATCATAACTGAAGTTGTAGAACTTGGATAGAAAGCTAAGATATAGGCCTAAAACTTTCATGAAGAGTCCAAGATTCAAAAGGATCGTTTTCAAGTTCAAATTGTAGCAATAAAAGAGAAGTTGAAATCATTCCTGCAGCCTAGACATTGTTAAGTGTTCAGCCCATATCTCGAGTTCTAGAAGTCCAAATAACCTCATTCTTATTTTATTAGAAAGCTGAGACAATTTCCCAGAACTTTCATGAAGACTATCTGTTCAAATTCTGATGTTAGCAAGAAGATAAGGATTGTTACAAAGTCAAGAGGTGGCCACCCATTCAACAATTAGTCATCAAATCAATAGTTTCAAATTTTGGCCTATAAAAGGAGGCATTTTCCATGCACTTAGGCATCTTGGTTTTCAGATCAAGATCATATTCTTTATTTCTTTCTTTCTATTTTTGTAATGTTTAAGTTATTAATATCTTGTTTATGCTTTTCATCATAACTATGTTCTTATCTAGTTTATTTATGTTTCTCTTCTTCACAATGTTTAGCTAAGTTTATTATGTCAAGGTAAAAAGGTTTCACTAATGGTGTTAGAATATGTATAATATAAACTCAACATGGACTTCAATGTTTATATCCAAGAAAGCTTGTTATTAACATGTCTTATCATTTTTATCTTATTAATTCTTAATACCTTGCTTGTTAAATGGTTAATCTAAATTTGTGTTGTATAACACTTGGTACAACAAATATTTAGCACTTTCATAGCCAACCGTATGGTATAACCTACACCTGTGCTATGAAAAGAACTTGATTTGTTGTTAACATAAGTTAGCATCATGAATCCCTGATAATATTTAAAAGTTTGGTGTTACTTAAATAAGATAATTAATATGATCATAGTAATAATTTATAATGAGCTATTAATGACAAATCATCCGATTGGAACCTCCTTTGTGTGTGGTTTTTTCCAGTTGAGTAATAAAAAGAGTTTATATTATACTTATTTGAAATACCATTAGTAGATCCTCTAACCTTGACAACTGTTTTTATCATTGTTTAATCTTTACATTAATCTAACATCTCAAAGTCCTCTTTAACTCATCATCACTGTCATAACCCAATTTTTGACCATTTTATTTTAATTATTTTATTTACTAAAAGAATTAAAAAAAATGATGATGAAAAAAATAATAATAGTAATAATGGAAAAACAAGTAAAATGAAAAAAAAAGGGAAGAATGAATTAAAATTTGGGTTAAGGGAAAAATGATTGGAAGTTTTGGGGTTTAATTAAACTTTGAAATTAATCTAATTAAGCTTGGAATTAATTTAATTAATCCAATTAAGGGTTTAATTGGAGAATTGATAAATTTTTAGACTTAATTAAGCTTGAAATTAATTTAATTCATCCAATCAAGGGTTTAATTGGAGAATTGATAAGTTTTGAGACTTAATTAAGCTTGGAGTTAATTTAATTAATCCAATCAGGGGCTTAATTGGAGAATTAATAATTTTTAGACTTAATTGGACTTTGGATTTAATTAAATTAATGAAATCAGGGACTTAATTGAAGAAATAATAAAGTTTGGGGTTAATTGGGGGTCCAAATTGCGACATTAAAATCCAAGGACTACATTGAAAACGGCGCGCAAATGCAGGGGGCCAATTACAGTTTAAACCAGGGGTTTAATTACAAGACTTTCAAAACTGCATGGATCAAAAGGACAAATGGCCGAACGACGTCGTTTTGAAGACGCTGTTCATCTTCTTCGCCTTTAACCCAGTGACCGTTTTCTACAGTAAAGGACGCCGAACGTTGCAGCAGTAATCGTCGTCCGTTGGCTTCAGTAATGGGCGCCTTAATGGTGGTCGACCGTCAGCCTGCCGCCCGTTATCAACCCGCCGAGCCCTATATAAACCGAGCAGCACCGAAGAGCAGGGGGTTGGAAAAAAAACAGGTTGGAGAGAGAGGGGACGAACGAAACCAAAAGAGAGAAACCTAAAGATACCAGCCGAATTTTTAAGTGTTGTTTTAGAACCCCATACCAGAAGTGAACCCTTCCTTTACCAATACCGGCCTTAAAACAACGAAAACAGAAACAAACCGAGAGAGAGAAGACTGGAGAGACAAAAACAGTGAGGCGCATTGGCCAGCCAACACAGGAGCGCCAACCTCGTCTCCGGTTGCGCCACCCCCTTTCCCCTCCGAACAGACATGATACTGAGACGATAAGAGAGCCACGAGTAGACTTTCGTTCCTCTGTTTCTTCTCAAAGAAACAGAGGAGGCTAAAGAAAAAGAGCCACGAGAAAGGGGGGAACAGAAGCTAAACCCAGACAAAAAACCAAAAACCAGAGGATAAAAAAAAAACGCAGAAAAGAGAAGGAAAAGTAAAGGAGCAACACAGAGAGGAGGATTGGCTTTGCAATTACTTTCGTCCTTGCAGACAGAGAAAGACCCAGAATCAAAACCAATTCAAAGCAGGTCGGCCTCTTCATCACCTTCTCAGCTTCAAAGTTGCTGAGAAAACAAAAGGAACATGTAGGCAGGTGAGCGCATAAGGAAGACAAAGGGAAGCAGCGGGCGAGGATCCATCAGCACTGTAAGCGTCTTCGGTCTCCAGCACTAGGTAAGCAAACTTTTGCTTCTTTGTTAATTTGATTAGCATAGACTCTGTGCAAGTGAATTTTAATTCACTTGCACACTGAAGCAACACGCGTGCGTTAGCGCACGCGTGTTGCTCAGCCCAGCCTGGTCACCGGCTTGGGCCAGTGACCGGCTGGGCTGGGCTGGGTCGAGCCCAGCCCATGTGGGCTGAGCTGGGCCCAGCCCAAAAAAATAAAAAAATAAAAAAACAGAAAAGTAAAAAAGGTAGAAAAAAAATAAAAAAAATGTGTATGCATGAATAAAAATAATGTAAATTTATTGGTTTATTCACGACGCCTTGAGTCGTGAATAAAAATACCGGTTTAAATTTATATTATTTTTATTCGGTGTATTTTATTTTATTTAGCTAGAAAAATAAAAAAATATGTGCATACGTAAAAATAAATTTATTTTTATTTATTTATTCACTGGTGCTAGAGCAAGGAATACAAAATATTGATCTAATTTTATTTTCGTAGCTACGAATTTTTACCAACGCCAGAGTTGGAATTATTCGAGCACGAATATTCATTGGCGCCAGAGTCAGGAATATTATAAACAAATCATCATAGCATAAGCGAATAAATGTTTAGCAATTTAAGACAAAACCAAAGAATGCATCTCCTCGGGCGGAACGTTTAAGGGTGATAATATCTTCCTTTTTACGTAACCAATCCCGAGCCATAGAATCTCATGACCGGTTAGGGTTCCTAGTGACCATAGTACTAGGTGGCGACTCCTTAAACAAGACAATTTCCCTAAAAGAACAAGATGCCAGAAATCTGTTCTTTTTCCATATAATTCTAGAATTATTTTTAGAGCCGCCGCGATGTCGGGTGCGACAGAATGACGACTCCACTGGGGACTTTTATGATTAAGCTTTTCCTTTTGTCTTATTATTGCTATTTTGTTTGTTGTGTTTATTTGTTTATTTTTCCTGCATTTACTGCTTTAGCATGCATCCTTGTTTATGTTGCCATGCATCACGTTGATAGCACACACTTTGCAACCTAGGATAAGTGGGGGAGTAACGGTACCCCAATGGCTTTAGCCTGGGTAAGACTCGTGAAACCATCCAACTCTCGCTTGATTGTTTACTTGGAAGTGGTTGATATGCCAAACCGATATTACTCGGGGCCTCTATTTTCACACTACTTGTAAGCCTCATATCGACCTTTCATGGACGATCACTGAGCATGCGAGAGACCCTTTGAAACTAGATAATGACCAACCCGTTGATGCACTCAACAATTAGGATCTTCCTATTAGGTTGTCATCCCGTGAAGGGTGAGTCCGCATTTCATACGCATTTTTTTAATTAATTGTTTCAGCATTTTTGCATTAATTGCATGATTTACATTTAGCAGGTTGAAATATAGGTTCCCCATTGAAACCCATCTATAACACTCGTTCAAGAAAAAGGACAAATGGAAAACGAAGAAAAAGCCCAGTTGGAAGCCCAACATCAAAAAGAGGTGGACAATCTTAAAGAAGAAGTCGCAAGGCTTACTAGTCTACTCGAGCGGGTCTTGAGAGATAAATCGGAAAAGCAACACTTATAGCTCGGCTGAAGATATGCATGTGACTCATTTTGATCCACAAAATCTGGGGGCAAATAGGGTGTCATCTGAATTTCAACAAGCCATGTATTTTCAACCAAAGATACCCCATGAGAATGCCGTTTACCATTGATTCTACCGAGAAAGAATCTCAAAAGGGCAAGATGGTGAAAGAAGAGGGTTTGGAAAATTGGACTGCCTTAGAAGAGAGGATAAGGGCAGTTGAGGGAAACCATTTGTGTGACCTAGTGAAAGCTGTCAAGATATGTTTGGTACCTAACGTAGTCATTCCTAAGAAGTTTAGGGTGCCTGAATTCGTTAAATATA
Source organism: Populus x sibirica (assembly GCA_019202695.1). Taxonomy (NCBI): domain Eukaryota; kingdom Viridiplantae; phylum Streptophyta; class Magnoliopsida; order Malpighiales; family Salicaceae; genus Populus; species Populus x sibirica. The sequence goes on along the minus strand of JAGMVL010002394.1, from coordinate 1,193,606 downwards.
CAGGAACCCAATGCCCTATAACTCATCTCAAAGCATACTGCAACAAAATGGCTGAGGTGGTTGATGATGAGAAACTGTTGATTCATTTCTTTCAAGACAGCTTGAGTGACGCTGCCCTCACTTGGTATATGCGGTTGGACAATACCAAGGTTAAAAAATGGAAGGATTTAGTTGATGCCTTCATGAGGCAATATAAGTTCAATATAGACGTGGGCCCTGATCGGTCAAGCTTGCAAGCTATGGAAAAGGACAGCAAGGAGTCCATAAGAGAATACACTCAAAGGTGGCGTGAGGCTGCCGCACAGGTTAACCCTTCTTTGTTGGAAAAAGGAGATGATCAACTTGTTTGTCAACACTTTCAAGGCCCCGTACTTTGAATACCTGGTTGGAAGCTCTGCGCAACATTTCACTGACCTGGTTGTTATAGCCGAGAGGATTGAACAAGCCATTGGGATAGGTAAGATTGCCGACCCAATTAAGAATAACGGTTTTGTCTGGAAAGGGAAGGACACTGAAGGTGGTTGCCAAGTCACTTATCGTCCCTATAGCTAATTTCTTCACACCAACTCCCAGAAATCAATTATCTTGAAGATAAAGCTATGGTGATGTTAGGTCGAGAATGGTCTACATATCACTTCAATTGATTGTTGAAAAGATGCTTTTGTCAAGGAGAATGAATGATTGAAAGATTCCAGCCCCTTTATGTGTTATCATGCCAGTATTCATAGCCCAAGATGTTGTCATAAGTTCTTTGTTGTTGAACTTCTTTTCCAAAGTTTCAATGAAAATAATGAGTTTGTCATTCAATCGTGTTCACGACCAATCATTATTCATCTGATTAAGAGAATTTTCTTATAAGAACTCACGAATACACTTTTGAAGCCTCGCGTGATCTCATAGACTCAGTTCATCCCTTTTACCAAAATCAGTTTCCCTATTGGAGTTTTGAAAAATTGATCTGGTATTTTGATTTCAAAAAAATAATTTGATGTTCTTTCAAAAATGATATTTTTAACATTCTACTTGTAGAATGACAAGTGAATCAAGCAACTCCATCATTGAGGTGATTAACTTATAAACCAAAAAAAATATTGTGAAAAAGAAAAAAAAAGAAATAAACACCCTTACCCTATCCCATGACTCTTGAATCATGTGTTTTTAAATGTATGAATAATGGTATGTAGTGAACTCGTTGCTCATGACCCATGAAATGCATCTTTGCAAAGACCAAACCATCATATTGGATGAGGTCAAAGTTTATTGATCATAAGCTGCTTGCGCTTGAAATGAGGAAAGGCCATCTTTGTTATTCCTTTCACGTTCTGAAATAAGTACATCCTTTGAGATCCCTTTTTGAGCCTGAATAATTTTTCTTTCATTAAAAAAAAATCCCGACTAGGATCACACCCCATACTAGGGGGGAAGAGAAAAATTCAATGAGAAAAGAGAAAAAGCCGTGAGAAAGCCAAAAAGGCATAAGAGCTCAAGAAACTCAAATGCTAGGGGGCATGCCCAAATCACTAGAAAAAGTGACATCCAAGATAAAGCGAATATGCCTTAGCAAAGCAATAATAAAAAAAAGCAGCAAATCAAAGAAGAGTGGCAAAAGAAAATATGAATGACGTCAAGAGTCAAACTGTTGATAGTGATCCTCGCCTTTTGAAACCCCGAAACACTTTTTGAGCCTTATGAATCCTTTTCTTTCATAACCAAGAACCACAGCCTACGTTACATGCCTATAGAAGTCCTTTCTAATCAAGCAAGCAAGCAACCTAGAACAATAAACAATGCTCTCAAAATGCAAAGAATACTTTTTCGTAAGATTCATGACATCAAGAGTAAACTACTCATTATTATTCATGCTGATAAAAATGAATGTTTAAAAAGAGACAAATATTACTCATACAAAACCTCGAGCTTTTTCTTGAGCCCTTCACTTTGAAACAAAAGGTCATGTCATGATGCATTTTCATCGAAAACCTCATTGCCAAACACAAGAGCGCATAATCTCTTTTACAAGAAAAAAAATAACCAAGGAGTTGCAAGATTTCAAAAGCAAATTGTTTCGCATTCACATCGAAATAATTTTTGTTTTCAAAATGCAAGATCAAGATTTCAAGATTCATTCTGGACCTATATTCCTTCACCAAACTGAAAAGGAGATAAATGAGAGAATGGTCTTTTAAAACCATTATTTGTCTAAGTCGCTGGCAAAGCATACTTAGGGGTAATGACCAGTACAAGGGGGCAATTTTGTGTTTAGAAGGAGAATCGATCCCTTCCAGGAAAAAGAGAGGAATATTTCCTATAACCAGACAAGGGGGCATTTTGGTTTATGAAAGACCGTTTGATCCTTTCAAAGAAGTGACACCAGATATTTTTAGCAGTGAGACGAGGAGTAATGAATGATCCTCTCAAATTATTTGACAAGACAGAAAATCTCTAGCAAGCAAGTGGGTCACGATGGGCACCATAAAGGCTAAGTTGTGCAAACAAACTGAAATAGACTTACATGGGCCAACTCGAGTGGGCTAGAAGCCAAGCGACAAATATGACCCAAATCGAGGTAGCAAGTCCTCATCACTCAAGCAACAAGAAGACAAAGAAGAAATGGGGGGCCTATATTTCAAATCAGGTAAAGATGCATGCATATCATCTAAACTTTGAGAAATTGGACAATGAGTTTTGCAAATCTCATTAGAGAAAATTCCAACGGAATCCATCAAGTGGAAGGCCAACTTGAAATGGCCAGGGATTGAAATTGCTTTTGAAAAATTTTCACTTTTGAGAATTTTTCAACTCGGCGAAGCCGCCCACGAGAATTAGGCCCTCGAAAAATCTCTATGTTTTTCCACCTCCTTAAAATGCGCCTTCGAGCCTTTGATCATCATTTTTAGGGCGCTTTCAAGTCCTTATCTCCTTTCAAGTGCGCTTTTGAGCCCTTGACCATCCAAGGTATAGCGTTTCTTAACCCTACCTCCTTTTTCGAGAACACCTTCGAGCCTTACCTCCCTTCAAATACACCCTCGAGCCTTTGATCATCATTTTTAGGGTGCTTTCAAGCCCTCGGTTTCCTCTTTGAGCGCCTTTGAGCCCTCGCTTTCCTCTTGGAGTGCCTTTGAGCACTCGCTTTTCTCTTCGAGAGCGCCTTTGAGCCCTCGCTTCTCTTCGAGTGCCTTTGAGCACTCGCTTTCCTTTTCGAGTGCCTTTGAGCACTTGCTTTCCTCTTCGAATGCCTTTGAGTACTTGCTTTTCTCTTTGAGCGCGCCTTTGAGGCCTCGCTTTCCTCTTCAAGTGCCTTCAAGCACTCGCTTTTCTCTTCGAGCGCGCCTTTGAGCCCTCGCTTTCCTCTTCGAGCGCGCCTTTGAGCCCTCGCTTCTCTTCGAGCGCGCCTTTGAGCCCTCGCTTTCTTCTTGCAGTCTTTTGAGTGCGCCTTCGAGCCTCTCATTTTCTTTTTTTATATACTTGGATAGGTCACCCATCACAATGAAACCACTAAAAAACAAAAAAAAACAAAAACAAACAAAATGAAACGAAAAAAACAAACAAAAAAACAAAAAAAGGTGGGTCGTCTTACAAATGACTTGTTTCTTGATTTCTACATCTCTTGGTAAAAGTCGTGTGTCAATCTGCTGTTTTCAAAGTTTTCAAGACTTAAAAAAAAAACAAAAAAAAAACAAAAAAACAAAAAAAAATCCTTTCTGTATCTACTTTTCTTTATAAATTTACTACACAAAGCTAAAAGAAAATGAAATTTTCCAATATCTTTGCATAGTAAATATTATAAAGAGGGGGCAACTGTCATAACCCAATTTTTGACCATTTTATTTTAATTATTTTATTTACTAAAAGAATTAAAAAAAATGATGATGAAAAAAATAATAATAGTAATAATGGAAAAACAAGTAAAATGAAAAAAAAGGGAAGAATGAATTAAAATTTGGGTTAAGGGAAAAATGATTGGAAGTTTTGGGGTTTAATTAAACTTTGAAATTAATCTAATTAAGCTTGGAATTAATTTAATTAATCCAATTAAGGGTTTAATTGGAGAATTGATAAATTTTTAGACTTAATTAAGCTTGAAATTAATTTAATTCATCCAATCAAGGGTTTAATTGGAGAATTGATAAGTTTTGAGACTTAATTAAGCTTGGAGTTAATTTAATTAATCCAATCGGGGGCTTAATTGGAGAATTAATAATTTTTAGACTTAATTGGACTTTGGATTTAATTAAATTAATGAAATCGTGGACTTAATTGAAGAAATAATAAAGTTTGGGGTTAATTGGGGGTCCAAATTGCGACATTAAAATCCAAGGACTACATTGAAAACGGCGCGCAAATGCAGGGGGCCAATTACGCTTTAAACCAGGGGTTTAATTACAAGACTTTCAAAACTGCATGGATCAAAAGGACAAATGGCCGAACGACGTCGTTTTGAAGACGCCGTTCATCTTCTTCGCCTTTAACCCAGTGACCGTTTTCTACAAAGAAGGACGCCGAACGCTTGCAGCAGAATTCGTTGTCCGTTGGCTTCGGAATGGGCGCCTTAATGGTGGTCGACCCTCACCTGCCGCCCGTTATCAACCCGCCGAGCCCTATATAAACCGAGCAAGACCGAAGAGCGGGGGTTGGAAAAAAAAAGGTTGGAGAGAGAGGGGACGAACAAAACCAAAAGAGAGAAACCTAAAGATACCAAATTTCGAATTTTTAAGTGTTGTTTTAGAACCCCATACCAGAAGTGAACCCTTCCTTTACCAATACCGGCCTTAAAACAACGAAAACAGAAACAAACCGAGAGAGAGAAGACTCGGAGAGACAAAAACAGTGAGGCGCATTGGCCGCCCAACACGGAGCGCCAACCTCGTCTCCGGTTGCGCCACCCCTTTCCCCTCCGAACGGACATGATACCGAGACGATAAGAGAGCCACGAGTAGACTTTCGTTCCTCTGTTTCTTCTCAAAGAAACAGAGGAGGCTAAAGAAAAAGAGCCACGAGAAAGGGGGAAATGTAAGCTAAACCCGGACAAAAAACCAAAAACCGAGAGGATAAAAAAAACGCGAGAAAGAGAAGGAAAAGTAAAGGAGCAACACGAGAGGAGGATTGGCTTTGCAATTACTTTCGTCCTTGCGAGACAGAGAAAGACCCGAGAATCAAAACCAATTCAAAGCGAGTCGGCCTCTTCATCACCTTCTCGGCTTCAAAGTTGCCGAGAAAACAAAAGGAACATGTAGGCGGTGAGCGCATAAGGAAGACAAAGGGAAGCGGGGCGAGGATCCATCAAGACTGTAAGCGTCTTCGGTCTCCAAAGCACTAGGTAAGCAAACTTTTGCTTCTTTGTTAATTTGATTAGCATAGACTCCGTGCAAGTGAATTTTAATTCACTTGCACATCGAAGCAACACGCGTGCGTTAGCGCACGCGTGTTGCTCGGCCAGCCGGGTCACCGGCTTGGGCCGTGATCAGCTGGCTGGGCCGGGTCGAGCCCAGCCTATGTGGCCGAGTCGGCCCGGCCCAAAAAAATAAAAAAAAATAAAAGTAAAAAAAGGTAGAAAAAAAATAAAAAAAATGTGTATGCATGAATAAAAATAATGTAAATTTATTGGTTTATTCACTGACGCCAGAGTCAGGAATAAAAATACCGGTTTAAATTTATATTATTTTTATTCGGTGTATTTTATTTTATTTAGCTAGAAAAATAAAAAAATATGTGCATACGTAAAAATAAATTTATTTTTATTTATTTATTCACCGGTGCTAGAGCAAGGAATACAAAATATTGATCTAATTTTATTTTCGTAGCTACGAATTTTTACCAACGCTAGAGTTGGAATTATTCGAGCTCGAATATTCATTGGCGCCAGAGTCAGGAATATTATAAACAAATCATCATAGCATAAGCGAATAAATGTTTAGCAATTTAAGACAAAACCAAGAATGCGATGCCCCTGCTCGAGCGACGTTTAAGGGGTAATAATATCTTCCTTTTTACGTAACCAATCCCGAGCCATAGAATCTCTGTTGACCAGTTAGGGTTCCTAGTGACCATAGTACTAGGTGGCGACTCCTTAAACAAGACAATTTCCCTAAAAGAACAAGATGCCAGAAATCTGTTCTTTTTCCATATAATTCTAGAATTATTTTTAGAGCCGCCGCGATGTCGGGTGCGACAATCACCATCATCATCATCATCATATCATCATCATCATCATCATTATTATTATTATTATTATTATTTATAATTTATATAGTTAACCTTTCTATGGTTCGACCACCTGGTCTTGCCGGTTATTTATTACTTCGACACTCCTGCACTTAGGATAAGACATCAATCTTTTGATTGTGTCATTTCTCTCTTGATTTGTAAAAATAGATACAAAAACTCCCTCTTTTCTTTCTTTACGATAACTACAGATTTTTTGTGAGAATAGGAGTATTTATGCTCCATAATTATTCTTATTTGCATTTAGGCTCTATTTTCTTTAAGTGTATTCTTTTTGCCCCCATATCTTTTAGTTTAGTTTATTTTCTTTAATTTAATCAAACCTTGATTTTTTCCCGGGATTTACAAAGGGTTCAGACTGACATAGTACTGGACAATTTTCTTATGCTATTGTAATTAGTGAGTTTAGACATGTAGATGGCAAAAATAGGTGTTGTGTCCTGCATGAAAGTTCTATCCCTATGTATTAGCTTTCCATAGAGACAAACCATGCTTTAACAAGAGTTCTAAAACTTTAGTTACGATTAAAACACCAAACAATGTTTAGGGTTGGGTGGACTAAACCAGTTAGGACTAATTAAGTTATAATCTTTACTCGGAATTTGTTGTTGATTGAAGGTTCTAACACCAGGAATGATGTATTAAGAAATTGATGAAATGAACACTTAATGTTAATACCCATGTTTTGGCCTATAGAAATTTAGATGGGAGAATCCTTGAGAATGTACAAGTTGAACTTGATTGTGTACTACTTGACAACATTGTGATGAACTTGATGAGGTTATGGAAAAGAATATGATCCTTGAATATATTTAGTAGCCACGCGATAATGAATGAGCATTTGATGTTGCCACATGAAGAACACAAAAATATGCTTGTTAGGGGAATGACATAGGCTTCGACCACCTTAAGAGAGGATAGTAAAGAAAGACTCTCATGAAGATAGTAATAAGTGATGGTTCCTCTTTAACAATGTTTGCTGAATGTGTGATATTGTCATGGAATAGAAACATTACATGTTTTCCTTGCTTCATAAACTTTAAAAGTGAATTTGGTTGTGGTTTATGTTCAAAATTAGGTTGAAGTATGGTTTATAGGAGGAAAACTTGGTATTGACCATATGCGTGAATTTAGGGAAAAGAATGTCAGAATGCCTTAGTTTTCGTTGATGATTTTCAGTGTGAAAATGACTTAGTTTTTCATAGATGATTTTCAGTGTCAGAATGACTTAGTTTTCGTTGACCGTTTTCGTTGTTAGAATAACTTAGTTTTTTGTTGATGATTTTCAGTGTCAGAAAGACTTTGTTTTTTGTTGATGATTTTCAATGTCAGAATGACTTAGCTATTGCTAACGATTTTCAATGTCAAAATGACTCAGTTTTGTTGACAATTTTAGTGTCATAATGATATAATTTCTGTAGATGACCTTCATTAAAATTAAAGATGAATGTCTTGTTATAATATTATCACTATACAATTATACAAACATGAGAGATGTTTGAATGAATGTATGTGTGTTTAGGAATATGCGTGGAAATGGTCTTTGACATTACCTAAATAAAAATATATTGAGTAATGGTTATTTTGTGTATCAGGTGGCGTGATTGGGATTTGATCTTTGACCGGACAAGGATATACTATGAGAGGGATAGGTAGGTTGTTTCCACCTTTAACTAATTATTATTAAATCCTCAAAGTATTTATATATAATGTTTGTAAAACCTCGGTCAAAATACTTTAAAAAAAAAAGGAAGAGAGAGGTAGGTAAATATAGTAAAAATAAAGAGTAAGGAATTAACCAAGGGCTAAATTGAAAAAAAAATGAATGAAGAGGGATTTTATAAAATGAATTTAAGAAATTAAAGGACCCAAAAAAAAAAAGAATGAGAAGCCTCCCTCTCTTAAGGGAGGCCAACAGATGGAAGAGAAAAACATTTCCCCATCTTTTTCCCTCCTTTTAGAAAACCAACCAGCCTTGCTTGCCACTATTTACCCTGTTTAAAGTGTGAAAAACAAAGAGATATGAGAGTGGAAACATGCAAGGAGTAATTAAGGTGTTATCAATAGAAGAAAAAGGATATTGATTGAAGAGATAGAAGAAAATAGGAAGAGAAGGAAAGAAAAGAAGAAGAGGACATGAAGAAGGATTTTGGAGGCCAAAAAGCATAAACTAAAGCATTCTAAACACTTCTTAACTGAAATTGTAAGTAAAACCCTTAATTTTCAGATTTTATCTTTTACGGTTCTTAAGCAAAAATTAGGGGGAAATAGGAAAAACTCATAAATTTTGCACTTAGAAGATTAGTTGTTTAATAAAATGACATTATTATTCAAGATTGAAGAAGATATTGGGATGGGAGATAGGCCCTTGGGTTCGGCCAATTGGAAGAAAAGAGTGGAGGAAGACTTTCTTTGCTTAATTAATTATTGATGAAGGGAGATATTGAACTGCAGCTTGATAGCTCTGATGTCCAAGTTGCAGTTGAGTTTGAGAATAGAAACCAAAAGAAGTGGAGATATTTTTCTTCACCTGATTAAGTATAGGTATGTTAACTTTCCATTGCAACAAGATTTGGGACATTTGGAGTTATGAAACTCCAAATGTGGGTGAAATACTAATGAGGGGTCAAGCTGTGCATTCCAAAACTGAAATTGTTGCCTGACTTGTGAGTGAATTTTGGACCAGTGGAGCATGCAATTTTGGATAAGTTTCTTCTTTAAAGTTGTGCATATGGGTGTTAACGTTAATAATAAATTGGCCTTACCTGAATCGAGTTCCTAAAACTCTAGTTACGAATAAAAAATAAAAGATAGGTCCTATTGTATTTTGTGTGACAACTTTTAATGCTAAATTGAAGCAAAAATTAGAAATAGATGGGAATGGAATTTTGAGTATACCTCTTCATGGCATTAGTACTCGGGACGTTAACTCTCATTTGAAGCAAACTTTGCATAAGATGAATCTTTAAAACTCCAATTATGCATAAAAATTTATAGAAGGGTCAGGCTGCAACCTAAAAGACAAATTTGTGAGAGTGTAGAGAATGGGCAAAATTAGATGTGTTAATAGGTAATCTAACCTCTCTTTCCTTAATATTCAAAAAGGGATATGTTAATGTGTGAGAAAATAGAATTTGTACCACATTTCCAATTAAACAAGTTAAGTTTTAATTGGAACGCAAAACAATGTTTAGTTATAAAAGCACATTGATGAATGAATGACAACCATTTAGGAGTAATCTTTAACCATGAATATTTCAAAAGAAATGGTCATGGGATTTTGAATGAGAAACACAGGAATGAACTAATATATTTTAAATTTTTGGATGAAAGAATATGTCAATTAAGATTTGCAGTCCGATCCAGAGTTTCTAATTAACAAACTTTAATCTCGTTATGGTGCAGGAGAGGGCCCCGAGGCAGTCCAAAGATACCCACGCCGGAACATCACATCATACTCTAGGTGGGTGACAACATTCCTTAGATGTCTCTTATTAAGCCATGTAAATCCGATAATGAATTTATTTGAGTTGTTGTATTAATTGTCACAAAGATGAAACTTTTGATATGGATTTAATATTAGAATGAAGTGATTTTTGAATCACACAATAAGACCGGCTTCCAAGGATGGAATGCTAGATTTATAGCAACCAATAAAGTCGTTGATGGTGATTGTCAAAATCACAAAATGAAATTGGCTTTCCGAGAATGGAACGCCGGATGTATAGCTATCGATTAAATTGCTAGAGGTGATTGTTAAAATCACAAAATGAAAGTGGCTTCCAAGGACGTATAACAATCGATTAAATTGCTAGAGGAGATTGTTAAATCACAAAATGAAACTGGCTTTCGAGAATGGAACGCCAGATGTATAGCAATTGATTAAATTGCTAGAGGTGATCATTAAATCACGAAATGAAATTGGCTTCCGAGAATGGAACGTCGGATGTATAGAAATTGGTTAAATTGCTGGAAATGATTATTGAATCATAAATGAATTGGCTTTCTGATTAGTACTTAAAAGTGTATTTTTATCAAGGTTTTATATCATCATTTTGCACTTGAAGTATCAATAACTCCTTAACTAAAACATGTTTTATAATAATAAGTCTGATACTATAAGATACCTTAAATTTATGGTAAATGTTCATCTTAAATGCAGGCCTATCACATAAATCAAATGATTGATTGATGAGTTTAACTACTGAAATTGAAAAGACAAAGAGAGGGTTAAGCTTAGAAAAGAGATGTTGGTTCAGTCCAAATTGGAACACTGTTTAGTCATTGGGTCATACCTGGAGCTGTAGACCTTGGATTTCAATTTGGTTTATATGGCTAGTAAGCTAAGACATAGGCCTAAAACATTCATGAGGAATGCAAGACTCAATTCTGCTATTTGGAAGTCCAAATCTTAGCAACAACGGAGAAGTCGGAATCTGTCCTGCAGCCCAGACACTATTCAGTGTTCAGCCTATATCTCGAGTTCTAGAAGTCCAAATGCACCGATTCATTTTTTGTTGGAAAACTGATACAATTTTCTAGAACTTTCATGAAGATAATTTGTTCAAATTCGGAAGTTAGCAATGGTGTTTTGTTCAGACAAGAAGATAAGGATTGTCACCAAGTCAAGATGTGGCCACCCACTCAACAATTAGTCATCAAATCAATAGTTCTGAATTTTGGCTTATAAAAGGAGGCATTTGCCATGCATTTAGGCATCTTGGTTTTCAGATCAAGATCATGTTCTTGCTCTCTCTTTTTATATTTTTGTAATGCTTAAGTTTTGTTTATATTAATATCTTGTTTATGCTTTTCAATTCCTTTCCTTTACTTAGTTAACTTATATCTTATTTATGTTCTTATCTTGTTTATTTATGTTTCTCTTCTTCATTATGTTTAGCTAAGTTTATCATGTCAAGGTGAAAAGGGTACACTAATGGTGTAAGAATAAGTATACTATAAACTCAACATGGACTTTAATGTTTGATATTAACATGTTTTGTATTTGTTATCTTATTCACTCTTAATACTTTGCTTGTTAAATGGTTAATCTAGATTTATGTTGTATAACCTCGTTACAACAAATACTTGGCATTTTCATAGCCCAAATCATATGGTATAACCAACACCTGTGCTATGAAAGGAACTTGATTTGTTGTTAACATAAGTTATAATCATGAATGCCTGATAACATTTACAAGTATTAGCATTATTCGAATAAGATAACTAATGTAATCATGTTAACAATTTATAATCCGATTGGAACCTCCTTTGTGTGTGGTTTCCAGTTGAGTAATAAGAGTTTATACTATACTTGTTTGAAATACCATTAGTGGATCCTCTAACCTTGACAATTATTTTTATCATTGTTTAATCCTTATATCAATATCACATCTCAAAGCTCTCTTCAACTTATTATTATTATTATTATTATTATTATTTATAATTTATATAGTTAACCTCCCTGTGGTTCGACCCCGGTCTTGTCGGGTTATTTATTACTTCGACACTCCTACACTTTGGAGAAGACATTAACTCTTTGGTCATGTCACTTTTGAAGATGAAAAGCTGGAATTATGGAATTTGATTTGGTTGCTAAAGATGACTAAGTCAAATCTCAGCATGGAAATCGCAGCTTTCAAAGTCAAATCTCACAATTTGCCAGTGTTGACCTTCGGCCATTCCGACTTGAATATATGGAGCTACAAAAGTCAAGTGATGCAAACTCAATTTTGTTGGATTCCTGACGCAAAGGCCTATAAACGCTCCAAATTGCAGCAAAAAATGATGTCATATGAGGGAGATATGATTTCCAAAGATGACAATTGAATTCTACCAGCAAATAGGTTTCGTGAAGAAACGAGTCCAAATTACGTTCCGAAGCATCTAAATCGATATCTAAGTTTTTATTTCAGCAAGTTAGCTCCTCTAAGTCAAAGCTTGAAGATTTCATGCTAGGCTATTTCTCCTTTTTTAGGAAAATAGTTATTGAAGTACTTAAATGTAAACTGTCTACTTAAGGGAGGACTATTTTGTAAAATAGAGACTAGAGTTTCCTAGGATATAAAAAGAATGAGAGAAGAGAGGGGGGCAGCCAGCCAAGAGGAGAAAAACGCCCCTCTCCTCTAAGAAACTCGAAATTATGCATTCTTCTTTCTTTTTGATTAGTTGTTCAATAAACATGCAAGGCTAAACACTTTTTCTTGGTTGCAAGGACACAAAAACCTTTGGATTTCAAGAACTGTGAGATTTATTTTACCTTTTCTTTTCAATTTATATGATGAATATGTTTGTTCTCCTATGCTTATTTTTCCTATGATTGTTTATTTTAATTGCTAGAGCGTACTCTAAGTTATTATTGTAGACAATCTATTGCTAAGTTTGATATCAAAACCGGAGTTGTGGTATATGAACTTGTGAAGCAACCGAGTTTAATAATTGTGGCGGATGTACGTTATTAATCTTAGGGAGAACATTCAATCAAATCAAACATAGACTCAGCGACGCTTATGATTTCTTGATTAATCAACTTATCTAGTTCTTAAGGCTGCCATTGAATTAAATTATTAGTGCGGACATTGTGGTTGTTTGATGGTTAGGGTTAGTTATACGGCGGATCCGTTAACTAACCAATGTTAAGAAGAGATAAATATTCGTAGAATATAAATTGATGTTTCGTTTCCATGATCGCTTCTAATTTCGTAGGTGGATGTGTGCTTGCAACCAAGGTTTGTTCTCCCGATAATTTTCTCGATTTTATTAAATTTTGTTTGATAGTTTTCTATTTTCTTTTGCTTTAGCCTAGATAACGTCCAAACCCCCCCCCCCAAATTGCATATCATCTAGCATAAAAATCTGACTTGAATCTTTCTCGTGGGATCGACCCCCTTGCTTGCTTTATACTATCTTGTGTGTTGTGTTTGAAGCTAGGGTAATTAATTTATGCGACCGCGACATCGCAACACTGCGAAAGGCCAAGATAGACCCCTCACGAGTATTACCACACGTTCCTATGAAGATTAAAGGGGATTTAACCATCGAAGCTAAGCTTGTCAAGATCTTGGATCGAGATGTGAGGGTGTTGAGGAATAAGAGAGTTTCCTTGGTGATAGTCTTGTGGAGAAACTCTCGAATAGAAGAAGAAATATGGGAAAGAGAATCCAAAATGAAGCAAAAGTTCCCGCATTTATTCTTCGACATAGGTACGTAACTTAAATTTCGAGGACAAAATTTCTATTAGGAGGGGAGAATGTAAACCCTTGGGAAAAATAAAGGTTGCTTAGATTGCATACTAACTACATGAGAAATAAAAGTGAAGAAATTCATGCATATGGTTAAATAAAAACGGGAATTTAGAAATTTTGGATATAAGTTTATGGACGAAATATTTCGAGACAATATAAATCAACTCGAAAATGTTGAGAGTTGGATTAAATTAAAGAAAATAAACTAAACTAAAAAGAAGTGGGGGCAAAACAAATACATTTAAAGAAAATAGGGTGTAAATGCAAACAAGAATAATTATAGATCATAAATACTACTCTTCTTACCAAAAACAGATTTGCAACTATCTTGAAGAAAGAAGAGAGGGAGTTTTGGTATCTATTTTTACAAATCAAGAGAGAAATACTAAATTTCAAGAACCCATCCAAGATAAAGGGTTATAGGTAAAAATAAACACTGGTAGGCAAGGGATTAACAAGGAAAAAATTGAACAAGAAGAGAAGAGGGGAGGGTTGGCTGTCATTAGAAAGAAAAGGAGGGATCGAGACCTTGATTCGTATCGAGTAAGATATTATAAACATAGTCTTATGAGTTGTTTTAAAGTCGATTATGAATTGATGCTTGGATGTTAAATTATAGATTTGAGTTTTATAACTCCGAGTATAGTTAAAAATCTAAGGAGAGGTCGAGCAAGCATAGTTCAAAAGCGAAACGAATGTCCAAGTGTTTGTTGATGAGCGATTTTGACTATATTAGAGGCAGAACTGGGTTCTCCTTAAACCATAAAACTTGTAGCCTCATGTCTTAGCTTTCCAATGACACAAATTTCACTTGAATCTATAACTCCAGATATAGTTAAAAATCTGAGGAGAGGTCGACATTAATAGTTCAAAAACGGACAAGAATGGGTTGGACAAGAATACAAAAGTGTTTGTTGATGAGCGATTTTGACTATCTTAGAGGCGTAACCGGGTTCTCCTTAAACTATAGAACTTGTAGCCTCATGTCTTAGCTTTCCAACGACACTAATTTTGCTTGAATCGGAGTTCTATAAATCCATATATAGTTAAAAATCCGAGGAGAGGTCAGATAATAACAATTCAAAAACGGACAGTAACAATTCAAGTGTTTGTTGATGAGCGATTTTGACTATCTTAGAGGCAGAACTGGGTTCTCCTTATAGAACTTGTAGCCTCATGTCTTAGCTTCCCAACGACACTAATTTTGCTTGAATAAGAGTTCTATAACTCCAGATATAGTTAAAAATCTGATGAGAGGTCAGACAGTGACAGTCCAAATATAAAGAAAGGAATGATAACTAGGATTGGACAAAGAACGACAATAATAATGAGTGAAATGAGAAAAACATAAAGTACTAAGAAATGAGTGAAAGAAAGACTTATTGGTTGTTGATATGGTTGTTATAAAACATATCCTTGAGTGAGGAAAATTTATGAGATAAACTTGTGAATTGCAGGAGGGACCACAGGCGTGGTGCAACAAAGAAGCAAGTGGAGCACGAGTAGAGCTTTTATTGCAGGTAGGTGATCCGCACCTATACTTTCTAATTAATTCTATGATTTAATAAGTTATTGATGTGAGATGTGAATTACTGAATGTTGGATATTAGGAGAAAGGAGGAATGTTTGCGTAATGATGTCAATATTTGGATAGTATTCTTAATGTATGTGTATTCAAGGTGAACGGTTGTTCTGTGAATTGCCAAGTGATGAAATTATAGTTGATAAAAAAAAATATGAGAAGTGTGATTTGGGGCGTGAACTAGCATACATTTAGGGTATGGTTAGATCCCGTGTAAGGGGATCACCATGTATTTGACTAGCATACATTTAGTGTATGTTAGGATCCCGGGTAAGGGGATCACCATGTATTGACTAGCATACATTTAGTGTATGTTAGGATCCCGGGTAAAGGGATCACCTTGCATCGACTCCTACAGGATGATGATGATAACGGTGAAATGGGTATCGGTAATGTGTTAAGCGGAAATAATCATGAGTGGTTTTATGAGATCTTGAATGGAGGTTGATAATAGAAGAGGAAATGGTTTTTAGTAGTTGAAGGAGAAAAAGTCTCCAAAAAAACCAAAAGGGAGAAGTGAATAAGATATGAATGTATGTTGCCTTTTTAAATTGCCGGATATTTGTATTGCTATATTATTGTGATATTCATATTTTAATAATATGTATTTTATTTTCAGGACCATCGCATGCACGACAGGAGTAGATTTTAGCTTGGGTTTGTTTTTTTGTAATTTAGGTTCTAGGAAGTATACCCTTGTATTTGGTAATATTACAACCTTTATTTAACTCAATTTGTGTAATTGATGTTTAAACTTGAATAGATGAATTTAATTTGGTAGTTTGTATAACTATGTTCCATTAAGCATGTTTATATCTTTAACCATCCATAATGATAGTTGTTGTACAATGTATATCATCAACATTGTGGTTGATATGAATGGTGATGTTTGTGGGATTGAGACCCAGGATGATTGGGCTGAATTGAGTTGGAGATGTGGTATATTAGAAGTGTTAACAGGTCGTATGTCGATAACTTGGGACCTCCCGGTATAGGGGATACTCCGTTGAAATTTCAGTAGACTTTAATGCAAATACCATGAATATATATATATATATATATATAAAAAATTTAGTCACTCTATTTATCAGCTAACATGAAATCGTTGCTTTATCCCGGATATGGGAATGTTACACCTAATCTATAATTCACATCAAGGCATACATTCATTATCGAATTTGAAATGACTTATAAGATCATGTTTAGAACACCTTACCCGATTCGAATTAAGGTTTTGATCTTCAACCAGCTTGAAGATTTTTCAACTCCCTCCTTTCTTATCTAATGATAGCCACCCTTCATCTTCTCTTCTTGTTCAATTTCCTTGTTAATCCCTAGCGCGCAAGTGTTTATTCCATCTATAAACCTTAATCTTGGATGGTTTTCTTGAAATTTTGGTGTTTCTCTCTTGATTTTGCAAGAATGAATACAAAAACTCCCTCTTTTCTTTCCTTATGATTTATGCAGATTTTGATGAGAATAGGAGTATTTATGCCCTATAATTTTTCTTATTTGCATTTAGGCCCCTACATCTTTTTTTTTCTTCTTATAATTAAGTTATACCTCTTTTCACTTCTTATAATTTCACCCCACAACTTTTAGTTTAGTTTATTTTCTTTAATTTAATCCAACCCTTATCATTTTCGGGTTGATTTATAATGTCTCGAATATTTCGTCCGTAAACTTATATCCAAAAATTTCTGAATTCCCGTTTTTATTTAACCATATGCATGAATTTCTTCACTTTTATTTCTCATGTAGTTAGTTTGCAATCCAAGCAACCTTTATTTTTCCCCGGGGTTTACATCACCACTATGTGATGCCATGTTCATGACCATTTGGCGAAGCTGTTCATAATTCACAGAGAGTTGTGTAACCCCGCCGATCAGTGGTTGTACTTTTCGGTGAGCTGAGCCGTGTGTTGTTGAAAGGCCACGAACTCCTTAGATTGAGTGCTCGATACTGATTGGGAGCTCCCAACGGTTGAGACACTATAGGGAACACATACCTTTTAATTTGATGAAGATTCAAGTAGAGATTACAAGCAAAACAAACAAAAGTATTGAAGGAAATGAGAGGAAAAAAATCAAAAATGAAAGGGGAATAACGGAGCAGATGAAAAAATGAACTGAAGGGGCGGTCACTGGGATTTATAGCGAAGTTTTACCGACTGTAATAAAAAAATATTATTTTAAATTATTCTGTCGGTGACGTTTCGAAATCCGTCAGTAAATTTTGAATTTCGCACCATCATTTTTAATTACCCTCCATATTTTTTGTAGGCTGTCGATAATTCTGTCGGCAAACTGACGTGGTCAGAGATGCATTTAATGCCCCGCCCTTTGGAACTCGCACAGTCCGTCGGTGATTTTGTCGGTAATTTTGACCCACCGACAACATACCGACGGACTGGAATCCGTCTGCCACATCGTTGGTGATTGTGGCATTTCCAGTAATATTTTTTCAACTCTCTGTGAAATGATGACGGACGGTAGTCTATCTGCAAAGGCATCGATGATTGTGGCATTTCCAGTAAATATTTTTCAACTCTCTGTGAAATGCCGACGGACGGTAGTCCGTCTGCAAAGTCGTCGGTGATTGTGGCATTTCCAGTAATTATTTTTCAACTCTGTGAAATACCAACGGATATGAGTCCGTCGGTATGGACGTCGGTGATAGTGCATTGTACAAGAAAGATGATATTTGTATTGTCTATTTACCTTCCTGCAAACACTTAAATGATAAATTGTCCATCGCACAAAACAATAACAACAATGCTTAAACAATATATGAACTTATAAAATAAATATTTTGTGACAAAATATATCATCCATAATATATATTACATGAAAAAAATGTTTTACACAGGACTTCATTCTGATAGTTAGTCAAAATTTTCTTCTTCTTCGTCGTCAATTGAATAGTCATCACCTTTATCGCAATCTTCAAAATGGATATCATCATCTTCATCGGCATTTGCTTGTCCGCTAGAGCTCAAAACAACATTCAACTCCTCTGCATCAACATCAACAAGACTATCAGCTGAAAAGTGAGGATGCATATTGTTAAAGTGTTTCCACGCTTCGCCGTCAGAAGGATGCACCATCACTCCATCAACCGCATCATGTGATTGGTGTCATGTCATGTGCTCAGCAGTCCTTGGTGACATGAATAACCGCTGCAGTCTAGGTGTGATTGGGAAGTATCTAAGTTTTTTATATGCCACTAGAGTCTTTCCCCTACCAGTTCTGGGTTTGTAACGGGAATGCCCACATGTCATGCACTCGGTCAGCTCAACATTTTCAAGGTAGTATAACATGCAGAAGTTAGGGCACATGTCAATGTTCTGGTATCCTAAACTAAGGGGTTTCATCATGGACTTCGCAATATAAAAGTTCTCTTTCAGCATGTTCCCTTCAGGTAAAATGCTTCTCGCCCATTCAATAATTTTGTCATACGCGGCCTCACTCAACCCGTGATCTGACTTGATGGTGAACACATATGCTACGGCCGATAATTTACTATGGTTGTGCAGCCATCCCATAATGGTTCGTCAGAATCTTTCAACAAATCAAAAAACCTAGGTGCATCTGCATTAGCCATCCCATAAAAGCTCGCTTTACACTCTTCTTGACCAAACAAACCCGACTTCCTTAAGGGGTCAGCTTAGTCAAAGGTGATGCTATGGTGGAGAAACCCTTAATAAACCTCCTATAATACCCAGCAAGACCTAAGAACTCTGGATTTCTGTCACGTTGTTAGGCCTTTCCCATTTCAACACGGCCTCAACCTTGGATCCACAATATTCCTTATACGGATATTACATGGCCTAAAAAAACTACTTCTTTGAGCTAGAACTCACACTTATCCAGCTTTGCATATAATTGATTCTCCGTTATAGTCTGTAGCACGACCCTTAGATGTTGTTCATGTTCCAAGTAAGAGCTTGAATACACCAAGATATTGTCAATAAATACCCCCGCATTTTGGTCCAAGTAAGGCCGAAACACCCGATTCATCAAGTCCATAAGTATGGCCAGAGCATTGGTTAACCCGAAAGGCATCACTAAAAACTTGTAATGTCCATAAAGGGTTCGGAATACAGTCATTTGTCTGTCTTGTTCCTTGATTCTCAACTGGCGATATCCAGATCTCAACTCTATCTTAGAGAACACCTTAGCACCTTTCAACTGATCCAACAAATTATCTATTCGTGGGAATGTGTACTTGTTCTTCACCATCACTTTATTCAATTGACGATAATCAATGCACAAACAAAGTGTGCCATCCTTTTTTTTTACAAACAATACCGAAACTCCCCAGGGTGAGTTACTAGACCGAATGAAGGCTTTATCTAACAATTTCGAAAGCTGGACCTTCAGTTCAGCCAATTCTATAGGTGTCATCCTATAAGGAGACTGGGCTATAGGAGAAATTCTTGGAATAGTTTCTATGGAAACTTCAATTTCTCTACGGGAGGTAATCCAGGCAACTCTTCTGGGAATACATCTCGAAACTCCCTCACAACGACAATACTAGCCAAATCTATACTACCCTTTCCAGCTCTTTTATAAGGGCTAACCAAACAGAACAACCCTTCCTCGGTAACTTTCTAGCCACCAAGAATGAGATTACACAACTTTTTCATCCCCCTTTAACCACTACTCTTTTATCACCTATTCCTTGGATTGTAACTGTCTTGGTGAAACAATCCACTTATGCCTTATGTTTACTTAGCCAAGCCATGCCCAGATTCAAGTCAAAATCATATAACTCTAGCGGCAAAAGATCTACCCTCAATTCTGACCCTTCCATATATAGTTTTACCCCTCTATAACAAAACTGTCAAATCTTTGGCACCTATATCTGATTTATAACTCTTTCCTTTTTTTTTTTCCAGCCAAAACCTAGCAACCTCAAAGATCCTCTTCACCATGGTAAGTCATACAACCCATCCGTCTCATACACCTCACCCACTACACTATGGTGACTACTCCCCCTGATCTAGGAGCTGTACTGGAGGCTTTCGCTGCCATTCCTGCTGCTACAACTCTCACTATATGATCCATATAAGCAGAATCCTAAAATGGGTTTGACCCGTTTACCGGTGCCACTGATGGG
The DNA here is from genome assembly GCA_019202695.1 of Populus x sibirica. Classification (NCBI taxonomy): domain Eukaryota; kingdom Viridiplantae; phylum Streptophyta; class Magnoliopsida; order Malpighiales; family Salicaceae; genus Populus; species Populus x sibirica. The sequence continues at coordinate 1,173,437 of JAGMVL010002394.1, read as the reverse complement.
GGTATATTATCTCCCCCTCCCGTATGTCTGATACATCGGCATTGTTAGCCTAGCCTGATGGGACAACAAATCATCTCAAAATCTCACTGACTTGCCTCTTTCAGAGTATACTGATGTTGCAGGTACATGATAGAAAGTGTCTGTCAAGGGATCCAAATTTGGATCACTTTCATAATGAAGACTCTAATCACTTACCCGAACTGAGAATGGATCAGTCCTGACTCCTTGTCTTATTCTCACTATTCTGAACCACATTTCAAAACCTTACACTCATTCCTATCTCCGGAATAGCAACCTGAGCTCTGATACCAAAATGTAACATCCCCATATTCGGGATAAAGCAACGATCTCATGTTAACTAATAAACAGAGTGACTAATATATATATATTCATGGTATTTGTATTAAGGTCTACTGAAATTTCAACGGAGTCTCCCCTATACCGGGAGGTCCTAAGTTATTGACATACGACCTGTTTACACTTTTAATATACCACATCTCCTTACTCAATTTAACCCAATCATCCTGGGTCTCAATCCCACAAACATCATCATTCATATCAACCATAATGTTTATGATATACATTGTACAACAATTATCATTATGGATGGATAAAGATATAAACATGCATACATGGAATATAGTTATACAAACTACATAATTAAATTCATCTATTCAAGTTTAAACATCAATTATACAAATTGAGTCAAAAAAAAGTTGTAATATTACCAAATACAAGGGTACACTCCCTAGAACCTAAATTACAAAAAGTGAACTTAAGCTAGAATCTACTCCTGTCGTGCATGCGATGATCCTAAAAACAAAATACATATTATTGAAATATGAATATCACAAAAATATAGCAATACAAATATCCAGCAATTTAAAAAGACAAACATGCATTCATATTTTATTCACTTCTCCCTTTTGGTTTTCATTTGGGACTTTTCTCCTTCAACTACTCAAAACCACTTCCTCTTCCATTATCAACCTCCATTTAAGATCTCATAAAAACACCCATAATTATTTCCGCTTAACACATTACCGATACCAATTTCAATGTTATCATCATCACCACGTAGGAGTCGATGCAAGGTGGTCCCCTTACCCGGGATCCTAACATACACTAAATGTATGCAAGTCAATACATCTTAATCCCCTTACCCGGAATCCTAACATACACTAACTGTATGCTAGCCAATACATGATTGATCCCCTTATCCGGGATCCTAACATACACTAAATATATGCTAGTCAATATATCTTGATCCCCTTACCCGGGATTCTAACATACACTAAATGTATGTTAGCCAATACATAATTGATCCCCTTATCCGAGATCCTACCATACACTAAATGTATGTTAGTCCAAACATGGCGATCCCCTTACCCGGGATCCCAACATACACTAAATGTATGTTAGTTCACGCCCCAAATCACACTTCTCATATTTCTTTGTCAACGATAATTTCATCACTTGGCAATTCACACAACAACCGTTCACCTTGAATACACATACATTCAGAATACTATCCAAAAAATCAGCATCATTACGCAAACTCTTCCTCCTTTCTTTTAATATCCATCGTTTGGTAATTCACATCTCACATCAATAACATATTAAATTATAGAATTTAACTAGAAAGTATAGGTGCGAATCACCTACCTGCAATAGAAGCTCTACCCGCGCTCCCCGTCGCTCTGCCGCCGCACCACGCCCGTGGTCCCTCCTGCAAATTACAGGTTTATCTCATAAATTTTCCTCACTCAAGGATATGTTTTATAACCACCATGTAAATCCCAAGAAAAACCAAGGCTGGATTAAATTAAAGAAAATAAACTAAACTAAAAGGAAGTGGGGGCAAGAACGAATACACTTAAAGAAAATGGGGCCTAAATGCAAATAAGAATAATTATAGAGCATAAATACTCCTATTCTCACCAAAAACAGATCTCAGCCTACGTAAAGAAAGAAAAGAGGGAGTTTTTATATCTATTTTTACAAATCAAGAGAGAAACATCAAAATTTCAAGAACCCATCCCGATTGAGGGTTATAGGTAAAATAAACCCCGTGCTGGGAAAGGGATTAACAAGAAAAATTGAACAAGAAGAGAAGAGGGGAGGGTCGGCTGTCATTAGAAAGAAAAGGAGGGATCGAAGCCTTGATTCGCACCAGGTAAGATATTATAAACCTGGTCTTAGGAGTCATTTCAAGTCGATTATGAATTGATGCCTGGATGTTAATTTATATATTAAGTTCTTAGACTTGAATTGAGGAAAAAGTAAGAGTTGTTAAAGTAAAGAACTTCGTGTGTTGTGTGTAAATGGAAAGGTTGATCAATCTGGACAGTTTTGTCTCTTGACCTTCAAAGAGATTTTGGGTAGGAGAATGAAGGAATTAGGATCACGTTCCTTCATAGAAATTGTAGTTTTGGATGTTTACTAACTAATGAAATTGGTCTTGCTCAATTAGGGTCATAGAACTCCAGTTATGGGTCACCAACCGAGACTGGGTCATGACAGAACCTATAGGGTAGTAGGTCTGGTTCATTGATGAGCAATTTTAACTGTCTTAGAGGCAGAAATGTGTTCTTCTCAAAACATAGAACTTGTAGCCTCATGTCTAACCTTTCCAACGCCATAAATTTTGCTTGAATCGGAGTTCTATAACTCTAGATATAGTTAAAAATCTGAGAAGAGGTCAGATAGTAATAGTTCAAAAATGGACAAGAACAATTGGACAAGAATGTCCAAGTGTTTGTTAATGAGCGATTTTGACTATCTTAGAGGCAGAACTGAGTTCTTCTCAAAACATAGAACTTGTAGCCTCATGTCTTACCTTTCCAACGCCATAAATTTCGCTTGAATCGGAGTTTTATAACTCCAGATATAGTTAAAAATCTAAGGAGAGGTCGACAGTAAAGAATAGTTGGACAAGAATGAGTCTAAGTGTTTGTTAATGAGCGATTTTAACTATCTTAGAGGCGGAACTGGGTTCTTCTCAAAACATAGAACTTGTAGCCTCATGTCTTACCTTTTCAACACCACAAATTTCACTTGAATCGGAGTTCTATAACTCTAGATATAGTTAAAAATCTGAGGAGAGGTCGAGACAATAACAGTTCAAAAATGGACAGTAATAGTTGGACAAGAATGGTCCAAGTGTTTGTTAATGAGCGATTTTGACTATCTTAGAGGCAGAACTAGGTTCTTCTCAAAACATAGAACTTGTAGCCTCATGTCTTACCTTTTCAACGCCATAAATTTCGCTTGAATCGGAGTTCTATAACTCTATATATAGTTAAAAATCTGAGGAGAGGTCGACACTAGCAGCTTCAAAAATGGATAGTAACAATTGACAAGAATGTACCAAGTGTTTGTTAATGAGCGATTTTGACTATCTTAGAGGCGTAACCGGGTTCTTCTCAAAACATAGAACTTGTAGCCTCATGTCTTACCTTTCCAACGCCACAAATTTTGCTTGATATAGTTAAAAATCTGAGGAGAGGTCAGACACGAATAGTTCAAAAACGAGGCAAAGAATGTTGGACATTGATAGTCCAAATATAAAGAAAGGAATGATAACTAGGATTGGACAAAGAACTACGGTAATAATGAGTGAAATGAGAAAAACATAAAGTACTAAGAAATGACTGAAAGAAAGACTTATTGGTTGTTGATATGGTTATTATAAAACATATCCTTGAGTGAAGAAAATTTATGAGATAAACCTGTGATTTGCAGGAGGGACCACGGACGTGGTGTAACAAGCAGAGAGGGAGCACGAGTAGAGCTTCTATTGCGGGTAGGTGATTCACACCTATGCTTTCTAGTTAAATTCCATGATTTAATATATTTTTGATGTGAAATGTAAATTACTCGAATGTATGTGTATTCAAGGTGAAAAGTTGTTATGTGAATTGCCAAGTGATGAAATTATCACCGACAAAGGAAATATGAGAAGTGTGATTTGAGGCATAAACTAGCATACATTGAGTGTATGTTAGGATCCCGGGTAAGGGGATCACCCTATATTGGCTAGCATACATTTAGTGTATGTTAGGATCCCGGGTAAGGGGATCGTCACGAATGGACTAGCATACATTTAGTGTATGTTAGGATCCGGGGTAAGGGGATCTCCACGTATTGGCTAACATACATTCGGTGTATGTTAGGATCCCGTGTAAGGGGATCTCCACGTATTGGCTAACATACATTCAATGTATGTTAGGATCCCGGGTAAGGGGATCACCATGTATTGTCCAGCATACATTTAATGTATGTTAGGATCCCGGGTAAAGGGATCACCTTATATCAACTCCTATGGGGTGGTGATGACGATACCAGTGAAATTGATATCGGTAATGTGATAAGCAAAAGTAATCATGTTGATCTTATAAGCCTAGAATGAAGGTTGATAGTGGTAGAGGGAACGATTATTAATAGTTTGAATAAGGAAGAGATTTTAATAAAAAAAAAACTAGAAGGGAGAAGTAAATGAAATATGAATGCATGTTACCCCGTTGAAATTATTAGATATTCATATTGTTATATTTATTGTGATATTCACCTTGCAATAATATGTATTTTGTTTCGGGATCATCACATGCACGACGGAGTAGATCCTAGCTTATGTTCCCTTCTTGAAATCTAGGTTCTAGGGAGTATAACCTTGTATTTTGTAAACATGAAAATGTTTGTATAACTTAATTTGTATAATAAATGTTTAAACTTGATTGGATGAATTTAACGTTGTAGTTTATATAACCATATTTCATGTCTATGTATTTATATTTATTTAAATTATCCATCCATAATGATATTTTTGTTATATAATGCATATCATAAATATTATGGTTGATAGGTGTGAGTATAATTGTGGAATTGAAACCCGGATGATTGGGTCGAGAATTAAGTTATGAGATGCGAACTTGTTAGAAGTGTAAATAGGTTACATGTCGGTAACTTGGGACCTTCTGGTATAGGGGGGACTCCGTCAAAATTCCGGTAGATGTTAATACGAAGACCATGAATATGTATATACAAAAAAAAAATTTACTCTGTTTTTCTATTGAAATGAGATTGTTGTTTTATCCCAGAAATGGGGGATGTTACATTTGGTATCAGAGCCCAGGTTGCTATTCCGGGGATAGGAATGATTATATGGTTTTGGAATGTGTTTCAGGATGGTAAGAACAAGGCAAGGAGCCAGGATCGATCCATCCCCGGTTCGGGGAAGTGGCCGAGTATTCGTAATGAAAGTGATCCAGACCGGGATCCTTGCGACACCTCCTCTCATATACCCGCAAGATCGGTGTACTCGAAGGGGGCGAGTCGGTGAGACTTCGAGATGATTCATCGTTCCGTCGAGCGGATGTATCCATGCTCAAGGGATCGACAGACAGGGGGAGATAATATACCTCCACCAGTGGCACCGGTAGGCCGAATCAAACCTATTTTCGGATCCTCGCTTTTATGGAACATATAGTGAGAGTCGTGGCGCAGGAATGGTAGCGGGGGCCTCCAATACGACTCCTAGATCGGGGGGAATAGTCACCATAGTGCAATGGATGAAGGGTATGAGAGAGATGGGTTGTATGATTTACCGGGGCGAAGAGGATGCCGAGGTTGCTTGGGCATTGGAGAGGAAAGTGGAAAGAGTTATAAATCAAATGCGGTGTCGGAGGAGCTACGGGTGGATTGTGTGACTCGGCTATTGGTTGAAAGTGCCCACTCTTGGTGGGAGACCATTAGAGAAAGGAGATCAGGGGAGGTATTGAGATGGAGGGATTTTCGTGAAGAGTTTGAGGAGAGGTACTATTCTTGGGAGCATAAGAGGGAGAAAGAACAGGAGTTTTTGGAATTGAAGCAGGGAGATTTGACAGTGCTGGAGTATGAGAGGAGATTTCAGGATTTAGCAGCTTTTGCCTCCACTTACCTTCCCACGGAGTGCCACAGGGGTGGAGAGGTTCCGTGATGGACCGAGGCGGGAATTGAGGATGATATTGATAGCCATGCGGTTTCGGTCGGTATGGGAATTGGTACGTCTTGCTCGGGGTATGGAGAGGGTAATAAAGGATACCCCGAAGCCGGTGGTCGAGCGAGTCGTGCAATGGGAGCTAAGAGGAGACATTTTGAGTTTATAACTGGGAGACCTCCTCTCCCAAAGAAGGGGAAGAGTGGGCCATGATTAGTACTTAAAAGTGCATTTTTATCAAGGTTTTATATCATCATTTTGCACTTGAAGTATCAATAACTCTTTAACTAAAGCATGTTTTATAATAACATATCTAATTATATAAGATACCTTTAATTTATGGTAAATGTTCATCTTAAATGCAGGCCTATCACATAAATGAAGGAATTGATTGATGAGTTGAATTACTGAAATTGAAAGGACAAAGAGATGGCCAAACTTAGAAAAGAGATGTTGGTGCAGTCCAAACTGGAACACCGTTTGGTAATCGGGTCATATCTGGAGTTGTAGATCTCGGATTTAGGTCTACCTTATATGGATGGAAATCTGAGACATAGGCCTACAACTTTCATGAGGAGTCCAAGATTTAAGAAGGCCGTTTTCAAGTCCAAATTGTAGCAACAATGAAGAAGTCCGAATCTGTCCTGCAGCCCAGACACTGTTCAGTGTTCAGCCCATATCTCGAGTTCTAGAAGTCCAAATGATCTCAAAGTTTTACCCTGGAAAGATGAGACAATTGCCTAGAACTTTCATGATTGAAGTCTGTTCAAATTATGACGTCATCAATGACGTTTTTGGCAGACAAGAAGATAAGAATTGTCATCAAGTCAAGATGTGGCCACCCATTCATCAATTAGTCAACAAATCAATAGTTCCGAATTTTGGCCTATAAAAGGAGGCATTTGCCATGTATTTAGGCATCTTGGTGTTCAGATCAAGATCATGCTCTTGCTCTCTCTTTATATTTTGTAATGCTTAAGTTTTGTTTATATTAATTTCTTGCTCATGCTTTTCATTTCCTTTCCTTGTTTATCTATGTTTCTTTCTTTCATTATGTGTAGCTAAGTTAATTATGTCAAGGTGAAAAGGGTACACTAATGGTGTAAGAATAAGTATAATATAAACTTAACATGGACCTTAATGTTGGATACTAACATGCTTTATATTTGTTATCTTGTTCACTTTTAATACTTTGCTTGTTAAATGGTTAATCTAGATTTATGTTGTATAACACTTGGTACAACAAATACTTGGCACTTTCATAGCCCATACCGTATGGTATAACCGACACCGAGCTATGAAAGGAACTTGATTTGTTGTTAACATAAGTTATAATCATGAATGCCCGACAACATTTACAAGTATTAGCATTATTCGAATAAGATAACTAATGTAATCATGTTAACAATTTATAATCTGATTGGAACCTCCTTTGTGTGTGGTTTCCAATTGAATAAAAAGAGTTTATACTATACTTGTTTGAAATACCATTAGTGGATCCTCTAACCTTGACATTTGTTGTTATCATTGTTTAATCCTTACGTTAATCTTCCATCTCAAAGTTCTCATCAACTTCTTCCTCTTCTTCTTCACTATTATTATTATTGTTGTTATTGTTGTTGTTGTATTATTGTTATCTATAATTTATACAATTAACGTCCCCGTGGTTCGACCCCTGGCCTTACTGGGTTATTTATTACTTCGACACTCCCGCACTTGGGAGAAGACATTAATCTTTTGGCCGTGTCAAGTTTTTGGCGCCGTTGCCGGGGAGGTAAATTCTTGTACAAATTATAGTATTTATTTTATTTTCTCTTTTTACTTTTATTGTATTTAACTTTGTTTCTTTTGTGTTGTTTCTTTTTCTTTTGTTTTCTTCTTCTTTTTATTCTCTTTTTACACGTGCATGAGAGTGTGGTCACGTACATTAAGTGGTAGACTTTGTAGGGTATCCTCATCATTTTTAGAAAATATGGCCGAAGAAGATAACCAATCGCTTCATAATGAGAATAATGAGAATATTCGGGGTAGAACACTTAGAGACCACATGAATCCCACAAGAACAAGTGCACCCTCATGCATAGTTTTTCCACCTGATGCATCTCATTTTAGTTTTAAGACAGGCATTATTCAACTTTTACCTTCGTTTCATGGCTTAGATTTAGAAAATCCATACTTGCATTTAAGGGAATTTGAGGAGGTTTGCAACACCTATAATGACTCAAATTGTAGCATGAACACCATTAGGTTAAAGCTTTTTCCTTTTTCATTAAAAGATAAAGCTAAAACATGGCTACAAAATTTGAGACCTGGATCCGTTCGTGCTTGGGATGATATGCAACAACAATTTTTAAAGAAGTTTTTTCCATCCCACGGAACGAACTCTTTCAAAAGACAAATCATTACTTTCTCTCAAAAACCAGGAGAAACATTTTATCAATGTTGGGATAGGTATCGAGAATTGCTTAATACTTGCCCCCATCATGGTTTTGAAACATGGAGATTGGTGTCACATTTTTATGAAGGGTTAACTCCTAGAGATAGGCAAATGATTGAATTGATGTGCAATGGAACTTTTGAGGATAAAGACCCTAATGAAGCTATGGAATACCTAGACTTGCTAGCTGAAAATGCACAAAATTGGGACACCACAGGTACTTATGAGGCACCAAGTAAAACCCAACCTCATACATCTAGTGCAGGTATGTACAACCTTAGGGAAGATCATGACCTCCAAGCCAAGTTTGCATCTTTAGCTAGAAAAGTTGAGGCACTAGAATTGAAAAAGAGTGGTCAATTAAAATCTGTTCAAGACATTGCGTGTCAAATCAGTGAAACCAACGAACATTCAACCAATGACTGTCCAACCTTGCCTTCTTTTAAAGAATGTCTCCATGAACAAGCCCATGCATTAAACAAGCTTTCAAAGGCCCAACCATAACCCATATTCACAAACATATAACCCTGGTTGGAGAAATCATCCAAATTTTAGTTGGAAGAGTGAGAACAATAATGCTCAAACTTCACAGCCACCGTTTCAAGCACACCATAATTTCCAAAATTCTCATGGATATGCACCTTCTTATGCTCCACCTCCTAGAAGAAATCTTGAGGAAACATTGCATGCATTTATGGAAAAGCAAGAGGCAATTAACACTCAACTTGCTCAAAGCATGACAGATTTTAAAGATACTCTTGCAAAATTGACATATGCTCTCGCTTTCCAAGAGAAAGGTAAGTTTCCATCTCAACCACAACAAAATCCCAAGGGGCAATACAATGCGAATGCAAGTAGTTCGGGAAGCCAACACATGGATCAAGTGAAATCGGTCATCACTCTTCGCAGTGGTAAGGTTATTGAAAAACCCATTCTTGAACCTTGTGAGAATGATGATGAGTCAATCTCCGAGGGTAAGGAAGGGGTTGAATCTGATCATTACAAAGAAAAGACTCGATTCCCCGCAAAGACTTCCATTTCCTCATGCCATGGCCAAACAAAGGAAAGTCAATAACAACTCTGAAATCTTTGAAACTTTCAAACAGGTAAGGATCAATATACCTTTGTTGGATGCTATTAAACAGGTTCCTTCTTATGCTAAATTTTTGAAAGATCCCGTGCACTTTGTGAAGAGAAAACTGAATGTGAAAAAGAAAGCCTTCTTAGCCGAACAAGTAAGTGCTATTCTTCAAAACAATAATGCTTTGAAATATAAAGACCCTGGTTGTCCTACAATTTCATGCTTTATTGGAGAACATAAAATTGAAAGAGCTTTACTTGATCTTGGAGCTAGTGTGAATTTACTTCCATATTCAGTTTTTCAAAGTCTCAATCTAGGTGAGTTAAAACCAACTTCTGTAACTCTTTTACTTGCCGATAGATCCCGTAAAAGTGCCTAGAGGAATAGTTGAAGATGTGTTAGTACAAGTCGATAAGTTCATTTATCCCGTGGATTTTATTGTCTTGGACACACAACCTTGTTGAAGCATGTAATTCATTTCCTGTTATTTTAGGACGTCCATTTCTTGCAACTTCTAATGCATTAATTAATTGTAGGAATGGACTGATGAAGCTATCTTTTGGAAACATGACATTGGAGATGAATATTTTCAACATTTGCAAGCAACCTGGAGATGATAATGATTTACAAGAAGTAGATTTTATTGAAGAATTGGTTTATGATCAATTTGAATCTACTTTGAGTAACACCGAGTTTGATGAATTTGAAGATTTGCAAATGACTTATTCTCGTGAAGAAATCACGGATGAAAAAGGCATTGAAAATGTTGATGCGAACCTTTTGTCAAGAGTGACAACAGATTCGATATCTGACATCACACCAACCGATGATTACTTTCTTGACAAATCCTTACTTTCTCTTAGTTCAATGCCTTGGTTTGCTAAAAATATCAATTTCCTTGCCTCAGGAGATTTGCCAACTCATTGGAGTACCGAAGACAAAGGTAAGTTTTTGAACGAAGTGAAGAAATTTTATTGGGATGACCCTAACTTATTCAAACATTGTCCCGATCAAATATTTCAAAGATGCATTGCGGACAATGAGGTAAGTAGTGTCATTAAATTTTGTCATTCTGAAGCATGTGGGAGTCATTTCTCGTCAAAAAAGACCATTGCGAAAATCTTTCAAAATGGATTTTATTGGCCCACCATGTTTAAGGACACACATGCATTCCCCGCAAAACTTGTGAAAATTGTCAAAAAGTTGATACCGGTCAAAAAGTTTTGCTTTATAATTCTCGACTCCATTTATTTCCCGGAAAGTTAAGATCAAGATGGAGCGGTCCATTTATTGAGAAACATGTGTATCCTTATGGGGCCTTTGATATTGAGAATCCAAAGAATGACAATGTTTCTAAGAGAAATGGACATCGTTTGAAAGCTTACTTTGATAATTTTCCTAGTGAAAATGAATCCATTGGTTTCAATGATCCTATAGATAAAGGTTGATTATTTTGTTTTTCTCACATTGTTTTTGTGTTTCCTTTTGGTGTGACTCTTGTTTTGCTAGTCTCTCATCCCGGTCAAATGGCGGATAACGGTACTCCGTGACTTAAGCTCGGTTCTTTCAGTTTCCCACAATAACCGATATCTCGTGTATATTTGTGAAATTCTTTGCTCTTTCTCACTTCTTTAAAACTCTTCTCCAATTCTCATTTGAAAATGGACAAAGACTCTTGAAAAATTGAAAAAGTATTTTCCCGCTCCGCCTCAAAATGCGATTACAAAAATTTACCGTGCTAGGTGTGCAAGATTGAAGTTGTTAATGAATCATGGAATTCCCGAAGATATTCGCTGGTTGATTGAAGCAAAGGTCCGATTATCGTGTGAGTCCTCCAATTCTTTCATTTCACACATGCCTGGAACAGGTAAAAGCACTTTTGCAAAGAAACGTCGTGCAAAACGACCGAAAGTCTGTCACGGATGTGCCGATGGACTTGTAATGCAACATGTCATTCTTTAGGAATGGTATCTATAAACCGTGAAGATAAAATACAATTCATTAAGGATGGCCTCGAGTAAGGGGTCTTTAGATAATCTTTTGTTGACCCTTGAGACGCATCCTAGTGGAGATGTGCATCGTGCAATTCATGATTTATGGCCCCATTTTCATAAAGAACATGATAGACTTAGTCTTGGGAATCCGACTAAAAAAGACCCCGTTTGCCGCTTTTAAGAAAACTGGATGGGAAGCCTATCCCCGACCCATAGAGGGCGTTTAAGCCGTTCTTGGACGTAAAACCAAGGGAAGATGTGAGCCACAATCACAACTACCCGTACATACACATGCTTTTTCAAAATAAATAAATAAATAAATAAAGAGAGAGAGAGTGTGTGTGAGACTCCAAATGGCCTACATATAGGTGGTATGATTGCATCTTCAATTTCTCATCTATAAAATCTTCTCTTCCTTCCCCTCATTTCTACTCAACCCTTACATTAGACAGATATAGAAGTGTGTAGAAATGGCAGGTCCCTCAAGTTATCACATCAAAAATATTTGTGTTTTCGGTGGATCCAGTCTCGGGAAGGAAATAGCATTTTTAGAAGCAAGCAAATCATCTTGGTCGGGTCCTAGCCGAGAGAAAGATTCATTTAGTTTATGGAGGAGGTAGCCTTGGGTTAATGGGGGGTGTGTCAATAGCTGCATTTTTAGGAGGTAGTCAAGTTTTGGGGGTCGTCCCCAAAGCTTTAACAAAAGGGGACATCATTGGAAGAACAATTGGAGAGGAACTACAGGTCTCCACAATGTTTGATCGAATGAATACAATGTTTAACCATGTTGATGCCTTCATTGCCTTACCAGGTGGTCTGGGCACATTGGAAGAGATCTTTCATATTTCCTCTTGGGCCCAACTGCACATTCACCATAAACCTATAGGTTTGCTCAATGTTAATGGTTTTTATGATAATTTGTTGTCTTTCCTTGATGAAGCCGTGGAACAGGAATTTCTAACATCTTCGGCACGACAAATCATAATCTCTGTCTGCTACTTGTTGAACAATTAATCGACAAACTACAATCTTTCATCCCCGTAATTGATCCCTCCATGAGTCGCATAAATTGGTCAACTACGTAAAGCCGTAAAAAGCTTAGATTGGATTTGAGCCTTCATTTGTGAATCCTTGTGTCTTTTGGTTTTATTTCTAGCATAGTATTTTGTTCTATTATTTCTTATATTTGTTTAAGTGTGTTTCGGGTTTGTTAGTGTTCGTTGTTTCGTGTGATGTCTTCTATACTCTATCTTTCTATCTTATGACATTGAGGACAATGTCTCGTTCTGGTTGGGGGGAGAGGGTAGTAGTTGACATTAAAAAAAAAAAAAAAAAAAAAAACAACAACAACAACTAACCAACTAACTGTTTTAGTTTTAAAAACCATTTGGCAAAACTGTTATTACTAGGATGGCGAGTAAGGGGAAATTTTATTGACTCTTGAGACGCATCTTAGTAATCATTTTCTAATGGTTATTTGCAATATTCATAACAAGGCCTATTAGAATACTTCTTGAAATATTCAGGTTTACAAACTCTCACATTGTTATCACTTGATTCTGCTCATATACTCATTTAACAAGTATTCTTAAACCTTCATTTTCACACACACACTGTAACATATGATTGTGGGTTGCACATTGGATTATTACATTATTTATGTTCTTTTGTTAAAGGTAACAACTAAGGGATAGGGATAGTCTATAATTTCCAAAAAAACAAAAAAACAAAAAAACAAAAAAAAAAAGGAAAAAAAAATAAAGAAAAAAAAATGATGATAATAAAAACGTAGATAAGTTTGGTTTCGTAGCCTCCCTAACCTAAGCAATTAAGCCCGAAGGGGTGTTTTAACACCTAATACCCTAAAGTCAACTGACTTGGGAGCTATTGGCCCAAAGCTTGTTACATGGGTTAAGGAGAAAAGCTTAAGGGAATCAAACATTGCACTATCTACGTATCGTATCTGCAACCCGAGTTACTAAGCTCGTAGGGGTGTCTCAACACCTAATGCCCTAAGATCAACTGGTCTGGGAGTCATTAGCCGAAAGCTCGTTACATGGGTTAAAGATGCATTGTGTTATATGTATAGATATTAAAAAAAAAAAGAAAAAAAAAGAGAGTAAAATAAAATAAAATAATCCCAACCCAAGGAAGTTAACCTTAAACATTAGAACAAAATATTGTTTTCTTCCAATAAAAGCCCAATCATCTATGTTTCATACATTGAGCACATAACAAGGAAGGTTTATTAATATTTTGTTTAAGAGGTATTGAGCAGATATATAAAATTTAATGAGAGTTTGTTTATCTCGGATAGATTAATGGAAGTTGAATGATGAATGCCTTGCTTTGTGGAATTTGCAAATTGTTTTTCTATTTTAATGCTTTGATTACTAGGGACTAGTAATAAGCTGGTTGGGGGGTGTGATTAGTACTTAAAAGTGCATTTTTATCAAGGTTTTATATCATCATTTTGCACTTGAAGTATCAATAACTCCTTAACTAAAGCATGTTTTATAATAACATATCTAATTATATAAGATACCTTTAATTTATGGTAAATGTTCATCTTAAATGCAGGCCTATCACATAAATGAAGGAATTGATTGATGAGTTGAATTACTGAAATTGAAAGGACAAAGAGATGGCCAAACTTAGAAAAGAGATGTTGGTGCAGTCCAAACTGGAACACTGTTTGGTAATCGGGTCATATCTGGAGTTGTAGATCTTGGATTTAGGTCTACCTTATATGGATGGAAATCTGAGACATAGGCCTACAACTTTCATGAGGAGTCCAAGATTTAAGAAGGCCGTTTTCAAGTCCAAATTGTAGCAACAATGAAGAAGTCCGAATCTGTCCTCAGCCCAGACAAACGTTCAGTGTTCAGCCCATATCTCGAGTTCTAGAAGTCCAAATGATCTCAAAGTTTTACCCTGGAAAGATGAGACAATTGCCTAGAACTTTCATGATTGAAGTCTGTTCAAATTATGACGTCATCAATGACGTTTTTGGCGGACAAGAAGATAAGAATTGTCATCAAGTCAAGATGTGGCCACCCATTCATCAATTAGTCAACAAATCAATAGTTCCGAATTTTGGCCTATAAAAGGAGGCATTTGCCATGTATTTAGGCATCTTGGTGTTCAGATCAAGATCATGCTCTTGCTCTCTCTTTATATTTTGTAATGCTTAAGTTTTGTTTATATTAATTTCTTGCTCATGCTTTTCATTTCCTTTCCTTGTTTATCTATGTTTCTTTCTTTCATTATGTGTAGCTAAGTTAATTATGTCAAGGTGAAAAGGGTACACTAATGGTGTAAGAATAAGTATAATATAAACTTAACATGGACCTTAATGTTGGATACTAACATGCTTTATATTTGTTATCTTGTTCACTTTTAATACTTTGCTTGTTAAATGGTTAATCTAGATTTATGTTGTATAACACTTGGTACAACAAATACTTGACACTTTCATAGCCCATACCGTATGGTATAACCGACACCCGAGCTATGAAAGGAACTTGATTTGTTGTTAACATAAGTTATAATCATGAATGCCCGACAACATTTACAAGTATTAGCATTATTCGAATAAGATAACTAATGTAATCATGTTAACAATTTATAATCCGATTGGAACCTCCTTTGTGTGTGGTTTCCAATTGAATAAAAAGAGTTTATACTATACTTGTTTGAAATACCATTAGTGGATCCTCTAACCTTAACATTTGTTGTTATCATTGTTTAATCCTTACGTTAATCTTCCATCTCAAAGTTCTCATCAACTTCTTCCTCTTCTTCTTCACTATTATTATTATTGTTGTTATTGTTGTTGTTGTATTATTGTTATCTATAATTTATACAATTAACCTCCCCGTGGTTCGACCCCGGTCTTACCGGGTTATTTATTACTTCGACACTCCTGCACTTAGGAGAAGACATTAATCTTTTGGTTGTGTCAGGCCATCATCAGGACAGTTCCAGAGAAGGGGTGGGAGTTTCACCCCAGGAGGGAGCTCAGGAGGATCTAGACAAGTCAGTGGAAGAGGAGCTTGGGGAGGACAGTCTAGACAGGGAGTCAAAACTGCTGGAGGGTCTACAGAGCAAAAGGGACCAAGATATCCATTTTGTCAGAGGTGTGAGCAGCGACACCGGAGATTGCTCGCGATGCCGGGGAGATGTTATATTTGTAGAAGTGAGGGGCATCGATGGAAAGAGTGCCTGCATGTAGGAAGAGGTTGTTACTATTGTGGGGACACGAGTCACCGGAAAAAGGATTGTCCTCGTAGAACTACCGAGGGAGCCCATGGTTAGAGGATTGAGGTTCAGAGCCAGCAACAATTGGTGATAGTCAATCGTCCTATCAGGCCTACCTAGTCAGGGACGAGTGCTACTCGTGGGAGGCCCAGAAATCAGAAGGGGAGGACTCAGGGTCGGGTATATCACATGACCTACGAGGATGTGGGAGCTGTACCTGATGTGGTGGAAGGTACTTTACAGTTAGATACAATGCAAGTTTATGTTTTAATTGATCATGGAGCTAGTCATTCCTTTGTATCTTATAGAATTGTGAATAACTTGCATATGTTATCTAGTAACTTGGGTGTAGGGGTGATGGTTAGTACACCTTTGGGAGAGAATATACATATTGATGATATTTATAGAGGGGTAAAACTATATATTGGAGGATTAGAGTTGAGGGCAGATCTTATGCCGTTAGAGTTATATGATTTTGATGTGATTCTGGGCATGGATTGGTTAAGTAAACATAAGGCACAAATGGATTGTTTCACCAAGACGGTGACAATCCAAGGAATAGGTGATAAAAGAGTAGTGTTTAAAGGGGAAAGAAAAGTAATTCCAAGTTGTGTAATCTCAATCTTGGTGGCTAGAAAATTACTGAGGAAAGGTTGTTCTGCTTGGTTAGCCCATGTAAGAGAGCTGGAGAAGGGTAGCATGGATTTGGCTAGTATTCCGGTTGTGAGGGAGTTTCAAGATGTATTCCTAGAAGAGTTGCCTGGATTACCTCCAGTTAGAGAAATTGAAGTTTCCATAGAAACTATTCCAAGAGTTTCTCCTATAGCCCAGTCTCCTTATAGGATGACACCTATGGAATTGGCGGAACTGAAGGTCCAGCTTCAGGAATTGTTAGATAAAGGCTTCATCCGGCCTAGTAACTCACCCTAGGGAGCTCCGGTATTGTTTGTAAAGAAGAAGGATGGCACCCTTCGTTTGTGCATTGATTATCGTCAATTGAATAAAGTGACGGTGAAGAATAGGTACCCACTCCCATGAATAGATGACTTGTTTGATCAGTTGAAGGGTGCTAGGGTATTTTCTAAGATAGATCTGAGATTTGGATATCACCAGTTGAGGATCAAGGAACAAGACATACAAAAGACTCGCCTTTCAAACCCGTTATGGGCATTACGAGTTTTCGGTGATGCCTTTTGGGTTAACCAATGTTCCGGCCATGTTTATGGACTTGATGAATCGGGTGTTTCGGCCTTACCTGACCAATATGTGGTTGTATTTATTGACGATATTTTGGTGTATTCAAACTCTCACTTGGAGCATGAACAACATCTAAGGGTTGTGCTACGGATTTTAAGGGAAAATCAATTATATGCAAAGCTGGATAAGTGTGAGTTCTGGCTCAAGGAAGTGGTATTTTTGGGCCATGTAATATCCGCATAAGGAATATTTGTAGATCCAAGAAAGGTTGAGGCCGTGTTAAAATGGGAAAGGCCTACCAACGTGACAGAAATCCGGAGTTTCTTGGGTCTTGCTGGATATTACCGAAGGTTTATTGAAGGATTCTCCACCATAGCATCACCTTTAACTAAGCTGACCCGCAAGGAAGTCCGGTTTGTTTGGTCGGAAGAGTGTGAAGCAAGCTTTCAAGAACTGAAGGAGAGGCTCACTTCTGCTCCTGTGTTGGCCCTTCCATCAGGGACAGAAAGGTTTTTGGTATATAGTGATGCCTCAAAAAGGGGTCTGGGATGTGTATTGATGCAAAATGGGCGTGTGATTGCTTATGCATCAAGACAGTTAAAGTCGCATAAGGTGAATTACCCGGTTCATGACCTAGAATTTGCAGCGATTGTGTTTGCCTTAAGAGTATGGAGACATTATTTATATGGGACACAAGTTCAAATCTTTACAGACTATAAAAGTTTGAAGTATTTGATGTCACAGAAGGAGTTAAACATGCGGCGGAGAAGATGGGTAGAGTTAATAAAAGATTACGATTGTGTTATTGACTACCATCTTGGTAAGGCTAATGTAGTAGCCGATGCCTTAAGTAGGAAGGGAAAAACAGTGATGAATGATATGGAGCTTAAGGAACAAGAAAGTATAGTGGAATTAAAGAAAATGGTCTTGCGGCTAAGTGTAGGGCCCGAAGGATCACTGTTAGCTCAATTAAAGATCTGATCTGTGCTTCGAGACAGGGTCTTAGTGGCTCAACAAGCGATGGGAAAGTAAAAGAGATCAAGGAGAGGGTAAACAAGGGTATAGAGACATCATTTCAAATGTTATCCGATGGGCTAATAGCTATGGGTAGGCGAATTTATTTGCCTGAGGATAAGATTTTGAAAGACGAAGTATTAAGAGAAGCTCATAAATCTCGATTTGCTACTCATCCTGGGAGTACAAAGATGTATAGGGATTTAAAGGAAAACTACCGGTGGCCAAATATGAAGAGGGAAATAGCGAATTTGTGTCGAATTGTGGGATTTGTCAACAAGTAAAGATAGAACACCGTAAACCTCAGGGGAATTACAGTCATTATCAATTTTGGAATGGAAATGGGAGGATATTTCTATGGATTTTGTGACGGGATTACCCAGGGGAAAGAAGGGGAATGATGCCATATGGGTGGTCGTGGATCGACTAACAAAATCTGTTTGTTTTTGCCAATAAAGATGACTGATTCGGTGGATAAGCTGGCAAAATTGTATGTAAATGAAGTAATCAGACTTCACGGAGTGCCGGTTTCAATTATATCGGATCGGTATCCAAGGTTCACATCAAGATTGTGGCCTAGCTTACAACATGCAATGAGGACAAAGTTGAATCTGAGCATGGCATTTCATCCTCAGACGGATGGTCAATCTGAAAGGACCATCCAAACTCTTGAGGATCTCTTGAGGTCCTGTGTGCTGGAGTTTGGAGGGAATTGGGAGGATCTCCTACCATTGGTGGAGTTTACTTATAATAATAGCCATCAAACTACTATTGGTATGGCTCTATATAAAGCATTGTATGGGAGGAAATGTCGTACCCCAATTTGTTGGGAGGAAGTAGGAAAAAGGAAGCTTTTGGGACCTGAGATGGTGCAACTGACAACTGACAAGGTGAGGGTGATCAAAAAGAGAATGAAGGAAGCCTAGGATAGACAAAAAAGTTACGCAGATCGCCGAAGAAGGCCGTTGGAATTCCAAGTAGGGGATAAAGTGTTTTTGAAGGTGGCTCCTTGGAAAGGCATCATTCGATTTGGAGTAAAAGGGAAATTAGCCCTGAGATATATTGGCCCTTTTGAGATTAAAGAAAGAATCGGGCCAGCTTGCATATCGATTAGAATTGCTTGTATATTTGGATAAGATTCACAATGTGTTCGATGTATCATTGCTGCGAAAGGCCAAGATAGACCCCTCACGGGTATTGCCACAAGTTCCTATGAAGATTAAAGGGGATCTAACCATGAAAACTAAGCCCGTCAAGATCTTAGATCGAGATGAGAAATTTTTTAGGAATAAAAGAGTTCCCTTGGTGAGAGTATTGTGGAGAAGCTCTCGAATAGAAGAAGAAACATGGGAAAGAGAATCTGAGATGAAGGAAAAGTTTCCGCACTTATTCTCCGACATAGGTACGTAACTTGAATTTCGAGGACGAAATTTTTATTAGGAGGGGAGATTGTAAATCCCGAGAAAAACCAAGGCTGGATTAAATTAAAGAAAATAAACTAAACTAAAAAGAAGTGGGGGCAAGAATGAATACACTTAAAGAAAATAGGGCCTAAATGCAAATAAGAAAAATTATAGAGCATAAATACTCCTATTCTCACCAAAAACTAATCTGCAACTACGTAAAGAAAGAAAAGAGGGAGTTTTTATATCTATTTTTACAAATCAAGAGAGAAACACCAAAATTTCAAGAACCCATCCCAGATTTAGGGTTATAGGTAAAATAAACCCTGGTGAGAAAGAGATTAACAAGAAAAATTGAACAAGAAGAGAAGAGGGGAGGGTCGGCTGTCATTAGAAAGAAAAGGAGGGATCGAAGCCTTGATTCGCACCGTGTAAGATATTATAAACCTGGTCTTATGAGTCATTTCAAGTCGATTATGAATTGATGCCTGGATGTTAATTTATATATTGAGTTCTTAGACTTGAATTGAGGAAAAAGTAAGAGTTGTTAAAGTAAAGAACTTCGTGTGTTGTGTGTAAATGAAAAGGTTCATGAATCTGGACAGTTATGTTTATTGTGATATTCACCTTGCAATAATATGTATTTATTGTGAAATTGTTAGATATTGATATTGTTATATTTATTGTTAGATATTCATATTGTTATATTTATTGTGATATTCACCTTGCAATAATATATATTTTGTTTCAGGATCATCGCATGCACGACAGGAGTAGATCCTAGCTTATGTTCCCTTCTTAAAATCTAGGTTCTAGGGAGTATACCCTTGTATTTTGTAAACATGAAAATGTTTGTATAACTTAATTTGTATAATAAATGTTTAAACTTGATTGGATGAATTTAACGTTGTAGTTTATATAACCATATTTCATGTCTATGTATTTATATTTATTTAAATTATCCATCCATAATGATATTTTTGTTATATAATGCATATCATAAATATTATGGTTGATAGGTGTGAGTATAATTGTGGAATTGAAACCCAGGATGATTGGGTCGGGAATTAAGTTATGAGATGCGAACTATTAGAAGTGTAAACAGGTTACATGTCGGTAACTTGGGACATTCTGGTATAGGGGGGACTCCGTCGAAATTCCGGTAGATGTTAATACGAAGACCATGAATATGTATATACAAAAAAAAAATTACTCTGTTTTTCTATTGACATGAGATTGTTGTTTTATCCTAGAAATGAGGGATGTTACACACCATATCAACAACCAATAAGTTTTTCTTTCAGTCATTTCTTAATATTTTATGTTTTTCTCATTTCACCCATTAATATTTTCGTTCTTTGTTCAACCCCAATTATCATTCCTTTCTTTATATTTGGACTGTTTCTGTCTTGTTTTTGAACTGTTACTGCTATCCTCTCCTCAGATTTTTAACTATATCTGAAGTTATAGAACTCCGATTCAAGCGAGATTAGTCTCGTTGGAAAGCTAAGACATGAGGCTACAAGTTCTATGAATAAAAAAAAACCCAGTTCTGCCTCTAAGATAGTCAAAATTGCTCATCAACAAACACTTGGACTATTACTGTCCAACTGTTACTGTCTCATTTTTAAATTGTTACTACCTAACCTCTCCTCAGATGTTTAACTATATCTGGAGTTATAGAACTCCAATTCAAGCGAGATTAGTCTCGTTGAAAAGCTAAGACATGGGGCTACAAGTTCTATGAATTAAGAAGAACCCAGTTCTGCCTCTAAGATAGTCAAAATTGCTCATCAACAAACACTTGGACTGTTATCTTGTCGACCTCTCCTCGAGTTTTAACTATATCTCGGAGTTGTAGAACTCCGATTCAAGCGAGATTAGTCTCGTTGGAAAGCTAAGACATGAGGCTACAAGTTATATAAATTAGAAGAACCAAGTTCTGATTCGCTCATCTTCCTATCTGAAATCTTACTAAAAGTCAGGAGACGAGTCTGTCTAGAGTCGTCACCCCCCTTCCTTTCACACATAACTTTCACAAACTATATTTTCTGGGTAAATTATCATGGTTTCACGTCCTTAATCACATACCACACATAAATTAACTTAATTTTAACAACAAATACTTTTTCCCCAATTCAAGTCTAAGAACCCTAATCTATAATTCACATCAAGGCATCAATTCATTATCGAATTTGAAATGACTTATAAGATCATGTTTAGAACACCTTACCCGATATGAATTAAGCTTTTGATCTTCAACCAGTTGAAGATTTTTCAACTCCCTCCTATCTTATCTAATGATAGTCAGCCCTTCATCTTCTCTTCTTGTTCAATTTCCTTGTTAATCCCTAGCGCGCAAGTATTTATTCCATCTATAAACCCTTAATCTTGGATGGTTTTCTTGAAATTTTGGTGTTTCTCTCTTGATTTTGCAAGAATGAATACAAAAACTCCCTCTTTTCTTTCCTTATGATTTATGCAGATTTTGATGAGAATAGGAGTATTTATGCCCTATAATTTTTCTTATTTGCATTTAGGCCCCTACATCTTTTTTTTCTTCTTCTTATAATTAAGTTATACCTCTTTTCATTTCTTATAATTTCACCCCACAACTTTTAGTTTAGTTTATTTTCTTTAATTTAATCCAACCCTCATCATTTTCGGGTTGATTTATAATGTCTTGAAATATTTCGTCCGTAAAACTTATATCCAAAAATTTATGAATTCCCGTTTTTATTTAACCATATGCATAAATTTATTCACTTTTATTTCTCATGTAGTTAGTTTGCAATCAAAGCAACCTTTATTTTTCCTCGGGGTTTACATCACCACTCTGTGATGCCATGTTCATGACCATTTAGCGAAGCTGTTCATAATTCACCGAGAGTTGTGTAACCCCGCCGATAGGTGGTTGTACTTTTCGGTGAGCTGAGTTGTGTGTTGTTGCAAGGCCACGAACTCCTTAGATTGGGTGCTCGATACTGATTGGGAGCTCCCAACGATTGAGACACTTTGGGCCGCCCGCAAGTTCTCGGCCGTAGTGTTGGAGAGCCCGTACACCTGATTTTTATCGGGTCCACCGGACGATCCAACCTCCATCCACAAATCCGGATCGAAATCCGGATGGATCGAAGGATCGTCCTCATATCTCCCCCTCAACCGACTATTATAGGTCTCCTGAAAATGAAAAAAAGTAATCATCATATTCAATTGAATAAAAATAATAACTTTCAAAATAAAAAGGTTGAACAAACGTACCATAAAGTGTTGAGCACGGTTGTCAACGAACTGTTGCGCCCCCTTTTGGCGGTCTTGACTCCGCATGTGCGTCTTAACAAATAGCTCCATAGGGCTCGGCTCACGTCCAAGTGACGTAGCCAATAATGAAAAAAATTAATTAACAACAAATTAATTTAACGATATATTTTATTTTAATTAATCTTACCATCCGTTTCGCATGTGCAGCAAACAGAACGGAGACGCCGGTGTGCGTTGTCACCGAGCCATGAATTGGCCGATTCCGGTTGCCAACACCAGACTATGAGCGGCGTATGAACCGCTTAGACGTCATGTGCTCAAGATAGTGCAGCCATATATCTGCCGGGATGTATATCGGTTTGAAATCCCTCCAAACCACCACGTCGTTCCAGCCTTGAAGACCATTATCTCTCACAGTTTTTTTTGCCTTTTTTTGTGCTTCATACAAAAAATCACGCAACCTACTTCCATAGCGAGAAATTAGATTTTGAAACATAAATTTTTTTCTAAAAAAATCTTGTATTGTTTTCGATGTTACCTAGTTGTCACGTGATTTTCCCACACCCTCCTCGCAACAGTGTTATGCGCACTGTCCCAGTCGAATTTGTCCTATGTATAAATAATTAATTTTAAATAAAAATAATAATTTATTTACAATTATATTAATAATTTATTAAAAATAAGCTGCAAATTAGAAATTAACACCAACCTCAAATTTGTCAAATCATGCATCGATTTGAGGTATCCATTCAGGATGTTTGGATACCTGACTCCATTAAAATAATGAAATCTCCATCGACGATTTAAACGCTGATGATATTACTCGGGCGGCCTCAATGTTTGTGAACCTGAAAATAAATTAAATTAATGAAATATTGATTAGTTGTTCATAAATTATGTTATATTTTTTTTTAAAAAAACTAAAACCTTAACAAACTTACATTGAAATATCGTCTTTCCAATATGCCTCGTACTTGCGGGTGAATTGATTCCGCTGCGAAGGCACGTCGTCTCTGCGCTGTGAAACCGCGCTGGAAGAGGCAAAAGATCGGTTGACGCGCAGTGCCTCTTCTTGACAGCACTTAAGGATATGTCATCCTCGCTGCTAGAAGAACTAACTGCGACCATACATGAGCGACGAGCTGTGGATTTCGTTCTACGCATCTACATAATTTTATACGAATAATTATATAATTAAATTCAAATGTTAAAAAAAATTCGATAGCACCTCCCCTATACTGGAGACTACCCAAACTTTTCAAACCTGCAAATATTGACAATAACCACAACCAATTGACCCCATCTATACTAATATTGTATATAACATAACATCTATACAAATAACATCCATACTAATTACAAGGTAAATTCAACATTAACAATTACAATTCAACAAATTATTCAATTATTATGAAAATATAAACAATAAAATATATTCAATAAATTAAAAAAAAACTCTAGACTAACAATTAAAATTAAAGGAAATAATTAAACACAAATCATGCAATAATAGAGTAAAATTACTAATTATTCCAACATATTCAATTACTAATTCTAAGGTAAATTCAACATTAACAATTACAATTCAGCAAATTATTCAATTATTATGGCAATACAACAATAAAATATATTCAATAAATTAAAAAAATATATATATAGACTTTAGGAATGAAATATGCTTACCTTAATAATGTGTTTATTTCAAGACTTTATCTACATTATAAAAATACACCAAAACAAAAAAACATAACAAAAATAAAAATAGCTAAAACAAAGAAAATAAAATCCTTAAAGTAAAATGAAATAGAGGAAACACATACCTTTTAATTTGATGAAGATTCAAGTAGAGATTACAAGCAAAACAAACAAAAGTATTGAAGGAAATGAGAGGAAAAAAGTCAAAAATGAAAGGGGAATAACGAAGCAGATTAAAAAATGAACTGAAGGGGCGGTCGCTGGGATTTATAGCGAAGTTTTACCGACGGATTCACCGACGGTAATAGAAAAAATATTATTTTAAATTATTCCGTCGGTGACGTTTCGAAAATCCATCGGTAAATTTTGAATTTCGCACCATCATTTTTAATTATCCTCCATATTTTTCGCAGGTTGTCGATAATTCCGTCGGCAAACTGACGTGGTCAGAGATGCATTTAATGCCCCGTCCTTTGGAATTCGCACAGTCCGTCGGTAATTTTGTCGGTAATTTTGACCTGCCGACAACATACCGACGGACTAGAATCCGTCTGCCACATCGTTGGTGATTGTGGCATTTCCAGTAATATTTTTTCAACTCTCTGTGAAATGCCGACGGACGGTAGTCTATCTGCAAAGGCATCGATGATTGTGGCATTTCCATAAATATTTTTCAACTCTCTCGTGAAATGCCGACGGACGGTAGTTTGTCCGCAAAGTCGTCGCCGATTGTGGCATTTCCAGTAATTATTTTTCAACTCTGTGAAATACCGACGGATATGAGTCCGTCCGTATGGACGTCGGTGATAGTGCATTGTACAAGAAAGATGATATTTGTATTGTCTATTTACCTTCCTACAAACACTTAAATGATAAATTGTCCATCGCACAAAACAATAACAACAATGCTTAAACAATACATGAACTTATAAATAAATATTTCGTGTCACAAAATATATCATCCATAATATATATTATGACACGACCAAAAGATTGATGTCTTCTCCCAAGTGCAGGAGTGTCGAAGTAATAAATAACCCGGCAAGACCGGGGTCGAACCACAGGGAGGTTAACTGTATAAATTATAAACAACAATAATATAACAACAATAGTAACAATAATAACAATAACAATAACAATAATAATAACAATAATAATAATAATAATAGTAATAGTAATAGTAGTAGTAGTAATAGTAGTAATAATAATAATACCAATAATACTATAATAATGATAATAATAAAGATGATGAAGAAGAAGAAGTTGATGAGAACTTTGAGATGGAAGATTAACGTAAGGATTAAACAATGATAACAACAAATGTTAAGGTTAGAGGATCCACTAATGGTATTTCAAACAAGTATAGTATAAACTCTTTTTATTCAATTGGAAACCACACACAAAGGAGGTTCCAATCAGATTATAAATTATTAACATGATTACATTAGTTATCTTATTTGAATAATGCTAATACTTGTAAATGTTGTCGGGCATTCATGATTATAACTTATGTTAACAACAAATCAAGTTCCTTTCATAGCTCGGGTGTCGGTTATACCATACAAGTATGGGCTATGAAAGTGCCAAGTATTTGTTGTACCAAGTGTTATACAACATAAATCTAGATTAACCATTTAACAAGCAAAGTATTAAAAGTGAACAAGATAACAAATATAAAGCATGTTAGTATCCAACATTAAGGTCCATGTTAAGTTTATATTATACTTATTCTTACACCATTAGTGTACCCTTTTCACCTTGACATAATTAACTTAGCTAAACATAATGAAAGAAAGAAACATAAATAAACAAGATAAGAACATAAATGAGAAAGAAGTTAACTAAGTAAAGAAAAGGAAATGAAAGGCCAAATGGACATGTGAAAGTAGTCTTTTCTTGATCTTCCAATGCAATTTTAATTTGGTTATAACTTGAATAGCCATCTAGGAAACAATAAAATTCATGACCTGCAACTCTTTCTAGGATTTGATCCATGAAAGGTAAAGGAAAATGATCTTTTCTAGTAATTGAATTTAGTTTCCTATAGTCAATGCACATGCGCCAACCAGAAATAGTCCTAGTTGGAATTAACTCATTTTTCTCATTTGTTATCACAATGGACTCCGGACTTCTTGGGTACAACTTGGGTAGGACTTACCCATTTGCTCGAGAAATAGGATAAATGACTTCATTTTTCACTACTTCTTTCATATTAGGATTAAGCCTTCGTTGCATTTCTCTAGAGGGTTTAGCATTTTCCTCCAAATAAATCCTGTGTGTGCAAATCAAAGGACTAATTCCTTTTATGTCAGCTATGGTCCATCCTAATGCATTTTTGTGCATTTTCAGAGTTTGTAATAACTTACCTTCTTGATGTGCATTAAGTTTGGAAGAGATTATTACTGGAAAAGTTTCATTTTCTCCCAAAAATGAGTATTTGAGATTGAATGGTAATGGCTTCAAATCCGGTTTTGGTGGTTGAACACTTGAAGGTATGGACTCAATTGATCGTGGTGGTAATTCCTCAATTTTCGGTCTCCAACTATTTGCCTTTGATTCTTCCCGAAAATAAACCATTTGCAAATCATCAGATTCATCAATCTCAATTTCACTAGAAGTGGTTTAAAATTGATCATGAACTAATTTTTCAGTAAAGTCCACTTCCTGTAAATCATTATCATCTCTAGGTTGCTTGCAAATGTTGAAAATATTCATCTCCGATGTCATGTTTCCAAAAGATAGCTTCATCAGTCCATTCCTACAATTAATCAATGCATTAGAAGTTGCAAGAAACGGACATCCTAAAATAACAGGAAATGAATTACATGCTTCAACAGGTTGTGTGTCCAAGACAATAAAATCCACAGGATAAATGAATTTATCGACTTGTACTAACATATCTTCAATTATTCCTCTAGGCACTTTTACAGATCTATCAGCAAGTAAAAGAGTTACAGAAGTTGGTTTTAACTCACCTAGATTGAGATTTTGAAAAACTAAATATGGAAGTAAATTCACACTAGCTCCAAGATCAAGTAAAGCTCTTTCAATTTTATGTTCTCCAATAAAGCATGAAATTGTAGGACAACCAGGGTCTTTATATTTCAAAGCATTATTGTTCTGAAGAATAGCACTTACTTGTTTGGCTAAAAAGGCTTTCTTTTTCACATTCAGTTTTCTCTTCACAAGTGCACGATCTTTCAAAAATTTAGCATAAGAAGGAACTTGTTTAATAGCATCCAACAAAGGTATATTGATCCTTACCTGTTTGAAAGTTTCAAAGATTTCGAGTTGTGATTGACTTTCCTTTGTTTGGTCATGGCATGAGGAAATGGAAGTGCTGGCGGGGAATCAGTCTTTTCTTTACATTGTTCAGATTCAAGATTGACTCATCATCTTTCTCACAAGGTTCAAGAATAGGTTTTTCAATAACCTTACCACTACGAAGAGTGATGACTGATTTTGCTTGATTCATGTGTTGGCTTCCGTAACTACTTGCATTCACATTGTATTGCCCCTTTGGATTTTGGCTGTGGTTGAGATGGAAACTTACCTTTCTCTTGGAACCGAGAGCGAGATGTCAATTTTGCAAGAGTATCTTTAAAATCTATCATGCTTTGAGCAAGTTGAGCGTTGATTGTCTCCTGCTTTTCCATGAATGCATGCAATGTTTCCTCAAGATTTGTTCTAGGAGGTGGAGCATAAAGAGGTGCATATCCATGAGAATTTTGGAAATTATGGTGTGCTTGAAACGGTGGCTGTGAAGTTTGTGCATTATTATTATCACTTTTCCAATTGAAATTTGGGTGATTTCTCCATCCAGGGTTGTATGTTTGCGAGTATGGGTTATGATTGGGCCTTTGGAAACTGTTTAAAGCATGGGTTTGTTCATGGAGACATTTCTTAAAAGAAGGCAAAGTTGGACAGATCATTGGTTGAATGTTCATTGGTTTCACAGATTTGACACACAATGTCTTGAACAGATTTTAGTTGACCACTCTTTTTTAATTCTAGTGCCTTGACTTTTTTAGCTAAAGATGCAAACTTGGCTTGGAGATCATGATCTTCCATAAGGTTGTACATACCTCCACTAGATGTATGAGGTTGGGTTTTACTTGGTGCCTCATAAGTTCCTGTAGTGTCTCAATTTTGCGCATTTTCAGCTAGCAAGTCTAGGTATTCCATGGCTTCATTAGGGTCTTTATCCTCAAAAGTTCCATTGCACATCAATTCAACCATTTGCCTATCTCTAGGAGTTAACCCTTCATAAAAATGTGAAACCAATCTCCATGTTTCAAAACCATGATGAGGGCAAGTATTAAGCAAGTCTCGATACCTATCCCAACATTGGTAAAATGTTTCTCCTGGTTTTTGAGTGAAAGTGATGATTTGTCTTTTGAAAGAGTTTGTTCTATGGGATGGAAAAAACTTCTTTAAAAATTGTTGTTGCATTCCATCCTAAGCACGAATAGATCCTAGTCTCAAATTTTGTAGCCATGTTTTAGCTTTATCTTTTAATGAAAAAGGAAAAAGCTTTAACCTAATGGTGTTCATCCTACAATTTGAGTCATTATAGGTGTTACAGACCTCCTCAAATTCCCTTAAATGCAAGTATGGATTTTCTAAATCTAAGCCATGAAAAGAAGGTAAAAGTTGAATAATGCCTGGCTTAAAATTAAAATGAGATGCATCAGGAGGAAAAACTATGCATGAGGGTGCAGTTGTTCTTGTGGGATTCATGTGGTCTCTAAGTGTTCTAACCCGAATATTCTCATTATTCTTATTATGAAGTGATTGGTTATCTTCTTCGGCCATATTTTCTGAAAATGATGAGGATACCCTACAAAGTCTAACACTTAATGTACGTGACCACACTCTCATGCACGTGTAGGAAGAGAATAAAAGGAAGAAGAAAGCAAAAGAAAAAGAAACAAAACAAAAGAAACGAAGTTAAATGCAATGAAAAGTGAAAAGAGAAAATAAAATAAACACTATAATTTCTACAAGAATTTACCTCCCCAAGAACGGCGCCAAAAACTTGACACGACCAAAAGATTGATGTCTTCTCCCAAGTGCGGGAGTGTCGAAGTAATAAATAACCCGGCAAGACCGGGTCGAACCACGGGGAGGTTAACTGTATAAATTATAAACAACAATAATACAACAACAATAGTAACAATAATAACAATAACAACAATAACAACAATAACAACAACAATAATAATAATAATAATAATACTAGTAGTAGTAATAATAATAATAATAATAGTAGTAGTAGTAGTAGTAGTAGTAGTAATAATACCAACAATACTATTAATAATGATAATAATAAAGATGATGAAGAAGAAGAAGTTGATGAGAACTTTGAGATGGAAGATTAACGTAAGGATTAAACAATGATAACAACAAATGTCAAGATTAGAGGATCCACTAATGGTATTTCAAACAAGTATAGTATAAACTCTTTTTATTCAATTGGAAACCACACACAAAGGAGGTTCCAATCAGATTATAAATTGTTAACATGGTTACATTAGTTATCTTATTTGAATAATGCTAATACTTGTAAATGTTGTCAGGCATTCATGATTATAACTTATGTTAACAATAAATCAAGTTCCTTTCATAGCTCGGTGTCGGTTATACCATATAGTATGGGCTATGAAAGTGCCAAGTATTTGTTGTACCAAGTGTTATACAACATAAATCTAGATTAACCATTTAACAAGCAAAGTATTAAAAGTGAACAAGATAACAAATATAAAGCATGTTAGTATCCAACATTAAGGTCCATGTTAAGTTTATATTATACTTATTCTTACACCATTAGTGTACCCTTTTCACCTTGACATAATTAACTTAGCTAAACATAATGAAAGAAAGAAACATAAATAAACAAGATAAGAACATAAATGAGAAAGAAGTTAACTAAGTAAAGAAAAGGAAATGAAAGGCATAAACAAGAGATTAATATAAACAAAACTTAAGTATTACAAAAGAGAGAGCAAGAGCATGATCTTGATCTGAACACCAAGATACCTAAATACATGGCAAATGCCTTCTTTTATAGGCCAAAATTCAGAACTATTGATTTGTTGACTAATTGATGAGTGAGTGGCCACATCTTGACTTGGTGACAATTCTTATCTTCTTGTCTGCCAAAAAATCATTGATAACGTCATAATTTGAACAGACTTAAATCATGAAAGTTCTAGGCAATTGTCTCAGCTTTCTAGGGTAACAATTGGAGATCATTTGGACTTCTAGAACTTGGAGATCATTTGGACTTCTAGAACTTGGAGATCATTTATGGGCTGAACACTGAACAATGTTTGGGCTGCAGGACAGATTCGGACTTCTTCGTTGTTGCTACAATTTGGACTTGAAAAAGGCCTTTTTAAATCTTGGAATCCTCATGAAAGTTGTAGGCCTATGTCTTACCTTTCCATCCATATAAAGTAGACCTAAATCCGAGATCTACAGCTCCAGATATGACCCGATTACCGAACACTATTCCAGTTTGGACTGCACCAACATCTCTTTTCTAAGTTTGGCCATCTCTTTGTCCTTTCAATTTCAGTACTTCAACTCATCAATCAATTCTTTCATTTATGTGATACGCCTGCATTTAAGATGAACATTTACCATAAATTAAAGGTATCTTATATTATTAGATATGTTATTATAAAACATGCTTTAGTTAAGGAGTTATTGATACTTCAAGTGCAAAATGATGATATAAAACCTTGATAAAAATGCACTTTTAAGTACTAATCATATTACATGAAAAAAATATTTTACACTGGACTTCATTCTGATAGTTAGTCATAATTTTCTTCTTCTTCGTCGTCAATTGAATAGTCATCACCTTCATCGCAATCTTCAATATGGATATCATCATCTTCATCGACATTTGCTTGTCCGCTAGAGCTCAAAACAACATTCAACTCCTCTGCGTCAACATCAACAAGACTATCAGTTGAAAAGTGAGGATGCATACTGTTAAAGTGTTTCCACGCTTCGCCGTTAGAAGGATGCACCATCACTCCATCAACCGCATCATGTGATTGGTGCCATGTCATATGCTCAGCAGTCCTTGATGACATGAATAACCGCCTAGTCTAGGTGTGATTGGGAAGTATCTAAGTTTTTTATATGCCACTAGAGTCTTTCCCCTACCAATTCCGGGTTTGTAACGGGAATGCCCACATGTCATGCACTCGGTCGGCCATTTCAGCATTTTCAAGATAGTATAACATGCAGAAGTTAGGGCACATGTCAATGTTTTGGTATCCTAAAGTGAGGGGTTTCATCATGGACTTCGCAAAGATAAAAGTTCTCTTTCAGCATGTTCCCTTCAATTAAAATGCTTCTCACCCATTCAATAATTTTTTCATACGCGACCTCACTCAACCCGTGATCTAACTTGATGGTGAACACTGATGTAACCATATTATTCGATAGTTTCACCCATATCTACCTAATGTTTTGTCCATGTTTTATATATAAAATGCCTTGATATTCTTTGTTTTATGTTTTGAAGGCACTTTTGGATGAAAGATGCAAAAAGGAGTAAATTGGAGGTAATTGGCAGATTTGACGTTCAGTCAATGTTTTCTGCAGAGAGCGTGAGTTCTAGAGATCGAAATGAAGTGATTCCAATGGCACTAAAAAGCTAACATCCATACCTTTCTGGAAATGTAATGCAAGAAAAATAAAAAGAGAAAGATCATGGAAATCACATCCTGCAAAGTCAAATCTCGCATTCTGCCAATGTTGACCTTTGGCCATTCAAAATTTAATATCTGGAGCTACAGAACTCCAATTGATGCAAACTCAATTTGCGTGGATTCCTGACTTAAATACCTATCAACGCTCCAAGTTTCAGCCACAAACAATGTCATACGAGGGAGATATGATTTTTCAAAGATGACAACTGAATTCTGCCAGCAAACAGGTTTCGTGAAGAACAAGTCCAAATTACATTCCGAAGCATCTAAACCGTCATCCAAGTTTTTATATCAGCAATTTAGCTCCTCTAAGTCAGAGCTTGAAGATTTCATGCAAGGCTATTTCTCCTTTTAGGAAAAATAGTTATTGAAGTACTTAAATGTAAACCGCCAACTCAAGGGAGGACTACTTTGTAAAATAAAGACTAGGGTTTCTTAGCATATAAAAAGAAAGAGAGAAGGAGGCAGCAATGACCCTTAGAGAAAAGAGGGAGAGCCGAAGGAGGCAGCAGCCAATGCAGAGAATAAACACAAATTCTCTCCTCTACAAACCCAAAAATCATGCTCTTTTCATTCTTTAGAAGTAGTTGTTCAATAGTTATGCAAGGCTAAGCTCTTTTCTTGGTTGCAAGGACACAACAAACCTTCGGATTTCAAGAACCGTGAGATTTATTCTTCCTTTTATTTTCAGTTTATGTTATGAATGAGTATGATTGTTTTCCTATGCATATTTCCTATGATTGTTGTTGATGATTGCTAGAGCGGACTCTAAGTTATTGTTGTGAACAATCTATTGCTAAGTTTAATATCAAAACCGGAGTTGTGATATATGAACTTGTGAAGCAACTAAGCTTGATAATTGTGGCGGAACTACGTTATTGAACTTAGGGAAAACATTTGAACAAAGTGACACAAGCTGCGGACAGCTTGTATGTTAATCTTGATGAAATTATCTAGTTCTTAAAGC
The DNA here is from genome assembly GCA_019202695.1 of Populus x sibirica. Lineage (NCBI taxonomy): Eukaryota > Viridiplantae > Streptophyta > Magnoliopsida > Malpighiales > Salicaceae > Populus > Populus x sibirica. The sequence continues at coordinate 1,140,421 of JAGMVL010002394.1, read as the reverse complement.
TACCATTAAATTGAATCATTAGTGCGGACACTTTGATTGTTTGTTGGTTAGGATTAGTTATACCATGGATCCGTTAATTAATCAACGTTAAGAAAAGATAAAATTTCAGAACATAAACTGCAATTTTCGTTTCAAGGATCGGTTCTAATTTCCGTTGGTGGATGTGTGCTTGCGACCAAGGTTCGTTTTCTTGATAAGTTTCGGTTTTAATTGATTTTGTTTGCTACTTTAATTGCTGCCATAGTTTAGATAATCACAAACCAAATCCCCCCAATTACATAATGTACAACATAAAAATCTGACTTGAAACTTCCTTGTGGGATCGACCCCTTGCTTGCTCTATACTATCTTGTGTGTTGTGTTTGAAGCTAGGGTAATTAATTTGTGCGACCGCGACATCGCAACAAACACATGTGCTACGGCTGATAATTTACTGTGGTTCGTGCAGCCATCTCATAATGGTTCGTCAGAATCTTTCAACAAATCAAAAAACCTAGCTACATCTGCATTATGTTCTTCTTCTACGATTGAACATTGACTGACATTACCTTGATTCATTCTCATTTCATCCATAACCATATTCCTGTAAGGATTTGTGTTGTCATTTGCTGCTTCATGCACGTTGCTAGCACTAGAAGTTGACCCAACAACCCTTTCTCCCAATTTCTTCTTACGAACAAATACTTCTCCGTGTACTTATCAATACCGGTAATTCTCCATAAACCCTTTGTGTAGAAGATGCATCATTACAACATCTGGATGCAGATATTTTTTATTTTGACACTTCCTGCATGGACACCTAATACCGCCTCCAGTAAAATTTCTGGGAATAGATGTCGCAAAATTAATAAAACCATGAACCCCATTACAATAATCCATCCTCCACAATCCTTGGGGTGAATCTGGATACATCCATGAACGATTATCCATGACTTCTATTGAACCTTTATAAAATTATGATGACAACATGTATTAATTAACTATGTTAGGTAAATAAATTTACAAAAATATTGGTTTACCTCCAGATTATCCAACAAACTAATTACAACTTCTCATAAATATTAAATATTCAGTATCATTAATTATCAACGTCCATACAAATTAATACATATAAATTTACAGAAATTACAACTCCGCAATACCATTGATAAAAATTAAAACGGACCCGTTAAACAAGCTATTAATTATTTCAAAACAACACATGTAATTCGGTAATTCAATAAATTTTCAACAATTTACAAACAAATATAATTTTATAAAATCTAAAACAAACCATAATAAGTATAAAATTATACATTCATATACTACAAGTTTGTTTGAGAAATAACAATAAAACATGTACATATACTAACAAAATACATATACTAAAAAAACAATAAAATTGACATTTAAATGTTAAAATTTTACAAGATAGAATTACTTACAAAAACTGATAAAATTTGTCGGTAAATCAGAACATGGATTTTTAAACTATTACTGCATGACCTCTCCTCAGATTTTTAACTATATCTGAAGTTATAGAACTCCGATTCAAGCGAGCTTAGTCTCGTTGGAAAGCTAAGACATGAGGCTATAAGTTCTATGATTAAGAAGAACCCAGTTCTGCCTCTAAGATAGTCAAAATTGCTCATCAACAAACACTTAGACATTCTGTCTCGTTTTTGAACTGTTACAGCCTGACCTCTCCTCAGAGTTTTAACTATATCTGAAGTTATAGAACTCCGATTCAAGTGAGATTAGTCTCGTTGGAAAGCTAAGACATGAGGCTACAAGTTATATGATTAAGAAAAACCAAGTTCTGCTTATAAGATAGTCAAAATTGAGCAAACCTATAGGTTTTTGGTGAATGTTCAGGTGGGCCCAAGAGGAAATATGAAATATCTCTTCTAATGTGCCCAGACCACCTGGTAAGGCAATGAAGGCGTCAGCATGATCAAACATTCGTTTAGACATTGTGGAGACTTGTAGTTCCTCTCCAACTGTTTTTCTAATGATATCCACTTTGGCTAAAGCTTTGGGAATGATACCCAAAACTTGACTGCCTAAAAATGCAGCTGTTGACACACTCCACATTAACCCAAGGCTGCCTCTCCCATACACTAAATGAATTTTTCTCTTAGCTAGTACTCGACCAAGATGATTTGCTGATTCTAAAAACTCTTTTTCTTTTCCAGGACTGGATCCACCAAAAACACAAATATTTTTTAGTTGATGACTTGAGGAACTTGCCATTTCTACACACTTCTATATCTGTTGAATGTATAGGTTGAGTAGAAATGAAGGGAAGGAAGAGAAGATTTTATAGATGAGAAATTGAAAATGTAATCATACCACCTATATGTAGGCCAGCTAGAGTCTCTCTCTCTCTCTCTCTCTCTCTCTCTCTCTCTCTCTTTTCAGAACATGTGTATGTACAAGTAGTTGTGATTATGGCTCGCATCTTCTCTTGGTTTTACGTCCAAGAACGATTTAAACGCCCTCTATAGGTCAGGGATAAGCTTCCCATCTAGTTTTATTAAAAACTGACAAACAGGGTCTTTTTTAGTCAGACTCCCAAGACTAAGTCGATCATGTTCTTTATGAAAATGGAGCCATAAATCATGAATTACACGATGCACATCTCCACTAAGATGCGTCTCAAGAGTTAATAGAAGATTATCTAAAGACTCCTTACTCAGGCCATCCTTAATGAATTGTATTTTATCTTCACGGTTTATAGATATCATTCATAAAGAATGACATTGTGCAATACAAGTCCATCTGGCACATCGATGATAGACTTTCAGTCGTTCTGCACGACGTTTCTTTGCAAAAGTGCTTTTACCTGTCCCAAGCATGTATGAAATAAAAGAATTGGAAGACTCACCTGATAATCGGACCTTTGCTTCAATCATCCAATGAATATCTTCAGGAATTCCATGGTTCATTAACAACCTTAATCTTTCACACCTAGCACGGTAAATTTTTGCAATCGCATTTGGAGGCAAAGTGGGAAAATACTTTTTCAATTTTTCAGGAGTGGTGTCCATTTTTAGATGAGAGTAAAAGAGATGCAAAGAAAAGAGAAGGAACAAGGAATTGAACAAATATATACACAGATATCAGTTATCATGGGAAACTGAAAGAACTGACATAAGAGTCACAGAGTATCATTATCCGCCATTTGACCGGGGTTGGAGAAAGACTAACAAAACAAGAGTTACACCAAAAAGAAACACAACAACAATGTGAGAAAAACAAAATAATCAACCTTTATATACAGGATCATTCAAACCAATGGATTCATTTTCATTAAGAAAATTATCAAAGTAAGCTTTCAAACGATGTCCATTTACCTCAAAAACATTGTCATTCTTTGGATTCTCAATATCAAAAGGCCCATAAGGATACACATGTTTCATAATAAATGGACCGCTCCATCTTGATCTTAGCTTTCCAGGAAATAAATAGAGTTAAGAATTATAAAGCAAAACTTTTTGACCATTATCAAATGTTTTTCTCAAGATTCTCTTGTCATGAAACTCTTTGATTCTTGCTTTATGAATTTTTGAATTCTCATATGCATCATTTCTTATTTCCTCAAGCTCATTTATTTGTAACTTACGCAGCTGGCTAGCATCATCAAGGTTTGAATTGAAAGCTTTGATAGCCCAATAAGCTTTATGTTCAAGTTCCACAAGCAAGTGATAAGATTTTCCATAAACCAACTTATAAGGTGACATACCTAATGATATTTTAAAAGCAGTTCGATAAGCCCAAAGTGCATCATTAAGTCTTAAAGATCAGTCCTTTCAATTAGGGTTCACCATTTTTTCCAAGATTTGTTTGATCTCCCTATTAGCAAGTTCTACTTGTCCACTTGTTTGAGGGTGATAAGGGGTGGCAACTTTGTGTGTAATTCCATATTTCTTCATTAAAGACTCAAATGTCTTGTTGCAGAAATGTGTTCCTCCATCACTTATCATGGCTCGAGGAATTCCAAACCGACTCAAAATATTTTCTTTCAAAAACTTGATCAATGTTTCATGATCATTGTTTCGACTTGGAATTGCCTCTATCCATTTTGAAACATAATCCACTGCGACTAGTATGTACACAAAACCAAATGATGGAGGAAATGGACCCATGAAATCTATCCCCAACAGTCAAAGATTTCAATCACAAGAATAGGATTTAAAGGCTTCATGTGATATTTTGAAATAGATCCTAACTTTTCATAATTTTGACAAGTTTTGCAGAATGCATGCGTGTCCTTAAATATGGTGGGCCAATAAAATTCACATTGTAAGATTTTTGCAGTCGTCTTTTTTGATGAGAAATGACCCCCACATGCCTCAGAATGACAAAATTTAATGACACTACTTACCTCATTGTTAGGAATGCATATTTGAAATATTTGATCAGGACAATATTTGAATAAGTAAGGGTCATCCTAATAAAAGTTCTTTACTTCGTTCAAAAACTTTCTCTTATCTTGGGTACTCCAATGACCTGACAAATCTCCTGTTGCAAGAAAATTAACAATATTAGCAAACCAAGGCATTGTAAAAATAGAAAGTAAAGATTCATCAAGAAAGTAATCATTGATTTATGACACGATTAAAAGATTGATGTCTTATCCCAAGTGCAGGAGTGTTGAAGTAATAAATAACTCGGCAAGACCGGGATCGAACCACAGGGAGGTGAACTATATAAATTACAAATAATAAAATGATATTGATGTTGAATAGAACTTTGAGATGTGATAACAATGAAAAGATTAAACAAGGATAAAACAATTGTCAAGGTTATTTCAAATAAGTATAGTATAAACTCTTTTTATTACTCAACTGGAAACCACACACAAAGAAGGTTCCAATCAGATGATTTGTCATTAATAGCTCATTATAAATTATTAACATGATCATATTAATTATCTTATTTAAGTAACACCAAACTTTTAAATATTGTCGGAATTCATGATGCTAACTTATGTTAACAACAAATCAAGTTCCTTTCATAGCATAGGTGTAGGTTATACCATACGGTTGGCTATGAAAGTGTCAAGAATTTGTTGTACCAAGTGTTATACAACACAAATTTAGATTAACCATTTAACAAGCAAGGTATTAAGAATTAATAAGATAAAAATGATAAGCCATGTTAATAGCAAGTTGTTTAGGATATAATCATTGAAGTCCATATTGAATTTATATTATACTTATCCTAACACCATTAGTGAAACCTTTTCACCTTGACATAATAAACTTAGCTAAACATAATGAAGAAGAAAAACATAAATAAACAAGAGGAGAACATGATTATATAAGTATAGTAAAGGAAATGAAAGGCATAAACAAGAGATTAATGAAAGCAAAACTTAAGCATTACAAAAATATAAAGAAAGAGAGCAAGAACATGATCTTGATCTGAAAACCAAGATGTCTAAATGCATGGCAAATGCCTCCTTTTATAGGCCAAAATTCGGAACTATTGATTTGATGACTAATTGTTGAGTGGGTGGCCACCTCTTGACTTCGTAACACTCTTTATCTTCTTGTCTGCAGAAAACGTCATTGCTAACATCAGAATTTGAATAGAGAGTCTCCATGCAAGTTCTGGAAAATTGTCTTAGCTTTCCAACAAAACAAGAATCAGTGTATTTGGACTTCTAAAACTCGAGATATGGGTTGAACACTGAATAGTGTCTGGGCTGCAGGATAGATTTCGACTTCTCCGTTGTTGCTACCATTTGAACTCAAAAATGGCACTTTTAAATCTCAGAATCTTCATGAAAGGTTTAGGCCTATGTATTAGCTTTCCATACATATAAACCAAACCTAAATCCAAGTTCTACAACTCCAGTTATGATCCAATAACTGAATGGTGTTCCAGTTTGACCGAACCAAGATCTCTTTTTTAAGCTTAGCCCTCTCTTTGTCTTCTCAATTTCAATAGTTAAACTCATCAATCAATCTCTTGATTTATGTGATAGGCCTACATTTAAGATGAACATTTACCATAAATTTAAGGTATCTTATATTATTAGACATGTTATTATAAAACATGCTCTAGTTAAAGAGTTATTGATACTTTAAGTGCAAAATGATGATATAAAATCTTGATAAAAATGCACTTTTAAGTACTAATTAATTTGTGTGATGTTAGATGTGGAATCTATTGTCAATCTTGACAAATGATCCACGACAACATTTTCGATGCCTTTCTTGTCCTTAATTGTGATATCAAATTCTTGAAGTAACAAAATCCACCGCACCAATCTAGCCTTAGAATCCTTCTTAGAAACAAGATATTTCAATGCTGCATGATCACTAAAAACAACAATAGGTGAGCTAACAAGATAAGACCAGAATTTTTCACATGCAAATACTACTGCAAGTAATTCTTTTCCAGTGCTAGTGTAATTCATTTGAGCACTATTTAAAGTTTTACTTGCATAGTAAATCACATAAGGTTTCTTATCTTATCTTTGTCCCAGGACAAAGACCCACGTACATAATCACTAGCGTCACATATTATTTCAAAAGGTAATGACCAATCAGGAGGTTGAATGACAAGAGTAGAAGTAAGCAAGTTTTTAAATTTAACAAAGGCTTCTTCACAATGTTCATTTCATTAAAAAATATCATCCTTTGTTAGAAGGTTACTCAATGGCTTAGATATTACACTAAAATCTTTGATGAACCTTATTTAAAAACCAAAGATGTCCTAAAAATGATCTAACATCTTTAACAGATTTTGGTGTTGGTAAGTTGGCAATTAACTCGATTTTAGATTTGTCAAACTCAATTCCTGTTGATGAAACAATGTGACCAAGTACAATGCCGTTTGTTACCATAAAATGATATTTTTCCCAATTCAAGACAAGATTCTTCTCTTCACACCTGCTCAAAACTTTTTCCAAGTTAGTTAAACAATCATCAAATGAATCACCAAAAACAGAAAAATCATCCATAAAAATCTCAAGAAAACGCTCAACCATATCACTGAATATGCTAAGCATGCATCTTTGAAACGTGGCTGGTGCATTACATAATCCAAAAGGCATCCTTCGATATGCAAAAGTACCAAATAGACATGTGAAAGTAGTCTTCTCTTGATCTTCCAATGCAATTTCAATTTGGTTGTAACCTGAATAGCCATCTAGGAAACAATAAAATTCATGACCTGCAACTCTTTCTAGGATTCGATCCATGAAAGGTAAAGGAAAATGATATTTTCTAGTAATTGAATTAAGTTTCCTATAGTTAATGCACATGCGCCAACAAGTAATAGTCATAGTTGGAATTAACTCATTTTTCTCATTTGTTATCACAGTGACTCTAGACTTTTTAGGTACAACTTGGGTAAGACTTACCCATTTGCTGTCAGAAATAGGATACATGATTCAATTATCTAGAAGCTTAATGACTTCATTCCTCACTACTTCTTTCATATTAGTATTAAGCCTTCGTTGCATTTCTCTAGAGGGTTTAGCATTTTCCTCTAAATAAATCCTATGTGTGCAAATCAAAGGACTAATTCCTTTTATGTCAGCTATGGTCCATCCTAATGCATTTTTGTATATTTTCAGAGTCTATAAAACTTACTTTCTTGATGTGCATTAAGTTTAGAAGAGATTATTATCGGAAAAGTTTCATTTTCTCCCAAAAATAATTATTTGAGATTGAATGGTAACGAGATTGTCAAGGTGAAAAGGTTTCACTAATGGTGTTAGGATAAGTATAATATAACCTCAATATGGACTTCAATGATTATATCCTAAACAACTTGCTATTAACATGGCTTATCATTTTTATCTTATTAATTCTTAATACCTTGCTTGTTAAATGGTTAATCTAAATTTGTGTTGTATAACACTTGGTAGAACAAATGCTTGACACTTTCATAGCCAACCGTATGGTATAACCTACACCTATGCTATGAAAGGAACTTGATTTGTTGTTAACATAAGTTAGCATCATGAATTCCTGACAATATTTAAAAGTTTGGTGTTACTTAAATAAGATAATTAATATGATCATGTTAATAATTTATAATGAGCTATTAATGACAAATCATCTGATTGGAACCTCATTTGTGTGTGGTTTCCAGTTGAGTAATAAAAAGAGTTTATACTATACTTATTTGAAATAACCTTGACAATTGTTTTATCCTTGTTTAATCTTTTCATTGTTATCACATCTCAAAGTTCTATTCAACATCAATATCATTTTATTATTTGTAATTTATATAGTTCACCTCCCTGTGGTTCGACCCCGGTCTTGCCGGGTTATTTATTACTTCAACACTCCTGCACTTGGGATAAGACATCAATCTTTTAATCGTGTCACAAATCAATGATTACTTTCCTGATGAATCTTTACTTTCTATTTGCTGATGAATCTTTACTTTCCTGATGAATCTTTTAATAGTCGTAGTTGGAATTAACTTATTTTTTTTCATTTGTTATCATAGTGACTCCAAACTTTTTAGGTAAAACTTGGGTAAGACTTACCCATTTGCTATCAGAAATAGGATAAATGATTCAATTATCTAGAAGCTTAATGACTTCATTCCTCACTACTTATTTCATATTAGGATTAAGCCTTCGTTGCATTTCTCTAAAGGGTTTATCATTTTCCTCTAAATAAATCCTGTGTGTGCAAATCAAAGGACTAATTCCTTTTATGTCAGCTATGGTCCATCCTAATGCATTTTTGTACATTTTCAGAGTCTATAAAACTTACCTTCTTGATGTGCATTAAGTTTGGAAGAGATTATTACCGGAAAAGTTTTATTTTCTCCCAAAAATAATTATTTGAGATTGAATGGTAATGACTTTGAATCAGGTTTTGGTGGTTGAACACTTGAAGGTATGGACTCAATTGATCGTGGTGGCAATTCCTCAATTTTTGGTCGCCAACTATTTGCCTTTGATTCTTCCTGAAAATAAACCTTTTGCAAATCTTTAGATTCATTAAACTCAATTTCATTGGAAGTAGTTTCAAATTGATCATAAACTAATTTTTCAATAAAGTCTACTTCCTGTAAATCATTATCATCTCCAAGTTGCTTGCAAATATTAAAAACATTCATCTCCAATGTCATGTTTTCAAAAGATTATTTCATCACTCCATTCCTACATTTAATCAATGCATTAGAATTTGCAAGAAATGGATTTCCTAAAATAATAGGAATTAAATTACATGTTTCAACAGGTTTTGTATCCAAGACAATAAAATCCATAGGATAAATGAATTTATCAACTTGTACTAACACATCTTCAACTATTCCTCTAGGCACTTTTCCAAATCTATCAGCAAGTACAAGAGTTACAGAAGTTGGTTTTAACTCACCTAGATTGAGACTTTGAAAAACCAAATATGGAAGTAAATTCACACTAGCTCCAAGATCAAGTAAAGCTTTTTCAATTTTATGTTCTCCAATAACGCATGAAATTGTAGGACAACCAGGGTCTTTATATTTCAAAGCATTATTATTTTGAAGAATAACACTTACTTGTTCGACTAAAAAGGCTTTCTTTTTCACGTTCAGTTTTCTCTTCACGGTGCACAAGTCTTTTAAAAATTTAGCATAAGAAGGTACCTGTTTAATAGCATCCAACAAAGGTATATTAATCCTTACCTACTTGAAAGTTTCAAAGATTTCAGAATTGTGATTGACTTTCCTTTGTTTGGTCATGGCATGAGGAAATGGAAGTACTGGTGGGGAATCAGTCTTTTCTTTGCAATGTTCAGGTTCAACCATTTCCTTACCCTCCGAGATTAACTCATCATCTTTCTCGCAAGGTTCAAGAATAGATTTTTTAATAACCTTACCACTGCAGAGAGTAGTGACTGATTTGACTTGATCCATGTGTTGGCTTCCAGAGCTACTCGCATTTGAATTATATTGCCCTTTGGGATTTTGCTGAGATTGAGATGGAAACTTACCTTTTTCCTAAAAACTGAGAGCAGAAGTGAACTTTGCAAGAGTATCTCTCAAATCTGCCATAGTTTGAGCATTTTGAGTGTTGATTGTCTCTTGCTTTTCAATGAATTCATGTAGTGTTTCCTCAATATTTCTTCTAGGAGGGGGAGCATAAGGAGGTACAAATCCATGAGAATTTTGAAAATTATGGTATGCTTGAAATGGTGGCTTTGAAGTTTGTGCATTATTGTTACCACTCTTCCAACTGAAATTTAGGTGATTTCTCCAACCAAGGTTATACGTTTGTGAGTATGGATTCTGATTTGGCCTTTGGAAACTGTTTAAAGCATTAACTTGTTCATCGAGACATTCCTTGAAAGAAAGCAAAGTTGGACAATCATTGGTTGAGTGTTCATTAGTTTCACAGATTTGTCATACAATTTCTTGAACAGATTTCAATTGACCACTCCTTTTCAATTCTAGTGCCTCGACTTTTCTAGCTAAAGATGCAAATTTGGCTTGCAGGTCATGATCTTCCCTAAGGTTGTACATACCTCCACAATATGTATAAGGTTGAGTTTTACCCAAAGGCCTCATAAGTACCTGTAGTGTCCCAATTTTAAACATTTTCAGCTAACGAGTCTAGGTACCCCATTGCTTCACCAGGGTCTTTATCTTCAAAAGTTTCATTGCATATCAATTCCACCATTTGCCTATCTTTAGGTGTTAACCCTTCAAAAAAGTGTGAAACCAATCTCCATGTTTCCAAACCATGATGAGGACAAGTATTAAGCAAGTCTTTATACCTATCCCAACACTGGTAAAATGTTTCTCCTGGCTTTTGAGTGAATGTGGTGATTTGTCTTTTGAAAGAGTTTGTTCTATGAGAAGGGAAAAACTTCTTTAAAAACTATTGTTGCATTTCATCCCAAGTACGAATGGATCTTGGTCTCAAATATTGTAGCCATGTTTTAGCTTTATCTTTTAAAGAAAAAGAAAAAAGCTTTAATCTGATGGTGTTCATGCTACAATTTGAGTCATTATAAGTGTTACAAACTCCAAATTCTCTCAAATACAAGTACGAATTTTCTAGATCTAAGCCATGAAAAGAAGGTAAAAGTTGAATAATGTCTGGCTTAAAATTGAAGTGAGATGCATTAGAAGGGAAAACTATACATAAGGGTGCACTTGTTCTTATGGGATTCTTGTGGTCTCTAAGTGTTCTAACACGGTTATTCTCATTATTCTCATTTTGAAGTGACTGGTTATCCTCTTCGGCCATATTTTCTGAAGAAGATGAGAATACCTTACAAAGTCTACCACTTAATGTACGTGACCAAACTTTCATGCAAGTGTAGAAGGAAAGAAAAAGAAAAAGAAGAAACAAAGAAAATTTTTTTAGAAAAACAATAAAAGTGAAAGAAAAATAAAATAAAATATATAATTTATAAAGTAACTTACCTCCCCAAAGAATGACGCCAAAAACTTGACACGATCAAAAGATTGATGTCTTATCCCAAGTGCAAGAGTGTTAAAGTAATAAATAACCCGGCAAGACCGGGGTCAAACCACAGGGAGGTGAACTATATAAAATTATAAACAACAAATGAAAAGGAGTTGAAGAGAACTTTTGAGATGTGATGTTGATGTAAGGATTAAAAAAGGATAAAATAATTGTCAAGGTTAAAGGATCCACTAATGGTATTTCAAACAAGTATAGTATAAACTCTTTTTATTACTCAACTGGAAACCACACACAAAGGAGGTTCCAATCGGATTATAAATTATTAACATGATTATATTAATTATCTTATTTGAGTAATGCCAATACTTGTAAATGTGATCAGGTATTCATGGTGATAACTTATGTTAACAACAAGTCAAGTTCATTTTATAGCACAAGTGTCAGTTATACCATACAGTAGGCTATGAAAGTGCCAAGTATTTGTTGTACCAAGGGTTGTACAACTCAAATCTAGATTAACCATTTAACAAGCAAGGTATTAAGAGTGAGTAAGATAACAAATACAAAATATGTTAGTATCAAACATTAAAGTCCATGTTGAGTTTATATTATACTTATTCTTACACCATTAGTGTACCCTTTTCACCTTGACAAAATTAATTTAGCTAAACATCATGAAGAAGAAAAACATAAATAAACAATATAAGAACATAAACATGATATAAGTTAAGTAAGTATAGTAAAGGAAATGAAAAGCATAAACAAGAGATTAATATAACATAAAATAAAACTTAAACATTACAAAATACAAAAAGAGAGAGTGATCTTGATCTGAACACCAAGATGTTTAAATGTATGGCAAATGCCTCATTTTATAGGCTAAAATTCGGAACTATTGATTTGATGACTAATTATTGAGTGGGTGACCACCTCTTGACTTGGTGACAACCATTATCTTCTTGTCTAAAAAAAAATCATTGCGAACGTCAGCATTGGAACCGATAGTCTCATAAAAGTTCTGGACATTTGTCTCAGCTTTCCAACAAAACAAGAATGAGCTTATTTGGACTTCTAGAACTCAAGATATGGGCTAAGCACTAAACAAATCGGGCAGGCTAAAGACAGATTCCGACTTCTCTTTTGTTACTATAATTTGAACTTGAAAACGGTTGTTTGTTATCTTGGACTCCTCATGAAGGTTTTAGGCCTATGTCTTTCCGTCCATATAAACCAGACCTAAATCCAAGTTCTACAACTCCAGCTATGATCCAATAAGTGAATGTTGTTCCAGTTTGAATTGAATCAACATCTCTTCTTTAAGCTTAGCCCTCTCTTTGTCTTTTCACTTTTAATAGTTAAACACATCAATCAATCAATCTTTTAAATTGTGAGATATGCCTGCATTCAAAATTAGCATTTACCATAAATTAAAGATAACTTATATTATCAGACTTGTTATTATAAAACATGCTCAAGTTAGGGAATTTAATGATACTTTAAGTACAATATGATGATATAAAACCTTGATAAAAATACATTTTTAAGTACTAATCAGATCTTAATATCAGTGACTAAGGACAAGATATAAATTAATAGTTGATGATTAATTACCAATATCTATGAATATGGAAACTTTTGATGTTTAGTTGCCCAAACGAATGATGACCAAGAAAGTAAAGTGCGATTTGGTTAATTATAAAATGATGATGTAGGTTCTCCTTTCCCTATGCTTCTATTTAAGTTGACAAGTCCTTTAAATTAAATCACGGGCAACAAAAATTACTTCCTAGTTGTCCCTGATAAAAAGGGAATTCATGTGGTTATCTTTGTTTTGAATGGAGACCATTGTGTTGTTGTTTCCAATGAGTAAAAACAATGGTGTTGTTGTTTCCAAATAATGGAAACCATTGAAACTATCCTCAATTGTATAATGGAAACCATTGTGTAAGACCATTAACCGATACTTAAAAATGTATATGACAGGAGGTGTTGATTGGCAACTTAAGATATAAAACCGTTTGATGTACTACTAGGTCAAAGTAAATGTTAATGGGGTGATAATGTAACAAACAATTATGATACCTAGAAAATAGAAAATATGAATGCTATAAACAAATTATGTTAAACAAGAATGGTGACGAGTAAACATAAGATTAATATGTGTGGTTACTTCATGCATTGTACCTAAGAAAATTGATAACTAAGGAAATGGAATATTAATTATTGATTGGGGAATCATAAATTATGAAAATGAAGCTACGTGCTGACGTATAGTCGGCAACCTTAGATTTAAATGTATTACGTAATTCATCGTAAAGGCAATATTGAAAGTGACAAATATAAACTTAGACGCCATAACAGCTAGTGCGTAATTCAATATGTATATGATGTAATCGATGCTAAAAGAATTATGGATAAGCATATTGTTCTTCTTTCTTATGAAAAACCACGTACATGTATTTTATGGCTAGATATTAAATTTGTAATGTTATTTTAGTTGCAATGATAAGTACGAGTATTGTCATATGAGTTGAGGTATTATTAAACTTGTGTTGAATGTTTTGAGCAGATTGCTAAAAGTGCTAATAAACATAGTGAATCATTTCGCTCATAAAAAATCATGAGCATAAGTCTTCTTGATGACTATTAACTCTTATAATATCATATATGTTGCAGGTCTATGTCACGAAGTGGGCCAACACTGATTGTGTCATTTCACTTTTTATAATTTTGTTAGGTACTTATTTTTATGTACTATGAATACTTAAAATTGTGCTAATAATTTCACCTTGAAATGTACTAAATGGTATGATTGCATTTCTAGCATTTGGTTATTGCATCTCTTTTGTTATATGTGTGTGTGTGTATCCATCACATGTATGTTTTAAGTAAATGAAAAACGGAAAGAATATAAGATGAATTGTGAGAAGTGATGTGAAAGAATCAAATGGAGAAATAATTGAATTGGTGGGTGATCGAAGGTTACTACGTGTATGTAATAGAGTTATTTGATATTATGTTACCTAAGAGGATAAGAAAAGAATTGAGGAAATGTATAAGTTATAGGAGAACATGTGCTGTAAATTTGGTAAACCAAAGAATCAATGATGGGATGTATTGTTAGATAGATTGCACAAAAATAAAATAAAATTTATCCCATTATACTCAAACATGATGATTAGAAATATGAAAGTTACATGGAAATTTCAGGTTATTACATAGAATTACATCAAAGTCATTTAATTCTAAAGGTATCAAATCTACCTCTAACTTATATCCATCGAAGCTAATACTTACACCCATTTACACACCATTTGTTTCAACATCACCTAAAGGTGTTCCAATTATAAACCACTTTTCTACCCTCTTTATTTCTTTTTCCAGGTTGGCTACAATTCTACTAGCTATAAATGAGTGAGTGACACCCATATCAAATAAAACATGTATTTTAAAATTATTCATTTGTAGTGCACTTGTCACTACATTAGATGATGCTCTGACGTCTTCATATGTCACATGAAAGATTCTTCCCTGGGTTCAACCACTTTATGTCCTTGACTGTTCACTATGATGGATTACTAGTGACTCTGACTTGGTTTCTTCATGTTTTGTATTTGTCTGGATGTTTTGTGAGGGCACTCTTTTTTGAAGTGTCTTTTTTCACCACAGTAATGACATCCTTTTTTCTCTAGATATTGATAAGTTCTCCATCTATGACCCTCTCCCCGACATATAAAACATTAACTAGGAGAGACTGAACAATCACTGGGGTGTCTATGTTCACAACGTACACAAAGAGGGTAGATAACATTTTTCTTATCATTAGATTGCCTTGAAGGGTTAACCCTCAGACATGTCTATCCTCCCATCATTCCTCTATTTGTATGTTGGTGAGAACCCATTGATACCCCTCCCCTTTCTTCTTAAATTGATTAAACAATCCACTTTTAACCTTCTTTAGAACTGGTGACCTGTTAGCATAATAGTTAATATCTTTTCTCTTGCCAATCCCATACTGACCCTGATACCTTCCCCAATGCATGCTTCCAATGCTCGTGTTGCTTTGATTAACTCTCTCACTATCTTGAACTATAAGGCAATTAATTCTTGCCTCAAGTCCTGATGAAAGCCATCCTTCAGTTTTTCTATCATATGTTCCTCAGTTGGAATAAAATGTGGGGTAAATAATGAGACATCATGAAATCATCTTTCATATTACAACACATGCATCTCCCCTTGTTTTATGGCTAAGAATTCTTGTTCTTTCACCTTGCGATGATACTTGGAGTAGAATTGATTTTCAAATTCGAATTTGAAATCATTATAATTTATGTTTCTATAGCTCGTTGATTAGTACTTAAAAGTGCATTTTCATTAAGGTTTTATATCATCATATTGCACTTAAAGTATCATTAAATTCTCTAACTTGAGCATGTTTTATAATAACAAGTCTGATAACATAAGATATCTTTAATTTATGGTAAATATTTATTTTAAATGCAGGCATATCTCACAATTTAAAGGATTGATTGATGTGTTTAATTATTGAAATTGAGAAGACAAAGAGAGGGCTAAGCTTAAAGAAAAGATGTTGGTTCAATTCAAACTGGAACATCATTCAGTTATTGGATCATAACTGGAGCTGTAGAACATGGATTTAGGTTTGGTTTATATGGATGGAATGCTAAGACATAGGCCTAAAACTTTCATGAAGAGTCTAAGATTCAAAACGGCCGTTTGCAAGTTCAAATTGTAGCAACAAAAAAGAAGTCGGAATCTATCTTGCAGCCCAGACATTGTTCAGTGTTCAACCCATATCTCGAGTTCTAAAAGTCCAAATAAGCTCATTCTTGTTTTGTTGGAAATCTGAGACAAATTCCCAAAACTTTCATGAAGACTATCTGTTCAAATTCTGAGGTTAGCAATAACGTTTTGTTCAGACAAGAAGATAAGGGTTGTCACCAAGTCAAGAGGTGGCCACCCACTCAATAATTAGTCATCAAATCAATAGTTCCAAATTCTAGCCTACAAAAGGAGGCATTTGCCATACATTTAGACATCTTGGTGTTTAGATCAAGATCACTCTCTTTCTTTGTATTTTGTAATGTTCAAGTTTTATTATTTGTTATATTAATATTTTATTTATGCTTTTCATTTCCTTTACTATACTTAGTTAACTTACATCATGTTTATGTTCTTATATTGTTTATTTATGTTTTTCTTCCTCATGATGTTTAGCTAAGTTAATTTTGTCAAGGTGAAAAGGGTACACTAATGGTGTAAGAATAAGTATAATATAAACTCAACATGGACTTTAATGTTTGATACTAACATGTTTTGTATTTGTTATCTTACTCACTCTTAATACCTTGCTTATTAAATGGTAAATCTAGATTTGTGTTGTACAACCCTTAGTACAACAAATACTAGGCACTTTCATAGCTTACTGTATGGTATAACCGACACTTGTGCTATGAAAGAAACTTGATTTGTTTATAACATAAGTTATCACCATGAATACCTGACCACATTTACAAGTATTGGCATTACTCAAATAAGATAATTAATATAATCATGTTAATAATTTACAATCCGATTGGAACCTCTTTTGTGTGTGGTTTCCAGTTGAGTAATAAAAAGAGTTTATACTATACTTATTTGAAATACCATTAGTGGATCCTCTAACCTTGACAATTGTTTTATCCTTATTTAATCCTTACATCAATATCACATCTCAAAAGTTATATTCAACTCCTTTTCATTTATTGTTTATAATTTTATATAGTTCACCTTCCTGTGGTTCGACCCCGGTCTTGACGGGTTATTTATTACTTCGACATTCCTGCACTTGGGATAAGACATCAATCTTTTGATCATGTCACTCGTCTCAAATGAACCGTTCCCACCATGTCATGGATCTATTAGATAACAATTGTGTAGCACAATTCACCTGTAAGTCTTCAGGTATTTTAATTTGAATCATCGTCTTCTTCATTTTTTTGATCCATCTTCCAGCTATTTCTATATCTTGCTTTCCCATATAGGGTTCGCAACCCATTTCTCTCTTGCTTTTAACCAGTCAAACTAGAAGTACTACATTATTAGTGGTTAAAGTAATTTTTGAAGTTGTTGGTATGGTCAGTACAATTGGGGTTTCATGAGCTATATTATTGGCCATATTTTCTATTACTGCTTTAACTATTTGTACTAGAAATATTGGATCAGTGTAAGGCGTGGATACTCCTGCTAGTGTCGTCAGAGGGGGTAATTTTGTTCTTCCTTGCTATCCTGGCCTCGTTGGTCGTTTGCCCTCTATTTGTTACGGGGCCTAATCCTTCTAAACTCCTACTGATCATCTAGAGGATCTTTCTTTTTCCAGTCATCAACACCCTTGTCTTTGTTTCCCTTCCATATAGAGGATGGTTCAGTAAAAGTTCCTTGCCAAGTACATACCATACTAAAAGAGGCAATACTTATAAATATTCACTTCACATTCTCCGTGACCAAAGCCAGGAGCTCTGATAAGAACTGTAATAACCTATAAAATTTCAAATATTTTTGAGATATTACTCATTCGTAATTGATAGAAATAAGGGTATTTATTTTAATGTCACGGTCCTTTATATAAGGTATAATGTAATGATTCTTAAATTCTATTCTTAACTTCATAGAACTGTGCATTGCATGATACCATTTATCAGTTCAATAACCAAGCATTTTTAAGCATTTATATAAACTACATATATATAAGATATTATAGTACTACAAAAGGAAAGATACATATTCATATGTTCATGATATGAAGTTTACAAACACACCATCATTTACATATTATAAATTCAGATATCTACATAATAAAGTTTTATGAAATATAACTCATCTGTTCTTATTACTACTTAGATTATTACATGATTTTTTTACAAGGTGCATACTATTAAATTGCTATACACCATCATGATGATCCTGTTACAAATTAACTTGATGTAAGTGCATCAACATTAGTTATGGTACAAAAGAGTAATAAAACATACAATCACGATTAAGATTAATATTTAACAAAGTAAATTTACATTAATCACTTTCTACCAAGTCTATCTTAAATACATTACTTCATATCTTCATTCAACAATAATTCTCGTTACTTTATTTCAATCTATGTCCAAAAATCAACTAATGTTATATATTATGATTTAGAAATTAACATATGGTGAATCCTTCATTACAAAAATGGTTTATCTCTGACTATAATAAATTAATACAATTTCCTAGACATGATTTCTGATCACTAATAGTACGTTATAATTGTCCCTTCATTACATTGATAAATACTATTGATCGAGGGTATTCTTGGTATATACTTCTAGTTGTCCTAGCATGCACACTATTAGTCGAAGCAAATATCATCATTTGTTCCTAGCTATCCAACATGGATACCATTAGTCAAGGCTAATCTCATCATTTGTTCCTGACTATCCAACATAGATACCATTAGCCAAAACTAATCTTATTATTTATTCCCAACTATCCAACATGGATACCATTAGTCAAGGCTAATCTCATCATTCGTTCCCAACTATCCACCTAGATACCATTAGCCAAAGCTAATCTTACCACTTGTTCCAGTCTATCTAACATGGATCCCATTAGCCAAAGTTAATCTCATCATTTGTTCCCGACTATTCATCATGGATATCATTAGCCAAAGCTAATCTTATTAATTGTTTCTAGTTATCCTGACATGAATACAATTAGCTAAGGCTAATCTCATCATTTGTTCCTAGTTATCTTGATATGGATACAATTAGCCAAGGTCATTTCATTATTTATTCTCGGATATCTCAATTACAAATATCCTTAGCCGAAGCTAATCCTGATATTCTTTATTACTCATGGTTAATCAAATAACAAAATTCTTACGATAATAAATTATTAAAAATGTACCTTATAAATTTAACAAAATAAGATGAAGGTGAAAATCACCTACCCCCCCGGTAGTGTGCCATCGCTCGGTCGAAGATCCAATTTCTATTGTACCTCCTGGTCCTTAAAGAGACCATTAGTTAATATATTATCTCTAGATATCATCAAAGATTATTTTCACACGCATATATGCATACATTCACACACATATAAATATATGTGTGTGTATTATTCATGTACTTGCATGGTAACAATGTTATAATAAAACATTTATTCCAACTATATTAAAAATCATCAACAGAAATTGAGTCCTTACGACACTAAAAGTCAATGAAAACTGATTTATTATGATACTTTAAGTCATCAATGAAAACTAAGTCATTATAACACTGAAAATCATCAACGGAAACTGAGTTATTACAACACTAAAGATCCTCAATAAAAACTGAGTTATTATGACATTGAAAATCATCAATTAAAACTAAGTCATTACAACACTAAAAATCATCAATGGAAACTGAGTTATTAAGACACTGAAACTGAGTCATTATGACACTGAAAGTTGTCAACAAAAATTGAGTTATTATGACATTGTAAATCGTCAATGAAAAACTGAGTCGTTACGACACTGAAAGTTTTCAATGAAAATTGAGTTATTATAACACTGTAAATTATTAATGAAAATTGAGTCATTACAACACTGAAAGTCATCAATGACAATTGAATTATTATGACACTGAAAATTATCAATGAAAACTAAGTCATTAAGGTATTTCTTTTCCTAAGTTCATGCATAAAAGCCAATACCAAGTTCTTTTATTTAAAGATCATATCATAACCTATTTTATGGCCATTGACCACATCACAATTCATTTCCAAGAGCATATAAAGTAAAATTAACATGTAATGTCTCCAATCTATTACAATCACACTCAATCATCAAATATTGTTAAGGAGGTTCCATTGATTATCATTATAATCATGAAGACCCTTCTTTTCTATTTTTTTTTTCCAAGATGGTTGAGACATCCTTTCTCTACTAAGCATACTTTTTTGTTTTTCAATATAATATCATCAAATTCTCATCTATTATAAAATGACATAATGTGTTATATGTATTTCAATTTATGCAATTCTACTAGACATATTCAAGGATAATGTTTACTTCCATAATTTCATTTAATTTATCACAATTTTGCTAAATAGTATTTAATCAATTCAAGTATTTACATTTCAAGGATTTTCTTTTCCAAATCTTTATGGTGACTGAAACATAGGCCATTCTTTCCAAGTGTTTATTCCATCATTCACAATCATTTCTATTTCAAATCATTAAACACAAGCTAGTAACTATCCTCACATTATGTATAAACTCAATTTCTACTATCTTGTTTGTTTCTCTAAAGATGTTCATCATATAAGGATGTTTTCTTCCATTTTCTTCTCTTGGCCGAAGATATTGTCTCCATTCTTTAAAGTTCATTCAGTAGATCATCACTTTCACTCCAAATATATCTATGTTAACATGAAATAATCATATATCAATACTCTAAGCTTACAATTAAATAAGTTCTACAATTCATTATATAAAACAAGAATATTAACACTTTTAAATTTTGTTTCAGCCTAGGTACTTCATTTAAAATACTTATCAAGGTCACTAATTCACAAATTATATCATTCAATTCTATTCTCTCTTCACTTCTTCAATAGGCTGGCCGTAGCTAGGGTTTTCTCTTTAACATATATCAATTTCTTTTGTTGTAGAATGTGAAAATATCATCTTCTTATATCAACTGTTTAATCTCTTCATTTGGTCTTTCACAATCATGAGGAATAAGAACTCTAGGTTATCTTATTTGGGGTTTTCCTCCCACATCTAATAAAAACAAAATAACAAATGCCAGAGTTAAGGTTATCCTTACCATATGAAATTAAATAGAATTTGAGGGAGTGTTTTGGTGATTTTCTTCTCCCTCCTTTTAGTTTTTCCTTCATTCTTCATTATTGTTCCAATCGACCTCCTCTCTCTCTTACAACTTCAATGTTTTTTTATTTTTCACCTCACCTCTATTCTTTTCTCACTCAAGTATCTTGTATGGGCGGCATGCAAGGAATTTTTTTTGTGGAACTTTTAAGAGAAAAGAAAAGTTAGTCTTTCTCTCTCCCAATGTATTTATACTCCCTCTTAAATGAGGGTAGACCATGTTTGGATGTTGTATTTTTTTTATCTTAGTGTTTTTTTAAGTTGTACCTTAATCGATTTTCTCATGTTTTTTCTGGGTGGGTACCGAGTCAATTTTTTTTTATTAACTATGTATATTGTTATAATTAATTTAATTTAACTTAAACTTTCTGATGAGGTTTACATATAGAATACATGTTGGCATCGTGTGGATATTTTTTTTACACTAAAAAAATTTAGCTCGACTATCTAAGTATCACTATAAAATATATTTATAATAACACCATTTCTTTAATTTTTTATCAATTTCTAAAAAAATTATGCCTTTGAAGATCAATTTTGTTACAGTGAGACAGTCATTCATATTAAATGGAGGGAGAGACGAAATCATAATCAATGTTGCATATATTTGAGTTCAGGGTCCTATTAATTTGCTGAATTTCAGTAGAGTGGAAAAATAATAAATAAATTAAAAAAAAAAACATTGAGGAACTACACGTGTTTTACCCCAAACATTGAGGACTTATCCATCTACCAGGGAAAAATGCAACGAGTTCTACCAAAAGTATATAGGAATACTCAAGTCACCATCCAACTCCAATTATAACCAAGTCGAGGCATACGTATACCACAGCAAGACATGGATGTTACCATATGCAAACTTGAATTCAATAACTTCACCTTCATATAGGTCAATCCTCAGCCTAAGAAGCAAAACTTTATGTAGCTGTTTCTTCTTTTTGGAATGTCAACACGTAGTTACATCGGCTAGGGGAATAAAGGAGTCTATAATATAACACCATAATTAGGCCTTATAGGAGAGCAAAGTCTTCACTTTCATGCAATGGACCTCTCTATCCAGTAGCATTCCATTATATATATGAGGAATACACCCCCACATTTTGTATACACATGCGGGGTCTCACTGACTTCGCAGTAATAATTTTCACAAACCTAGCCACCAAATACTGACGCATCGATAAAAAAATAAAAAATAAAATTAAAACAAAGTATTAGATTTCATGAGCAACTAATGCAACTGGGGCAGATTTTGCAGTCTCTATATACTCTTTAATGCAAGTGATCATCTTTAATAGATTGCAAATGAGACAATCTGTATATATATATATGCCGTTTTCATCTGAATGTTGGCTTGTGAAATGGGTCCAGTCCCCCGCCCCAGCCCTGCAATTCTGTTGTATTAACGTGTGTCTCGACATGGTCTCTGGGCTGGCATCTTGATTCTCTAGACTTGTACTATGCACAGTTTTAGAGAGAGAGAGGAATCCTTTTTTATTAGTTAAACTCTTCAATGTTGTAGGCTAACACATTTGTGAGGACCATTACTAGAAATTTTGGGGAAGGAAATTTACCAGTCTAAATGGTGTTTCCTTCTACAAACAGTAAACGTTGTTTACTTTTTACACTTGCAAGGGACAATTAAAAAGTAAATGAATAGAGAGAGGCCCCCACTCTCAATCTTTAGACACAGCCTGGGTATTTTTAAAGCCACCAATCTCAATCTTTAGACACAAACTTGGTAGCCAGGCCAAACAAAATTCACTTCAAGTAATGAAATTACGTGCACCACCATTTAAACCCTAATGTAGAACGCGAGAGTAATCAAACATAAATTTTTATAAGTCATATCAGCAAGCTAAAGGCATTAGAGTGGATTAATATCCATATATAAATCAAAGGAGAGTACTAGATATATCACTAGCAGCTTCAAAGTATAATCTACCTATATATGTGCACTCCATTGGTTACTTGAATGGGTTATTGAAGTCTCTATTTGCTTCTGGCATTTGATTCCACTCCCATAGCCTGTCTGGAAAGGTGGGTGGTAGCAATTCTGGTAGCATGTTGAGAGGCAGCTGCTGCGATGTTTGTGGTGTCATACTAGAAAGCTGTGAGGATTGGTGTTGTGGTTGTTGAAGAAGATAAAATTGTTGCTGCTGCTGCTGCTGCTGATGATGATGATGATTAATGCTAGCTTGTTGGTAGTTAAGTAGTCTATGCAGATCATCTACTGGACTCGACGATACGGAGGATGTAACAGAGAATAGATTAGTTAAGCTAGGGATTAAAGAGCTGGAAGCTTGCTTGGGCAGGTTTAGAAACATTCCTTCTCCTACTGAAGCTGGAAGTCCAAGTGAGTTGCTAATTGGAGGGGTTGGATGGTATGCGTTACTGTTATGCTTGGAGAGTCCAAGAGCAGTTGTGACATCTGAGCTGCTGCTTGCATCTGTTTCACTCATCTTTTCCATTTCAATTTGTTGTGATGATTGTCCTACAAAAGGTTGAAATCTTTCCAACGTGAGATGACTTTGGTGTTTCTTGTCAGATTGAGGCCCCCTCGATGAGGATGCCCGTGATGGAAGTGAACGAGGGAGGGACGGATGATCTTCTACTCCAGCTCTCTTGTAGACGCGGCAAAGTGATATTTCAACCTGAAAAAGTTAAAAAACCAGGAACTTAACGAATTGATGGTTAAAAGAAAGCAAATGGATCATCAAATTAAGGAACAAAATGAAGTACGGAATGAATATTTATCCAGCTTCCGACGTCAATTAGCATCGGTTGCAGTTATGAGGTAGTATTAATGAAGTAGAGTTCAATATATAGGGAAAGTTTTGGGGTCATTGAATTAAAGTTCATGCATTCTGATGCTACCATAAATTTAACTTGTGAAGGAACCTTACATTAAAGAATCCAATTAAATGACAAGAGATTGCAACTTAACTGCCTGTATTATTCCTAGCTACCAACTCTTTTTTAATTATGCCTTTATTTTTTTTTTCCGTGTTCTATCTATATATATAGTTTCATTTATGCACCTTTGCTACTTTTCTTTGCTAGATAGCATATATAGTGTGCTAGCTACGAATCTATTTGTTAGATTTTTTTTTTAACAATTAGCTTGGTGTTGAATTAATCCCTTAATATAAGCGGATTACTACTCAAGTTAGGATGTATAAATTAGACCTCCAAGAACTAGCTAGGGATGATTATTGAATGGAAAGTAAAGGATTAAAATTTATGGCTTTTGGTTTTCGTATTTATGACCTGGGAAAGAAAGGAAAAAAAAAGAAAACAGATGGAAGTAAAAAAATAATAATGAAAAACTTGGTATTTATATGGATGAGAAATCATAGGATTCGTGGTCACCATCAAGAAACAAGAACACTCACAGAAAGATTCCTAGAAAGAAGAACAAGAATAGGAGAGCTTGGAGACTCGTCAATATGTATCTGTTTTCTAACGTTTTCATTTTCATTCATCTATATATCAATATATACACACTATAAAGCTTAATTAAAGGTAGGTAAAGAACATGTAATGAAAATAAATTATAAGTACCTTTTGGTATCGTTCAGTTTCATGGTGTGGCAACCGGTATTCATTCATGATCCAACTAGTTCGGATTCCTTTAGGAGCTTTCCCGGAGTAGAAAACTAGGGTTTTCTTTAAACCAATTGATCTTGAATTCTCAGTTCGGATCATCCGGTCAGCTCCTGTTGCCTTCCAGTAGCCAGAAGTAGTCACACGATTGGGTCGATCCCCGTTTCGATATTTCCTGTCTCTAGGGACATAGAAGAACCATTCTTTCTCTCCAATAGCTGCTAAAGCTGATCAACAATAATATAAATATATAATCAATGATCATGCGTCATCACTGGAACTAGGACTGACCAGTACTAGACAAATTGGAAGAGAAAGAAAGACACGGCAAAATTAAAATAAAAGAAAAGGTTGAAGGTTCAGCATATTATATATATACATATATACCAGGAAGTTCCCAAGGATCATAGCGATAAAGATCTAAGAAAGTAATGAGTTCCACATTGAAGCGTTTGCCCTCAACCTTACGGCGAAGGTAGAACTCAACAAGTTCTTCTTCAGTTGGATGGAAACGAAATCCTGGCATAACCATGTCATGCTCATGGTCATCATCTTTGTTGTTGCTGTTGCTGTTGCAATCGTTATTGTTGTTGTTTTGCTCGTTGTTTGTGTTGTGGCTCATGGTTGCTGCAATTGCCATAAACTAGAAAGAAAGACCAACTAGTAATTAAGGTTATGAAATAAATCCAGTTTTGGTTTGGCCTCCCCTCTAATTTATACTTGAGAGAATTGTACGAATTGAGTGGTGCTGCTGCGTGTGCGAGGGCAAGTGGGTATGGATATATGCTAAGATAAGTGATATCATGGTTAAAAATTTGGTACTTTATATGCCCAAAAATTTACTCTTCTCCCCGTCTATATATCTCTTTCTATCTCTTAAAATATTTGGAGAGAGGAAGAAGAAGGGGGGGAGAGAGAGAGAGAGAGAGAGAGAGAGAGAGAGAGTTGATCATAGAAAGATCTACATAGCTTTCAGGCCCTACATGTAAAGAGGTATTCCTTGAGGGTGTTTAAGAAGAGAAAATGACATTTCAAAAGGAGGCCAGGGTGGCCACAGCCCCTCAGCGGTGGCTTTTGGACCTTTCCTCTAACCATACAATTACATATGCAAATTTTATTTTTTTATAATTTATTTAACACCTCTATCAATTCTATTCCATTCACCAAATCGTGCGCTAAATTATCCATGGAAACAAAATTTTATTGCAATTCATCATCCTCTACTTCTAGTATTAATTACCTCGAATTTAATCTTAAATGATATATAATATAATCCAAAAATATTTCTTATCATAAAATTAAAAAAATAGAATAAAAAATTAATATGTAAGCTTTGATATTTTTTTTATGAATACCAATAATAAAAATACATGTGTCACATTCCAATACCAATAACATGTGTCACATTTCGGTACCAAGTTTTTTTTGTTGTTGTTAAATGTTGTTCTTTGCTTAGATTTTGATCACCTAAAATACTACAAATTAGATGAGGTGATGCATTTTTTTGTTGTACAATAATATTTTTTTTTGCATATTGTACAATCAAATTGATGCAAGCGGAAGACCACAACAAATAAAGAAAGAACACAGGAATTTTAATGAGTGAAAGGGGTTGCAAATGTGAACACAAGTTTCTAAGTTTTATTTTCTCTAGAATAACAATTCTCAAGTGCCCCTCTTTAGGAGCTTTACAAATCCTTCAATAGGCCAGAAACCCTACCTTAATTAGAAAACAAAATAAAAATCCAAAATTACAAAGGAAAGAGGCATGAAATCCAAAAATAATAACAAAAATCAATAAACTGCCAAAACCTAGCCCCTAGGGCGATATTTTCAAAATTTAAAGATCTGATAATCGAAGTAGCGATTCTAAATCTGTAAAAATTTAAGCGCAATCCAACGGTTGAATCAAAAGTTGTAGCCCTTTTGAGCTGTTATTTTAGTCTAGTGTGACCAGACTTCCTTTTGGACCTAGACTTGTCACATTGATTTATAAATGTATCTGCTAATCCATTCACGTAATCTGTTTGGGGCAGATCCTCATCTAGTTGTGGCAGACCCACACCTGACTGCTTAGAATCGCTCGTTATCACAAGCCTAACTACATCATTCCTCCTGGTTGGATAGGACTCATCCTCGAGTTTTGTTCCTCCTTTAAAAAAGAAGTCAAGTGTTGGAAATTAAAGACATCAAAAGTCTTCAAATGATGAGGAAGACGAATCATGTAGGCATTATAATTTATATTCTACAATACCTCACAAGAACATATCTTCCTTTTCGTCATCTTATTATACTCATCCACTAGAAACTTGTCACGTGTAAAGACTGCTCACACCAAATCACCAACTTCATACACCACTCTCTTACGATGAGTATCAGCCATAGCCTTATACGTGGCATTGTTGTTATCGATTGTTTGCTTGACTTGCTTATGAATGTCATGCAAGTAGTCTGCTATGTTAGTAGCTTATAGGGTTTAGGATGATTTTAGTCGCCAGCTAAAGTTTCCTTACTACCTTTACAGAGACCACATTCTCGCAGCTCCTACTATTTATGATCAAACTGCAGACTTTGTCTTTAATGATGCATGTAGAGTGGAAGATACTTTGCTACGCCTCCAATCCTCATCACAATTACACACCATTGGGTGTCAACAAATTCTTTCTAATCACAAGAGATGTACCACCATTTCCATGCAAAACATCATTATCGTTGTCAGAATCATCCTGATTATTAGTAAAATTTGTAAGCTCTTTCTTTACTAGCAAATTCTTTCCCGAATGACTCTTTGGTTTGCTACACTTGCTAATTTGATGTCCCAATTCACCACATCTAAAGCAACGAAGTCTAAAACTTGCTCGCTAATTTTATTGGTTTTGCCAAGCTTGATTGGTGGTCTGCCTTGGGTCACTACCGCATCCTCTATTAGTTTGTTCTGACCGAACGTTCCTACTAACATTCCTGGTAGTCTGCTATTTTTCCACCATTAAAGCCCTATGATACACCTCTAACACTGTCCACAAAGACTGAAGACACAATACATCCTGAATTGACTATCGTGGGCTATTAAGGTACAGTGCCAACAACTACTCCTCTATTTCTACTAAATCATTCCTTAAAACCAGGTGGTAAAACTTATTAGTGTAGTTATTGATGAATTTACCTCCTTATTTCAGTTTATGGAGCCTCTGATATAAAGTATGTGAATAGCAAAAAAGAAGAAAGTGTTCTTTGATCTTTTTCTTTATCTTATCACAGTTATTGATTCTAGCTTTCCCTTGTCTCTCTCTTGTCTTCTTCAGCTTCTCCCATTAAGCAGATGCCTTGCCCTTTAATCTAATCACAACCTACTTCACTCATATTTGTTCAGGCATATCCTTGTATTCAAAAATCTGTTTAATCTCATTTAACCAGTCAATGAATTCTTCAGCCTGTAAAGTCCCTGAAAACTTAAGAATTTTGATACGAAATCCAAAATCTCTAGATTTGTTCTCTTCTCACTCAAAGGGTGGTCTCCTCTGAATCCATCTCAATTTTTTAGTTCTGGTCAGGGACCCATGATCACACTCCTGGTCCTGGTCATGCCATCTCCGGTCTCGTAGGTTCCTCTCCTCCAGCCTACAGTTTAATTCTGTGATCTGCCTTTTCATGTCTTCGATGATGAGCTCTTGGATGTTCCTCTCTGGAAAAAGGGACTCCTTATCCTC
The DNA here is from genome assembly GCA_019202695.1 of Populus x sibirica. Lineage (NCBI taxonomy): Eukaryota > Viridiplantae > Streptophyta > Magnoliopsida > Malpighiales > Salicaceae > Populus > Populus x sibirica. Next base: position 1,111,827 of record JAGMVL010002394.1, on the reverse strand, counting down.
TTCTTGGCCACGCCATGCTTCTCAACCTCTTCCCACCATGGTTGGTTAGCGCACACAACAGCAAACAAATTCTCTTCCACTTAATTGCAGCACACAACTCGTAATAAACCTTGAATTGTTGGGCTCTAATACCAACTGATGCAGATAGAAGCTAAAGACAACAATAAACAAAGAAAGAACACATAAACTTTAATGAGTGAAAGAGGCTTTAGATGTGAACCACAAGTTCACAAGTTTTATTTTCTCTAAAATAACAATCCTCAAGTGCTCTTCTTTAGGAGGTTTACAAAGACTTAAATAGGTTAAAGACCCTACCTGAATCAGAAAAACAAATATGAAATTACAAAGGAAAGAAGCATGAAATCCAAAAATAACAAGGAAAATCACAAAAACTACCAAAATCAGAGCCTTGAGATGACATTTCAAAATCTAAAGATCAAACTGCCCAATGATCAGATGAAAAGTTATGACCCTTTTGAGTTGTTATTCTGATCTATTGCGACCAAACCTTCTCTTCGGCCTAAATCTTTCTCACTGGTCAATAAATGTATCTGCTAGGCTATCCATGTAATTTGTCTACGACATATCCTCATCTAGTTGTGGTAGACCCATATTTGACAACTCAGAATCACCCGTTCTCGCAAGTCCAACTACATCACAAGTTATTTTGTTGATAATGTACACAAGTTCATATGATCTGAGCTAAATTCAAGATAATGATTGATGAAATTAAAAGATTTCGGTAATCAAAACATCATGCATTTTATATAGATCATTAGTCTTTTTTTTCCCTAGTTTTTTAAAAATTCTTTTCAAAATTTTACTTGTTATTCATATTATGTTTTTATATATATATATATATATATATATATATATATATATATATATATATATATTATGCTTGTTAATGTTAGTATGTTTTATCATCTATTTCCAACATTTCTATTCTAAGGCTTTTTGCCACTAAATGTTTCTCAAAAGCTATTTCCATAATGGGCATGACTACATTCTTCGATTACATAACAAGATTGCAATTAATAAATTAATATATTTTTTGTTATATTTAAAAAGTTGTCGATATAACAAGTTAACATGTTAATCGTGTGTTATATTAACATGTCCATCTAAGTAGTGGTTAAACATATTAATCAAGTGTTAATTGGTATGTCAAAGTAAGTCTCAAAACATATCTTTTATTTATGGAACAAAAACAAAGAATAATGAGGTTTGTTATAAATTAAAATAATTATAAATCAAAAACACTATAATAATGAAAAACACCAAAATAATTAATTTTATTTTTCAGTATCTCATTTGCCAAAAAATTATTACAACCTTTTATGTAGAAAAAACTTGAAAACCCGATTAATATTGAATAGAAAAATATTCCCTTGAAATAGAAAAGTTAGAAAGGCCTAACAATACTAAATAAGAAATATATATATATATAAAATTTCTAAACTAAAAAAAGAAACAAAACTAATTAAGAACAATATTTATTTTCCCAAAAGATATCTTGCTTTAGTCTCCCTAGGTTGGAATGAACTCATCTATAAGTTCAATTGTTCATTGGACAAAACCTTTTATGTTATAAAACATTCTCCACTATAAAAACATCTAACATGATGTTCTTTGAGTAGAACCACTTCACTCAGAAAATCAATAATCCTTTTATGCTTAATAAACCCTATAGTAGGTCCCTAACACCTTTGTGTGATCCACCCCATCATGGATCCCACCACTAAGCTTTCAAATATCAACATGTATTAACAAACCGCTAGGAATTATTAGGTAGTCATACCAACTAACAAACATAGAAGTAACACCAAAAATATAAGAAGTATAAGAATAAAATATTCAGCCGAAATGGGTCTCCACACACAAACCCTAATTTAAAATTTTATTGACATTAGTGAATATTTTATCTTTAAATAATTTGCCTCTCAGAGAGATTTACAAGCCCTTAACTAAACCTAAAAAAACCAACTTAAATGCACCTTCTAGGCGTAATTCGGGGGCCTTCTAACCTTTTTATAAAATTAAGCCTTTGGAACTTCTTAGCCAAATTTAAGCATTATCCAACTGTTAGATCGAGAGTTATAGGTCTTTTTGTTATCTCAATGACTATGTGTAACCCAAACCTCTATTTCGGCGTATCCTTATCTCATCAGTCCATAAATATCCCTAAAAGGCGTTCCATATAGCCCAGTTATGGCATATCCATGATTTATTGATCAAAATCACCTATATTACTCTTCTCGGATTGAAAAGAACGTATCCTAGTTTTGGCCATCCATCCTTTTACATTGTCATGTTGTTGACCATTAAAAGTGGTTGTATGCCCTTTTGTTCCATTGATGTCTAGCATGTTGGTACTATATAGTTAAAGACTCAAGTGAAGGAGGTCAAAAATCAATTTCCATGACACTCTCGATCTTTATAAAATCAATACTTGTCGCCAATGGCTTGTTCCATATTGTATATTTTCTAACATCATTTCGATTCTCCTCACTCTCTTTCTTTGCTTCCTCCTTTTCTAAGCTAGGATAAAAACAATATATTTTTACCCTTGCTCTCAACAACTACCTTCTCTCTTTTATGAATCAACATTATATACTTCTTATTTATATTGAGGGTATATGTATTATGACATTCATCATGTATGGCATTCCTTTTTTATTGTCACGGTTTGTCTAACAATAATCAAACACATCTTTAAAAACCTAATTACACCAAACATATCAAAATATCTATTACTTATAGAAACCAAGACAAGACAACATTTTTCCATAATTACCTTGTTATATAAAATTGGTTTGTTTAGTTTATAAGTGACGTAGAGCTCTGATATCAATTTACGCATATGGAAATAACATAAGAAAGATAAAAGAACAAGCAACACAAAATTATATTGAATATGGTAACATGATAAAACCTAATTTAAAATTTTATTACTGGACATTTCTGTACACCAATATTCTAATCAAAACTCAATATTACAACTCTTCTAGAATGCTTATATACTAGTAAAAAGTTATGAATAAAGTTGGAAGAATAATAAAAGAGTTCTAAACTAAATAGAACAAAAACCTAAACCAATTAGGAAAATATAACAAATCCCAAATAGTAACTTCTAATCTTTATTTGAAAATCTTCTTGAACTCTGATGGCTATGAAATTTTAATCCAAAAGAAAACATGGTTTTAGGAATCTTCTAGCAAATTAAATACAAAACCAATGGTTGGATCATTATTTATACCCATTAACATCAAATTGTGTGTTAGGGAAAACAATCTCTTACATTAGTTTCCTTGAGTTGGAAAACACTCATCCTCAAGTTCTGGTCATCCATTTGCTTACCTTGTTATTGTTGTCTATCATTAAAAGTGATGTTAGTTCCCTTTTGTTCCATTATTCTCTGGTTTGCTGACACTATACATTTAGCCGACTCAGTAAAGTAGGTGAATAATCATTTTCCAAAATACTCTAAATCCTTAAAATCCATTACTAGCCATCAATGGTTTTTTCTACATCGTACCATTTCTTAAACCATCCTAATTCTCTAAAATATCCTTTATAATTTGAGATAAAAATAACATATTTTTAACCTTACTCTCAATAATTACCCCTTCTCCTAGGTATTAATATTATATGTTTCCCCTTTATTCAAATGATATATGTATTACATCATTTGTTATACATAAAATTCCTGTCATAATATCATGGTCTACCTAACAATAGATGACACACATCCATATATACTATATCATACCAAACACTATTGAAATATCAATAGCTTATAAAAAACAAAACAAGACAACATTCATCCACGATTACCTTGTTATCTTGATTTAACCACTTCAATTTGTAGGGCCATGGGTGTTTTTCAATCTTAAGCTACAACTTCTCTACTCCCTTGGATGATACCATGTTCTCACAATTACTAATGTTAATGGTCAAAATACATGTCTTATCATTGATATTAAACAAAAAAAGACTTGTATGCAACTAATTCATATCAGAATCACCCTCAAAAGCAATCAAGTTTTTTTGAATGCTAAGATAGTGCCACCATCACCTTGAAAAACCTTCTTACTACAATCTAAATCATCATAAACAAGATCACATGTTCCTTTATTAGGTTCTTCTATAAATAGATTTTTACATGGATTACTCTAAAGCTTATAACACTCAATAATTTGATGCCCTAGCTCACCATAGCTGAAACATTAAAATTTAAAACCAAATCCAGATCCAGAACTCTAACTTATAGTTTGTTTAGTTTCTGATTCAAATTGAATGGATGAATTTTGTTTATTGTGTGCATCTCCCTATCATTCTAAAAAAAACTAAAGTCATCTCTGTTAGTTACCCTGAACACCTGTCGTTTCTCCATGGTTAAAGCTCTTTGATGGACTTCTAAAATTCTCCATAAAGATTACAAACACAACACGTCTAGGATGAACCACTATAATCCGCTTAGAAACCAAGAAAACCAAATGCTTTTCCATTTTTTACATATCATTCCAAGCCACTAGTTATTAGAAATTGTTATTTTATATATCAGCAATTCTCCCATCTTGTCTTAATATATGAAGTTGTTGGTATAAAGTTTGGGTATACTTGAATGGAACAAAGTGTTCCTTTATCTTCTTCTTTATTTTTTCCCAATCATCAATATTTTGTTTGCTTTATCTCTTCGAAGACCTCTTCAACTATTCCCACCAAGAAGAAGCTTAGCCCTTCAACCTTTTTGTGATCAGCTTCACTCGTATCTATTCAGGAACCTTCTTGTACTAAAACATCCTACTGACCTTGTTCAACTAGTCTATAAACTTCTCTGTTTATAAAGTTCCTATAAATTCAAGAATTTTGATAAAAAAATATCTAAAATCTTCAATTTTATATTCTTCATGATCAAAAGGGTCCCTTGTCTTCTCTTACTTATAAAATGGATTTTTGGTATTAGCCAAAGACCCATGGTCACTCTCCTCCTCACCTTGGTCTTATCGGTCCCTCTTTTCTAATCAATGAGTTAATTTTACAATCTACCTCTACATATCTTCTACCTAGGATTGCAGCACATAACAAGCAATAATTTAAGATCATTAAACTTTGAAACCAGCCAGTATAAAGCTCTGATACCAACTGATGTAGATAAAAACAACACAAGATAAATAGAACAATAAGCAACATAAAATTGTACTAAATATGGTAACACTATAAACCCTAATTTGAAGTTTTATTACTAAATATTTTGGTACACAAATATTCTAATAAAAAATCTTTGTTAGAACTTTTCTAGGCTGCTTATACATTAGTAAAAAGTTCTACACAAAATTGAAAAGGAAATAAAAGATTTTTAAACCATATAGAAAAAATAATTCTAAATCAACTAGGAAAATATAACAAATTCAAAATAGTAACGCCTAGGTCTCATTTGAAGAACTTCCCAAAATCCAATGACCATGATATTCCAACCCTAAAAGAAATAGGGTTTATAGAATCTTGTAGAAATAGGGTTTAACATAGATGTTTTCAATAAATAAAATTAGAACATATTTTACCAGCATTGGATCTATCCAGAACATTGTTATACATACAAACACACACACACCCACCCACCTTAAAGGCCACTAAAATGTATCATGGTTCAATGCCAATAAAGATTTGGATGATTATTACCATTAAACTTAATGTTATAATTATTGTGCAATTCAATAAATTTTATGGATATAATCCCTTAAATTCTATCCTCTTTTTCTTTTCTTGCCTTTTTTTTTCATTTCCAATTTAATGGGTGAGTTTAAAAGTCCAAATCTAATAAATACTCTATTTATCATTGTTGTCCTTTATCATTTTCTTTATAGACTATAGATATACATATGAATATAATTAGGGTTAAGTGTAATAAAGGTGATTGCTTGAATTGTTATATACAAACATATTTTCTTTAAAATACCAATGTAGTTAGCTTGAACAATATTTGTCGTGAAAACTAATTTTCTTATGCATAATGGTTTATGCAATATATAAGTTGTGTGTGGATATATTGATTATGTAATAATTATTATGTGAAAAAATTGATAATTTTTTGGGATAGTCAGAAACTTTCTATTGAAGTTAAATCGATAACATTGTTCAAAATAAATTCCACTAGCATATTGAAAATCATAACGTTAACATATATATATATATATATATATATATATATATAGCATTTTGATAACTGAGTCATATGCAGGTGTTGCATGATTTATGAGACGAAGAGTCACGAATTTATGTGGTATGTACTAGCTATGCGAGTAAAGATAAGAGTATATCATGTGCCTTTGTATTGGATGACAAAGATAGGCCTAAATAATAGTTGAGACAATAAAATTGAAGATTTTCCATATGTGTGTTTCATTACAGAGACATGATGATCAAAATACACGCCTCACATATATATATGATGGATTTTTCTTCCACTAAATCCACTAACCATATGCCGTAAGTCAAATTGACTTAATTTAGTCAATCTCGTCTAGAAGTTTCTATTGCATTGATGGCTAACATGGTTACCTGCCTAAACTCTATAACTTATTTATGCTCTAAAACATGTATGGTACTAGTTGCTACTTTGCTTCTATGAATTTCATATCACCTTAAGAGCTAAATTTTTTGGTAAATTTAATTTTCCACTCCTAAGGTTCACGCTTTCTCTGAATTTGTTCCCTTGAAATTTTCTATAGTATCAAATTATCCTTTAAGTTCTTAAAACCCTCTTTTTTCAATCTTAATTGATAAATCTAACAGAGCTATGCTTCCCCTGACGATAAATCTTCCTTTTAAACTATCTTAAAAACACATTTCTCACAATAACCTAATGCATTCAAGATAATAATTTTTCTAAGATATCGGTCCTTGGTTTTGACTTAAAAAAACTAGAAGCAAATCTATTGACTATTATGGAAAATAGTAATGTAGGGTATTATTATTCACTTATTATACATATGTATTGCTTATTCAATGTGTATTACATAGGGGACCTATACTAGAGTTGTAAATGTATGAGAACTCTTACATATTCAATAAGAACTCTTGTAATCTTATATTTATATACAATATAATTTATATACAACATAACTAACACCTTAGTGGTTTTGGTTTTTGGCTTCTCAATCTTTGTTTCTCTAAATTGTAACTTGATACAAGAGCTTCAATGAAAATTGCAACTATGGTAATCAAATATTTATATTGACCCCTCTTCCTTAGCTAGCAGGATCATTATTATTCAAAATCAATCTTAGCAATCGCTCATAAATCTAAGTGTAACCCTTATTCCTCTTTGTAATGCATATAACTCTATTTCCTTAAAAGTAACTATTACAATTGCTTATACTTCAAAATGTAGATGAAATCCTTCCTTCATGGATAAAGAATGTTCAACTTTATAGATGGAACGAAATTGTGACCTTCATCTCATGAAATCGTTAAGAATACTTCTAAAATCCAGCCAAAATCAGCATATAAGACATATCAATTGCTAATGACATATTGATTACTTATTTGTTAAGAAGTTCTTTATTTAGTTCCTGAATGCTTAACTTCTTGTAGTATATGGTAGACTTTGGAGAGTACCTTTACTTCACCATTTAATACTCAGGTCATGACTCTGCACAACTTCATCAAAATTATAAATATATTTTTGTATTTCTTTTAACATACAAAAGTAGTATAGTGATGAACTAGCGATGGTCAGATGAACTTTTTCAACTACTGATTTTAACCTTTATATATTTGATATAGAAGGATTTAAAAAATACATACATGTTTTTCTTAGTTATTATTATTTTCTATTTAGTTTAGGAAATTAAATATTGAGATTGATATTTTTTTTTAGTTTAGAAATTCCTAAAATAACTCTATAATTATTGATTAAGATTCTTTTTTTCTTCAAGGTAGACCTAAAACTAGTATAAAAGGGTTGTTTAGCTTGTATTTTAGCATAATATAACATAATTTACCTTTTGTCTTCTTGTTTGTGCTTTCATTTGATATTAGGTGATTAGTACTTAAAAATGCATTTTCATTAAGGTTTTATATCATCATATTGCACTTAAAGTATCATTAAATTCCCTAACTTGAGCATGTTTTATAATAACAATTCTGATAACATAAGATATCTTTAATTTATGGTAAATGTTCATTTTGAATGCAAGCATATCTCACAATTTAAAGCATTGATTGATGTGTTTAATTATTGATGGTGAAAAGACAAAGAGAGGCCTAAGCTTAAAGAAGAGATGTCGGTTTAATTCAAACTGGAACATCATTCGATTATTGGATCATAACTGGAGCTGTAGAACATGGATTTAAGTCTGGTTTATGTGGATGGAAAGCTAAGACATAGGCCTAAACTTTCATGAAGACTCCAAGATTCAAAATGGTCGTTTTCAAGTTTAAATTGTAGCAACAAAAGAGAAGTCGGAATCTGTCAAGCAGCCTAGACACTATTCAGTGTTCAGCCCATATATCGAGTTCTAGAACTCCAAATGAGCTAATTCTTGTGTTGTTAGAAAGCTGAGACAAATGCCCAGAATTTTCATGAAGACTATCTATTCAAATTATGACATTAGCAATGATGTTTTGTTCAGACAAGAAGATAATGGTTGTCACCAAGTCGAAAGGTGGTCACCCACTCAATAATTAGTCATCAAATCAATAGTTTCGAATTTTAGCCTATAAAAGAAGACATTTGCCATACATTTAGACATCTTGGTTTTCAAATCAAGATCATATTCTTGCTTTCTCTCTTTGTATTTTATAATATTTAAGTTTTATTTTATGTTATATTAATCTCTTGTTTATGCTTTTCATTTCCTTTACTATACTTAGTTAACTTATATCATGTTTATGTTCTTATATTGTTTATTTATGTTTTTCATCATGATGTTTAGCTAAGTTAATTTTGTCAAGGTGAAAATGGTACACTATTGGTGTAAGAATAAGTATAATATAAACTCAACATGGACTTTAATGTTTGATACTAACATGTTTTGTATTTGTTATCTCACTCACTCTTAATACCTTGCTTTTTAAATGGTTAAACTAGATTTGTGTTGTACAACCCTTGGTACAACAAATACTTAGCACTTTTATAGCCTACTGTATGGTATAACCGACACTTGTGCTATGAAAGGAACTTGATTTGTTGTTAACATAAGTTAGCACCATGAATACCTGACCATATTTACAAGTATTGACATTACTCAAATAAGATAATTAATATAATCATGTTAATAATTTATAATCCGATTGGAAACTCCTTTATGTGTGGTTTCCAGTTGAGTAATAAAAAGAGTTTATACTATACTTATTTGAAATACCATTAGTGGATCCTCTAACCTTGACAATTGTTTTATCCTTATTTAATCCTTACATCAATATCACATCTCAAAATTTATCTTCAACTCCTTTTCATTTATTGTTTATAATTTTATATAGTTCACCTCCCTATGGTTCGACCCCAGTCTTGCCGAGTTATTTATTACTTTGACACTCCTGCACTTAGAATAAGACATCAATCTTTTGATCGTGTCATTAGAGCTCAATGATCTTGGTGATTATATACTTATTGTGTGCTTCCAAACAATTATAGATAGAAAAGGTCATAGAGTAAGACATGCTTAGGTAGGAGGGGATTAGGAGGTTCATTCTCTACCAAGAAACATTCAGGATTTGGTAATAAAAGACATATAAAGGCAAATTGCAGAGTTGACCTACTAGTTAGTAAAGAGAACCTAAAAGGAACATGAAGAGAGTGACTAGGGATCCTTGGTCAGCATTCAGAACCTTTTTAGAGGCGATAATATAGGAGGCAGACTCTTGATTAGGAAGAGTATCATGAAGATTTTAGGTTTTGGATAAAACTCTCTAATGTCACAAGAACCTCGAAAATATAAGAGCTTTTTAATAAACTAAACAATGTATAAACTATTTTTTAGTATAAAAAAATTGTAAAGCAAATGAAGTTGAAACATATTGCTATTATATTAAAGGGAGAAATTCAATGATCAATGATTAAGAGAAGATATAAAAAAATATGAATGAACACTTTCTTCTTATAAGATATGCATAAACTTTATAGTAGTGACTTCATATACTAAGGCAAGTAGGTGGGTTTATGGATGATTACACTAATGAATTTTATGATCTAGTAGAGACATGATTTATCGGAACAAAAAAGCATGTGGTTGTTAGATACTTAAGTGGCTTACAACAATCTATCCAATACATGTTGTGTTGTCAATCTTTATGGTTAGATTTGGAAGCCTATTGAAGGGACTTGACAATAAAGAAGCACCAAGCTGCTAAGAGAGCCAACAAAAGTTTTTAAATTGGCTAAGATACTAGAAAAGGGTTTAACCATCATCAAATAATGATCGTTGTTCAACCAAAAATAGCTCCTTTAAAAAATCAACAAGTTACAAGTCAAGGTTCTGGTTTTATTTTTTTTTTGTTATAAATATGGTAAGCTAAGGCATCAAATTTATAAGTGTTATAAGCTAGAGAGTCACCCGGGTAAAGATTTATTGGTAGAAGAACCAATAAGAGTGCGAGTGATCATGTTTATGATTATTCATATGGCGTGAGAAGGTTTTAGAAGGTGATGGTTTTACAGATCAATGTGAAACAAGTCATTGATGCTTAGTAATGGTTTTGTAAATATTAGAAATGTTTTGGGAATTTATTTTTGACCCATTTTAGCAAAGTCAATTAATTATATACTGTCAACACACTAGAGATTAATAAAGCATAAAGACGCTTACATAATGTTTAATGATGATACACTTCATTCGCTAGGATCACATGACATGGTCAGGGAAGGACATTTAAATAACTCATCTTCTAAAGACCATAGACATAGGATTTTCCAATCTCGTGGCTCAAATGATCATATCTTCTAAAGACCATAGACATAGGATTTTCCAATCTCGTGGCTCAAATGATCATAAACAACAATAGTGCAATTCACTAAAGAACCATGATTTGAAGATAATTGATATGTTCAATATTTATCTCCTCATTTTGTAAATGACTAGAACTCAAGGACGAGTTCTCTCAAACCCATAAAGAGTGATGCAAGAGGATTTTTAGAGAATATCTATTTTTTTAGTTATTATTTTCCTATTCAGTTTAGAAAAACTATTTTTTTATGGTGTTTTTTTCCTATTTAGTTTAGAAAATCAAATATTGAGATTGATATTTTTATTTTTCCTTTTTAGTTGAGGAATCCCTAAAATAACTCTATAATTATTAATTGGGATTGATTTCCTCTTCAAAGTAGACTTAGCACTAGTATAAATACGATTGTTTAGCTTGTATTTCAGTAGAATATATCAAACTTTTATTCTTATAAATAAAATTATAAAATTGATTTCTTTATGTGCAACCCTATTTGACCAAAACTTTTTCTTTCTTGTATTTTTTTTCTTATTTGTCCTTTTATCTATCTTTGTCTTCAAAGGCTTGTATGGTGAGTTGAAGGATATTGTTGCCATTTTATTAACTTGGCCTCATCTTATTTCTTTTAGTGAGATGTGTGGTCTTTTGATATTAAATGAGTTTTTATACAAGGACTTTCAGCAAACAATAAGTTCTTACATGTAATTAAGTGTATATTTACTTAATTACATGGTGATTTTATTGTCTTTTGTTTTCAAATAAAAAAGAAAAATCTAACTAGTTATGGTTTGTCTTGCAAATCATGACACTACAATATTTGATAAAATACACATTAATACATCCATATTGACAAATATGCTTTATAGAAAATTAGAATGATATGTTAGAGAAAAAAGCTCAGCTTGAGTTGATCTGTAATTGTTGAATATAATATGCAAGAGTTATGCTTATATGAGAATAAAATAACCATATTTAACTATCTAGCTATCTAACATGTTAATAAGTTGTACAATATGTATCTATAAAAGCTTTATATATCTATAATAAACTCTATTTATTGATAAATATTTCTTGAGTATAAGGTAACTCTTCAAACTCACTTGGATAGCTCACTCCTTAAGCTTATAAGGTTTTTACAACAACCTAAATTTCTTCCTTATTTAAATAATATGAGAACTAGTTAGTAGTTTGATAAAAAAAAACTCATCTTGAGTTGATATATAATTGTTAAATATAATGTGCAAAAGTTATGCTTATATGAGAATAAGATAATCATCTTTAACTATTTAGCTATCTGACATGCTAAGAATGTATACAATATGTATTTATAATAAGCTTTATATATCTATAATAAAATCTATTAGTTGATATATGTTTGTTGAGTATGAGATAACTCTTAAGACTCACTTGGATCGATACCTCACCCCTCAAATTTAGAAGGTTTGTGCAACAACCTAAGTTTATTCCTTATTTGAAGAAAATGAGAACTAGTTAGGAGTTTGGTAAAGATATTTGTTAACTACTATTCTTTTTGTAACATATAGGCACCAAGCCAAGGAATATGTTGTGCTCATGTTCCTAACAAAAAGAGACTATATTTCAATAAGACAATAATGTTTTTGTATAAATTCTCTAACACTTAGCCTAAGCAAAAAGTTCTTTCAATTTGAAACTTGCAAAAGCCCCTTAATATCTTATACTTAATTATACTAATGTCATTTGAAAAAACAAAGATGATAAGACTCAAGTTTATGGAAAATTAGTCATTAAAGCTTTATTACCAAGTTAAAATAATATATTGGTGGGAAAAACTCATCTTGTATTTTTCTATAATTGTTCATTATATAAAAAAGAGTTACGAGAATATAATACGCTTCTCTAACTCTTTAGTTTATATAATTATATTAACAAACTATATGATATGTATTTATAACAAACTCCATATATCTAGAACTAATTCTATTAGTTGGTAGATGTTTACTGAATAAATTGATACCAATTTATCCTATATAGTGTGCTAAAATAAATGTAGCTGGAAGAAAACATAAAATAAGATGTGCTTGTGTAGTAAGGAATAAAGAGGTTCCTCTTAGGAAAGGAACGTTTAGAAACTGATAGTAAAAGGCATGTAGAGAAAGGTTACAAAATTAACCCTTTAGGTGGTGGAGGTGAGGAACCTGAGGGATTATAAGAGTGATCTTGGATCCATAACTAACTTTGAAAACTCATTTTAGAGGCAAGAGTATAGGAGACAACTTCTTGATCGAATGGATATCATAAAGATTTAGGTTTTTGAATAGAGAAGTTTATCGATTAGTTGAATGAATAGAGGTTTTTTCAGTGAAAGAAAGTCTCAAGATAGATAAGGGTAAAGCTAATCGCTATTGAATTGAAGAGGCAAGATTCTACTTAGTGGGAGAAATATAAAAGGTCTAAAAAAAGACAAGGCACATAAAAGATTAGTGATTGTAAGGAGATGATGAATAATATAAATAAGAATCTTCTTCCTTTGAAATACACTCAAATTTTATACTAATAACTCCTCCATAAATTGAGTTAGGGAGGGGACAATTGAGAAATACATCAATGATTTTTACCAACTGGTGGCTATGAATGATTTGTTAAAAATGAAAATTTTATTAGTTGTTAGGTACCTAAATGGATTATAAAAGTGTATCTAAGATGTACTATGCTAGTATTATTTATACATAGTTTTAAAAGCTTAGAATAACAAAAAGGTGTGCACTAGCGAACAAAAATCATCTACTCAACTTGAATCAACAACTAAACAAACCATAGGTCAGAGTTTTTTATCTGGTTTAAATTTTGATGTTGTAAATATTATTAGTTGGGGCATCGATCTTTGAAGTGTTGTAAGCTAGATAATCATCCGAGTAAGAATTTATTGGTAGAAGAACTTAACTAGAAGGCTAGTGATCTTATTTATATTGATTTGAGTGGTAGTGAAAAGCTTTTTCAATGTGATATTGGTGCTACCTTACTTATCTAAAAGAGATTGCTTACTTTTAAGGGTCATTCAAATGAGGATTGGTTATGTATTAGCCTCTTCCATTTAATTTGTACCATGAAAGATAAGATCTGTAATATGATTATTGACAATGCTAGTTGTGAGGATGTGGTGTTGGCTAAGGCATTGGAGAAGTTGCAGGTCAAGATAGAAAAACATCCCAAGCCTTACTAATATAGGAGATTTCTTCCTAATACATAATTTTATTTTAATAACTGCAATTTTGAAATGCTATCGTAAAATCTATATGCTTATAATTGCATTTTTTGTAATAGTATTTTTAAAAAATGTTATTAAAACTCCTTTTGTTTATTTTAAAAAAATTAAGAAGAAAGAAAAGAAATTCTTGTAGTTGTAGAGTTGTCGAGAAGTAATTGGTAGGGAGGTTGTTGTGGGGCTAGGAAGGGAGCAAAATGCATATAGGTGGGGGATGGGATGTGAAAAATGAGTTGTGTTTGTGTGAGGTGGGGTGACCATAAGAGTCAAGGCTCAAGAGAAACCCGTGACCACTCCTGCTGAGGACAATAACATGGCCTCCTTCTCCTTGTTTCCTCTCATATCTCTTTCAACATTTTATTTAAAGTGTCACTAACTATGTGTTGATCAATTTATTAAAACAGTACTTTCAGAGCAGCAGTTGTGTCATGACTCGCGATCTTCTCTCCAGCTTTTTGTATTTATAGGATGTGCACAACTTGTAGTAGATGTGCCTCTGTAGATACAAATCCATCACATATAGATAGATTTTTCTTTATTTTATCTTCGTGGGTCGCTGTTTATTCATCCATGTCTCGTTAAAATGTGGTTATTCTCACTTTGTTTGTAAAAGCCGAACCTTGTCTTATTATAGATCGAAAACTATCAACATGCATGGGTCCTCAGGAATCCAAGAAAAAGAAACCTAGCTACAATATTCTTCCCTGTCAAATTAGGGCTAATTAAGTGATCAAGAAAATTAACTATCTAGCCAGTAAGAGGAAGAGAGGGTGTAATATAAGCGGCCGGTGACACTTTCTTGGATTTGCCTTTTCCTTTGGATTCTCGAGTATTGTGGAAAAGAAAATCAAACTATAAATTTCCAGAAGGATCCACTTGACTTGCATTATACAAAGGAGGCTGCATACTTGATGAATACTTAAAAAGTTTATATATATATATGGTAGAGAGAATTTTCAATGACAAGGACTCCCAGTTGCTCTCCATCAATTAATGTCACCATCAATATAAATATTTATGTATATATTTAAGTCTATGTGGTTTTAGATTACACTGGAAGCTGAAACCCTAGCTATAGTCAGTGAGAGATACAGTAAAGTTCTCTTTCTTCAATCAAGAATCTATATTCCTAATAAGGTTTGGTTACCCAATTTAGAGATTTAATTGGTCATCAAATTACAACCAGGTAATATACTTTAACAAGAATGATGAAAGCTAGGGTATTATTCTTACCGACTTTTATTAAATATTCATCGAGAAACCCATATTTATTGACTTTATATAAAAATTTCTTAATCAAGTGAGGTTAATTATATGGCCTTGATCGTCACTTTCTTGATACATGTATGCCCCACTTTATGGCCCAACAGCTAGCTTAGACGCCTACTCAGATTCGAGTGGATCTTTTATTCTGAAACGCCAAGAAAGTGCCAATACGAGAAAGTTTAAGTCTTCTTTAAGTGCTTCCAAAACCATTGACCTCAACTTTTATTTTTATTTTCATATTTTAGACAAACCTAGTTACCTAATTTGTGATGGGAATGAAATCAAATATCTCCCACGGTGAAGCCTTTGAGAAGGACCGTCTCCATGATGGACGGAAACGCGTTACTGTAAAGTTCTTCGATTTTTGTTTGCTTTTAGCTGGAATTGTATGACCAGCTAACCTTGAAACAAAAAGATGGAAAACAAGAATGAACAATCAAAGCTACTAGAAACGACAGGTGGTGTTAGGCTCCAAAAGTAACAATTGTATTAGTAAAATTACTTAAATCTAAAATTAACAGGACAAGTCATTCACTTTGTTTAAAGAAAAAAAATGTGGACAACTTGTTGTCTTTTAGTCAAGATTTTGACCATCGAACATCACTAAAAAATGAGTTTTCAAACCCAAAAAACTTAATTTTTTTTATTTTTTTTTCACTTGAAAACCCTAAATTTTTTTAAAAAACCTCAATATATCTATTTTAACCTCAAAATATCATTCAATCAATCAAAAAATACAAAATTAAAATGAATCTGATCTACCTTTTCTAGCAAGATATAAATTTAAAAACACCTCAATGATAGCACTCCTACTATTAAGAGGAGCCTAAAACAAACCATGAGGGGTGTAACTTAACTGGTCAGATTCTAAGTTTGCTCCCTCCCTAGAGGTCACCGTTCGAGTTCCATAAACCTCAGGGCCACTGGAAACTTACATAGTCATTAACTTCAGGGCCCGTGTGATTAGTCGAGGTGCGCGCAAGCTAGTCTGGACACCCACGTTAATGTAAAAAAAAAAAGAAGCCTAAAACACCTCAACCAAGGTTGACATTTTTGGATGCTAGAATACGACCAATCAATAATTTTCTCTCTTATCCTCCTTTGTATTTGACTTTTGCTCTCCTTTCTAAAACTTAAGTACTTATATATATATATATATATATATATATATATATAATAAAGTTTAGGATCTAAACATAAAATCTTGAAACTAAAGGGATAAAATGAGTAAACAAAGAATATTTGGAATAAATGAAATTTTTTGTGTGAATTTAAGAAAAGCATGTTGTTTTTTTTTTTTTTAGTTTGGTTCCTTTTCTTTTAAATTTAAATTCTATTTCATTAATTTGCCCTCCAATTCAATTAGAAATTTTGATCAAATAACTTGAATGTTCAAGAATATGCAAAGAGAATATTCATTAAATTAATAAACCATCAACGGTAGTAGAGGAGTAGTACTATATAACTACTATGCAAGGAAGCAATGTTATCAGCACCGTGAACTACTCCATTCCTTTCCAGTCTTACCAACTGCTCCTCGGTAGCACTTAAACAATAGTGGCTTGTGAGGAAGAAACAATATAAGAAGTTAATTAACTGCGAAGAACAATTCTAAAAAATAATTCAATCGACTATGTTGAGTGAATTTTTTGTTTTGTAGTTGACGGGGGGATTCATTGCCAACATAGGAAGAAAGAGGAGGAAACGTTGCTCCTTATTATGCTATCATTTGTTTTGTAGTTGACGATGGGATTCCTGAAACCACACGTCGCTAGTGGAGGTGGTGTGTGAGACCTACGTGCCACTATTGTTTCAGAAATTTCAGAAGCTTCTAGTGTGCTTCCTGTTTGAATTTTTAGTGTGTGTTTTAAGTTATTGTTAAAATTTGAATTTTTAGGGGTTTGTAAACATAAATGATATTTGGGTATGTTAGTAATAAGTGAAAAAAAGGTGCGTGTGTGTGTTAATATTTTATTTTATTTTGTGTTTAATAATTATTAAAAAAAGGGAAAAAGAAAAAAATTAATTATTCCAATGTTTTAATTGCATATGATAAAAAAATAATTTTTGCTTGTTGTATATAGCCCAATCTTTACAAAAACAAAATTGCATTTTATTTATAAAAAAGAGAAAAAAAATATTTTAGCATTCTTTTAGAAAATGTTTTGTATTTCTTTGCATTTTTTGTGAAATTTATAACAAGCTTTGAAAATTCCTTAAGGATTTGGCTAATATTTTAATAACCCTAAGTTTTCTTCTTTTTTTTCTTTATCTGAAAATTCATGGTGAACATTCTGGTATAAATGTTGGACCTCAAGTAGACTTGTATTTAAATATCAGGTGTTGAGTGCTTATACTGATAGTTATTGGTATACGTAACATCTCACTACCTACTAAGCCCCTATATTACCTTTATTGGGGTAATCACTAGGACAATAAGAGATCCTTTTGAGACCACATAATGCTTACCTCAATGTCTCATATAAAAAGATATAAAATCAGCCTATAAGATATATGTTTCACAATTAAACATTGTTGTATTAAGACATGCTAAACCCCAAAAAGTATCTTGAATTGCATGACTTAAGGCTGATAAAATGGCTACTATTAAAAAGATGACCTTTGTTGAATACAGGTTGGATTCTTAATCCCTACAGTTGTTAGATTGGGGTTTCTTGAGACTGTACGATAGTAAATTGCCATCTCACACATGAAAGCATCCGTGGTAATGGATTTTTTAAGAAATATAGGAGAATAGTGGAAATAAAAAAGGTGTCCGTGCAAAATTCAACAATTAAAGCTTTGATACATTTTTGGGACCCCGAGTACCAGTGCTTCACTTTATGAATGTAGGCATGTGTCCTGCTTTGAAAAAGTATGGTTTACTGACTGAATTCCCTCGAAATCTATACAAAGTCTACTTCCATCAAAGGTGCCTCAAAGTGCTAACTGAATTGGTCAAATTGATCAAAGTTCCATATCTCCATAAGATATTGGAGAAAAATGCTATTAGCCTAAAGTAAAAGATGATTGAAGAGGTATTTGAATAGATGAAGAATGACTCTAGATTTATTAAAGAAAAAAGGAAAAATACTTGCTTTTGAAATCTTTAATTTGGTGTTATTTCCAAACCTCACTGGAATAATCGGTTTAGAGGTGGTTGCATCTTTTCTTTCATATAAGAACACTCAAATGAATCTCACTATGGCGATACTAGCATAAACTATTTTGACACTCAACCATTGTAAGAGGGTTGGCAAAGGATCAATGAGATGTTATAAGCGGATGTTGTACGTATTGCTGATTAGTCATATAGAAACCAAAAATACAATATTTAAGAACTTTTAGTGGTTTCGTCAAAGACTATTGGAGATAGTTAAAGAAGAGGAGTGGAAGGATCTGAGTGAGGAAAACTTGAAAGTAAAATTGTAAGGAATCCTATAAGGAGAAGTGAAGTGGAAAGCCTCATGGATAAGAGCAATAGATTGCTTGATGAGTTATAGGCAAAGACGATGGGTGCCTTTGATGGGAGTGACTAAATATGTCATCTACGAACCTGCGTTGGTTGTCAAACAACTTAAGGGTGTAAGGCATGTGCAAAGGACAACCTTATAATCTCAATTCTCCAGGCTATTCAAGGATTAATCTGCTTTAGAAGTTGTGGAGAACATCAAACAAGACTAGAAGCTTCTGGTATTTGTCAAGAAAGAATCAAATGGTTTTAGAGATCTAGTTACTAGTGAAAAGTATCCAAAATGGAGAAATTTATCATTAATCACCATCCTAATGGCTCTTGGATTTGAAGTCGAGACTTCACAAGTTATTAAAGCAACTAAAATAAAGAGGATTAGCAACAAGGAAGAGTTGAGAGGAGAACAACAAGAAAAGCTATAAATGGAGGTGGATACCAGTAAGGCCCTCAGGATATCCCCCGAGGAGCAACTCTCACTAAAGAGAAATTGAGAAAGTTTGTAAAGCAACAACAAGAGGAAAGGGACAAGAAAATCATGTTCTTAGAGGAGCAATTGAAAGAAAAAAAAAGGCGGCTAAAAACCAAGCTTAGAAAGAACGAGGAGAATTGGAAACATATTAGATGCAAACCAGTGCTGAGCTAGAGGCTTTAAAATCTGATTTCAATGATTGCCAAGAAATGGCTCATATGTTTTCAAAGACCCAAACTGAGTCGTTAAAAAGCCGGATTGAGCAATATTAAAGGCTATACAAGAAGCATGTGATGCTGGAAAGTGAGCTAGTTAAAGCAAAAGCCAAAGGAAAAGTTATTGGGATCTTCAAATTTGATTTGGATAATAATAAATATAAGATCAACTTGTTAGAGAAGAAACTCGACAAAGAAAAGGCCAAAGCAAAACGGAATGAGGCCATCGGTATATACCGACTGAATTACAGACGGAATAGTGTCCGTCAGTAATTGTCACCGCAATTTACTGACCGAATTATTTTGTCGGTAATTCTGTTGGTTTTAGGTAAATTTCTGGTAGTGATTTCAAGCATTGGTGTAGTGAGGAAGCTACTACTCCAGCTACATGGATCTATGGTCTCCCCAATAATATGATGTAAGTGGATGAATGTCCATTACCTATAATGTTATCAGGAACATTTGTGTTCCTACATACAATTCCACCTCTAAGGTCTCAACTATTTTTCTTGGTGAGCCGTCGTATGCTTTTTCCATCATAGTACTGGGTTTCATGTGCGACTTATCAATGAGCATTTCTTTCAATATGTGCCTTAGCAACACATTTAGTGCAGAACCATTGTCAACCAGTACCTTCCCAATCAAATGGTCTTGGAATCACATTGTGATGTACAATGGCTTGTTATGCCTAGTACTGTTAGGACTCAGCTCATCTTCGATGAAGTATAAATAATTTTAGGCCAGGATTCTTCCCACTAAATGCTTCATGGTTTCTTGGTTAATATTTTAAGGCATATATGCCTCATTTAGAACCTTTTGCAAAGCCTTCATATGTGGCTCGAAGCTCAGAATCAATGACAACAATAATATTCTAGCACAAGTTTTCTTAAACTACTCAAGAACACAATATTCACTATGTTTCATCAGCTTTAAGAACTCATTGGTTTCTTCTTCAGTAGCAGGTTTGTTTACTTCCTTCGTGAGATCAACCACTTCCTTAACCTTAACTACGTGCTCTAAAAGGAGTACCCGTAGTTATGAGTGTAATCTCCCTTATATGTCACTATAGGTTTGGATAGGATTAGTTTGGGAAACCCGCCTGCAATAAATTGCACCCAACACATTTCTTTGCTTTTGTACATCCATCATGGATACCTCTCTATTCTGTTGCGATGTCGCAGTCACAAAAATTAATTACCCTAGCTTAAATAAACAAGATATTATAGAGCAAGCAAGGGGTCAATCCCACGAGGAAGGTTTAATTTAGATTTTTATGCTATACGATATGCAATTGGAGGATTTTAAGATTATCTAGGTTATAGCAGAATAAAACAATCAAGCTAAATTAAATAAATCAGAAAACTATCAAGAGAATAAACCTTGGTTTTAAGTAGACGTCCACCTATGAAAATCAAAACTGATCATTGAAATGAAAAACCAATTTATATTCTGAATCTTTATCTTTTCTTAACATTAGTTAGTTAACCGATCCGCAATGTAACTAACTCTAACAAGTAAACAACCATAGTGTCCATACTAGTAATTTTATTAAATGACAGCCTTAAGAACTAGATAAATTGATTAATCTAGACAACATAATTGTCCGCAATTCATATTTGATTTGTTCGAATGTTCTCCCTAAGATTAATAACGTAGATCCGCCACAATTATTAAACTCAGTTGCTTCACAAGTTTATATACCACAACTCCGGTTTTGATATCAAACTTAGCAATATATTGTCTATAATAATAACTTAGAGTCCTGTTGCGATGTCGCGGTCACACAAATTAATTACCCTAGCTTAAAACACAACACACAAGTAGTATAGAGCAAACAAGGGGTCGATCCCACGAGGAAGGTTCAAGTCAGATTTTTATGCTAGATGATATGCAATTTGGGGGGGTTTGGATTATCTAGACTATGACAGAATCAAACAATCAAGCAAAAATTAAATAAAACAAAAATTTATCAAGAAAACAAACCTTGGTCGTAAGTAAACATCCACCTATAAAAATCAGAACTGATCATAAAATGAGACATCAATTTATACTCTAAATATCTATCTTTTCTTATGTTGATTAGTTAATAAATTCGTTGTATAACTAATCCTAACCATCAAACAACCACAATATCCGCACTAATAATTTCATTCAATGGCAGCCTTAAGAACTAGATGAGTTGATTAATCTAGACAACATAATTGTCTGCAGTCCATGTTTGATTTGATCGATCGAATGTTCTTCCTAAGATTACTAATATGGATCCGCCACAATTATTAATCTCATCTGTTTCACAAGTTTATATACCACAACTCCGGTTTTGATAGCAAACTCAGCAATAGATTGTTCACAATAACTTAGAGTCCGCTCTAGCAGTTAAAATAAACAATTATGGAAAATAAGCATAGGAGAACAAACATATTCATTCATTATATAAACTTAAAAGAAAAGGTAAAATAGATCTCATAGTTCTTGAAATCCAAAGGTTTATGTGTCCTTGCAACCAAGAAAAAGAGTTTAGCCTTACATGTTTGTTGAACAACTAATAAAAAAGAAATAAGAAAACATGATTTCAGGTTTGTGGAAGAGAAGAGGCATTTTTTATATCTTGGATGGCTCTCCCCCCTTCTCCTCTCTCATTCTTTTTATATCCTAGGAAACCCTAGTCACTATTTTACAAAATAGTCCTCCCCTAAATACACAGTTTACATTTAAGTACTTTAATAAATATTTTCATAAAAATGAGAAATAGCCTTGCATGAAATCTTCAAGCTTTGACTTAGAGGAGCTAAATTGCAAAAATAAAAACTTGGATGTTTGTTTGGATGCTTCGGGACGTAATTTGGACTCATTTCTTCACAATACCTGTTTGTTGGCAGAATTTATTTGTCATCTTAGAAAAATCATATCCCCCTCATATGAGATCATTTTTTGCTTCAATTTGGTATATGGATAGGTCTTTAAGTCAGGAATCCAACAAAATTAAGTTCGTATCAAATGGACTTCTGTAGCTCCAGATATTCAAGTCGGAATGGTCGAAAGTCAACATTGACAGATTGTAAGATTTGACTTTAAAGCTGTGATTTCCATGCTCTTCTTTATTTTATTTTCTTGCCTTAGATTTCCAAAAAGGTATGGATGTTAGCTTTTTAATGCCACTGGAATCACTTCATTTTGACCTCTGAAGCTTATACTCTGCACAAACATCGACTGAAGGTCAATTCTACCAATTACCTCCAATTTACTTCTTTTTACATCTTTCTTCCAAAAGTGCCTTCAAAACATAACAAAGAATATCAAGGCATTTTATATATAAAACATAGGCAAAACACTAGTTAAATGTGGATGAAACTATCGAATAATATGGTTGTATCAAGTCCGCTCTAACAATTAAAATAAACAATCATAGGAAAAAAGTATAGGAAAACAAACATATTCATCATAAAGTGAAAAGAAAAGGTAAAATAAATCTAACAGTTCTTAAAATTTGAAAGTTTATGTGTTTTTGAACCAAGAAAAAGAGCTTAGCATTGCATGTCTATTGAAAAACTAATCAAAAGGAAAGAAGAATGCATGATTTTAGGTTATTGGAGGAAAGGGTGTGTTTTTCTTCTCTTCTAGCCGCCTCACTCTCTTCCTTTCTCTCTTTCTTTTTATTTGATGCAGAACCCTAATCTCTCTTTCCTAAACAAGGAGAAATAGCCTTGCATAAAATCCTCAAGTTTTGACTTTGGACTTAGAATAGTTAAATTGCTTAAATAAAGACTTGGATGTCGGTTTGGATACTTTGGGAAGAAATTTGGACTTGTTTCTTCACAAAACCTGTCTGCTTGCAGAATTCATGTGTCATCTTAGAAAGATCATATCTCGTTCATATGAGCTCATTTTATGCTAAATTTTGGTAGGCTGATAGGTCATCAAGTCAAGAATCCAACAAAATTTTGGTAAGCTCAAGATATTCAAGTCGGAATGGTCGAAGGTCAACATTGGCAGAATGCAAGATTTGTCTTTGAAGGCTGTGATTTTCATGCTCTTTTTTTTCTTCTTGCCATATATGTATAGAAAGGTATGGATGCTAGCTTTCTAATGCCCTTGTAATCACTTCATTTTGACTTCTAGAGCTCAAGCTCTGCACAAAACATCGATCGGAGGTCAAATCTACCAATTATCTCCAATTTACTTCTTTTTGAATCTTACATTTAAAAGTGCCTTCAAAACATAAAACAAAGAATATCAAGGCATTTTATATATAAAACATAGGCAAAATACTAGGTAAATGTGGGTAAAACTATCAAATAATATGGTTGCATCACATTCATCCCTTTTTTTATTCGAAGAATCCCTCAAATCATCATTTGTATCACCTTGTCACGGAAGCCTTCACATTGGTTATTCATGTGGCCTTCTTCATCGTGATACTTACAGAAGTTCATGCTACCTTCTTTGTACCTACTTTTATCATTATCTAATAAATTATATCCATTAGCACTTTTAAACACCATAGGTATTCCACCTCTATTGCATTTACCAATCCACTACCCGAAGATGGGTGGATAAAATTTGAAAAAACTCCAAACATGAGTACAAATCCCTTGCCCAATCTCTCTTCGAGCCGAGTTGTCGCTTGAGTTTAAACAAAGGTGGCGAGTCAATTAGAAGGATATTCAGCATAGGCATTTCTAAGTGCTTGCTTAAGTAAGCTAGTGATGCGAGCCATGCCAACCTTCAGAGAATCCAATTCTTCTTGGAAATGAGTATCACGGTAAGCACGCTCTTCATCTTTGATATTTCTCATTCTGAGTTAAGTGTTGTAGACTTTATGGATTGGAGCTCTTTGGGGACCTATATTTCAACCTGGAAAGAGCTAATCCATGAATATATGTCATTATATGGATGCAAATATATGCACATGCATATTGGGTATGGATTAACCTGTTTAAAGAGCTAATTTGTGACTTCCTTATAAAATATAGGAAGAATCCATAGTTTAATGGATTTGGAGTTTTTCCAGGTCCTTAAATCGATTAAATCTCATACACATTAGAAAGTACCATAAAAGTGGGTATGAGCCCTTTTTCATTCATCAAAGCTAAGTAGTTCAAACAAGGAGTTTTTCTATGTTTCTACTCAAATGGCATTCCTCTATTAGCTACATTCTTGATAAAAGCTGAAACTTCACTCAAATACTCTTTGTATTTATGAACGTTCTTGCAAATGTTTTCAGTCATAACTTATTTTCCTTTCGGGTCACCATATCAATAAGTCTGTCGATTTTTTCAATCTTGAAGCAATGATCCATTACTTGCGACTAACGATTCGTTGTTCCTATCCAGTATCTAAATTATCTTCTCTAACTATTGGATCTGGTTTTATCCCTTTGAAGTTATTCATTCTCTATATCAAGTTCAGCTATCTTTGTATTTAGTTGTGCATTGAAGCTGTTGATGTAGTCCTGCCACTCCTCGACTTACTCTTTCATTTTCTTCACCTTTTCTTCTCAAAATTCAAGTTCAGACTGGACTGTAGAGACTCAGTCTCACAAGGCATTTGCTCTACTCAAGTATTCCCTCATATTTAACTTAATCACCTTTTAATTTGCTTCTCCTTCATTATCAGCTTGGACCTTGTATTTAGCTCTTAAGCTTCTTTCTTCTTCAATAATAAGATTAACCAATTTGTTCTTCTTCTTTTTTACCTCTAGCTTCATTCTATTATGATCCCTCTCTTTTTCCAAAGCAGCTATTGACTTCTTGTCAGCACGTCTTGCTTTCATAGGTTTTTTTCAGAGTCATCAACTCTTTTTCTAGCATTACATGTTTATTTACCATGTCATCATATTTGACAATTCTTTCTTCCAACTGTTCCTGGATTCCACACACAATTTCCTCAGAAAAGAAGTGCTTTTCTTGCACTAAATCTTAAATCAATTCAACTATCTACTCATCCTATTATTTCAACTATTGGTTCAGAAAGGTCTTCATCTTTTTTTCTTGCAAAAACTGGTTTTCTAAGAATTTTTGTTCACTCTTGTAGTTGCTCAGTTCAATCCTCAGCCTATCCAACTCATCTTGCAATTTTTCTTCATTATTTACCCTTTTCCTCTTGGGTTCTATAGTGGTGAATGATTCCTCCTTGCCGATTGAATTTTGGCTTTGCATTACCATACTTTTGAGTGCCCTGGATAATACCACTTCTTTATATTAAGTAATTAGGGCTAGCTGAAGATTGTTTTTACTGCTCCTTTCTGTAGACCAAAACAAGTTGCCCCCAATCACATTTAATGGCGTCTAGCTTGACTAAAGAGTTAGCTTTTTTTTAACAAAGCAGTAAACTCAGCTAATCCCTAGGTTCTCGGTACGTACTATGTTCCTCTAAAATGCCTAACTACCAGCAAGGGTGAGTAGATGATATAACCAATCAAACCAATTTGTGAGACCCATGCTTTGTCACCATAACTCATAAGATAAGACACAGACTCCCACCCAAAGAGCTTTCCACTTGAAATTACTTTAAGGGAGTGCTTGGTATTTTTTTCACTCATGTCTTCTCATCTAGGTTGTTCTATTCTTTGCTTAAAACAACCCAAGGGGTCTCATGTTGAACCACAAAAAATTATTAAAAACTTCTCTTGATGTCTCTAAGTGATTGACTATCCACATAAATAATAGGGGAACTCAATACCATATCGCTCCTTTTTCATGCAATCTACAATGATTTAAGGACAAGAAAATGTCAGCCAAGATAGCCGAGGTTAAACAAAACTTACCAGAAGATGGAAAAAGCAAGTGTCTGGTATCTATCTTCACTTAGCTTTCCCTTTTCTTTATATGTCTTCAGCTTATTTTCAATCAACTTCCACTTAAATCCTTCATTAGATGTTTTGTATTGATTAATTTGGTCTAGATGTAGTTTCGTGACCTCAACAGTTGTGTCTTCGATTCTTTGTTTGAAATATACTTTATAAAGGTCATTTAGGAAATTTAAAATCCGGGCATACTCTTCAATGGTGGGGGTCAAGTCAATGTCTCCAAAGGTGAAACATTTATAACCCGGATTTCGAAAATGCCTTAAAACCTTGACTGTTGAAATTTGAATTGGGATCCTTATCAGGTGGGCAATTCTCCTATATTTTCTTGCAAATAAAGTTTCATCCATATACCCCAAGAATGATATAAGCTTTTTTATGTGGTCTACGAAGTAATGTACTTTGGTCATGTGCGGTAATTCCCCAACCTTGGTCCTTGGGTAATCCCCTCCAACTAATTACTGTAGAGTTCAGGATTTTAATCAGGTTTGCAAAAATGAATTGTTAAGGAGTTCATACCCTAAGACAAGGTTCTAGGCTATTATATGAGGGGTAGGCTTTCCACCTAGTCTTAAAAGGGTCTATAATCTGCCTAATGACTACCTTTCACGAAGCCAGTATAAGGGCTTACAAAGAACAGTTGGGGTATAGTGTGACCACCATTACCAAGTAAATGCTCAACTCATGGTTAGATGTTTCACGACTCTGAACCCCTACTGGAAGTCATGAGGCAGACCGCTACTCCCCACTTAACCTAGAATTGGGTTTATCCCCAAAATTTTAAATGCATGAAAGCAGTAATGCATACCTGATGTACTTATGCATGAGCAATATGTAAAATGCATGTTATAGTAAAGAAAAATATGCTAAAATTAAACATACCAAAATAAACAGGCAAACAATCTAACAAGCAAAGCTTAGTCCAACTAGACAAGTCCCTAGTAGAGTCGTCATCCTGATGTGATGTGCATGACATTGAATGACAAAGCTGCCTCCTGGAAGTAAAAGGGGGGTTTGGGGGTTTAATCATAAAATTATAAATATAGGATTCAGGAGTCGCTATCTAGTATTATAGTTACTAGGAAACTTAACGATCTGCGAGAATCTAGGTAAGGGGACTAGGTACATAAGGAAAGATGCATCACCCCTAGTACACCCTACCTAAGGTAAATTGCATTGTTTGTTGATTGTTTTTATAAGTTATGTCTCTATACGTTGGTCTCGTCTAAGGTTCAAGATAGATTTCTCTTCATAAGGAAATTTCTACCTTATTGGATTAAGTCCTAACCATTCTAAGGTTTATATTTAACATCAAATTTATTTATTAGAAACTAATTATTATGGAATTTCTGGTATTTTAGCCCAATATTAATGAATGATCATAAACTGCTTATGATATCCATTTCGCATTTAAAACATGATTTTGTAATTTTATCCATGATTTCAATCAATTGACTTTATAAAAATTAAGTTTGGTCCTCTAAAATTCTAATGTTTTTGATTAAGCTCAAATTGGGCTCCCAAACTTAATTTTTCACCAATTAAGTCCCTAATAAAATTAATTTAACTCATTAAAAGTATAATTAACTCCTTGCACCTAATTAATTTTTTTAATTTAATTCAAATTAATTCTTAAACATAATTAAACTTTTAATTTGGCCTATGATTAAATCAAATTGGCCTGTTAAAAATCTAATCAAGTCTTTGAACTTAATTTTCATACAGATCCTTCCAATAATCATTTAATTTGACCTTGAATATGCATTATCTCTTTAGTCTTGGGTACAATATGTTATGATTAGGCTCATAATTCCACCCAAAATTACAGCTTGATCTTTTTTTATTTCTGAAACCTTCATCAGCCTGTTTTTACCAAGTTGCCGGTGTTCTTGCTATTATTGCTTTTGTTTTTTATTTTTATTTTGAAAGGAAAAAGATAAATTTGGCATCCCCTTTGGTTTGTCACCAATCCTAGTCCGTATTTTCACCAACAACAAATTTATTCATATGTTCGACATCCAATCCAAGTTGAACAAGTTTGTCATTAATCAACACAATATCTTGTTACTTATCTGTTTACAACTTGTCAACAACATCAATCTTTTATTCATATTTACTAGTAAAACTATCAAACTTGTTTGATAGTACTTGTAATTGTTCAATTATAAGAGGGACTAAGAGGTTGGTTTGGGGAGTTTTAGGCTGAAAAGAGGTAAACTCTTTAGGATGTGACCTCTTTTTACTGACCACAACTTTAGATTTTACAATAATTATAGCTTAGATCTTTCTGTAAATATTGATCGTTGGCTTAGTGTCACGTGAAGGTACTTTGACCATGATTTAATCCCTAGATATCAACCCACTAAAAGGAAGACTCACCTCCTTCCCAGTTGTAGCTTTTGTACGACATCAATAAAGTGAGTGTCTAGGTCAATAGGACATTAGTAGCAATAACATATATGAACCGAGCGTTCTCAACTATAAGCTCAATATGTCTTCCAATGGACTAGAGATTTGTTAGCATAATTTTTTCTAACAGTTGGTGAGAAGGTAGCATAGTGTTCATAGGTAGTCTGTGTGCTTTGGCAAACCATTTTGATCCTTTAAGGCCAACAATCAGATTACTCATTTAAGTCTTTGAAGGGGCTCCTAAGCCCTTATAAGGAAAACTAGAATATGTGATTTCAGGTAGCTCATATAACTTCCTAATAATAGTAGGAGACAACTCAAGGGTTGGACCTTTAATAATGGATGTAATGGAGTAGTCATAAAGATTGAAAGGCTCACAATTTGCATAGAACTTCTTAACTACTTCAACTTATGGAA
The DNA here is from genome assembly GCA_019202695.1 of Populus x sibirica. Classification (NCBI taxonomy): domain Eukaryota; kingdom Viridiplantae; phylum Streptophyta; class Magnoliopsida; order Malpighiales; family Salicaceae; genus Populus; species Populus x sibirica. Next base: position 1,082,580 of record JAGMVL010002394.1, on the reverse strand, counting down.
CATACGCTCCTTTAGTTAATTTACCCCATTGTCTTTTCTTAAAGATGTCTTCTATGAATGCAAATGTAGGGTTAGAAAAATCACTTACAAAAACTTATCTTTTATCTAATATGTTTTTCTTAGAGAAGTTGTCTTTATAAGCCATATGTGCACTAAATGAAGTGAAGCGATCAATTTTTCCATACTATATTGCACATATAAAGAAACTAGCCACTTATTTGCCATTTTTCCATACTATATTGCACATTTAAAGGAACTAGCCACTTATTTGCCATTTAAGGGATGGACTGAAGTCTTTTTAAAGGATGAGGTCTCCAGTTTTTCCTCATTGGAAAAATTTGAAACATGGGTATCGAATATCTTCTTAGCTCATACATTATAACGTCCCTTCAAAAAAAAATGTATTAGCCTTTTTAAGAAATGATAAATCAAAATAAATATGTTCTGGAAATGTAGAGCACAAAAGATTGTAAAAATAAAACTATTTTTAATAATCTTTTCTAAGAAATTTCAGATCAAGATAGGATAGCCTTACTATTTTAACAGAAATGTTATGAAAGATAGAGAGGATGAGTAGATGCTTTATCTCATAAATTGGTTTTGTAATTATCAAAAAATGTCAAGTAAAGATGAAAAGAATTTATGGGAAATTATGAGATGAGTACCTTAAAACAAGAAACAAAGAGAGAGATAATGATGATTGTGTGTTTTGATAAACAAGGCTAATAGCTCAACTCTAAAAAATCTATTTTTCTCTTGTTCTCGCTTATATCAAACTTCATGATCTGCACCTATTATCTCTCTTAAGATCACATGTCGGTGTTATAAAAAAGATTTGACTCTTTAGACTAACCATTTCTCTTTTTGTTTTATAAATCAGTTAGGCCACATCATTTTCACATGTATATTTAATTGTACACTTACATAAAGATATGAACATAGATAAAGTAACCTAATTTTCTAACCTAAAAATACTCACAATTGATAGATTGGAAGGAGATGCTTATCTTATTGGTTAATCTTCATTCATGAATTCATATTTTTTTATTTGAAGTGTGTGAGTGAGAAAGACAATAGTTCTATTTTAAAATATCTTTCTCCATCTTCGTCTCTTTTTATATGAGATATACTAGCAAGGAGTAAGCATACCTTGAAAGTTAAACTTTATGTTAGGGCCTAGATACAAAAAATTTTCACTCATAACATAAGATTTGATGAACTCCATTATTTTCATTATGTAATTGCTCGTCTATTTCTATAATGAGCAATTGATTTTTTCTTCAAAGAATTGGAAAGTAGAAAGGATCCATACTGAAGTGTTCATCTACTTCCACAATGATGTGAACATTTGACTTTTTCTTAAGGATCTTTTAAAAGAAGTGTCTTAACTGCTTGTGTACTAGGTTTAACTAGTTTAAGTCAATTTAAGGTTACTCCCCCTTAAGTATTAACATACTTGTATTTAAATCAATTTTACTTTTCTAACAATCAGTAAAATAACTTGAATTCCTCATAGTATGTAAGATGATACCTTTAGTTGGTCTTCCAAAAGAATAATGTTTCAATAGTGAAGACCATACCAAATAAAATTTGTCTCGATCCCATCAAAATAAAATTTATGAGGTTGCACATATTAGGTATACTTACAAGATTTGCTTATACGCTTCAGTGTTATCAACATGTCACCTGTGTGAAAAAACATATAAAAACACATAAAAACTTAGTGCACATATTTTTTTTACAAAATTTATCTCTTTTAAGAATTAGGTCATGTCACATACACAAATAGCTTTCCTAAGAAATTCAAATCTTAGATCATCTAGAGGTTTTGTGAATAAGTCAACCAATTGATGTTCGGTGTTCACATGTTCTAATGACATAATATTTGATTAAACTAAGTCTAATGAAGTGATGTTTTATATCTATATATTTTATTCTTGAATGTTGCATAGGATTTTTTGAGATACTAATTGTACTATAATTATCACAATAAATAACCATTGTATCTTGAGAGAAACCATAATCCTCTAGCATCTTTTTTATCCAAAGAAGTTGTGTGCATCAACTGCCTACTACAATGTACTCAACTTCTGAAGTAGACAATGAAATTGAATTCTATTTCTTACTCATCCATACTACCAAGTTGCCACCAATATAAAACACCCTTTAACATTGCTTTTTCTGTCATCATAATTACCTACCCAGTCAAGATCTGAATAGCCAACTAAACACAAGTTTAAATCTTTTGAATACCATACACCATAGTCAATTGTAACACTAAGGTATTTTAAGATTATTTTAACTGTTATAAGATGTGATACTTTAGGATTAGCTTGAAATCTAGCACAAACACCCATACTAATATTAATACCAAGTCTACTAGTGGTAATGTAAAGTAAACTCCCTATCATGCTTTTATAAAGTGTAGAATCAGCACATTTATCTATAGGATCTAAGCTAATTTTAATAGATGTGCTCATAGATGTACAAGCATGACTCTTTCTTTTCATGCCAAACTTCATAACCATATCTTTAGCATACTTAGACTGAGAAATAAAAATTTTATTTTCACTCAACTTAATTTGTATGCAAGAAATAAGTTTAACTCACCAATTATACTCATTTGAAATTCAGATTTTATTTTTTTAGCAAACTCATGCGAAAATGAATCATAAGTAGCTCCAGAAACAATGTCATGAACATAAATATGAGCAATGAGTAGATGTTTACCAGTTTTTCTTATGAAAAAAGTCATGTTAGCTTGTCTTTTTTGAAACAGTTATCTAAAAGATATTTTGTTAACTATTCGTACTATGCTTGTGGTGCTTGTTTAGACCATAAAGGGATTTCTTCAACTTGTACACATGGTTAGGAAACAAATGATTAGTGAAACCTTTGGTTTATTCTACATGGACCTAATCATTTAGAATTTCATTTAAGAATGCACTCTTCACATCCATCTAATATAGATTGAAATTCAAGTGTCAAGTAATTGCAAGCAATATGCGAACAAATTCCAAATGAGCTACTGGTGTAAATATTTCATAAAAATCAATCCCTTTAATTGGAGTGTATCCTTGTGTTAGAAATCTTGCTTTGTTTCCAATGATTGTTACATTCTCATCTAATTTGTTCTTCAATATCCACTTGGTTCTAATTATATTTGTGATTATTAAGACGTGGAAACAGTTCACATACATCATTTCTTATGAAATGATTTAGTTCCTCATGAATGGCATTGATTAAGATTTCATCTTTTAGAGCATGTTTAACCTTCTTAGGTTCAATTCGCAATAAATAATAGATATATGAGACTTGATTCATAACTTTTTTTTCTTAATCTTATACCTTTATCCAATTTTCCAATAATTTTCTCCTTATGATAATTGTGTTTTATCCTTGAGGAAGGTTTTTTTATCTTGTGACTGTTCAGAAATGTGTGAAGAACTCTACTCATGGTCTTTTTCATCTTATTCTGATAAGGTTTCTTCAGTTATCTCAATGTTGTTACCAAGATCTTCCTTGACAAATTCCTTTAGATTATCATCAACAACCACATTGATTGGTTCCATACTAGTTTGAGTTTGTAGATTGTAGACATTGTAGGCTTTACTATATGATGAGTATCAAAGAAAGATTTCTTTATCACTTTTGTTATCAAATTTATGTAAGTTTTCTCGATCTTTCAAGGTATAGCAAGAACTTTTAAACACTTTGAAGTATTTGACTGTGGACTTTTTATTGTTCCATAACTCATAAGAAGTGAGTTTTGTTTTAGGTCTAAACACAACACAATTCAAAACATGTATAACAATGTTGATAGTTTCCTTCTAGAAGTATAATGCAACTTTTTTACTATTTAGCATGGTTTGATTCATTTCTTTTATAGCTTTATTCTTCCTCTTAACTATACCATTTTATTGAGGAATGATAGGAGAAGAGAATTCTCGATGCATACCTTATTCATCATAAAAATATGAAAGTTAGTATTTGAAAATTCTTTTTCATGGTCACTTCGAATTCTAAAGATGAAAAGATTGATTTTTGTTTGTAGTCTTCTGAACAGTTTGCTTGCAAGATCAAAGGGTTCATAATCCTTTTTTTTAACAGAATAGCACAAGTATATCTTTAATAGTCATCCATAATGACCATTATATACTTCTTTTCACCCAGACTCTCAGTTTGAGTCGGACCTATTAGGTCCATATGGAACAATTTAAGAGGTCTTGAGGTTAGAATGTTAGTAGTCTTCTTGTGTTAAGCTTAGTTTGTTTCCCTTCATGACATCCTCCATACACCATCTTCCTGACTGTTTATATATTTGGTAGACGATGTATAACTTCCATTTTAAAGGTCTTTTACAAGTCTCTAAAGTTGATATGACCAAGGCGTTGATGTCAAATATCAATATCATCCAGTGTTACCATATGAAAACCTAATGTGGTCAAGGTTGAAACTCCATAACAATTGTCTAAGGTTCTGGTACCTTTCATGATCCATCTGACAGCACGATAGTAGATGTTGCATTCATCTTTATAAAATTGCACACTATGATTCCGATTACAAAATTGACTTGTACTTAGTAGGTTAGCTTTAAGACCATTTACATAAGGGGCGTGGCGTGATGGCAAAGGGCTTAAGATCTCGCACAGCAGGTCTCGAGTTCGAGTCAGGGCGTGCACCTCTTGTAAGAGCCTGGAACAGCTGGGGTTTTACTCGTTCACCTAGGCCCACAAAGTACGCTTTCCGGGGGGTGGGGTTTCCTCGAATCAAAAAAAAAATTAAGACCATTTACAAACAAAACATTATAAAAAATAGGTAATCTAAGAATGTTAATACTTCTTTTACCTTTTATAGTAGCTATGCTTCCATCTCTAAAGGTCATTGAACCTCCTCTTAAGGATTCAATTTTTTAAAACTGACCTTTATCTCCTAACATTTGTCTAGAACAACCACTATCTAAGTAGCATAAATTGTTATTAATTATTTTTAGTGATGTATGTGTTATAAGACATGTTGTCTTTTTCTTAACTACCTACTAATTTTTTATTTTTGCTTTGTTAGAATTTTCAAAGTCTTGAGATTTCTCAAAACCTGCTAAGCTATCAAGTTTCCTTGCTATAATACATAATAAATTTAATACTAAGTCAATTTTATACTCTAGATCTTGACTTTTATTAGCAAATTCATTTCCTACATTGAAATATTTCATTTTTATGTCTCCTACAATTCTACATTGCTAAAAAGTAGGAATAAAATTACCTTTCAACTTTCTTGTTTGGACTTTGTTTGACTTGTCTCTAGGCATGACACTCTTTTCTAGTTTACCTTATATAAAGGTAATTCCTATGGAAGAGGAAGCTACTGACATATATTGATTGAATTTCTATACATCGTGTATCTTAAACCTGTATGATTAATGCTTACCCTTTAAGCTTTCAAAAGTCCATCAAGTTTTTGTGCAGCTGACTATTCCTTTGCATGTTAACAACATTGTCAACTCTTTCTCAAATGATTTGAGCTTAATGAGATATCTAGATATCTCTACTTATGATAACTTTAAAGCCTCAGCCAAATTGTTCTTCTTTTGTTAGCTTGTTGAATAACTTTTTATTCAATTTCTTAACTTTCATTACTTCATCACAGAAGTCATCATAAGCTTTCTGCAAGCTTAATTCATTATTAGCAATCACATAAGTAATATCTGAATCACTAGAATAATTAATAGTTTTATTTATGTTAGAATTATTTAATGTATTAATTGTTTTGTTAATGTCATCAATACATCTATTAACAAGAGTAGAAAGAGCGACAAAAATAAATTCATTATTAGATGATGATTTAAAATTTTTAGAATCGGATTCATCACTTAATGTAACATTAAGTTCTTTTCCTTTATTTCTTTTAAAATTAGGACACTCATTTCTTAAGTGACCATATCCTGAGCATTCAAAACACTTAACTCTTTCTTTAGATTTAGTTTTTCTTTTACTTTTATTTTCTGACTCAATTATTTTGGCAAAATCTTTGTCTTTTTTATCTTTACCATTGTTTTTTTTTTCTTAAACATGAATTTTCTAAATTTTCTAGCTACAAAAGCAATATTTTCACTATTAAGATCATCATCAGAAGAATAATCATGTTCTTTCTTAATGGATTTGAGCGTCATGAACTTACCTTTCTTTTAATGAGATAATGTAGATTTATAAGTTTGTAAGGAACCTACTAGTTCCTCAACATGTATAGTGTCCAAATCCTTGTTTTGTTCTATAGTTGTTACCTTTGGTCGAAATTTTTCAAGCATATATCTTAGAATCTTCCTTACAGTTCACAAGTCCTTCATTTTTTCTCCTAGAATTTAGAATATCGTTAAGTTTTACATTTGTAATTTGTAATTTTTCTTCGTAAAGATTTTTCTTCCAGCATTCTTATCTCCTTAAATCTTGAAGTTAACATTTGTAATTTGAAAGTTTTCACCATCTTTATCCCGTCGTGAGTAACTTCAAGAATATTCCAAGTTTCATTGGTTATATCACACATGGAGATTCTTTTAAATTCACCAGAAGACACTACCATGAATATAACATTCAGGCCTTTATTATTCCAATTACAATAAGTGGATTCATCTTTGGTCCAGTTGCAGAAAAGAGTTTCAGGCTTGGTTCATCCATGCTCTACCGAGTGTCATACTTTCTAGTCTAGTGATTTAAGAAAATCTTTCATCCTCACCTTCCTGTAGGCTACCTCACTATTGAATTGTTATGGTGATGTCAGTGTTGACATGTTCAACAAGGAAAATAGATCTCACTCTAGAATAAGTGAACTTGTTTTGATACCACTTTACAATCTCATTACTATTCCTTGTATGTTAAAAGCAATTTGCTAACACTTTATGAACACTAATTAGTAACCAAATAAATATAAGTGTGGAAAACTTAAATGAACAAGTTATTTGGTAATGAAGGGAAAACCTTTAGAAGAACTATTCAAAAGATTAACAAAAAAACTCTCTAGAGCATCCAAACACAGGATAAACAATTTTCACTAGTTTACAAGATTACAAGAGAAGTTTTTTTTTTTTAACTATAAATCCTTTATGTCTATACTACCTTGTCAAGACAAATACTCCATTTTATCTTTTACCACAGTAGTTTGCCACAACATCTAACGATATTCAAATTGTTGTCATCCTAACTAGAACATTCAGTTGCTAGCGGTTAACACAGGAACCCCCCAGGAGTTTACAGGATCTCCAACTCTTCAGCGAACAATTCTTCTTGAGAATTTTCTTTACACTCCACTCATGTGTTAAGATTATATGTTGCGACACTCTGTGTACGTAACTCCTTAGTTGGTTTGGCACTCTTTCTTCGCTGCAAGTGCTGCTCCACCGACTTTCCTTATATACACATCCATGTAAAAAGAATAGGAACATTTGATAAAAATTATCTTTAAGCTTCCTAGTCTGTTATGTTCTTAACAAACTGCAAATCATGTTCCACAAAAACACAATAGTTACCTTCTGATAAGTTCAAATAAGTTTTTTTTATCACTCTTTTATCTTCTCTTGTTATTTATATTCTTATCTTATTAAAAAGTGAATTAAGGAACAATCAACTCTTCCTATGTGTTCAGGAATAACCTTGAATCAATTAATATTTGTCTAATTGATAAATGAATTAAGTAATGCTCTGAATAAAGATGGATGGTGTAAGAATATGGAGACGAGGCAGAGGGAGGCAACTTCCAAGTGAGGTCTATAACTGCATGGAATTTGCATTCGACTCGAGAACCAGTCACACCTCGTCGGCTGCTAAAGAAAATCTTCCACCGATCTTCCTCTCTGGCCTGAGAGAATTATATATGCAAATATGGACCCACATGTATTATATTAGGCATCAGGGGTTAGTTGAAGAGTACTAACCCCAAAGTTCTCGTGGCCCGGACCAGATTGACGGTCGTCGACCCTCTCTCTTGGCATTTTTTGCTATGCCTTTAAAATGTTTAATGCATATATGGAACAGTAAGATCTAGTGAACATGATAATCAATCAAAGACTCCAGCTAGAGCTACATGTACAAACAAATTATTACGCCGAGTTGATGTATGCTTGATATAAGCTGCAAGTAAAAATCTCAGACGGCATTAAATGCTACAAATCCAGACGAAGGGAGGCTATACAGTCTACAGCATACAAGGTGGGGTTTCTGGGCCGAACACACCGACCATTTAGACTGTCAGAGATTGTTCTTTAAACGTCCAAACAATCTAGTGATGTGAGGATACTCCTACCAACTGCTGAGTCCTTGTTAGGTGGGTTAAATGACGTTCTACAATAACTCATTTTTATACGAAAAATAAAAATAAACATAAATAATTAATAAAAATCATTATCAATCAATTACCCAGCAACCGAAGAAAAAAACAAACCCTTACTTTTTAGAATGAAGAGTATAGTGGATGAGTTGAATCCACCCAATTCATGTTAGTATAGAGACTACATATACCACATCCTCATATGTGATTCACGACAAAAATGGAGATGGACACTTTTGTCCATTTGAATGAGTCAATTCATCTCTTGGAATAATTTAAATAATGCTAAAATTTTAATTTTATTAAAGTCTTTGTTAAAGTTTAAATTAAGATTTATTATTCTTTTTAATTTATCCAAACAAGTGGAAAATGTTTTTTTAATCCTCAATTTCTTCCAATTTTATCAAGTTTAGGATTGATAAAATCAAATCTTTATCTTTCTTCTACACAATCTCCAAATAATATTACACGCATAACAAATATATAAAAATTAATAATAAAAAGAAACAAGCTAGACACGCAGGCTTGAACTTTAAGATCTCACCCATGTATATGGGCTCTTTTTGTGTGTCTATAAAAGAAAAAAATTATTTAACCCATTTGGGTCTATAACATCTAAGCTATTATTTTTTTATATTTTACTTTATTTATTTATATTATTTTTTAAATAATTTTTAAATTTATATTTCAATTAATATCGTTCATCTGTGATTTTTTTATTTAACTTTTTTTTATAGATATTTTTATAAAATTATTTTGTGTGTTTAATTTTTATAAAGTGATTTTTTAAATTTTTTTATCTTTTGAAATTTTTTTTGAAAATAAAAAATGTTTATTTTCAGATAATATTTCTGATTTATCTATAATTTTTTTTATCTTGCATATCATTTTATTTAAATAATTTAATGTGTGTGTGACTGTTATATTATCATTTGATTGAATTAAAAAATTATTTTAATTAAAAAAATTTAGCAAACACAACCGGATAAATATCTTATTTTATAAGATTAAATATCTTGATTTATACATGTCTCTTTATTTTTTTACCTTTTTATTTTTAGTTATCATTTTTTAAAAAAATTTATTAGCAAACATATATCTCGAGTTATTTTATTATATGTATACATAATTTTTTTTATTTGCACTTAAAAAAACTTTAGCTATAAAAATACATCAAAAAAAACTTTTATATATAATTTTTTTAAAAACAAAATATTTGACATATGGCATATCACTTAAAATATATTTAATAGGGCACCAGCATTTCCTAATATTAGCAACAGCATTGGTGCCGTGGTTACTCGTTTGATAGCACGGCCACATTATCAAACGAAGCCAGTCTGGCAACTAAGCACGTGATTAAAATTTTATCCCAAGCGATTTTTTTTTTTAGTTTATCTAAATTATTCAATTGTATATACAGAAAAAATAAATAATGTGAAAATGAAATTATAAGAAAATCATAAAGGAAGATTTGAATAAAAATTTAAATATCCAGGAAATTAGATCTTCTAACTATATAGTTTGTATTGTCCAATGAGATAATCTATGATAATATATATATATAATGTGTTTTAAAGTTAAATTTTCAAATATTTTTTATTTTATTTTTTTTATTAACATAAATATCCAGACTAGTTTTTACATTCCTTAACTAAATTTTTTTATCTAAATTTTTCAATATACATTATCAGTATGTCTTTTGATATAACATATCAAAACTGATTCCCAAAATAGCTAAAATTTAGCTAGCTGTGTATAGAAAGATATTACAATATGCGAACGTGTCCTCTTTAGCTATATTGAATCCTAAGATATCGAATTCTCTAACTTATACTTTTCTCTGGTTTCATTAATATTTTCATTTTTAAGAATAAGCAAAGCAAGGACTTTAGATCACCGATGTCAGTTTAATTATATACCCTTTTTTCCTTATTCATTTTTTAAATATCATATCATTTTTAAAACCTTGAAACGCTAGCACAAAAGCAGTGAGAAATACCTAATGGGAATATGAGTTTTATTCTCTAGTTTTTGACTTAAGTGTTGGCGTACATCTTCACGTGTCATCATGGTAATTGTTTTTAGATAGTGTCTTAGAATGGTTTTTAATTTAGTTGAGGAGTCATCAACTAGTATTACAACTATTAGAAATCCTAACTAGTTTCTTAAAAATTCTAGGTAATGGACTGGTTGTGTAAAGGAAAGATATTAACACTGTTAGTATGCTTTCCTTAAAGCAAGCTGCATTATTTTTTATTGTTTACTAAGGCCTGATGATGTCTATTTTTACCAATTTACTATGACAAGTTTGCTATACTGTATTCACTATGTTTTATCAACTTTAAGAATTCGTTGGTTTTTCCTTTAGTGATGAGTTTATTTCTTTCTTTCGTCAGATCAACCACTTCCTTACCCTTGGCCTCCCTCTATTTCTCTAGCTCTTCCAAGGTGAAACATCTTTCATTGCAAGTTAAGCCTCTAACTTCTGCTTGAAAGATGGGTGTTGGCTGCATGCTCTAGAAGGAGTACGTGTAATTATGGGGTAAGGCATTGTACCACTATGGGTTTGAACATGATTAATTTGGGCAATTCGAAGAATCCCTTAAATCATCATTTGTATCACCTTGTCGCAGAAGCCTTCATATTGGTTAATCATATGGCTTTCTTCACTGTGATATTTGCAGAAGTTCATGGTACCTTCTTCATACCCTGCTTTTATCAGCATCTCATAAATTCTATCCATCAACACTTTTGAATTCCTTGGTCATTTCGCCTCTAGTGCATTTACCGAACCACTACCTGAAACATGATTAGGTAGGGGGGTTGTACTCACGTTTGGAGTTTCTTCAAACATTATCCAACCAGCCTTGATTAATTGTAGGAGCTTCTTCTTGAAGGCATTGTAAGTATGAATGTTATCTCCTGCAATGTTGGCATGATACTTGCAGGTAATGTGTGGTTTATACCAACTGGGGTAACGTGGCCGCAAAGGCGTGAGTGGTACTGGAGCTACTTATCCGATGCTCAGTAGCTTTTGGTGCATCTCGTTTAAGGATAGTGGTAACGGGGATAGCTGTTCTTGGACTCTTTGGTAGTTCTTCCTTGGGAAATTTTCAGTTTGGTTTTTTATCTAGTTATTTTGAGGCTCGGGTTTTCTGACAGGAAATTGAGAGTTAAAGTTAATGTTGGCAATTTGAAATAAAGAGGATGGAGTGTTATAATTCTGGAATTGGCCCTTCTTACTTTTGCTACCACTCTCGACAAGATCGACCTCCTTCTTTCCTTTAAAGCCATTTTTCTCAATGGGCACAAAAATTCTACCACTCCTTATTCCTTACTTTATACGCTTAACTATAACTACAACATCAGTGAATTGATGTGTTGAGCTACCCATCACATGTTCGTAGTATAGTGCCTTAATCATATTTGTGAACAAGGTGACCATTTCTTTGTTTAAAAGCGGGGGATGTACTTGCACAACTAGATCTCTTCATCTCTAAGCATACTCTCTTATGCTTTCTTTATCTTGATCAATATGACAAATGATCTTGTTTTATGAGATTTGTTGGCAAATGCATCTACAGCTATAAGGGCTGGTACCGGTGTTGTTGACTGCACAAATGTTGGATTATGTTGGGGATTTTGACCTTGTTCTCCCACCTTTTCTTTAAATGGAGTTATTGCTTGGGTGACATGTCTATTGAAAGGACCTTCACTAAAGGTATTTATGAGTGCTTGCTCGAGTAAGCTTGCAAAAAGAGCCATGCTAGCCTTTAGAGACTCCAACTCTTCTTAGAAATAAGCATCACGGTGGGCACGCTCTTCATCTTCCATGTTTCTTAGTCCGAGTCGGGTGTTGTAAACTTTACGGATTGCAACTCTTTGGGGACTTATATTTCAACCTGATGCATGTGTATATGTCATTTAAAATGAATGTATATATATATATATATATATATATATATATCGATGCAAATGTATATACATGCATATTAGGTATGGATTAACCTGTTTGAAAAGCTAATCCAAGACTCTTTTTTTATTATTAAATATGTACAAAAATTTATAGTTTGATTAATCTGAAAAGAGATTTTTTAAGTCCTTGTCTCAATTAAATCCATGTACATTAGAGAGTGAAAAACAAAAACAATGGGCCTCTTTTATTAAAAAAAAAATAGTTTTTATGCGAAGTAATCTCCCTAACACAATTCCCCCTAGCTAATTACATCATCTCGGATTCTTACCCATATTCAGAAAAAATCATGGTCTTAACTCATAAAATCATGTGGAGTTCATGATTATTAATCAGGTCTGCCTTGATGCAAAAAGAATTATTAGGGAGTCTATACCCTAAGGGAAGGTTCTAAGCCATTATATAAGGGGTAAGCTTTTAACATGGTCTCAAAAAAGGTCAATGTTTTACCCAGTGACTATCTTTCATGAAGGTAGTATCGGGTTTACAAGGAATGATTAGGGTATAGTATGATCATCATTACCAAGTAAACGCTCAGCTCATAGGTGGATGTTTCACGAGTTTGAACCTCGATTGAAAGTTATGAGGCAAACTGTTACTCCCCACCTAACCTAGAATTGAGTTTATTCTAAAAAATTCAAATGCATGAGGCATTAATCCATACACAATGTACTTATACATGAGCAGTATGTAAAAATACATGTTAAATGTGTTAAAATTAAACAAACCAAAATAAACATGAAAACAATCAAACAAGCAAAGCTTAGTCCAACCAGACAGGGTATTCCCCAGTGGAGTCGTCATCTTGTTGTGATGTGCACAGTGTCGAATGGCGGAGCTGCCTCCTAAAAATGGTAAAAAAGAGGTTTGGGTTTAATCATAAAATTATGATTATGAAGTTCAAGAGTCATCACCAAATGTTATGGTCATTAGGAAACCTAATGGTTTGTAAAAGTCCGGGTAAAGAACTAGTTGTGCAAGGAGAAGATGTATCACCCCTAGTGTAACCTATCTAAGGTAAGCTGCATTATTGTTTGATTGTCATTCTAAGTCGTGTTCATGTCCATTGGTATTGTTTAAGGTACAAGGCAGACCCCCTTTCATAAGAAAGTCTCTACCTTATTGGGTTAAATCTTAACCATCCTAAGGCCTAAATTTATTTATTTCTTAGATATAGCTAAGACCTAGCATTCCGAATGACAAACTAATTATAATGGGATTTTTTGTATATTGGTCAAATCCTAATGGATAATCATAAACCAATTATGATATCCATTTTTGCATTTCTTGAAACATTATAAAAAAAGTTATTTTATCCTTTTTATTATAGAAAATATGCATGAAAAACTTATAGGACTTGGTCTTGTGCATGAAAGCAAACATTTTTTTTTTTAAATGAAAGTTTATTTTTAAATTTTTAGATTTGTTTTTTGAAATTTCATAGAAAATCGGATACTTTTAATACTAGGTTTGTATCTTACAATGTAAGTCTACAATGTGATATTATGCAAAATTATTGGAAAAACATGCGAGGGACCTATAAAAATTTTAAAAATGCCATTTGAAAATTTTGAATTTTTTAAATATTTTTTAAATATTTTAATATTATATTTTTTTAATATTGTTTTTAATCTGGTCAAGTTAGGTTGGGCCGACTGACGACCTAACAATCCTCTATCCTCCTTTTCTTTTATGTCGGGTTGGACTCGGCATAAACATCTAGGTTGAGCTTAAATGGATCTAGGTCAGCCTATGTTAATTATATTTTGCCATTGCATGTAGAATGAATTCTGCATGTAATAGCCACCAGGGGTACTAGAAGAAGAAGAAGAAGACTTATCTGGCTAGAGGAGAAGAGTTGCTAGTGGTGTTCTTGGTGGTGCTGGGAAGTTTAGCGTGTGGCTAGTGGTGGAGACACGACTAAGGAAATGGAAGAAAACTGGCAAAGAGAAGAAAAATAGGAATTAGGGGGAAATCTGATTTTTCTCCAACTTTGACCTTTAATTTCCTCTTGCTCAATGCCTGGAATCCACCCCTATTTATAAGGGGGTGGAAGAGGGGCATTTTTCTTCATTGGGGACCAATCTTGGCCCTTGGTTTAGGTGGGAAAGATCACAATTGTTGGCTCAAAGGTGTCATCATGGTCTTTTAAATTTGGGTTGTTAAAGCTGATCGAGTTGGCCTCTTTGAGGCGGCGCCATGATGGCTAAAAAGGCAACCAGTCAACAAGGATTGCCTTTGGGGTGTAGGATAATATCGAACTATCATAGTAGTGTAGGGTTTATCTAATTTGGTTAAGAGATGAAGCATTAAATGCTCTAAAAAAAATAGTCATCCAAGCAGTTTTTTTGTATTGTTTAATCAAATTAAACACGTCGTTTCATTTAAATAAAGCGACGTTGTTTTGGCTTTTAGAGTTTTAATTTAGGGATTCAACCAAAATTCAATTTAGTCCCTCAGCTTTTGATTTCTTTTAATTGCATGGCTAATTAACCCCAAACTTTTTCTTTTATGCAATTTTGCCCTCCCCGAACTTCAATATTAGCCCCAAATTTCAGCGTTTTTTTCATTGTGATCCTTTGTCTTGGATTTATGCAAATTGACTTTTAATTGACCATTAAACTTTTAATTTCTTCAATTTCACCCTTGTCTTCAATCAAAATAAGTCCCCGAAGTTTAGCGTCTTTTTCAAAAAGGTCCTTCACTGTGAATTTTTTTAATTTAACCCCTAATTGACCCTAAACTTCTAATTTTCTTGCAATTTTACCCCTGATTTCAATCAATTAACTTTGTAAAAATTAAGTTTGGTCCTCTAAAATTTCAATCTCCTCAATTAAGCTCATATTGAGCTCCGGGACTTAATTGTTCACCAATTAAATTTCTAATAAAATTAATTTGACCCATTAAAAGTATAATTAAGTTCTTGCACCTAATTAAATCATTTAATTTGACCCAAATTAATTCTTAAACACAATTAAACTTTTAATTTAGCCTATAATTAAATCAAATTGGCCTATCAAAAATCTAATTATATCTTCGGACTTAATTTTTATGCAGATTCGTCCAAAAATTATTTAATTTGACTTTAAATCTACATGGTCTCTCTAGTCTTGAGTACAATGGGGTATGATAAGGCTCCCAATTTCATTCAAAACTCCAACTTGATTTTTCTATTTATATTGAAACCTTCCGCAGCTAGGTTTTGTCAAATTGCTAGTCTTCTTGTTATTATTACTTTTGTTTTTTTAAAAAGGAAAAAAGGAAAATTGGGGGATATAACCCAAAAATAGGTTATGACAATTCCCTTTAACCAGAACCAAAATCTTTATCTGCAACTCTGTTAACCTTAAATTCTAATCTGGTGATTCCCTTTAATTACAACTAAAATCTTTATCTATAGCTCGGTCAACTTGAAATCCCAGTCTGGTGATTCCCTTTAACCAGAACCAAAATCTTTGTTTGCTAAGAGAACCGTATTCTCATAGCTATTCTCCTACATAACTGTCTTTTTTTTCCAGCTTATTTGACCTGAAATCCTAAATCTCAACGATCCCTTTCAACTAGAACTTTCTGAGGGTGTCTTTAATTATGTTGATTTAATCCAAAACATTTTGATTGTAGAATTGAAAATTGAGATTCTTGATGACAGGGTTCCCAAAACTCAAATTCTTGATGGTAGGCTTTTTCTTGTTTTTCCTGATGACAGAGTTTGAACTTTCTTCTTTTCTTGAGAATTTTCTAATTGTAGGGTTCTTCTCACTTTTCTTCCTGATTGAAGGGTTTAAAAAATAGGATTCATGATGGTAGGGTTCTTCCTTCTTTTTTTTTTTTGATGATAAGGTTTGATCAAGTTTTCCTTAAACTTTCCTAGTGATTCCTTATTGCAGGGTTGACGTGTGGACTTTTCCTGATGATAGGGTTAACTAGATTTCCTGATGACAAGGTTGAATTTCTTTGTGCTTCCTGATTATAGGGTTAACCTATCCTTCCCGATGGCAAGGTTGAATTGATATTTTCTGATTGCAGGATTTGAACTTGGTGCTTCTTGATTGTAGAGTTGACCTGATACTTTCCAATTATAGGGTTGAAAAATTGGTACTTCCTGATTATATGGTCGACTTATCCTTCTGATGGTAGGGTTGACCTGATACTTCTCGATCGTGGGGTTTGAACTTGGTGCTTCCTGATTGCAGGGTTGATTCAATACTTCTCAATCATAGGGTTAGAAAACTTGGTGCTTCCAGATTACAAGGTTGACCTGAACACTCTTCCTGATGACAGGGTTTATCTTCTCTTCTTCTTGAGAATTTTCTAATAGTAGGGTTCTTCTCTCTTTTATTTCCTAATTGTAGGGTTTAAATGAATTTCCTTACTAATATATCTCAATGATTCTTTCTTTGTCAACTCAAATTCATCAAAATCTTGCTTTATTTCATCGATGATTTTTTCCTAAAAAATTCAAAAATATTTATGCAATGCTTTGGGGTTATATAACATGCATACATATAACCCCTCATTGATGGTCCATCATCATAAGGTGCCTTTGTTTTATGATTCACCGGCTCATTCAAGTTTAACATATGCTTGACCATGCCCCCAAGTGTGGTATTGCTTGTTTTTTCATGAAAACATTTAACAAATCATTAAGTTCTTGGATTATTTTAAAAATTGTCATTTGATTAGCTGTGTGCATCCTGCTAACAATTATCAAAAGGTTTTCTAGTGTCGGCCTCATATTGGATTGTCAATCAATCACAAAGTTGCCTCCAATTGAACCATACTTTGCTTTTCTAATCTAAGCATTATCCACCGATTTGACTAGGCTTTGTATTATCTTCATAAAGGATTTTATGAGACCCATCAGTGGACCACTTGCATTTACACAATCGCCTTTTCCTCAATAGTTAACCATGGATTTTCAAAGATCATACCCATCCCTATCTCATTGTTGAAATGAAACCAAAGGGATGTCAATTTTGAAAGTATGTTCTGAAAATTAACTTGGTCAAAGACCCAACACACGTCATTCCATACATGCAATTCTTTGACTATTTTGCATTTTAAAAACAAAAATTGACTCGATGTAAGATTAAAACATTTGTTTGGCTATTTTATGGTTCTTTGTGTTAATTTTAATCTCTTATTTTAGGTATATCATTTGATGGTACATGATGAGGTGACCTTCTATGGATTTCAACAGCAAGAGATTATGACTTATGGCTATGAGAGAAAGGAAAATTCATATGCTTAAAAGGTTTTTGAGGGTTTCAATGACATAGGATCATCATCAACTATTCACTTTACTCTATTTCTTTTGATGTCTTTATAAAAGAAATGATGTATAGTGATACGATTCGGGTAATGAAAAAACAATCAGATTCGGATTTTGATATAAAATGCGCAATTGTCTAGTTTTACAACAACAATTATAATTTTCAATATGATCGTTGGATCGAGTTGAAATTGTACGTGGAGTCTCGTGATATGTTGTCCTACCTTGGGTTACAAATTTAAAGTCAATCGGAGTTTTAGAAGAAACCACAATACTGGTCAACAGAGGTTGTATGAATTTTATTATTTACTTCATTTTAACTTGTGAACTTCCTATTTGGCTAGGATTCTTTTTCTAAAAGGACGTGGTAGCTTGTTTTAAGAATCTCCTAGTTCTATAAAGATCTTTAATGGGCTACAATATAGTTTACAAGTGTGGCAAGGATTCATAAATATTTCAAAATTGTTTTCTTATAAGGATTCCTTATTCATCCTAGCTACAACAAGGAAAGAAGACTTCAGAATTAATTCTACCTTCAAAACAGATTTCCTAGTCTATTTGGGACTTCTTAATGGTGACAAATCTGACTTTAGCATATTTAGGATAGTAATTTTTGGATTTTTTTTTTTTTCTTAGTCTTTGGGTTATTATTACTTATTTAAGTCAATTGTAATTGGATCTCATATAAGTCCACCTAAAGGGGGTTCGTTAGAGTTTATTTAAGTCTAAAGTTAGTATAAATAAAGGCATAACTAGAAATGTAAGTTAGAAAATTCAGATTAATAAAACTTCTTATTTGTCGCACTTTGTGTATGTGTGTGTTGGTGAGATAATCTCCCTTCCATGGTTCTTTAAAAAACTAAAAATGACTTATCAAAGAACAACTGGCTTCATGACATCATCCTTATACTTCTCGTTCATGAATCAATATTCGTTGGGTGGGTGTTTCCATTTCCAATAATGTTTGTGCCTAGGTATAAGTTATCTTTGTGTCGCACTCCTATCAAACCTGATTTACTTGGCTTTCCGAAAATTGGTGTCTTTGTGTGTGGGTTGCATGACCACGTGATCACGAGGTTCACATCATTTCGTATCAGAGCTTGGCTCTATTAATCAGGTTATATCCTTCTAAAATTTTTGTTTCTTGTTGTTTCAACAAAAATTCCTTAGTGTCCAATTTCTTCTTCTCCTTGAATTTGCGGTATATTATAAAAAATAAAATTCTTTTGTTATTTCATTCTATTACTGTCCAAAATATATCAGTCGCATAAAAAAAGAAAAAAGAAAAAAGAAAAATAAGTCATTCAGAAAGACGTTTATTGGTTTCTACTGCAAGAAAACTAAACAAGGGAAAATTGGATCACATCAACTCAGAATTAGCTCAAATTTAATACTCTAATTATTGGGGTCTTAATCACACCAAATATTAATTTTATAGTCAATTAGATATCATTTGCTTTAGTTTTCAATTTTGGGTCTAATCAGGTCTAATTCATAACGTTTTTGTGTCAGCATATCAAACCTTATTGTAAATTGCTCAAAGTTTATATTCTATCTATTTGGGTTAAAATCACACTATATCTGAAGTTTTTAGCTCAATTGGACATCATTTACTTTAGGTTTCAGATTCGAACATAACTCATCGTAAACGGGTCTATTTTGCGTCAACTTTTGAAATTCACTTTCTTTCTGTTGTTTTCATTTTTTACTGTATATTTCAACATATCCAACATATTTGGGTGTTGTTTCATCATTTTGCATATTTTGTTTATGTTTTTATTTGAGTCTTCAGTTTTGTTTTGCTTGTTTTCTTAAGTCATATATACATATTTGGATTGTGCTGCCAAGATGGTTCTATTTGGTGTTGGTTTGAGTTTTGCAAGAACCGCAAGAAGGTGAGATGAGAGGTGTGAGCGTGTGAGGATATTAAGAGTGTTTGAGTGAAACACGAGCGACATTAGGATATTGCTTTTACCACTAACCAATTTTTGCAAGTACTATCATGTCAGATCAAAACAACACACCACCCCCTCCCGGGGGAGAACTTAAGTTCCAAATGCAAGCCATGACGCAGATGATTGAGAGGATGAATTTTGTGATGGGGAACATGTGTGACAGACTTGATAGGGTGGAGAGACGTGGCAACGAGGCTGGCACAAGCACCCAAGACATGAGGAAGATTAGGGCTGAACCGAAAGCAAATAGTGGCAGTATGGCCGAAGGCCAAGGTGGGTTGATCGAAGGAGATTCAATATGAGTAAGGAAGAGAAATGGAGGTTACGAGTTTCAAATATTTATGCTCATAATGCTTTTATGATGTTAGATAAAGAGCGCGAGGCTAAACGACTTGCAAAGGTTTATAAAGAAACAAATAAAGAACATGAAGAATGGAGAACTTCAATTTAGTGCTAAAGGGATAACAAATGAAAGAGGACAACAATGGTTATCGTTCAAAAATATACACGCAAGTGGATGAGAAGACATGTTTATTTGAAATTATTATCGGCAACTACATTCATATAATGTTGTTACATGAAATTACGTGCAAGAAAAGAACTCCAATGATTGAAACAAGAGGCTAAGGAATTGTCCATCAAACCTGTTGGTGATTTGAGGATGAATCATCTTAAAGAGTAAGGGAATGATATGATCCGGGTAATGAAAAAACAATTAGATTCAGATTCTGACATAAAATGCGCAACTGTCTAGTTTTACGACAATAGTCATAATTCTCAATCTGACTGTTGGATCGGGCTAAACATTTATGTGGAGTCTCCTGACATGTTTTCCTACCTTGGGTTAAAATTTTAGGTTAATCGGACTTCGGGAAGACATCTAAATACTAGTCAATAGAGGCTGTATGAATTTTGTTAATTATTTACTTCCTTTTGACTTATGGACTTCCTATTAGGCTAGGATTCTTTTTCTAAAAGGATGTGACAGCTTGTTTTGAGAATCTCCTAGTTCTATAAAGATCTTTAATGGGCTACAATATAGTTTTCAAGTGTGGCAAGAATTTATAAATATTTCATAATCCTTTTCTTACAAGGATTCTTTATCCATCCTAGCTACAATAAGAAAAAAAGACTTTAGAATTAATTTTACCTTCATATCAGATTTTCTAGTCTATTTGAGACTTTTTAATGGTGACAAATCTATTTCTAGCATATTTAGGATAGTAATTTTTGGATTTTTATTATTTTTATTATTTTCTTTTTAGTCTTTGGGTTATTATTACTTATTTGGGTCAATTGTAAAAGGGTCTTATATAAGTCCACTTAAGGAGGGTCCATTAGGGTTTATTTAAGTCTAGAGTTAGTATAAATAAAGGCATAACCAGACATGTAAGTTCGACAATTCAGATTAATAAAACTTCTTGTTTTCCGCACTTTCTATATTTGTGTTGGTGAGATAATCTCCCTTCCATGGTTCTCTAAAGAACTGAAAATGACTTATCGAATAACAAATGGCTTCATGGCGTCATCCTTATACTTCTCTTTTGTAAATCAATATTCGTTGGGTGAGGGTTTCCGTTTCCAATAGTGCTAGTGCCTAGGTACAAGTTGTCTTTATATCACACTCCTATCAAACCTGATTTACTTGGCTTTCTAGGAATTGGTGTTTTTGCATGTGGGTTGCGTGACCACGTGATCACGAGGTTCACATCATATAACCATACCATTCATTTCATCAGGAATCTTTACCTCAATTAATCAATGGTTTAGTAAGCTTCATAACCATGTCATTTCTTTCATTGTCACTTTCGAACTTAAAAAGAAGACTAAAGCTCATTACTCATCATTCATCTCATGATACTCTTTCTTCTCTTTATTGTCTTAATAGAGCCATAAAGCAACTCCAACTCTTCATTTGATGGATAATCTATCTTTTACCTAATCATTTGAAGATACAATAATCTCAATCACATTTTTCTTAACATGAAGCTCTATCACAGATACTAAAAGACATGGTATTTCAAACTTTCTTATCTTTTGATCTTTTGGGTGTGTTTTCCCTTTAGTTTTTTCTTTCTTTTTAGTTTTTTCTCTCTTTTTCTTTCACTCGTTCCCCCAATCATCAATTTTTGGCATTTGTTATGCCTTTCCTCATTTAAAATCTCTTTTGCCTTTCCTATCTAGGGCTTTTTCTACTTTTAGCCCTTTCTTAATCTTTTGTTTTTTTAGCATTTCCTTCACCATTGATTCCAGAAAATCTCTCACTTACACCTAGTGTAGACTGTGATCCATGTCAGGGTTTTTTTTAAAATAAATATTCCACCCAACTCAAATTGAGACTACAAAGGATACATATTTTAAGAATTGTGAAAGGAATAAACAAAGATGACATTTTCTCATTTCAAGCAAGGTTGGTTAGAATCGCTAAATTTTGATATGGTCCAACACAATGATTTGGACTTACAAAGAACCATGATTCGCGAGTCCATAACTAACGAATCCACTACATGTCATTATGCATACCGCTAAAACTTAGCTCCATGATGTGTGGTTCAATTTTTTAGGTGGGTTTAAAATTTGTTTGGTCACCCTATATTATTTATTATGTTATTTTAACAAACATCGAATCATTTCTAATATCAAAACTCTTTTAATTTCTTAGGATTGGTTAGCCTTAACTTCACATGTTGGAGTTTGATCAAAATATTTTGTCAAAATACCCTTTGAAAAAAACATCTCTTTTTTTTCAAGACAATTAGAGACAAAGAAAAGACATATTTCATTAAAAGGATGAGATGTGATCTCAATAAATGAAAACATACTCAGAAATAGAATAACAAAGTCATATAACAAAAAAGATTGACAATTCAACATCCTTCTTGGACTAGCTTCTCTAGCAATATCTATGTTTTGCAAGCATTTTCAATCACTCGTTCTACTAAGGATAGTCTAGTGTACCGCCTAGAGGATGGTGTCTTGGGGTAATTGTTCTTGAAGGCTAAGTAATTTCAATGTTATGTTCGACCATGCTTTTTCCTTGGTAATAAAGATGAATCAAAATAGGAAGCATCCATAGAGTAAAACCCTTCTTTAATCGCAGCACATCAATACTTTCAATCTTGAGGTTGAAGAATGTCATGTTAGAAAAATATTCTCTCCTTAGCACAATATCAGTATTGTAGAAGGCCAAAGGACTTATATGAGGATTTTTCTTGTTAAACCCCTATGTTTATTGAATGCCTTTTGTTTCAGTATTTTCTGTTGTAATCCTCCATGATCCATACTTCCATGAAATTGTTTTCCTTGTCAATACAGGTCATGGCAAGATTTTCTTTGTATTCAACAAGCTCAATATCTTTGCTATTATTACTCTCGAAGACTGGTGGAGGAAGTGGAAACAAGCAATAGCTCTTTTTTTTCCATATCAAATGCAAATAATTTTCTCTTTCAAGCAAGCCAATGAAGTGAACCATTTATGGATACTTTTGTTATACGATAAAGGGACTCCTCTCGCGGCAACTTCAATTCATCTAACAACTTTCATCTCCAATTCTTTGAGTCAAACAACTCAGCTTTAATGCAGTAGAACATATATAATTCTTTAGCATGCAAAAGAAACTTGGGCTTCTATAATATCACGATCTTATAGTGTAAAGGTTTTGATCTTTCAACCATCATGCCAAGTTTCATAGTATCATATCATGTCTTTGGAGTCAAGATCGTTTTCCATTGTTTAATAGCAGATATACACATATAATAGCATGGTTCATTGTATGTGTGACAGAGTAACACTCTTTAATTTGTTGATACCAAAATCTCCACATGGTTAGGTAGGTAATCAAAGTATATTTCAAGTTGGGGCTTTAGAGTGTCAATCAAAACAAAAAAAAAACACGATATTCATGAATAAAAAAAACCAGAGACAATATTGGTTCTTCAACTGTGTAGCTATGTGAAAGTGGACTCATAAGTGAACTTGTTGTACTCCTTGAAAAGAAGCCTACATTTCCCTACAGTCTCCATTGACGAATGCCTTAAAATTTCATAAATGATCCCGGACATAGGTTATGATTTGAGTCCATGGTAAAATCAAAGGTTTTTGTTGTTGTATTGAAGAAAACCACAATGATGCTTCTAGATTGGAAGTTAAACAAATCATCTTTAACACTACCAAACTTTGGCAACTCTTAATTATTCAAGATAAAACTAGATTTGAGGGACCTATACTTCAACCTGTGAACATGCATGTTAAATATATGAGCGTGTATTCATATGATAAGCTTGCCCTTTAAGGTGTGACACCCAATCATAACTCTTGCATGATGAACTAAAATTTTTATTCTTTCCCAAACTCTACAATGAAAATCTCCTAAGTGACGACCATTATGTCACCCACAAGTCCTGAACTCAAGATGCTCTATGTAGGGCTTGCCTTGATACAAAACATGTGTGGGGAGAATACACCCTAAAGTAAGGTTCTAATTTTTTTATGTGAGATAAAGAGTAAGTTCACTATTTGGTCTCTAAAAGGGTCACCCTTGTGAAGGCAATATGGGGGCTTCATAGGCAATGAGATGACACATGTACCAATCATTATTAGTCTAAGCACCAGCGAAGAGTTGAGGTTTACACAAATTTAAACCTTGACTAAAAGTCTAGTTAGTCCCTCACCTAACCTGAAGTTTCACAAAGATGTGCCCTCACAAAAAAATTACTGATGCATTATAAGGCTCTTAAACAATTCATAATTCAAAAATAAACAACATCAATCTTCACACAACATAAATAAACAAAACAAAGCCTAGTCCAAGGATCCCTAGTGGAGTCGCCATTATGTCGTACCCTCATCTGTGAGAGGGCAACGTCGCGACAACCCTTTCCAAGGGTGTCATAAATCTAGCATCCAATCACTTCAATTTTCACTTAAAATTCATGATTTTTGTCCGAATGAGTTTCAATTTTAGGATTAAAATTGTGAATTTTAAGTGAAAATTGAAGTGTTTGGATGTTAGATTATTGTTCCTTGCATGATTTCTAATATGTATGTGCTTCTGTTTTGAACTAATCCAGTTTGGATTTGAGTTCATGTTGCTGAATTTATTTTAGATGTTCTTGGTGTTCTTCATTTTTGTTGTTGTTTGATCCATTTTGTTTAAGATTCTTTAGGTTTTTGTATTTTTTTGGTGTTTATTTATTTTTTATTTTTTTGCTTTGGTTTTGTTTATGGGTTGTTTTCGGGTTAAACCATGATTTTTGGATTTGTTTATGGTCAAACCGAAGATTTTAGGTCTACCCAGTCAAGTCAACTCGATTGGTCGACCTGGTCAGGTCAGGTAAAAACAATCTGGGTCAAAGGGTTTATACCTTATTTGGTTTGTAATTTTTTTTGTTAAGGGTCTTTTGGTTTAAGGATGTGTTTGGTAAACACCCTTTAGGCCTTTTTGGGTTGTTTTATTTAAAAACAAATATGGGAGTTTGCCGAACAAAGCCTAAAATAATAATAATAATAATAGGGGTGTTAGTACATTCTCTTTACGCAACTAGTCTCTTTTCTAGAATCTCTAAAAAATCAATTAGGGTTCTTATTAGCAGTAATACTAGAATTAAACAACAACATAGCGTCGTACAACATATGTCGGTAATTCTGTTGGTAAAAATAATATGTCATTATTTTTTTTACTTTATTTTAATTTTTTTCCCAAGTAATTCCCTCGGTATATACCGAGGGAATATTTCCGTCGGTAAAATCTCTCGGAAATTTACAGACGAAAATATTCCCTCGGTATTTCCATTTGTATTTATCAATTTCCTAGTAGTGTATCTCTAAGCATTAGGTTTTGTGATGATATTTTGTTCATATATATATATATATATATATATATTATCTAAGAGAATAGAATAAAAAAATTATTTAAATGGAAAAAAAGAAAGAACCACGTAAAATATGTGCAGGAGCATGAGAAATATAATGTTCAACTGAATAAGCATTATCTTTTTTGCATTCATTAGCATGTCTTTGCAGTGCCATTTTGATGCCTGCAAACGATGCCTAACTGAAGTATTATTATCTTTCTTTATAAAAAGATTATCAATTTAATTATTTTGAAAATTTGCTATTGAATTTGAATAAGAGATCGTACACATTTGTATGGGGCGTGGGAGGTGTCCACATGGGGAGCTCTGAGAATGTCTCTCAGATCGATCGGTGCGAGTTTGGTAATGCCATAATTGACACTAAATATGTGGAAGTTTGGTAGCTTCAACACTGCACCAGTTCAATGCAATGAGCTATCACAATCTGAACCGCTACCTGTATATATATATATGGATATATCCCACCAATTTTGACCAGATCTCATTTGGTCAGACCCTTACCAGATTGCAAACACCAAGACACTAATCATCAGTTATAAACATTACATTAGAACTAATCGCCATTTGATGCTGATCAGCCTTGTTTTGGTTACTTACTTGACATCGATCACATTAATTTTACCGGCTGGATGTTCTTGATTATCAAGTTGAAGTGCATGTCAATGTGATCACTGTTTATTCATGAGTGAGTGAAGAGATAATAATGAGACAGCATCACGAGTAAGCGATTGTGCTATGTAATCCAAATAATCGATGAGGACAAAAAGAAAATGAAGAAAAAAAAAACAAGAAATCAAGATGGGGCCATTTAGACTTGACAGGGTATGATCGCAATCACATAACAACATTGGAGGGTCCACCATCACCGTTGGATTTAAATACGGTCAAAAAATTTGACTTTCTGACCAGACCTGGACCCTGGACCCTCACTTGACCATCTGACCTTTTTCATTTATTAATGCTTTTATAGCTATAGCTAGCTAGGGCTTGGAGTTAAGTTGGAGGTGGAGTTGTTGTGCCCTAAAATAAAGCTCCCTCTTTCTCTCCTTCATTTTCTGGGACCTTAATTTGTACGTACCCACCAGTTTCTCTCACAGTTAATAATATGGGAAGCAGGCGTCTCGTGAATCATCGTCTTCCTATGCAAACTCTGCGAAGAAGCTGACAACTCTAAATGCACTGCTGCAATATCCACCAATCATAATATTCTGTCCCTAGGTTGCTCCTCTGTGCATGTGAATTATACTAGATTACAATATGGTCGGTAGCATACACATACATATATACACAATATTCTCTACATTTCATGCATGTAAATTATTCAGTAACATTATCGTTGTATTTCTTAATTATACGTTTACTGTTTTTCTTTCACCTTGTGATCTGGGAAGTACTTCGGGGTGGAGATTTTAACGTTTTAATATTCGTTTTATTGGAGAAAAACAATTCGAGAACAAGTCTGATTGCAAATTAATTTATGATATCAGGTTGCCTCCAATGTGTGTATAGTTTATGTATTAATTTGATGCTCAAGCAATTATCAACAAACCAAACACACATATGCTTGATTGGCTTTTGGCACCCTACACATATGAGTGGAACCAAAAGGTTTACTTAGATAGGTAAGGTTAAGGTCTAGCAAGAAAGCCGAGTTGAAACCATCTAGTAGGTGATCTAGTTGTAAGAGTTTGGAATCAAGAGATTTGCTCTCCCTGTGATCTCAGGTTCGAGCCTTGTGGTTGCTAATATAATAACCACTGGAGGCTTACATGATGGTTAACTTCAGGGCCCGTGGTATTAGTCCAGGTGCGCGCAAGCTGATCCGGACACCCACGTTAATAATAATAAAAAACACTGAGTTGAGCAAGATTGGATTTATTTCTTTTTTCGGTTTGTATAAATTTAATTAAATCACATTTAAATCGTGACTGAACTTTTAACAGAAAACATGAGACTTAATTAAGTTCGGTGTTTGAACTTTTATTTGTTGTTTTGTTTTTTTACCATTTCATTTCACCCATTATTATAACTTTACTAGGAGTTGGAGAAAGTTTAGAGAATCATGCGTAACACAATAATTTAAACTATTTAAACGGTAAGTGGGGGCATAAATTAATGATTTTATATTATTACTTAATATATTTCTTAAATAAAAATTATTTTGGCTTTAAACTTATATAAAATTGTTATTATCTTATACTTAAATTTTTTATTTAATTCTAGAGAATGATATTATGAGATTTGAATTTTTGATAATTTAGTCATTACATGAGAGTAATATAAAAATCTAAATTGTCAGGTAAGAGTAATATAAAATTATTAATTTGATTAAAAGTTCGAATCTTATTTTTATATTCTCTCCAATTAAATTAATAAATTAAACATAAAATAATATTGATTTTATACAAGTTTGAAGTAAAAAAGATTTTTATTTAAAAAGGTATATTAAAGAATAATATAAAATTATTTATTTGATCTTGTATATTAGTTTAAGTTAGTTGAAATGAAATGATTTTTTAATACAAGATAGCCCCCTTTTATTTCACGCAACTCTTCTAGTTTTGCCTTTTTTTTGTACTTTCAATTTTTATATGCAATAATGGAGATGGAGTGATATAAGAGAGTAAGAGAATATATGTATTTTCATATAATCATTACTTATTTATGTAATTTTTAAGACTATAGTATTAAATAATTATAAAAGATAGTATACTATATAAATATCTCTCTCTCTCTCTCTCTCTCTCTCTCTCTCTCTCTCTCTCACACACACACACACACACACACACACACACACACACACACACACACACACACACACACACAGAGTTAAAGTTCTCATGATTTTTCTTATCCATGAACCGAAGGCTTCTCTGTTCGACCTCACCAAGGAGTTGATCGTTTTATTTTGATATATATATATATATATATATATAACTTAATTATCCAAGATATATACTACCCGAATATTAAGCCATAAATGAAAAAACAAATCTAGTTGGGCGCATCGAGTCATGCATGATAACAAACATGAACCTATAAAAAATGATGAAGCAACAATGACTTGACTTTGTGACATAAATGAATCAGATCCTCAGATTGTCTTAAATGATCTCTGAAAACACTTGGAAGTGTAGAATTTTAGAGAAGCGTGTAAGAAAAACATATTTTCTGAGTTTAGGAACAGATTGTTTGCTTAAAACAAGGTTGGTTTCAAGATTTCTTGCTGCTAAAAAGCGATTTCCAAACATAATGAGAACTAAGCCCTATTGTATTCATAAGTATAAATACAAAGGATGTTTATACTCTGAAATATTCTTTCTTGCCATCCAATATCCTGGTCAAAGAGGTTAGAGTTGGAGTTAATGTTTGCTATCATGTGGAGTGGCAGGACATTCCCTATGACTAAGGGTAGAAATTAAAATAATTTGACCAATAAATGAAATATCATTAGTTATGATGATGTGAAATGTTCCTGAGAGCTAAAATAGCTAGCATCGATCTTTATGCTTGGAATAATAATAATAATTTCACATCGATAATATATAAAAGAATATACAATACTAATGTATTTAATTGCGATTTTCAATTAACTACATCAATTAAAAAATTTAAGTTGGGTTAAATTTTGATATGATATGAGAATTGATTGACCAAATTCCTCATCAAATTGAAATCTAACATCTTTTTTATATTATTATTATATTTTAAGTCAAGTTATTAGTGGATTTATATAAATTTCAAGTCAAAAAAATAATTCTTTACTTTGTTTTTTTTTTTTAACTTTGATTAAAGATATTGTTGAAAAGACAACAAGAAATAAATTAGTCGGCAAAAGAGTACTGGTTAACGAAGTAAACAATCATACACCAAAGCTTAGAGAAACGAAAAATCCCTCATCTCCTTCTATACTTTGCTTAGCCAACTAATAATCAGCTGCCTCGTTGCCGCCTTTCCCTTAGAACATGATAAAACCTTATAACAGGGTTTGTGGTTGCTAATATAATAACCACTTGAGACTTATATAGTCGTTAACTTTAAAGCCTGTAAAATTAATCGAGGTACGCGTAAATTAATCCGGACACCCGCATTAATAAAAAAAAAAGCACTCTTGATAGCAATAGCTTCCGTCTTTTTGGAATATTAATTTCTAAAACCTGTGGACGATGAGAAAACACATAGAAACCAACCGGCATATATGATCTTTCCCTTGACAAGAAATCCCCATTGCTAAAACAAATCATTCATAGATAGAGACACTATATATTCATTAACCAAAGAGCTTTTAATTATATTATTTGCCGACAAAAGTGTTGTGGGTAGATAATATTCTTTTTATTGATATTTTATTTTTTGTTTGTTAAAAAAAATTGAGAAAGAAATTAAATTCCCATTGGTAATTCTGCTGATAATGTGAATAAAGAAGAATTGAAATGGTGCTACTATTTTAAAATAAGTCAAACTATGATAATTTTATTTATCAATTATTTATAACCAAATATAAATAATAAATACACAGAAGATAAAATTAGCTACCTAGTATAAACGTGGATGGTGTGGATAGTGGTGGAGTACCATTGTGGAGAAAAATTGTCTACATAATTTACAATTAATTGTTGTTATTAATTAGGCTAAAGAAGAAACGAAAGATCTATTGATTCCCCCATCCTAATTTGGACATTAATGTGCATAGATATTGCTAAATCTTTCACCCACTAATTAACATAAAAAAAAAATTATTTGATGATAATCTAGTAGAATCAAATAGAGTAAAATAAGCTCAGTTAAGATTTCCTTGCCCTCCAAATGATATAATAATTAATTTGTTCATGCAAATATAAGAAATTAATGAGTTGCATAGCAAAAAGGGAAAGGGTAATATATATAGCATGCCTACGAGTCTTGTTTGAGGTGGATAGTGCTTGTGAAGTATGCATCAACTGATAATAAGCTCAATTATTATTATTATTATTATTATTATTCGAACATAATTAAGAAAATAAATTGAACTTCCTCTACTAATTCCATTGAAATACATGAATAAAATTGTTATTTTTCAACAATGTATGTGTATGTGCATATGTGGAGGGCTAGATAAATATTATCAGCATGCCCCTGTTATTAGCCCCATGCATATTAATTATAAACTTTACTTGTAGCAATTAACATCAATTAATGGTTCTCTAGGAATCATTAATTTTAAGTCATTGGAAAGCTTAAATTAATGAGATCCCCCTCCAATGGAAAAGGAGGACCAGAGAAGGAACATGTAGCACAAAGGAAGGAGTCAGCGATACAAAGTCACGGGTTCTTCTTGTATTTTTCTGGCTTAACTATATATATGGAAGTATATATGATCCCATCCTTTAGGGCTGACTATGGGTCTCGGCGTTTTGGATGCTCAATAGACCTCTGCCCTTTTGACTTGTCATGGATATCAATGTCTTATTTTTAGCATTTTCCCATTTCTTTCCCTTCCTGGTTCATGCTGGGCTCTTTTATCAGAAGGAAAAATAAAAAATAAGAGGAGGGAAGATCTAATCAAAGCCCAGTTCAATGGACTAGTGGTAGAGGGTTAAGCAGGTGAAAGTCAACCATCAATATTTGCAATATTGAGAGAGAGAGAGAGAGAAGAAACTAGGAGAAAGACATGATTAATGTAGAAACAATTTGATAGGTTTAATATTCTTGTATGACACTTGACTTGGCAAGATGCCCAAGAGATTCATCCATTGGTTTTTGTCATGGAGAGGAAAGATCTATTTAGTTGATGTTACTACATGTAAGAATAGGAGACAGCAACCTCAAATACCCCCATATGGGGCTAGTTTAATTAAGAATTGGAATGTATATATTTATACAGCAGAAGTAATCCACCCCTTTTCCTTGTTTTTTTCTTCTTTTTTTTGGTGATTATGAATTTAGTTCACTCTTCTTTGAGTAATCAAACCCACAATCCCCCCCAAGCCCCATTGATGCTCATTTCTTAATGGATTGGAAATATTAAAGGAAGCCTG
This sequence comes from Populus x sibirica, assembly GCA_019202695.1. Taxonomy (NCBI): domain Eukaryota; kingdom Viridiplantae; phylum Streptophyta; class Magnoliopsida; order Malpighiales; family Salicaceae; genus Populus; species Populus x sibirica. Next base: position 1,051,170 of record JAGMVL010002394.1, on the reverse strand, counting down.
GAATTTATTTTTTTGTTTGTGGAATAATGAAAGAGCTGCAACAAGTTGTACGGTTTAGAGACAAGAAGTAATCGGACCTTTGTTGAGAGTTAAAGCTCCCGAATTTTTTTTGTAGTTGTTTTCGATTAATTCTCAACTTGTGTTCCGTGCCTATATCCCAAACGTGTGTTCGAAACCCTTCCTTTCTGGACTGACATTTTCGTTAAGAAGGAAAAAAAACACTGTTAGGACATTCCAATCTGTTGCTTTTCTTATTGTTTGTTCTGTCCGAGGACTTTCTCTTCCATCATAAAATAGTATCGAAGTATCGATTACAGAGAAGAAGACGACTCAATGGTGGCTGGGAGATGCATCAGACGAGGTAATCAAAACATTGGGCATTCAGAAACCCCCACCACCCCCCCGGAGTAAATGTGTCTTTCTTTATTTTCTGGAACGTGAAAAAGAGGAGTCAGACAAGATTCCAAGACATCCTCAAATCTTGGTTCAGTCTGTTAATTCCATCTTCCGATTATGATTATTCAGGCCAAAACATTTAACTCCACAACGCATCGTTAGTGAGTGACGTTCGTCTGGAGCCTCTATGGCAACATGCTGCCTTGACAGTACCTGTTCCCAATTACACGCTGTTATGAAAAAAATGAATTAAGCATGTCCAGTGACATGCATAAAGGAGACGCCAAAACACAAGAAAGAAGACAACTGATTGCTGAAATTCGCTCAGCAACATACACTAAGATTGAAGGAAAGAAATTAAGTCTCCCTAAATAAGATAAACAGTTTCATTACAACAGCTACATCACAAAAGAAAATAAATATACAAAGAAGATCGCAGCAGGGGGAAGTGTAAATTGAAATGGGTGGAAACAGAATTTAAAAGATAATTAACAAATCACATCAAATGTGCACTTGCAGTAGCCCTCACCCAGATAGAACACCAATAAAGAATCTACCTAAAAATTTGCTGGGACCTGACAATTCTTTCAGGGCTTTTGCCTCCTAGAAAATGGTCCCATCAGAGGTTACAAGAACTTTATGTATATGTTATGACGCCTCTAAACTAAATATTTCATAACACATTAGATGTCACAGGTTGAGTAAAAATTAGGGTGAGTGACAACTGATCGTAATGTACATGCAATATGCATGGTCCAAGGTAGAAGGCATGACCAAAATACTAAATTGGATCACCTGCTTTTTGACTCATTCTCTGCTAGCTTCTTCCTTAGATCCTTGAGAGCGTCAACAACCTCAGAATCAAGATTATGTTTCAATAATCTACCCTGAAAGGAAGTAGGCCTGAGCAGATAGATAAACAAATTAACCACTTCGATATAGAAAGTTCTTTGGAGTGAATGATATATGCATTCAGGAGAGAGTAAAGTCACTTGAGATAAATTGAAGGTTCAATGCAATTATAATCAATTAAAGCACAGATAGGGTTTGATCCCAAGCACCTCTTTTTTCTTGACTCAAAGGCCAACCTTTCTCATCAAAGAAATAAAACTGATAGACTAAACTTTTCATCCAGAGATTTATTTTACCTTTTAATTTATACTATAGAGTCTTTTTCATGATTTTCCTTCATCAGATCAAACTAAATAGACAGTAGGTGATATCATTGAAAGGCTTGAACGAGAAAAAACATTTGCACAAGATGTCAAAGGCTTTTCATCTATTGGGGCTCCTGCAAGGATTTCCTTTGTTCAAATGAAGCTAAATAGGCTGGTAGGTGGATATCATTGTTAGACCTACAAAAGAGGAACAACATTTTACAAGATGTGATGTGCTTTCATAAGTTGGGGTTCTTGTAAGGATTTCAAATTAGTTGGGATTCCTGAAGCCATATCGCTAGCCAGCCTGTATGCATCAGCAAAACAAAGCTTGAGCTTAAACTCTTATTCTTAGCTCAAGAATGTTAACATTGGAAGGGACAATTCTATTACATGCAGACTTGAATAAAGGGCAAGGTTGTATTCTACTGTGGAGTTGGGATTTAGTGCTGACTAAGGACCAAGGTCCGAGGACTCTGTATATTTTATTCTAATACAACTCATAGTTTCTTTTGACCCAGTCATTTGAGACCAACAGTGTCTCATCTTCTAATACTTTTTTATTAGCAGCAATAAAATGTTCCTTAATTTATTTCTAATTTAAAGCACACCTTAGTTCTTGAAGTGCCCTCTCCACCTCTTGCTGTGATGCCTTTACCTACAATTATAACATTGAAAGAAGCTGAATTGCAAAGAGCAAAAACAAAACGATAATTTGTTACACGGAAAATTCAAACATCAAGCATTTAAAAGAAGACAAAACAAAAGAGTGCCTCACCTCAGAAACCAAGGCCTTGCAACTCCAAATAAAGGCTCCCTGCCACAACGGTATAAAACAAAAGTATCAGGAAACTAACTGAGCATCACAAGCCCCATGTTAAAGAAGAAAAAAAGAAGTTATATAGCATTCTACTGACCACAAGGTGATGTCCTCTCACAACACAATACAAAAGGAGTGTTTTAATTTTCAAGAAACAATATTTAATATGAAAGGACCAAAACAGGAAAGCATGCAACGGGATAAGACTAAAGAGTTATTTCTAAAATTTTCTGATTTGGATTGGGGGCACATTTACAGAAACAGAAGAAATTTATTCCAAAACTGGGGAAAAAACTATAGTAACACACTTAATTTGGCACAAGTTTTCTCAAAGGGAGCTAGCAGAAGATGCAATCTTATGATAAGTAATTACTGCCAATGGACTGGAAATATAATAGCATGGTCCTCCTTGCATTGTCTCGAAACAAAGTTTAAATAAGGCCTCTCTCTCCCTCTAAATAAATAAATACATGTGCGTTGTGCATGCATGTGCTTTGAGTGTTTAGAGAGAAAGAGAGAGAGAGATTTGGAGCTAAAAAAGTAATCAAATTTACTAGATCAACAAAAGTCCATACAAAGATAAACAATTATAAGGGAAATGCATACTGCTCCATGTGCTGCATGCTGATGAATATGATCAGAAGTAACGACCCATACTTTTGGACATCCATCCTCCTTTAAGGCTACAACCTGTTAGAGAAATAAGATTCCAATGCTAAGCACAAAGGATAACAGCTAACACACGAGACAGAAGAAAGCAAGAAAATTATCTTCAAGCACATCACCAGTCTTCAAACAGATAATGGCATAATAAGGGTAACCACATTTACTGCAGATATGAACAAGTTGCCAATCAGGATGTGAAACTCTTGCATGAAGAAAAGAGACCTGGACCCAGAATCTTATTAGTTTAAGATTTGCCAATCAGGATGTGAAACTCCACATGACTAAAAAGATCTGCCTGACAAGCAGATAGAGCAAAACGTGGAGATTTTCCTTGCAGGGGACAACAGGATAAGAAAATCCTAGACTGTGATAAATAGATTAAGATATTGGTTAACTTAAGTAAATGTGAAATTCATGGCCCAAATGTAGTATAAAGAAATAGTTGGAAGAGTAGGGGTAGGAAACATGATGACATGACACCAAAACAAAGAGAAAACTCTATGACAATTACCTCTAGCTGATAAATAATGGTGTATATCAAGAATTTCTAACATCAGTGGTCATTTTCTTTTCTTCTCCATTTTGATATTATTAGGAAGCTTTTAGGAATTAAGTTTCTCAGCAGGGGTAACTTTTTAACATCACACAAACCATCTGCCTCCACAGGAAACATGGAATGGAATTTGGAACCATGACCTCTAATATGGAACTAGAGATAAAGCCATGGGAATGTCTCCTTGGAACATCACCACGGTAGTTTAAAGAGAAGATTTTAATTTCCTTATCAACTTGACATAAAAAAATACCTCTTTTTCAATCCATGCATCAGCACAAGATTCACCTGTGAAAATCACGTCGACACTGCAAATTGCGGATGTTTTATATAAAAAAAGAACCAATTATATCAACAATACACAGAAAGACATTTGATAACATATAAAATTGAACAAACTAACACAAATCATTCTCAATCAATATTAGATAGCATGGTAAAAAATGATAGTCAGGGCAAACAATAACACCTTCAGTAATAATACTTATCTTTCATACAAAATAAAGGGGCACAATCCCATTACATTTACAAAACCAAAGATCTTCAACCTACAATAAACACTCTTAAATCTTTGACAGTCTGGTCATTCAGAGGAAGCGACAAGTATAATTCAAGCGCATGTGCAAGCGCGTGTGCAACTAATTGCAAGATCAGTAACTCAACTCATCTAGGCCTTAAGTGCTATGATCAGCCTATTTTCTAAAATTAGCATATTGTTATGAAGCACAAATGGATTTCTTGATGGATCCTATTTTATATAGATGATGAAATCTAAATAGTCATCCAGAGAGTAGATTATCACAAAAACTGGTAATTATAGATTAGGATTATAAAAGTACCCAGCAAAATTTTCCTTGTGCGTAGGCAGCCCTGACATCATGGCATCAAAGACAACTACCACTTTCACATCTGTAAATGTTTCAAAGTTAACAAAGATAGAGGCATCAACATTTGGAAAACGAGTAAAAGGATGCAAGATGGAATTAAGTTTCAATGTTACTCAAGAAACTAGGAGCAAATGACCCAAAACCAACAGAAAATAAGGATTTAAAGTGAAGAGTCGCTAATTAACTCTTCCAGGTTCATGAATATCAATTCCTTGTGGTTATGGTCAAACATCAAAAGAGGACAGAAGCATACTACTTCCATATTCAATTAAGCAAGGGCCAAGTTGTAACATGCAATATATGATGGGATATGTAACGGTCATCCATAATCGATCTTAAATTGGGCAGTTCTATAGGCACTTCACTTTCAAGTTTATGAAATCAACAATTTAATTGTGATAACATTTACAAGTACATAAAAAATAATTGTGCAATACATTAAGTGAAGTTTTTTAAGAGAGCACTAGTTAACTGTAGTTAGACAAACCCAATAGGCAATGAAACTCTATTGGATTCAATCAAAATAGAAAATATATTCACAACAAAATAGAACTATCAAGTCTCGAAGTTCCAGCACTCTTTGCCACAAAATTCTTGTCCATTTGATAATGTGTATTAACAGAATTCACAAGTTATTACATTATTACATGCCAATTATGACCGTTGTGTTAGAATATTTATTTTTATGATGTTAACTTTGCATTAGTGTTTTAAGGGGTGAAGTGAAAACTCACTTATTTGTTGCCCCATTGACAATTGACCATGGAAAAGAAATTTAGAAAGACAAATAAGGCAGGGGATGAAATATCTAATGAGTTTCTTCAAGAAAATGATAGTAGAGTTTATCTAATCACAGTTATTATTCTCATGGTCCTCCCATCATAGTTAATACCCCTTAGAAGAAAAAGTATAATGATGGGTGCCTGCATGTCCAACCCATCTAGGTATGTCTAAGTTCTATCAAGGAACACAGCTATCAGAAACCTGTATTATGTCTACACAGAGGGTAAATTGGCCTGAGGTAGCAGAAAGTAAGACTAAAATATGTTCCAAATGGTTGAGGCATAGGAAATTGAAGGCAATATCAAGTCTTGCCAAAAGAGCACAAAGTGCAAACCTCTGGCCAAACTGAATGCTACAAGTTCATCGATTAACTTTTGTCGTGCAATATCAAGTCTTCCATTCACAAAATGTTTCTTCAGTTTCGCCCAGTATCCACATACATTATACCCATCAACAAGCAAGACAGGGACTCCAGTTTCTACAATCTGGTTCGTACTGTAAATCATAGTTAGCAGAGCAAAGAGCAATGCTTTTCCAAGAGGCTTAAAAGTGGATGCTGAAATAAAAAATAAAAGAAGGAACCTGGAAAGAATATTACTAGTAGAGACTCAAGGTAGGATCACGGTACAGCTCTGTGTCCTCTGGAAGGTCCTCCTTCTCCACCTTCTTTCTGCGGTAACTAGTAGAAGGCTTAGGTGTGCTAGACTTCCTCTTTTGAAACTCCTACAAAATCCTTCATCGGATTAGATTACGGGCAGGAATCCCACAAAGGAGATGCATATTTCCGCAAAACCGACCTTCCATAACTTTAGAAACTGCAAATTCTGCTTGACGTTTGATGTGATTCTTGGAGGAGCTGACTCAGAACCCTGTTAATGAAATGAAATTTACAAATACACAAAAATCGTTAGACGTCAACCTTGAATAAGTTTCTTAGACCAAATCCTCTTCAAAACTGTTTCAACCCACTGAATATATTAGCTCAATCTGATGATATGATTCTTTGAACAAAGATTTCCATTGTGGTTCAACATAAGATATAACATACATCTGTATTCCCTGATCATATTCAATTTCAATCCAACTTGGGGGATCATATTCATATTAAAAGAATTATTTAGCTAATTCTCAGGTGAACCATACACTTCTTGATGTAAAATCTATTATTGCACCCCCCACCCCCCCCACCACCACAAATAAACCTTATTGTTTTCACATCTCCAGCCATGTACATTGATGCAGCTAGCTGATAAATAGGTGTTAACATGACAGAAACAGAATCATGCATATGGCGGGGGTACAATGGCATAGAGGAACTACTTATAAGAAGGGCCAAAAAAAACAGACTGTCAAAGTTGTTATTGAAAGGGACAGGAAATAGAGAGTAGAGCAAAGGGAAATAACTAACCTTATTAGGAGAAGAGGCAGGCTGGGATTTCTTGCTTTTGGCCATTAGAATAACAACCCTGTAGTTGTTGTAATGGTGGCAAGAAGAGGAAGAAGCACCATATGGAGATGGTACTGTAACTGCTTTCATGGATGGACCCACACACTTTGCTCTTCTTAATTGAATAAACAATTGGTCTTGCTGGGGATCTTGGAATTTTGACAATCTAATCTACATGGAGATAAGAGTAGTAGGAGGCTTGTAGCAGTAGAGCAGGAGTCGTTGTGAAGCTGAATGTGAAAGAGGAAGATAAATATGAGGTTATTAGCTGGACAGGCAGGCAGACAGGACATCGAATGTCAACCACAACAATCCTCTCATAGTCTCATGTCTCAGCCTCTCCCTCCCTCTCTCTCTCTCTCTCTCAAAAGACAACTTTCATCTCTTCTAAATTGTATACGAAGACACGCAAATTTAACAAGGCCCTGAAACATTTTCCTTTGCGTTTGGGTCTGTTCCTATTAGCGATGGATATGTTTAAGTTTTTACATTTTGGGCTTTTCTCTACTTTGTGGACTTCGTGATTAGGCTACTCCGCCCATTATAAATAATGTTAGTTTGATTCCCGGCAAAGCTGCATAGAAGATAATAATAATAATAATAATAATAAAAATAATAAAAATAAAATACAGCTGTCATAACTTATTTTTGAGTTATTTCTTTAAAAAAAATTTAATAATAAAATTAAAAAATAAAAGAGACTGACATTTTGAAAAAAAAAAAAAGGTTGAGAAGGATTCCAAAAAATACATAAAAATCAAGCTGCAATTTTGGATGGAATTAAGAGACTAATTGTACCCAATTTTATCCAAGACTGAAGAAACAATGTTGATTCAAGGTCAAATTAAATGATTATTGGACGAATCTACATACAAATTAAGTCCAGTGACATTATTAAATTTTTAATAGGCTAATTTGATTTAATCATTTGCCAAATTAAAAGTTTAGTTATGTTTAAGAATTAATTTGGGTCCAATTGAAGGATTTAATTAGGTGTAAGGACTTAATTAAACTTTAAATGAGTCAAATTAATTTTATTAGGAGTTTAATTAAGAATATTAGAATTTTAGGATACCAAATTTAATTTTTATCAATTCAATTGATTGAAATTAACGGTAAAATCACAAGAAAATTAAAGTTTTGAGGTCAATTAGGGATTAAATTGAAGAAATTTGCAGTCAAGGGTCATTTTACAAAAGGCGCTGAACTTTTGGGAACTAATTGGCTAAAATCAAGAGTGCAATTGATGAAAATTGAAAATTTAATGGTTAATTAAGGGTTAATTTGTTTAAATCCAAAATCAAGGACCAAAATGAAAAATGTGTTGTAATCCGGGGTTGAATTTGAAGTTTGTTAGGGGTGAAATTGCATCAAATTAAAAGTTTTAAACCAAATAGGTGTGATTGAGATAAATCAGAAATCAAATGACTAAATTGAATTTTACCAAAATGGCGCCGTTTTGGTTACTGTTCATCTTCTTCTTCAATTTTTGTCAGAAAGACTAATCAGGGAGCTACTTTGCAGGTGCATTTAATATCTCTACCCTTCACCAAATTTGACAAAAAATTATATGAAGATGATCACCTAACATCTGACTACACCCTGATATGGTTCTTTTTGGCCGATTATTGCGATGTCGCAGTCGCATAAATTAATTACCCTAGCTTAAAACACATAAGATAGTATAGAGCAAGCAAGGGGCCAATCCCACGAGGAAGGTTTAGTTTAGATTTTTATGTTATATGATATGCAATTGGAGGGGGTTGAGATTATCTAGGCTATAGTAGAATAAAACAATCATGCTAAATTAAATAAATCAGAAAACTATCAAGAGAACAAACTTTAGTTTCAAGTAAACATCCACGTACGGAAATCAAAACCGATCATTGAAACGAAACATCAATTTATATTCTGAATCCTTATCTTTTATTAACATTTGTTAGTTAACAGACTCGCCGTATAACTAACCCTAACCATCAAACAATCACAGTATTCGCACTAATAATTAAAATTCAATGGTAACATTAAGAATTAGATAAGTTGATTAATCTAGACAACATAATTGTCCGTAGTTTATGTTTGATTTGATTGAATGTTTTTCCTAAGATTAATAACACAGATCCGCTACGATTATTAAACTTAGTTGCTTCACAAGTTCATATATTACAACTCCAGTTTTAATAGAAAACTTAGTAATAGATTGTTCACAATAATAACTTAGAGTGCACTCTAACAATTAAACTAAACAATCCTAAGAAATAAGCATAAGAAAATAAACATATTCATTCATTATATAAACTGAAAAGAAAAGGTAAAATAAATCTCACAGTTCTTGAAATCCAAAGGTTTTTGTGTCCTTGCAACCAAGAAAAAAAGTTTAGCCTTGCATGTTTATTGAATAACTAATCAAAAAGAAAGAAGAATGCATGATTTTGGTTTTTTTATAGGAAAGTGCGTTTTTTCTCTCTTAGTTGGCCGCCCCCTCTTCCTTTCTCTCTTTCTTTTTATTTGATAGAAAACCTTAATATCTCTTTCCTACAAAATAGTCCTTATCTAAGTAGACAATTTACATTTAAGTAGTTCAATAACTATTTTTCTAAACGAGGAGAAATAACCTTGCATAAAATCCTCAAACTTTGACTTTAGACTTATAAGAGTTAAATTGCTGAAATAAAGACTTGGATGTCGGTTTGGATGCTTTGGGAAGTAATTTAGACTTGTTTCTTCACAAAACCTGTATGCTGGCAGAATTCATGTGTCATTTTAGAAAAATCATATCTCTCATATGAGCTCGTTTTCTGCTGAAATTTTGTATGATGATAGGTCTTCGAGTCATAAATCCAAAACAATTGAGTTTTGTATCAAATAGACTTCTCTAGCTTAAGATATTCAAGTCCGGATGGCCAAAAGTCAACACTAGCAGAATGTGATACTTGCCTTTGAATGCTATGATCTCCATGTTCTCTCTCTTTTTATTTTTCTTGCCATATATATATACAAAAAGGTATGGATGTTATCTTTCTAATGCCACTAGAATCACTTTGTTTTGACCTCTAGAGCTCAAGTTCTGCATAAAACATCGATCGGAGGTCAAATCTATCAATTATCTTCTATTTACTTCCTTTTGAATCGTACATGCAAAAGTGCCTTCAAAATATAAAACAAAGAATATCAAGACATTTTATATATAAAACATAGGAAAAATACTAGGTAAATGTGGATAAAATTATCAAATAATATGGTTGCATCACTGCTTGACACTACAACAATCGTGGCGCCGGCCCAAATAGGCCAACTCAAGCATCCTTCAACTGCTAGATTTGACAATTCATAGTGACCACTTTGAACCAATTGTTAGGATCCTTCGAGGCTAAATCAAGAGCCAAGATTTGGCACCATAAAAGACAACATATTCCTCTTCCACTCCATATAAATATGGGTGGATTTCATGGCATGAGAAAGGGGAAAATTGGGTCCAAAGTTGGGGAAAATTGGGTCCAAAGTTGGAGAAAAACCAGCATTCTTCCTAGTTTTTTTGCCATTTTTATTATTCTCTCTCTCTGTCGTGCCCTCAGCCACGATGACTTCGATGTTAGCCTCTCCACCAACAGCTCCACCACAAGCCACTCACTAGACCATCAGTCGTCCACCATTTGTCTACGCCACAAACTCTTCCCCCAACAACCAATACCCCCCTCTTTGTTGTTACCAACACCCCCTATATGTCGTTGCCATCACCAACCTTCACCGTTGCAACCATCGGCCTCACGTCGTCCTCCCAAACCACCACCAGGCTTCCCAACACCATGTGATCTCCTCCCCCCTTTAGCTACAAACTTGATAGCCATCTACATGCAGAACTAGAAGACATATTAATTAACATGGTTGCTATCACCAGAAGACATATTAATTAACATGTTTGCGGGTGGACAAGAACCATGTGGGAAGTGGGCTAGACCCATTCCACCTAACCTAGATGGTTAGGTCGGGTCCAACTCAATTTATATTTAATAATAATAATAATAATAATAATAATAATATATAATTAATTAAACATGAAAAAAATGAAAAAAAAAATCAAAAGCCCTTTAAAAAAAACTTGTGTTTTTCTCACATATTTTTCTACTAATTTTGCATAATATTGAGTTGTATATTTACATTGTAAGATACAGATTCGGTATTAAAATACCTAGTTTTCTCTGAAATGTTTCTTAAAAAAATTAAAAATTCAAAAAAATCTCAAAACTTTAAATTAATTTCCCCTTTCAATAAAAAAAAATTATTTTGTTTTCATGCATACAGTCAAATCCTAAAACTTTTCTGAGCATGTTTTCATAAAAAAAAAATTATATCTTTCTCTTGTTTTAAAAATTAAAAAAAATGGATATCGTAACTAGTTTATGATTATCCGTTAGGATTTAGTCAAAATATCAAAAATCTTTCACCAATCATTTTGTTTATTTTACATTAGGGTTTAGATGCAGACTTTAATATTTTGGAGTGTAAAACTACACTGTAGAGTATACCTTCAAATATTAAAGATGCAAAAGATAAATCTGAGGCTAAATTTAGACCTTAGAACGGTTAAAATTGAACTTAATAAGATAGAGACTTTCTCATAAAGGGAGATATGTCTTTAACCTTATAAAAAGACCAACGAATAGAAACTTGACCTATAAAAACAATCAAACAGCAATGCAGCTAACCTTAGGCAGGTTGCATTAGGGCTGATGCGTCTTTCCTTTGCACAACCAATCCTTTACCCGAACTCTCGTAGACCATAGATTTTCTAGTAGACTATGGGTTTCCTAGTAACCATAATACTAGGTTGGTGACTCCTGAATCTTAATCATAATTTTATGATTAAACCCAAACCCCTTTCTTTTCCCAATAACACCTCTTAAGAAGCTAAATAGCGCGTCGTTCGACATCTCTCCGTGAACTATTGTTATTTTTTTTTTATATTCAAGAGAAGTTTTAATGCAAACTAAAAAAAAATTTCTTTGCATTCAATAGTATAAATTGAGAAATTATATTTGTATACCAATAAATGATAACAAATTTGTTGATTACAACCAAAAAATGAATTGAAAAACTAAATTAATTATTTAATTTCTTATAAAAAACAAAATAAATATTTGTTTTAGTTTGAAAATTAATTTGAATCAATAATTTTTTTTATGTTTCCAAACCGAGTATTAACTCAATGTTGAGATTTATTCTTAATATTGTGAGAGCCCTACATAAAGCTAACCAAAAGAAAACATCAAATACAATATGAAGTCACTTGACCACACATATGACTTGGGTTAAAAAATCTTTCTTTAATTAAGTTAGTTGCTAATTTGTATAAATTAAATGAGTTCTTTTTTATGTGTGCAACCACTTAAGAGCATTTTAAGAGAAAATTAAGTTGGTTGTGCGAGCTATGAGGAAAATTGGAAGTCCAATTCTTATTAAAGTCACTATCCACAAGCATACCAAATTTGTATGCTTTTCTTAATATCATGCTCATCATGGTCAATTGAGGTTGGTGAGAGATTTGTGTATTTATGAGATTCGAGATCTTTAAATTTGGTTTTGACTTGTATTTTGTATCCACTTTGTTTGATATTGTAAAATCTTTATATGTATTTGTTGATGAATTAAATTTAGGTGAAACCACATAAGATTTTGGTGTTCTTGTTTTTTCTCTTTTAATTAACAATCTACAAGAATATTTTGTATGATCATTTAACCTCCTTTAAGGTGTTTTCAAATGATATGCATCATGATTCTAACATGGAAGGGGTTGATTCTAATATGTATGGACATTTAGATGGTCCAATGACAAGAGCTCAAGCAAAATAACTACAAAGTACTTTAACAAGTCAGACTAGCATGACTGAAGCTTCGATGAGTTTAAGGGCTTGAGAACTGAATGGAAATTGTTCAAGTGTGTTTGTTTGTCTACAAATAAGGCTTGGGTCATGATTTGGGATTTTTGACGAGTTTGGGTTTGTTGTCAGCCCATGGATTAATTTTGGTCTGAATTTGCTCATGTTTAATGCGTGGGAAAATAAAGCCTATTCTACATGGTTTTCAAGTTCAGAATGTCATCTTTCAAGATGTCCAACCATATATGTATTGGAGTTTTTTTAGAAAAAGTTATGATTGTTTTAGTTTTGTGTGTCTATTTAAATCTTCTATAAGTAAAAAGCATGTGTTATTTATTATTTGTTTAGTTTTCTGAACAAAGTCATTTATTGGGGTTTCCATTATGTTATTTTGGTATTTCCTAGACTTGGAGGGTTGTTCCAAGTATATAATGATGTTTTAGACCATGTTTTGTGACTTTTAGCAGTAATATTAAACTTTTCAACTTCTCATTCAGAGAGTTTTCTTCCTTGTTCTTCCATTTCCAGAATTGGTTGAAAAACAAATCAGACTTATCACTCTTAATCACAAAGAGTGTGGCGTCTTTATCCTAAATGGAATTCCTTTGTGGTGTCTCCGACTTATCAATAAGTTTCATTCAAACTTTATCCCTCATTTCCATTATAAATTACATAATTTTTAGCCTAAACACCATAAGAAAAACCATATAACTAAACCTACCTTCCTTCATCTTCATATCAGATTATGTTAGTTTGTTTGGGTTAGAAAGCTAAGGCATATCACTTGTATTTTGTATCCACTTTGTTTGATATAGTAAAATCTTTATATGTATTCATTGATGGATTAGACAATTTAGCTGAAACCATGTAAGATTGGGTTGTAAGCGCAACTTATTGGGTTACAATGATCTCATGATGAGATTTGGGAAAAAATAATGGGAATTCATGATCAGATAAATACCCTTATGTAAATAATGCAAATGAACAATTTGTAACCCGAACAAAAGCAAGCCTGTAGGGTGCAATGAAATGTTGTTGTAGAGGCTAAATTAGAGCCAAATAGGGATGTTGAGGTTGACGAAACGCGTAGACCAAGGAGATAAAATATCTCTTTCGTCATCTCTTCATAATCACCAAGGCTAGTTATCATAAGGTGGTTATGTTAGAGTTTACCGATTATGCTTTTGTTATGGTAAGGAAACTTGAAAATTCAGAGGAGAAGGGATGACAAAGAGGATATCACCACTTGGACGGCTATGAAGAGGGTGATTAAGAAGAGGTTTGTACCTAATTACTACAAACAAGAGTTATACATAAAACTTCAGACCTTACGATAAGGATCTTTGAGTGTGAAGGAGTATGTGATGGAGTTTGAGCTACTAATGATACGTTGCAAATTGATAGAAACCCAAGAACAAACCAAAGCTAGGTTTATTGGTGGGTTGATGAAGGATATTGCTAATGTTGTTGAGTTGCAGCCATATATCTTCCTTGAGGATACGACAAAACTTAAGATAAGGATAAAGAGATAATATAAGAAAGGGTGTTTCCAAGCTGGCATAACAACATCGAATGCTTCAAAATCTATTTCCACATCTTCATGAACATGAAATGCTCCTAAAAAGGATGAGAAAGTGGGGTTTAGTAAGGGGAGTACAAGTTCAAACTTTACAAAGGGTAAAGAAAAGGTGATCGAACCTCAACATCCTAAGAGGTCAAGAGACATTAAGTGTTTCAAACGTTTGGGGCTTAGGCATATTGCTTCTAAATGTTCGAACAAGAGATTTATAGTGGTGCATAGAAAACATGGAGAGTTGGTTAGTAGCGATGGGGCCGAAATTGAAATTGAGGATGAGCATGGAGAAGATTTTGAGCCAGTGGAATGGGATTTGTTAGTGGTGCAGGTGGTTTTGAACGCAAAAATTGACGTTAGTGAAGAACAATGTGAGAACAACTTTCATATGAGATGTTAGATTCGGGATAAGTGACACGATTAAAGAGTTGACGTCTTATCCCGAGTGCAGGAGTGTCAAAGTAATAAATAACCCGACAAGACCGGGGTCGAACCACAAGGAGGTGAACTATATAAATTATAAACAACAACAACAACAACAACAATAACAACGATGGTGATGGTGATGGTGATGATGAATTAAAGAGGACTTTGAGATGTAAGATAAATGTGAAGATTAAACAATGATAAAAATAAATGTCAAGGTTAGAGGATCCACTAATAGTATTAGAGATAAGTAAAGTATAAACTCTTTATAAATTATCAACATGATCATATTAATTATCTTATTTACGTAACACCATACTTATAAATTTTATCAGGTATTCATGATGCTAACTTATATTGACAACAAATCAAATTCCTTTCATAACAACGATGTCGGCTGAAAACTATGAAGGATCAAGTATTTGATGTACCAAGTGTTATACAACACAAATCTAGATTAACCATTTAACAAGCAAGTTATTAAGAATTAATAAGATAAAAATGATAAGACATGTTAATAGCAAACTTTCTTGGATATAAACATTAAAGTCCATGTTGAGTTTATATTATACTTATCCTAACACCATTAATGAAACCTTTTCACCTTGACATAATTAACTTAGCTAGACATTATGAAGAAGAAAAACATAAATAAACAATATAAGAACATAAACATGATATAAGTTAACTAAGTATAGTAAAGAAAATGAAAAGCATAAACAAGAGATTAATGAAAGCAAAACGTAAGCATTACAAAAATATAAAGAGAGAGAGCAAGAACATGATCTTGATCTGAAGAACCAAGATTCCTAAATGAATGACAAATGCCTCCTTTTATAGGCTAAAATTCAGAACTATTCATTTGGTAATTGATTATTGATGTAGTGGCCAACTATTGATTTAGTGGACTTGGTGGACAGCAGCACTCAAGCATTTTGGCTGGATGAAATGACATTTGACACGACCAAAAGATTGATGTCTTCTCCCAAGTGCAGGAGTGTCGAAGTAATAAATAACCCGGCAAGACCGGGGTCGAACCACAGGGAGGTTAATTGTATAAATTATAGATAACAATAATACAACAACAACAACAACAACAATAATAATAATAGTGAAGAAGAAGAGGAAGAAGTTGATGAGAACTTTGAGATGGAAGATTAACGTAAGGATTAAACAATGATAACAACAAATGTCAAGGTTAGAGGATCCACTAATGGTATTTCAAACAAGTATAGTATAAACTCTTTTTATTCAATTGGAAACCACACACAAAGGAGGTTCCAATCAGATTATA
The DNA here is from genome assembly GCA_019202695.1 of Populus x sibirica. Taxonomy (NCBI): domain Eukaryota; kingdom Viridiplantae; phylum Streptophyta; class Magnoliopsida; order Malpighiales; family Salicaceae; genus Populus; species Populus x sibirica. The sequence continues at coordinate 1,035,292 of JAGMVL010002394.1, read as the reverse complement.
AATTGTTAACATGATTACATTAGTTATCTTATTCGAATAATGCTAATACTTGTAAATGTTGTCGGGCATTCATGATTATAACTTATGTTAACAACAAATCAAGTTCCTTTCATAGCTCGGTGTCGGTTATACCATACAAGATATGGGCTATGAAAGTGCCAAGTATTTGTTGTACCAAGTGTTATACAACATAAATCTAGATTAACCATTTAACAAGCAAAGTATTAAAAGTGAACGAGATAACAAATATAAAGCATGTTAGTATCCAACATTAAGGTCCATGTTAAGTTTATATTATACTTATTCTTACACCATTAGTGTAACCCTTTTCACCTTGACATAATTAACTTAGCTAGACATAATGAAAGAAAGAAACATAAATAAACAAGATAAGAACATAAGTAAGATAAAAGTTAACTAAGTAAAGGAAAGGAAATGAAAGGCATAAACTTGATATTAATGAAAGCAAAGCATAAGCAATACAAAGAGAGAAAGCAAGAGCATGATCTTGATCTCAACACCAAGATGCCTAAATACATGGCAAATGCCTCCTTTTATAGGCCAAAATTCGAAACTATTGATTTGTTGACTAATTGATGAATGGGTGGCCACATCTTGACTTGATGACAATTCTTATCTTCTTGTCTGCTAAAAACGTCATTGATGACGTCATAATTTGAACAAACTTCAATCATGAAAGTTCTAGGCAATTGTCTCATCTTTCCAGGGTAAAACTTTGAGATCATTTGGACTTCTAGAACTCGAGATATGGGCTGAACACTGAACATTGTCTGGGCTGCAGGACAGATTCGGACTTCTTCGTTGTTGCTACAATTTGGACTTGAAAACGGCCTTCTTAAATCTTGGACTCCGCATGAAAGTTGTAGGCCTATGTCTTAGCTTTCCATCCATATAAGGTAGACCTAAATCCTAGATCTACAGCTCCAGATATGACCCGATTACCAAACAAAGTGTTCCAGTTTGGACTGCACCAAGATCTCTTTTCTAAGTTTGGCCATCTCTTTGTCCTTTCAATTTCAGTACTTCAACTCATCAATCAATTCTTTCATTTATGTGATAGGCCTGCATTTAAGATGAACATTTACCATAAATTAAAGGTATCTTATATTATTAGATATGTTATTATAAAACATGCTTTAGTTAAGGAGTTATTGATACTTCAAGTGCAAAATGATGATATAAAACCTTGATAAAAATACACTTTTAAGTACTAATCACACCCCCAACCAGCTTATTACTAGTCCCTAGTAATCAAAGCGTTAAAATAGAAAAACAATTTGCAACTTTCACAAAGCAAGGCATTCATCATTCAACTTCCATTAATCTATCCAGATAAACAAACTCTCATTAAATTTATATATCTCGCTCAATACCTCTTAAACAAGATATTAATAAACCTTCCTTGTTATGTGCTCAATGTACAAAAACATAGATGATGGGGCTTTTATTGGAAGAAAACAATATTTGGTTCTAATGTTTAAGGTTAACTTCCTTGGGTTGGGATTATTATCTCTTTTTTCTTTTTCTTTTTCTTTTTTTTTCTCTTTTTTTTTAATATATATACATATAACTTAAAACACAATGCATCTTTAACCCATGTAACGAGCTTTCGGCTAATGACTCCCGGACCAGTTGATCTTAGGGCATTAGGTGTTGAGACACCCCTACGAGCTTAGTAACTCGGGTTGCGACATCGATACATAGATAGTGCAATGTTTGATTCCCTTAAGCTTTTCTCCTTAACCCATGTAACAAGCTTTGGGCCAATAGCTCCCAAGTCAGTTGACTTTAGGGTATTAGGTGTTAAAACACCCCTTCGGGCTTAATTGCTTAGGTTAGGGAGGCTACGAAATCAAACTTATCTACGTTTTTATTATCATTATTTTTTTTTTGTGTTTTTTGTTTTTTTTTTTTTTTTTTTGCAAATTATAGACTATCCCTATCCCTTAGTTGTTACCTTTAACAAAAGAACATAAATAATGTAATAATCCAATGTGCAACCCACAATCATATGTTAAAGTGTGTGTGTGAAAATGAAGGTTTAATAATACTTGTTAAATAAGTATATGAGCAGAATCAAGTGATAACAATGCGAGAGTTTGTAAACTTGAATATTTCAAGAAGTATTCTAATAGGCCTTGTTATGAATATTGCAAATAACCATTGGAAAATGTTTACTAAGATGCGTCTCAAGAGTCACTAAAATTCCTCCTTACTCTGCCATCCTAGTAATAACAGTTTTGTCAAATGGTTTTAAAAACAAAAGCGATTAGTTGGTTAGTTTTTTTTTTTTTTTTATGTCAACTACTACCCTCTCCCCCCAACCAAAACGAGACATTGTCCTCAATGTCATAAGATAGAAAGATAGAGTATAGAAGACATCACCCGAAACAACGAACACTAACAATCCCGAAACACACTTGAACAAATATAAGAGATAACAAAACAAAAAATATTATGCTATTAATAAAACCGAAAGACATAAACTTTTACGACTCAAACTCAAATCGTAGTTGTGATTGTGGCTCACATCTTCCCTTGGTTTTACGTCCAAGAACGGCTTAAACGCCCTCTATGGGTCGGGGATAGGCTTCCCATCCAGTTTTCTTAAAAACTGGCAAACAGGGTCTTTTATAGTCAGATTCCCAAGACTAAGTCGATCACGTTCTTTATGGAAATGGGGTCATAAGTCTTGAAATGCACAATGCACATCTCCACCAGGATATGTCTCCAAAGTCAATAGAAGATTATCTAAAGATTCCTTATGTTTTGAAATAAATCCCGACTTTTGACAATTTTCACAAGTTTTGCAGAATGCATGCGTGTCCTTGAACATGGTGGGCCAATAAAATCCATTTTGAAAGATTTTTGCAATGGTCTTTTTTGACGAGAAATGACTCCCACATGCTTCGAATGACAAAATTTAATGACACTACTTAACTCATTGTCGGGAATGCATCTTCGAAATATTTGATCGGACAATATTCGAATAAGTAAGGGTCATCCCAATAAAATTTCTTCACTTCGTTCAAAAACTTACCTTTGTCTTCGGTACTCCAATGAGTTGGCAAATCTCCTTTTTCATCCGTGATTTCTTCCTGAGAATAAGTCATTTGCAAATCTTCAGATTCATCCAACTCAATTTTACTCAAAGTAGATTCAAGTTGATCATAAACTAATTCTTCAATAGAATCTACTTCTTGTAAATCATTATCATCTCCAGGTTGCTTGCAAATGTTGAAAATATTCATCTCCAATGTCATGTTCCCAAATGATAGCTTCATCAGTCCATTCCTACAATTAATCAATGCATTAGAAGTTGCAAGAAATGGACGTCCTAAAATAACAGGAAATGAATTACATGCTTCAACAGGTTGTGTGTCCAAGACAATAAAATCCACAGGATAAATGAACTTATCGACTTGTACTAACACATCTTCAACTATTCCTCTAGGCACTTTTACAGATCTATCGGCAAGTAAAAGAGTTACGAAGTTGGTTTTAACTCACCTAGATTGAGACTTTGAAAAACTGAATATGGAAGTAAATTCACACTAGCTCCAAGATCAAGTAAAGCTCTTTCAATTTTATGTTCTCCAATAAAGCATGAAATTGTAGGACAACCAGGGTCTTTATATTTCAAAGCATTATTGTTTTGAAGAATAGCACTTACTTGTTCGGCTAAGAAGGCTTTCTTTTTCACATTCAGTTTTCTCTTCACAAGGTACGGATCTTTCAAAAATTTAGCATAAGAAGGAACCTGTTTAATAGCATCCAACAAAGGTATATTGATCCTTACCTGTTTGAAGGTTTCAAAGATTTCAGAGTTGTGATTGGCTTTCCTTTGTTTGGTCATGGCATGAGGAAATGGAAGTGCTGGTGGAGAATCAGTCTTTTCTTTGTAATGATCAGATTCAACCCCTTCCTTACCCTCAGAGATTGACTCATCGTCATTCTCACAAGGTTCAAGACTGGGTTTTTCAATAACCTTACCACCTGCGAAGAGTGATGACCGATTTTACATGATCCATGTGTTGGCTTCCCGAACTACTTGCATTCGCATTGTATTGCCCTTTTGGATTTTGTTGTGGTTGAGATGGAAACTTACCTTTCTCTTGGAAACTGAGAGCAGATGTCAATTTTGCAAGAGTATCTTTGAAATCAGTCATGCTTTGAGCAAGTTGAGTGTTAATTGCCTCTTGCTTTTCCAATAAATGCATGCAATGTTTCCTCAAGATTTCTTCTAGGAGGTGGAGCATAAGGAGGTGCATATCCATGAGAATTTTGGAAATTATGGTGTGCTTGAAACGGTGGCTGTGAAGTTTGAGCATTATTGTTCTCACTATTCCAACTGAAATTTGGATGATTTCTCCAACCAGGGTTGTATGTTTGCGAGTATGGGTTATGATTGGGCCTTTGGAAACTGTTTAATGCATGGGCTTGTTCATGGAGACATTCTTTAAAAGAAGGCAAGGTTGGACAGTCATTGGTTGAATGTTCGTTGGTTTCACGGATTTGACACGCAATGTCTTGAACAGATTTTAATTGACCACTCTTTTTCAATTCTAGTGCCTCAACTTTTCTAGCTAAAGATGCAAACTTGGCTTGGAGGTCATGATCTTCCCTAAGGTTGTACATACCTCCACTAGATGTATGAGGTTGGGTTTTACTTGGTGCCTCATAAGTACTGTGGTGTCCCAATTTTGTGCATTTTCAGCTAGCAAGTCTAAGTATTCCATAGCTTCATTAGGGTCTTTATCCTCAAAAGTTCCATTGCACATCAATTCAACCATTTGCCTATCTCTAGGAGTTAACCCTTCATAAAAATGTGAAACTAATCTCCATGTTTCAAAACCATGATGGGGGCAAGTATTAAGCAATTCTCGATACCTATCCCAACATTGATAAAATGTTTCTCCCGGTTTTTGAGAGAAAGTAATGATTTGTCTTTTGAAAGAGTTCGTTACGTGAGATGGAAAAAACTTCTTTAAAAATTGTTGTTGCATATCATCCCAAGCACGAATGGATCCAGGTCTCAAATTTTGTAGCCATGTTTTAGCTTTATCTTTTAATGAAAAAGGAAAAAGCTTCAATCTAATGGTGTTCATGCTACAATTTGAGTCATTATACGTGTTGCAAACCTCCTCAAATTCCATTAAATGCAAGTATGGATTTTCTAAATCTAAGCCATGAAACGAAGGTAAAAGTTGAATAATGTCTGCCTTAAAATTAAAATGAGATGCATCGGGAGGAAAAACTATGCATGAGGGTGCACTTGTTCTTGTGGGATTCATGTGGTCTCTAAGTGTTCTAACCCGAATATTCTCATTATTCTCATTATAAAGCGATTGGTTATCTTCTTCGGCCATATTTTCCCAAAATGATGAGGATACCCTACAAAGTCTACCACTTAATGTACGTGACCACACTCTCATGCACGTGTAAAAAGAGAATAAAAAGAAGAAGAAAATAAAAGAAAAAGAAACAACATAAAAGAAACAAAGTTAAATACAATCAAAGTAAAAAGAGAAAATAAAATAAATACTATAATTTGTACAAGAATTTACCTCCCCGGCAACGGCGCCAAAAACTTGACACGACCAAAAGATTGATGTCTTCTCCCAAGTGCAGGAGTGTCGAAGTAATAAATAACCCGAGAAGACCTGGTCGAACCACGGGAGGTTAATTGTATAAATTATAGATAACAATAATACAACAACAACAATAACAACAATAATAATAATAGTGAAGAAGAAGAGGAAGAAGTTGATGAGAACTTTGAGATGGAAGATTAACGTAAGGATTAAACAATGATAACAACAAATGTCAAGGTTAGAGGATCCACTAATGGTATTTCAAACAAGTATAGTATAAACTCTTTTTATTCAATTGGAAACCACACACAAAGGAGGTTCCAATCGATTATAAATTGTTAACATGATTACATTAGTTATCTTATTCGAATAATGCTAATACTTGTAAATGTTGTCGGCATTCATGATTATAACTTATGTTAACAACAAATCAAGTTCCTTTCATAGCTCAGGTGTCGGTTATACCATACAGTATGGGCTATGAAAGTGCCAAGTATTTGTTGTACCAAGTGTTATACAACATAAATCTAGATTAACCATTTAACAAGCAAAGTATTAAAAGTGAACGAGATAACAAATATAAAGCATGTTAGTATCCAACATTAAGGTCCATGTTAAGTTTATATTATACTTATTCTTACACCATTAGTGTAACCCTTTTCACCTTGACATAATTAACTTAGCTAGACATAATGAAAGAAAGAAACATAAATAAACAAGATAAGAACATAAGTAAGATAAAAGTTAACTAAGTAAAGGAAAGGAAATGAAAGGCATAAACTTGATATTAATGAAAGCAAAGCATAAGCAATACAAAGAGAGAAAGTAAGAGCATGATCTTGATCTCAACACCAAGATGCCTAAATACATGGCAAATGCCTCCTTTTATAGGCCAAAATTCGAAACTATTGATTTGTTGACTAATTGATGAATGGGTGGCCACATCTTGACTTGATGACAATTCTTATCTTCTTGTCTGCTAAAACGTCATTGATGACGTCATAATTTGAACAAACTTAAATCATGAAAGTTCTAGGCAATTGTCTCATCTTTCCAGGGTAAACATTTGAGATCATTTGGACTTCTAGAACTCGAGATATGGGCTGAACACCGAACAGTTCCGGGCTGCAGGACAGATTCGGACTTCTTCGTTGTTGCTACAATTTGGACTTGAAAACGGCCTTCTTAAATCTTGGACTCCGCATGAAAGTTGTAGGCCTATGTCTTAGCTTTCCATCCATATAAGGTAGACCTAAATCCTAGATCTACAGCTCCAGATATGACCCGATTACCAAACAGTGTTCCAGTTTGGACTGCACCAAGATCTCTTTTCTAAGTTTGGCCATCTCTTTGTCCTTTCAATTTCAGTACTTCAACTCATCAATCAATTCTTTCATTTATGTGATAGGCCTGCATTTAAGATGAACATTTACCATAAATTAAAGGTATCTTATATTATTAGATATGTTATTATAAAACATGCTTTAGTTAAGGAGTTATTGATACTTCAAGTGCAAAATGATGATATAAAACCTTGATAAAAATACACTTTTAAGTACTAATCAACATTGCTGCAATAAGAATTTGGCAAAGTGTCATGAAAGTTGTTGGCAATCATCTTATCTTTCCACCCATAAAATTTCAGAGCATTTGGATCACTAGTGCTCGAGATATGGCTAAAATACTGAGTAGTGCTACTTGGTGGACGTGGTGGATAGCCCTCAAGCTCTTGTCTGGATGAAATGTCATTGTTACCATTAGAATTTGAGCAGATCTGCTTCATGATAGTTGTTGGAAATTGTCTTTTCCTTCCACCCACCAAATTTCACGTCATTGTGCCTTCTAGAACTCCAGATATGGGTAAAATGCTTAGCAGTGTTTGGGCTGGATTGCATGACAGATTTCGACTTCTCTTTTGTGACCAAACTTTGGATTTGAAAATGGCAGATTTGGGTCTTCCACTATTCATGAACATTGTAGGCCTATTTCTTAGCTTTCTATCCATATAAATCAAATTGAAATCCAAGATCTACAGCTCCAGATATGACCTAATAACTGAACAGTGTTCCAATTTGAATTGAATCGGTATCTCCTTTCTAAGCTTAGCCTTTTCTTTGTCCTTTCACTTTCAATAGTTAATCACATCAATCAATCCTTTGAATTGTGAGATATGCCTGCATTTAAAATGAGCATTTACAATAAATTAAAGCTATCGTATATTATCGATTTTGTTATTATAAAACATGCTCTAGTTAAGGAGTTATTGATACTTCCCAAACTTTATCAGAATTGTGAGATATGCCTGCATTCCCAAACTTTGATTGTTTTGAAAGAAATATGTAGAAAAGCATGTCTAGAAACTTCTATAAAAATTAAATATATGATACAGAAAGACAAAGATTTTACCCAAATATAAATTAGAAAATTAGAAAACCAAACTGAACTAAACTATAAAATAACAAAAAATGACTTGAAACTTAAAACTAAAAAAGAATTGACCCAAACCTATGATTTTGAAAGCAAACCTGAAAAAAATCAACTCTTAACCTAAATTTGCGATTTGGTTGCTTCCTTATTTTTGAAAAAACTAACATGGCTAATCTGGACAGAAAAATTAATGTAATATGATTTTTTTTTTATCAAGGAACCTTATATACAAACTAGTAAGCTCTAGACAAGAAATAATTGAAAATAAAATCAAAGACAATAGAAGTTAAGAAATCCAGAAATAACAGGAAGAAAATAAACGATATAACTTGATTTTTTAAAGCCTTGCTTTGATACCAAGTGATGTGAACCTTGTGATCATGCAATCAACAATGAAATTAAAAACTAACCCAAAAAAGCTGAATATCAGGTTTGAAACCTTAAACCAAAGGTAACCCTATACCTAATAACCAAAGGTATTGGAAAAAAAAAAACTTTGACCCGAAGATAACCCTATACTTAAGAACCCAAAGTATACAAATAATGCCATGAAGAAATTTAATTTTTGATAAGTTAGTGTATAATTTTTGTTCATGCAAAGAGAGGTTGTTTGCAACATGCCAAACAGAAAATAAATCTTATTTATTCAAAACATCATAGTTGTCAAAACTTGCAGCCATAGAAGCAATATATATTTTCCTTTAAATAACCTCTTCCTAAACTTTGATTAAACTGAAATCTTAACCCAAAGTAGAAAAGTTTGTCTAAAAACTCTTGTAAAAATTTTAGTTTAATCCAATAGTCGAGTTGAAAGTTATGCTCGATAACGTAAACTAAACAATAGAAAATTTTATGTCAAAATCTGAATTTGACATTACTTGGATTGTGTCATTAAAAAATAACAAAATATTTTAAAATAAAATAGAAAAAAGAGTAGTAAACCAACTAGAAAAGTAATGTAATTCTTGCATAGTAGCTTCCAAGCTTTATCATAAACCCTTATCATTTTTCAATCACTAAAAACATTTTAAATTATATAAAATATTTGGGCCAAATTCTAGTATGATCCAACAGTCAGATAAAAAATTATACTTGTTAGCGTAAAACTATATATGAAGAAAATAAGCTCAAAATTATCTCTATTGTCCTTAAATAATAAGAATTGTTGCCTGGTTGGTCTTCTTGGAAAATAAGGATCAAACATGTAATTAACTCCTTGTCATGTAAGTTTCCATAAATCATATGAAAAACACATTTTTTGAATTTCCTTGTTTTTTGGTAGATTTCAAACATGAATTTAAACATATTACTTTCTCTTATCTGGATGAGTTAATAAAGCCTACCATATAAGATAAAAATCTTGAGATGTTTAGTTTTCATCCCAATTGGAATCGTAGTAAAATTCCACTTGTAGCTTTATATATATCCTAATTAATACCTCCAATGAATCTTTTAGTGATGCTCATCGATTCTCACTAAATATGAAGCCTTTAAATTGTTCATTCCCTACCAAACCTCTTATAAATATCTTAGGAAAACCTTTTATATGGTAAATATGCCATTTTGGTTAATGAAGTCAAAGTTTCCATATTATCTAAAAAACATTGATATGCACATTAGTGGTGGTGTCATTGATATTTATGATGAGGCTTTGGTTGTAAGAGGTAGGGTGTAGAAAAGTAGATACAATTCTAGTGAGTCTTAATTGTATAATAATGTCACTCATAATTAATTTTGTCAAAAATGGCATATAAAAAATTATTTGATAGTGAAAAGGATATTTTAGAGAATGAGTAGGGATCATGAGATTATGAAAACTCCTAAGAGATCAAGGTTGTATTTGATACTAAATAAGAGTCCGAGTTCATTCTTCTATAACTAATGATGCGAATGTCCAAGATGATTGAATTTTAGAGTCCATTTGTTCCAATTATATATGTCCTAACAAGGATTGGTTCTCCACATATGAGTCTTTTGTAGATGGAATTGTGATGCTTGATAATTATGTTCTAGAAACAACTAATGTAAACCCCGAGAATAAACTTATACATAAACTAAAAAATTTATAAAAGACAAAAGAAGTATAACTCAAATTGTAAAAAAAAAAGAATGGGGTCAAAGTGTAATTAAGAAGAATGAGACTATAAATACCTCATTTTCTTCTTCCTAAGGCTGGTGGCATGGACACAATAGGAGAGGAAAAATTCTAGATTTTTCCATAAAAACATTGAGAGAGAAACACCAAAATTCATCAAGATTATACAAGTTTTAGATAGATTGGTAGGGAAAACACCATTTGGCAAGGGAATTAGCAAGAAACAAGTGAAGAAGTTGTGAGGGGAAAAGAGGGAGAGGGTCAGCTAGTGTGTAAAAGGGAGGAGTTGAAATTTTTCAACCGGTTAAGAATCAAAGTCCAAATTATCCCCAAGTAAGGAGCCCTAAACTTGATTATACAAACCAATTTAAATTCGATTAGAAATTGTGTATTTATCTTGAATTGAAATTAAGGTTCTTGAGCAAAATTTGGAGGAAATGTAAAATTGGTTGGAATTGGATAAATTAGGGTATTGTAGGTTGCTTTGGATGTAAAATTATGTAGGAATAACAAAAAAAAGTCAATGGTTAAGAGATCAAAGGTGGCTGACCATTAGGGGAGTGAGTGAAAAGAGAAGAATTTGTGATTTTCTTTGTTAGTTTCTTGTGATGTGTTGTTATAATATGAACAATGGTTAGTAAGGATAATTATTGCATGAGAAGGAGAAGAGAACCCTTGGTTCCCTTAGGCCAAGTTTCGGCCAAGGCAAGTTTAAAGAGAGAGGAGGAGTTTTTGAGATTTCATATGTTAATAATGGATAGATTATGTGTTATAGAATAGTTTTAAATGGAAAACCATAAAATTTGATGAAAGCCATTTGTAAAACTAAATTGAAAGCATGTGTTATGTAAAGTGGAAATGAATCTATTGGCCATTATGTGTAGCATATGGTTTGACTTAGAATGAATTGCAAAATGTATAGTAAATGTGGAATCCGATAGTGCGTATATTTCTTGAAATAGTTTTGACCATTTTACACAAAAAAGGGGTGGATTAGCTTAAGTGATTCTTGGGAAGTCATATTTAGTGAGGTTACCATACATATAATGTAGAAATGGTTGTTTTGGAAGGAGTATGGGAAATGAGGATGTTTGAAGGTTCATTTAAACCGTTGATGAAAACTAGACAGATTCAACTCCCTAATTTTTGGAGAGGATTCGAGCCTAAAAATGATACAATTTGGAAAAAGATTCTTCATAGAAGTTATGGCTAAGGATGTTAGCTTTCCAACGAGACTTACCTCGCTTAAATTGGCGCTCTAGAACTCCATATATATATATATATGAGGAGAGGTCAGATTACAATCTCTATTGACAGATTTGACAAGTGGCTAAAACAGGAGATTTAGATGTGTTAGGAGCAGAATTGAGTTTCCTTCCCTTTAGAAAATATGTAGTACTGTGTCTTAGCATTCTAGGAAAATAAGTCATGTTCGGAATTGAAATTTTATAATATTAGTCATGATTAAATAAAGAAAAATGATCTTAAGGGATGTAATGAGAAACATAAATGTGAAGGAAAAAATTATTGAAAGGAAGTCAACATTTATCGTTGTTGTTATTATTATTATTATTATTATTATTATTATGAGAAATGTAGCTTGAATAACAAATAATGTGGAATACCTGTGAATACAAGAGGGACCAGAGGAGCGGCACATCAACAACAATTGAGTGCGAACCGAGCTTCTGTAGTAGGTAAGTGTCTTATACCTATAACCTTCGTAAATATACATAATTATGAAATTTTGTTTTATTATCGGATTGTATACATAAATACGTTGCCAAAAGAAGAAACAACTAATGAAACATATGATAAATGAAGATGGATTTGATTAACTACTCCAATTAGGAATAGTCAATGATATTAATGGGCTCCATTGATGTTGGCTTTTTTCCTGGATTTAATTAGTCAGTCTCGAGTACAGGAAACTAATGATATTAACAAGGTTCACTAACATCGATATGATCACTTTGGATCATGGGGGATATTGAACTTGATTAACTATTCAGGTTAAGAATAGTTAATGATATCAATGGATGACATCAATATTGGCAATTCTATGAAACTTGATTAGCTATTCTTGGTGTGAAAGCTAATAATGTCAAGGATCTTTAACATCAACATTTTTGAAAATATCTCGAAGTACTATTGAGGATTGATTAACTATTTTGGGTTAGGAATAGTTAATGATATTAATGGGTTGAATTGATATCGACATTTACAACAAACTTGATTAGTCAGTCTTAGTAAGGGAGACTAATGACACTAATGAGATTCATTAGTATCGACATTATCATTCTAAGGCTCATGGGAAAAAGAAAAGAAAAAGAGATTTGGTTAGCGACCTGGTGAAGGATAGATAATGATACCAATGAATTGGTATCAGTATTTTGGAAGGAATTGTCCTTCGGCATTAACATATGACATTGGTGGGAAAATTAAGAGTGGAATGGAAAATGTTAGTGAATCTAGAAGGAAGAAATCCAAAAATATTAAAAAGGGGGATTGAGTGGGAAATTGTAAAGAATATGAATGTATATTAGTCTTAAATAAATTGTTTGATTATAAATATTAATATCATTTTTCATAAAAATTATTTTTCAATGTTATAATTTTTTCAAGTCTGTTATAATCACGACAAGAGTGATATTTTGAGATCCTTTTATCCTTTTGTTATCTAGGACTAGATGAATGCTTGTGTATTTCGTATCTCAAGAAATTGTCATGACTTGAATTGTAATAACATCTTTTAAATTGAATGTTTAACTTAACTTATATTTCATGTATCTATATTTTTCATGTATGTTTGTTTTTTTATTTAAGTACTAATTAATACTTCATTTTTATTATATTGATATTTGAGAAATTGTGGTTATACTGATGTGGGTTGTTGAAATTGAGACCCAAAACAATTGGGTCATAATTAGATAATGACCAATAGAAGTGTCATAGGTTGTTTATCAATGACTTGGGACTTCCTGGTATAGGGGAGACTTTGCCGAAATTTCGATAGAAATTTTGGTAAAACTTTGCATGATTTTGTTTTGATATAAAAAAAAGATTTACCATGTTTTTTCTATATTACATTTGGTGTGTTGTCCCAGTAATTGGGACGTTACAACTAGGATAAGAATTATTTAAGTTAGGGTGCATGATTGTTTGGTAAGAAATTCATTTGAGATTCAATATGTTAGTGATTTAAAGAAAAAATTCATTTCTCTTAGCCTCCTTGATTTTTATGAGTTTAATGAAATTTAAGATGGATAAATTTGATCAAATTCATAGTTTTAAGTAATAGCAATTGAAGATGTGAGCAGTAATTATGATATAATAGGTGCTGCAAAGAGCGTTGTTAAATAATGAGAAAATACATGCATAAATTATAGATGATTGAAAGACAAATATGGATGAGAAGGCTTAGGTGATCATATAGTTTTGTTTATTTAATGAGGCTTTGTATGAGGTTCTTGGCAAAAATATTGATGCTAGTTTATAGCTTAGATTAGACTCTTTGTATATGAAAAAAGCTCTTACCATATGTATTTAAAGCATCATTTTATATATGTTATGGATGATAGAAGGTACATCAATTAAGACTCATCTAGATGAATTTAATTCTATTATGATGAATTTCAAGTCTATTAATATTATGATTGAACATGAAGATAAAGTCTTTTATACATTCCTTACCAGTTCTCTTATAAATACCTTAGAAAAACCTTTCTATATGGTAAAAATATCATTTTGATTGATGAAGTAAGTCAAAATCTACTTATTGTCTAAAAAAGGTTAATAGGCACAATAATAGTGGTTTCGTTGATATTTATCACTAGGATTTTGTTGTAAGTGGTAGGATATAAAAAAATGATTTTCATAACAATAGATACAAATTTAGTGAGTCTCAATTGCATACAAATGTCACTTGTAATTAATGTCGTCAAAAGGGATATATAAAGAAAAAAATTATGAGAGTAAAAGAAATTAGAGAATGAGAAATGATCATTTAGTTTTGAAACCTTTAGAGAGGCCAATGTTGCACTTGGTATTCATTATGAGTCCGAGTATATTCTTCTATAACCAATAATGGAAAGTTCTAAGATGATTGGATTTTGTAGTCCACTTGTTTCTATTATATATGCCTTAACAAGGATTGGTTCTACACATATAAGTTTTATGAAGATGGAGTTGTTATGCTTGATAATTATGTTCAAGCAATAATTGGTATATGAACTATTCAAGTTAGGATGCATGATATTTTGGTGAGAACTTCGTTTAGGGTTTGACATGTTCGTGATTTGAAAAAAAAATATTTCTCTTAGTCTTTTTGATAATTGTGAGTTTAAATACTACTAAATGTAGAGTTTTAAGAGTCAGCAAATGTGCTCTAACTAATATGAAAGAAAGGTAGGCTATAAAACTTCATGCCCTAGATGGTCAATTATTGCTGGTGCTACAATTGTTTCTTCTTCTTTGAAAAATTCTAGTTTTGTTAGGTTAAGAGATACATGGCCAAAGCATATGAAAGGAAAGGAGTTTTCTATTTTGGACAAATTTCATACTCTGGGTTGTTAAAGTTTAGGGACCATGGATTTATGCATGTCTAGTGTATTTGGTAGGCCGAACCGAGCTAGTTTTAGCACTTTGGATAATCCATATGATATATGGAAGAAACCTTTTTTTGTGTCATATAATAGCATGTTTGGGACTTGTTTAATGCCTGTATTAGTTTAGCATCCTTCGTGGCTTTGGTGGAAAAGGTGAAGAAAGATTTCAACTATTTTATTTTATTTGATTATGTTCAAGCCTAAATAAAGATTGTTGTGAGATGACTTGAACCAAATAAAAGTTGATGGTTCTTTTGGTACATATATTTATATCTTAGTAGCTCTCTTTTAGAGTCCACTAGACAACACAAGCGACTTGGGTTGAAAAACTCTTTCATTGGTTACGTTAGCTATTCCTTGGTTTAAATAGAATGAGATGAGTTCTATAGAGCCACCTATATTAGAAAGCACTTTGAAAGAAAAATAAGCTTGTGTGAGTTTTGAGGGAAAAAAATGAGAAATTCATTCTTGTTTAAGTCACTACTATTCAAGATTTGTATGATTTTTTTAATATTATGCTATTTATCATCAATTGAGCTTGGTGAGAGATTTGTAAGTGTTTTTGGGTTTTTGTGGGATTTGAGATCTTTGAGTTTGGTTTTAGCTCTCCTATATTTTGTGTCCAACTTATTTATTATAGTAAAATCTTGATCAAAATGTGGCACGATAACACATCTCGACTTTAACTTGTCTTTTTTACCATTGCTTTTGATAAGTATTGTTTTTATTTTACTTTGATTTAGTTCTTTTAAATATCCTAAAATTTAGATTGGATTCTTAACTTTTATGTATTTTTATTATAATGTTTATTGAATTATTTTGCATTATTTTAGCCTTAAATTTGTTTTTGTTTGCTTGTCTTTTTGTTTTCTACAATAATGTAAGTTAAAGAGTGTGTTACATGATGACATTTTAATAATAAGTGGTGCTATGGATGCGAAGGATGTTATTGAGGCAGAAGGTGGAAATGAGTGATAGATACTGAGATGGACCATAAAAATGGATGAGGTTATGCTTGAAATTCTTAAAAAACAAAAGAATAAGGGTCAAAGGAAAAGAAAACTTTTTCTCTTGAAACTTATAGGAAGGTGATAGCTAAAATCAATGAAAGATTTTCTTTGAACATCTCTAGGACAAAAGTGTTGAATCATTTGAAAACTCCTAAAGAGCAAATGGTTTTAGAAAAAGTAATCGACTTGAAAAATAGAATTAGATAGAATGACACTACCAAAACATTTAATCTTTATTAAAGGTATGAATATTATAATTCACATGTCATATTTTCATTATTATGCATTTATTAGTTAAAATTACCTTAACTTATTTTATTTATTTATTTATTGTTACAAGGACAACCCTAAGCTAAGACTTATTAAAGGAAAGCCTTTTCATCACTTGGACAATCTTAGAGAGAGATATACAAAAAATATATAGTAAACGGAACTAAAGTCAAGAGTGCTACTAAAAAGGTTTGAATATGGGATAGCGAGAGAGGGGAAATGAATATTGATGACATTGATGAGATGCAAGTAAATAATATTTATTTAGAGAACTTCCATCCCTATGACTGTAAAAGAGCTCTATAAACACCAAGAGCACAAGGTCTATTATCATTTACTCCAACATTGTCTATAACTTTAACCTCCAAAGGTATAAAACAAAATACACAAATGACAAGTGATTATTCTTCGAAATTTAAAGAGATGACTAGTACAATAAATAATATTTTACAAACTATTATGAACACAAACCATCAAGTTTGGAAGTTGGCCGAAATAATTAAATACATGATGGAATTAGGATTAGAGGGATTAAATCTTTTTGAAATGGTTGAACGGATTATAAATCATCCTAATTTTATTTAAATGTTTTTTAGATAAAGAGCTACGCTTTGAATGATTTAAAAGAAAAAGGGTTGATAATATGTTATTGAGAAGTTGAAGTAAAAAAAAGTTGGAACTAATATTTATGCAATTGCCATAAACTTATATCCAATTATTAAAAACTTAATTTGTATGGTGATATTTCTTAGATGATTAGAAATAAGAATTGTTGTATCTTTATTGAGTTAATAACATTATACAGAATTATTCTAGGCAAGCATCATATAGCTATAAATGCTACATAATTAATTGACCATATCCACTTATGTTTCCCTTGGGTTAGTTCCTCTAGTTGAAGTCGCTGACCCAGAAACAAAATACAGGGTGCCCACGGATTCCCTATTTTTTCAAGTGAGAGGGTGTTAAACAGGGTTACCTCCACGGATTGCCCACGCACGGCAAGTTATGACTTAATTCTTGCGAAACTTGGTAGGTCGACAACAAGATAGCAATAAGCTGAAGTGTTTGCAAAAATTATCATATCCATATATATGTGCTCTACGCTAATACTGGGAACCTCAAAACTGATCAAGCTACGTACCAGGTTGCATAGCTATTAATAGATCTATTGGGGAAGCGTCAACAATTACGGAGCCATTGGAGTGTTGGTAGACTACAAGAGCCTGTGAACCATCCATTCTTGCATGCCCCACTGCGATTTAGAGCCCCCATGCAATCCAAATAGATGTTGATGCTCCAATTTTGTGAGAAATGCAATATCAGCTGTCATGTGTGATGGGTGGTACTTCCATCGCAGAGAACAGCTCAATAAAGGAAGGTCATTACAAGTACTGTATATTTGGTTTCTAGAGAAAGTACAGTTTCTGCAAGTTTGAGCTAAAAAAGAGACAAATAAGGAGATCAATAGAGTGGCTGTTTGATTGGTACTTGTAAAAGAAGCTGGGATTAGTAACACTATAGTACTGAAATCATAAGGCTTTTTTCTTCTCTTTCAGGTAAAAGCAAGTTTCAGTATTTGATTATGCACAAGTAATAAAAATAATTTAAGAGCAAAATACTTAAAATTACTAATTCAATTTGTTTTAACATTATTATTAAATTCAATTATATGATTTAGTATTTTATTTTAAATATAAGAATTATAATATATCATCAATTAAATTCAAATTAAACATCCTATTATAAACTTTTGGTTCGTCCCAGACAGTCTGAAATTGAAATTAAATGAAGAACAATGTTTTCGTAATATATTCGTCTTTAAAACAATCGTTTGCGTCTGAGCTGTTCGGATACGAGCATGCAAGCGAGCCGCTCAAAGTGAGAATTTTACAGCAACAATTAATATTCTCTGATCAGAAATCATATGCAACTCTTATAGTGCTTACTAAATGTTCAAAAGCAAAGAATTCAACGCATTTACAGTTCTGATTCAACATAAGCTACAAAGTACAAACAACACAAAAAATAAATAAATAAAAATGCAACGAGCTCATACTCGAGCAAGTAACATTCAACCATATACCGAGCCCATATATAATATACTGAGCTCACAGTGGCTCTACCTTCGGATCTGGAAAGCCCTCACTGTATTCAAAGGAATCGTTGCTATGCATGTATGGATGTTTAGCACTTCCCTTGCTTACATCGTCATAACTTGCCGATGTCGATGCTGAATCCGCGTTGGGGTTCAGACCAGCAAGCTGCAAGATATTCTCTATCTCGTTCACCACTTCACCCATTGTTGGCCTGTCACTTCCATTCTCTTGTACACATTTTAGGGCAACATCCACAAACTTATCTAGACCTTTTAATGTTGTGTCCAAACCAATGCTTGGGTCAAGAAGTTCGCGGAGGTTATATAAATCTTTTGTTCTATCCAATGCCATCTTTACCTCTCTCACAACGTACTTTCCTCGTTCTATTGGCCTTCTTCCGGTTAATAGTTCCAGCATTACAACTCCAAAGCTATAAACATCACTCTTCTCTGTTAGCTGCTGGGTCATGTAGTATTCTGGATCCAAATAACCCTAAAAAAATGCAATGATTTTACAATCAGTTCTATCATCCATTCTGGTCATATCAGATGCTGCATTTCATTTTGTTAAATGAATCATAGTTTACGACCAAAAAAAAAAAAGTAAGAAATAATGGTATTGTGCAGATGGAGTGAGGTTATGGAGGAATTGACCATCGTCCCTTTCACCTGAGTGGTAACACGACCCTTTTCACTGTCTCCCATAAGCTTGGAGAGGCCAAAATCGGCAACTTTTGCATTTAAGCTTTCATCTAATAATATGTTGGTTGATTTTATGTCCCTATGGATAATGGGAGGGTTGGCAAGTTCATGCAGATAGGCCAAGCCTCTTGCTGCACCAAGGGCCACTTTGAGTCTCCTCACCCAATCAAGCCTGATTCCTGTTTTCCCTGCTTGGATTGGAAAGATCGAAGGAAAATGAGCGGTTAATGCAGTTTTGTCTACATTTATATTATATCTCATTATGCAGAGGGATTAAAGCAACAAATATCATTTATCGTTTGATGCTTGAGAGCGATAATCCTGAAACACAGGACATCTTGGCTGGTATTGGAAGACGGCAGCTATTATGGTTATGCGAAGCACTTAAATTTGGATCTTGCGATAGAAGGTATACCACTTTAATGTTATATGACATGCACGAAAATTTCTCATGAAAAAAAAGTGTAAGATAGCAAACTCCAACTGACTGGTCCTGAAGAATCAAATTGAAGAATTGAGAGGTCGTAGGACCTGATGAAAGTACCTGATAGGCTTTCCATGAGACTTCCATTTGACACAAACTTGTATATGAGCATTTGTTCACCTCTTTCAAGGCAAAAGCCTACAAGGCTTACAACGTTTCTGTGGTGGACTCTGGATAAAAGTTCAATCTCAGTCTTGAATTCCAGCCCAGGCTGCATCCATTCTCGCAGAGCTCGTTTGATGGTAATTAGTTCTCCAGTAGGAAGAACTCCTCTATAAACCTGCAAATGTTATCACGTTTAACTTTGATGTTTTGGACAAATGAGAAAAAAATTCAATGGGAATGATTGTTTTTGCGTCAATGAAATAGAAAACGAATCTACATCCTTTCAAAATGATAATGTCAACAACACAAATTTTAAAAGCAGCAGAAAATACTTGAAGTGCAGAATGAAAAGTTACCTGGCTGGGAAGGTGAGAGCATAATTGTGTTATTTTGACAAAGATTTTGAAAACATCTGTAATGCTAGCATGCAAGATTGAAAGCAATTTATGTGTGGGGGCACAGATCTCTTTCTCCCCGATGATTGAGGATAAAATTGGCATAGTGTATTTTAGAAAACCTGGTCAAGTGTGGTGAAGTTGTAATGTAAGAATTATGATTGACAAAAATCCAAGTGTTGTGAACCAGTTCCGACTAGTTTGAGATTCAGGGTTTTCTTTGAATGTTTATGTGAATAAATGTTATCAGTAAATCATGAACATGGATAGATCAAATGCAAATAAATATCCATTTGCAGATAAGATGTGAATAGGCTTTCAGAGAGGGAGAGAGATAATCAAACTTAACCTTTCCATACTCCCCAGAACCAATGTCATTGGTTTCTGAGAAGTTGTTGGTGTATTTTTTGATCTCTTCAAAAGAGAAGCATCTGGCTCCTTTTAACTGAGGAACACCTCCAACACCATTGTTTGATTCCCAGTGTGCTGAAAATGCAACAAAATAAATCAAAGAAATTCCTTGAGTGCAATTTCCAAGTAAAAAACACAAATCCTTTTCATACCAAAAGGATTGTTTTGTTGAATTGCTTTTTCTGCTTTCATTTTTTGACCAAAAGCATAAAGCCCAGCACCAAGCAATAGCAACAGAAGGACAGAGCCACCAGCCGCAGCTCCGATGATAGCACCTGTGCTTGATGACTTTTTTGATCCTCTGACTTCTCCTGGATGAGAAGAAAGAGGGAGGGAGGGGAGAGTGGTGTTACAATAAGAATTGGGGAAACATTTGGGTAAGTTTTTTCTTTCAGTTCTGTATCAGTTATGAGACTACCTGTGAAATGCAGATACGTATCACCAATAAAAAAGAAAGGTCCGAACTGCGCTGGAGGCTTGAAAGTCTGGTTGCTTAGCATAAAACCAATACTTAAAATTGCTGTTCTATTGAAACGATCTTGGCCAAATGGAAACACTTGCAGATTCAAATCAAGGTACTGAGATAGATCTTTTCTTGGTTGACTTAGATGAACTGAATCCACAGGAAATTGATGGGACTTGAATGAATTCATCAAAGATTTTTCGAGAACACTGAAGTAAGTGATGTTTCCAAGGTCTGAGAATGAAGGAGCTCTGAACACTAGAAGTCCTGTGTATGGAAATGCACATTTACAGTTGGGACTGGAATGCTGTTTAGGAAAGCAGGATGCAGGCACACAGTTATTTGGAGGCGTCGCGTAGGAAGAATTGGGTTGGGGGACGGTGCAGTAACTTTTTGTCACTGCTGTTTCCTGACATATTGGGTTGTCTGCAAGTCTGCAAGATTTAACAGGCACACAAGATAAAGCTACTAACAAGAAACATATATACCGGCAATTTGACTTTCTCAGAGTACTAAAATGTTGTTTAGCAGAATAATAAAACATAAATCAAAATAAAGTAATTAAACTACATTAAATAAACTAAAACTTATTAAAAAAAAAATCTTGGTCTCAAGTAAACATTCCTCTACCATAATCAAAACTTATCATTGAAATGATACGTCAATTTATATTCTAAAAATTTATCTTTTATTAACATTAGTCAGTTAACCCATCCACAATTAATTATTAAACAACCACAGTATCCATATTAATAATTTAATTTAATGGTAGTTTTAAGAACTAGATAGGTTGATAAATCTAAATAACATGATTGTTTGCAGTCTATGTTCGATTTAATTGAATGTTTTCCCAAAGATTAATAACATAGATCCGCCATAATTATTAAACTTAGTCGCTTCACAAGTTTAAATATCATAACTCCGGTTTTCATAGCAAACTTAGCAATAGATCGGTTAGAATAATAACTTAGAGTCTGCTCTAACAATCAAACTAAACAAACATAGGAAATAATAGTAGGAAAACATTCATACTCATTATATAAACTAAAAAGAAAAGATAAAATAGATCTCATAGTTTTTTAAATTCAAAGATTTTTGTATCCTTTCAACCAAGAAAAATAACTTAGCCTTGCATGTCTATTAAAAAACTAAGGAAGAGAGAGGATGAAAACATAATTTCGGGTATAGGAGAAAAGGGTGAGAGTTTCTTTCTTCTTTCTAGTCGCCTCCTTTTTCTATCTCTCTTTCTTTTTATTTGATAGGAAACCCTAATCCCCATATCCTTGCAATCCATTTGTATCCTCCAAAATAATAATAGTCCTTTCCAAAGTAGACGATCTATATTTTTAAGAAGTACAGTAACTACTTTCCTAAAAAAAAGAAAAATTAGTCTTGCATAAAGTCTTTAAGCTTTGACTTTGGACTTAGAGAAGTTAAATTGCCCAAATAAAGACCTTTTCCATACGAAGACATAATTTTCATGTCAGTTTGGATGCTTGGGAAATAAGTTGAACTTGTTTCTTCATAAAACTTGTCTGCTGGCAGAATTTATAGGTTGTCTTAGAAAAATCATATCTCTCTCATATGAGCTCCTTTTCTATTAAAATCTGGTAGGTTGGTAGGTACTTGAGTCAAGAATCTAACAAAATTTAGTTTGCATCAAATGAGCTTCTCTAACTTAAGATATTGAAGTCAAAATGGTTGAAGGTCAAAACTGGCAGAATGCAAGACTTGTCTTTGAAGGCTGCGATTTCCATGCTTTTTTTTCTTTCCATATATGTGTAGAAAGGTATGGATGTTATCATTCTAATTCCAGTGGAATCACTTCATTTTGACTTCTATGGCTCAAATTCTGCATAAAACATCGATTAGAGGTCAAATTTGCCAATATTCGACCCGAGTTTGAACATGGTCTGAATCTTATCTCTAATTTACTCATTTTCGAATCTTATATCCAAAAGTACCTTTAAAACATAAAACAAAGATTATCAAGGCATTTTATATATAAAACATGGGCAAAATACTAGGTAAATGTGGGTAAAATTATTGAATAATATGATTGCATCATAGATTCTATCATAGCTTCACTAAAAGCATCATTAGGAGTTATGGAGACTGATAGAGAAGAAAGAGTTAAGATGGATACTAATGGAATTCTTCCTCAGCATTGACATAATCAAAGTAGAGAAGGCCTAGAAAGTCAGGAAATCCAAAGGGAAGTATACAATGTCACCTTGCCTAAAATACAATTGCCAAGCTTTAACGAAGAGAATCCAAGGGGTTGGATCAGGAAATATAGGAAACTCTTGAAGTTGAATTTCATTCCAGTTTAGCAAAGGATGGAAATAGCCTCCTTAAACTTAGAAGGCAAGGCATAAGTGTAGTATGAAGGCTTTTTGTTTGAAAGGGAGGATCTAGCTAGTTATGAGGAATTTAGTAAATGACATTGTATGAGGCTTGGTAGTAGAGAGGATGTAGTGGAGGAATTCAACAAACTAGTGCAAGATAGAAGTGTGGAGGAATATGTGGAGAAATTTGAAGAAATTAAGTCTCTCATGAATGCTTTTAATCCAATATTACCTTAAACCTATTACATTTCAAGTTTACTTGATGGAATGAAGGATGGCATAAGACCTATGCTCAAGATTCTGAAACCTGCTACATTAATGTAAGCTTTTGAGGATGTGAAATGGCAAGAGGAGTTAAAATATGCGATAG
This sequence comes from Populus x sibirica, assembly GCA_019202695.1. Lineage (NCBI taxonomy): Eukaryota > Viridiplantae > Streptophyta > Magnoliopsida > Malpighiales > Salicaceae > Populus > Populus x sibirica. Next base: position 1,011,892 of record JAGMVL010002394.1, on the reverse strand, counting down.
CGAAAAGAGCCAAGTTGGTGCTACCAAGAACAAAACTTTCTCTTGGAACAAGAAGAGCACCAAGTAAATGCTAACAAAACCTTTTATTCCTTCTAGGGTAGATTATAAAGTAGGATTAAAACACATTGAGACTCTAAATGAATAAAGAAGGTGTTTAGGCCAATGTTTTAAATGTGGAGACAAGTTTGTATACCAGGGCATCATTATAATATGAAGGGAATTCATATGATGGATGGGTTAGAATATGACAAAGATGAGTTCTTGGAAAACATAGAATGAGAGTAATGAGATTGTGGGGTTAGATGAGAAACTAGATGAGTATTGGTTATTTTTTAATGCATTAGCTTATAATTATACCCATAACACCATCAGGATAAAAGTATGCTGTTAAGAAAAGAATTTGGTTGTTCTTATAGACATTGGAAGCACCTATAGCTTCATAGATGTTGTTATGGTTAAGGAGATTAAAGCTATTGTAGTAAAGACTACTGTGTTGACAGTATCAATAACAAATGATAGTTTTTTGAGATGTGATTCTCATTGTCCAAAACTAACTTGGTTTATACAGGGACTTGAATTTCAAGCTGATTTAAGGATATTGAAATTGAAAAGGTGTGATGTTGTTCTTGTTGTGGACTGGTTAAGAGTGTACTCTCCCATCTTGTTTGATATTATCAAGATGAAATTATCATTCAGAAAAGAATGAATAATTATAGAATTAAAAGGAATATTGAAACTATTGAGTTACAAATGATTGGAGTTGTTAACGTGCATAAAAGTTTAAAGGAGGTGTTCCGTGGGTTTATAGGCCAATTCTTTTTAATTGAAGCAGCTGATGAACCAATAGTAGAAAAACAAGATAGAGTAAAGGCTCTTTTAGAAGAATTTGATGATATTTTTTGCAGAACCTAAACAGTTACCATCAGTTAGGGCTTTAAATCACATAATTCCATTAATTCTTGGATCTAAAGTCATAAACATTAGACCTTGTAAGAGCTCTTATGTACACAAGGGAGAAATAGAAAGACTGGTCAATGAGATGTTACAAAATAGAATAATACAACATAGTTACAGCTCTTATGCTTCTTTAATTTTGTTGCTCAAGAAAAAAGACAACACCTAGAGATTTTATATAGATTACAGGCAGCTTAACAATATAACCATAAAAAACAAGTTTCATATTCCTCTATTTGATGATCTATTAGGTGAGCTATAAGGTTCATGGTTTTTCTCAAAACTTGACTTTAGACGAAGATACCATCAAATAAGGATGAATAATGAGGATATAAAGAAGACTACCTTCAAGACACACCATAGTCATTATGAGTTTAAAGTAATGTCATACGGCTTAACAAATACCCCTGCTACATTCCAGACATTAAAGAATACAGTTTAGAAACCCTTTCTAAGGAGATTTGTGTTGGTATTTGTTTATGATATATTAGTTTATAGTTTTTCATTAGACCTACATTTGCAACACTTAAGGGCAGTATTGGAGGTTTTAAAGAGAAACCAGTTATTTGCAAAAGAACCAAATTTTCATTTTGTGAACAAAAGGTTGACTATTTTAGGCACATCATTTCTTCAAATTGAGTTTCAACATATTCTAAGAAGATTGAGGCAGTCAATAATTGGTCAACACCAAGTTTAATCAAGGAATTGAGGGGTTTTTTAAGGCTTACTGGATAGTATAAGTTTATAAGGAGTTTTGGAGTAATCAGCAAACCTATAACTAAGATATTGAAGAAGAACAAGTTCAGATGGAATGAGAATGCACAAAAAGCTTTTGAATAATTGAAGATTGCCCTCTGTCAAGCTCGAGTTCTAGCTCTTCCTAACTTCAATGTAAGTTTTGAGTTTGAAACTAATGCTTGTGTTCATAGATTATGAGTTGTTTTGTGTCAGAAAGGAAAGCTCTTAGCTTATTTCAGTAAAGCCTTAAGTCCCAAGCTTTTAGGATTGTCCATTTATGAAAAGGAATATATGGAAATCCTAATGGTAGTGGATAGATGGAGGCATTATATTGACATGATTAATTTATTGTTAAAATTGATTATGAAAGTCTGAAATTCCTACTTGAACAAAAAATGCATACTTTAATCTAGAAGAAAGGTTTAACCAAATTTCTTGGATTAAAATATACATTTCAGTACAAAAAAGGTAAAGAAAATACAATACTAGATGCATTATCTAGAAAGGGTGAAGATAAAAATGATCAAACGGAGGAAACCTTGATTGGTTGTTTGACAACCATTATTGCAATCAATCCAACATGGTTTGACCATATTAGTGAGACTTATCGAGGGGATAATCAAATAAAAAAGATTGTTGTTGAGAAAATACTTAACAAGAAGAATTGGCCTATATATTTATGGATATATGGAATTCTTAGATGCAAGAATAGAATTGTCATTGGCAGCACTAGGGAGTTGGGAGAAAAGTTAGTTGTTCTTGCACATGACTTACAAATAGAAAGGCATGCTAGAGTGCAAAATTCCTATAGAAGGCTCAAGATAGTATTTTGCTAGCCAATCTATCCCTCCTTGAAGACTTGGGTAAGAAACTTTATAAAGGAATATGACATGTAAACAAGTAAGGATGGAAAGAGTTCTTTATCTTGGATTACTTCAACCATTTCCAATCTCAGCAAGAATTTAGAAGAACATCATCATGGGCTTTATTAAAGGGTTGTCAAAGTTAGGGGGAGGAATATTATCCTAGTCATAGTTGATGGATTCACTAAGTATGGCCATTTTTTGGAAATAACACATCCTTTCATGGCTCAACAAATTGCTTAGATATTCTTGGATCACATTTACAAGTTTCATAGACTTCATAATTGTAACTGACAAAGAAAAAACTTTTACCTATTTGTTTTAGAGGGGGTTATTCAAATTACTAGGTGTCAAGCTATTGTTAAGTTCATCCTATCATCATTAAATGGATGGACAAACTGAGAGGATCAACCAATGCTTTGAGACTTATCTAAGATGCATGACAATGCATAATCCTCATAGGTGGTATGATTGATTGTCTCAAACCTAGTGGTGGTATTACTTTACCTACACGAGCTTCCATTCATCCTATCTTTCATGTATCACCGCTCAAACTAAAGGTAAGAACTAATGCAATAACAACTTCAAATCTACTAATAATAGATGAGGGAGGAAAAGTCAAAGTCATGCCCGTGGCAATTCTAGACAAGAAGTTAATGAAAAAAAGGTAGCCAAGCTATGGTAATGGAGTTAATGTAGTGGTCAAACCTATTCAATAAAGATGTTATATGAGAAGAACTAACAGAGTTTTCAAACAGTTTCTAAAATTTAACATAGATTCTTGAGAACAAGAATCATTTGAAGAGGAAAGTATTGTTACATTCAGCCATTAAACAATCAATAAAGTTCACAAGAAGTAATATTGGAAATAGAATTAAGCCTTGTGAGGAATATCAATATTGGAAGAAACTCTAGGTGTGATAGAAGATAATGTTAAAAATCAATACTAAAGAACAAGAAAAATTTGAGAGAAAGGATGTTTTTACATTAAGTGTTTTCTGATATATGCGCTTCATAAGTTCTTCTACATTGCTCTTTCACATTCTGATTACAAGCCTATTTATAGATATAAAGTCCTAGACAATCAAATTATTAAACTAACAAAAGGAAAACCTAATTTGAATAGGAAAAGTATTCTACCGACTCAACTGGTTTACTATTTCTGAACCGGTCGACCAATTCATTTAATCCAACTAGTCAACTAGTAGACCAATTCCTATGTTTTCTAAAAAAACCAAAATCTAGTTTAATTTAAACATCCCCCCTTAAACTTGATTTCTTTATAACTGAGGTATATATCTCATTTTGGCAAAAACATCATGTTTGAGTGGTTTTGTGAAAATATCTGCGACTTGATCTTGGGTCTTTACATACTTGACTTTAACTTCCTTGTTTGTAATGTAATCTTGTAAGTAATGAAATCTCGTGTCAATGTGCTCACTTCTTTCATGAAACACTGGATTCTTTGCTAAGGCAATGACTGATAAGTTATCCATATAAATTTCTGTAGGCTTCTTTGAATGACAAACAAATGTTGTAGTAGCTACATATTCAACTTCACATGTTGATAAAGTGATTATAGATTGTTTTTTTGAACTCCATGTAAATGTTATGTCTCTCATGTAGAAAACAAAACTAGTAGTACTTTTTTTATCAACCATATCTCCAGCCCAATCACGATCCCTATAACCAACAAGATCAAAGCTATTAGAATATCTATAAAATAATCAACTATTACCAAAGAATTCGCTTCAAAGCTTTAAAATGTGTCATAATTGGTGTCTCCATAAACCTACTCACAAGCCCTCCTCTAAATAGAATATTTGGATAGGTGCATATCAAGTATCTCAAACTCTCAACTAAGCTCTTGAATGTTGTAGAGTTTATCTTCTCTCATTCATCTTTTTTTGACATCTTCACTCCACACTCAACTAGAGTATTCACTTTTACATAATCCTTTATTTTGAACTTCTTGAGAATCTCTTTTGCAAACTTCTCTTAATTCACAAAGATTCCATCTTCTCCTTACTTGATCTCAATCCCTAAGTAGTATGTCATAAGACCAATATTTGTCATCTCAAACTCCTTTTATCATTACTTATTTGAAGTCTCCAAACATTTTTGGATTATTTTATGTAAAGATCAAGTCATCCATATCCAACAATATACAATAAGAATATCACCACTCTTTTTTATCTTGACATAGATAGCATATTAATGGGAGCATTTTACAAATTCATTCTTTAAGAAATAACCATCAATACAACTATACCAAGCCTTGAAAGATTGCTTCAATCCATACAAGGCTTTGGTTAACTTTAAAACCTTGTCTTCATATCCCTTCACGTCATAACTCATAGGTTGCTCAATATAGACCTTTTTTCAAGAAAGCCATTTAGAAAAGCTTATTTGACATTTATTTGATAGATTTTCAATCTATATTCGGCAATTATGGCAATGATTAATCAAATGGTCTCTAATATGGCAATTAGAGCAAACATTTCATCATAGTCAATCCCATGCTTTAAACTGTAGCCTTTTGCCACTAACATTGCCTTGTACCTCTCCATTTCTCCTTTAATATTCGTTTTTTCTTTATAGATCCATTTGACTCCTGTTGGTTTTTTTTCTTTTGGTCTAGGAACTAATTTCTATGTATCATTCTTCTCAATTGATGCAATCTCCTCATCCATAACAATTCTCCACTTTTTATCATTTATTGCTTCTTCAAACACTATAGGATCACATGTAGCAAGGTGACAATATAGTGTTACATCATCATCAATAAAAATAGTTACCTCATATAAGTCATGAAGGCTCCTCGTCTTTCTTAGTGGACTAGGTGGGTTGTCACTACTAGAACTTCCACTAGAAGAAGAAGATGAAGGTGAAGTTGAGTTCATTAGTGATTGTAGAGTTGTAATTATAGGTTTTTGATGATCTTTATATCTCTCCTCCTCTTCATAAAGAACTGGTAGAAAATTATATTTCTCATCATCATCTATCTTTCAATCTCATGCCCCTTCTCCATCAAATTCGACATCTTTATTAATCACTATCTTTCCTTCATTGGGATTGTAAAGCTTGTATCCTTTAAACTTTTGATCATAGCACGCAAAGATCATCTTTTTATTCTTGTCATCTAGCTTGGTCCTTACTTGATCATTTATATACGCATAATCAATGGTTCCGAACACTTTCAAGTGAGGAGCACTTGACTTTCTTCCATGCTTCTTGTGAAGTTATGCCATTCAAGCCTTTCGTAGGACACCTATTTGACAAGTATTCAACATAACCTACTACTTTAGCCCAAAACTCCTTAAGCATCTTCTTAGTTTTGAGCATGCTTCTCGACATGTTGAAGATGCTTATGTTCTTTCTCTCTACCATGATATTTTGTTATGGGGATCTAGGCACTATTAGGAGTCTTTTATACCTTGAGCTTCACAAAACTCATTAGAATAAAATTCACCCCCTATCTGTCATAAGGGATTTTATAGTGTAACCATTTTCTTTTTTCAACTAATACCTTAAACTTCTTAAAACAATTAAATACATTATATTTTATCTTAAGAAGTATACTTATGTTCTTCTACTATAATCATCAACAAAAAATAGAAAATATAAATTTTTACCAAATGAGCATGGTTGAATAGGGCCACATATGCCTGCATATATCTCTTATAGGGGTTGACTTGCTCTAGATGCAGACTCCTTTGGAAAGCTTTTACGAAATTGTTTGCCCATTAAACATCTTTCACACAACTGATATGGATGTATTATGGATGGTAGACCCTTCAACATCTCCAACTTTATCATCATCTTCAAGCTATCAAAGTTTATATACCCAAGTATTATATGCCAAAGTTATGTCTCATTCTTCACACATGCCTTTAAGCATTTAGGCACATTCGTCTATATGTTTAGCAAAAACATTATGTTCTTTGTCATGATTACCTTTGCAATCATAGCTTTATGAGTATCAAGTAATGTCAAGGTATGATCATTCATCTTAATCTCATAACCTTTCTCCAACAATTATCTCAAACTCAATATATTGATTTTTTACAGTAGGAATACAATAAACATCACCAATAAATTAATGACTTTTATTTTCTAATTTTATAATAATCATACCTTTTACTTTGATGGAAACCTTTGAATAATCCACGAAGGAGAAATTACCTTTAATTTATTCATCAAGCTCCATAAACTTGTCTCTATCTCTACACATGTGATAGTTGGTATCATTGTTTAGATACCACATGTTTTCTTTAACATGCATACGTTCATCATGGACTAGTAATAGAGTGGCTTCTTTCTCGTCTTTTACAATAAAATTGACATTCTCTCCAATCCTTCTGGTTGAATTCCAGCAATCCATGGCATAATATTCCATATTTTCATAATTGTAATATTTAACTCTTGTTTTGTCAAACTTGGGTCTCAGATTGCCACTGTCAGATGAATCGGTCGACTAGTTTGCTTCATTCGGTCAACCGGTTGACTTGTTGAGTGTAGAATCTTTTCTACCACACGTGTTTCCTCCATCTTCTCTCCATATATCTTTATTTAATTGTATATGGTCAATACTCTAGTAAAGTAATCTAAAATACTCTTCGATTCAAGCATACGTAGCTAAAGTCACCTCGTAACTTTTATAAGCGTACATTTCTGACATTGTTAGCTCATTGGTTTAATTATTGTAAAACTTCTCATACTTGCTTGTTGGATGATTGTGAGTGCTTGTTGATCCTTTCTTCATGCGTTTGCATGACCTCCCTTTGGGTTGAAGTCAATGTTGTTTCTTTTATAGGCTCCTCAATACCTTTTTCAACTGTTTCTCACAGATCTTGGGAACCTAGTCAAGCTTTCACATGAATACTTTAAATTTTATAATTGTCCTTTATCAAACGAGGAAATTGAAGTGTGAAGTTTGAATTGGTCATGTTAAACAATAAAAAAACAAACTTTGATACCACTTGTTGGAAGAAATTCTAGGTGTCGTAGAAGATAATCTTAAAATCTAAAACTAAAAAACAAGAAAAATTTGAGAGAAAGGATGTTTTTGCATTAAGTGTTTTTTCAAATATACACTTTATACGCTATTCTACATTGCTCTCTCATGTTCTGACTACAAGTCTATTTATAGACAGAAAGTCCCAGACAATCAAGAAATTAAACTAACAAAAAAAAATCTAATCTGAATAGGAAAAGTATTATGCCGACTTAATCGGTCAATTTAATCCAACCAATCGACCAATACTTCATCGGTAGACCGATTCCACTATTTTCCAGAAAAACCAAAATCTAAGCTTACTTTGCAGTTAATCAGTTAGAAGAGAATTAAGCCACGTGCACAGTGGTTGGTTAGCTGTTAGTTGAATAACGTCTTGAGTTAGTTGACAGTTAGAAGTTACAAGTGTATATAAATACTGGTGCAACAAACGTGATATGCAAGAAATAAATGATTCATTGTTTTGACAGTTAATACTGTTATCCTCTCTTCTCTCAATTTTCTTCTCTTCTTATTCTCAATCTTCTTCTTAAATCTCTATTGTTAAGACGTGATCTTAACATAGCATTTCAGCTAGCAGATGGCTATAATACGTCAAGTGAGTTAATATATGAACTCATTCAAAGCAAGTTGATGGAAAGGGTTTGTGCTTTTAATTAATGAGTTCAGGGATGTGTACGTGATAGTTTAGGGAGAGCGGATTTAGACTGGGAAGGAAAGCAGAGAACCATGATATAACCATACAATGTTGTCAAAGACTGCAAGGTTGAAAGCCATGGAGGAAATTCTGTATCATCGAAACTATTGTTTCTCACGTCCCTGCAAACAACAATTTGATCAGAATAAACATATAGTAAAAAAGAAGGGAAAAGAAAAGGTAGAGCTAGATTTCATCTCAGAAACTGATCATATACTTGTAAATCATGCAAGTCTTACAAATAAGTGAGAACATTCATGCCAGTAAGGTTGGGAAGTGGCCCAGTTAAATCATTGTTGGATAAAAACCTGAAAAATGGTAACCAAGCAACACTCTTTAACATAAGAAAAATTCCCACAAGAGATATTGAATATTAATGATTGAATACAACCGGTTATGATGGAATGTCTCTCCCCTCCATACTTACATCGTCCTGACACTGGTAAGACTATTGATGTTTGACGGGACAGATCCTGTGAATGAGTTATTATCAAGGCGCCTGTAACCAATATAGCATACTCCATTACAAAATTGAGCATCGTGAATCACTGTACAAAATGACATGAGTCTCCAATACTACTGATACTTACACAACCTCCAAAGTCTTCACAAGGCCAAGGGTGGAAGGAATGCTGCCTGTCAGCTTGTTGCTTTCAAAAAGTCTGCCGAAAGGAAGGAAAAGAAAGAAACAATCAAAGAAATCTTAAGTAGGCAGATATCGGTGATTATGAATTATGCAATTCCGGAAGAGTCAAACGAATTGTAAGACAAATTTAAGAATCCGAGAAGAGAAAAGAAATGTACAAGTGAACAGTTTTGTGGATTATTGTGATTTAAGCGTGTATTCAACCGAAAAGGAGTGCACAGCATATAGCCACATGATCTCTTATCCAGTTTGTGAAATAGTTATTTACCACCATCCAGTATTTTAACAATTGAATGAAACTTACACATGTATGAGTTTCATCTCTGAGCTAAAAAGCTTAGGAGGGATTGTGCCTGAGAGCTGATTCAATCCAAGATGACTGTAAATAGGTTTTAGAGTATCAACAAACATGGTAAACGGAATCATTTGTAGTAAGAAAGCAGCAATGAGAATTATAGCACGAAGAGATCTGACATACAAATGTTTTGTATGAACTAGCAGGTCAAGACCAGGTGTAGTCGCTGTGGAGACAGGGATGGTCCCAGTAAGCCTGTTATCAGCAAGATCTAGCCAATAAAGGCTAGTTAGATTCCCAATTGAAGAGGGAATAGATCCAGTGAAGCCATTCGAATTCAGAGATCTGCAGGTAATACCAATGAAGGGTTTTAGAAATGCTGCCACAGGCATAAACGACGGCAAATGATGAAAGCATATTACTACAAGCATATATTACAAGAATCATGAACAAAAACTGTTTCACTGACATTGCGGTAAAGCAAGGAAAGTATTACAAGTTGAAAAGTTCTTACAGAAAGGCAAGTAGTGGCAAAGATCCTATTGAATCAGGGATCGGACCCCAGAAACTACAACCAACCAGTATTCTACAATGAAAGGAAACATAAAAAGTTAACATCAGGACCGATACCAGGCAAGAAATGTAGCATCAAATTACAGTATGGTGCAATAGAATATCCCCTTACAAGTTTGTTAGCTTCTTCAAATCCCCAATTGCCGAAGGAAGAGGGCCGCTCAGGCCCTTGTTGTAGGATAAATCCCTATATAAAGATGCAATATTAGAAATGTATAATTGCAATCCCTTGCATGGAAATATATCCCTTTATTCAATCATTTAATCACTCTATATGAAAGCAATCCCTTGCCAACAGTTATTCTAAGCAATGCCCATCTTGAATATAAAAGCAAGCTCTGAGAGTGAGGGAGGCATCAGTACTTAATGCCTATCATCATCCTTTAGAAGACTAAAAGCTGAACAATAATTCAAGCACATTACTTGCAACTCGGATGATTGGATCCTATTCGTCACATTAAAAAGGAAAGGGTACAACAGTGTAGAATGAAGACATACAGAATCTGCAATTCTGACAAGGATTGGATATCTCCAGATAGTGAACCTTTCAATCCCATGCTTGCCAATGTTCTACAGTTGAGATTATCGGGTTAATATTAAAAACTGAAGAAGGAAAAATCTGCAAGCCTCTATCAAACATAGCCAGTGGCTTACATGGAAGTCACACGTGAGTTGGCGCACAAAATGCCTTCCCACCGACTTCCGCAGGGATCAGCGCCCACCCAAGTAGGTGGTACATTTTTCCAGATATCCTTGAGAGCTTTCAGTGCAGTAACTGCATCAGGAGTCAACGGATATTATAAAACAAAATCAATCAATTAATGTGAAAATTGTCAAATAATATGATATAGATTGAGGAGATAAATAAAAAAAAATTACAACTACTTGATTTCCCAGACTAATGGACAATTCTGGGGCCTAGACTTCAATAATCGTACAAGAATAGGAAAGCGTCCAATGAAGGCTGGATACTCTTCTGAGTTGACAAAGTATATCATACGCCAAAGATTTAGAAGCAAGATCTAGTATATCTTAACCAGATACTAGATTAATAACAAATCCCGACTCTGGAAATTTGCACAAGCAGGCATGCATGGACACCAAAATTCAGCTTAATAAGACTATGCAACTAATTGCACAACAAACAAACAAACATCTGTGAATTGACAAAGGTGGAATCTGGAGTCCTGAGTCTATATTTAAGCATAGTATCTGTTAGACATGAGCAATTGATACTAATTTGGATCAAAAGAGTGCTTAAACAAGATGCATGTTCTAAGTAATTCACCAAAACAAGAATACAGGAAGATAATAATTTGTAGAGAACTTACAGTCAGCCTCATCAGTCATTGCTGGTATGGTACATACTTGACTTAAAGCAACAACCAGAAATACAAGAATTCTTGGACGCATTTCTCAAGAAATCCTCAAAGAAGCTCTTTGTTTTCAGTTAATTTGTAATGTTGAAAAACCGAAAACCCATTTAGTATTCTCACACATAAAAAGACTTGAACTGTTGAAAACTTGGCCTTGTAAATCTTTCTTTCACCAAACTATATCAAAATCTGTTCTCTCAATGCCAGAAGAACTTGTCGTCCTAAGTTGAGTTGCACAAGTTTATCCATTTCGTATGATGATCATAAGTTAAAGCAAGCAATACGTTAAGACGCCTCACCAACCAAACAACTTCATTGAATTATACTGCAAAGGAACAACTTGGAGTTGGAGGCTGGCTGGCGTACCACTAACTAAACAGGCTTGTGTGAGTCATGGAACGAACCACGTCAAGCGATGTAGGGGTGGGTTCACTGGGTTGTGGTATTAAATTCTTCCTGCACAAAATAGGCCAGACGCATTTAATAAATATCTGTATACATTAATTATGAGATAGGTCCTCACTGGTGTGCTTTCTTGTTTATGTTGTGAACCTTGAACAGTATATTTATCCCGACGACGACGACATGCATGGTTCCATGAAAGTATTTTTATTCTACCATATATGTATATATACTTCGGTAAATATAGTATTATTACAAAACCAAGCTCTAAAAATAAAATTAAGCAAAATAATTAAGGACATGAAATCAATGGCAAGTTGTCTTTTTTACCTAACAAGTTACTAAATAATCTCTAGTGATTATTATGATTGTATGTATAAATCATTCATTCATGATATCTTTTATGTTTAGAAATCATGTTTTAATTATGTGCTTATTATTATTAAATGATTTTATATAATGTATTTTAGTCTAGAGTAAAACATTGATAATTTTATATTTCTTTATAATATTTATATTATTTAATAAATTTCTAGGGCCAACCGACCAACGCAATAGTAATATGTTAGTCTAGGTCCTTGGCTATGTCAAATCATAGTTTAAGACTATGGTTGAATGTAAGGCTTTTTTTCTTCTTTTTTTTTTTTTTTTTTGTTAAAAAGAAAAATTTAAACTTTATTACTATTTTATTTTAGAGGGTTTCGAGGGATATGGAAGGGAAATGTGAGGTTAAGAACCTCCATCTTTGTTTGACTTTCAATGCTAATAAAAGAAAAGGTTGGAGGTATACGATGGTTCAAACCATAATCTTAAGATCCGGCTCGGTGGCTGGCGGATCTAATACTTGGATTTCAGGTTTTGACCGGGTTATTGGATTTTAACCGGGTTATTGGGTCGGTCGGGTCAATTTTTAAAAAAAAAACCAAATCAGCGTCATTTTAGTAAAAACAAATTAACAAAAAAAAAAACAAAAGTCAACGGGTTTGTAACTGGGTCTTACTGGGTCAACCAGCCGGGTCACACCGGGTTTTTTCTTCTCCTTTTTTTCTTCAACTCGGTCTAGTTCCAATCCCGGGTCAGCCGAGTCCCGAATTAACCCGTCAGACCAAGCCAGGTTTCAAAACTATGGTTCAAACCCCTCAACTAATTAAAATATTAATACCTGAATTGGGATGTTTAAGGGGTTGAAATTATTATCAAACGTCCATAACTTAAAATAAAAGTATTAATTTCATTAATTAAGGATTTCTTTATAATTTATTAATTAATCTTATTTTTTAACTTTTTCATTCTCTTTGCATATCCAAACAAGATAAAGGTTGATTTTCAACCATCATTCCTTCTTATACTTACCATTACTAACCCAGTAACTAGTTCTTTCCTCCTCCACAATGTCGTAGTTTTCTCCAAATCAATTTCTATTTAATTTTATTGTAATTAAAATAGATATTTGTCAAAAACAGCAATAATTCAAATTCTTTAAAAAAGAAATATATTCTATTAGGTGATATTTGTATTCATGATTTTTTTTGTCTTTATAAAAATATATTTTTTTTAATTAGTATCATGTTTTTTGAATAAAAAACTAAAGGCAATTCATAAAAGTTTTAAGAAAAAATACAACTTTTCAATCAAGACTTCATTTCCTTGTTTATTTATTTATTTTTTCTGTTTTGGTGAAAATATGATTTTTTTTTATAAAAAAAATCTATCATGATCTAAAAAACTAGTTTCATTAAAAAATAAAACAATCATGACTTGATAATTTGTATGCAATAGAGGAATAAATAAAAGATTGATTAATCTAAAAAAATTAACAATAAAAAAATAAAACAGATAATTTATTCTCATGTAATATTCATGAGCATATTGTTTTATAATTGTTTCATTTTAGGTACATATATATATATATATATATATATATATATATATATAATAATTCACAAAGTAATTGTTAATATTATCATAAAAAATATAATTTTATTTGAAAACTATGTAAAAATTGAATAATATTTTAAGTATTGTTTTAATTATTTTTTTTATAGTTTATTTTACTCAAAATAAAAAAAAAAGTAATTTTTATGTAAAAAAGAAAAGAGATATAAAGGGAGGCTAGGTGTTAGGTTTAGAAGGATGGGCTTATGTGCCTAGTACAAATAGTAGGCCCTTGTGCGCCTAGGCCTGTAATGTCATGCCTATGTGTCTTACCTCCATATCTTAAAGGTCAATGGGACAGCCAAAAGAAAAGAAAAGAAAAACTAATTTATTAAGCTTTTCTCTCCTAATTTTGCAACTTCAAAAGAATAGTCAAATGAAGAGTCAAAATAACGTTTTTATCGAAGAAATACAATTCCTGCATATCTATATAAAAATAAATAAAATAGATTATTTAAATATTAATTCTTTCATCTCCACAACTTTTCTTAAAAAATAAAAGTATTAATATTAAATATATTAAAATACAAAAGGATTGTTAAAATGATTTTTTCTTTATAGGAATGCACATAAGAAGAAGAAAAAACTATATTTACCCTAATTTATAACAATAATTTAACTTTTTTAAATAATTTTTAGATGCTCTCATAACTTGGTTAAATCTAATTTTTACCCCGAAACACCATTAAATTATTAAAAAAAACAAAATTTGACCCAATAAAAAAACTTATTTTTTCACTGAAGCTTAATTTTCACACCATTTTAACAATGGACCCTATTTCTTGGTTTATTTTGATCCTTAATTGTTTTTTTTAACTTTCATCTTAAATATTTTTATCTCGTAAACAATTTTAGTTAATTTGCTTTTGGAATTTTCTAAAACTGTACATACATGATTTTATGTAAATAAAAACAAATATCAACGTATAAACAATTTTAACACAATTTAAAAAAATAAAATTGAAAAAAATATTTGATGAAAAAAAATAAACCCTCTTTATTGTCTCAAGTAAACTCTAGTTAGATGTTATTTTAGATGAACCATAGTGCTATTTAAACAATAGTTTAAGATCTTCATTTAAAAAAAAAAGTCTAAATAAATTATGTTTATCAATTATTTTTTATAAAATAAAAATTATTTCCACTTAAAAAAAATACTCTACATAGAAAATAAAATAGTTTAGATGTCACTTGTTAATATATATATATATATATATATATGTTTTTTACGCTATGTTTGTTTTCCCGAATTCACTTTTCAGAAACCATTTTCCAAACTTTCCTGTGTTTGTTTGTCATTAGGAAAGTTGGTCAACGAAAAACACTTTCCAGTCAAAGAAAAATTTGTCTTGGTTTTCAAGAAAGTATTTTCCTAAAAAATTTGGACGGAAAACACTTTCTGAAAGTTGTGAAAAATTTAGAAATGTTAAAAAATAATTTAATTTTCTGAAATTTACTTTTTCAGAATTAACTTTATAAAAAAAAAAAAAAAAAAACTTTCCAACAAACAAATAATGTTAATTTTTTTAAAAAAATTATTTATAATTTTTCCTAAAAACTCTTGCTTTATACCCTACGCGAGTATTATGGGTGTGCGCTCAAGGAAAAAGTAAAGGAATGGTGTTAAGAAAATCTCAAAAGTTAATAACGTATATTAAAAGCTAGTTGGGTTGCAATCTTGAAGCAGAAGAAGAGAAATGGAAAACACAAAAACTGATGGAAAAGAAGAAGAAGAAGAGAGTGTAGTGTTGGAAATTCCACTAGGAGACGCAGCAGAGACATTCAACTTAGAGAAAGCAGTATGCAGCCATGGCTTATTCATGATGTCTCCCAACCATTGGGACCCTCTCTCCCTAACATTCTCTCGACCTTTGCGTCTCTCTCTATCTGATTCTGATCCTCCAGTTTCCACTCCTACTACTTCACTCTATGTCTCCATCTCTCACCCTCCTCACCTCCCTCGCTCTCTCAGCGTCCGCGTTTATGGCACGCGTTGTCTCTCTCCAAAGCATCAAGAATCACTGGTGGCTCAGGTGGTGAGGATGCTGAGGTTGTCGGAAACAGATGAAAGGAATGCAAGAGAGTTTAGAAAGATGGCAGAGGCGACAGCCGCGGAGGAAAATAATTCTTGGTTGACAGGTTTTGGTGGGAGAGTGTTTAGGTCTCCCACTTTGTTTGAGGATATGGTCAAGTGCATTCTTCTTTGTAATTGCCAGTAATACTCTCCACTCTATCTTTTCTTTTGTTAACGAATGTCGAGTCCTTTCTCCATGTCTTTGGCATGCCTTTGCTTTGTTTGATAAAATGTCCCTGAGAGTAATATGATGGTGTCTTTTGTCTCTCTTTCTCTCTCTCTCTCTCTCTTGAACAGATGGCCGAGGACTCTGAGCATGGCTAGAGCACTTTGTGAGTTGCAGTGTGAACTGCAGTGTAAATCATCTGGTGTGTTTGTTGCTCAAGCTGTGAATGCGACTGTCAAGAATAAATGTAATGACACTGCTCATAATTTTATTCCGAACACGCCTGCTGATAAAGAGTCCAAGAGAAATATCAGAGCATCTAAAGTTTCAAAAAACTTAGCAAGCAAGATTGTGGAAACAGAAACCCTCTTGGAAGCTGATGCTAACTTGAAAACAGATAGTGCCCATAATGGAAGAGAAACTCTGGAGAGTGTAGAAAATGATTCATGTGCAAGATGCAGTTCACGTCATGGGTCTGATTCCTGTGCGCCTGATAGTCTTCAATATCAGCATGGAATACAACCTGGTGTGAACAAGATGATTTGTAATTTCCCCAGTCCAAGAGAACTAGCAAATCTTGATGAAAGTTTTCTGGCCAAGCGCTGCAATCTTGGCTACCGAGCAATTCGAATCATAAAACTTGCTCAGAGTATTGTAGAAGGGAGGATTCCGCTAAGAGAAGTTGAAGAAGGTTGTGCTAATGGAGCAAGCTCTTCTTGCTATAACAAGTTGGCTGATCAGTTTAGACAGATAGATGGATTTGGTCCTTTCACATGCGCAAATGTGCTTATGTGCATGGGATTTTATCATATCATTCCAACTGATTCTGAGACAGTGAGACATCTAAAACAGGTCAGCTTTTGTTTCTAACCCAATGCTCTGTCAACTGTTGAAGATATGCTTCCAATGTCCCATAGCTGTCAATACAGGTGCATGCCAAAAAATCCACCATTCAAACAGTTCAAAGGGATGTTGAAGAGATATATGGAAAATATGCGCCATTCCAGTTCCTAGCATACTGGTAATTATGGAGTGTGCTGAAGTTTTAATTATTCCATGTCAATATCTTACTTACGTGAATTTCTAATGTTCAGGGCTGAGTTATGGCACTTCTATGAGAAAAGATTTGGGAAGCTAAGTGAAATACCAACATCTGATTATAAACTTATTACTGCCAGCAATATGAGAAGTAAAGGTGGTCATAAAAATAAGAGGACTAAAAGATGCTAATGGAAAGCGCCCGCCCTGACCTTAAGTTAATTAAGAAAGTAGGTCAAAATTTGTGCTTGTTTTTTGTGCTTATGAAAGAGTGTTATGTGCTTGTTGACTTCCACATCTTTATGTATGACCACACAACTAATGCATATTGTGGCTCTTTGAAAACTGTTCTGTCACCCCTTTCAAATAATGTCTTCTGATTTGTGATCGTTCTTGTTTAGTTTTCCAGTACTGTAATATTTGTTCTTCATCAATGTACTTCTTGTGCCCAATGATTTTTATACTACTCTATTGATGCTTATTGTTCATTAATGTAGTTTGCGTCATCCCCATGATATATTCTTCGATCTGACAAGCACCCACCCAATAAAAAATACAGCAACGAAGATCTAACCAACTCCATGGAAGGATGCAATTGTTTTGTATTTTTGTTGAAAATTTGTCTCTCTTAGACTTTTGGGAATAAAGGATTATTATCTGCAGATATATTTGTGACAATGCATGGTAAACATGTACCAGGATGGTATTCACTAAGTGCAGAAGCAAAGTCCAATTCACACCCATGAGAACATGCATTCTACTTACAGCCCTCGAGTACGAGGAAGATGAAAGAGTTCAACATTGCCGTTGACACCAGCCAGCTGCAAGATGTTCTCAAGCTCTTTAACCACCTCATTCATTGTTGGCCTGTTGGCTGCCAATTCTTTGACACGCCCAATTGCCAGATCAATAAACTTTTCTACACCTGTCAGTGGTGTGCACAGACTAAGAGTGGGATCAAGGATGTATGAATCTTTTGTCTTCTGGTTATCCATTGGTGTCTTCACCTCTCTCACAACAAAGTTCCCATGTTCTATTGGTTTTTTACCAGTAACTAAATCCAACATTTCCACTCCAAAGCTATAAACATTGCTTTTCTAGTCAACTGTCCGGTCATGATATATATATTCAGGATCCATGTAGCCCTACACCTTACATGACTTGAACTCTGGGTCTCTGACTGGCACCGCTCCTGCGGTGCCATGAGAACATCTCATTTATGCTAAAGTCTTAGAGCATACATATCATAAAATAAAATTATATAAAATTAAACAAGTCTATAAGATAGAAGCTTCAAGGAAACAAAACATACAAACAAAGTAGTAGGAATCCTCATTTAAAAATCAACCTACTAACTGAAGTTAAGAACTTGAAATAATATTAAAATAAAAGGGTGAATTCAACTAACTCAGTGAGGGAATAACAATTAATATACATTATAGATATTTATGAGTATAGTCCATCGCCTTGAGATAATATAGAAGTAAAAGAACTGAAATAAATTTATATACATACATATAAAGCATAATAGCGTATGATAGTGGAATACATGACAGATATAAAATAAAGCTACAAGCTCAAATAACAAACAAAACCTAAGATTCTGGTACCAGATGAGATTTGTAGCCTTGATCATTATGGAAGGATTAGTTGTCATAGGTCAGTGTCTCTCTTATCAGCTAGGTATACAGAATATTATGTGTATATAGAATAATTACTCTCTGTTAGTATGGAGTTTTTAACAAGTATACTAATATCAAGACATAATAGATACTCGTATAATTATCAAAGCAAGAAATGTTGTATTGAATAGCATTTACTTCAACAAAATACGAGTGAAAATTCAAGAATAGATGAGTACTCATAAAAATAAGCAACACACAGACACACATATTTATTCAAGAATTAACCAATTGTACTCTTCATATAATAAACATACATATATTATTTATATTACATGCATATTAAAGATTATCCCACTCACTCGTAAAATGGAGCAAAAAACGAATGCAGAACCAGAAACTACTGAGGATTGTTAGTAGAAACGTCAGCAGAACATCTAATGGATACAAAAAATACTCAAAAAAATCAAAGAAAATAATACAAAAAATTAACACTCTAAGATTAGAGACCACAATATAATTATAAAGCCGAATTAATTTACCCAATTGATTCCAAAAATACCTCAAACTAGTCAAACTTAAGAAACCCTGTTAACCCTTACTGCTAGGTCAATCGGACGACTTAAATGATCAACCAGTCGGCCACCACCACAAGCCATCCAGTTGACCGGTTTAGACCAAGTGGTTGACCGACAACGTTAAGCCAACCGGTCGACCAGTTTATCAGGATTTTAGAATCTCGATCTGTTAGTCTTCAAATCTAGAGATCTAAAAATAATTAACTTTTTCTCTAAAACCTATAATTCCAATCATCTAATCAGTTTGTTTTAAATCAAATAACATCCTAAAATATCAATTAAATCTCTTAAGTCGTTCAAACATCAAATCATAATAAAATTCTCGAATACTTTTTAATCCATCAATTATCAAATTCCTAATTAAAAACAATAAAAAAGAAAAAATACTTAGTTGTTTCTTCACCCCTTTTCGAAAGTTAAAAATTTAAGTTTAAAACTGAAATCCTTGATAATTTTAAGAGAAGTCATGGTACGAGAGGAAAGAAAATAGGAGAAGAGAGGAAAAACAATTATCTGGCAACCTTTTCTTTAAATACCTAAATTAATTTGAGCGGGGGTTTGGGCTGAATTTTAGGTTTTAGCTTGTTGGGACAACAAATGGATAGTGAAGAAAATACAACCTCAGTCACATTTTATATTAGTGTGTTACGATATTCAATAAACTTTAGCCTTTAGTCTTTAGAGCTTCTATAAATTTATTTAATCTTAACTTGTTTTGACGTCATTCAATTAGATAACTCTAGTTTGACAAGATAATTGAGACTTCTAGCTAGCTAGCACGTGCATTATCACTGGCTTATGTTCTTACTGACATTCATCCTGCAACTATTTCGGGGAGTCTAGGTATTTTCTGCAAGGGTCTGCCTAAACAGTGGAGCATTGCAGTTGATTGCAAATAAGCTTTGCCCATGCATGTCTACCCTTGCCTGCAGGCTAGGTCTAGAAGTACCTACAAACTTTGTGGGGGGGGGGGGGGGGGGGGACGATGGTCATCTAAAACAGTTACCAAGGCTCCGTTATTAATATTTCGAGGCAGCTGGGAACTTGATCCTGAAAATACTGCCATTTTCAAAATCTCTTGTTAAGATAGAAACGGTATCCAAAGATTTCAAGAGTAAAGATTTAAAGAATACTAACCAGTGACTCCAGTAGAAACCTGGCCTTCAGCATTGTCCAAAGATTTCGATATACCAAAATCAGTAACTTTTGTGTATGATTGGTGGATTGGCAAGCTCATGCATGCGAATAAGCAATATCTCTAGCTGAATCGAGTGCTATTCCGAGTCTCTTCACCCAACTTAACTGCAGGATATTATCGAATGAGAAGCTGAGAACCTGCGACGTTCCCAAAGAAACTTCATTTCTAAGATGGCCAACCATCTACACATGAGATACTCCCCAATTTACTTTTCAACTTTGTCAGTACTGATATGTTACTGCAGGTTTTATTCTGTTGTTATTGGAATTGCACTGTATGCTGATGTGATTACGTTATGCAGTTTTGTTGTCTTCATTACTGTTTTATGGATAATAATAATATTCTGTAAAGAATGCAACTCGATTCAATTTTTATGAAAAGCACAATTGAGGTCTCAACAAGTACTTTCTTTTGTTGTAAGAAATGTGAAGATGCCTGAAAAACACAATCTGTTAGACTACAATTTTTAATTCAACTTACTCTTAACTGATAACAGAAATCTAAAAAGGCTGACTAGATTCTTGTGATGAACCCTTGAAAGAAGCTCAAGCAGTACAGTTTTGAACTCAAGACTACCCTGCGATGATCTCTTTTAATGGCAACTAGCACACCAGTGGGAAGAGTTCCTTTGTAAACCTGAGAACACATTGCAAATTGAGTGCAAAGAAAGAGGTAAAAAAAAATATAGAGAGGATTGTCATTAATGTTTAGTGCACAGTTACAGTTTGGACTCTGAATTTGTTGCGTACGCAATAATTTTCTGTCGGTGTAGAAGATGAAGAATGTGGCTGTTGGGAAACTTTGCAGCATTCTGATGATTGCATCTTCTTACAAACGGAATACCATGAAGCCTATGTTTGATTCATTTAGATAATTCAATTCAACTTCCATCAATTTTTAACAAACATCCATAACTTATGGGGAAAATATTAGTCAAATGGCACACAATTTTTGACTAAATGCTATGCGATAATAATAATTAAAAAAACAAACATTTTTAAAATTCTACAATTCTTTTTCTTAATAAAACAGATGTAGGATATCATTTTTTGAAAATGACTTCTTTTAAATTTTTGAAAATGATTTTTTTAATTAGGGTAGGATATTTTAATCAAAATTTTCTAACATGTTCGCGTTGTTTTCACTAAATAAGTGACTCGCACTACACCATGGGCTGGGTTAGATTTTTCCTAACGTAAAAAAAAGATGTTTAGGCAATGATAACTTGACCAAACCCAGGTTAACTTAATCAACACGTAACTCAAGATATGAGATCGAGATAACTCCGTATAAAAAAAGCGAAGAAAAAATCACAAAGCTCAAGGCCTAAAATTCTAATGTCAAAGGATGAAACTGACAAAAAAATCAATTTAAAAAAAGTAATGTTGAAGAAAAAACCCCGAGTAAATATGGGTTAACTTGATTAACTCGCAACCCGTGATATGAGATCAGGAAAAAAAATTAGATTTAAAAAAAAAGAACCTAGCAAAAAAGACAAAGTTAAATAAAAAAATATTGAAAAAAAAACTCGACTTAACTTGACTATCTCGCACTTGAGATAACTGAATAGAAAAAAAAAAGAGAAAAAATACAAAGCTCAATGGTCAATAACTTAATGCCAAAGGATGAAACAAAAAAGAAAATCAATTTCATAAAAAAATTCAGAAAAAAAAAACTCGAGTTAACTCAACTAACCCACCACCTATGATATGAGATCGAGGTAAACTCACAAAAAGGCAAGTGAAGCAAATAACAAGACCTAATAATCCAATGTTGAATGATAAAATTAAAAAAATATTAATTTTTAATAAAGAACCTAAAAAAGGCAAAACTTAAACCGGGCTAATATTTTAAACTAGTGACAAAAGACATGAGACCAAGATTAGTTTAGCAGCACCAGGCATTGTTGTTGCCTCTGCTGATAGCGGCCACTAGTTGTCCGTGTAGCACAACCTGGCGCACCAACCACACTGACAAATATACAGCCTTTAAATCTTTCTTTTTCTTTAATTTCTAGCATATTCAAAAAATCTAGCCAAATTTCACCAAAATAGTAGCCAAAAGGATTTTTTTTTTAAATCATGAGAAAAAATTATTTTTGGGAAAAATACTTTTGAAAATAAAATTAATTTGTAATTAATAATTATCTCCAATAACAATTCAAGCATGCAATCAACAACCTTAATTGTCTAATAAAGGCTCGATATTAGTGTTAGGTTTCTTGAAAGTCATACACACAGAACAAATAGTAAATTTAAAATTTTTCAAAAGTCTCAAGGATCCATTTAGACACATCTAGAGTTTTTTAATGTTTATACGAAGATTACCTGAAGATCAAATATTCTTTTATGCTTCAAATAATTGCTTCAAGGTTGAGTTATCGCAAACCACAAGTCATCTAAATGTCTGACCTCTAACAGTAATCCACATGAATCACTAATAAGAAATCTTTTAAACCCTTTTAGGAGAGAGGGATTTCTATACCTTTGAGTGCTAGCTCTTTTATTTATATTTAGGTGTTTATGTATTGTACTCTACTCTCAGAAAATAAAAGACACAACTTTCTATTTATAGAGAAACCTAAAAAACTTTATAAATAAATAAAATATTAATTTTTCCCCTTAAATAATATCACATATATTGTTTTAGACTAATTTTAGAAATTTATTCGACCAAGTCATTTATTGTTTCTAGATCTAGAATTGTAATCCCCTGTGTTAATTATATTTTAGTTCTCAATTTCTAAAACTTATTTACAATCAAGTCACACTTTATTAATAATTGTCATTTTAATTTATAACCAATGGTTCTTATGTGTGTGACCTGTTAAGTTTCTTAATAAGTTGGTTGAAATATAAATCATACTCCTAAATAAACTAAGATTAAATAAATTTATTTAATTTATTATCAATTCAACAATTGATTGACTTATATTTGAAGATCAAGTAAAATGTTTAGCAACCTGTCATGATCCCTTAAATATTAAGAAATGTATAAGTGGTTTGACTTAACATTTTAGTGACTAGTTTCTCAATATAATTACTATCACTTAATCAAGAATGTTATGATTTAGACATCATAACATGGAGTATATCTACTTTGTTAAATCATTTTAATTCTCAACACTATAATTAACAATTAAGGGAAAATAAAGCTCTTAAGGAAAGAAAAAAAAAACCAAAAGCTTTGGAATTCAAATGGAGGAAAGAGGAAACAAAAAAGAAAAGAAAGAGAAGGAAAAATGGTCGTCGACACTATTAATAGGAAAACCAGTCGCCACTCGCCATCTCTATTGGACGTTGCCATCGAGATGTTTTTGGAGACACCAAGGAAGACAACTTTTGGAGATTGGAGGACGTCGTATATGCCACCACAATGTTATGGATCCTCCCACACGCGAATGCGTGTTCTCCACGTGCAAGCTTTTTTTTCCCCTTCCATTAATTTTGGTCTCTTATTGTATAAGAACCCATCAATCAATTCCAAATTTTAATCTACCTAGGTCCAAACCTTTTTCTTTTAATTTAGTCTCAAATTATCTAATAACTCTTCAATTTAAATCATAATTTCACCCATCCCAAAGCCCAATGAAGGTCCAACCAGGGAGAGAGAAAAGAACAAGGTAAAAAAAAGATAGTCGACTGATCGGGTTAGCACATTGTGATCGTGCACATCACTCGAGTGCACGGGTTGACCAAGGGTACTTCGATATGTTTTTATCTCAAATTATAACAAGAAAATATGTCATACTAATTTATTTGTGAAATTTAACCCCTGTTTTTATCTATCATCAAAGTTACCTTTGGCCCGTCAAATCAACTTGATCATATCGGGCAAACTTACATTATATTAATTTAAAACTCAGACTATGCAAACAATTAGGTCGAGGGGGTTCAAGATTGATCTGCTAGGCCAAACTTAGTGATAATGTCAAAGAGTTCCTTACTGCTTGCCCTTTTTTTAGTGAAATTGAATTTCACCTAGTTCATCTTTTACTATATGTGAGATTACGACAAATGATCACAAAAGAAAAATCATAAAGACTTTAATAACACTTAATTTGTGCCTAATCTAATCTTAAATTGATGTGACATATTTTCTTGTTACCTAATCTAATCTTAAATCATAAAGACTTTACTAATACCTCTAATCTTTAAAAATTGCATCTGATTTTAAAAATACACCTGATCTCAAAATTTGATCATCGCTTCTAGATCTGACCTTTCTAAACCTAATTTTTTTTCTTAGTTTTATTTAGAAGAACTTTAAAACATAGTTTTTGTGTTTTGCCCAGTTAGTTTGTTAGGTTTCGTTTATACATGGCCAAACGCACACTTCTACTCTCAAGTTCTATTGGTTAATAAGTCCTCAGGGGAAGGTTGTCATATGTAAGGCTTATTAGCATACTTAAAGACTCGTGGCTATATGGTGAGTTTTGGACAATCATCTATGACACCAGATCCATTTTTATTGGTCAGCATTTGCACCGAAATCACTTTTCTTGATAAGGCCTTCCCTATGCAATACACTACAATCGGAGATGAGCTGCTAGAAACTGCTGGAGAGGTATATGCTAACAGTGCTTCTAGCATATTGCGGGTTCGAGTAAATCACACATACCCTTTATCATAGGAAGCATAAGCTCATGCAGACCTAGAGAATCAGAAAACATCTAGATCGGTTGTATTGATACCATCAGGCTCCGATCAGTAAAAAATAAAGTTGTTGTCCCTCATCTCCGTAGAGAAATAGGTTCCCCCTCCAAAGACGTGTTCTAAGACTCAAATTGAGAGAGATATAATAGAAATGGTATCCTATACTTGGTTATAGGATCCATCAATACAGAAGATAAATTAGAAGTTTAAAATTATTTGAATTAAGATTTTTTAATGAAATGTTAGAAAAATAGTGAATAGCAATCAATATATGTTTTTTTCTAAATGGTAGTGCTTTGAGTTAGAAGAGTTCTAAAAAGGAGAGAACAATTGATTCTGCAATTGAATAAAAGTACACCTTCGTGTTCGAGGAAAGAAAGAAGTTGTTTGGATTAAAAAGTTCATCAATGAACTAGGTTGGTTCCTAGCATTGTTGATCCAGTTGTCATGTATTGTGATAATAATGAAGTCATTGCATAAGCAAAGGAATTAAGATCTCATCAATGATCCAAACAAGTATTTAAAAAATTCCATTTGATTTGATAAATCAATGAAACAAAGTATGTAAAGATAGAGTAAGTACCTACCGAAGAGAATCTAGAAGATCCTTTAACTAAGTAACTATCCATGCAGAAGTATTAATGCTACATAGAGCAATTTTGATATACATTAGCAATTGACTTTAGTGCAAGTAAGAGATTTTTAGTTTAATATGTTATGTAGTCAATCGGTTGGTTAAATGTGGCATTATTATTGTAACACCCCACCTCACTAGCAAGATATTGTCCGCTTTGGACCTCCCAGTCCACCCATGTCCAGGGCTTCCACCCAGGTCCCCCTCACGGGTTTGTTCTTGGTAGTCACGCATGGCCCCAAAACGCGTCTTACTAGTCAAGGTGAGCATGCACTTATAAGGCCCCGGCTCGGACGCTCGCTTCCGATGTGGGATCTTACAATCCCCCCACCTTAAGACGAGCCGTCCTCGGCTCTGATACTAAATGTAACACCCCACCTCACTAGCAAGATATTGTCCATTTTGGGCCTCCTAGTCCACCCATGTCCAGGGCTTCCACCCAGGTCCCCCTCATGGGTTTGTTCTTGGTAGTCACGCATGGCCCCAAAACGTGTCTTACTAGTCAAGGTGAGCATGCACTTGGCCCTGGCTCTGGACGCTCGCTTCCAATGTGGGATCTTACAATTATTTTCATGTAGATACATATTTATTATTAATAAAGACTTAACTTATCTTTAATATTCAATAATATTAGATTAATGAATCTAATATTTGATTTATGAATCTAGAGTAAATATAAAGTTCATAGTACAAAAATATTTTGCAAAGAAAATTATAAAGTTATTATAATTATGGAATTTCTATTGCATCAAAGCATTGTTCCTAAAATATTCATTGTTGATGCTCTCTTAAATATTGAACATTTATTAGAATCGTAGAGATTGATACATATTATATCTTTTTTTTATGAAAGAAAGCAATTGTTATCATAAGCTGAGGTATAATGGATACTTAGAATTAATGTATAAGTGCTTGTCATAAGACATGTACACTAAATTGACCTGCATAAGAATTTAATATGGAGAGATCACATGTGTCTATGGAAAAGCTCACATGACAATTGTGTAAGTGATCCTTAGACTTGAGATCACTAAGTTATCTTATATAAAAAATATTATGTTTTGATCTTGTTACATGTTATCTTAACTGAGATAATGAATGGGCAAATATAGAGTATAATATGAATTATATTAAGGTACTTAAGTGATGAAGAAAGGATTATCACCTTTATTGATGAATTAGAGAAAATGTTTCATTTATTCTCAAATAATATGACCGAGAAATCCTTGGTCAATGTGAAATAAGATTTGAAAAGAGTTTCAAATCTTATTTAAACAATTAATAACTATGATTATTATGTAGAGAACAAATATAATTTAACATGATAGACATACTCTATGCTTTGATGTTAAATCGAAACATTGATGAAAGAATATTAATTACATTGAAAAACTAGTCATTGGAAGTATTCTCAAACTTCCAATGACTTTTCTAATATTTAGAGGATCATACTTCCAATGACTTTTCTAATATTTAGAGGATCATGAGACATTTGTTAAATGATAGATCTGATCTTTATAAATTAATCAATTGTTGAATTAATAACAAATTAAATTATTTCATTTATTTAATTCTATTTAATTGGAATTATAAAAAAATGTAATGGATCACGAACTATTTGTTAAAAAATAAAACTAAGATAATTTAATTAAGTATAACTTGATTAAAATATATTTTAAAAATTAAAAATTAAAATATAATTAATACATGATTTATATTTCTAAACCTAGAAAAATCAAGTAAAGATTTGATTGAATTAATTTTTAAAATTATCTTGAATTAATATATAAATATTATTCAAGAGGTAATTGATATTTTACCAATTTATAATGTTTTTCAAACTTCTCTATAAATATTAAGTTATATCTTTTTTTTCAGGTGGTTGTTTATTAGAAAAAAAAAAACTAAATCAGTTGCAAAATAAAAAGTTGGCACTCTAAAAATAACAATCCCTCCCGTTGGTAAAGATTTAGGAGATTTTTCACCAACAATTCATATAAATCACTATTGAAGCCAAACAATCAAATACTTTATTATTTTCGATAACTCAGCCTTTAAAATATTATTTAAAAGTGAAAAAAAAAAATCAAATATTTAGTAATAAATCCCTAAACAATTCTAAATCTAACACAATCTTAGAAACTTCCGGATAATTTTATTTTAATATTAGACTCAATCACTTTATAATAATGATTACATGAACAATGACTCTTTTTCGAACAAGTATTACATAAATAATGACAGAACTCCAAGAAGCAGTACGTACTCTTACTCAGCTTGTTGTATAGTTTATAAACTCGACTCATGAGAGTGGCATGTTTCTTAATGACAATAAATACACACACTAGGTGACTGCTCTCATGATTCGGAATCAATACTGACGCAAGTTGGGTTGCAAGGGTAAGCGCAATCGATTTTTTCGAAGGCACTTCGGTCGTAGAACCAATCTCCAACTGCCTTTCCGATTTTCTGCAGTAAAAAAGCCATTCATACACACACTAAGGATCAGTAAGAACGCAGTAGCAATCAATGTAGGGTGGGAAAACAGCAAAGGAAATTGAAGTTATGACAGTCATTACCACATTGCCCACCAAGGGGGATTTATCGGCTAACCACGTAGATACCGACCCAGATTGGCAGTGAGCGTAGCAAGAATTTATCCACAATCCTCTCGATGAAGAGCTGCCGAGTCCAATATTCACTGCTTTTAGGAATTGTGTCCTATAATCTGAAAATAAAACTTTTTGTTGGCCACCAAGCTGATAAACTTAACTTCACTTCCCCATCACGAACAAAGAACTTCCCTAAAACCTCCCAAATTTGGTCATTAATAAAGGAGCATAAGTTTTCGAAATTACTCTGCACAGTTTGGAGTTGAGTAGCCGAGCACTTTTTCAAGTCAAGCTTGCAGTTCTTCCATTCTTTTTTGGAATCAACAGCGGTTGGTGCAAGGATGTTCTTTATCTGAATGAATATGAAAAGGATTAGAGAAAATACAAGGAAAAATGTAAAAAGTCAAAACAAATCAAGCTGCAATTCTGTCCATTTTCCTTTCCTGTTCTTATGAGAAAGACTTAACAAAAGAAGAGGATAGTTAAACGATAAGAGAGTGTTCTCGATAACATTTCTCAGAAATTTGCTAACCTGCCAGGAATCATAGGCTGAGTTGATTATAAAAAGTGGCGTTCGCATGGTCTGTGCCACATATTGTGGGAAGAAACACTGCAAAAACAAGTATTGGTGAGGCCGAAGAAGACATGGTGAAGAGTAGTACTAAGTCAATATCAGAATAGTCTTCCTTACCAATTCTGGTCTCGTTTTTGAAGTGCATGATGCAGGCAAATGCTTTGCTGATCCCTGCAGAAAAGATAGAGAAACAGAATCAAAAGATGTTGCAATGACTAAAGTGCAAATTCTAGTAAATCAAATTCACAAGTTAGCAACAAGAGAAGGAAAAGAAATCGAGTTCAAGTACAATCACATTATAACAAGGTCAGAAACTGGGAATAAGATAAGAACAATTATCAAAAGATAGAGAGTTACGTGGGTTTTAACAACTTGACCGAAGAAGGATTCAATTCGAGACCCTCCAGAGATGTCTGTTCTGTTAAGAAAATAACGATAACAATGATGGTGATGGTGATGGTGATGATTTAGAAAAGTTATGGCAATTAAACAAAGGGAGATAGATTCGATCGGTCCTTCGTATATGAGCTTACCCATGGATAAAATAACCAGCATCAGAAACACACTTTACTCTAGCACTTGCAGGCAGGAGAGACTGGAATTTATCACAATGCAAAATAGCAGCCAATCCACCAGCAGAACATCCAGAAAGAATAGCCTGTCATTTACAAGTCCCAACAGGTTAAAAGATTAAAATGAAGGTAAATAAGTTGTAGCAGTCATTAAAAGGAGTCATACATTTCGAGCATTTCTCATTCCTTTCGCCAATAGATCATCAATGACAGCCTGCCAAATCCTTTCTCCCCTGAAGTAAAGCTTAGTTTTCTGGTCCGGCAAAACACATACAGCAACTTCAGAATTCTTAAACTATAAGAAAATCTTTCAAGTTCCGAGGAAACTTCAAGTAGCTTACCGGATCAACAGCTTCCACATCACCAGTAAATGATGAACCATCACAGTATCTGATCTTGATTCTATTCCAGTTATAAAAATCTGAACCATTCAAACAGAGCTCAATTACTCTACCGAACACCTTGAAAAGAATGGCTCCTAAACAAATGGATAACAAAACCTAAAACCAGTAAATGTTTAATCCTACCAGGATTAGCTGCTTGCTTGCTGCCTAGTATGCCAGAGAACCCCATTGTCTTCTCCATTTTCAATGATGAACCCTTGTAAGTGTCCCTACGAGAAACACAAGACTCAACACTCTCACACCATCCTCCTCCCTGGACCACCGGATCACCAGAAGAAATGTTATGAGCAGATCAAATCCATGCAACTATCGTTATTGAACATCTGACTACTATATTTAATCAAGTTTATTCAGTTATTACTCCATGGTATAGCTGGCAAGAAAGCAGCTCAAGGACAAGAAGAACTAACCTCCATGTGAACCAACCAATTGTTAATCCCAGAACCAGATCCTTTCTCAAAGTGGTATCCTGGTGGACTCCCATCTAAGCAAACTGCAAGGTATATCACAGTGACAACGGATTAGGAAAGAATTAATAACCTATACTGTATATTTATTAGCACAAATTAAACCAGCTAAGAAGCAACAGCTGCTCACCAGCTCCTCTAGCAACAGCAGCCTGGACAATAGTCATGGGAATGCTAGCTCCTTCTGTCCTGAGCAATGTCAGTATGTGAACAATAAGACACAGCCACTTGCCTAAACTTGAACCATCCATACTGCTTGCTGTAAGAAACAATGTGATTTAAAAGAAAGAACCAATATTGAAACAAAAGGGAGGATATTGATACTTAAGAGAGAAGGATAGAAACCCGGGACAATATATAAAGGGAAGAGAAGTTCCCTCACAGTCACAGTACATGTGCAGGAACAGGAGAGCTGGGGTCACAAAAGGAGCGGTGTAGATTCACAGAACTTTCCCCTCAAGACCATCATTGCCACCTGTAAGAGATAATGTGGGCAGCTGTAAGCAAGGAATTGTGCGTTCGGTAATGCTATGGCACTTGCATGCTTTTTTTTATATATAAAAAAAAAAAACACACACACACTTAGATAGGAAAAACAATAATTCAACATTTGTTATATATATATATATATATATATATAAAACAACTTGGGGGAAGCTTTCCCAAGTAACAGAGATTAAATCTAGGGGCTAAAAAGATTGTCTTCCAACAATTCTTAATTCGATTTGCTTCCAAACCATTAATTTGACAGAATTACTGGTATTTTTGTGGTAGATTTCCAAATGGCTGTCAAACAATGGATGGCGATTGTCTCTTTTCATGAACAATTATATGCTATATCATCGAAGTCATTAGTTTTGATTCTTTCTGCTTGTCGTCTGTAGGTGGGCTACCCCATCCTTCTTTTTGAATTATTGCTAGCATTTTGTTTTTGCTGGGTTGGTTGGTGTAAGCTGTTATTTTTTATTTTAAAAATTATTTTATTTTTAAAAATTATTTTTAATATTTATACATTAAAATATCTGAAAATATTAATTTAAAATAAAAAATATTTTTTAAAAAAAAACACCTTGAAAACACAAAATAAATCTCCGAACAAACTAATGTTCATAATTGCCAGCTGTCGGCGAAGTCTAATAGTTAGATTAGATCCTTTGTCATTATTATAAGCTCCTATGCCTGTCGGTGGTCCTCATAGGAGGCACCTATTAGCCTCTGCTTTTGCTAATCTTTCCTGGGTTATAATTCCCACCTTATCCCTAGGGTTTATCAGCAAACATGGATGTTTAGACGCCACTACTCGATCTTTTACATTTCGTTGTCAACTTACCATCAAATTTTCTCTATTTGAACATCATTTTCTAGAAGCCTTTGCATCCTTTTAGGTCAAAAGTAAAGAGTAATTCACGAGAAGAAAGATCAGTATAGAAAAGTCATCAATGCTGGTTATGATTATGATTTTCAATACAAGAGAAAACAAAATTATTGAATTACAGCCATGAGCGAGAGTCATTCTCCATGCCATTTCAGACCATAAAAATAGTTGCTACTGGTGATCACAGGTTTCAAATGCAATGGGAGAAGTGTGATAATAATTATTTAGAGTCTCAGTATTATCTAAAAAAATATATTTAGAATCTAACTAGAATTAATTTTGTGTTTTTTGAATTATTTTTTTTTTGTTAATAAATAAGTTTTCTAGATGTTTTAAAACTTTAAGAGTAAATGCAATGGGAGAAGTGTTGATAAGATGTTTTGGGTTGAAATGACTTAAAAATAAACTTTAAGAGTAAAAAAAACCTTATTATCTTGATTTTTCAGCTATTATAGTGGTGGTTAGAATTTGGACTAGCAGACAACACATTAATTATCTCAGCAAGCGACATGTTGTCTATTCTCTTTTTTAAAAAAAAAAAACAAACAACATATTGTTCATCTCTTCTAAAAAAAAAACCTAAGCCTGGACAAACAACATAAACTTTTCCTTACAAGGCCTAGGCGCGATGGGCTATAGGCTTGGTAGTTGTCTCTTTTATGTATTTTGTTTCAAAAAAATTTATTTTATAGTTAAGTTAAATATAAATTTAAGAAAAAAAATTTATTGAACCTAGATAAGTCCATAACCAGAAATTACAGGTTTTATGGGTTAAGCCATAGCATTCGGGCTATTTTTTTCTTTATTGTTATTTAATTCATTTTTTCCCTTAATTTAAAAATAAATAAAATTTCACCATTTGTTAGCGATTATCTATTTTTATATTTAAATTAAAACTAAAAAAAATAATTTCACCATTTAATCTCATTGTGTATTGGTTTTTTTCTTAAAAAAACTATTTCATACAAAAAACATTATGCGCATTATTTTTATATAATTCAATAAAAAATAATCTCTGAGAAAAAAAAATTATTGAGTCTGATGATATGCATGACCTGCTTCGTGAGTTTAGTTGGTAGATTCGAGTACACTTGGGTTTTTTTATTAAATGCCGCTTTTTTTTCAATTTTATTCTTTAACATTGAGTTAATTGGGGATTGAGCATCTCGATTTGTTTTTTGCAAGATTATACTGGCGGGTTTCACTAGTTAACCCGGGTTGACACAAGTAAATCCAATATGAAGCTGATTCTGAATTCATGATTAAAATCTATTTCTTTAATCAAGAAATATGTTAGTGATGCCGAGACTCTTTTTTTAGCGTTTGGAAATTTTTTTGCCTTGACCCACGGTGTAGCTCGAGCCAATTATATTATTATTTAATTAAATAAAAAAAATTATTCTAATAAACAAGATTATTAGACCCAACCGGGTACATGATCTGTCTTGCGAGATTAAATATCTTAATATATATATTGTGGAGTTTAGTCTTAGTTATTGTTAACAACTTTTTTTATATAATTTATTGGCACGTATAATCGTGTGATCAAATAAAATATTTATTCAAATAAATAAATTTATTAAATACAACTAAATACATGAGCTGTATTGCAAAATTAAATATTTTGATTTACATTTATTTCTTAATTTTTTTTGAATTTAGTTTTTACTTAACAACTTCTTTTTACATTTATTGCAACAAATAATTTTTTATTTATTTAATGAGATGTATGTATATGTTTTTTTTTATTTAGGGATTTTTTTATGACAAAAAACATGTTGAAAAAACTTATATATTTATTTTTTTATTTACTAAAAAATTATCTGACCGGCGGTAGAGAAAATAACTAGTAGCTATATATATATATATATATATATATATATATATATATATATATATATATATATATATATAACCAGGTCAGGCCGGTGAATATTATATAAAAAATAACATACGGTGCTTATAGATTTTATATTGAGGTACAGAATCTTGTACTTTTTGATGTCTTGCCTATGCAGGCATGTATTATACTTTTAATACACCTTCGAAGCTGTATCTCTCATAAGTTGTAACGGTCAATAATCACGTGCAGTTTGTCTTTTTTAGTTAAACTAGATTGATTGCTGGTGTTACAGCGCGTGCCGAACTGAAATCTCCTTAATGTAAAATAATAATACTTAGGCGATGACAGGATTTTTTAAAAATAAAAAAAATCTAATATGTAGATTGACTCAATTTAATAATATATTGTTAGAAGAAAAACTAATAATAGTAAATAAATCAAACTAAAAAAATTACAATGATTAACAGCAAAAATATAAATATTCTGTCAATATCATGAAAAGATATCCTCCTAATATTTTTAAAAGGTTTTTACGATCTTATTTAATAACAAAAAAATTTATATAAAAATAGGATAACTCTAGAGAAAACAAAATGAAAAAAAAAACATTGAAGTTCAATTCCTAACAAATCAATTATCAAAGAATGAAATTAAAAAAAATAAGCAATTTAAAAAAAAACTCGACTCGAGTCCACTTGAGTCAACCTCCCATATTCGCTATCTGATTATGAGACCAAGATAACCTCGTAGAAAACAAATTAAATAAAACTAAAAGTCTTAATTCTCAAACCAACACAATGTTAAAGAGAAAAACTTTAAAAAATCATTTAAAAAAAGAAAAAAAAAACTGAGTTAACATGAGTCTACCCACTAACCTTGTAACCTGCGACAGGAGATCAGAATAACCCCATAGATATGAAAGTGAACAAAATCACAATGTTTAATCCTCAATAAACCCAATATTGAAATGTAAAAAACAAAAAAGCAATAGAAAGAATGGACCTAAAAGATTGAATTTAACCCGGACTAACCTTTTGAACTTGTGACCTAAGTCATGAAGTTGGGATTTTCTTATAGAAGGCAAAAACAAAAACTCGAAGTCAAATTCCCAATTAAAAAAAATATTGAAGGATGAAATTCAGAAAAAAAATAATCAAATAACAACTAAAATAATAAGGACCAAATTTAATATAAAATGAAATCAAATCAAATGTTAAGAGATGAAATTGAAAACAAAATTCAATTAAAAAAATGATTCAAAACAAAATAAATATCATTAAAAAAATGATGACCAAATTTGATATCAAAATTAAATTAAACAAATTTTTGAATGACAAGATTGAAAACAAAATCAATTAAAAAAAAATTCAAAACTACAAAAAAAATTAAAAAATTAATGATCAAATTTGATAAAAAAAAAATGGCATGATACCTTTAGATTTTCATAGACTAGGCTCGAATCTCAAATAGAAAAGAGAGAAAAGAGGAATGAGAAGGAAAAAGACTCTAGAGCCAAACCACCACCACATTATTGCCGCCACGCGTTGTTCCAGATGGAAGATCTCAATGCACTGCTTCCAATTTCATCGTGAAAACCTGTTTATGGCCGCTGAGAGACGCTGCATGGAACATCTAAACATGACAGGCGTCTCTCACCCGCTAACATGTGCATTGCACACGCCAACTTATTTCATTTATCTATTTACTACAGTCTTCATATTTGTCTTAATTTTAATTTTGGTTTCTTAACTCTTAATTGTTTTAAATCAACTAAGAATTATTTTATTTTGCAAAACCAAGCATCAACCCAGACCTAAAAATTTCTCTCGAAATTGCGAGATCCTCGTATCAAGGCAACCAAAAAAATATCCAAGTAAAATCTTAAATAAAGACAATTTTAAGGGATCAAATTGAGAAGAAAAAAGAGAGAGTTGAGGGGCCAAAATTAAAAAGGGATATAAACTCCCCCCCGATTGTTCAAATGAGTCCCTGATTTTGGCAAAACATGGAACTGAATATTTTTTTAAGCTTCAAATTCAGTCCCTGAACTTCTTCCAATTATATAAAATCAATGAAATTATTTATTATTTTTTCACCAACCATGCATTAAACGAGCGACGAAACATTTCATTGACATCCTGAGTTCCCTATATGCAGGCATGAAAAACAAGTAATCCAAGACCAATTACAAATCAAAGCATTGTTAAAGGACTGAATAATAAGAAGAAAAACAATTAAAGGATTAAAGCATAAAAATCCAAGGGATCAAAAAAAAGAGGAAAACATTGTTTGAATTAACAATGATTTCCCTCACATGATACAATGAAACACTTATATATGCTACATTCTAGCTATAATTTCAAGTTAATTTCAAATGTAAGAAAAAAAGGATTTGATATTATATATGTGTTTTCTAGCTATAATTGAACATGTAGAATTTTTTAACATATTTTTTTACATTAAAAAATTTGTAAAT
Source organism: Populus x sibirica (assembly GCA_019202695.1). Classification (NCBI taxonomy): domain Eukaryota; kingdom Viridiplantae; phylum Streptophyta; class Magnoliopsida; order Malpighiales; family Salicaceae; genus Populus; species Populus x sibirica. The sequence continues at coordinate 976,108 of JAGMVL010002394.1, read as the reverse complement.
ATAAATTAAAAAACTTATGCAAGCATCTAATTAAATAAAAGCATGAACTATTGTGTAAATAAATAAATAAAAAAGTTATTAACGATGAATAAAAACATAAGTGGAAAAATTGAGAGACAAATCAAGTTATTTATCATCGCAACAAGAGTTATTTAACTGGATGTATTTAATAAATTTGTTTATTAAAACCAATTTATAATAGAGATCGACACACACATAAAATTTGTTTAATAAAAATAAAAAACAATACTATACATGACTGCACATATTCAAACAATTATAAAAACAAATATTTAATCTAAATAAAATACATTAAAAAAAATTATAGATGGGTCATTCTAACTTCTTAACAAATTAAACACGCTGAATAAATTAAAAAATATTCGCTATTTAAAAAAAAGACTAAATAAGAAAAAAAATTATAGAGAAAGAGGTATTAATTAAAATATTAATTTAATTTTTTTTAAAAAAATCATATAAAACAGGTATTAATTTAAAAAAATTAAAAATAAAAAACAAATGAGGACAAGCCATGCTCCTAAACCAAATAGAAAGGCCTTGCACACGGGCCTATATTTCTTTTAAGTTAAAAAGTCGGACAACATGTCATCCGTCCCAATGCGTTTGTTCTGAAATCCTAGAATCTAGCCACTATGGTGCCCAGAAAAACGAGGTTTATGGTTTTTTCCGTCCAAAAACCCATTTTCAACTTGTTTTTGACTCAAAACACTTACAAAACACTCTAGGAACTTTGTTAAACCAAACCATGACCTCCAAACTGACCCAAAACTCGAAATCAACCCAAAACAAAAATCTTCTCGAGATTAGATATGTTTTTTGAGGTGTTTTCAAGGTAAAAAAAACATAATCTTAATCCCCCTCATTATATGGAACATTTTGACACAAAAATTATATGTTTTAGTGGCCTAAATCTTCACAAATAACAACTTTCTCTCGTTAAGCTAAAATCTGGCGACCACTCTCTCTCCTCCACCCAAGAAAGACTGGAAAAAAAAATTGGTACCAGAAGGGCTCAATTATGCAAAAAAAGAAGTTCAAGAAGCAAATTAAAAAATTTCACTGATTCAATCTACAGTGAAATGCGAGAAAGTGAACAAAAATTTAATTAACAGTGAAAAAACCACACGTTTTAGCTTTATACTTAATATATCTTTGTTTTCTCTTCATCAATTTAAATATATGAACTTTACTATCAAATCATAATTTATTGAGAAATGGCTTTTTTCCAAACACAAACATAAGAAATTGAAGAATTATCATATAGATGAGATTGTTATAAATTGAGAATAATGATGTCAATATCCTCAATTTTACAACAACTCAATATAGATATGTTAATATTCTTCAAGATTTCTACAACAGTCACATGAAGATCTTTTATTATGTATCCAACCAGTGTTGATTTGTCTGAATAGTGAACACCCAGATTGTCATTATAATCGCTAATAATTTTCCTCTAATTCACTATCATCCTTTCTTCCATCTATGTTTTTTTTTTATATATATAACCCGGGTATCTGAGCCAACTTATGAGTACCATGATTAATTTTCGGACCCACTGAACACCCTGCAAGCCCAGTAGACAAGTAAGACACCGCGGAGGTGACAGACATGCACATTAAAGTTCGAACCTAGAGTGCAGAAATAAGGAATTCCCTGTCAGGATCGCTAGACCACGAATCTGGGTGCCCATCTATGTTTTCTTCTCAAACATATTGTTGCACTATTATTGTTGTTTTTTTTTAGGTTTTATCATAGATTGAGAGATTTTATGTTCAGGTTACGGAGAAAGATTTCAGATTCATTTTTTGTTTTTCTTTACAATTAATTATTATTTAATGCATGAGTTTAAGGGATATTTAATTGTATTTAATTTTGCTTGCAATATATACAAGTGTATGATTAATATATATTTTTTTTTTACCTTTTTTACCCGTTATCCTCTCTCGCTCTTTATCTCAAAATTCAAAAAGTGTTTTTCTTTTCTTTTCATTATTTCTCTTCTAATTTTTGGGGAAAAAAGAGTTCTATTTCAAAATAGTTTCACCCTTCAAATTAAAATTTAAAGTTCTTAATATTAAAATTACAGGCATCCTAAAAATTTGCTGCTTTTTTTTTTCTCTACTTACAAAATTACAATTCTAGTATTGCATTGCTATTTGTACATCGCTTGTATTCCAAAACTGTTTAAACTCCTGTGCTATACAACGATTTGTAAGGGATTGAAAATTTACAATTTTTTTTTTTTAAAGTGTAGCATGGTTGTCAAAAACTTTTTTTTACCGCAGCATAGAATATATAATATAAATTTAAATAGTAAACTCGATTCATAAAATCATAAAACTTACATTTTAATTAATTATATATTAACAATTCCAGTCAAATAGTAATTAACAATATAACACAATTACAATAAAAGTGAAATAAACAATAAAAAAGTCCAAAAACTTTTATTTTTTTTTCATCTTAATTCTTCTATTTTTTGGACAAATCAACTTACTTACTTCGTCATTTACAATAAACGAGTTCCTTTAAATTTTAATAAATAACATTAATTACTTTAAGAGTCAAACATGCCTACTAAAACAAAGGAATATGCCAATTGATATATTAATAATTTACATAAAAAACTGTTAAGAATGAACAAGTATTTTCATTTTATAGAAATAAAATCCACAAATAACTTATATCATTAAAAAAATTATAATAATTATAGTCAAAATCAAACTTTGATTATTAGATTACATATATTTTGCAAGATATAAATTTGAAACAATGAAAATACTAAGATATAAATTATTAAATTATATAATTTTATACTTCTTACAAACTCGTAAAATCAATCCGAGTTTACTGATTTTGTCAAGCTTGATCGAATTTGACTGAGTTTTCTAATTTTCAAGTTTTTAGTCCAATTTTACATATGAAATATATATTAACTTGTAAAATTGAATAATTTTACATAAATGGCAATTTTAACAACATTGATGTGAAGAATCCAGTTGCATCACCTTTAAATTTGACAAGACAAATATCATGGAACTAATTAAGAATACAATTAAAATATAGCAAATCTCTCTCAACCACACAAAATGCCCTTACGAAGCGGGGCACAACAAGTTCTCCGAGATGCGGAAAAAGTCAAAAAAATAATTCAGACATGTAATTGTAAAGTTTCACTTCACAACAGAAGGACTAACTTAAGGGCAGATGACATGTTACACTGAATGCTGAAAGTTCAGATACATACTAGCATTTGAAAACAGGGTGAGAAGCTGCTGGCATTCCAGTATTCACCAATATCAGTCACATAGAGATAAACTTCACAAATTGTAGTCCACCGCCACTCACATTCCTTCCCTACCAGTTGATAGCAGGCAATTATATCCGAATTACACTTTCACAGAACCATTATCAATGTAACACAACTGAGCCAAAATTATGTTCTCAAAAACTGCACACAAGAAATAGCGAATATAAATAATGAACAGATCCATAATACAAGTGCAATGTCATTTCCTTGAGCTTTTCACTACATTGTGTCCTCGAACTAAAATGGTGAACTATTAATTGAATCGATAAAGGAATTTTGATGATTCAAGCAAGGTTTTAAACAAGTGGGAATAAAGGCTTTCTCCAATAGGTGGTGCCTTCAGCATTTATTCCCTGGAAACTTTTGGAGCAAAAGGGACATTTCCAGAAGAGGCGATTGAAGCTTGGTTTCAATATAAAGCTACACCTTTTCCAAATGGGAATTATTGGGAGGTGGGTCCAAAAAAAATTCTTAAAGATACTGAAGCAGGCACACACACAGACAAGAACAGCGAAGTGGAGTGACAGTGTGGAGTGACTAAGATGTTTATTGGCAACCTTTCTCCTCAGCCTCTCTCCCAGACACCTAACCACCACCCTTTTAGCATCTTCCATATACTTGCATATGCCAAATAGTAGTAGGGGTAAAAACTTTACGGTCTAGCTAGAGAGCACAAATTCCTTGCAGGTGTTTAATCTCAAGGACTTGTTCAACATGGGTTTCAGCATTTAGATCATTATTTCAAGAGTGTGATCCTCAGAATAAAACACTGAAATCTATTACATTCTTGTTTAGTCAGCAGATTTCCAAGAAAGAAAAATCGGAAACATTGTTTGGCTCATCCTCAGACCTTAGCAACCAAAAGATTAAAGATTAAAAAAGATTGCATCCCTCAAACTCAATATTTCTACGTTGTTTTCAAATTGCCATTAACTCCTTTTTTGTACCCACATCTATTAGATCTAAAAATTACAAACTAACATCCTTTGAAAATATGTATTTACCCACCCATGCTAGGATTTGAATGAGTTGGTATGTCAAAGAAAGACTAAGCAGCTCGAATTGAAAGCAACAGGTATGGAAGCGGTTGGTCAGCCCAGTTTTCCATTCGTCCACGAATTTTGAAAATCACACCGCACATAGCAATCGTTAGAATACAATCAAATCCCAGCAGCTCACAGAATAGATGATAATATTAATTTGCTAACCAGATTTCACAGTTTAGTAGCTTTAAGCAAAGCCTTGACTTTTCAAAAATAAAATAAAAAATAGTGAAAAGAGTTTTCTAGCCTAAATTCGTAAATTAAATTGAGAATTAAGAGGCCAAAAGAAACACTTATTCAATTTGATTTGATTCAACCAAAAGAAACGCAAGATCTATAGTTGTTTATTTTCTGTAGGTATAAGAAATGAATTCAAGATTTATAGAAATAAAAAATAATAAGATAAGACCTGAGATCCGATTGAAATATAAAAACACGCTTTAGAGATCCAGCTTCTTTGGCGGCGGCTTCTGCTTCACCGCGGCCTCCGATTCAGTTGATGCAAGGCGGGATCCAATTCGCTGTTCTTTGTTTTTTTTCCTGTTTCCTTCCTTTTCTTTTTCCATAACAACCAGTCATGTCGAGCCATCTGGCAATGAAATCGCCGAATCAGTTCCCGACCTGCACCAAGCGAATCAGAGACCGCCGGTAAGTAAATCGTCTCTCCTTCTCTGATCGGTTTTCACACACGACTAAAAATACACTTAGCTATTTCTGAATTTATTATTATTTCAAAAAACCAACCCTAGTTATAGACTACTCGATTCGAGTGGGATGAGGGTTATTTATGGAGGGTACAGACAAGCGTGATTTCGACACGTGTCTCTTGCCGACCCGGTTCAGTGAGCCGGCAACCATCAACGAATAATACGCAAATAGGCTTGGCTTTCATGGAAATTGCGTTATGTGCCATTCTTTCAGTCTCCCGCCGAGTGTCGGGGTCCTACATGCACGTGCGCGTGATCATCAGCTACACCGTGGACTCTTGCTGGATGCATGAAAATGCACATAAGAATATTTAACAGCTATTTTCTCTTTTATGTTTTAAGTTAATTATTTGTGATTATATATATATATATGACAGTTTCCTTAAGCATGATATATGAACCAAGAATGACAAATTACCAACCAGTTCAGGTTTTATAAATTTTAATACAAGTAGAAATTTATATAGTCATTAATTTTAGAACATATAAAATTAATTAAAATGCGCATAAGTTAATTCAGATACTCATATTAATAAAAATAAATTAACAAAATACTCGTTCTATGAATGCTTATAATCGTTAACTTTAAGATATATGGAATTAGTTGAGGTAAACACAAGTTAACTCAGATACTCATATTAATAAAAATAAATTAACAAAATACTTCTTCTACCCAAATCTAATTTGATAAAGGAGGGTGTTGAGAGTATTTTTGCTTTATATATATATATATATATATATATATATATAGAATAATTTTTCTTTTTGAAATAAATTTGTTTATAGATTTATATTTTATTTTAAGAGCATCCCCCATTGATTTTTTTTTTTGCTATATTTTTAAACTGCAACTGTAAAATTCTTATTAATCATGAGTAATTTGGGAAAGAAATAATCGCTTGTACGAAAACAGAGTCAGAAGTGAATAAAAGAAAAGGTGGTAGTTTCATTTTATAAAGTTGGCATTTAATTCGGTAGGCCTTACGACCACTCAGTTTGCTGCCGGAACCAGTACAAATATCCTTTCCTCTCTGTAATAATTTATTCCTACGATAAATTATAATAACAGAGACGGTTAAAATACTTTGAAGACTCTATCATAGCCCCTTCTCAATTATTATTGATTCACTAATTATTATTTAATTTATTTAAATTGAAAATGGAGAAGATTATTCTCTTTTGTGGATCTGTTCTATTTTAAATCAACGCTTTTCAAGGATAAATAAACTTTTTTTTTTAAATAAAGGATGGTTAATAATTCAAATCTAATATTAAATCAAACATGAAATTACAAGCTATAAAGAATAAAATAAACATATAAGAAAGAATTAAACTCGCATGCTAATAAAAAAGATATTAAAAAAAATATAAACAAATTACATAAGAGAAGAGTTTTTGATAAAAAAAAAAATAAACATTTTCAAATCTAGAAGGAGCTCCTTCTGAGCTAATTTTCGACGCCAATGCCATCTAAGAAGTGGTTGCGGTTTTTTTTCAAAATATTTTTTATTTGAAAATATATCAAAATAATTTTTTTTAGTTTTTAAAAATTATTTTTGACATCAACATATTAAAATAATTTAAAAATATCAAAAAATATTAATTTTAAAAAAATATATTTCAATTTCTTTTAAAAATATTTTTAAAATATAAAAACAAACCGTACAAATCCATGCATGAGTTTTGAAGAAAGGCCAAAATCATGCTTCTTTGTTAAAGTGTAGATTAAATGATACAACGGTGATTACACAAGAGTTTTACTAATTATTTTTTATATATAAAAAATGGTCTGCCATTTGGTGCAAATAGTAAATGCCATCTCACGATTCAACACAATCGTATGTATTATTTAGAAATTGTTTAGTAATTTGATTGTTTTTTAAAATATTTTTTATTTAGAAATATATTAAAATAATATATTTTTTATTTTTAAAAAATTATTTTTAACATCAGCATATCAAAATGATATAAAAACATAAAAAAAATTAATTTGAAGTAAAGAATTTTTTTAAAAAAATTCTTTTGAAACGCAAAAACAAACGGAGTTAATGTTGATTTATTTTTTTTAGTAATCAAACTTTAAAAAATAATTACAAAAAATCCAGCTCTCTTTCTCTTTACATAAAAGTTGGAATAATCATAAAAATCAGAAGTTGAGGAAAGTAATTTAAAAATAATATATATTTTTTTATTTTCGGTAAACTAACAAAAGCTTTTATATATAGGCTTTAAAAGAGAAAAAAAAATAATTTTTTTATTAGTGTGGGACAATGCTTTATGGTTGGGTTTCGTCTTTTTTTTTCCTAACTAAATTAAATGTTTTTTAAAATCAATTTCTTAATCATTTTAAACACTCTAATATTACATGTTATGGTGCTCACTTTGGAGGATATTTTTCAACCAAGTCTTTAACCCTAAAAAAAATAGATGGATTAAGCCTTAAATGCATCCAATAACAATTTATAAAAGCTTTTTTTTTTTCATCAATCCTCCACATGGATAAAATTGACCCGTTTACATATAAAATTGTAAAGAAAAAATGAAATGGTAGGTTATTATATCAAGATAGATAGCCTTTTGTTTTAAGTCTTTTTTATTGAACTACTATCAGATTTACTTGGAAAGTTAGTAAATATAATGTCTTGAACTATTCAATTTTTTTATGTAAATGAAAAAAATAGTATTCGCATAGTTCTTTTTTTGGATTTTTTTAGTTCTCATAATTATATTTATTTTTGGCCCTGAATATCATCTGGTTTTATGAGTAATTAGATAATTTAGCATGTAGAAATTATCATAAAGACGATTATATTTCTTACTCATATGGGTGATCTCTCAACAAGATTATTTTGCAATACTCCATAAGATAAACCAAGATATATGAATCATTTAGAGTACAACTCATCCTTGTCATACTATAACCAACATCTTTTTTCATCATAAAAAATATAGGAAATTGTTATTTTTTAGTGCTATCAAGAGTGACACATGAATTAGTTTTCTCTTTAAACCTAGATCTTAAGATCTATAGTCAATTAGATAAGTTTACCATCACAACACTCTTTCATCTTTAAATGCTTCAAGCTTATTCTCCATAATGAACTATATTTGAGCTCTCTTGTTAAACATTTGGTAAGCGAATTCATAGTATTTTTCTTTAACCATTACATGATCAATAGAAATAATTTCATTCAAGATCTATTGTTTATTTGTATTATATCTTTGATGTATGTGTCTAGACTTATCATTATACATGTTATTTTGTGTCATTCCAATTATTGACTTGATTTTGCAATAGATGCAAATCATTGGTATTGGCTTTGGCTAGCATGGAATGGCTAGCATGGAATATCACATGATTTCCTTTCTAGCTTTATCTAGATCAATAAACTTTGATTTCATCATGAGTCTTCTAATACATATTTTCTTAGAGGATATTTAATATAGGACTTTTTTTACCGAATTTAAAAACATATCCATTTATGGTTAAGTACTGTTAAGATATCTAATAATACAAGATATCTAATTTTCATTGTTATATCCCTCAAGTACTGTTAAGTACCCAATATAGTGTAACCTATAGTCAAAGTGTATCTCAAGTATTGAGGTATCCTATTTATTGCTTTTCAATGATCCAAAACTCGATTATTGGTAAATCTACTTAGCTTGCTAACTGAGTATATAATAATCAGTCTTATGTAGTTCATAACATATATTAAGCTTCTAGTAATTCAAGAATATTCCAATTAGAGTTTTCCTTCACCTTTATTTTTAGATAGACATACACTATATCTATTGGTATTTTAACAATATTATTTCTATATTTAGATTTTTTTTTGAATTCTAAACATAATAAGATTGTGACAATATCAAGCCATTAGGTATCCTAGACACTACCAAAAAATCTACATATACAAATGAAATCACTGATCGATTTTATTCCATTGCTAAATCCGTAGGTATTTACCGATAGAAATAGTCTGTTAGTAAATACCGAGGGGATTACAGTCGGAATAAAAGAAATTTAAAAAACCAAAAAGTACAATGACATGTATTTTTTGTGGATGATTTTAGATGAAATTATAGTTGGATTCAAATTGGAAAAGCCATATAGTGACGTGTTATTTATACTGACATAATTGCCGACAGATAGACAGATGGAAACATTCTGTTGGTAAATTCATCGAAAATAGTTAATATATGAACTGACCATCGACCCTCCCCTCCCCTATGTCTCCTTCTTCCCCTCTACAACTAAACCAACCCTTTCCAAATCTACAACTAACAGCTCCTCTACCCTCCATCCTTTCTTGACTTTTCTAGTCACAACAACAATTTTATTGTGGACTTTTCATATTAAGTAAGTAAATCTATCATTTTTTTTAAATTTGAAAACAATTTTGAAATGTCAATTTTTTTATTGCATATTTTTTGTAGTATATGTATTTTGATTGAGTGTTTACTTGTTTTATTGGTTTTTCTCAAACAAACTTGTTGTATGGATATATGATTTTGTATATGTTAAGATTTGTTTTAGATTTTGTAAAATTATATTTGCTTGTAAATTGTTGAAACTTATGTCGAATTACCGACTTCGATATGTTGTGATGATATAAATAATGACTTGTTTAGCAGGTCCATTTTATATTTTGTTAATTTTATTACCGAGTTATAATTTTTATAAATTAATGTTTACAAATTTGTATCTACGTAGATAATTGATAATGGATTAAGAGAACTATGAAAATAGGTTGATTATTTACTTAACATAGTTAATTAATACTTATTGTTGTCATTATATATATATATATATATATATATATATATATATATATATATATATATATATATATATATAAGTCATGAATGATCGTTCATTAATGTACAAGGATTCACCCCAAGGATTGCGAATGATGAATTATTATAATGAGGTTCAAGTATTTTATTAATTACGCAACATCTATTCCGAGAAATATTTGTGGAGGCGGTATTAGGTATCCATGCAAGAGGTGTCAAAATAAAAATTTTCTCTATCTATATGTTATAACAATGCACCTTTTATACAAAGGGTTCATAAAGGAATACTTGTGTTGGTATGCACACAGAGAACCATTTGTTCCTCATGAGACCATGGTAGAAAGGATAGTAGTGCTAGCAATGTGCATGGAGTTGAAATTGACAACAATAATCTTTATAGGACTACGGTTATGGATGCGATGAGAATGAATTAAGGTCATGCCAATCAATGTCTAATCGTAGATGAAGAACCTAATGCAGACGCAACCAGATTTTTTTTATATATATATTTTGAAAGATTCTAATGAACTATTATGAGATGATTGCATAAATCACAATAAATTATCGGTCGTTGTACAAGTGTTTACCATCAAGTCGGATTATGGGTTAAGTGAGGCCGTTTATAACATAATTGTCGAATGGGCGAAAAAGATTTTACTTAAAGGGAACAAGCTAAAAGAGAACTTTTATGCTGCTAAGTCTATGATAAAAACCCTTCGGTCTAGAATACCAGAAAATTAACATGTGTCCAAACTTCTGTATGTTGTACTACCTTGAAAATGTTTAGCTGATCGAGTGCAGAACATGTGGGAATTCTTGTTATAAACCTAGAACTGGCAGGGAAAGACACCTGTAGCACATAAAAAACTTAGATACTTCCCAATCACACCTAGACTGTAGAGGTTATTCATGTCACCAAAGACTGCTAAGCACATGATATGACACCAATCACATAATACGGTTGATGGAGTGATGGTGCACCATTCCGATGGTGAAGCATGGAAACGCTTTAACAACATGTATTTTCACTTTTCAGTTGAATCAAAGAACGTTCATTTTAGGCTATCAATGATTTGTTGCTCTTTATTCTTGTTGGCCGGTTGTACTAACGGTTTACAACTTGCCACTGAGGGTGTGTATGAGGTTGGAGTTCATGTTTTTATCTATGGTCATACTCAGTCCTAATAGTCGAGGCCAAAATATAGATGTTTGTCTTTAATCGTTGATTGATGAGTTGATACAGTTGTGGTCTCCCAGCGCGTTGACTTATGATATATCGACGACACATAATTTTCTTATGAGGGAAACTTTGATGTGGACTATCAATGATTTTCTAACTTATGGAATGGTTTTTAGCTGGAGCACATATGAAATAGCATGCCCATACTGTATGGAAAATAACAAGGTATTTACGCTAATAAATGATGATAAATTGTCTTTTTTTACTGCCACCAATGGTTCTTACCAATGGATCACAAGTTCAGCAAGAAATTCTTTGTTGGCAGAGTTGAAAGGGATGTTGCACCGCTATTTTTTTTAGGTGAAGAATTGTATAGCACAATGTCGGAATATGATGACATTGTGTTTGGTTTTTAATTTGGTAAACAAAAGTTTTCTAGTTTTGGTTTGACTCATAATTGGTGCATTTTGTCCGTTTATAAATCCATCAGTATATTTATTATCAACAGATTCACCGATAGTTTATAAATTACCGATGAGAGTTTTTCTGACGGATTGTTTCTTTTCATGAGTCTGTCGGGTAACATACGTATTGACGGATTGCTAATGTACATACCGATAAAAAATTCTGTTGGTAAAACTGTTAAATTTAGTAGTGATCCACCCATACCAAAACAACTAGAACAATGAAATATATTGTAGAAAACATCTTACCAACCAAATTTAAACTCAATTTAGTAAGTTCTTAACAATTCAAAATCCAAGCTTTCTCTCATTAGAATTTCCAATTCCTTAACTTGTTTTCTCTTACCAATTCTACCCTTGATTCGTTTTTTCAAGAAAAACCACTCATAATCACCTCCAAGCTCACAATTTGGAAGAAACAAACATAAATTTTGGAAGAAATTGAGAGGAATGGTGTTCTTCCTTCCATGGCTAGTTGTTGACCTTAATAGTAAAATGGAGGAAATGTTTTGATTTATTTACAATAATATCATTACTAATTGCCTTTGTGTTATTAATTTTATGTAAATTACCTGGCTATCGGTATATTTTATGTAATTCTTTATTACTTAATTCATCGAGATTTTCAAGCTAATTTAATGGGGACTTTCACCCCTAATCGTAATAAAATTCTACTCATAATTTTCATCATTTTTTTGTTAAAAACTTTCATGATTAAATGAGGGGTTTACACTGTTAGTAGATATTATTCACACACAAATTCATACATTAATTTACTTAGAGTTTTATTCTATTTTTCTAAGAATTTTCACCTTAATTCATGAAAACTTTCTTTTAAATAATATTTTATCCGATTGAAATTTACACAATTTATTATGGGTTTTACAAGTTTTCATTATTTTCTTTAATCAAATAATTCAAAATTATTTGATTAATAAATAAATAAATAATAGAAATAATAAAAATACAAATACTCAAATAAAATTCACATGAATTATATAAGGAACACCGGAAAACAAAACATAAACAATAATATACTCACTTGCATTTAAATAAAACCTTCCCAATTAATTAAACCAATTTTTTTAAAATAATTAAACCTTAAAGATTTTTTTTTAAGATTGTTGGATTTAAATTCAAAGAAAATAATTTATTTTTCCAAAGATAAATAAAAATAAACTTATTTACATAAAAACTGATTAATAATAAACCTGAATATTATATTAAATGAATTACTGAGAATAAAATAAGCATGCATACAAACCAACATAAAAAAAAATAAACAAGCATGGAAATATAAAGATATTAAATAATTAAAAAAACATGAAAAAATCAAATCAATCTTACTTGTTGAAGTATTTATTAAATGATAAAATAAAAATATATGATTATCATAAGAGTTATATCCTTATATCATTGATATAATTTTTTTCCCACCAATCAATACAAGCAATAAATGCAAAGTATCTCATAGGATTCACTAATGGTGCTACTCAATATTAATAGACTTCAACACTAAACCCAAGAAAACTTTAGAAAACTAACTCATTTTTCTCTCTAAGTAAAAATTAGAATAACTACAAAAAATAAAAGTAGAGAAAAATGATTTAGAAAGAACACAATATCTTATCAATATGGGAAAAAGCTTTTGATTTTTTTTGCTAACTCTATCAAAAGTTTTTTTAGAATAATGTTTTTATTTATCTATAATTGGTTGTAAATATTTCAATATTTCATGTTATAGTTTTTATGTTAAAGAACATGCTTTTAACAAATTTTTAACCCAAAAAAATGAATGAATACTTTTTTTTTAGGCCTTAAATGTAAACTATATTTATATCTAACAACAAACGTTTTCAGCAATATACACTACATTTACATTAATATTTAATATTGAGCAATTATATAAGAACCCAAATCTTGTTTATCATGTTTTAAACCACATCTAACATCTTAATTACATATACCAATTAATTGTAGTATTGTACTAAACGGTAGTTGCATACATATAATAAAAAAAAGTTACTAGTTAATGATGCTAAACAAGACACGTTGCCAATTGTAACTTACAGTTTTAAAACTTCACTCAGGTTTGATCAGGTTGGGAGTATTATTGTTTATTGTTTAAAATAAAATAAAAATAAAAAATAAAAATCTTTTAATAAAAATAAAATTCATCCACCATCTACATCTCCAAACAATCAAATCTCCACCGTTCATTCTTTCTTTTCCTTAAATACACATATTTGACGTCCACTAATAGCAAATCACTGCAAATCCCTTTTAATCTCTCCTTTATCTTATGTAAAAAAGGAATGAGCTAAGTTAATTCTAAAAGATGTAGTTTAACTGGTTAGATTTTGGATTTATTCTCTAGAAGTCATTAGTTCGAGTCTCATAAATCTCATGGTCATTGAAGGTTTATATGGTCGTTAACTTCACTCGTAAAATTAATTGAGGTGCATGCAAGCTGATACAGACACCTACGTTAATCTTAAAAAAAGAAATGAGCTAAGTCACAAGATTGGTGAAAAGAAACTGGATTGTTAACTTGTTGTCTCCCCTTGAAAACTGACTCACTCCCTGTTTTAGACCCTAGAAGACTAGACTGGAGAGCTCGCTTGCCCACCGACTCAACCAATCAGAGGAAACTCTCTATCTCGCAGTCTATCATATGGTTCTTTGTGACCTAATAATCTAACCATATGTATGTTAGTTTTTATTAGAAAGGTCTAAATCTTTATAGTCCTTTTAGTTTCTTGATCTTGATTTTTCTTATGAGTACTTGCTATTTTTCTAAAAGATTCAATCTTTATAGTATTGTTAGAAAAACATGCTAATTTCCCTTTTTGTTTGAATACCAGCCATGTTGAGACATCCTTGTGAGCCACCAAATAAGACCACACACACCTAGGAAACATCCTCACCCACCTCGTTAGGCTCCACTAGACTTCACCAGCTTTTGTAAAAAGAAAATAGAAAGTACTACCATTAAATATTTCCTTAATCCTTCTTTGCTATGTGGCTTATAAGATCTGGTACAACCTCAATATGGAGTGACTTAAATCTGTAATTGATTGAATAGGAATAGGATCATCGAAGATGGAAAGAACAAAATCGAGGAAAAGAAAGAAGAAGGAGGGAGAGAGAGGTAAGAACCCCTATAAATAACAAAACACAAAGTCTTAGGGGTGAGCATTTTCGGTTCGGTTCGGTTTTTATCTAAAAAACTAACCAAAATCAAATTTTGAAAAACTTAAAAATTCAAACCGGACCCAAACCGAAACCAGTCCAAACCGACCGGTTTCGGTTCGGTTCGGTTTTTTTAACAGAAAAACCGGAAAACCTGTATTTTTGTTTTTTTGGGCTTTTTTGGGCTTTGTATTGGGTTTTCTGATGGGCTTGTAATTAATGTAAATATTATCTAATTTGTTACAAAATTCTATAATATATTTAATATTTTGTCACTAAATATTCATTAGTGATAATATTATGTTTAATATGTTGTAAGTCTTTCTAATATTTATGTTTTGGAGTTTGGACTCCTCATGTATCAAAGTTTAAATAACACACACCAAATTAAAATTAAAATTACAAAACATTGCCTTCAAAAGGGCTTAAAAAAACAACAAATAACATTACCATAAAAATAAAATACTTCATGCAAAAAATATAAATCTTCATTGTGCACATCATCTTAATCAAAAAGCACATCAAGATGTCAAGAACATTGCACTTTGATTCCATAATACCATTGACATCAATATGTAAAAATAAAAAGTAGTATTTTACCATCAAAGTAACTTGTGAACTAATTATCATCCGTTACTAAATGTAACTTTCCACCAAATTCTACAAAATAAAAAATTAGACATGTTAGATGATTGCAAACAATTTAATTAATAAATAACAAAATAAAAGGTGCAAGTTTCTAAAAAAAATTACCTGACTCAAGGTTTTCGTAGGTTTCAAGATCATTTATCAAGCTTCTAATATCAGTTGGAATTGATCCATGATGCAACCAATTTTGACAACAAATGAGTGCTTGAACAGTTGCTGGAGATAGAGAACTTCGAAATTGATCAAGCACACGACCACCTGTGCTAAATGCTGATTTAGAAGCCACTGTGGATATAGGAATAGCCAGAACATGTTGTGCAACTTTTGAAAGTGTCTTATATTTCAAAGCATTACTTTTCCACCAACCCAAAATATCTAACTTATCATCATCAGGATCCTCACAACCTTCAATCAAATACTTCTCAACCTCATTTTTATTTCCCACACTATCTACCTCTAGCAAATGTCTTTTGAATCGAGCCAAAGTGTTAACATCTACCTCCACATTATCAATAGCATTAACATCCTGTTTATGCCTATTATTATCCACCACTTCATCAATTTTCAAATAAAACTCATACAAGCTCACCAAATTATCTTTCACCTTATTTGTTAGCAATTGTGCTTTGTCATAATCATACAAATCACTAAAACAAAATTTCACATATTTCAACTTCAAACGTGGATCTAAGACGAGTAGCCACATATAACAAAAAATTCTGATTTACTTCACAACCCCAATACTTCTCAAACTTTAACATCATATTCATCGCCATTCCACTTAAAATACTATCTTTATTTTTACACAATTGCAACAAGTTTGAATGCATGTAAATCAATTCATTGAAGAAAGAATTTGATGTGACATGCAATGAGCCAGAAAATCTCAATGTAACCATATAAAAGATCTTTAAGAACTTAACCAAAGTTCTTGCATTTTCCCAATCCTCCAAACCAGGTGGCCCTATGTTTTTTTTTCCCTTTGAATCAACCTCCAAAAAGTAACTTATATACCTAAGTTCTTTTTCACCTAACCTCACAAACACCTTTTCAAACTTTTCAAAATGCTTCTAGCATAAGATAAGTTGAATTCCATCGAGTTGCAACATCTAAACACAATGATTTCTTACACTCTATATGCAACTTTTCAGCACACTTCTTAAATGCAAGATGCCTCGACGGTGAAGATCTCACAAATCTAATGGCATTTCGAATCTTAACAACCGAATCATTAATCTCTTTCAAGCCATCACATACAATGAGGTTTACAATGTGTGCACAACATCTAACATGCAAGTGCTCATTTGACAATATATTAGTTGGCCAATCTTTCATCACATTCTTTAAATATGAAATGGTCACATTATTAGAGCTTGCATTGTCTAATGTAATAGTCAACAGTTTATCAATCCCCCACTCCAACAAACAATTCTCAATAACTTGGCCAATTGTCTCACCCATATGATTGGAAACTTGACAAAAATTAAGAATTCTTTTATGCAAATTCCAGTCATTATCAATCCAATGAGCTGTTAAACACATATAGTTAATATTTTGGATTGATGTCCATGTATCTCGTTGTCAAGCACAATCGTTGACCCCTAAGAGCTGTCCTCAATCTATCCTTCTCTTCAACATAAAGTTTCAAACAATCTCTCATAATTGTAAAACGAGAAGGAATGTCAAATCTAGGTTGCATAGTCCTAGCAAACAATTTAAATCCCCGACCCTCCATAAAATTAAAAGGCAACTCATCAATTATAACCATCTTTGCTAGTGCTTGTCTACATTCATCATAATTATAACCTATTGCCTTGAGACTTCCCACATTTTGTTCTCCCAATTCACCCTTCTCTATCTTAGGTTCTAATACCAAAACCTTTTGTTTCTTATCAACCACAAAAGGGAACTTCTTGCACACTTTTAAATGACTCCACATATTACTTGTGCCATTAACAATAGTATGACATGCATAATGTTTTCCACAATAATTACATTCAGCTCTAGGGGCTTTAGGATCAACATCAAGTTTTGTAAAGTGATCCCAAATTTGTGACTTCTTTTTATCATCAGCATTTCTTTTCCTAGATGCAAGGACTTGAGGTTGTTTACCTTTTGTATCTGTGGTGGACCCTGCATTGGTTGATTCTGCGTTAGGTTGTGAAGTTGGAGAAGTAGTTGATGTTGGAGTAGTGCCCATGGATGAAGCATTTTGAATTTGAGTAGTTTCCATCTGTTATTACATAATGAAAACATGTTAAAAACCAATAATTTATAATAGATTAACAATAGTATGACATGCATAAGTTCAACTGTACTTTTAAAGATTATTTTCACAAGTTAAGTTCTTTTATTTTGGTTGATATGTTGTAAAAAAATTATGCTACTGGGTGCTGAGATTGTATTTTGTAATTTCAATAGACAATAATACAATACAATATATATATATATATATATATATATATATATATATATATGTATATATATATATATATATAGAACCCAAAGAACATATATTGTATTTTGTAATTTCAACCCAGCAGCATATACACACACACACACACACACACACACACACACACACATTATTCTCTTTTCATAAAATAAAAAAAACTTAGTTTTCGGAATTGATAAATTACAATCCACCGAACCCCCCTCTTTTTTTAACACGGATAATAAACATAATTCTTTGTTTTTTTAGCACACAAGAACAACATACCATAATAATGGATTAGCAATGATATTTAAAACAAATGCCTCTCGGGAAACTGTTTTTTCCTATTTTTCTCCCCGATGTAATAACATCAAGCTCATAATACCAATTCACCGCATTTGTATTGCAAGCTTTTATCATTTGTTTAGTATCATTTTCTTCTTCAGTTGCTTGGCTATTGACATAATGAGATAATTTTTCTAATCTTTTACCAGTACTCCACCTCAAAGTATAAGTGGAATTCAATCTCTAATCTCTAGCTAAAACGGCACAAAGAGGTTTCTTTAGTAATGATCAAGTTTTACCAGTGCCAATTATTCCCATTTCTTCAGTGATGTGTCGTTAGCTTTAGAATTTGGAACAATCAATCTACGTTTTGTATATTAAATTAACATGCAAGAGTTTGTATATTAAATTAACCCTCATTCTGATATTAATCTAGATTTCATTATTTTTTCATTGCTACTCATGACCTTAATAAAACACGAATTCATTAACATATAGTCTTTCTCATCAAAGAAAAACACATTGTCTCTGTCATAAATTTCTTCTTAAGAAGTTTATTAAAAAATAAACAGAATCACAGAGCATATGTTCAAAAATAAAACAGAGATTGACAGAAAAAAGAAACCATACCTGTTGTGACATGATTCAAGGTCAGATGTGAGAGAGGGAGGTGACTGCCTGACTGGATCTAGAGTTGGACTCAACGAGTTTAAAAATAAAACTGCCCAATAAGACAGCCGCGAAGATCTTCATCTGCCTATAAGCAAATTCCTTCCCAAGACATATCCGTGGCCCCGCCCGTTAACCAGCCAGAAAGTCTCGATTTTAGTCATTTGGTCAACGAGATGGGAGTCCATAAAGTTAAGCTGAGCAAGCACTGAAAATAGATCTTAATGATTTTGACACGACCAAAAGATTGATGTCTTCTCCCAAGTGCAGGAGTGTCGAAGTAATAAATAACCCGGCAAGACCGGGGTCGAACCACAGAGAGGTTAATTGTATAAATTATAATTAATAAAACAACAACAACAACAACAATAACAACAACAATAACAACAATAATAGTAATAATAATAGTAATAGTAATAATAATATTAATAGTAATAGGAATAATAATAATATTCAGTACGTGGCGTTGTTATACCCGAGAATGATCTAAAAGATCGGGTCACGGTTTCCAACCTATATACCGAGTTTATGAAAAGATCAAAGAGATATATTATATAATATAAACAGATTTCTGATGCGAATGAACAAGGCAAGACCAACAATGTCGGGATCCTTGATCAAACACGGAGCATACTTAACGTACATAAAATATAACAAGAATGTAAATAATAATAATAATAACAATAATAATAATAGTAGTAGTAGTAGTAGTAGTAGTAGTAGTACTAATAATAATAAAGAAGAAGAGGAAGAAATTAATGGGAACTTTGAGATGGAAGATTAATGTAAAGATTAAACAATGATAAAAACAAATGTCAAGGTTAGAGGATCCACTAATAGTATTAGAGATAAGTAAAGTATAAACTCTTTATAAATTATCAACATAATCATATTAATCATCTTATTTACGTAACACCATACTTATAAATTTTATCGGTATTCATGATGCTAACTTATGTTGACAACAAATCAAGTTCCTCTCATAATAACGATGTCGGCCGAAGACTATGAAAGATCAAGTATTTGATGTACCAAGTGTTATACAACACAAATCTAGATTAACCATTTAACAAGCAAGGTATTAAGAATTAATAAGATAAAAATGATAAGACATGTTAATAGCAAACTTTCTTGGATATAAACATTAAAGTCCATGTTGAGTTCATATTATACTTATCCTAACACCATTAGTGAAACCTTTTCACCTTGACATAATTAACTTAGCTAGACATTATGAAGAAGAAAAACATAAATAAACAATATAAGAACATAAACATGATATAAGTTAACTAAGTATAGTAAAGGAAATGAAAAGCATGAACAAGAGATTAATGAAAGCAAAACTTACATATTACAAAAATATAAAGAGAGAGCAAGAACATGATCTTGATATGAAGAACCAAGATTTTAAATGAATGGCAAATGCCTCCTTTTATAGGCTAAAATTCAGAACTATTCATTTGGTAATTGATTATTGATGTAGTGGCCAACTATTGATTTAGTGGACTTGGTGGACAGCAACACTCAAGCATTTTGGCTGGATATATTGACATTGATGCAATCCGAATTTGGCAAAGTGCTCCTCATGAAAGTTGTTGGCAATCATCTTATCTTTCAACCCATAAAAGTTCAGAGCATTTGGATCACTAGAGCTCTAGATATGGCTAAAATACTGAGTACTGCTGCTGGTGGACGTGGTGGATAGCCCTCAAGCTCTTGTCTGGATTAAATGTCATTGTTACCATCAGAATTTGAGTAGGTCTTCTTCATGAAAGTTGTAGGAAATTGTCTTCTCCTTCCACCCACCAAAGTTCACGTAAGTTGGCCTTCTAGAACTCCAGATATGGGTAAACTTCTGAGCAGTGTTTGGGCTGGATTGCAGGACAGATTCTGGCTTCTCTTTTGTGGCCAAATTTTGGATTTGAAAACGGTAGATTTGGGTCTTCCACTATTCATTAACATTGTAGGCCTATTTCTTATCTTTCTATCCATATAAATTAAACTGAAATCCAAGATCTACAGCTCCAGATATGACCCAATAACTGAACAGTGTCCCAATTTGAATTGAATCGGTATCTCCTTTCTAAGCTTCGCCTTTTCTTTGTCCTTTCACTTTCAATAGTTAATCACATCAATCAATCCTTTGAATTGTGAGATATGCCTGCATTTAAAATGAGCATTTACCATAAATTAAAGCTATCTTATATTATCGACTTGTTATTATAAAACATGCTCTAGTTAAGGAGTTATTGATACGTCAAGTGCAAAATGATGATATAAAACCTTGATAAAAATGCACTTTTAAGTACTAATCAGATTTGCATAGCAAAGGCAGCAGAAAATTTATTTGAATGTTAATCAAGTGAATTAGACAGATCTTTATTTTCACTAACCTGGAAAGTCAGAAACTTGAAAGGGCTTTCTTTTTGAAACACGCCATCCTCATTGAGCCATCTTTCGTGGCTTGTAGCCGGTGTGGTGTGTGTCCTGCGATTCAAGATCGGGTGTGACCGTGTGAGAGAGGGATGTGACTTACTGGGGTTTGAAGATGAAGATGGTGGCCGGTGGGAGAGGGATGTGGCTGGCTGGCGTTTGAAGATGAAGATGGTGGGAGAGGGATGTGGCTGACTGGCGTTTGAACTTTGAAGATGAAGATGCTGGGAAAGAGATGTGGCTGGCTGTGGTCCAGTAGATGAAGATCAAAAGATGGATTGATTTTGTCACAGATGTGAAATTGTGAATTGTGAGTTGAGGGAGGCAGGGAGCGGCTCAGGAGTCAGGAGCAAGGAGAAGGACGGCTGGAGCAGGAGTATGGATGCTAGGGTTAAGAAAAATAACGTGATTTGTTTTTGTATTTATAGTACCCCTTAAACCGAACCGGTTCGGTTCGGTTGGGGTTTTTTCGGTTTCAGGTTTCTGGAACCGGAACCGAACCGAACCGAAACTTTTTGCAAAAAAATTAATCGGTTTTTTTTTCGGTTCGGTTTTTTCGGTTATTTTTTTCTCGGTTTTCTCGGTTTATTCGGTTTCTCGGTTTTTTTGCTCACCCCTACAAAGTCTATTATGTTAAAAAGAAAGACCAAAAGTAAATAATTAAGGTAGTATAAGGTCTCCTAATTTAGACGACCACACATATATTTTAAAGACAGCAGATCATTTTTATTCTTAACTCACCTTCAAATGTATACCATTCATAAACAATTGGCCACACAAAAATAACACATATATAAGAGTGAGACAAGCTCATATAATGAATGTATTTTCTCATACGATCAACCATAACAAAATAACATGCCATTAAATGTCTTGCCTTCAAGATTGTAACAAATACTCTACTTCAATATATAATCTCTCGATTGGTTCCATGGGTGAATCCTTTGAAATTTAGAGAATGTAAAGGCGTCTGTAGTTGTAAAGTGCCTAAATGTAGTCGTCCTGGTAAGGGTGGAGCTAGGATTATTTGTTAGAAGATCAAAATTAATATAACAAGATATAATAGTTTTTTTAATTTATTGTACATGAGTTGTAAAAAAAAAATTGCTTTATTTAGTTTTATTCAAAAAACTTAATACAAATATATAATGACCTTTGTATAAGGTAAGAGGTTTGGAGCAATACCAAATTGAGTTAAAACGATGAAGTTAATTTTATCTTTATAATGTATCAATCACTTTAATTTTATTGGTCTTTATACTTATCAAATATAAACATACAAAGTATTTAAGAAACATTAGCTAAAACGAAACATTATTTATGTTTGATAAACTTTGAAATAAAGTAAAAAATAATAAAGAATGATTATTATATATTTATTTTAATTGTACTCGTTGTTCTTTCATAGAATAGAAATCATCGATTATCATATTAATTTTGAATCTTTCAGAAATTTCTTTTTCTATATAGACAATCAAATAATTTGCAAGAAAATCATCTTCCATTCGACTGCGAAGTCTTGTTTTAGCAATCTTCATCGCTGAAAAAACTCAATTAGTAGTTGCTGTCGCAATAGAAACAATCAAAATAAGCCGAATCAACATGTCAATGAGTGGATAAATTGTTGATTTTTCTGTTTCAACCAATCCTTGACATAAATTAGCAATGAAAGGCATGTTCTTTAACTTTGGATGATTGGGTACATCAAGCTCATAATGATGTAACTAAAGTTTCAAATGAATTTTTTCTTAGTCAGAAAAATCATTAAGATACAACTTGTCAAGAAGTAAACATATATCTTTAACATCGAATAATTTATAGCTATTTCTAGGACCTAAAGTTGTGCTCAACTTAAGAAGCTCAATTGCTTGCTCATTGAATCTATTATTTAGCTATTGCAATTGTTGATCAATGATAGCTGTAAATATATTAACTCGGTAGTGATATTCAACTGCTACTGATTTTTTTTACAGTGAGATTGTCCCACACTAGAAAAACAAGCATCTCTATTAGTAACTTTTGAATTAAAGTCTTTGTGGTAGTCACTAAATGCATATAATTTAAAATGTATTGAGATTGTTGTTGCAGGGCTTGGCAAAACATATAAGTAATTCCCATAACATTCTTCATTATATATAAGATGAATGCAAAATCATATGATATTAGCAACTTCAATGAAAAAGCCGCATCACCACGTTGAGAATAAGTAGATCCATCTAAAGTAATGTTTTCAAGAACCAAGCAAGTTGCCCTATACATTTTTATAAAACTGCAAATTGATTTGAAGTGCGAACTCCATCTGTTATTTCCAGGTTGTTGCAAACCACCTATTTGATTAACTCCTTTACCCATTTCAATCTCACCAATATCAACTAAATGTTCAATTGTAGCTGCCTGAAAAGCTTGTAATTCATAATTACGCTCACAAGAAGCACTAACAATGTTAATAATAAAAATCAAATTCTGAAAGAAAGTGTGAACATTAGATATTTCTCTAGCTGCAGCAATAGGAACCAATTGTAATTGATGAGCTAAGCAATATATATAATATGCAAAAAGCAATCATTAATGAATAAAGCTTGCAAACCATTCCACTCTCCACTTATATTACTAGCACCATCATACCCTTGGCCCCTAATATTTTGAACATCAAGATTGTGATGAGATAAAACAAAGGAAATCTCTTAAGAGTTAAAGCAGTTGTATCTTTGACATGAACTATATCTAAAAATCATTCTCGTATAAATCCACTTCTATCAACAAACCTAATAACAAAGGCCATTTGCTCTATTCTAGATTCATCTCAAGCTTCATCAATAATAAAAAAAAATCTTGCATCACCAATCTCATGAACATTTGAAGACTGAACATTTCTAGCAAAGACATGCAAAATTTCTTTTTGAATTTGATGTAAGGTGTATTTAGCCTTTTGTGGAGCATTACCCTAAACAAGAGCACCTACTTGTTCATTGTATGATGCTAAAAGTTCCATCATTTTAAGAAAATTACCTTGGTTTTTTGATTTTGGACATTCATCATGCTTTCTAAAAGCACATGCTTGAAATGTGAGCCAACAAACAATATCTATTGAAGCTTTAATACGCAATCGATTATTTAGATTTTCTTGAGTAATTTGCCTCTTAACTACCTTCTTAATATGACATGCCTGATTTTTCAAATTTTCCAAGCACTTGGTAGCAAATCTATGAACTGAATTTGGACATTTTCCCATATAAGTAAAAAAAAGCACACCGTTCCCCATCATTTACTTTCTTCCAACAATTGAATCCTTTAATAGTAAATGTGTTTGATCGTGGCTTTTTAGATGGTTTACCTGGAAATAAATAGCAAGGGAACAAAATGCAATATTTTTCTCTGAATATTCAAGCTACTGATAACTTTTGAACCAATGAGACTAAAATCGATGAGGATGTTTTTCACCAGTCAGTGAATATTAAGATATCAAAGGTTGATATGGTCCCACATTAATGTATGCCTTTCGAATTTCATCTTGTTGATTAACCGGGTGTTCCTAAATTTGAGGATGATTGCTTGAATCTCCAATTAAATGAGCAATGTTGATTCTAGTAAGAGGCTGCTCACTAATCAATGTAGATTCTTTGTAAACTGAAGCACATTGGGGCTGCTCAACCATAACTTCAATATTACACATTGGATTTGGTTCACTAGGCTGTAAGTTATCAATATTTTCCCTTTTTTTTCAAAAAAAATCAATTTTTCTTATTTTGTTCATGGTTCAACCTAAAATCAAAACATATATTGTGAGAAAAAATTGATAATTTTGGTGGCTCTGCTAAAAAAAAAATATAAAAAAAATCCAAGTATAATAAAAACAAACCAATAAAACATATCTAATTAATTAGAAAAAAAATCACTATAACAAGAATAAAAAAAAAGGAATTGGTAGAACTAGCAGATATGAGCAAAAAAAAAGAAGAAAAAATGGAAGAATTAAGAAAAAACCTCATCAAATTCTTAACAAACATCCTAAACAAAACAAAAATAGATTTTAAGTTTGGGTTACCGATGTCCAATTACGTTGTTTTGTTTGATGAGAGATGAATTAATTGGTGGCTCTACTTCAATCTTTTTGCTTGCGATTTTTATTCTTATTTCTGTTTTTTACCTTTTATATTAGGGTTGCAGGGAGAGAAGACAACAAAGTCCATTCAATTGAAAAAATTATTTATGACTTTATATTTTCTTTATTTCCATGTAGGTATAATAAAATAAAAAGTTTTAAAGTCAAAGGATAGCAAATATATGTACTATAAAAAGGGTCCATCTATTTAAAATAAAAAATTTTACACCTTCTCACACTTAATCACTAAGTAATAAAAAAAATTGAAATGTCTTGCAGGGGCTTGGGCCCCTGCTTGCCTCCTTTTAATTTCACCCTTGGTCCTAGTGGTAGAGTTGAAATTGGTATTATACCACCATTTTGCTAGAGATAACTATTTAGCTTGTTGGGTTGATTTCTCACCAGCCATACAGTTTAGATAAGTCTTTAAAAACCGATGTAGAACTTTTGTTTGGGCCATTTGTCTATGAATGGTAGGTAATGGAGCAATGCAGGTCTATCCCATGGAGAGAAATTATCTCCTTTCGAAACTATTGATGAAAATGAGGTCCCGATCACTCACTACTGAATCAGGCATTTCATGTAGCTTAAATATATTATCTAATAACACGTGAGCCATCATAACAGCTTATAAAGGTGTGACAGGTTCATAAAATGAATGCATTTGATAAGAGGATCAATATTAGTGATACAAATCTCAAGGGAAAGAATTCTAAAATCTACAATCTAGATAAAAAACAACCTACAAAAACTAAAATTAGATTGAAAATTTGATTCAATAATTATCTGAACCAAAGTTATTGGATGAAAATCTCAACTCTTTAATTATAAAGAATTAAAAAAATGTAAGTATAATGATGAATGCCACAAAAACAAAATATAGTATATTTGGATGAATGCCACAAAAACTAAAATTATCTTTGATAAGTTTTGAAGAGTTTGATGAATAACCAAAAGTATGAGCAACCTCACACATACAAAATATTATTTTTGAATAAACAAAGTTTGAAAAAAAACCCTAAATATAAGTTAAATAACTCTATTAATTTACTCTAGTTAAAATATCCTAAATAAGACTGTAAAATAACAAAAGAGTTCTAAATAAAATAGAAAAATAATCAAAACAACTAGAAAAATAATACAATTCATGCATAATAGATTCTAGGCTTAATCGCAAAGCCTTCGCAATGTTTAATCACTTTAAGATTTTAACCATATAGGAAACAAAGCCTTTAAAATTATTTGGCAGAATTCCACCTAATTCAATAGTTGAATAAAAAGTTATAATTGTCAGCGTAAAACTATGTATTAGAAAAAATAAGCCCAAAATCATCTCTCTTTGTCCAATCCGTAAGCTACCAAGATTTCTTACCTAGTTTGCAAGCAACTAGGCTTTATCAAATCCTTCTCTTGTGTGGACTATATTAATCAAAGCATGATCATCTCTTGAACTCATCTTGACACTTGACTTGGCACAAATATTTTGAATTAGCCTATTAAATATCTCTTTAATCTTCTTGGCTCTTAACTTTAAAACAGATCTAATTGACACCTCTAATGTATTATTTGATAATGCTTGTTGATTCTCATCAATTAATGTAACAGCCCGGCCCAACCTGCCATATATTGTCCGCTTTGGGCATTACTGCCCTCATGGTTTTGTTCCTAGTGACGCGAGCCCACCTTTGAGCCTGACACCCCAAAACGTGTATGACAAGTTGACAACCAGCACTCTTAATAAGGCCAGCTACCACTCCCTCACCCGCCGATGTGGGATATTACAATCCACCTCCTTAAGGAGCCCGATGACCCTGTCGGTACAACCGGACAGCTAGTGAGGTCGGCTCTGATACCAAATGTAACAGCCCGGCCCAACCTGTCATATATTGTCCGCTTTGGGCTTTACTGCCCTCACAGTTTTGTTCCTGGTGACGCGAGCCCACTTCTGAGTTTGGCCCCCCAAAATACGTATGATAAGTTAGCAACTAACACTCTTAATAAGGACAACTACCACTCCCTCACCCGTCAATGTGGGATATTACAATTAATAACTTGCTTTACATGTGTTTTCGGCAAACCCTTAGTGAAGTTCATACTATTTATAAGGAACACACCATTAGGTAGGGGTAATGGTTATAGAATTATTAATACCCAAAATAAACAAAAGAATATGTTTATATTATCATTCTGTTGAAATGTTATAATGAATTTCTTGATAAGAAGATTTATGGCATGATTATAACAGGTCTAAAGACCAATATTTCAAACAAAGAAATAGCTAAAAATTATTAGGTAAAGATGACTGAAAATTTAAGAATTACTTAGTAGGCATAAAAGGCTTCATATACTAAATGACTATTGGATATATGTTGAAAGAGTTTTTGTTTAGGTTTAACAGATGGTGGAGGTCTTTTTAGCATTAGGCTACTTTTTTCCTTGTATAAGAGAGACTAAGAGTTAATGTCTTAATAAATGATTTCTTTGTTCAAGTTTAACTCAAGGTCGATTATTTTTCTATTTTGTAGGAATTAGGGTTAAAGAGTAGTATTTAAGAAAACACATCTCATTGTAATTCTTTGGCTTGCCTTAGCACATAACTTCAATACAAGTTTATTTCAAGCTTTTTAGCAATTTATCTTTCTTGCAATTTAGCTTGAAATTTACTATGTGAGTTATTTATAGCTTTGTATTTTATCTTTTATGCAATTTACTTTCTT
Source organism: Populus x sibirica (assembly GCA_019202695.1). Lineage (NCBI taxonomy): Eukaryota > Viridiplantae > Streptophyta > Magnoliopsida > Malpighiales > Salicaceae > Populus > Populus x sibirica. The sequence continues at coordinate 948,103 of JAGMVL010002394.1, read as the reverse complement.
AAAATTTTTGTTTTCTTTAAAATTCATGTGTTTATTTATTTTTACTATTTTATTTACATATTCATCTTTACATGTTTTTAATTTATTTATTACTCTTACTTTCAAAGCAATCAAATGTTTTTTCTTAGTTTTAGATATTAGCACGCTAGATGTGTACTTGTGTAGTTTCGCACAGTAAATCTCCATGATCAATTACAATATGAACTAATAAATAATTTTTTTTTGGTAATGGGTTACTTTGGTCTATGATTAATGTGAATTCTTCTAGCTTAATGATTGATTTGCATAATATTTAGTAAACCAATTGGTTTCCTTTATGAATCAATATAGCTTAGTACTAACCATTTGTCCTTAAAATTTATGTTGTGTATTAATTATTTTTATTATCTGTAAAATAAACTTGGGATAAATGAATTGTTATTATCCTTGGATGTTGCTCAGTGGATAATAAAATTGATTAATACATGACTTTATTATATTTTTCAAGCTATTGTGTTTTTCCTCACAATCTGGTTGTGTTGTGTATTAATTGTTTTTATTATCTAAAAATTAACATAAGATAAATGAACCGTTAGTAGATGTTATTCTTTGATCTCGTTGAATGGATAATAGAATATCTTAATATGTGACTTTATTTTCACTGCGTGAAAATATTTCAAGCTATCATATATTTCCTTGCAATTTATGTTGTGTTTTAACAATTTTTAATATCCATTAAATCAACCCAAGATAAATGAATCATCACTTGTCGTTATCCTATGATGTCACCTAATGGGTGATGGAAGCGATTAACACGTGACTCTTTATTTTATAAATAATAAAAATAATAATAACAAAAGGTTTTTGTTGTGAATCTAGACTTGTAGTGATATATATCATGATTCTAACATGGAAGAGGCTGATTCTAATATGTATGAGCATTCAGATGGTCCAATGATAAAAGCTCGGATGAAACAAGTACAAAGTGCCTTACCAAGTTAAATTAGCGTGATTGAAGCTTTGATGAGTTTGGAGGCTTGTAAACTGAATAAAAATGGTTTAAATACATTTTTTTGTTTTCAAATAAGACTTGAGTCATGATTTCAGAGTTTTAGAGAGTTTGGGTTCGCTGCTAGCTCATGGACCAATTTGAGCTCGAATTTTTCACCACTTTATTGCATTGAAATATAAGCCTATTCTACATGGTTTTAAAGTTTATAATATCATCTTTCCAGTTTGTCCAACCATGCATGCATTGAAGTTTTGTACAAAAAGTTATGGTTGTTTTAATTTTTGTGCGTCTTTGTGTGTTCTAAGTCATAAACATGATCTACTTATTTGTCTAGTTTTCTAAACAAAGTTATTTATTTGAGTCTGATTTATATCATTTTGGTATTTTCTAGACTTGGAGTGTTGTTCGAAGTATATAATGATGTTTCATACCAAATTTTAGGCACTTTTGAAATAATATAAAACTTTTCAACTTCTCATTTAGAGAATTTTGTTCTTTGCTCATCTATTTTTGGATTGGTTGAAGAACAATTCAGACTCATTACTCTTAATCACAAAGAGTGTGGCGTCTTTATCCTAATAGAAATTTCTTTATGGAATTTCTTACTTATCAAAGAGTTTCATTCAGACTTTATTTCTCATATCCATTACAAATCATGTAATTTTTAGCATAAACACCATAAGAAAAAAAACATATAACCAAACCTACCTTCATTTATCTTCATATCAGTTTGCTAGTTTGTAAGTGTCAGGAAGCTAAGGCACATCATCTTGGTATCGAGCCAAGGTTTCGTAGCCGATTTGGGACTTTGTATGTGGTTGATTGGGATTGGAAATATCAAGGATGTGGACTAAAACAAATTGTTTTCTTTGAATTAGATTTCAATTGAAATGACTTTTCTTTTGTTGATTGTGACTATTCGTATTCTTCATTAAATTTGTGATCTGAGTTGAAAGACATTGTTGTTCAAATTTGTATGTGAATTGTAGGAAATTGATATACTATGACCGGAGAAAGAGATGAAGTTCTAAGGGGAATCAGTTTGGAACAAGTGCAAATTATTAGGTTGTAATGATCTCATAACGAGATTTGGGAATAAATGACAGGAATTTATGATAAAATAGATACCCTCATGCAAATAATACAAAGAAACAATTTGCAGCCTCAATAAAGACAAGCTCGGAGGGTACAACAAAATGATGTCATAAAGGCTGAATTGAAGCTGAATAGGGATGACAAGGCCAACGAAAGGGGTAGACCAAGAAGGCAGAATAATCACCCTTTTAGTGGAATTAAATTTAACGTTCCATCATTTAGACATAGTAGCTCACTTGAGGAGTACTTGGAGTGAGTTCAAAAGGTTAAGAAGGTGTTTGATTGGTATGAATATATTGACAAAAAGAAGTGTAAGGTGGTTGTATTGGAGTTTACTGATTATGCATTGTTATGGTGGAAAAACTTGAAAATCCAGAGGAGAAGGGATGACAAAAAGAATATCACCACTTAGATGACTATGAAAAGGGTGATGAAAAAGAGGTTTATACCTGATTACTACAAACAAAAGTTATACATAAGACTTCAGATATTGCAACAAGGTTTTTTAAGTATGGAGGAGTGTTTGATGGAGTTGAGCTACTAATGATACGTTGTGAATTGATAAACCCAAAAACAGACCTTAGTTAGGAGTATTGGTGCGTTGAGGAAGGATATTGCTAATATTGTTGAGTTGAAGCCATATATCTTCCTTGAGGATGCGATAAAACTTACGATAATGGTAGATAGACAACAAAAAAAGACTAAAAAAATTTAGAATAATTGACAGCAATCAAGAAGATAAATCTAGAAAAAAACACATTGTAATGGTAATCTTCGTGAAAAATAATATTGTAAAGGTAACATTGTTTTTTTCTTAAACATAACTATCCTTTATTTTTTTTAATTATTAGATGACGCCTTTAATTTTTCATTGTGTTTTTTTTTATCACCATCATAATATCCATTGAAATGCGATAATGATAGTCAACACAAATCTAGGTCTTGGCATTTTTCTTGTCGACTGCAACCATGTTAGAGACCTAGTGAGACACTCCACAACTTCGAGGAATCCAACATGCTATTGCTTTGTCACTTTCTCTTTAATTTTGAGCAAAACATCCGTCCTCATCCATTTAAGCTTTTTCTTGAATGGTTTGCCCCCTAGATTCAGCGACAGCATGTAGACCTGAATATTTGAAGAAAATGAACATGTTCAAGGTTATTATTGAGCCATAAAATTTAGCTAACCCCAACACAATTAAACCAAAAACTTTGGTTAACTTGATATATGCCACCACGATGTACAAGTTAGTAATTAACTTCTTGTAGACAAGATGATCTTAAAGTCGTTACACTTGGGTCACAACTCTTCAAATTGTGAACTACATTTTCTGGCCACATAATTCTCAAGCTCAGCCTGCTAAGCATACTTTACACTTTGCCCATGGAATGTGTGACGTGTATTAAGCTGTAGCCCATAAGTAAGTACCTGGAGGCCCACTATTTCGAGCATTGCCCATCTAGTAGTAGTTAGCCTAATAAACATGGGCAGACATAGAAAGCAAAACTTCAGATTAGAGAAGAGCTAAGGCCACCATGAAGCAACTACAAAAGCATACTCCCTGCCTAAAAAGAAATCACCAGAAAATAACCCTGAGAGATAACTTAATTGAATAGGTTTGGAATTTACTTTTTAATAATTATGAGTTCGAGTTTCTTTATGAGTTCGAGTTTCTTTAGGATTCTGTAAGATTAATTAAGATACATGTAAGCTGGTCAGATATTCATATTAATAATAATAATAAAAATCACCAGAAAACAATTGAAAAAGGAAGAGGAAATTCTTTTTTCACAAGTTTGCAGATATTTCCACTTGCTTTTTGTGTCTGTATTACTTGTTAGGTTGCTACTGTGAACTTCATATAAAAAGTTGTGCCTACGACCCCCTTCTCCCTTCAGCTTTACGTATATGTGTGTTGGCACGTGTTTGGTTTAGATGTTCACTGTAATATGCACTGAAAATAATTTATATATATTGAAATTAATGGAAGGAAAAAGCTTCCCAGTCAATATTGCTCTCAAAATCTTGTTTACCAGGCCTTGGCTTCAGCATGTGGTGGAGTTTTGAGCTGACGCCATTGTAACCTTAGCCCCATATGAGGCGTAAGAGAGAGATCCCCTTTTTTTTGTTTTCTTCTAATTTTAACTCATCACTTGCCTAATGTTTTTCTTACATCACTTGCCAAATGTTCGCAAGTGAGTTTTTAAAATGAACATTCGTAACTAGTTTCAAGATCAAGACCAAAAGAGAGAAATAAAAGAAGAAACGGGCTTCAATATACTGATCTGAAAGCAGGTAATTACAATTCATCGAATAAAACACCTTTTCTCTCTGTAAGGGAAATTGTAGAAATAGTTTAAGTTATGGGAGGAAGAAAAAATGGAAGTGCGGTTTATGTTTTTTGACCTTATTATTATTGCACTAAACCTGTACTTTTCCTAAAGGAAGGGAATAAAAAGAAGAAGCGAACATATACATGAGAAATCAAGGAGAAAAGAAAACTAAGGACAGACATCCAAATTCAAAAGAGGAAGAAAGAAAGAAATCATTTAGCCTTGGAGGTGCACCGTCTGGATATGTAGCTTCCATTTGATGGATGAAAATGTAGCTGACAATTCAAGTGACTCCAGAAGCTAACTGATCCAAGAACCCCGACTTTCCAGCGAGCTCTTGCACCTCCTTTCAAATCGAAGCGTACCTCATCCTCTTTTAGGTATGCATCAACATCATCCATTTGCTTGGGATTCAATGGTATAGGATCCGAGGTGTAGTCATAATTAAAATCAACAGAGCTGTTCTTTCTTACTTCATAGGGAGACGCAGTTGACAGCACTGCTATTCTAATCCCATCAAAGAACAGTTCAAGATTGAAATTTGAGAAGCTAGCATGAGCCTTCATGTTGTCATTCTTGGACCTTACCACGATGTTTATTTGCGTCACAAGTATCCCTGCTCCGTCATAGCTGAAATGAAGGAGATGAGCGTCGACAACGCTGATGACCGGAATTCTTGGGTGGATTACCAAGTAGCCAACGAAGACGATGATGCCGGCTATGATTACTGCAGTTGTAAGGAGGGCACATAAGATGGCAGCGCACCACCATAGAAAATGGGTTCGGGGAGGGGGATGATATACTGATTCCGGGGTCTTCATTGGTGGCAAATAACAATTGGCACTCTAGGAGTGACAACATCCGGTTTTTGGTGTTTTGTGGCAATTTTTATGGTTGTGAAGGAAGATGAATTCCTAATGAAGTACAGAAAAGACTTGGAGATGAGCAGCAAGGTAAAGAATTTTAAGACGGGAGGGTTCTTAGCTCTAATTGGTGGGGGAGGTTAGGTATCTTCTTTTCCTAGTTTTAAAGCCATTTGTGTCCATGATATGTCCTTCTTACTGTTATTAGTGGACTAGTGTACTGTTGTAGCCTCTCTTCTCTATTAAGGAATCGCAGGTTAGGTTGTCCTGTGCCTGCAATCAATTTATTCCAAACTTGCTTTGCATTTCTTCAATTCAAAATAAATAATCTATTAATGGAAACATAATAAGCTTAGTTGCGCTATGTGAAGTACTTGTACAGACCAAAAGCTATCAATTTTGGAGGGGGAGCTTTGATAAGCAATTTATAACATGTTGATCAATATTCAATGAAAACCTATCGTTGATTCTTTATTCACCGTGCTACTTATCTTTTATTTTTTCCTATCAATGAAAAAAAGAAAGAAGAAGATTATATTAATTTATCCATCTGAAAAATATTATTTATTTTATTTCAAGATAGTTAGAAATTCATGATTTCAAATCCCTACTTTATTTTTCTAGGTCTAGATTATAATCCTATGTATTAATTACATTCAAGTCCTCGATACTTAATTAGTAATTCAAATTTAATTTCTTACCAATAATTATTAACATGCATGACCTATTAGGTTCTTGATATGTTGACTCGAATATAAATTATAATTCTAAATAAAGTAAAATTAAATAAATTAAATTGATTAATTTATATTTAAAAATCAAGTGCAACCTCAACAATGTTTTATGATCGTCCAAATATTAGAAAAATCAAATGTTATTTGATGTAATTTTTTAGTGTCCAATTTCTTAGTGTAACTATTATTCCTTCCTAAAGAATATTTTAATCTAAACATTTGAATATAGAGTGTGTCAAATCATATTTGTTCTCAACAACTATGTTGTTGTTCTTTAAATAAAATTTGAAGTTATTTTCAAATCTCATTCCATAATACAAAAGGATTTCACAATCAATATTATTCGAGAATATATGGACTATTTTTCTTAATTCACCTAGAGTGGTGAATCCTCTATTGATTATTTTAATACCTTCATATAGTTTATGTTATACCCAATATCTATCCAATTGTTACCTTTGATCAAATCAACGTATAGTTATGATCAAAACATAATACTTCTGATATAAGATAACTTGATGGTCTCAAGTATAAGTTACACAATTGCCATATGAGTCATTCCATAAACATGAGTAATCTCTCCATATGGAATCCTCATACGAGTCAACTTAGTGTACTTGACATTTAACAAGCACCTACATGTTAGTTTTGAGTATCTCTTCGTATCTTAATTGATGAGAATAATTGTTTTCTTTATTAAGAAAACAAATAATATACCAACCTCAATAACTCTAATTAATAACTAGTCTTAAATAGAGCATTGACTATAAATATTTAAAAATAATACTTTGATGCAATAGAAATCCTTTTAACTATAACCACCTTATAATTTTATTTGCAAACCTTTTTTTATCCTAAGAACTTTATCTTTACTTTAGACTCATTGATTATGAAAAATTATATATATATATATATATATATATATATATATATATATATATATATATATTGCATGAATAAAATCAATGCCACGATAACCACCTAATTGGCTATAAGACATATACATTAACAAAAGATCACCTACCTTTCCTTTTGTATCGAGTGTCATAACCTAATTTTGGACCCTTAAAACTTTTTAATAATAATATATACATATTTTTACTTTTTTTTAAAAATCCAAAAAATAAAAAATCCGAAAATATTCTTGGGAGACGAGGAGATAGACCTTTAAGCTACAATAGAACAAAATGCTAGAAGAATAGCCAGATCGAGATATTTTGACAAGATGGGATGAACAAAGAAAGAAAATTAAGGTTGAAATCCAAACTTGACCAAAATTGAAAGAATTAATTAAGTTTAAGAACTTAATTAAACTTCTACTGGATTTTATGGATTTAATTAAGAATTCAATTGAAAAAAAATCAAGTTTGGAGGCTCATTTCAGGTTAATTCGCAAAGATTATAGACATAATTGAAACTTTGAAAGACTAAATTGGTAAAATCAGGGGTTCAATTACAAGATGTTTGAAGTTTGAAGGCTAAGGAGGAGCCAAATTGAAAAAAAATCAAGAATAAGGAGCTTTCTGCAAAAGGCTCGCAATATTGGGGGTTGTACTGAACTTTTCCAAGGACTAAATTGAAGATGATCAAAATTTAAGGCTTAATTAGGGACTAAATAGAACAAATTAAAAAACAAGGGATACTCTGTAAGAGGAGCTAGACTTAGGGGATCTGAATTAAGTTTTAAAAGGGGCTTAATTGCATAAAACTAGTAAGTGTTGTCTTAATTATGAACATTTGAGCTTAAATTGAAACAACAGGGATCAATTTGAAATTTATCAAAATTCCAATAATAAAGCCTTAATTTTTAAGGTTTAATTAGATGACATGTCACTCGCTTTTAATGATGAGATTGAGTGACACTTCTTTTATCCCTGTTTTATTGTCTTTCTTAGCCGAGAAGGTTGATCAAGTTACCATGTTCAGGCAAATAAAAATGACATCTTCGAATACCTCAGGGACTCTAACCACTACCATTCAACAAACAAGTTTCCCCTCTATAAGGTTGTGCCACCCTTGTTGAGTGTTTATATCCCACTTACCACGTGGAAGCCCTCAACTTCTTGTCCCAAGGCAGCCTTGTCTGATTCGATCAATTTTGGAAGTGTTACACTAAACATTAGATCGATGGTGGGAAAAAATATAGGGCACCAAATCAATCATGTTTTGATCCTAGTTAAGGAATAACACCCCCTCTACATGATCCATGGCTTGGTTGGCCTCAATAACCTCTTATTTGCCAAGATTAATTCATAGAAAGTGCAATTCTAGTCAACCATTTTCGGTCAATCTCCAGTTATGAAGTTCCCAACTTTTTCTAGAGGCTCCAAGAGTTTGTTAGACATCTAGAGAGAAGGAAAACAAAAGAATTAGAGATAAGAATCGACTCCTAACAAAAAAAAGCAAAAAATAGAAAATAATCCTCTATAATCTAGTTTTTAAAAACCACTTTTAAACTCACAAATGGTTTTACAACTACCTGCCTTTTAAGGCTATAAAAGAAAAATAAATCATAGAAAGGAAAAGGGAATCACAGAAAAAAGAAAGAGAAAAACTTAGAAGATTAGATCACCAAAAGTCTCTTGACATAAAGGTTATGAATGATTGATAAGAAATAGAAAGAACTAGGTAGAAGACAAAGCTCTTGAGTCCAATAATGAAAGCAGAAGTGCCAAAGGACCAAACGCTTAAAGAAAGAGAAAGAAATTCCAATTAAAGGCGGCAACATTGTTAAGGTATTCCTCAAACATTGATGAGGGGGTGGAGCTCAATGAGCACACTCAAGGTTGTTAAAATCACAATTTGAATCGTAAAATCATACGATTTTTCAAGTCAATATATGTTTAATGTGCAAAATCGCCTTAAAAACTCGAAAATTGATAAAATTGGATTAAAATCGAGTGAAATCGGTAAAATCGGATGAGATCGCAAAATATCACGATTTTGGTACTGATTTTACGATTTTAACAAAAACATATATTGCATTGCAATAGTGCAATATATGTTTCCTCCAGACCAATAGCGGCATGCCATTTGTCCACACTCCACAGTCCATATCACCCACCCATGCTTTACCCTAAATTCCTAATCTCTGAAGAGAAAACTTTGAGATCGACGACTCCTTCCTCTTCATCAACAGCAGCAACGATCTTGTTTTTTCCCCAGCATCAACAATTTTCTCTTTAGATTGCAGAGTTCATTCTTCTGTCTTTGACTCTTCATCATTTCTTAGCGTTGGCTATTGGTTGTGCATCTGTCATATGTTGTCGTGTTTCTCCCAAGCAGAAGGCACTGGTATGAAACTTTTTCCCCTTAATTAGTGGACTTTCTTCCAGAATGTATTTTCTTGTCTTGAATCATCAAATTGACAGTGCCCTTATAAAGAGATATGCATTCTTTTGTTGGGTTTTAATTTGTTCAATTTGTTGATACAGGTAACAAGATTAGTTAAGGAAGGAACTAAAAAAACCACATTAGCTATAAGTGATGGTGCAAATAATGTTGGGATGATTCAAAAAGTTGACATTGGAGTTGACATCGGTGGGGTGGAAGGTATGCACTGGTAACATGTCTAACTAATTCTTGTGGCATACAGCCTCTTAAAAATGATATTGCCTTTTTCTCCCAGGAGAAATCTTTGTACCTTCTATTCTCACCTGCTGTTATTTCCAGCTGTTTCTAGGTAGTATATGTCACTTAAAATTTCATGTCCTGCTGATATTTAATTGGGCTAGACACGTAACATCATGCTTGTCTGACATCTTTGGTATCAAATTGGAACTAAGATCAAAATATTATGTCGAGCCTTTGCTTTCTTTATCCATTCTAATTTCACCATTTTCTCATAATTTCTTGTTGTTGTTGAGTGAAGAAATAGAGCATCAAGTTTTGCTTAAATGCAAGCTTCTAATTTTCCAATGAAGCTTATGTATTTTTAAATGGATTTATAGGCTGTGATGGCAAGTGATTTTTCTATTTCCCAGTTTTGGTTTCTTGAAAGACTTTATAATGTTTTGCTTGATTGAATGATTAGTATGATAATTTTGAAGTGATTTGCAGATTTGGTAATAAATTTTAAAGTGATTTGCAGATTTGATAATGATATTGATGAATGTTTGAGGAATAATGAGGAAGAAGAATGCAATGAAGTTAGTTTTAGTTTACATGACACACCATCAGATTGTTTGTTTTAAGTTTGTTATTTGTTAGTTAATTAAAAGTTACTTAAATTATGTGTGAATTTTTATTTAAACCATGTATTTTAAGATGCTTGAATTATGTATGATTTTTTATTTGAATCGTGTATTTTAAGGTGCTTGAACTATGCATGAAAACAATTTCCTAACGATTTTACGATCTGTTTTTACGATCTGAGTTTATTTTATATTTTCCGTGCCGTGTGAAAAATGCGTTTTTGACAACCTTGAGCACACCCCTCCCCTTTCATTCTATATACTAAATGTTTGTATTAGATGTTCATTATGTTTTTCCTTTTCAACTATTTGTTAGTTTCAACGTATTTTGTGACTTATTTAGTCCTTTTCAAATGATTAGTTGTGACATGATTTAGTGTGTGTATGTTCATTGAATTGTTAAATGTTAGTATCAAATAATGTTTTGTAGGCTTTGTGTTAGGTTAATCTTTTTTTTTTTTGAAGTTATGATATTAGGGTTTAGGTATTGAAGTTGTTATGGTTCATATTGTTTTAAGTTAGCCTGTTAGGTTTGCTGAAGTTGTAGGCATATTGTTTAAGTTTCAAGACAATGATTTTATTCAATGGAATAGTGTTTTTGCCTAAAAAAATGTTATTTTTTTTGCTATCTTTAACTGTTTTGCTTATTGTTTTGTTTATAATTCTTTATTTCTTGCTGTTTTGATGATACAAGCAAGTGGTTTTGAGCATGCTTAATTTTTGGTTGCTAAGTTTAGGTTGTTTTTGGGCTTTTTATGCCTCTTTTCTGGGTTTCGCCCCTTCTAGGCATTTCTAGGTTTGACAATCTTTCTAGGTTAATGTTCTTGCCATGAACTTTGTTTTAGGTTGTTGATTTCAGTATCATTTTGATCGATTGATGGTTTTACATATGCATGCATGTTTGTTAATCTTTAATCTAAGGTTTTTATGGCTTAAAAACATCGATTTAATGTCTTTTAATTTTCATTTCCTTCGTTTTTGTTTTTAATAAAATCAAATAACTATGGTTTTTGTTTGATTATCATGATGACCTAGCCCCAAAATCTTGTTTGAATGTTGATCTCATATATGTATATACCTTCAATTGGATGTAATCTACTATGTTTTTTAAATCACATTTTTAGGTTCTATCTTCGTGTTCTTTGATAGATTCAAACCAAAAATCTTGTTTGATCTTCTAATTTTTGTTTCTGTTGTTGGACTTTATTTGTGGGTTTGAGCTTTTAGGCAAGAAAGCCCATCCCACGTGGATGGGTTGAATCCATTCTCCGTAAGGACGTGCTTGGTATGTTCATTTTTATCAAAGGAAAAAATAATTTTTTTTGTTCTTAAGACGTGTTTGCCAAATACCAAATAATTTTCAAAAATTTGGAAAAAAAATTCAAGGACCATTTTAAATTTGTTTGTGGGTCCCTCACTTATTTTCCAACAATTTTATTTAATATTTGAGCTATATACTTATACTGTAAGATATTAATCCAATATTAAATATGCTTGTTTTTTCTTCAAAATTTCAGAAAAAAATACAAAAAATCCTTTATGAAAAAATACATTTTTATTTATATACATATGAAAAAATTCTAAAATTTTCATGCATATTTCATAAAAAATAAAAAAAAATTGTATTTTTATCATACTTGAAAAAAAAAATATATATATATATTAATTGGTATCACAACAAGTTTTTAAACATGCATTAGGATTTTGCCAAAATTTCAACACACCATAAAAACCAATTTGTTTAATTAATATTTGAGGTATGAATTTTACAAAGCAATGCATATTCCTGGCATTAAATTAAATGAATTAATAAGAATACATCTTTAATTGTTTGGGCATTAGAATTGTTAGGTTTTAGCTTGATAAGATAAAGATCTCCTTATTGAGGAAGACTTTTCTTAAATCTTAGACAGACCAACAAATAGAAACATGAGATAGAAAAATAAATAATGCTGTTATCTTAGATAAAGTGTACTGGGGATGATACATCCTCCCTATACACAATCAATTTCTTTATTCAGACTCTAAGACTAGCTAGGGTTCCTAGTGACCAATTTACTAGATTGCAACTCCATCCACTTTTTACTGATAAAGAACAAGAATTTCTTGTTCTTTCCACCCAAACCATGAAAATCTTAATCTAAGAAGATGATCGTCGCGATGCCGCATACGTGCGACATTGGGTGTGTAGATAACTTATCCATTTTAGGTCTAAGAAAGCAACCAATACATATCAAAAATAGTAATGGCATTGGCTAAAAGTTAGAAATATAGCCTTAGGACATTTTTTTATTGAGTCAAATATACTAGGCCTTAAGGGAATGCTAGCCTAGGAATGAACAACACCCATTCATGATAAAAGATAATCTTTATAGTGATTTATGGTGGGTTCAAGTAAGGGTTGTTGTCTATTTCTATGAATTTAACATTATTCAATCGATTATGGACCCTCAAATGATTTGTATTGAAGAGAGCTTGATGAGGATGTCATTCCATAACTTCCTTTTTATGAGATATGTCACTTTAGTCATGGCAAGAAGAAGTGATCAATCTATGACAACTTTAATGTCAATGAAAATAGGTCCCAGGTGGTTATTGATTCCTCAACATCACAGGATAAATGTTGAAAAGGAGAAGAATACTATAGTTTGAAGAAGCATTCTAACCTATAGGGATTTACACTTTATGTTGTTGATATTTCTTTTGTAAAAGAATAACTACCGCTCATTTAAGCCTTACAACTCACATTTTATAGCTATGCCATTAAGGTTTATACAAAGTATTCTTTTCCCTATATTTTATATCACCAACTATGATGGTTTAAATAAAATAGTTTTGAGGGTCTGAAAGAAGTAGAACATGCAACACTAGCAGAAAACACCATTTTAGAAGTTATAGAGTAAGGGATTTTACCCTGGTAATGGGGCATTAATATGGGTTATTCCCCTTATACAAGAAGGCTATTAACATCCACATCATTAAAGGATATAGAAGAGAAGTTCTTATTTGATGAAGAACTTACTATATAAGACATTAAGAGAGCCAATAAAATGTCTAACCAAAAGACCAATTAAGAAACCAAGTTAAAGACCTTCTGGTAAATATACTTAAATCTTAGTTATTTATTGTATCCTTTTGGATAACTTATGTTCAAACATGTTTTTTTTTTAATAACCCCTAAGACCTTCTTTGATGTGGATCAACCCATGAACACCAATGATGTATTACACGTTCCAAATAGGCCCATCACAAGATCCAAAACGAAGGCATTGAAATAAACATTAAATGGACTGGTTGTGCAAGTTTCAGCCAAGGTTGAACATGGGGATCCTTTGGAGTATCAAGAGGAGGCTTTAGTGCATTTGATCCATATGCAAGAGGGACCCAATCCATTATTTGGGCCATGAAGTTTCAATAACAAGATTACCAATTTTGTATCAGTTTTGGCCAGCCTTGTTTTGTGATATTTCCATATGTTTTGTGGATTCTTAACTAGTTTTAGATTTTCTATTATCTGTGGGAACATTAATTATTTCCTTTAAATATTACTATTTTTATTTTTATTTTTATTTTATTTTCTTGTCAAGTGAGGAGAAAACACAACAAAAAAAAAAACAAAGGAATCCAAACTGACTAAGAAAACACATATGGCGACAAAGTTTCCTTGTTGTGTAAGAAGAATAATTCAACTTATATGTTTCCTAGTATTGGAAGGATAACAATAGGTGACAAAGAGGAGCATTTAAGGACAACATCATTTTCATTCTAAAAAAAAGATAAATACAAGGCTAAGATCATAATGTTATTCTAACTTGGAAACCAAAGGGAATGCAACTTCTCTTTTAGTTCCTATAATTATTGGGTAGCATTATAGGCTATAAATAAGCCTTGTATCAGACCCACAATGTTTTATTTTCTTCTGCTCTTCTCACGGCAGAACAAGACTTAGACTTATAGGCTTTATTTTTATTTTATTAACTACAACTCAAGGTTTGTTTGGGTTTAATTGATACTTTGTTTTTAGCTAGGATCCAAAGTTTGTTTGGATTAGGGTTTGGGCTTACTAATAAAGGTTTTAAGTCATTTTTTATAAGTGGGTCAATAACGTCCACAAGAGTATATCCATTAAGGTTAATTTTTCAGAATTATTTAACACATATAAAGCCTAAATTTCAACACCTTTGATGAATAATACTTCTAAACTTTTCATTTTAACATGTGAGAGATATTCTTGCATTCTTTGGTTTGTGAACAAACTAAAACTGACCTATCTAAGATTAACTGGCTTTATGGCATCATTCAAATTCATTCTAATAGTGTTAGTGCCTTGGGATAGGTTTTTATTGTGTCACACTCCTATAAGACCTTTTTCGGCTTTTCAAGATCAGATCTCAATCTTAATTGTAGGTTATGTGACCACATGAATTACGAAAGATCCATTATTATGTTGTAATGAATACTAAACTGTTCATGGAATATTTGAATGAGTATTATGATTAGCTTTGGCTAATGGCATCCTAGAAGGATGGCTTGGTTGTGTTTGATGATTAGCTTCGACTAATGGTCTCCTAGAAAGATGATTGGGATGACCATTATGATTAGTTTTGGTTAATGGCATCCTAAAAGGATGGTCGGTTTGTGTTTGATGATTAGTTTTGGCTAATGGTGTCCTAGAAGGATGGTTGGGACGACCATTATGATTAGTTTTGGTTAATGGCATCCTAGAAGGATGGTCGGGTTGTGTTTGATGATTAGCTTCGGCTAATGGCATCCTAGAAGGATGGTCGGGTTGTTTTTGATGATTAGCTTCGACTAATGGCATTCTAGAAGAATGGTCAGGATGAGCATTATGATTAGCTTTGGCTAATGGCATCCTTGAAGGATGACTGGGATGAGCATTATAATTAGCTTTGGCTAATGATGTCCTAGAAGGATGGTCGGGTTGTGTTTGATGATTAGTTTTGGCTAATAGTGTCCTAGAAGGATGACCAGGATGAGCATTATGATTAACTTCGGCTAACGACATCCTAAAGTGATGGTCGGGTTGAGTTCAATGATTAGCTTTGGTTAATAGAATCCAAGATGGATGACCAAGTTAGAATATTATAATTAGTTTCGGTAGTTGATGAAATAATAAGGGATATATAATATATGGAAGAATTAATGAAAGGATCATATACATTTAGGTTATAAACGGAAAGTAATGATAATGTTATTTTAATTATCTTTTGTCATGTTTCTAATTGGTTATAATTCTTGTATTTATTTTGTATTGTTGCAGAGACATCACACCAACAAGGTGCATAGGAAATCTCGTTCCTCGGGTCCATATATTTTGAAAAGAACTATGCATTTGCATGTTTAAGTTATTATGTATTTTGTATAAACGAATGTATTAAATGTGTAATTATCGTCCGACACTTTTGTATAAACTCGTAATTGTAGCAATATGTAAATATGATATAATGCAAACTTATGAATATGTAAATACGATATAATATAAACTTATGTATATGTAAATATGATGTTGTGGGTATGTATATTGAGCACTTTCAAGGAGATGTTGATTCACACAATCATATGGGTATTGTATAATACTAATGAATGGAGCCTATCTACTAATTTCTGGAATGCTATTGTGAGAAGCATCGAGAACATAATGGCTTATAAAAAAAATTGTCATCAATTTTGGCTTTGAAAAATTAGGATATTACAACAACCTTATTGAACATTCAATGATGTTAGAAAACTTGTTTTGAATATGGAGAAGCAGCAGAAAAAGATTAAAAAGACTAGCTAAAAATCAACATTTAAGGAGAGCTCTTTCAATCAGGGGAGTGATTCATTCTCAAAGAATACTACAATAGCAAAGTTTTCTATTTTTAAGGCTCTAGAAAAGAAAAGTGTTAGGGTTGGTCCTAAAGCAGATGGTTCCTCAAGTCTAATTCAAAGAAGTGTTTTAAGTGTCAAAGTTATAGACATATTGCTTTTTATTGTCTAAATCACAAAATTGTTGTTATTATAGAGGAAGAGATAGCCAGCGAAGATGACTTGCTGAATAAATCAGATCAAGAAGATGAAGTAACTTATCTTGATTAAGGTGAGTTTCTTATAATTCAAAGAAGTTTGGGTGTTATTTATGACAATAGTGAAGATTGGGTTCTTTGCAGTATTGTTTACACCAATTATAGTGCAAATAGAAAAGTTTATGATGTGATCATTGATAGTGGTGCTTGCACTAATATTGTATCTACTGATATGGTGAACAAGTTGCAACTCAAGACGGAATCACACCCTCAACCTTATAAAATGAGATGGATGTAAAAGAAGCATGAATGAAAGGTAACAAATATATGTCTTCTATCATTTTCCAATGGAAAAAAGTGTTATTAAGTTTGGTGTGATATAATACCTATGAATGCATGTCATTTGTTGTTTGGTCATCCATGGAAATATGATAAGAAAGTTCAACATGATAGCTTTAAAAATACTTATTCTTTTGTAAAAAATGGTGTGAAGATTATATTAGGTCTTTCTGAACCAGGTCCAAACCTTTTATAAGGGCGGAAACACTTCTAATTACTTGTTTTGAAATGAAATAACTTGTTGATGATGTTGATTTGGCTTTTTCTCCTATTGTTTTTTAGGAGAATGTTGAAATAAATTATTTTCCCCCTGAAGTACAACCTTTGCTTAATAAGTTCTTTAATGTGATTCATAAAGATATATCATATGGACTTCCTCCAATAAGGGATATTTAGCATTACATTAATTTCATTCTAAGTGCCATACTTCCAAACAAGGCATCCTATCGAATGAGTCCTACCGAATATGCAGAGTTACAAATGCTAGTTGATGAGTTGATTTCGAAAGGATTGGTAAGGGAAAGTAAAAGTTTGTGTTGTGCTCGCTCTTCTTGTTCCAAAGAATGATGATTTGAGGAAAATGTGAATTGACAGCCCTTAATTGAATTAATTATACCTTTTAAAATTATACCTTTTAAAATTTTGGTCCTAGAATTTTTAATTCCTTCAATTGCAATTGATTTCAATGCAATTATACCCTCATAAAGTTCATTTTGTCTAATTAACACTTAAAAAGTCTTTGTCTAGTTAACCTTAAAAAATACTTTTGGATTTTTCTCATTTCTAATTTTTTTTACAGGCTTTTTTTTGGAATTTTGAAACATAAATGGGGTGAAAATAGGGTATGACAATCTATATTGTTTATGTTATATTATGAAGCCCTTCTAAGTAATTTACTATATTATCCTTGTGCAATGTAACACTATAGTCATAAATTAGAGTAAATGGTGAAGTTTTTAAAGCTTTTTTAATATATACAGTTTGGAATGCCCTTAGTACTTCTGACAATGAATCATGTCAAGTTTTAAAATTGTTTCGTACTAATTTTTTTAATGTAAAGATCAATGTTTTATTTGTTATTTCCACTTGTCCATTGATCTAAGCATATTAAGGAGTATAATGAGTTATTTTAAATTCTTTCTGATTTGCAAATTCTTTCACATCCTTCCTAGTGAATATTGTCCCTTGGTTAGTCATGAATGTTTATAAGAATCTAAACCAGTCATGAATGTTTATAAGAATCTAAACCTTTACATGATCTATGTTTTAATGAATTTGATCATAGTTTTATAATTAATCGATTGATAAGAAATAGTTTCAACCAAAATAAAGTTATGTTTCCTTAAATATGGCAGATCTATTTGCCAATGATGCTCATTACCTAGCCTTTGAAGGGTCATGGTTTGACTAGTGCATTAAATTTGAAAAATGACACCTTTTTAACTGGAGAAACTATTAGCATGTTTAATGTCCTTTTGCATAAATAATATAATCCTTGGTTATACTTGGCCAATAAAATTCATGATTTGTGATCAACCATCTCATTTTAATTCTAAATTAATAGGATCTATAAAGTCCGTCAAAAACCTCAGTCATGACCAATAATGCTTGCTTTGGTCCTAAATACATTAGCAAAGCTCTAGTTTTATTTCTCCTATTTGATACATCTTTTAGGAGAATATAATTGGTTGTTTTCTTTATAAAATATCTTACAACTTTGTATGAAGGGTATTGGAAATAGACTTCGATTTCTTGTCTCCAATCATTTTATAGTTCTAGAATAGTTGATTTATTAAGACCCTCTACATGTACTTGATAGAAATTTCTAGCAACAATTTTATCTTTATTGTTTTATGTTTTTTTTACTATTAAGTCTATATTTCTTTACTCGTCATTGCATCCCTAGTGTATGCCATATATGGTTGACAATAACCCATATAAGGATGATGTCACAATGATAAATAACCATTTTATATCTTGATCCATGTTCAGCCAAGTCATTAGCTTTTGTCTATTTTTTTTCCACTAAAAATATAGAAAATCTATCGGTAAGGTTTTTGACCATCCCATAGTATGGAGTTAGAGTATGATATTCACACTTATATTCATTAATAATCAGGTTTATAACAGGTAATTAATCTCTTATAAATTTAGTTGACTATGATCCTAACTCTAGAAGTATTTGTAGACTTATTGTTAAGGCCTCATAATCAGCTTAATTATTTGTACAGAGAAAATTAAGCCAAAATAATAAGCTTAATCTATTCATTAATACCTTTGTACCAACTTTAGTCATGGTTTTAGATTCACTAAACCATAATTATTATAAAACAAGTTTTGTTATAACAATGTTCATATCTTTTTCTTTTTTTATCAAATGTAAGAATTGTATAGATCAAAAATAGCAAGACAAGCTTGCGGAACAAGCTGGAAACCAAAGAATACATAAAGACAATAACCAATCAAAGGGAACAGACTCCCTTGAACAAACCATAGCAATATAAGCTTGCGAAACAGAAAACAAAGGGAACAAACTCCCTTGTACAATCTAAAATCAAAGGGAATAGACTTCCAAATAGGGAATATGCTCCCTGAACAAAACCAGCAAGCAACAATCTGCAAGCGCATCACTAGAAGCCTAACAATTAAACCCCAGCAGCTAACAATGCAGACGACAGCAACCAAAAGATCATGACCATATAGTATCAGCCATGAAGAACAAAATTTACAGAATGTAACCCGAGAGCCGATATGACATCGAAATCAAGCGAGGGATAACAGCAGCTGAGACAAGGAGCAAACCACCGCATCAACAAACCAGGTATCCACAAAACCAGAACAGCTACACTAGTACAGTAACATACATGAGGACCAGACAATTAGGGAGAGAGCCTCACCCAAACGGATCCCTAAACCAGGCAGTCATGAGAGCCCATCCGCACATCAGCATCAGCAGACCAACCCCGCACCACGGTATGGCTAGTGCGCTACTAGGCCGTCTCCATCCAAAACTCTCCACTGAGATAACGGAGCAACGAGAGAACACTACAAAGGTAGCCCAATCACAAGGGGAGAAAGCCTCGCCCAAGCTTTGGGATCCATAGCAATTATCGAGAGAGGACAGCCGAATCAGACCTGCAGAAGAACCAAAATGAAATAAGAGACATAGAGTTTGGACAAGGGGAGAGAACCTCACCCAGACAACCCCAAACAATGCCCCACAGCGGGCAAAGAAATCCTTTGCAACAAACCAGTAGCATCCAGCACCAACTACTGGGAACAATCCAGCACAGCACCAGCATCAACAACTGGCTAGCATGAGAGAAATCCCCATTCCAGAGAATATTGGCACGAAGAGCCAATAATTAACTCCAGCAAACTAACAAGGAATGCAACATATATCCACAACAAAGACCTGAAAACAGTAAGACCAGAGTGAGGATAGCGCTAGCATAACCTAGTAACCAAGTCCAGCCCCAAGAGGGCCAACAACACCAGCAATCTGCAGAAATCCTGCAGGTCTGGACAAACAAGACAGTAAGCCTGTCTGGAAGCAATCAAACCACAGACCAAGCAATAACACTAGAATAAATCCCAGCAATCTAGCCAGCATAGCACTGCAGCCAGCCAACAACAGACTCAGCCCAGAAGACAGTATCAGCAGAGGCCACGTCCATTCAAGCAAACCTTAAGTACTCTGCAGTGGTGACAACAGTGCCACCTAAACATGCTCCATGAAGCTCCTCTATTGCAAATGGCAACACAACAGAAGCAAACCAATAGAACACCCTGTATGAGTTATGGTTGCCACGGACACACTCCAGCAGATACTTGCAAGGTAGGGCAGGCAAGGTTGACAATCAGCATTGCAGCAAATAAGTCCAGCCATCTTTAGGAAGGGTGACACACTGCAATCCAAGCTGCTTACAGCAGCAACATACAGAGCTACATCAAAGCAGAAAAAGCCTAGAGGGCACAAAACTGAAGCTAGCAAATCGAGCTCCAGCATATAGATATCGCAGACAACAAACACAAGCTAGAAGAGGTTGTGCAAGACAGAGAGGAACCAGAACCAGTGGTGCTAGAACCGATTCCACGGTACAGCAAACATCACACAAACCAAACACCGGGAGGTTGAAGCCTCTTATGTATGCAGAGGGTACAAGCCCCGGTAGGAAAAGAGATCCTTTGCATTAACCCAATAGCATCTAGCTACCCAACCAGCAAACATGGGCACTCGCAAACCAGCACTGCATCGGCACCCTTGCAGGACCATAGCAAACCAAGGCTGCGAGAAGCAGGCACCCGGCCAACCGCTAGTGGCCTCTAAGATAAACCCAAGGTTGCGTAGCTAAAGAATACTAGCAAGCCAACATTCCAAGGCGGACCAACGGGCGGGGGCGGGAAAAAGCAAGAATAAAGCCCTGCACAAAGCAGTTGGGGAGAGAGCCTCACCCAACCAGATCTTTGTATCAAGTGACATAAAAGTAGTGAACCATCCGCACATCATCTGCAGCAGACCAAACCGGCACCACGGTGTTGATTGATACTAGAACAGTCTCCATCCAGCATTCTCCACTTAGAAGTGAGCTAAAGAAGGAAAGATCCCCCCCCATTTCCTTCAAGCAAAACAGCATGCTAGTAGAGCTGCGGCAAAGAGCACTACAACTGTAGCCCAAGCATTTGGGGAGAGAGCCTCACCCAAACTGATGGAATCCATAACATCAACATAAAGAGAACCATGGTGGAAGCAGACTCCACAAGAGCCCAAGAAGAGCAGCCAGAACAGACCTGCAAGAATATGGAACAAGGGGGCATAGAGTCTGTAATTTGGGGAGAGACCCTCACCCAGCCAAACAAGCCTCAACAGGCAAAGAAGCCTTCACCTAGGTAAGTCCCATAACTCACCCACGGCTGAACCAGCTTGACATGCACACACAAACCATCCACTACCAGCAAGGAAACTCAGGCCAATCCAGACAGAACTAGCAACTTAGGTTGTGAACAAGCCAGCAACAAATAGCAACAAGCAAAGACATTTTCCAAACAGCAATAAGCAGGGCCAGGGCAGTATATAAGCACTAGCTACCCGACAGATATAGCAATAATAGACATTCTACAGTCAAACCAGTAGAGACTACCGAGATACCAGTAGCATATCAACAAAGATATCCAAGAGAAGAAACAGGACATACACATGACAGAGATAACAAAGTGCAAACTATCAAAGAAGCGTGAGGTGGACAACCCCATGCTATGCCAGGGCAATCATGCCACTAATAAACCAGGGAAAAAGTATCACAGAGAAGGGTAGATAGGAAAGAATCTACCATGGCTAGAAGCTCTGTGGAGAAGATGAAGAACGCCATCAATCCATCCACGATGAAGAAACCACAGATGCATCATCAAAATCCCCAAAATCCCTAGCATCGGAGTCCGAGCCGAGAGATATAGGCAAGCAAAAAAGCAGACTTTCCCCATGATCAGCGTAGAGAGGTTTAGTGTTGAAAGCCCAAAAAATAGGGAAGACAACAGCTAAACCACCAATTAGGGTTTGGGAAGACTCGTCGCGTGCTTGCCATTTCTGCTCAGCAAGAATGAGAATCCAAAAGCATCCCAACAAAATAGATCCTAGGCTTCATCAACAGATGCCCAGTGAGGGAGAACTAGAATCTTCAATTTGATGGGAAGACAGACGCAAAGCATACTCGCGGTGTATGCGCAACCAGGAGGCGCAATCAAGCGCCTTCATGGACAAAATCAAGATCGTGGGCACCAGCAAAAGGAGCCACAATGCCCAAAGAAGAAGACCAAAGTCATCAATAGATGACGTGAAGACAGGAGCTCAGTCAAAACCGGGAGAGCAGACTAGAGGAGACGCTCTTATTTAAGCTCATGGTTGATATCAACGCAAATGTGATTAGCTAAGAAATCAACCAAAACTTAGCCTTTAACTGCTCTTTATAACAAATAATGTAAATCAATTTAGATAAAGATAATATTTATTTGTCAATTTGACCTCTTAAAAAAGATTTGGACAACTTATATTTTATGAAATATATGTTATAGATTACACATACATCAACCGATAGTATGTACCAGCATAACTTTATACATAAAAAATATAAAGATATATAGAGCTTTTTATTGAAGTATATTGTTCTTCTATCTTTGTAAGGACTGACTAAAATAATACATCACTTGTTTATGTTCAACTTTATTCTCATATAAAAAAAAAAAAACAACTAGCCAACCCTTATATAATCCAAATATATAACCTTAAAGTCTTTCAAGGTCTTAATAGGGATAATGCTAGAGGTTTAGCTAGATAAGTTTTTATTTCTTAAAAGGTATTTGATGCATTTAAGTCTATTAAAACGTATTTATGCTTTAATGATTTCCCTTTCATGAGTTTAGTAAATGGCTTGATATTTTATGTAGTGTTTAAGAGTTCATTAAATGTCATAGTCTTTCTTGTAGTGTTTGATATGAACCTTCTTAAAAATTGATGTTACCAATAAGGCTTTGGAATTATATTTTTTTATGGAGGATGTAATTCCATGATAGCCCTTGCTTTGTTTTTATTTACAGATGCACTATAAATCAAAAAAAATTCCCTTATTGCATAATGAAAGTATAATTCAATGGATTCATTTTGAGATTATGCATTCTTATTCATTCAAAGGAAAAAAGTGGATTGTTTATGTAGGTATATTTAAGTTTTAACTTCACCATAACATGATGATAATAAACCTTCATATTATGGTTAGTCATGTTATAAAAGATCAAATTCATTACTCTATAGAATGTAGCACAAACATTTTTAGGTAAAATAGCATCACTATCAACTTATGCATCTTTAATGTGCGGGGATATCTAAAAGTAGTTTTTAAGACAACATCTTCTATAATAGAGATCTAATTATAATATAAATGGCTATTTATAAAATTAAGGATCTTATTACTAGTCGATTAATCAATTAACATATCAACCATTGATATTGGATATTTATCCTTTGAAGTTACAAGATTAAGGTTTTTGAAATCTATATAAACTTTTAGCATGTCATTCTTTGATGATGATGATAATAATATAATGTTAAAAATCCACTCAACATACACCTTAGCTTAATGAATGAAGCCTCTAAAAGCTATTATGTTTTCTCTTTTACATGATCGATCACATATGTAGCCATTATTTTTACAGGTTTTAAGACAGACAGAAACAATATGAGAAAAACAACAAGCATAAGAACAAAACAATCTATCAAAAAATATGTCAACACAAAACCTTTATTCCAAAATTTTATCACTGAATTCTCTTCTTTGTAATAGTCTACCTCTCTAAAAGGTTTACAACTCCTTAAATAAATTTAAAAACAATCTAAATAAACTAGGAAATCCTAGAATAAAGGGAAAAGTAATCGGAAATCTAAAGATAAAGAGGGAAAATAACTAAACTAGCCTAAACATCACCTTTTAGGTCTAATTTAGAGGTTTTTCGGAGCTTAGCAAGTTATAACTAGTTGATCCTCTATAAAACTAGGCCCTTAGAATCTATTGAAAAAATTTAAGCAATCTAAATGTTGGATAAAAAGTCATGGGCTTTTTTATTAGGTATATCACTCAATGCAATCCAAACCTCTTTTTTGGCTTAGCCCTATTCCATCTATCGTTCCATCTCTTTTTGGGCTTGGACTTATACCATTTATTTTTCAGTAAATATCCCTGCAAGGCTACCTACATAGCCTAGTTATGGAATATTCACAATTAACTAATCAGAACCATTTATATCCCCAAGTTGAAAATAACTTTTTCTTAAGTTCTAGTCATCCATCTACCTATATTGTTCTTGTTGACTACTAAAAATGATGTAAGTTCCCCTACGCTCCATTGAACTTAAATGTGCACTTTACAGTTTTTTAACTCGTATAAAGTAAATCAAGAATCAATTTCCAAAACACTAACAATCTTTATAAAACCAATACTAGCCTTTAATGGCATTTTTCATATCATATTGATTTTCATACTCTCATTATTCTTTTCTTTCTCTTTCTTTTTTATAAATTAGGATAAAAATAATATATTTTTTCTCTTGTTTGTTTTATCCTCAATAATTGCCCCTTTGTCAGGGTGTCAACACTATACACTTCTTTTTTATATTGAGAATGTGTGTTACACCATTCATCATGTATGACATTTGTGTCATATTTCCATGGTTTATGTAAAAATAAATGACACGCATCCATAGACACCACATCATACCAAATATTGATATCTCTTGCCTATAGAAACCAAAACACAATAGCATTTTTCTATGATCATCTTATTATCTCAATTTGGTCAAATCAATTTGTAGGGCTTGAGGTGTTTTCTAGCTTGAGTTACAACTGTATTACCTCAACCAACACCAATTTCTCACAACTACCGTTGATGATTAGATTATATACCTTGTCTTTGATGGTGCAAGTTTAATAAAAATACTAGTGCATAGTCAATCCTCACCTGAATCACCCTTATAAGCAAGAAAGCTCTTTTAAACGAGAAAGATAACATCATCATCACATTGCAAAAACCACATTGCAAAAAGACTAGGTTCTTCTACTAACAGATTTTTACTCAAATGACTATTTTTCTCATAAGACCTGGAAATTTGATGTCTCATCTCACCATATCTAAAACACCAAACTTAAAAACAAGATCTGAAACCTTAACTTGTGATTTATTTAGTTGTTGATTTAGGTTGAGTGAATTATTTCTACGCCCCCCCCCCCCAAAGTGTTCCCTTTCTAGGGAGAATTGTATGATAAGTGGGGCACCTTTATACCTTAAAGAGAGTTATGATTTTTTTTAGTGTCAATTATTTGGCCTTACCATGATATATATATATAAGCATTAGTGCTAATTCTAGCCTCTTTCATGATTTGTCAAACCTAGTTTACAGCATTTCTCTAATGCCAAGAAGTCTTTGTGGTTTAGAAGTAGTCATTGTTGTTTTCACCTTAAGGAATTAGTTGTTATTTATCTTCATTTTCTTTTCTAAAAATAAAATTCAACCATATTCTAATAAATTCTCAATCTCACTCTTGTAAACAACACAACTACTATATCATATCTCTAGGAGTCATGCTAGTTGCAGTATATCTTCCTCTTTATTATTCAATAGTAAAGATTGCGTGATTCTCCAATAGTTTGATTTATCCTCCTTACATCAATTTATAGAATATTTTTTATGTTCTCTTGATGTTGATGAGTTTTTTTTTCAATGGTCGTTTTGGTCATTATTACTTCTTCACCAATAGGCTTGTTAGCCTCTTCTAGTTTTCTTAATACAACAATCTTAAATGACTTTTCCTTTTTGAGTTCTACAATAGATATTAGTTATTGAACTTCTTTAATCTCTTTATTACAATCTACATTCACTATTGAATGTACCATTATTACTTCATTTAAGTAGCCAACTAGGTATATTCCCCAAAATGATTTTTTTTTTGTTTATTTTGCCATCATTCATATCGAGCATCATAAAGGTATAAAATTTGAATATTTGGTTCCTATAAACTATTTTATGGCATTTCGTAACTTCCCTTCTAAAATTAACTTAATGCACTTTTACTATGTAATGGCTAGTGCACTTAGTTTTTAGAGTCCTAAAATCAAAGGTATAACTTTTTATAAACTCTCCATGATCTTATACTATTATGACCAAGTCAACCAATGTTACTTCTGGTTCAATTCTATTGAAATATTCATGAAAAAATATCTCCATCTCTTATTAGCTACTAATGGAGTTAGGTGGTAGTGTAAAGAACAAATAAAATGCATTTATGGACAATGATTAACCAAATAACCTAAATTTCATAAAGGGATTAGCATAACCATCACCACACTAATTAATAAACTTGTTGATATGTTCCCATGATGACTGTCGCGGGGTGCGCGACGTCGCGGCGATCGTCCACCCTCAAATGTTGTGATGATGGGGGAATATATCTGGTAAATATGGTGAGACAAGGAGTTCTTTGTCTCTTAGCAGTAAAAAATGGTGTGGGAGTCGCCACCTAGTATTTTGGTCACTAGGAACCCTAACGGTCTCGGAGATCGTGCACGGGGACTTGGTTGCGTAAAGGAAAGGTATTAGCACCCTAAATACGCCCTACCTAAGGTAAGCTGCTTGGTTTATTTGTCTGATAAATTCAAAGTCTCGTTGTGTTTCCTAGTTGTTGGTCCGTCTATGGTTCAAGAAAAGTCCTCCTTAATAAGGAGGTCCTTATCTTATCGGGTAAAGCCTAACCGTTCTAATATCTAAAAAAACAAATTTTTAATATCGGAAAACGTTTTATGTATAAATTTGTAATCCCCAAATACTAACAAAGGACAAAAAGATTTTTTTAGAATTTTTGAAATATTGGCCTAGTTCTCATGGCTTGAATAAACCGGTTATTAAAGCCAAAATGCATGCTAATACATATATTGTTTTGAAATTTTCTTTGTTGTATGAAAAATATGATGTTGTAATATTTATATATATATATTGGAGAGACTAGGCCGTATTTTAAAACAAAACATTTTTTAATTATGTATTTTTTTGATGTTTTGACGCAAAATCGGGTATTTTAATACTAGGTTGGTATCCTTACGATATAAAAATACAACCAAATATTAATCCACTTTGATAAAAATATGCAGAAAAATCAACAATATTTTTAAAGATATTTAAAAAAAATTTGAAAGCAAAAGACATTTTTTATTTTGAAGATCTTTGATGTTTTGATGAAAACCGGGTATTTTAATACCGGATTTGTATCTTTACAGTATAAAAATACAAACCGATATTAACCAAAATACAATAATAAAATTACAGAAAATCACATATTTTTTGAAATAATTTTTGCAGAATTTTCTTAAATTTTTTTTATATATATCTATATATAAATAATATAAAACAATATAATATATAATATAATTATTAAACGGGCTGGGCTGGTCCGGCCCAACCAACTGGGCCGGACTCAGCCCCAAAAAAGGTTGGGCCGAACTCGCCCGAAAATCATTTGGGCCGAGATCGGCCCAAACTAAAAAACTTCTTCGATCCGGGCGGGACCGGCCTAGACATGCAAGGCTGGCCGGCATCGGCCGGCCCAAAGAAAATAACCGGGAGGGGGAGAATTATTTTCTCCCCCCCCGCCTCCTGCATGCAGAACGATTCTGCATGCAGGAGGCCAGCGCCTGCAATTAAAACGCAGAGGCGAAGAAGACCATACCTGGCGTGGAGGAGGCGGAGGCCGGCGGCTCACGGACGGCGGCGGCTGCGCGGCGTCGTGGCTGTTTCCAACGGTTCGGTTCGTTCCCTCTCTTCCTCTTCTCTTCTTTTTCTCTCTTCCCCTCTCTCTCTTCCCTTTCAGTCTCTCCTTCTCCTGCTTCTCTTTTTTTTCTGTTTTTCTTCCCTCTGTTGTTTTCGTTCTTCTTCCTCTCTGTTTTTTTCTTTCTCCCTCTTTCGGGTCTCTCCCCCTTTCGGTTCTTCCTCCTTTTCTCTCTCTTGTTTTTTTTCGTTTTCTCCTTCACCTCCCTTTCTCCTCCCTTCTCCTTCCTCTCGGTCCCCCCTTTGTTCTTGCTTTCGTTGGTGTTATTTATAGGGCCAAGTGAGTGGCTTTTGCTTGTGGAGCGTGGGAGCAACACTGGTCGGCCATGGGCGCGACCGCCCGGTTTGGTGGGTGGTGCGCGGTGGGTGGTCGGCCATTGTGTTCGGTCGGTGGGCTCCAGGCGAGAGAGAGGGGACGGCCAAAAATTCAAAAAAAAAGCAACCTTTTTCCTTCTTCCCCGTTGCACTGTTCGGGGGAAGAAGAACGATGAACATGTCGTTCAAAACGACACCGTTCGGTCTTTCCCTCTTTTTTTTTTTTAAATATGAAACGGCGTCGTTTTAGGGAAAACGCGCCGTTTCATTTAAATGTGGCGCCGGAACGCGCCAAAGTCCAAATCAGCCCTCAATCATCTTTTGTCCCTTCAATTGCATCCTGCCGAATTCGAACCCCGTCCCTATATTTGGCCGCGTTTTTCACTTTGGTCCTTGGCCTCTGAATTATGCAATTGAGCCCTTAATTGATTAAATAACTTCCAATTTCTTCAATTAGGCCCCCGAATCAATTAATTCCAGCCCCTCCATTTACGCGCCTTCTCCAATTTGGTCCCCGGTTCCGGATTTCTTCAATTAAGTCCCTAATTGGCCCTTAAACTTCAATATTTATGCAATTAAGCCCCCGATTTGACCCAATAAATTCCTAAAAAATATATTTTGGCCCCGAACTTAAATTTCTTTCAATTAAAGCCTAAATTGACTTAAAAATCAATTTTCTTGCAATCAAATCCCCTATAAAATCAATTAAAAATCCAATTAAGTCTATAAACATCCAAACTTGGGCTTTTTCTCCTCAAAATTCAAATTTCCTTCTTAACATGGCTCTCATCCTTCAAGAATATCTTGTCAAAAATCCAATCTTTGTATTTTTAACCTCCTTGACCGATTTTCTGACCATTTTCTGAGCGCTTCTTCCTCCTGTTATTTTTCTAACCTCCTTTGGCTATATATATATTTTTCATATATATTTTGTGGGGACCCAAAAATGGGTTACAACAATGACTAGTTGTCCTCTTCCAAAAATTATTTAGAGTCATAAACTATCTTGATTCCTATGGGAATTAGATGCAACCTTTTAATACACTCAGATATGGATGATTATATAAAATCCTAATTATACACCTAACTTCTAAAACCAATCTCCTTTTAGTGTTGTGCTAACTCAACTCTATCAATTGTTTTCCTTGGTTTTTATCCTTAATAAGAGCTTATGAGGCGCTCAACTACCTAGCTATAGGTTATGGTGGTTGTAGATAAGTTCATTATGTCATGTAATTGATTTAAGGCTACTTGTATACTTGTAGGGTAAATAGTACCTTAGAAAAGATCATACCCAGATGTGGTTGAGCTTGTTATGGTACTTGAAATGTAGGCATGTGATATCTAAATTGAGGTTTATAATTTCTAAACTCCTATTAGAGTGCTTATTATTGTGGTATATCCTAGAAATTGTCCTTGAGTTTCTAAATAAACAAAGTACAACTCTACTTCAGTTCATTTTGAATTTTAATAAGTTGTTCTACCATAACCTATATAGTCTTATTAACTACCATAATATTATTATAATAAATCATGTTAGGTATATTTTTCATCTCGAGTTAGATAACCTTTAAATTTGTATTAAATAAATTCAGATTTTAAAATAAAAAAGCTCCTTCACTACTTGCTTATTACAATTTTGCCAAACTAGTTGTGGCAAGATAATTGTGTCATTAGTTCCCTAAAAAGGAAAAGTGTAAGGCTATGTTGAAGGCATATAAGCACTAACATATCCATCAAAAGTTAGTTGAGGTAGTGTTCTTAGCAAAGGTTAAAGCATTTTAAACTACTAATGAACATTGTGATTCTATCTAGGTATAGTTCTTTGCTGATGTGGAGAATTAGACGATGAAGAGCTATCCAATGTCATGTCTAATAGAGGCTACTCCATTGACCTCTATATTTATGGGTTGTTTTCTAACTTCTCGTTACTAAAGGGATGACATTTGTCAATAGTGTGAACCAACTAATCAACAGTCATTATAACCATATGTTTTTCTATTTAAGTTTTAGGATAGTAACTAATTTGTTATTGTGACAACAAACTACCTACTAGACATGTCAATCTATTAATTATTTGATTAATAAGTTACATGTTCTTCGTCCCTTCCTTTCAATGAAGAGAAACTATATTTAGAAACTTAATACCTAGCAAAGACAAATAATAGTCTTACAAAATAAACAAAATATGAAATTCTTAACTTGACTTTAACAAGTTAAAAGAAGAGAAGGTTTATTCCAAAAATTATAAAATATTGAAAACAATAAAAAAAAAAACAACAAAGAAAAACAATAAATAAAAGTTGCAAATTGCAATAAAAGAAAGAAAGTAATAAATTGCAAAAAGTCTTATATAAATAACTATTATTATCAATCAATCAACATGTATTAATTTTTATATAAGCATGTATATAATGTAATTTTTTTAAAGAAAACTTGTATCTTAATACATAACTAGGTGATTGATAAACCACACCTTATTATGCCGAATCTTGGATCTTAACATGGGCTTTGTGGTTAGAAACAAAAGATTTTGACAAGTGATGATAATTTTTATTCGTAAAAGGACATGGTCAGAATTTTTCATAAATAATTCTTATGACTAAGATCCAATTTGGAATTGAGATTGAACTTGTTTTTTATTAAAATTTAAAATTTATTTCTTTAAATTAATATTTTTTGTGTTTTTGATTGTTTTAATTGTTGATATTAAAATTAAATTTTAAAAAATAAAAAATATAAATTTTAATGTATTTTCAAATAAAAAAACACTTTGAAAAACAACTTTTAGCACTCCCAAACACTCCCACCCATGGAAACTTTTCAAATAAAACTTTTCAAAGTTTTGATGAGCGATTCAGATGCTAAATGAATCCAGTACAACATTATACAATACTTTAAATGGTGCAGGGGAATCACTATTCCTCCACACCAAAATCATTGTGGATTACAACGGTAATCCACAGTGCATTTCTTTTTCTTTTATTTTTTTTTGCACTTTTTCATTTTTTTCCCTTTTTTGATTTTTTGTTTGTCACTTTTTTTTTTAATTTTTTTGCACTTTTTTTTCCTTTTTTTATTTTTTTTGTTTTTTTTTCAAAATTATCTTTGTCAATTTTAGTTTTTTAATATTGAGCTGATTAAAAATTTTGTTTTGTAATTTTTTTCCTTTAAAATACTGTGGATTGCTACGGTATTTTTCCACATTATTTTTCTATTTTATTCTTTTATTTTTTAAAATTATATTTGTCGATTTTATTTTTTCAATATTAAGCTGATTGATAATTTAATTTTGTAATTTTTTTATTTAAAACATTGTTGATTGCTACAATTTTTCTCCACATGGTTTTTTTATTTGTTTTTTTATGATTGTCTCCAAAATTATCTTTTTAAATTTTATTTTTTAATATTGAGCTGGTTAAAAATTACAGTTACAATATGTTAGGAAAGCATTGTAGCTTTCCTTGCAAATTACTGTTGATTGCTACAGTGTTTTTTCCCACATAGTTTTTTTTTGTTTTTTTTCTAAAATTGTCTTTGTCAGTTTTATTTTTTTGATATTAAACTAGTTAGGAATTACAATTAAGTAATAAGCTAAAGGGTGTGAGGAATTCATTGTTCACCCACACCCAATGCATTGTGGATTAAAATAGTAATCCACAGTGCATTCCTCTTTTTTTTTTTTTACTTTTTTGTTTTTTTTCATTTTTTTTTCCAACTTTCCCCTTTTTTATTTTTTTTTTAAATTATCTTTGTTGATTTTATTTTCTTAATATTGAGCTGGTTAAAAATTTCGCTTTGTAATTTTTTTCCTTTAAAATACTGTGAATTTCTACGGCGTTTTCCCATATGGTTTTTCTTTTTTCTTTTTTTATTTTTTAAAATTATATTTGTTGATTTTATTTTTTTAATATTGAGCTGATTGAGAATTTAGTTTTGTAATTTTTTTCTTTAAAACATTGTTGATTGCTTATAGTGTTTCTCCACATGGTTTTTGTTGTTTTGTTTTTTGATGATTTTCTCTGAAATTAACTTTTTTTATTTTATTTTTTAATATTGAGCTGGTGAAAAATTACAGTTACAATATGTGAGAAAAACACTGTAA
Source organism: Populus x sibirica (assembly GCA_019202695.1). Lineage (NCBI taxonomy): Eukaryota > Viridiplantae > Streptophyta > Magnoliopsida > Malpighiales > Salicaceae > Populus > Populus x sibirica. The sequence continues at coordinate 915,747 of JAGMVL010002394.1, read as the reverse complement.
CTTTCCTCGCAAATTACTGTGAATTGTCATAGTGTTTTTTCCCACATGATTTTTTTCCAGTTTCTTTTGTGTTTTCTTTTTTTGTAATATTTTTTCCCAAAATTATTTTTGTCAATTTTATTTTTTTAATATTGAGTTAGTTAGAATTTAACTTTGTAATAAAGCTTAATCATGTGGAGAAAACATTGTAACTTTCCTCACAAAACACTATGAATTGCTAGAGTGTCTCTTAACAAGATTTTTTTTTTCTTATGATTTTTTTAAAATTATCTGTCAATTTATTTTTTTTAATATTGAGTTAGTTGAGAATTACAATTACAAGTCATTACAAATAAGGCTAAATCATATGAGGAAACACTGTAACTTTCATCACAAAACATTGTGAATTGCTACAATGTTTCCAACATGTTTTTTTTTCCCTGTTTTTTTTGTTAATTTTTTTGTAAAATTGTATCTTTCGATTTTATTTTTTTAATATTGAGCTTATTGAGAATTTAGCTAGAAAAACACTGTGAATTATTTTAGTGTTTTCCCATATGAATTTTTTATGATTTTTTTTAAAATTATCTTTGTTGATTTTTTTTTTAATATTGAGTTGGTTAAAAAATATAATTACAATAAAACTAAATCACATGGGGAAAACGTTATAGCTTTTTTCACAAAACACTATGAATTGCTACAGTATTTCTCGAAATGGTTTTTTTATTATTTTTTCTAAAATTATCTTTGTCGATTTTATTAGAGAAAGCATTGTAGCTTTCCTCACAAAACATTGTCAATTGCTACGTTTTTCCTCATGGGTTTTTTTCCTACCAAGATTATCTTTGTTGGTTTTTTTTTATGTTAAGTTGGTAGAAAATTCAGCTTTGTAATTTTTAAAAAATATGAGGAAAACAATCATTTTATTCAGCCTCTAAGTTTATGATCACCAACATAACTTTATTTCCCATAATGAAATATTGGTTCCATCATACTTTTAGTTTTTATTACTTGTCTAGCTCTAGTTTATAATTATAACACTATCAAATATATTTGTTTTATAAGCCAGCAGCACCACGCAGGCATGCCACATCATGCTCTCTAAGTTATCAAATTTGGTTGATAATTGATTGATAAACCATCCCTAAATGTTACATCGGCCCATGTGTTAGCTAATTGAATTTCAATTCACACACCTCACCTCATTTCTAATCTTCTAGAAAAGATAAATTCCTCCAACATTTCACCAATTCATTGCATTTACATGATATCTATTCACAAAAGGAGAAAATAATCTATTGTTGCAGCCACTGCACAGATCCTTGCATAAACAAAACCCATTAAAGAAAAAACTGGAAATGACCAAAAGTTGCCTGGTTTTCATTGCAGCCAGCACGCAAAGTTTAGTTCTGAAACACATGAATGCTGCAACATTAAATTTTTCATGTATTTTGATGTAACGCACATGAGCACAAAAGACAGTAACACCGAAATTGGAATGCAGAAGCACAACCCCCACAGCATGCACACAATGCTCATGCAGGCACACCCAAATATCAGATGAAAGGAAAAAAAAAACGCATTTTCAAAAACAAACCAAGCAGAGAGACCATCCCTGCTACAAGCTTTAAGCAATCAAGGACAGTTCTAAAGCCAAAACCAATTCCTGGTTGTCCATCAATAATTTTTTTTGGATGCCAGGTAAAGCACCTCACCTTTCTAAAAAAAAAATTAAGTTAATTTCCTTTAGATGCCTAAAGAGTGGCATGCAGAAACAGGAAAGAGAGCTGCAAAGGGTGTTCTAGATTAAGCTGAACCTAATAGACCAAATATTGCCCATTAGTGGGAAAGGTGATCTACCATTTCTCTACAAATTTGTGTATTAGGCTATGGCAACTCGAAAGAGAACAGTCAGAAAAGCCCTTGAAAGGTTGGAAAGGGAAGGCATCAAGGCAAACTAGGCAATGCTAGGAAGATCAAAATTGTCTATTTCTAGAACATTATCTGAGTTGTCTGAGGCCTACAGCTTTCAGACTCGAACCAGAAGGGCATGAGAAGGCTTGGGCATGAAAACCATAGTTAGCAGAAATCTTCGCTAAATTCAATTTCCAGGAGGAGGTTTTAGCAATCATCCAATAAGATAGCAAAGCTAAGCAAGCTAGGAAGATTGAAATTGAAAAAAAAGTTCAATCATTAAATCACGAGAATTTGTCATTTTGATAAAATGACCACCACATCTTTAGTTCCCTCACCCAATAAAACAAAAACGGAAGAGAAAAGGTAGTAATTTGGAAAAGATAATCTTATAGCATAATAAAAATTCTAGTTAGCTATGCTATATGCGTACATTACACTAATAGAGAGTAGGATTAAAGTATACTTAGTCAACTATTCACCTATGAAGCACCTAACATTCTAAATTAATGAATTGTTTTTCAAATTTATCATGAAATACATTTAAAAGACAAAAATGAAAAGAAAGGGAAGCATTCAAAATCAAATCAAACTAAGAACAAGTTATAAGAACATTTGGGATACAAAATACTCTATAAATTAAAAATATAACAAGAAAATAAAATACCTCAATATATATCACAAATTTGCAAATGGATGATGAATCACATTGGATCAACATCCAAAAAACAGAAAAGAGGGGAATAGAAAATGACAGCATTACATACTTTGCCACTTATGCAAGCAATAAATACTCCTGGCACCATAAGCTGAACCACAAAATAATTTGGTATAAAAAATCAGGACGTGCAATGCATTGGTTACAAGGATGAGAATGAACAGCAAAGAGAGCTACTTGAGGTGAATCCCCTCTGGCATAGGTGTTGAAGTTTAGATGCTTGGCATTATTCCAAGCAATGGCCCCTTAAAAATTTAATCTAACTAGTACATCAAATTTAGAATATGTTTATTTTTTCTAAAATAAGCTAAAGGTAATTAATGATTCATTCAATCTGTCCAGTTAGAGATTTTGAATGAACAAGATCGATTTGAAGTATATAAAAAAACATTTTACCATTCATGTAAAATAGATTGACATGATTAGACAAGACCTAACTCAGCCATCATGCAATTCAAATCACATTCATGGTCATGCTATGCATTGCCGCTTATGTTACAAGACTTGGAGATCAGTGTCCAATAGGGGTGAGTGTCCCAACACTGTTCCCATGTTGAATTGGCTATTTTCAAAAATCACAATTTATTTTTCAGTAATATTCACTGGTCAATTGGAGAACCCATTATTGTGGTACCTGATATCTGAAACAGATGCTCTAGGACCAAGTGAAGAAAAACAAAGGTAATGACACAAGAAATGAATATTAGCATAGGAGAAGGAAACCAAAGGCAATCAGTCCAAACTTGATATAGATGAAACATATTGAGTGTTAAGAAACCCAGCTGATTTTCCCTTCAACTTCCAAAAGAAACCCAATGGTCTTACCTTAAAATAACTTCTGAGAAATGTAGTGAATAAACAAATACATGGATCGCAGGAAGGAAAGGTATGCAAACATAACATACCAAGAAAGAAGCTCAGACACTGCATACCACACTCATCAAGCCAAATTAACTGGTATGACTCGAAAACTCCAAAAATTCATTAAACAAACATGCATTTTATATAACTTTGGATCAGAAATCCTAGCTTAGGCAGAAATCATAAACAATTGCTAACTAAAAACATTGGAATCAAACATGAGGAGTGATTGAGGAATTTACAGTCAAAAACAAACTTGAAAGGCAAGTGCAGATGATATAACACTTGAAAGGCAAGTGCAGATGATATAAAAGAGTGAAAGACAATAGACGAACCTTATATACCAGAACAAAAGGTTGTCGCAATGGAAGGATCTTATATTACTAGCAGATGCAAAAGCAAAGGCAAGAAGAAACAGAAGAATCAGCTTGCGTCAAAGTCTTTCTGGGAAGGACTGCCACATGTTTAACAGTACCAGAAAGGATAAATAAAAAAAGGAAACATACAGCATGACATCTAGGGAGCTTTCCATCTTCTAATGAGACAATCATACTTGTCTCTTCCGTGTCTACCTGTTTTATCAAAAGAGTCCTTCAACTTCTTCATAGTTGATTCATATATATTTATTCTTCTATCAAGCATATCTTCTGCAAACCGCCTCACCTGTGACATCCTTCCTAAATTACAAAACCCAATGAGAAGTGCATTTGCACTTCCATCAAGAGGCAAGACATGGTTCTCAACTATGTAGTTCCAAATCTCAATTGCCATTTCAGGGTCACCACCATCAATCAATGTCATAATGGCTGCAGAGCAATCAAAATGTGTTGGAGGGCTTTCGTTTTTTATCATCTCGTAGAAGAATTTGCCTACTCGGTGAACTTTCTTGTTCTTGATCAAACATCGGAAAATTATGTTGAAGGTCAAAAAATCTGGGAAAGCTCCATTGAAAACCATCTCATCAAGCAACCGAAATGCATTGTCAACATCATTGTTGTTGCAATGCAAGCCAATCATTGCATTATACATGATCAAATTAGGCAACAAACCACTACCCACCATTATATCCCACAGAGGGATGGCATGGGTAGAATCATTCTGCTTAACAAGCATATCAAGAGCATTAGAGAAAAATTTCAAACCTGGCAAGCAATTCTTCCCCTTCATCACCCGAAGGAACTTGACAGCTTCATCTGCTTGCGACCCACGAACAAGTGTTGTCAAAAAAGAATCATATGCTGACATATTCTCTGGGCTCCATCCAACTTTAATCACCATCTCACCAAATGTAGTCTTGGCTTTGGCCACGTCGCCTTCTTTCTCCCATCCTTCCAGCAAAATAGCAAAAGTATCCGCATTGGGGGGGATTTTCAGCTTAATTTTGTCGAAAAATTCCAACGCCTTTGCTGTCTGATTTTCCTCGTGGCAAATGGCGGTCAAAAGCGAATTCACCACGACAACATCTTGCTGAACACCATATTTATCCATAACATAAAAACTCATTATAGCCTCATTAAATTTACCAGCCATACAGTAGCTTCCAAAAACAGAAACAAAAGTTGCCATTGACAACATATCTTCTTGCTTCATCGTACGAACTGCATCCCACATGGGCTCATACATCCAGTTCTTGCCTAGTAAGTCCACCATCAAATTCCAGGCGTATGAGGTCAGCTTGTGGGCCCTGCCAGCCCAGCGAAAGAATGCGATTGCAGAAGTGGCATTTTCGTGGCAAAGTTTGAGGACTTCATGCACAATATCATGAGTGGGTGGGATTCCAGTGGAGGAGAGTGCAGATTCAATATCATGAGATGAGGGTCTTGTTATGATTTCAAAGAGAAGTCTAGCTGATGGGGAAATATCCTGAGAGTCGAAGCTTGATTCAAACTGAGGTTTTGAGGTTTTGCGGTTAGTGTTTACAGCCGCAGCCTCCATAGTTCTTGGGGTTTGGTTTGTTTTTTTACAGAGAGGAGAGGGTGTTTCAGTCTAGAAATAAATAATGGCAAAAATAAACGAAATTTCCAATTCTTGATTGTTGTTTTCTGTGTTGAAAGAATCAAACAATATACAAAAATCAATGCTTCAAACAGTTCATTACTATTATTTCTAATCTTAAAACTCTGCTTCTTCGTAATAATAAACATACATGGATAGAGAGAGAACCTGAAGGGTTGACGACTGCTGAAGAGAGAGAGGTCCGTAAGGGAGGCCTCGCGCCCGGCCAAACTCAGGCCCCCATTGGAGTTTATTTATAGAGTGAATTATGCTTTAGTCCCTGTAGTTTACGAGATCAATTCATTTTTCTCGCTCTCCTTTGTTGGCTGGCATATTATCCTCGCAAATTAGCATCCGTCTCTCTTCCTTTTTCACATTAACCATCAACCATAGCCACATATAAAACTCGTAACCATTATTCATGAACTTGTTAATTGATTATTCATGTGTGATAAAAAATTTCAAAAGAACAAAGGATCCAAATTTGTGAATCTCTCACAAAGATTTGTCAAGTTCTTATGTTGCTTTCTCATCTTTTATCCAAATCAAGCAATCTATGTATAGGTTTAGTTGAAGTTGACTAGATTTGATTTTTTATAGGTAGCTGTTTTCATGGAAAGAAACATATTATATATACAAATTAAAAATCAAGGATTCAATTAAAAAGAAAAAACCTTAACAAAAAAAATTGATAAAAATAATAAAATCAAAATTAAAAAGACTGAATTTGAAATACCAATAAAAATAAGTACCATGGTGCTTTTTTTACGGTGGGAGAGAGAAACATAGGGAGGAAAAGAAACAGTCAACGGCGATAAACCAATCATTTTTGGCTTGCACTCGCCACTTATTATGGAAGAGAAAACGATGAGGCATCAAATGAGATGGCAGGACATTTTTTACCACGGGTAGCTGCTGCATGCACCGCCTAAAATGTGCGGTGGCTCCCACACGTCAGCAATTTTTTCAAAATAAAAAAAAACTATTTAAATGTTAAATTACACTACTACCCTCAATCAAACAAAAAATTAACAAAAAAAAAACAAAAGTAAAAGACCCTAATACCCCTAATCTCAATGAAGTAAATTTTCTAGATCCAAGAGTATCTATGTAATTCTACTATACACTTAAAATTAAAAAAAATATACTTATATACTCCCACGCAAAACTTTTGTTTTTGTTTTTTACTCCCAAGGATGCTTTTGTTATTTTACAATTCATTTAAAAATTGAAAATACTAAAATACCCTTAAACAAATAATTTATGACTATTATACCATTTGAAAATACCAAAATACTCTTAAATCAAAAGCAAACTAATTTTTTTCCAAGGCCATAGACGTTAGTCCAATAGTGAACTGAGTTTATGGCCACAAACAATGAATTACTCATCAATTTTAATATATTTGTTGTTAATAAAGCTTCTTTACTTATCTCCATGTATTTGACGAATGTGATATTATTTAAGAGGTACACCAAAAAAATATACATACGTATCTATGTACGTGCATCCTATCAATGTTTATTTTTTAAAATGTCAAACATGAGTTGATAAGGGAATATAGGAAAAACTAAAACGAAAGAAACATAGATAAAACATGAATAATTAATATACAAGGTTGCGTACAACATTAACAAAAAAAGAAACCCCTCAACAATATGGTAAAAGTGTTGTAATTAAAGGTGTGAGTTACTTTTGATTGTAATAGTAAAATTATATCTTTGTCCTTGAAAAAAAAAAGTATAACGTTTCAATTCTTTTCTCCCTCTTCATCATGCACGTTAGCCAACACCACTAACAATAGCATAGCAACCACAGCCACCATGAACCTAGCCTTTACTTCTCTCTCCTCCAGACTCATGCCATTATTTATCTCTCTATGCTTGTAGCCTCTTTTTCTCCATTTTTCAGCCTATCAAACACCTTATATCTTTTTTTATACCAAAATTAGCCCCTTCACTAACAACCCAACCATACCACAACCACCATCAACATCGTTAACCCTTTCTAGCACTGATGAATAGCCAAACCGTTGAGATAGAGAGAGAGAAGAAGAGAGAGGAAATAAGCTGAAACTTCAAGTGATTTAATCTTCTTCTTCAAATGGTTGTAAGACTCACCACTAGTATAAAAATGAAGATAAAGAGGACGTGTGCCCAATCAAGTGGATCACATATAACAACCCTCACCAAAGCTTGGATCCATGCACCGATAGCTTCCTCGACATGCCATCGTATGCTAGTCTCACACCAACATTGTTCACCTATTATTCTAGTAACTTTTAGGCTATCACAACGACTCTAAAAGGTTAATTGCAAACCCTAAATGTATATTTGAACAATTTAAACATGTTATTGAATATTGCATTTGTTATTTTTGATTTTTTTTATTGATTGTTAATTTATTATGGATGATTGTTGTGAAATAAAAGTTGGGGTTCATACCGCTATGAAGCAACTCGAAGGTATGATGTCGCCAATAATTTATTTTTCAAGGTGGAATAGGGTTGAAATCAATACCATGCAATAAGGTTAGGAGGATTATATTGCAATAGATTTATCTGAAGTGTGGTCTCAATATAAAATTTGATGTGTTGATGTTGTTTTTGAATTATTAAGTTGCGTGTGGATGTTGTTTTTGAATTGTCACGATGGTTATGGATGTTGTTTTTGAATTATTATGTTAGGAGTTGATGTCATTTTTAATTTGTTATATTATGTGTTGATGGCTTTACAACACAATTTCATTGTGAATATTTATTTTTTAAAAACAAAGAGTAAAAATTACGTCTACGAGTTTTCATAAAGTCTTTTTTTATAATTAGTGATGTTTTGATTAAACTTGATTTAAAAATTTAGGTCGATGGGCCCCTTTTTTAGAGACTGATGTGCACCTAGGATGATGTTTTTAACCTTAAAATATGTTTGATAATAAATCAATGAGTTTTCATCAGAATCTTACCAAGTTGACAACATTTTACTTGGTTCCTTTTCTCCTTTTTTACCATTCACACCAGCCAACATCATCAACGGCAAAGATACCCACCACAACCAACACAAACCTAGCCTTTACTTCTCTCTCCTCTAGACCTAAGTCGTTGGTTCTGTCTCTATGCTTTTAGCCTTTTTTTCTCCATTTTATAGCCAATCAAACTTTTTATCTCCTCTATTTTTTTATACCAAAATCAACCCCTTTGTTGATAAATCAGCCATACCATAGCCACCACCAATGTCGTCAACCCTTTTTAGCACCGACAAACATCCAAACCCGCAAGGAAGAGAGAGAAACCAAGAGAAAGAAGAAGAAAGAGGAAAGAAACTGAAACTTTAAGTGATTTAATCTTTTTCTACAAGTGGTTATGAGGCTCACCACTTGTGTAGATAGGAAGACAAAGAGAAGGCGCACTAAATCAAGTCGATCATATACGACAACCCTCATCAAAGCTTGGATCCATGCATCGATAGCTTCCTCAACATCCCAATTGCATGTTGGTCACACACTGACACTGTCCACTTATTGCTCTAGTAGCTTATAGGCTATCGCAACAACTACAAATGGTTAATTTTGAACCCCAGATGAATCTTTGAACAATTTTAACATGTTATTGAATATTGAATTTGTTATTTTTTATATTTTTTTTATTAATTGCTAATTTATTGTGGATGATTGTTATGAAATAAGGGTTAGTGTTCACACTTTTATATGGCAACTAGCAACTCAAGGGTATGATGTCGCGATAATTTATTTTTGAAGGTGCAATAAGATTGGAATCAATACCTTGCGATAGGGTTAGGAGGATTAGGTTGCAATAGTTTTATCTAAGGTGTAATAGTTTGGTCTTTATGTGAAATTTAATGTGTGTTGATGTTGTTTTTGAATTGTTAAGTGGTTTATGGATGTTGTTTTTAAATTGTCAAATGGGTTGTGGATGTTATTTTATATTTGTTATATTAGGAGTTGATGTCATTTTTAATTTATTATATTGCGTGTCGATGGCTTTAATACACAATTTCATTATGAATATTTATTTTTTAAGAATAAAGAAAAAAATTACATCTACGAGTTTTCATCAAATTTTTTATAAAAAAAATGGCGATGTTTTTATTAAACTTGGTTTTAATGGTTAGGTCGATGTACCTCTTTTAAGGATCGACATACAACTAGGACGATGATTTTAACCCTAAAATATGTTTTGATAATAAATCAATGAGTTTTCATCAAAATCTCACCAAATTGGCAACATTTTGACTAAACTTGGTTTTAATAGTTACGTCAACAACTCTTCTAGTTCTAGGGATCAACATAGATCTAACACATAATTTATAAACTTAAAATGAGTCCAAAAATACATCAATGATTTTTTTTCTTAGGTTTTCATCAAGTTCGCGATGTTTTGATTGAATTTGGCTTTACTAGTTAGGTCAGTGAGTCTCTTAGTTTTAAGGATCAACATGGACCTAGTATGGCTTTTTGTTTACTAAAAACAAAAAATTAAAAAACAAAAAAAATTCATCGAGTTACGAGACTCCTAATTCAAAGCCCGATGTTAACTCGACAAACATCCATTGACAATAAACTACTCTTAAATAAGCTAAATAGTGTGTTCAAAAAAATTTAGAGAAAACACATAGCTAAGGTAACCTTTGTTTGAAATGATATGGTAAAAATGATTTTTATCTTTCTTTAGGCATAACTAGCCTCTTACTTGAATCTCTAGTACCAATAAATACTTTAGGGTTCTTAGTCTTTTTAAAGAGTTGGGTAATGACTCCATTTTCCATAATTCTCTTTTAATTTGAGAGGTCATATTAATGTCAGGCATTGACATGCTAGATCATTTATTAGCATATAAAAGAAAGGTTGAGTGAGCATACAACAAACATATTCGATTAAAGAATTTCTTAGTTGGTGATTTGGTATGAAAAGCCAATCTAATAATTGGCTATAAAGATTTAAGATTTAGCAAATGGCCCCTCAACTAGGAAGGATCATATATTATTTACAAAGTTCTTAAATATGGTGTCAATCATCTAATGAATCAGGATGAGGAGATGTGTTATTGATTGATCAATAGGAAAAAAAAAAGTATTACCCTTTCATAAAAACAATACTAAAAGATGGTGCTTCTAAAGAGATGAAATGATCAATATGAAGATCATAAAGATAACATAACTCCAGAACTCCAGATTTATACTAACTTTAGGATTGGTAGTTAGTTTTGGCTATATAAACAAGCTTAAATTTATGTTTCTCAACTTATAACCTAAATTTAAGTTATTATTTAAATACAATTAGTCAATAGGAATGAACATCATTATTTAAAAAACTAAAAAATAACTTAATATGAATTAATCGAAAGGAAATTTCATTAAATAAAACATTTATTACAGTATTCAATTGTTCAATACGGAAAACTATTGTTTATTCTAGCTTTTATCATTTCCTAAGTTAATCTAACATTATAAAAATCACTTTAGTCTTTTTTCATCATTGCCCTTTGTTGCCTAAGAAGTGATAACATAAATCTTATTGACTCTTGAAGAGAGATGGGTTTTTTTAGGTGACTCGTAACCTCAATCTCTTCAAGATTCATATTAGTTTTAGCCTTAGAAAGATCTTTCTTAGCCTTAAGCCAATTCTTCCCTCAAACAAGCTACCTTAGCCTTTTAGGATTGGAGTTGTGCTAAGGCATCATTGAGAAACTAGCAAGCTTGTTAGACTATCAAATACTAAATATCTTGAGACAACTTTCAGATGAAAAAAAAATTCATGAACAACTTTATAACTATAAACTTTATTGTGGATTCTTTAGTGCTAGAAAGGGGATTGATACTTATATATAGCTACACTAAAGCTTTGCATATATTATGATCTAATATACAAAGGTTATTAAGAAATGATTCCTTTTAAATGCTACACTAAGAGATTAGTGGTGGCTCAATCTCCTAAAACACTATATCCTAGGGCAAGTATGGCTAGGACCTCCTTGATATTGGTAAGCGAACTTTTCTTTGATTTGGTGTCTTTATCAGGCTCTAATTTAATAGAAGAAATTTTCATTGGTAAAGGGGACAAGACTTGAGAAAATATATTATCTAAAGCTCTCTGATCACACAATATGTGAAAGTATCTATTAGCATTAAAATTATAAAAGATTATGACTTAAGTTAATAATACAAACTTACACTTTATCTTGAAGAAAGAGCTATTGTGGCTAGATAGCCTAATATAACAACATCTTTTAAAAAGGAGTATAATGTCATTAATTTATTACTCATGGGAAGATGGGAGATTTCACCTCTTATAGACTCTTTAAGAATGTTAGTTATTTGAATATTTAAAATTGGACCAACTATTGGTATGAGCTCTTTTTCTTCTAGGTTACATTCCACTTGTCCGTATCTATTTTATACCATAAAAGCAAGAAGAGAAGACCACTTATTAAATCATTAAATTGTGAGACTTGTGAGATATTGGGAGCAATTGTGTTAGGATTCTAATTCCTTTCACTTTCTTATTCACTATTATTCTTTTTTGAATTGAAAATGTATTTTCTTAACATAGCATCAACCCTGTAAAAAAAAGCTTATATTAAGATGCATTCCTTTTAACCAAAAAAGATATGTACCCTAAAAGATTTTATTATCGAGGGCTTGAAAGATTTAGCTTTAGTAACAAGTGGGTTTTTTTACTCTAGTATCACCATGGAAAAATCATCTTGTTTAGGAATGGAAAGTTATAAGTGATGAAGTATACCCAGGTTTAGTAGAAGCATGTAGTCAAAGGGTTTCTTTCCATATCAATAAGGGATGGTTGAGATTCTTTAGGAATCATTACAGTTAAAGGTGGCACATTTTTTAACGAAAAAGTAACACTCAATTAAAGATGTTAAGCATAATAAACCTTTATTATTATCATCTATGTAATAGGAACAAGAGGAGAATATGCAACAAGAAAAACTAATTGTTATAATAAATAAAGAGATATGGTAAGACAAAGTTTAAATAGTATATCAGTGCTGAGATAATTTGATTAAAGAACTTTATCCTAGGTCTGATCCTAAAATTAATAATATGAACTTCATCCTTTTTTTCTTTATCAAATGATGGAAGATTTTAAGGCATAATAGGATTAATTGTCTGTTAAGGTTGGGGATGAATAACAGGGTGAGGAACTGCACCAAGAAGATATATTAAAACCATAAAATAAATAAAAAAATTAAAATTAAAGCAATTAAAGACAAATGCTCTTACCTAAGGCTTCATGTGTATGCCTTTTACTTGATCTTGTAATTGGACTTTCAAAGATCTTTCCCTTACCTTATAGCTTCTTTTTTTCCAAAAAAAAAAAACCTTATTGCCACATCCTCTAATGAAGTATTATACATGAGGTCTAAGGTTTTCTTGTATATATATATATAAAAAAAAAGAACATTAATTGAAAACTCATAGTTAATGAGAAGTCCTTTACTTCAAAGCATGTGAAATAAAACTTTATTGCTAATTCACTTCATTAACTTATCTAGACTATTAAAAGTTACCTTATTCGAACCAATTTTATTCTTAACATAGAGCATAGGAGAATGGTATACCTTAGAGGAACCCTAATTATATAGCCATCATATAAGGGTTCTAAGGTTTACAAGAATAGTGATAAGGTTTACAAGAATATTAATTTTTGTTTGAAACATGGTCTATCACCAACTAGAAATGTAGATCAAGTCAAAATACTTCTTTAAATTATAGTGTTTTCCTCTCATTTTATATCTACCATTTGGTGCTCGAGAAGCAATATCTATGAAGAACGTATCCTCATTGAAGCCAATAGAGATATTACAAGGTCACTCCTATTTGTGAGGATTAGGAAGAATTTTGTATAATCCCTATAAGGCAACTCATAGATAGATGACATTAATAAATTTATTCCAAAAAAAAAGATTTTGCATCTAGGTTCCTCTCCACATTACTGAACCTTAGGAAATAGACAGTTGTCCACTCCCAAACCTACCAAAGTACCCTATAAATGCTTTCTTTTATCATAAAAGGTTCTCCTTCACATTTAACATAACACTCTTCTAAAGCTTAATAAATGACTCGATACAAAAAAGCCTAAGTCTGCAATCCTGCCCTTTATTTAGGTTATTGTCATTTGTAGTTATGCTTTGGTAATATTTTTTTACTTTGAACAATGAGATCTTTACATACTTGTATAGCCAAAAGACTATATGTTTTTTAATGGTAGAAAGGATTTTTATTTCTTCCTCTCTCCTTATCGGCATATTGAATTCAAATGTGCCAAACACCAAGTCCTTAAAAGGATTGATATTAATATGTGTGAAAGTACAAAGCTCCACACCAACTAGGTCAAGAATACCTATTATATCAAATCATATAAGGTAATGGTTTGCAATTCATACCTAAATAAAAATGTGTTGTAAACTTGATTAGAATATAGAGAGGGTAAAAAAAAATCTTTGTTGGGCTTTTAAGTGACTTTGGATAATTGAATTATGTCAAAAATCTTTTGACACCTTTATTATTCACTAAAAATGATATTACATTTTTTCCAACCTTTTCATATATTTAGTCATAGCAACACTGAGTCATTGAGAAAAGATTTTCTTTCAGACATTTAAGTTGACATGGTCATCTTAAAAGAAAAGTCTTTCTTTTTCAATGTCTAAAATGAAAGGATGATCCTTTTATTTCTTAAAAACGTTCTTAAAAAATAGGCCAAGATGTTCCTCTTAAATATTCTTTGTAACACTAATTGTGGACCAATTATTAAATAGTCTATGTAATTTTAATAATGAGTTATTAACATAGGCTTTGTAGAAATAGTGCTTGAGGCTACCATTTTAGTAATATTCTTTGTAACACTAATTGTGGACCAACTATTAAATAGTCTATGTAATTTTAATAATGAGCTATTAACATAGTTTTTGTAGGAATAATGCTTGAGGCTACCATTTTAGTAATATTTAAAAACATGGATAATTTTTAGGGTTTTTGATTAGTCTTCTACAAAGAAGTTTTTAGGTTTTGAAAGAGGAATTATGATTTTTTTTTTATACAGGAGATAAATGATCAAGTGTAATATGTAAGGCTTTAAGTAACACGTATAAAAGCTAGAGATCATATTGTTTTAAATTAAAATGATTGATACATCAAATACATTTTAAAACATGATCAATATGTTTGATGAATAATGTCACTTGTTATGCCATAGTTGGTTGATTCAATCGAAAGTTTAGTGTAAATATGATAGGGGGAATATTTCTTCATTTAAGAGATAAAGAATATGAGGTCATTGTTTACACAAAAAATAAACATTCGTGTGTCAACCAAATAAGAACAATAATTATTCACTATCACATATGAAAAGGTAAGTTGAAATTGATCATGAATAATATGATAGACCAAGACCGGTATCCTTAAACTCTATTTGATTTTATGATGTTGTTACCTCACTCTACTTAGAATTAAGTTCCTAGTTGTAGATTCTTCTTGTTGGAAGGAAGAAATGAAAAACATGTAGTATAATTGATCCAAAAGTATTTGAATCTCGATCAATACCAAATGCAAGAAAAGAATTCCAATCCTTATTTAAAACAATAGTATAACACATATAAGGATGTTGGTGATGTCTTTAGCAACACTAAGGTTAAAACCATTTTAAAATTGGCAAACCCTAAAATCGTGATGCTAGAGACCTAATTATAGCTAAGTACAAAGTTTAATATTAAACAGTCATAAGAATCTTCTAAAGAGAAAAAAAAAATTGATTAAAGAGCAACTAACTAATTTAACCAAGCAACTTCAACTAGTCACATCATAAATATAGAAATAGAACTAGTCAAACTTCTCTCTAAACGTTGTCTAATAGGCTATAGGAGTTAGAGAATTTTAGCGTGGAACAATGAGATTGATAGCTAACTTTTATCTCGTTGTGGCCAAATGGATCATATCTAGGTGACCACTTATTAGGAGAGCTTCACGTCAATGAGAATGATCTCTAAAGGAACTAGGAGATCGTTAGGGTGGAAAGCTCTCCAAATTGTTTTGCCTAACCTCTTTTGGATAATATAATTGTCTCGTGGCAGAGGGGACAACTTATGGTTAAGGAGTTGAGATTGAGGGAGCTACATCATGTATTAGGACTTATTAGGGTGGCAAGGCCTGATGTTTCCAAGGGAATCTTGATTGTCTTTCATTGATGTCAAGTTAGTTCAGAAAGAATAATTGATGGCTTTCTAATCAATTTTCAACAAACAATGTCAATTGTTGATGTTTCAAATTCAAATATGCCTAAGAATGGGGTTTTTTTGTGCTTGGACAATGAATAATCATATGTTCACGTCAATATTTCCTTCTTCAGAGTTCACAAAGTTGATGGTTAGTGGTAGAAGCCCAAACACCAAAACAATCCCTTTTGGTGGGGTTTAAGGACCCTCTGATGATAAAATCAATGATTTTTAATAAAACAAAATACAATAAATAAAAAAATGAGCTTTAAATTATAAGAACAAGAGTGTTTGTTCTTGTTTTTGTTTTTGTACGATATATGCTCTAAGAATTAAAATACAAATACTTAGAAAATAGAAATTGTGAGTCTTTTTACTTGAGTGGTTCAAGAGTATATATAGCCCCTGAACCTTTTCATGTTACTTAAATTGAAGGGCTGGAGTATCAATTGTGGGGTATGTGAGTAAAAACTATAGTACAAAAAAGAATGCATGTGTGTTGCATTTTCTTTTTATTACTTTTTTTATTTTGCATTAAATAGATGGGGAAAAAGGGGGAAAGATAAAAAAACAATTAATTAACCAAATGTTTTTATTGCATATGGTCAAATCCTAAAGGTTTTTCATGCATATTTAATAAAAAAAAAAAACAATCGTATTTTTATCATGTTTTAAAAATATAGAATGGATATTGTAACTAATTATGATTATCTATTAGGGTTTGGCAAAAATATCAAAAAATTCATAACAATTAATTTGTTTAATTAGTATTCAAAGTGTTAGAATTTAACTATAGACTTTAATATTTTATAGTATAAAATTACACTATAAAGTATAGTGTAAATCCCGGGAAATAAATGTTTGCTTAAATTACAAACTAAATAAAAAAAAAGTGAAGAAAATCATGTACAAATTTAAATAAAACAGGAATTCAAAAACTTTTGGATATAAATTTTCGGATGAAATATTTTGAGATATTATAAATTTAACCTGGAAATACTGAGGGTTGAATTAAATTAAAAAAAATAAACTAGAGTAAAAAGTTGAGGGGTGCAATTATAAGAAATGAAAAGAGGTATAGCTTAATTATAAGAAAAAAAGATGTGGGGGAAAAAATAATAGACTCAAAGGAAATGGAGTCTAAGTACAAATAAGAGACATTATGGGGTATAAATACCCATCCCTTGCCCATTAAAGCCGACAACGTAAAAAAAAAGAGGGAGGGAGTTTTGATGTTGTTCTTGCCAAATCAAGAGAGAAACATCAAAAAACTCAATAACCCATCCAAAATTAAGGGTTTATAGGTAGAATAAATACTTGTAAGCAACGGATTAACAAGAAATTTTGAAGGTAGAGAGAGGAAGGAGGGTCGACTGTCATTAGAAAAAGGGGAGGCAAAAATTTTTGACTAGTTAAGGATCGAGACCTTGATTCTTACCAGGTAAGGAGTTCTAAACAAGGTTCTATAAGTTGTTTCGAATTCGATTACGAATTGATGCTTTAATGTTGAATTTTAAATTAGGGTTCTTAGACTTGAATTGGAGAAATATATTAATTGTTAAAATTAAGTTAATTCATGTGTTGTATGTGACTAGGGGCATGAAATCATGATGATTCATCAAAGAAAATGCATGGGTATTTGAGTTAGGGGTGGCCTGCCATATGAAGAGTAAAGAGGGAAAGGGGGAAATTATGGTTTTTCTTATTGAATTTATTATAAAATGTTGTTTTTTATGTGAATGTGTGTGTAAATTAAATGAAATTAGCATGAAATGAATTAGGAAACTCTTGGTTCCTTAATGCCATGCTTCCGGCCAGTTATGTATCGAAGGGGGAGGATGTTTAATTTGACATATTTAGCTTGATGATGTGTGTTTAATTGTGTCAAAATGAGAAAAAATACATGTTGAAATATCAAGGATTGTGTTTAGAAGCATATTGTTCGGAAAGTTAGTAAAATCGATAAAAATGTTCTATTTTGATGTCTAGAGGGAAGATTGAAATAAATAGAGTAAATCGGCTTTTAAAATATATTTTTGACACTCTTATATATTATGTTATATGGATAGGGATTGAGATAAAAGAGAAAAAGTTGAATTATGGATGTTGTGGAAAGGTTGACGAATCTAGACAGATTCATCTCCTGCCTTTCAGAGAGAATTTGAGTAGGAGGATGAGGGAATTAGGATCGGGTTCCTTCATAGGAATTGTAGTTTTGGATGTTGACTAACTAAAAAAATTGGTCTTACTTAATTTGGAGCTATATAACTCCAGTTATGAATCATCAACCGAGATTGTGTCATGACAAACCCTATAGGGTAATAGGTCTATTCGTTGATGAGTAATTTCGAGTGTCTTGGGGGAAGAATTGAGTTCTCCTTCCTTTAGAGGACTTGTAGCCAAGTTCTCATGTCTTAACTTACCAACGAGATCAATCTCGCTTGAAACGAAGTCCTAGAGCTTTAGATATAGTTAGAAATTTGAGGAGAGGTTGATATGCGACCTCTGTTGGCAGATTCAAAAAGTTGCTAAAATGACTATCTAGACGCGTTAAGGGTGAAAATTGGATCCTTTCCCTCAGGAAACATGTGATATTACATCTTAGCTTCCAAAAGAAATGAGTCATATTAAAAATGGAAACTTGTAATGATAACTATGGTCGGACAAAGAATGACAATATTAATGAGAGAAAAAAAAGTAAAATATAAAGAAAGGAATAATTGAAAAAAAAAAACCCATATTGGCTATTAATATGGTTATTATGAAATGTATCCTTAAATAAGGATAATTTATGAGATATACATGTGATTACAGGAGGGACCATAGGCATGGTACAGTAGCAGCAACAGGGGAGCACGAAAAGAGTTTCTACTGCAGGTAGGTGATCCGCACCTATGCTTTCTAATTAAATTTCATGATTTAATATGTTATTGATGTAAAATATGAATTAGCAAATGTTAGGTATCATATGAAAGAATGAAAGTTTGCATCATTATGTTGTTATTTCGGATAGTATTCCAAATGTATTTGTGTTCAAGGTGAATGATATTTAGTGTGAATTACCAAGCAATGGAAGTATCGCTGACATAGAAAATATGAGAAGTGTGATATGTGGCATGAACTAGCATACATTTAGTGTATGTTAGGATCTCGGGTAAGAGAATTACCATGTAACGATGTTTATGGCGCGTGGACTAGCATACATTTAGTGTATATTAGGATCCCGAGTAAGGGGATCACCATGTATCAATGCCTATAGGGCATCGACTAGCATATATTTAGTGTATGTTAGGATCTCGGGTAAGGGGATCACCATGATCGACTAACATACATTTAGTGTATGTTAAGATCCTGGGTAAGGGGATCGTCATGCATCGATGCTTACAGGGTGATGATGATACCGGTGTAATTGGTATCGGTAATGTGTTAGGCGGAAATAGTTGTGGTTGATTTTATGAAATTTTGAATAGAAGTTAAAAATGAAAGGTGAAACAGTTTTAGTAGTTGAATGAGAAAGTCTCAATGAAAAACAAAAAGGGAGAAGTAAATAGAATATGAATACATGTTTTTTTTTAATTGTTGGATATTTATGTTACTATATTTATTATGGTATTCATGTTTTCAATAATGTGTATTTTCTTTCAGGACCATCGCATGTACGATAGGAGTAGATCCTAGCTTTTGCTCACTTTTTGTTATCTAGTTATAGGGAGTATAACCTTGTATTTTGTAATATTAAAACATTTATATAACTTAATTTGTATAATTACTATTTAAACTTGAATAGATGAACTTAACTATGTAATTCATACAATCATGTTCCATGTATGCATGTATATCTCATTTATTCCTCTATAATGATAATTGTTGTTCAATATATGTTATAAATATTATGGTTGTGATGATGATGATGATGATGATGATGATGATGATGATGATGATGATGATGATGATGTTTGTGGGATTGAGACTCATGACAATTGGGTCATGATTGAGTCATGAAATGTGAGATATTAGAAGTGTAAACATATTATATGTCGATAACAAGTTATATTTCGGTAGATTTTTATATGAAAACTATAAAAAAAAATACCATGTTTTCCATTTGATATATGATTGGTGTTTTATTCCGTATAAAGGGATGTTACATATACCCTCATGTATACAAAATAAAAAATAAATATGATGCTAAAAATTAGGTTTTAGAACGGTTAGGATTTAACCCGATAAGTTAGAATCTTCCTCATGAAGAGAGATTGCCTTGAACGTTAGATAAGACCAACGAATAGAAACGCAGTTAAGAATAACAATCAATCAACAATGTAGTTTATCTTAGGTAGGGTGCACTGGGGGTGATGCATCTCCCCCCTGCACAACTAGTTCTCTTACCTAAACTCTCACAGACCATAGATTTTCTAGTGACTATAATACCAAGTGGTGACTCTTTCAAATCATAACTATATGATTAAGCCCAAAACACCCTTCAATCTAGGAGGCGGCTCCACCATTCGATGTCGTGCACACCACGACAAGACAATGACTCCACTAAGGACTTGTCTTGTTGGACTAAACTTTATATATTTGATTGTTTGCCTGTTTATTTTTATTGGCCTGTATCATTTAATTTTAGCATGCATTTGTTTTACATACTGCTCATGCATAAACATATCGGGTATGAATTAATGCCTTCATGCATTTTAATTTTGAGAATAAACCAATTTGAGGTTAGGTGAGGAATAACGATCTGCCTCATGATTTTTAGTCGGAGTTCAGATTCGTAAAATATCCAACTATAAACTAAATATTTACTTGGTAATGACAGTCATATTATGCTCCAACCATTCTTTGGAACTCTTATATTGCATATTGCATTCATGAAAGGTAGTCACTGGACTACCTAGGCAAATCATAGATCTTTTTTAGACTATGTAATAAACCTATGATTAGACTATGTAATAAGCCCATCCTTCATGGCTTAGGATCTGCCCTTGGAATATGAATAAACCAAATCAATAAACTCACCAAAATATCATGACTTTTTCTTAGTACAGGGAAGAATCTAAGATAATATAACTAACTAGAGGGAATCACCTAGGACCAAGATTAAGAAATTACCACACATAAAAACTATTTTTTTTTTTTTTTGAATAAAAATAGCTCAAACCTATTTTTTGTTTGTACTCTCAATATGTATGAGATTTAATCAAAATGAAGACCACGGATTTTTACCTATATACAATGAAGAAGTCATGAATTAGCTAACAAGTTAACCCAGATTATTTACAAAATAGATTAAAAAAAAAAGTTTTTATTAATAAAAAAATATATATTATTTTAACTTCTATAAAATCAAGACTTAAAAATACAATTATATATAAAATTCAGTGAAAAAGGGCTAAAAAATCTCGGAGGATTAATTATCCTGCTAGAATACCAAAGCCAAGATACAAAACACAGGCAAGGACCTCTATTAGCTCAGTGTTTGCCCCTTTGTTTTGTTATTTCTTCTGATTAATAGTAATTCTATTCAAAATACAACTTGAAGCAGCAAATGCCCAAAAAGGATTCGGTTATCATTATGATTCACTCACCTAATGTCATAAAAACAAAAACTGGCGAACAAAAAACTCGACACAGGAGAAAATATCATAAAGCATCATCATGAACAGCCACCAGACTCGTTTAGGCGAAAAGAGAAACCATGGCCTCTTAGCAGGCAGAGGAAATCCAGTCATTTGTCAGCATAGCAACGTTGACTTGACTGCGATAGAAAATTTAATCAAATCGGTGCCACCTTGACCAGGATTATAAATTAATCCGTGCGATGCCTACAGCAAATAAAATTAAAAAACCAGTCAATACCCAGGCAGGCCGAAAAAGAGTCGAGTATCTACACTTGCTGCAACATAAAATACAAGAAATTTGACCTGTGTCAATTGTTACATCAATCATCCAGGTAATAATATGACCCGGCAGTTTTCTGCTCCCTGTCCTTGGTCGAGTCCAATTTGTTGATTCTTGGCCGGAAATTAGTGGGGTCTCGTCTAAATGTGATATCCAGATGCTGCATCAAAGTAAGAGAAGAGTGAATGGGAGAGAGATGAAAGCATGCCTAAAAGAATATAGATGTGTCAAATATAGGACAATACAGATTACTCAAGCAACTGTGAACTGTTCAGGTAAGCTTGGTTTGATTTCATCTAAATCATAACTGGTAAGAATAGAAACAGGCACCACACTAGAAGACATCATAAATGGATCATTATGGATTTATAACTGAATCTACAATGACTTGGTCTCTTCATTAATGTTTTCATCTTTCTTTACCTTTTGTCTGCTTAATGCATGAAGAATAGGGATGAGAATACTGGACTTACAGACAAGAAGAGATTCATCCCAGTCAACAATGACTGAGGAGAATTTGCTGTACAATCCACAGAAGGCTGTCCCTCGTACACAATAACTCTATCAGCCAGGTATGTTGCCATTATAAAATCATGCTCCACCACAAATGCAGTCTTCTTTGCATGTAGGATAAACCTCTTGATGACTTTTGAAGCAACAATACGCTGCTCAGAATCAAGATACGCACTTGGTTCATCTATCAAATAAATGTCTGCTGGCTACATCAAGAAAACCACACACCAGACCATATTTAGCAACCTTAAATATATTAAAATGCAATCTTGAAGAATGCTGAATAGCAAGCCATTCAATCCAAGATGTCCAACTGAAGGGACTAAATTGCCTGATATAGTAAGGTAAAACAGAGGAAGAAAGCAATAAACACATCATTAATCATCAACGTATTGTCAAGGCATTTTGACTGACATAAATTTTGAACACATTAACCTCTCAAAAATCAGAATCTATAAAACCACTATTTAACAAACTTGTGCACTACATGTAAAAACTCTATCATGTCACAGGACTGCTCAACACATGAAACAGAGGGGTTAAAAAACAAAAGGATACTTTAAGAGAACAGCATCATGAATTAAAGCATAAACAAAACAAATTCAAAAGTCTTATTTTCATTCACGGATATAAATGATAAGTAGACCTGATAAAATTTCTTTACCTTTCCAAGGCATAGACATAATGCAACTCTTTGCAACTCTCCACCAGATAGATTTACAACTTCTTGATCCATCAGTTGCTCAATAAGAAGTGGTTTCATGACATCTGAAACAAACTGAGGATGCATATACGAATCACGTATCTTTGAATGCAGTAACTGTCTGACACTGTGTTGAAACTTGGGGCTTATCTTCTGGGGTTTGTAAGAAACATTGAACTCAGGTATCTCAGATTCAGAATCTTCTATAGTATCAGGTTTCAGCAAACCAGCCTGCATGTTTTGCCAACAAAATAATTTATTAAACACGCAGAAGATCATGTTGTAGATAGAGAAAGGGAGATTAATGAGTGGAGAGAATACCAGCATGCGGATAAATGTTGTCTTCCCTGTCCCATTCTCACCAAGCATTACTACAATCTGAGAGTCAGTAAATTCACCCTCAACGACACTAAGCTTGAAATTGCCCTGAGTTTTACTCATGGTTGGGTATTTGTATCGTGCATATGTTTGAATCTCCTCAGCATTATCCTGTGGAGTCTCAGCAACCTGGGAAAAGCAACAACAAAAAAATTAATGACAGAAAAATAATACAATGAAGGGAAGTAAATGTGTAGAGGATTTAAAATACCTTGAAGGTTAAAGATTCATCCCGGAATCTTAGGTTTTCTGTAGGAACAAACCCAGACAAAAATATATTGATACCTTCTCTCACAGAAAAGGGAAGGGTTACTACTCCATACGCACCCGGTTTCCCGTACAAGCAGCAAATGAAGTCAGATAAATAGTCCAGGACACTAAGATCATGCTCCACCACAATAACATAGCTGAAGTGAAAGCACAGTCTTAATAACCTAAATCCTCAGTACAAAGTGCAACGCAAAGCTAACAACAAGAAAAGAATGGAGTCAAACCTGTTGGCCCTGAGCAAAGATCGGATAACTTGGGCAGCTTTAAGCCTCTGCTTGACATCAAGATAACTTGAAGGTTCATCAAACATATATATCTCTGCATTCTGTATTGCAACAACAGCAATAGCAAATCTTTGGAGCTCTCCACCTGATAAATCCCCCACATTACGATCTATAACCTGGTTCAGATCAAGATCACGACAAAGTTCTGCCTTCCTGTGGCTCTCATCTTTTTGGTCAAGCACTTGCCCGACATTGCCTTGAACTGCTCTTGGAATGTGGTCAACATATTGAGGCTTTATGATGGCCTAGGTATGAAACAAGAATGATTTTAGTAGGAAGACACAAAAAGTAAACTAAAGGCAAGTATATCAAAGAAGAGGCATGACAAAAACAATCAGGATGTGAAAACAAAAGTATAAACCTGAACATGATTTTTCATGTTGATTTTACATCATAACCCGTCAAATACATTCTTTAAGAAAACATCATTTCATGATTGTTTCCATAAAACATTTTTTCAAATATGAGGGTTGGTTATTCCCAAAGGGTAGTGATTGCATGGTAAAGAATAAATTATGGCATGCGCAAGCTTACATGACATATTGCATACAAATCAAATTGTGATCAAGCTATCACATTAAAAGCGTGATTGTTTTTGCGTTTCAAAAGCAATTTTGAAAAAATTTAAATTTTTTTTTCTTTGCTTCAATTTTTATTTTTTTTTTTGTATTTTCCAATTGTTTTGATGTGCTGATATCAAAAATAATTTTTAAGAAATAAAAAAAATATTATTTTAATACATTTCCAAGTAAAAAGCAACCGCCGCCACATGAATCTATGACAATCCCATCTTACAGGTCTATACAGCACCTTAGTGAATGAATCCTAACAGCACAGTTATCTGAATGATATCATCAGACTTAATTACAAGCATTCAGGAAAAAGTGGTCCACAGACAAGATAGGTCAAAGGAAACAGTACCATGGCTCCTACTTTAGTGTGGGACACAGACATTATTCTTTCACAATAGGGAGTAATATATCTAGCAGTAATACAGAGTTTTAAGTGCAGTTGAGCAGTGCCCAAACAGAAAGGTTACCTTCAAATTATCCTCTAGGATACGGGTAAAGTAATTCTGAAGCTCAGATCCTCGAAAGTAAGTCAGAATTTCCTGCCAATCAGGAGGGTTCTGCAAAGAAAAATAAAAAAAGTAACTAACACAAATGCATCGTCATAGGGTAGAAATAAGAACAAGGATACAAAATGGGCTGCTTATTACATTGAAACGACCCAAATTAGGTTTCAGTTTTCCAGCTAGAACTTTGAGAGCAGTGGACTTGCCAATGCCGTTTGTTCCAACCAAGCCAAGAACTTGCCCAGGCCTCGGAACTGGTAGCCTGCAAATGCATCATTTTTTTTTTGTTTTTTATTTTTCACTAGAAAAGCATTTCATTAAGCAGGTAAAAAAGGCAGCCAGCCAACCTGTGCAACTTAAAGGTATTGGGGCCATAACGATGGGTGGTGTCTTTATCCAAATCCTTAGGCAAGTTAATGATCTGAATTGCTTCAAATGGGCATTTCTGCATCAGAAGATAAATAATCCCCTAATAAGCAAGCTAAGCATAGATACCACATCCGATAAAATATCAAAAACAACAACAGTAATTATTGAATTCCAAAAGAGAACAGTATAAGCTTGCCTTGACACAGATACCACATCCAATGCACAACTCCTCCGAAATAAAAGCTATCTTCGAAATAGGAGTCACCTCTATACACAGTTTCCCTACGATTTGTAATATGTAATTAGAGCATTACTTATTTATACTTAATCATAATTCCACAGCAACAGCAGCAGTAGGAGTAGTAGTAGTAGTAGTAGTAATAATATTATTTGCTCTCAAACAAAACCTAATGCTCCAAATTGAAAATAAGAAAGCTTTCTAAGCTGCAATCACGGGCTAAATAAAACAGATTCGCCAAATCGAGGTGAATAATGAGGAGAATGAGAATTAAAATAAGAACAAATTGTGAATCAATTAATTAAAGAAGACAACAAGAAGAATTAAACAAAGAAAAAAAGGAAAAATACCAGTTTTAACAACGGGGCAGCTCTTCTTGCACTCTTGACGGCACTTCTTAGGCTTGCATCTATCAGAGGTTACTATGGCTATACGCGTCAATCGATCTGCCATCTCTCCCTCTTCTCTTTTTTTTTTATTTAAGTTGATACTACACGCAAACTAGGAAGAAGAAGGAGATGATAAGCGATCTAATGACTATTTACGAAGGAGAAGAAAACAGAAATAAATTAAAATTATTACCAGTTGAAGAGAGGGTGGATCCGAAGAAGACAAGGAGAAGCTACGCTACGCGTGGTGGGAACGCCCTTTCGACTCAAGTCCTCCCCCCTCTACTGTATCCCAGCGAAAACGCCTACCGAAAACCTAAAACAATAAAAATTAATAATAAAAAGGTCCTACGCTCTACTAGCTTGTTTTCGGTTGTTTATATACCTTTGAAGTTTTGAACCACCGTCTTCTTTCACTTTTCGCTAATTATCTCATGGTTATCAAACCCGGCTTGGGTTCACCCGGCCAAAAGACGGGTTCTGGATTACACGAGTTGACCTGAATTATCTTGAGTCAACCTGAAAAAATTAAAAAAGTATTTGAAATTTTAATATTTTATATGAAAAAATTAAGAAGTAATATATGTGAATATAGACTATACATGTTGTAAAAAATAAAGTTTAAAAAATTATTTTAAAATATTTTTTTATCCACGTTGAAAAGATATTATCTTATTCTTTTAAGTTGAAGTATTTAAATCAAAAAGGTTTTTTCTTCCACATTAAAAAAACATAATTTTTTTCTTGTGAACATAAAGTATATATACTAAAGGATTTCAAATTCCATATTGAAAAAATAAAACATTGGTGAACTCTGAAATGGGTTAGTAACCAACTGAAAAATATGAAAAAAAAAATGGGTCTCTGCTAGGAAAAAAACACTTTTGATTAAAAAAAGGGTCTCTATCAGGTTTTGCTAGATCACTTGGGTTCCGGATTGAACCGGCAAGTCGATCGGTTTTTTCTGGGCTAATTGCATGCCCCAATTTTCAATAAAACAGACCTGATCAAGGTCCTGAGTCACCCGAGTTCCGAGACCCGTCAAGTGAGACGGGGTCAGATAACTATGAATTATCTATTACTGGTGTTCAAAAAACATATCAAAGTTAAAGTTAGATAATATTATATTAGTGGTTTTTTTGTGATCAAGCTATGTTTAAAAAAATGAATTTTTTATTTTGTAAATTAATTTTTTTATGTTTTTAGATCGTTTTGATATGTTGGTATCGTAAATAAATTTTAAAAAATTAAAAAAATATTATTTCAATATATTTTTTAAAAAAAACATTTTGAAAAGAAACTGTTACTATAATATTAAACACTACCATATAATAATTAGTAAAAAAGTCTAGGAAACTAATATTATAAGTTGGATGATGACTCAGAATTTTTAAAACTTGGTTAATTTGACTCTACTGGTATATATTTGTTGTTATATATTTTTTCTTTCCATCAATTAATTTTTTTGTTTTAATCTATTGATTCAATTAATGTATTAAACCTAAATTATTTATTATAACTTATAACAAGTTTTGAGCTAATATATTGAGCTCAAATCTTAGTTTTAATTAAAAATTAGTCATATAAACTCAATTCGTGAATATCTATAATATTCACAAAAATCTCAGCCGAATTTGATATATCCAACTTATTCAAATAAAAAAAACTGAATGAGTCATATTTATAATTTATAAAATATTAAAAATTAAATTAAATATAATTATAGATTTAAACCTAACCCAACTATATTCATAAATACCCTTAATTCATTTCTAATCACTAACTAGTGACTTTCTTCTATTTTATTACTTTTTTTACCATATTCTTCTCCTTATCAATTAACAAATAAACTAAAACAGAATGGATTTCCAGTGTATACTGCACTGTCCATTTATTGCAGAGATGCCATTGTCGAGATTTTTGCTTAATTTTCATGCCTTTGTTTTATCCCACATTCTCTATTCACGAGTCGAGCTTCTTTTTTTCTTTTTCTTTTCTTTATTGACATTAGAAAGCACTAATTAATTAACAAAATACTAAAAGAGATCACATACAGTGCAGATTATGTGTAACCTCACAAAATAGTATTATTATTTATTTTAATAGATTTTTTTTATTTTTGATTTGATATTTGAATTATTTTTCTTTTTTATTTTTACTTAAGAATTAAATTTATAATTTGTTTTGAATTATTTTTTATAGAGTTATCCTAACTTTATAACTCGGGAAGCACGTTTAGCTTAATTGACTCTCTTTTTTTTCATAATTTTATCATTCTATATTTTATTGATTGAGAATTATATTTTTTTTATTAGGTTATCTCGGTTTCATGACCCGAGTCACGAGTTTAACGGGTTAACCTGAATTAACTCAAGTCATGTTTTTTAGTCATTTTTTTAAAAAAAATTCAATGTTAGGTTAATTAAGAATTACGCTTCTTAATTTATTTTAAGTTGCTTTATATTGGGCTATCTCATGGCCGAAACCTCGAGTTTGGTAAGTTAACTAGGGTTATTTTTTTAGTTTGTTTTTTATGAGGTTATCCCGGTCTCATGACCTGGTTTGCACATTAACACGGGGCGACTTGAGTTATTTTTTGTGTCTTTTTTTTATTGAATGTTTTTATTTCAATTTCTTGCTTCAACATTGGATTTATTGGAAATTGAGTTTTATAATTTGTTTTAATTTGCTTTCTATAGGGTTATCTCATTCTCATAACCCGAGTAGCGAGTTTGAGTGGTTAACCCTGATTGACTCGGGTTGTTTTTTTAATTTTTTCAATATCATTCTTCAACATTAGGTTGATTAGAAATCAAACTTTATAATTTGTTTGAGTTGTTTTTTTGTAAGTTTATCATGGTTTCAGAAATAGGGTTGTGAATTTGCCAGATTAATCTAGGTTAACCTGAATTGATCCAGAATATTGTTGTTTCAATATTTTTTAGAAAAAGATGTCATTTGGAATTTTTTAGTCAAATTATATTTTTACCAACCATTTATATTTTCTTTAAACTTGTTAAGTTAGCCTGAAATATATCAAATTAATTTTTATATAGTTTAATTTTTTTTAAAAAAACATTAATAATGTTTTGATATTTTTTAAAACATTCAAATTTCATTTTTTTATTTTATTTTACTTGGAGTGAAGCTCGAACTAATAATATAGTATTATCTGCTGTAAATATCGGAGAATTCAGTCACTTCTGGGTATTTCCATCTTGACCTAGTCTTTTCTGTTTTGAGGGACATGGCTAATTTGATGCCCACATCTCTCTCTCTCTCTCTCACCTTTCATATGCATCTTTCATATCACCTTTTGTTTTTTCTATAGAAAACAAACGGAAGCTTGGGCCAGATTTTTGTTGCTAGTTTCCAAATCTCTCTTCTTCTTTTTTCTTACAGGTACAGTGACTGGGGGAAGTTAATACCAATCATCTCTTCATGAAAGGTTAAGTTAGTCTCTTTGGAGTTATTGATTTAGGTTTTTTTTTTTTGTTTTTTTACTTGATGTCATTCACTCTCGCTTTTTTCACCTCTAAATATCTTTCTTTGACTGGATATTTGGTATGTTTTTCTTAACTGATATTTTTTTTTTGTTTTTCTTTCAATATTGTTTTATTTTTATTTCTTCTATTCTTCTTTGAGCTTGGTGTTCAACAATGCTAGGTTTGATGCCTTTATATATACAGCAACTGGAGAATTTTGCATGCTTCTAATTAAGCTTTGGCAATTTACTCTCACTTTTTTCATCTCTGCATATCTTCTCTTTTGCCCTCCTTCATCCTTTTTCTTTGGTACCATCCTTCATTCCCATGGCATGTAAGAACACTCCAATCCACCATTAATGTCGCCGAGCCTAGATCTCATCCTTGTTTACCTTGAACCCACTCCTCTACAAGAAAACCTTGAATTCCCATTTCAGAGAAGGGCTAAAGTCTAATTTACCTTAAGTGGTAAAGAATCAAAAGAGGTCACATGGGAGATGAAAAGGATGCAAGGAGAGTGCCTTGCTCTCGCTTCAGTGATGATGAAGATTGTGATGCTGGCGGAGATGCTTCTACGATGGATTAGAGAATATGAGAAAACCTAAAAATGTATATTCTTTTATGGTTTTTATTTTGTTTATTGGGTTTGATTGCTAGCATTTATGTGTAGTTTTAGTTCTTGATGTGTTGTAGATTTTTTTTCAGATTTTCCTCTGTTTCTTCTTTTGTGGGATTTGATTCCTTTTGTTTAGTTGTTGTTTATATGTAATTGTCTGGAATAAATGCAGAGAAGAGAGGATTTGTTGAAGATTACAGGCCAATTTGTTGAGAATAATTAATTGTTAATATGTTTGAGCTTCTTTTTTTTTTCCTTGCTGTTTCAAGTTCTTAGGGACAGATTTTGTGCTTCTCTTTAATTGTTGTTGTCCATGGTATATTACGTTATTTTCTATTTTTAATTATGTTTTTTTTATAGATTAGAACTCTTTATTTTTCCTTTTTAAAGCAATCAATTTATACTTCTTGAATTTGTAAAAATTGTTGAAACAAGTGTCATAATTCAATTTTGATTGTATCTCAAAAATTATTTTATGAAAATATATTTTATTCAAGAATTCAAAAAAATAAAAAATAAAAAATTTAAAATCCTAAAATATTTTCAAGACATGAGAAAATAAGCCTTTAAGCTGCAATAAATTAAGATGTAAGAAAAATAGCTAGATTGAGGTTTTTAACAAGAAGGGGAGAAAAATATAAGTAAAATAAAGTTTAAGGTTAAAATTAAGTATAAGGACTTAATTAAACTTTTAATAGGTTTAATTGATTTAATTAAGAATTTAATTGAAATAAAATTAAGTCTAAAAGTCAATTTGGGCTCAAAACTGAAAGAATTAATTAAGTTCAAAGACTTCATTAAATTTTCAATGGTTTTTAAGGATTCAATCAATGACCTAAATGAAAAAAAAAAAGTTTGAATGTCTAATTCAGATCAATTTACAAAAATTGAAAGATTAGGGACATAATTAAAACTTTGGGATGTCAAATTGATGTAATCAGGGTTTCAATTGTAATAAATTTCAAGTTTAAAGGTTAATTAAGGGCCAAATTAAAAAAATTCAAGACCAAGAACCCTTCTAGAAAAAGCAAGCAACATTGGGAGCTATACCGAACTTTTTCAAGGACTAGATTAAAACAAAATCAAAGTTTAAAGCTTAATTGGGGATTAAATTGAACAAACTGAAAACTAAGAGCTACTTTATTAAAGGCGCTAGACTTGAAGGATCCCAATTATATAAAATTAGTCAATCTTCGAAGCAATGAATATAGAGTTCTGGACCTCCAAATCGAGTGTGGTTTGTTTTTAAGGGTACATATGCGTCCCCACTACATGGTTCAGGTAGATCAAGAGTACGATTATCTCTTAATTTTCATGATGACCTTGTCAAAGTATAATATTCAGCCAAGAAGAAGAAAAACTCCCTTGATTGACTAACTTCATGGTTGCCTTCTCTTAATCAAATTGAACCCACAAGACGACAAAATGAACCAAAACCCATTTTTCTAAGGAGGTTAGGAAAGGATGGGCATGAATCTTCCCTAAGTCACCTATTTTTGTGTAAAACCATCTTGGTTTTGCAACGACGTGTTTTGGATTTGAATATAAAAGAGTAGTTGCTTTTTAAGGAAAAGGCCTATTGGAAAAGAAAAGGTAGGGAAAAAAAAAGGAAATGCCTAAAAAGTTGGAAAGGGAATCCTATAATTGATTTAAGAGAGAAACTAGAGGATTAATGTACCAAATTGTGAGAGATGTAGAATCTAGACTAGTTAGGGATGGTTAGTTATGACATGATTTAATGTGTATGTGTGTGTTTTGTTTTGTTTTGTTTGAAGTTTGGTTGAATGATTAAATTTGTTCATTGAAGTCTTAAATGTTAGTATATAGTAATGTTTTATATGCTTTGATGTTAAGATGATCATTTTTGAAGTTATGAAAATGTGTTTAAGTTTTGAAGTTGCTATGGTTTAAGTTGTTTTAAAATAATTTGATGTGTTTGTTAAAGTTGTGTGTATGTTGTTTAAGCATCAAAATATTGAATTTATCTAATAGAATAATGTTTTTTTATCTAAGAAAATGTTATTTTTGCTCACTGTTTTACTTGACCTTGCTTATTGTTTTTGCTATTGATTTTTGTTTCTTATTTGTTTTGATGATTCAAGCAGGTTGTATTAAGAATGCTTAAGCTTTGTTTGCAAGGTTTGGTTGTTATTCTCATAGTTATTAAACCCGGACCGGCCTGACGAGTCAACCTGGGGGCTGGACCGGTCCGGGTTTGTCAAAAGACCGGTCAGTGCAATGACTCGATCAAACCCGGTCGACCCGAACGAGACCCGGTGTTTTTTTTTTTTCAAATGTGAGATTTGAAACCTATTAGTATATATACTCTATGTTTCCAAGAAAAAAATTATGTTTTTTCAATATGGGGATAAAAAACTTTTTGGTTTAAATACTTCAACTTAAAAGGATAACATAATATCTTTTTAATATGGGATTTGAAACCCATTAGTATATATACTCTATGTTCCCAAGAAAAAAGTTATCTTTTTTTCAATGTGGGATTTGAAACACATTAGTATATATACTCTATGTTCACAAGAAAAAAACTATGTTTTTTCAATGTGGGATTTGAAACATTGATTTGAAACTCATTAGTATATTTACTCTATGTTCCCAAGAAAAAAGTTATGTTTTTTCAATGTGGAATTTGAAATCTATTAGTATATATACTCTATATTCAGAAGAAAAAAACTATATTTTTTTCAATGTGGGATAAGAAACTTTTTTGGTTTAAATACTTTAACTTAAAAGCTTAACATAATATCTTTTTAATATGGGATAAAAAACTTTTTAAAATATTCTTTTAAACTTCATTATTTACAATATGTATAGCCTATATTTACATGGATTTTTTCTTAATTTTTTCATATAAAATATTAAAACTTTAATTATTATTTTAATTTATCCGGGTTGATCCGGGTTGACCCATGAAACCCGAGATCCGCCCCCTTGGCCGGGTCAACCCCCGGACCGAGTTTAATAAATATGGTTATTCTGGGTTATATTGCATTTTTTCTAGGTTTAAGTTCTGTTGTTGGATTTCTAGGTTTACTAAACTTTTTTAGGATGATGTTCTTACCATGAACTTTGCCTTAGGTCTTTGATATGAGTATCATTTTAGTCGATTGTTGGTTCTTACATGTGCGCGCATACTTATTGGTTTTTAATTTGAGGTTTTTATCGCTTAAAAAATTATTTTTTATGGCTTTTGATATTTGTTTCCGTCTTTTCGTCTTTTGGATAAAATCAAATAATCGTGGTTTTTGTTGGATTATTGTGATGATCTAGCTCCAAAATCTTGTTTGAATGATGTTCGTGTGTGACTTTGTGCCTTTAATTTTGCATAATCTGGTCTGAAATTGAATTTATATTTTTTGGGTGTATTTCTTGTCGTTCTCTGTGCTCTTCATCAAATTCAAGAAAAAAAACTTGTTTGATCTTCAGTGTTTCTAGACCTTGTTTATGGGTTTGGGTCTTCGGGTTAGGATACCCAACCCATCTTTTTAATAAGGCAGTGTTTGATGAATTTGGTTTTTACCAAAGGAAAAATGCATTTCTTTTTGTTCTTAAGACGTGTTTGCCAAACACGACATTAAGATATTTTTTTAGCCTTTGATTTTTAGTTAATGACGTGCTCAACGAACATACCCTATTGTTTTTCAGCAATGTTTATTTTCTTATTTTTTGTGTTTTTATCAAATAGCCCTAAATAATTTCTAAAAGACCTTGAAAAAATTCAATGAACATTTTAAAATTATTTTTGGGTGCCTTGTGTATTTTCCAACCATTTTATTTAATATTTAGGCGGTAGACTTGTATTATAAAATCTTGACTTGATATTAAATATACTTGCTTTTCTTTAAAAATTTCAGAAAATTACAATCAAAATTTGCTTATTCAAAGAAAAATACAAAAAATGTGTTTTTATCTATACGCATATGGCTAAGCTTCTCAAAAATAAAAATAAAATCATATTTGTATAAATAATAATAATAAAAAACACGAGGCTTGATTTAGCATCTTTAAATACAAAAATTCAAGAAAAATAGTTTTGTTGATATATGTGCATGAATTGTTTTATTTAATAACCAATTTATGAAATCCTTGAGAACTTGGCCTATATTTTAAAATTATCAAAAAAATTATTTTATTTGTTCGAATATCAAAGATTGTATACTTACATGTAAGATGTATTTCCGATATTAAAAGAAAAATGCAAAAAATATGTTTTGATATTATAATGGTTAGGTTCTAACCTAATAAGAAAATTCAAGAAAAATAGTTTTGTTGATATATTTGCATGAATTTTTTTATTTAATAACCAATTTATGAAATCCTTGAAAACTTGGCCTATATTTTAAAATTACCAAAAAATTTATTTTATTTGTTCAAATATCAAGGATTATAGACGTATATGTAAGATGTATTCCTGATATTAAAAGAAAAATGTAAAAAATATGTTTTGACATTATAATGGTTAAGTTCTAACCTGATAAGATAAAGACTTCCTTACCAATGAGAACTTGTCTTAAACCTTAGATAGACCAATGATTATAAAACACAATAATACCTTATATCAGACAAACAAACAAATAATGTAACTTACCTTAGGTAAAGTGTATTAGGAGTGACACGTCTCTATACACAATCAATCCCCTTATCTAAACTCTAAGATTAGTTAGGGTTCTTAGTAATCAAAATATTAGGTAGCGACTTCAATCCTTTTCTTTATATATATAAGAAACAAGAATTCCTTGTTCTTTCTACCCATCACCATGAAAATCCTGACCTGGAAAGACGATCGCAACGACGCCGCACACATTTGACAACAAGAGCTTTGAAAAATGAATGAATACTATAAGTAATGGAATGCTAGGAGTTCATTATGGAAAGCAATTAAATAATAGGTTACTTTTGATTCAATTTCTATTATTGCTTTCCTTTCTTTTTTAACTGAACAATTTTGATTCGATTTTATGCTTGCTTATATGGAAAGACAATTGAAGTAGAAGAAGCACATTATATGGTTACTCACTATAATCAAGTTCATTAATCACTTATTTGATTGAATTTGTTGTTACCCAATTTTTGACCCACCTTTTTAATAAAATTTTCAAAAAATCCAAAAATAGTGAAAGACAACGAAAATCCAAAAAATACATTTTTTTTAAATATATTTGCATCGTTTTTAGCATTTTCAGCATCGTCTCAAAAAGAATTTAAATTTTCAAAGGTCTTTAAAGCACGTTCGACTTTTAACACGTCATTTTTAAAATCAATGATTTTTCTTATTCGAGTCAATGTTGATAAGAAAAATCCAAAAAAATAAGGAAAATCAAATTTTTTTAAAAAAACAAGAAGTTGAGGGACCAAGTTTGGGGACTTAGCAACATTTTTTTCCTATAAATAGGAGTTTCCAACACATAGAAAAAGGGAGGGGTAATCTTGTACCAAAATTAGAGGGCAACAAAAAAAAAACCCTAAACAACCTAACCCTACCAGCTCCCACTCTAAGGCAGCCACCATTCTCCCTCTTGAAACCAAAGGAGCCGCAGCCCTTCAGAAGCCTGATTTGTTTTCTTTTTTGAAAACAAAGTCGCCGTTCCCCGGGGTCCTTGGTTGTGGCTCTCCCAGAACAAAGCCAAGGACCCCCTGCCATTTCAACTCTCCGTCTTCTCCCCTGCACTCGTAGCAACTCCTCCCTCATCACAAGCTCCTCTTTCCTAGCCTGAGACCTCAGCCACTTCGCTCCCGCATTTCCCCCTACCCAACGCCATTTCCTTCTCCCCCTCCCAGTCGCGATTCACTCTTCTCCTTCCCCCATCTCCCAAAAGCCGGCCATCTCTCTTTCTCCCCTCAGCCAACAAATCTTCCCTCTCAATCGGCTCACCCTTTTCCTTTCCTTCTCTCCCTTCACCAAAAAACAAACCAGAAGCCAATCACCACTCTCCCTCACCAAAGCTGCAAAGAACCCCGGTTAACCCAAGATTCCCATCTTCATCGCCCTCACTCTCCTGATCTGCCACTTACTTCTCCTCTGCCCGTCGCGACCTTCACTCCCTCTGTCTTCTCCAAGCCGCAGCCCCCCTGTGTCTTGGCCTCACCCGAACCAACCTCTCCTTTCTCCACAGACCCGGCCATTATACCTACCTCAGTATCCTGACGCCACACCACAGAGCCTTCCCCCCATATCCTACAACCGGTCTCCAGCAGCAGTCCAAGCACGGAAAAACCCTACGACCACAAGCCATAGTCACCCGGACCTTAGAACCGGCCACCTGAATCAGAGAAGAAGGGGAAACGAAAAGAAAAGGCAGCTGCATAGAGAGAGGCAGATCTGGAAGACAAAAAAAAAGAAAGAAAAAAATTAAAACCAACTGCTTGAGCATTTTCTTTTGTTGTAGGTAACGGTGGTCCTCACCGCCGGTAAGGAAGGGGAGAGGGGAAGAATTTGATCCAGATCCCCCCTGTTTCTGGGTTTTTCTCGTGGCAGCATGTGAACCCATGCGCCGCCAGTAGCGGGGCGCGTAGAGAAGACGCGCTACCACTGTTCATGCAGTCTTAGAAGGCCTTCCCTGCAATTCCTGGATTTTTTAGGGGCTATTTTATAAATCTTAAATTGTTTAATGTAATTTTTGTTTAGTATTAAATTTTTATAATTTGTAGTGTGGATGTAAAAAAGAAAAAAATATAGTGAAAGTGAATGTGTTGTTTGTTTTTTTTATGGATGTTTTTTTTTTGTTTTCATGAGAAAATTTGCAAAGAATAAAAAAGAATTTAATATTTTGATTTGCTCACGATTAAGGATTATGAACTTATACGCAAATCGTATTTCTAATATCCGATGAAAAGATAAAATTTTAAAAACTTCTTTAACACATCAAAGTCACGAAGTAGCTTACCTCAGGTAGGGTGCGTTAGGGGTGCTAATACCTTCCCTAACCACAACCAGTCCCTTACCCTTGAATCTCTGACCAGACCAGTACACTCGAGTTTCCTAGTAACCCTCAATGAAATACTAGGTGGCGACTCCTCAAATGAAATGCACGAACAAAAATCGCCAAACAAACGCCGCATAGGTGACGTGCGACAGAATTAAAAAGTTTGTGTTACTTTATATGAATCTTATAAAAAATACATACTTGAAAAGTGTTGATGTTTCCTAACTTTGCCATTGTTTTACTTTTCTTAACATTTAAGAAGTATGTCTATAATGTTACAAGGTTATATGTAAAAGATATCATTTATTTTTACATCCTTATTGTTGTATTCTATCCCAAACACTGATATGGTTTAAAGGATTTACATTGGTTGTATGCATAAATCTACATATAGATAATGTGTGCATATACAAAATACTCATATTTGTGCATTTTTGTTGTTCGTATGAAGTTTGTAAGTTTTGTGTTATTTGTGCATTTAAACTTCAATTTCTTAATTAAGAAGAACCATTTTTAACTATAAACAGAGTAGTTCTAATATTCTCATACATATCTTCCTTTTATTTATAGTGGACCTAAAACCTGTGGGTTTGTTTATGATTACCAGTAGGTATAAAATAATAATAATAAAAAGACAATATAATCATTTGTTTTAATATTATAAGTCTACTGTTTCTATGTCTGAAACCTGGTGAAATGCTCCTTGGTTTTACCCTAGTAGCTTCACAAGGCCTATAATGTTTTTGGCTAATGCAAGATGAGGTAGGATTTTTATCTTTGCCAATATTTAATGGAAATAGTTTTGAACTTTGGCTTGATAAATAAGTATTTATAAAAGTAAATATGTTGTGGTTGGACAATTCTTATGGGAGGAAAGTCTATCACTTAGCACTTAATTAGTCTATCGGACAATTTTAGGCACCTTTTATAGCCTTTATTGTAGGTTTTGGTATACCGATATGAAACCATATAGTTTGGAGAATTAGGACTTTAAAAACTTTTATGCCTTAAATAACTTACTAGACTATTTTATGAACATTTCAAGGCCTCACGGTAAGACTTCAGATACCGGTGCAAAACCATAAAGTTTATGGAATTAGTGCTTTGGCAAATTTAGTACCTTAAATAGCCTACTAGTCAACTTTAGGCACATTTCGAAGCTTCATGGCCAGCTTCTGCATACCAATATGAAAACCATAAGATTTGAAGAATCGAGCCTTTTGCAATTTTTCTGCCTTGACTAGCCTATCACATATATTGGAGCTTACAAGATATATTGCATACTGGTGTGAAAGTTATAACATTTGTGTAATTAGGGCATCTATAAATTTTGTACATTAACCAACCTACTGGGAAACTTTAAGCACCTATTAGGGTCTCCCAAAATGTTTTCGCATATAAGTACGAAAAAAATATTTTTTGTGAAATTGGTGTTTTTGCAACTTTTATGTTAACTAGCCTAGCGGGCAACTTTACGCACTTTTCTATGCCTCGTGGGATTTGTGTTTTCACAACTTTTGTACCTTAGCTAGCCTATTGAGTAATTTTAGGCATTTTAAGGTCTCATAATGCGTTGTTGCATAGTGCAAAAATCATAAGGTTTGTGGAATTGAAGCTTTTGCAACTTTTATGCATTAACTAGCTTATCAACAACTTTAAACACTTATCAAACCTCACATAATGTTTTTTGCATACTAATGTAAAAACTATATTCTTTGTGAAATTGGTTTTTTTGGCAACTTTTAAAAATGGTTTGTGCAATCAAAGCTTTATAACTTCTAAATAACATGATATTCAATAGAAAAGGATACAACAAAAAAGAGATAGGTGATTATGATAAAAGGTTTCTTTTTTAGCTGCACTTATATATTTTAACATTTAAATAATAATAATTATTGTTATATTATAGGCCTTCCAAACTAAAAAAATTCTAAGCTTAAGCCCTACTTGAAAATTTATTCTACCTTGGTCATTAGGCAAAAGGTTCATGCCTAGGCCTGCTCAAAAGTCAATAAGCCTAGGTTAGTCCATCAGCAACTCAACATGTAGGATTAGGTGGAATAAATATAAAGACAAAAAATAATGTATTGACTCTTACAATTATTAACCCTAATATAAATAAAAAGTTAGTTGAATTCTTGGATAAATAGCAATGTGGATGGTTTGTGAAATAATAAGAAACTAGTATATTCGCCCACACTTCGTTGCGGTTCGGATATTTTTTTTTAACTTAAAAAAAATGTTAAGAGTATGAAGATTTGTTTGGCGGTATCATCAAATCCAATCAAACAGTTCGATCTTAAAACCTGTCAACCTGGGTCCTTGTCTAGCTTGAGTTTCAATTAAACCGTGTGAGAGATGATCCAAAGTTAATTATTTCTTCTCTTGAATGACAGTAAAAACATGACATAACTTTTAAAAAAACTTTAAGACGACAATATATATATATATATATATATATATATATATATATATATATATATATATATATATATATATTGAGCCGATGTTAGATTGGATTGACCTCGATCACCCTACGACTGAGTCGTGGACTTCAATGGGTTTAAATTGTTGTTTTTGTAAATTATTTTTATTGAATTTTGTGATAAAATTAGATGCTTTTAAAAATGAGCATCAACCCTAAAAAAAATATTTATTTGAGATCGTGATGACCCTATAGAAAGTTAAAAATAAATAAATCATGAATTTTATTTCTCAATCAATACAATATTGAAGAAGAGTGAAATAAAAAAAAACAAATAGAAAAATTAAAGGACCAGAAACTAAAAAACAAACATATCAGGTTTGATGAGTAAACCTGTGAATTAGGTAACCTGGGTCAACATGTCAAACCCGCAAACCGGATAATGTACTCCATTGGGATTAATACCTTGTTCTTTTTTTTTTTTTCTAAATCATTGTTTATTTAACTATATGATAACAAAAATAGACGATCACAAAATCAAGCGTCAAACCAATACTAGGGGTGAGCAAAAAAACTGGAAAACCGATTTAACCGAGAAAACCGGAAAAAAATTAACCGAAAAAACGGAACCGGTAAAAAAAACCGATTGAACCGGTTAAAATATTTAGGAAAATGTTCGGTTCGGTTCGGTTTCCAGTTTTGGTGTGCTCGAACCGGCCAACCCAAACCGAACCGAACCGGTTCGGGTTAGGAATGAAAAAAAATATAAACCAAGCGGGTCGCCTCCTCCCATTACTTTCCCTTTCAATAACCCTAGCAAACCATTTATTTGCTTTCCCTTTCACACAGCCGCCCCCCTCCCCTCCAACCCTTTCAATCTTCATTCACACTTCACCCTTCACACTTCACAAACACAGCAGCCCCCTCCAATCACCCTTACTCCCATTAACAGCCGCCCCCTTCCATTAACAACCGCCTCCTCTTCACCAGTCAACGAGCTTAGGCTATTCTCGGACGACCATTCTTCGAATCTCGAAAGAAACTGCCGTGCGTGTGAGGTGGCGAAACTGTTACCACTTCCAGGATCTTCTTCAATCTATTGCTTCTATCAAAGCCGATTACATCGCTCGGGTAATCTTGTCATGTAATTACTGATTTAATTAATTGTTGCTTGTTGATTTTATATTGTTTCTATTTTTCTATTTTAATGTGTTAATTATTTTGAACAATGTAAAAATGAAGGTGGACGAAAGAATACAATTTGGAAAGGAAATTGGAATCGTTGTCCCTATCTCAGATTCTTAGAAGACAATCAATCGCAAACAGTATGTCCTTATTTTTTTTCCCTTCTTTTTTTTCTCACTGGTAGATTGGAATTTGGAACTGCCAAGAAAAGTTTGTATTCGAAGTTAGCTTTTTGAAAATTGACCCCATTATTTACTGTGGCTTAAACTTTGAGATATTGCATGATTATAAATTAGTTTATATGAGTTGAAACTTGAAACATAGTCTGACAAAGATGGATTAGCCGATTGCTGGGAAAATAGTTTTCAAATCTCTTTGAAAAATGTCTGAGTGGTGGGTTGATGCTGCTATATAACAGACCCGATTTGAAGGGAATCTTCGAGATATTGCATGATTATGAATTGGTTTATAGGAATTTGCTGGATTGATTTTTTTTCTTTTTTCTCTTTTTAGAAGGGAATCTAATTCAAATACATTTTTTTCATCTACTTTTTAAGTTTAAATCTTAGAATTAATATCCAAAAAATTTCACCTTTGCTCGCCAAAATATAATTTTAATCTTAATAAAAAACTATATCTTAAAATCTTGTTGGCTTACTGTGTTGCTATCCAACTAAGAAATTGACTCAAGTGGCTTGGTCATATATAGTAGGGACATTCTATTTTAGACATGCAGCTTGTTGCCTTGTTCTACTTTCTTCTATAATCTATTTGAGAAAAATATTGTTTATTTCTTCTAGACACTTTAGTCTTCCAAATTTCAGTAGTAACTAGCAAGCATAGAGGTTATGTATTGGGAAGATGAACTATCTTTTTATTTGCAGTGGCTGTGAAACTCTTTTTCTGTGTGTCTCTGTCTCGTGTGCGTGTGCACATATGCACCTGTAATTCTTGCTTCTCTCCAATTCCTTTTGTTTGCAAGTTATTGTTGCTAGAGTAGGTGCAACTAGTTCTTTCCTCTGCAAGTCGGGTTTGGTAAGATTGATTATAAAGAAAAAGGTATTGGTAATGCACAATTTTGATTTTAGTGCGATGTTAAGTGTGGCTTGATTTATGATAGATAATTATGTTGACAATATTGGGCTTCATGAATGATGATGCCAGTTTATTTCTGATCTTAATAAGCTATACTACTGCTGGATTTGTGCACTTTATTTATATGGCAAATTCTTATTCAAATCTTTGATATTTATCGCTAATGAAACTTCAATCTTGCCTCAGGTTGTCGACCAAGTCAAAATTCCTCCTACGAGTATACAATATTGTTTTATTATAATGTTATTTGTTGTTTTTTCTTTAAGCCCTTTGAAGGCATTGGTTTGTAATTTAAATTAATTTGGATTTTAACTTATTGATGTGTGACTGTGTGTTATTTAAATGTTTTTAAAGCAGGAGAAAAAAATTAGAAAGGTAAAAAATATATTGAACACAAGATTGACAATAACAACTTAATATAAATGAATATTCAGTGGTAAAAAAATTAAATATACTTTGGAATTTTTTAAGAAAATTAGATATTATTAACATCATTTATAAGCCCATCAGAAATCCACTAAAAGCCCATTACGAAGCCCATTAAAAGCCTATTACGAAGCCTATTACGAAGCCCATTACAAAGCCAGAAAAATAACCACAGGTTTTTCCGGTTTTGGACCTAAAAAACCGGACCCAAACCGAACCAAAACCGGTCGGTTTGGACCGGTTCCGGTTCGGTTCGGGTCCCTTTTTTTTGCCTTCCGGTTTGGTTGGTTTTTAAAGGTAAAAACTGAACCGAACCGAAAATGATCACCCCTAACCAATACTGAGATTTTTTTAAGACTATAACCTCTTAGAAAATAAAACGAAACAAATTATGAAACTCAATTCTCAATCAGTTCAATATCGAATGATAAAATTAAAAAAGAGAAAAAAGTTAAACTTGTCATACCCGTCAACAGGCCAATAGACTTTCTAAAATTTAATAATATTTTTTTTTCAAAACTATTTTTTTAACTATATGATAAAAATAAAAATAGACAATCATATAATCAAGTTCAATTAAAAAAAAGGGTACTCCACTAAACCCGTAAGCTAGGGCAACCAAGGTTACCTGGTCAAACTCGCAAACCAGGTTATTGACTCTACAAAATTTAATAACGCAGTTTTTTTCAAAATCATTTTTTATTTAACTAAAGTTTTTTAAAAATAGATCATACCGCGATGCTAAGATATTTTTCTGATACCAACTTGATGCTGAGATATTTTTTTGATACTACGATAATCATATAAAAGGCAAATTTTCTGATACTAACCTGATGTTGTAATATTTGTTTTTTAAATTGCGATAACCATATAAAAGACAATAAATTATCAATTCTAAATTTCAATAAACATATCATATAAGGCTAAATTAAAAAAAAATTATAACCAAAGAAAAAAAAAGGTAAAAAAAAACACTATGAATTATAATTGTAATCAACAATATTAATGGGTGTAGGAAAATGATATTTTCCCCACTTTTTTGCTATATACTTAATAATAAGACATGACTTTTGGCTGAAGAGTGAACAAAGTCTTTTACAAGTAACACTTGGACCCTGTTTGTTTTTGCGTTTTAAGAGCGTTTTTGAAAAAAATTAATTTTTTTTTATTTTTTCTTTGTTTTAAATTAATATTTTATTAGTGTTTTCATATTATTTTGAAAAAATTTAAATTATTTTTATTGCATATGATTTCATTGTTATATATAATCTTTAATTGGCAATAACATCTCATAAGAACATAGGCAAGAAAGATCTTGTAATTGGAAGACTTTGTAGCATGATTTCTTTTTTTTTTTTTTAAAGAACTTAATGAAACAATGACATGACTTGAAAAACTCAATCTTTACTTTCAATCCCATTAAACCTAACCCAACCTCCTAATCCTTAAACTCTTTCTTTTTGCAGAAACATAATGAGCTTAATTTGATAAAACAAAAAGGGTGCGCAAATAGAGAAAAGTGAAAAAACTATCCAGCCCACATATTCTTATATTTCAATGAGATAGTATTGAATTTACCGAGATCAAAACATCTTCTCCTAATTAAGAGAGTGGAGAGCAAACTGTAAGAAGAACACACAACAAAAGATGACAGGAACAGTATGCACAATCAAACTAATTATGAATAAAGGTAAAAGATTCTAATAATGAGACCAATGTTTTTCTCACCAAATCACTGAGCAAAACTCAAATCTTTTAACAACCATTTCAGAATAATAAAATCAGGAAAACCAGAATCAAGAGGAGGAGGCCCTTGACAAAACAAGTACTGGGCAAGAACTAGGTAGGGAGTAATCTATTTTTCTACATTTGATATGCACTATTATATATTGTTTGTGCATTTTATGAAGAAAAGAATGGGTGGAAGCAGGTAACTAACCTATGATATAAGCCCTTCTCAGACCTTGTCAAGCTGAATACATCATGTTTAAATAAACACCAAAGCTATGTTGGTTAATAGAGGGCATAAATGAAAAATATGGATGCTGATAAAAAAAAAAAAAAAACAAAGATTGGTGCCGTATTTTTTTTCAACAACAGTTGAAATTATATTCTATCCTCTATTAATATCGGTCAATCTAGGATCTTAGATGATCATTTAATATTATATGATACAACCTTCTTCTTCCTTTTCCACTTAACAATGAGTAATCCGCAGCTGTTCGTTCAAACAACATAAACAAACAGTTCTCTAAACTTTATGATTGCTTTTATAATGAAAGGAGTCTTGAAAAAAGATGATGGAAACAAGTTTTCCTTTTATAATGAAAGGAGCCTACACTTCTTTTGCCACTACTCTTTGTAAAATTGAAGAACTGATAAAAGGAGTTATTTGTACTGCAAAATTCAAACTCCGTGAAAGCCTATCCCCAAGCGGATATAAATCTTGCCATAAAAAAACTACCAACCACCATTTATTATACGAGATGGACCATTCATCAAACATTGAAGCTAAGTTCTTTTCCTAGAAAATCTCCTTGAAACAGGCCAGGTAAATCTGCTGGTTCCTATAAATCCCAGGCCACTACAAGGCATGAATAGTTTTAAAGAAACCATTAATTTCTTTGTATGTGGAACATCGAAGGGTTAAGGTGTTTTAATCTATTTAAGAAAAATAATTTCCCATATCAAAATTGATTACAGAGAGCACACAATTTTGTTTAAGCTCAATAAGTACACACAACAATTTAAAACCAAAAAAGCTTTTGATAAAGCTTTTATAGTTAATCTCACTTGAAAAGGGCAAATGAAATCAAGCAAACCACTACCAACAATATAGTTCTCAAAACTAAAGGCAGCAAATGAAGGTTCTATGTCAAATAACACAGATCATAAGCAT
Source organism: Populus x sibirica (assembly GCA_019202695.1). Taxonomy (NCBI): domain Eukaryota; kingdom Viridiplantae; phylum Streptophyta; class Magnoliopsida; order Malpighiales; family Salicaceae; genus Populus; species Populus x sibirica. Next base: position 870,842 of record JAGMVL010002394.1, on the reverse strand, counting down.
ATATAAAATACATTAGCAAGCACACAAAATCGGCTCCCGGACTCGCAACAACAAAGAGTCGACAAAAAGCATAAAATACATGGATGGATTGATTAATTATTCCATGCTTTTATTCTTTCTTACACTGATAGGTACTCTCATGATGTTTCTTTACTGAATCCCCGCCGGCTTACAAGAGAAAAAAAAATATTTCCCATTAAAGATTGCGAGTAAAGTGTGTGTATTGAAGCGTCTAAATTCAATATTTCTACTTGTGAAAAAAATAGCTAAAACCACCATTATCATTAAAATGGTAAAGAATGTTTCCAAAATAAGAGGAAGATGTTAAAGAGCCAACCAAATTAATGTGGGATAGGGAGCCCCAGACCACAAACCAAAGCGCCATTCAACATCAACCATGTGGAAAGCCATCTCAAAAATAGAAGCAATGCAAGGGATAAAAAACAGAAAGAGAGAGAGAGAATAAACCTTTTTCTCAAGCCTTTTGACGAACACCTAAGCTACAAGTAGGAAAGAAAGCATTGAAATCCAACTAAGGGCTCAAACCAATCTAATGTGAACCCCCTGCAAAATGAAACAACATAATATTAATGATATAGAAGAAAGGATCAAAGTCTAACCGAGTTTTTCCCAACTATGAATTAGTGAAAAAGAAAGAAGAAATTCCTCGAAATTCTAATAAATTTTGACATTTTATATACACAAAAAAAATTCAATAAAATAATTTCTTTATTGAAACCCAACTCCTTATATGTCCATCTACAAAGCAAAATAATAGAACCAAATAGTAGGCCATTACTTAGAGCAACTATCCTGAGTAATAAAATAGTTCTAACAAAACCATTAAGGCCATAACCTTATGCAAGCTATTGGGGTATTTGAATCATATAGCCCCTTAGCAGGAATATCATGAGCCTTCCTTATTTAGCTACCAATTCCCTGTGAGTCTAGGGCCTGGAATTTCATAAGCATGCTGTCAATAAACTAATGTTGAAGGGTTTTCCATTAAGAAAATTTATTAATCTTTTCTTCGGGTTAGTAACGTATTGAGCCTTTTTGGAGGTTTAGAACACAATCCTGAACATTATAGTTTATAATCCAACTTGGAAGAGTTTGAAGTATGAGCATTTCAGTACTTGGATATGGAAAATCCAATTTAATGCCTTCTATTGCCAATTTCTGGAAACAAATCCTGAAATATACACCATCTCGTCAGCTAGAAGTTGAGCTTCTTTGAATTCCATGAAAATGATTTCAGCACCCGTAACTTTATTTTCATTTTAAATTAATTAATTAATCACCAAACATCTACCTTGATCGAGTAGTGTTTTTTTGCAAGGAAACAATAATACAAATCTTGTTTTTCATTTACCAGCATGCAAGACTTAATTCAATAACACAACACTATATTTTCTTGAATTAGATCACAAAAAAAAAAGATTCTAAAACTTAACAATGTTTTCTTCTATTTTCCAGCTATTTTATTAGCAAGCAAACAAAGAAAAATCATACTGAAGAAAACAAGAAGTAAAAAAGCATGTAAAAATAAAAACTTGACACCCAATAAATGAAATGACAAAGATTATAAGGAAAAAAGAAGAAGAAGAAAGATCCACCTCCCAACGATAAGACAAAGAGGACTTCTACTGTTCATGAAGAAAGAAAAAGTGAATTAATGAATGAGAAAAGAGAGAGTTATAGTTAGAGAATTAGTGAATGAGAAAGATAGAGTTATGGTTGTTATTCATCATTAATTAATTAATCGATTAATCAAATAAGCTGGTTGTATAAACAAAAGAACTTGAGAGAAAGAATTATTGAAGAAACAAATAGCTTATGAGCAAAATCAACATCCATATCAATCTTGGTTGTAACATATAAACATTCCACAACAAAATAAAATTTGCAAAAAAAATTAAGAAAGATTTTATAAACGCAAGCACCATAGATAAATTTGATGTAAAATTCGTAAATATAAAGATCTAAAAATCCATAGTCAAATTGACTCTTCTAAAAAATGTTAGCATCAATTTTGAAATTGAGCTTGAAACAACGATAACTTGTACTGAGACACTAAGACTATATATAAGTAACTGAACCCCCACCCAATGCCTATAAAAAAACATGAATGAGAAGTATAGAAGATGCCACAAAACTTGATTATTTTTTTGATAAGTCAGAGTATTTCAATAAAAAGCCAAAAAATATGAGCAAAACTTCATACACACAATAATAATCACTGAAATCAAAGTCTATCCTCCAAAAAAACTTAAATATAAGTTAAACAACCCTATTTATAATAAGTAACAACATTCTAAATAATGTTGGAAAAATAACAAAAGAGTTTTAAATAAAATAGAAAAATAATCATAAATCAACTAGAAAACTAATATAATTCTTGCATAGTAGCTTCTAAACTTCATCGAAAGGCCTTCTTGATTTCTGGTTGCTCTAAAATTTTAATTAAATATAGAACAGGACCTCTAAGATTTTTTGGTAAAATTTTAGCCCAGTCTAACAGTCGAATAATAAATTATGCTTGTTAGATTAATTAACCCACCATTGTGAAATAATTAAGCATATGTTGTAGATGGATCAGACCTCTCTTTCACATAGATTAGATTGACTAAGGTCTGATCATCACTTATTAAAGCTGTAATCTCCTTGAAACTCATTTTGATATAAATACTCTAAATAAGCCTATTAAATGTATATTTGAGCTTCTTTACCCTTAATCTTGTAATTGACCTAATTGAAACTTGCAATGGATCTTTTGGTGTAGCCTTGATCGTTTCATCCCCTCTCTCTCAAAAGAATTCGTCCACGAATCGTCACCTACATCAAATAAAGAGATCATAAATATTAAAAGTAGCACTAAACCATACTCACATGATAAATTCACTTTATAGGTATTATCATTAATTCTTTCAAGAATTTAGAATGATCCATCTGATTGTGGCATTAACTTAGATTTTTTTGTTGAGAAAATCTCTCTTTACATATATACATTCAAATCAAATCACCTGGTTAAAAAATAATCCTTTTTTGCCTTTTATTATTTTTGAATTCATATTGCTTATTATTTTGTTGTATTTTGTGCCTCATATTCTCACGAGGAGCCTTTACTATATGTGTTTTTCTATTGCCATCAAGATTAATTCTTTCATCAATATGTAAAGGAAACAATCCTAAATTAGTCAAAGGATTAAAACCATAGATAATTTTAAAATGAGAATAATCAATAGTAAAATGTACACTCCTATTATAAGCAAATTCAATAAATGGTAGGCAATCTTGCTAATTTTTAAAATTCTTTTGAATGATAGTTCTAATAACTATTTTAGTTTGACCATCTATTTATGGATTATAAGTGGTATAAAATAATAATTTTGTTTCTAATTTTCCCTAGAAAACCTTTAAAAGTAGCTAAGAAATTTAACATTACGATCAGACACAATGCTCATAGGTACCCCATGGACCCAAACTATCTCTTTAAAGAATAAATCTGTTATGTTAGTTACATTATGGGTTGTATGATAAAATATAAAATGTGTTATCTTAGAAAACCTATTCACAACTACAAAAATAGAATCCTTACCCTTTTTTTTTTATCTAGGTAAACCTAACATAAAATCCATAGATATATCAACCAAAGGTTCCCTAGGCACTGGTAAAAAAAGTATATAAACAATGAGGTAAAACTTTAGACTTAGTTTGTCTAAATATTATGCACCTATCTAAATTCTTTGTACATCTCTTTTCATCGAAGTCCAATAAAAATGCTCATGAAAAATATCTAAAGTCTTAACTACCTTAAAATGTCATAATAATCTGCCCTCATGAGCTTCACGAACTAGTAATTCATGCATAGAGCAATTAGGTACATATAATTTTTTTAAAATAAATATCTATTAACCTTATAAAAATTATCAAAGGCTTCAAATTCAAATGCAACATATACTTGAAAGAAATTAACATCCTTAATATATAATTCTTTCACATACTTCAATCATACTAATTTAGTGTTTAGAGTTGAAATAAATACATATATTCACTATAGTGCATCAACCATCATGTTTTCCTTACCTTGTTTGTATTTAATCATGTATAGGAATTTTTCAATGAACTTTACTCATTTGGCATACTGACAATTTAACTTTCCTTGGCCTTTAAGATGTTTCAATGACTTATGATCAATATGGATCACAACTCCATAGGCTGTAAGTAATGTTGTCAAGTTTTTAAAATTCTTACCAAAGTGCAAAGCTCATTATCATAAGTAGGATAATTTAATGTTGTACCATTAAGCTTTTTGCTAAAATAAGCCATATGCCTTTTCTTTCCTACATTAAAAAACCTTTATTACATACCCATGAGGTATCACATTCAATCTCAAAAGTTTTTGTAAAATCAGGCAATGATAATAATGGAGTTAAAATTAATTTTTCCTTTGATAAATTAAAAGCATGCTTTTGTTTTTTTCCGTATTTAAAACCCACAAATTTCTTAACTATCTCTATTAAAGGTGTAGCTAAAGTACTGAAATCCTTAACAAATCTCCTATAAAAATCAACCAAACTATGAAAACTTATTAACTCAATGATTGATTTAAGTGTGGATTATTCTTGGATAGCCCAAACATTTTTCTTATCCATCTCAATACCTTTTTCAATAACAACATATTCAAGAAATATAATCTTTTCCATGCAAAAGTCATACTTTTTTTTATTAGCATATAAACATTCTTTTCACAAAAAAACCAATACTTATCTTAAATGTTCAACATGATCCTCTAAATTCTTACTATAAATCAAAACATCATCGAAAGAAACCACAACAAACTTACCTATAAAATTATGCAAAACATGTTTCATTAATCTCGTGAAAGTACTACATGCATTAGTATGTTCAAAAGACATAACTAACCACTTATACAAACCATATTTAGTTTTAAAGATAGTTTTCCACTCATCTCCATCTTTCATTCTTATTTGATGATATCTACTTTTTAAATCACTCTTAGAAAACATACAAGACCCATGCAATCTATCTAACATATCATCAAGTCTAGGAATTAAGTGTCTATACTTTATCATAATATTATTGATGACATGATAATCAAGTCCCATTCATCTTTGGTACTAACAACATTGAAACTGCACATGAATTCATGATTTGTCTTATTTACGTTTATATCATCAATTCTCCTCGCAAGGGCACGATGTCGCGGCAACCCTTCCCGAGCGTGTTCTGGATGGTCTTTGGTTGGATAAGGGAATCGCTACCTAGTATTATGGTTAATAGGAACCCTAACTGGTCTTTTAGAGATTCTGGGTAAGGTACTGGTTGCGTAAAAGGAAGGTATTAATACCCCTGATACGCCTTACCTGAGGTAAACTACATTGTTTTTTCTCTTTGTTTTCTATGGTGTGATGATGTTTATGTTTCTATTAGCCTATTATGAAGGTTTTGCTATGATAAACAAACCCTAGTTTCCTAGGTCAAGAACTTGGTCTGGAATGGTGAAATGTTCTCAATTATCATTAAGGCTTTTTTTTTCAGGATAAACTTGAAATTTTTTGCTATTAGGTCATTCCAAATAATATTTCAGATCAAATTCCTTATAATTTTTCATCCTTGTATTATGAGTGAATGAGTTGTATTACTCCCAATAATATTTTAGATATTAACCTTATACATTTTTTTATCCTTATATTAAATGTGAGTAATAATAAATCATTATCTCTAATTTGAATATTAACCCTTTTATAGGTTTTTTTATCCTTATAAAAAAAAAACTACTCTATGTATCAGGAGTATTAGGGGTGTTAATATTTTAATATTTTTGAAATATAGACCAAAATCATTTGGAATTTAACAAACTTTTTTTGTAAAATCCATACAATATTTTTAAAACATGCCAAAATATTCTAGATTTTAAAAAAAGGCTCAAATGATTTTTAGGATTTTTAGCCATATACAATTAAAACATTTGATTAATTAAAAAAACTTTTGTCTTTTATCTTTTTTTCTTACCATTTATTTAACACGTACTAAAAGAAAGTAATGTAAAATAAGCCAACACACACACTTTCTCTTTTTTACTATATTTTTTTAACTCACACACCCCACAATTACATGTTTACAAACAATAAATAATAAATAAATAACACACATCAAACTCCTAAAATTTGTAAAATAAACGTCCTGAAATTCACAAAATAATCTGAAGAAGTTGTTGGAACTTGAGAATAGTGTTGGGAAGCTTCTAAGGTTGCAGGAACAATGGCAGCACGTGGAACCATGCACCATCACCAATGAAGACATGAAAGGTCGGTGGATTTAGAGTGACTGATCATTTTCTTCCTCCTTGTATTGATGGTGAAGGCCAACATCACCTCCAAAAGAAACACAACCCACACAATCAATTGTTTTTTATCATTGATGGCTGTTATGGTTTTCAGCTGGAACATGAGAGACGTAGCCGATGGAGGATGAACTGATGGTGCTCTTTGTCTCTCTTTGTTATTGCGAGTCACTTCTAGTTTCGAGTTTTCTTGAGAGTGAGAGATAATGACTTGTGGGTTTTGAGGGAAAAAAGTTGTTGGGGTTGTTGTGGGATGGTTCGCGGTTATTGCTCGTGGTAGACGAGGTTGAAGTGATTTGGTAAGAGGGGTTGGTTTCTCATAGTGGTTGAGGCTATTGTGGCTCACGATATAGAGCTATTAGGGGAGGTGTTGTTGAACAGAGATGGTTTCCTTGAGAGACTGTCGGTGAGAAAATTAGAAAGGTTGTTTGTCTTGGTGGTGCTTTTGTGGCTAGCGTTGTGGCTAACCATTATGTTGTTGTTGAGGAGATATTAGTGAAGATCGGGTTTTAATATGTAGGTGATATGAGGGACAAGTATAGGGGTCTATTTTTTGTTCTATTCTTTTAATAGCTTGTGGCAAGGATTCAAAAATAGGTTTAGGATTTTTATGGGTCTCTTGGCTGGAGGTTGAAGGTTGCTGATGATGGTGGGGGTATTAATTAGTTTTTCTAATGTTGTTTGGTGGACAAAAAAGAGATCATGAGGAGGGTGAGCAATTGGTAGGTTCAGGGTTAATGTTGGTGGATGAATGGATGGGTTGCCATGTTTTTTTTTTTTTTTTGGTGGCTGGACAATAGAGAAGAAACAAAGGCATTGTATGTGGAAGAGTCTTATTATCTTATCGACTTTTGTTTTAAGCTCAATGGACTCGAAATCATGTATTTCAATGATTTCCTTCAACTAAAACTATCTAAAGGCATTTTGATTAAATTTAAAACACTTTAATTGTAGGGTTGACATATGATACTTTCTAATTATGGGTTTGAACATTTTGACATTCCTCAATGCCAAAGATTGGAGAAATTCCTGATGGAAAGGTTTCTCTCCTTTTCTTAATTGAAGGGTTACAACTGAGATTCCTTGTTATCATAGATCAATGATTATTTTTTTGTCAACTCTGATTTCATTATTGGTTTTTCTTGTAAATTTTTAAAACACACTTAAGCAATGCTTTAGGGTTAGATGACATGCATGCATCTTTACCTGATTTGAAATATGGCCCTCATCTTCGATTCTCCATCGTCATAAGGTGCCTTTACTTGCTATCGAAAGCCTTCTTAATCCTCTGATTCACCGGCTCATTCGAGTTTACCGTATGACAATCCTCTATTTGAATGTAAGTTCTTGTCCTGGACTATTCACGATAATTATTGATCTCATTGTGTATTAAGCCTGATCATGGCCCCAAGTATGCTGTTGCTTGCTTTATCATGAAGGAGTTTAACAAATCATTTAACCTTTTGAAAAAACCGCCTTCTGATTAGCCGTGTGCATCATGCCAACAAATATCAAAAAGTTTTCTAGTGTCCTTAAAATTTAGATTTTCTTTGTACTTCTATTTTATATGACTTTCTTAATCAAGATTGTAAATAATTTCTTTTTTTTTAACTTAATGCCGCAACTAGTTTTTAGAGAATATAAAGAACTCGACAACAATGAAGTATGCAAAAACTTAAAGATAAAAGGGATATAGCCTGATTTTCTAAAAACAATATATACATAATTTCTTGTCATTTCTTGAATTCAAAACCCTACAACTAACTAAAAAAAAACTAAAGGATTAGAAAACTCGATTTCCGGTTGGTTTTGTGAGGAAAGATTCGTAGGCTAGGAAATGAGATGAAATTGAAAAACCATCAGCTTAAAAATTGAAACAAAAAATAAACCAAGCAAACTTAGGCGAGCCTTCGAAACCTAGACTAAGATTTCAAACTTGTAACCCATTACATTCTAGATCTGGACTAAATTAAGAAGTTCAATTCCCAACCATTTTAATGTTGATTAGCTAAAGTAAATCTAACAAAGAACAACAAATAAAAAGAATCGAGAAAACTCTGGTTATTTTCAAAATCAATAAAAAACCCTATAGAAAGCAAATAAATAAATATTTTCTCCAATTGAATAAATATTGAAGGATGAAACTTAAAAAACATGAGATTAAATAAAGAAAAAAAAAAAGCAAACCCGGGCAAACCTCTCAAACCTTGGGTAATCTCTAAAACTTGAAGCCCATAAAATAGTAGACTCGAGCTTAGTCAAAAAGCTCAATTCTTAACTAATCTAACGTTAAATGATGGAATAAAAAAAATATCAATTTAAAAAATCTGCCAAAACAAAAGAAAAAAAAACAAGGATCAAATTTGAAAAAAAAAAGAAGAATTAAGGAGGACAACAATCAAAATAATATGACTTAATTCTAAAGATTAAAAAAAATTAAAGGGGGTGAAATTGAAAATGAATTCTAATTTTATAAATTGTTTTAAAAAATTATTCTGAATATAAAATGATGGAATAAAAAATATCAATTAAAAGAATTAGCAAAAAAAAACCAAATAAAAAACGACAAATAAATATCAACCTATCATGGAGGGGGTGTCGAGACCTTTCAAACCCTACCATGAAAGATAGCTTTTGGTGATTCAATGACCTCGCACATCCTTTTCAATAAAGTTTTTTTTTAATATTAAACATTTTTTAAAATACAAAAAATCCCCAAGTTAATTTGACATTAATAAAGAAACCATGAAAAAAAGATGAAAAAGCGGTTTGAAAAGAGTTTAGGAAAATTTGAGTTTAAAGGTAATTAAGTCATTTTACTACTTTAAAAATATAAAAGACTAAAAAGCTCATGAATGTGAGTTTATTTTTTTTTTAATTTTAGGGGTAACTAAGTAATTTTATTGTGAAAAAAATGATTAGACAATTCAATTGTTAAAAGATATGAAAATGACAACTATATTATAATGATGAAATGATTTTCTTGCTCCGATGTCTAGTTTAAAAATTTTATAATTTAAATTCAATTTTATCATTACATTATTATAATAATACATTGTTAACTTCTCCTCCTCGAACTTTAGGTTTTTATAATTTAATTTTAGTTTAATGTTAATTAATATGATGCAATAAGCAAGAATGAACCAATAATTTCATACATTAGGTTTTTTGAATTACGTAGTCCATATGTAAGCATGTGAATATGTTCGCAAGCTTACGTGGAACTTAAGAGTAGATCTCTCTAACACTATTAATATAAAAATAAAATAATTCTTTCACTTACCAATATGACATTTAGTTTCTCTTACAATTTATTATTTACTCAATTACATTTCATTAAGTAAAAATGCTTTAGGATTAAATATCTAACTATCCCTACCTAAGCTGCCTCTTCCAATAATATTCGCAACTTTTATTATTAGAAGAGGTAGCAGTGGTAATATTTGCAATTTTTAAACCATCTAGTAGGTGGTCTAGTGGTAAAAGCCTGAAACTAAGAGATTTGTTCTCCCTGTAATCTCAGGTTCGAACCCTATGGTTGCTAATATTGATGGCCACTAGAGGCTTATCTGGTCATTAACTTCAGGACCTGTGAGAATTAGTCGAGGTGTGCGCAAGCTGGCCCGAACCTTTATTACTTATTTAAAAAAAAACCATTAATTCGCACGTAGTGTATAACCGAATAATTGCTCAAAATATTGATTCTTAAGAAATAGATTTAGAGCGTGTTTAGTATTGCGGTAACTGTTATGGTTGTGGTTTGAAAAAAGTTGTTTTATAAAAAGTACTTTTAGTTGAGGTTGGTTTGAAAAATAGGTGTTTGGTTAAAACTATGATTGAAATTGAGGTTGAACAAAAAGTAGTTTAATGTGTTTGGTTAAGAATGCTTTTGAAATTGAGGTTATAAAATAATTTTAAAAAATATATATTAATATTGATGGTTTTTAATTTAAATATTGTAAATTTAACTATTCCTATTACATCATGAAATAAATAATACATTATATAAAATATTTTTTATTGTTCCATTAAACTATCCACAATTCCATCACGTATGAAATATATCCGACAAGGACTACAGATTTTACAGATTTCACAAATTTCTTAAGAGCGCAACAACATCAGGTAAAATATAATCAGGAACAAAATTAAGATTGCGATCAAATTCTGTAAATGCGGCGTCATCAAGCGATCTCCGTTTAATTTATGTAGTCATTAAATAATGTTTAACACTAGTTTTTCGAATAAAACACAATTAAAAATAAAAAATATTTTTTTTATTTTGTTGGGTCGGACCCGGTTCAATGCATTTTTAGCTTTGATAAACCTAGCCGACCTGAGTTTTATATCTAACTGGATGGAAATTAATTTAATTAAAATTAATCAATTAAACAGGTTAATTTATGAATAAATTAAAATCAGAATAAAACTTAATTTAATTTTAAAAAAATTAAATCAAAACTTTATATTTTAAATTAATTTGAGTTAATTCATCAAACTTGTAACTTTAATGTTGGGTTATAACTATAATAACAAGTTATGTAACTTTTGCATTAATTTTTTTTATATAAAAAATCATGTTTACATGGCATTATAAATAAAATCATGTTTATATCAAATATTACTGTTTATGCTAAATATGACACAGATGATAAAAATTTGTTATTAATTTATGATGTAGAATTATTTCTATTTTTTGGATATAATTATTTTATAAAATAATGATATAAGTAATAAATACAAATAAATCTTACTCATAATAATTAAAAAAAATACCAAGTATTTTGGACTTCCATGTGCTGGTTCAAGCCCTCAGCAACAAAAGCATGGTATTGCGTCAATTTTTAAACATGAACAGTGGAGCATGCTCCAGTGTTCATCCATTTTCCCATCACAAGAAGCCGCTCTTCTTGTAACCTGCGGCTGTGCCACAATTAATGGTGGGACCCATCATTGAAAAATTGTGGTAGGAGCATTACCAAACGTTAAAAATTATGGCTGCGGGTGAACCTCACCCGCAGCCACAATACCAAACAGCCATTTAGAGCCGTTTGGAAACGCGGGCCTACCCGCGTTTCCAAAAAATTCAATTTTATTTTTACTAAAAATTAATTTTTTTATGTTTTAAATCATTTTGATATGCTGATCTCAAAAATGATTTTTAAAAAATAAAAAAATATATCATTTTGATACATTTCGGCATGAAAAGCATTTTGAAAAACAATCGCAACCACACTCCCAAAGAAACCTAGCATGGAGAAAACTCATTTAGCCTGGGATCTCATTTTCAAGTTTTACTGTTTTTTTTTTTAATTTTTTAAGAAACGAAGTATTTACATTTGATTGGTCATATATATGAACAAGAAAAATAGATATGAAATATATGGTAAATTAGGCCCCGTTTGTTTGATGGAAAGTAGTTTCCTTTTAGAAAATGAATTCCGAAAAAGTGAATTATTTTTTGATATTTGGTAGTGTAATAAAAAATAAGTTGGAAAACATTTTCTAGTGTTTAGTTATGTTATGGAAAATGACCTGGAAAATAACTTATTAATGTTTTATTTTTTTCAAGTTTATTAAAATAATGAGAAACAAATCTTACAAATTAAAAAGTTGAATGAGAATGAAATTGAAAAAAAATATGATTTCATAAATTACTTCAAATAAAATAAATAATAATCAAAATAATAGAGATTAAATCTAACAAATAAAAAAATTAAGAAGAGGAAACCTTAGTCACTAAGTCAAAATGTGGCCACCCACTCAACAATTAGTCAACAAATCAATAGTTCTGAATTTTGGCATATAAAAAAGGGCATTTGCCATATATTTAGGCATCTTGGTCTTGAGATCAAGATCACATTCTTACTCTCTCTTTATATTGTTGTAATGCTCAAGTTTTGTTTATATTAATCTCTTCTTTATGCTTTTCATTTTCTTTCCTTTACTTAGTTAACTTATATCTTATTTATGTTCTTGTCTTGTTTATTTATGTTTCTTTCTTTTATTATGTTTAGCTAAGTTTATCATGTCAAGGTGAAAAAGTTACACTAATGGTGTTAGAATAAGTATAGTATAAACTCAACATGGACCCTAATGTTTGATACTAACATGTTTTATATTTGTTATCTTGTTCACTTTTAATACTTTGCTTGTTAAATGGTTAATCTAGATTTATGTTGTATAACCCTTGGTACAACAAATACTTGACATTTTCATAGCCCAACCGTATGGTATAATCGACACCTGTGCTATGAAAGGAACTTGATTTGTTGTTAACATAAGTTATAATCATGAATGCCTGACAACATTTACAAGTATTAGCATTATTCGAATAAGATAACTAATGTAATCATGTTAACAATTTGTAATCCGATTGGAACCTCCTTTGTGTGTGGTTTCCGGTTGAGTAATAAAAAGAGTTTATCTTGTACTTGTTTGAAATACCATTAGTGGATCCTCTACCCTTGACAATTATTTTATCCTTGTTTAATCCTTACATCAATATCACATCTCAAAGCTCTCTTTAACTTATTATTGTTGTTGTTGTTGTTGTTGTTGTTTATAATTTATATAGTTAACCTCCATGTGGTTTGACCCCGGTCTTGCCGGGTTATTTATTACTTCGACACTCCTGCACTTGAGAGAAGACATCAATCTTTTGGTTGTGTCAATGGTCCTCATCTTCGATGCTACATCGTCATAAGGTGCCTTTTCTTGCTTTCCAAAGCCTTCTTAATCCTCTGATTCACTGACTCATTCGAGTTTACCGTTGAATGTAAGTTCTCGTCTTGGACTATTCACGATGTTTATTGATCTCATTGTTTATTAAGCTTGATCATGCCCCATATATGGTGTTGCTTCCTTTATCATGAAGGAGTTTAACAAATCGTTAAACCTTTTGAAAAAACAGCCCCCTAATTAGCCGTGTGCATCATGCCAATAATTATCAAAAGGTTTTCTAGTGTCCTTAAAATTTAGATTTTCTTTGTTCTTCTATTTTTATATGACTTTCTTAATCAAAATTGTAAATAATTTTTTTTTTAACTTGATACCGCAACTAGTTTTTAGAGAATATAAAGAACTCGACAACAATGAAGTATGCAAAAAAATTAAAGATAAAAGGGATATAGCCTGATTTTCTAAAGAAATATATAAATAATTTCTTGTCATTTCTCGAATTCAAAACCCTACAAGAAACTAAAAAAAAAACTAAAGGATTAGAAAACTCAATTGGTTTTGTGAGGAAAAATTCTTAGGCTAGGAAATGAGATGGTGCTGGTGGTGGCTGGTTTTGAGATTAAAAAAAAGACCTAATTTCAAAAGAGAAAAAAAAAGAGAAAAAGGAAGAAAATAAGTTGGTGAAAGAGAAGTGATTTTCAAAATGCAATTATAATTTTTTTAGTTAATAGAAAGAAGATAATGAGGGAAGAAAGAAAAGGAAGATCCAAGAAACTTTTAGACATCATATAAAAATGAAGAAAAAAAATGAAATACATGGTAGCAAAGATGATACATATGAATAGAGAAAAAAATCATGAAAACTTATAGTATAACACAATATGTTTTAGCTTTTTTGTTAATATCTACTAGATTTGCAACGTGGGCCAGAAAATGTTTTTAATGGGTAAAACAAAAACATCAAAGCGATGTAATTTTTAAAAAATGCAACTTGGGGGATTATACCTAATCTAGAAAAAAGACTGATATATGAACCAACTTAAAAGGAAAAAAAAAAGAATCACGAGAACTTGCAAAAAATAGAACGGTTAAAAAAACGATGAAGTTAAGATTCTAGCCAGTCAAAAGTTGAAGAAAAAAGTAAAAAAAAAAAAAACACGGGTCAACTTGGCCAAGCATGCCAAATATGCAAGTCAAGTCATGAAAACAAGATAAGCAAATAGAAAGAAAATAAATAAAAAAATCCAAGGTTGAATCCCAAACAAATCAAGTGTCAAATGATAAAATTTAAAAGAGGGTCAATTAAAAAATAAAACTCTATGATCCAGATTGTACAAATGAGACAGTTGAATAGAAGGCAAACCGAGAAACATGAAACAACTCAATTCTAAAACAACTTAATGCTGAAGGACGGAGTGCAAAAATATTGAATTTAAAAAAGAGTGACCCTTAAAAAATTGAGCCAACCCAGGTCAACTCACAAAACCCGCGGTCTAAACGATGAGATCATGAAAGATAAATAAAAAGAAAATCAGAGAAAATCACAAGGCCTCATATCAAAAAACCTTAACCTTGAAGGATGGAACCAAAAAATAGAATTCATTCTCAACAGATTCAATTTTGAAGGATGAAATCATAAAAAAATATCAATTTAGAAAACTTGCTAAAGTAAATCCAACAAAAAAAACAATAAATAAAAAGACCTAAGACAACCCAGGTCATTTTGAAAACTCATAAAATATTATATAGAAGATAGATAAAAAAGAACATAGTCTAATCGCTAATGATATAAATGTTAAATGATGAAATTGAAAAAACATCAGCTTAGAAATTGAAACAAAAAATAAATCAAGCAAACCTAGGCGAGCCTTCGAAACTTGGACTAAGATTTCAAACTTGCAACCCATTACATTCTAGATCTTGACTAAATTAAGAAGTTCAATTCCCAAACATTTTAATGTTGATTAGCTAAAGTAAATTTAACAAAGAACAACAAATAAAAAGAATCGAGAAAACTCTGGTTATTTTCAAAATCAATGAAAAATCCTATAGAAAATAAATAAATAAAAATAACAAACTCTAGTTTCCAATTGAATAAATGTTGATTCTTCTACTACATTAAAAATTAGTTTGAGTTTTTACTTGTTTTTATCAACACATATGATCATTACTATATTTTAATATATGTAAGTATCGACCTTTTGATTCACGGTTATATTTTTTATTTAAAAAATATATTATTAACACCTATATGTTAATTCTTCCGCGTTAGAAAAAAAACTTATTTGACTTAAAGTGAAGCAAGTTGAATAGATAGATTAACATTTTGTGTTTTACATTTATTAACACAAATAGTTTTTAATGTATTTAATTAAATACAGGTGTAAATTTTTTAATTTATAATTATTTTTTTAAATAAAACATTTAAAAAGTTTATATATTTATTTTTTTTCATTAAAAATTTTTATCGTCCACAGGAAATCTATGGTTATGCTAAACACTCGAGTGTCTTTATTCTCGTAACTTTCTTTCCTCCCCCACTCTTTTCAAATGAAAAACACACACAAACACACACAAAGGCGCGCTTCTCTCTCTCCTATTTCTATCAGCAAAAAAATATACAAAAGCCAAAAGGTACTCTTTTTTATTTTATTTTAATCCAAACTGCAACTCTTCTTCTCTCTCACACTCTCTTGCTGTCACACACACTGCAAAAAGAAAAAAACTTAATTTGATATGTTTCAGACAAAATCTAAGCAATAATTATTATAATAAACAAAAGCTAAATTACAATCAAGAAGAGGAAACCTTAAAACACTGTCTGGTTTTTGAACAACAGCAACAGCAACAGCAACGGCAAAGGCAAACACCAAAACCGAAAGCCCTTCCAGATCTCCTTCTCCAGATCCCTTTCTGTCATAAAACCCTTCAATCCAAGGTTTATTTGGGGTTTTGTCTTCCTGGGTATTCTTTCTTTTTGCTGAAATTTTTTTGGCTGTTTGTTTCTTTTGGGCTACGGGTTTTAAAGGGTTTATAAGCATTTCTCCATGAAACCGACCTTTGTAGCTGGTTCTGGTACCTGGGTTCGCTTCGAAATACTGGCTTTTGATTGATTTACTAGACTTTTCTCTTTGATTTTTTTGTTTGTTTTTGGGTCTGGAAAGACTGAGTTGGGGTTTCTGAAATGGGTAGTAGCTCTGTTGACCCCAACTGTAATATCAACAACATCAACACCAAAGCCATTGATGCATCTGTGGGTGCTTTAGTTTGGGTCCGCCGCAGAAACGGCTCATGGTGGCCGGGTCGGATTGTGGGTCTCGATGAGATTTCTGAGGGTAGTTTGGTCTCGCCAAGATCAGGCACTCCTGTTAAACTTCTTGGCCGCGAGGATGCCAGTGTGTAAGTGCCCATTAACATATCTTGATGTACTATCTTTTCTAATTGCCGGTGGTTAGTGAGGGTCCGGGAGACTTTTGTGCATTGATCCGTTGCAGTTTTGCTAATGCTACCTGGCTTATGAGATAGATAATTGATACATTGCAGTTTCTTGAGTTTATACTTCACAGTTCTTTTTCCTGGTTTTGATGCTTCTGTGGATTGTTATTGCGATTTTTCTCGGTGGTTTTAGTTTTATGGTAAAAACTGGATTTCGGGTTGGTTTCAAGCTTGTATATATGCCCAAATGGGTGTTTTTTTTCTTCTTCTTCAAGATTTGTGTGCATGTCTGGTGTTGTTTCTTAAGACATTTTTCTCTGTTCTGAAATGGTTCTTTTCTAGTCTGTTCTCTATCATAAGGTTCATGTTAATTGGTGTTGGGTTTTTATATGAAACCTCTGGTGGCTGGTAGCTTGGCATGATTGGGAACAACTTATGAAAAATTGAAAAGTATAAGCTCTCTTATTCAGGGGATATAAGAATGAAAGTGTGTTAATTCATTTCATAAGCGTGCATCTGCATAGCTGCCACCAAAACTGTCACCTCCTCATTGCTGTTTATTTGATCTGATATTAGTTTAAGAGGTGCCTGATTATGCTATAGTTTGATTCCTCCATCTTCCTGTTTTTGCAGCTGCTAAATCCTATCCATCTTTCTTAATAACATGTTTTCTACTTCTAACATCACTACACTGCTTTCATCATTGGCTGTGGTGCCACCACTCAGCTGCTGATCCAGTACTTTTCTTGAAATACTACCACACTAAAATTCATGCCTCTGCAAATTGTGAGGCGTGCATATGTTTTTCTGTGCTGTTATGCCAGAACAATATTTCTTTTGTGTTTTTTGAGATCTATAAATAGATCTTTCTTTCTGGAACACTGTTGTACTATTTTTGTGCTTTGTCCCGTGGTTCCTTGCAAACTTTTCTGAACTGAGGTTTTGTCCATCTTCATAGCTTGTTGCTGCCATGGCTTAATTTTAGGGAAGACAGCTCAAGTTTTTTTGCCCATTTTGATTGGTCTTTTCTTTACAGTTAGTGTGTGTTTTGAAAAGGCAAGACTGAGTTCTGTGTTTTCAGGTTGGAGCAAGTTTTGTATCCAAAAAGTAGGGACATACCCCCCCCATCCTAAACCATACAGAAATTGCCTGTAGCATAAAAGCATGGAAACATTATGTGTTGAGTTCATCCAAATTCTCTATTGGAAACAAAATGTTTTCAACCTTGCGTGCATGTGGTGCATTCTAATAAACAAAATTTGCTAGTTAATGACTCCATTTCCAGGAACAAGAAGTATTAGAAGAAATTTAAGTGAAAAAGATCTCTTGTGCCTTTTTATTATCTAACTTCCCTGTCTTTTCCTTTGTTAGATTTGATATTCTATAGAGTCTGCATTGTCAAAATCTTTTCTTATCAGTTCATCCAAGGACTGTGTGTTTGTCACTCAATTATTTTTTTTCCCGGTCACTTTTTAGCTCAATAGATTTATGGTTTCTATTTCTATTGTTTCTTGTGATACATATCTAGTGAAGCATGAGAGCCTTAGGTTTGATAAGAAAGAGTGTTATATGATATCGTTATTAGAGGCACATATATGTTGGGATTCGAACTCCACGTGTTTCTTACGTGGGAGACAGGCACCTTTTACTTATTATTGTACCTTCTTATTGTTTTTTGTGGCATTTGTGTGGGAGTTAGGTATCATTAGATGGATCACCACTTCAGGAAATAATATCTGTCAATTCTAGTTGAAGTAAAGAGTTAGTAGTGCTGGCTGGATGATCATGCAGGAGGACATTCTGAGGATTGATCCGTAATACCTAACTACACTATTTTAGTTGTTTATGATGTGGATTGCTGAAGCTTGAGGCTGATGAGATTTCTGTTCCTATGCAAGTAAAAATGTTGGCTCAAAAGTTTTATTGCTCTCTTGCATCCGGATACCTGTTATATGAGGTAGTAATGGAAGTTGGCTGAGTTTCTGCAGCTTTTGAACTGAGTTTAGTTTCTTGAGATGCTTAAACAGTCATATAAATATGTGCCTGTGAAGGTTGTCCATTGTGTCTGTTATATGCTGCATGTTTGTCATGACTGATGTTGGAATAAAAAGTACTAAGTTGGATCAGTGCTTGTGCATAACAGTTTTTGTGTTATTGATTTTATTTTATTTTGCAGCTGATGTGTAAAGTTTTGTTCTCTTGAGACTTTGAATTCTTAAGTAACATTCAAATATAAAATTTTCTCTTCACATATGGTTGATTTTTGTGTAACAGATGCTTTATTTTGTTGGTTTAGGGATTGGTATAATCTTGAAAAGTCAAAGAGGGTGAAGGCATTTCGATGTGGGGAATATGATGAATGCATTGAAAAGGCAAAGACTTCCGCTGCAAATGGTAATAAGAGAGCTGTGAAATATGCTCGGAGAGAAGATGCCATTCTCCACGCCTTAGAGATTGAGAATGCTCGCCTAGGCAGGGATCAACTGGACTTCTTCTCTAGAAGTGATAATTTGGGCGAAGAGCATGGTAGTTCAGCCAAAGAATCAAGCATGTCTTTTTCTGGAAAAGAAGATGGTGATATGACTGATGGGGATAGTTATTCTGAAGACAATTCAGACATGGATGCAGATTCAGATTCTGGTTTGGATACTGATTCAGGCTTGGGTTCAGATTTAGCACCAGAATTATCAGAGTCTGGTACATCCTCTGAGGAGCCAAATTATAATGGTGCTTGTAAGATGCAGTCTTTGCCAGGAAAGAGGAGAAGAACCCCAAATGATTCTGAGGATGATGGAACAGAAGGAATTAAGCGAATGAGAGGACTTGAGGATCTTGGAATTGGTGTAGGAGATTCAAACACTGGGAATTGTATGCATAGTATCTGTCCTGTAAATGGTAGCAAAGGTTATAACTTGTTACTGAAAAGAAAAAGGTCTCAAGTAGCAAATGTTAATGAGCTCTTGAAAAGAAAAAATCGTCACCGACCATTGACAAAAGTTTTAGAGAGTACGGCCATGGTGTGTGTTCCAGTTATTTGTGACCATCTTTCCAGTCCAAGTAGCTTGCCTCTTCCGGGATTATCTGACGGTAAGATTTCTGGAATAGAATCAAATGGGTCTAGAAAAGACTGTTCCGTTGCAACCAATAATAACTCAGACAGTTATGGAGTTTCTTGTGAGAATGGTAGCTCGTCAAAGTCTTCTGATCATGCTTATGATGCTGCTCTCATTAATCACAAGTTGAAGAAGGAAAAAGATATTTCCAGCATATCCAGGCCAGCTGAGAACATTTCTGTGGACAGGTTATTTGATGTGCCATTTGTTGGGGAGGAAAAACACTCTACAGGTAGTTGATTAGGACATTTAAAACTTCAGAGCATGTACCCTTCTCTGTTCAACTTGTATTTCCTCCTGTGCATATGTTGTCTGATGTCTTTAGTAGCATAACTGAAAACATTGGGACATAACTGGCTTGGAGTCCTATTTGTCTAATGTTTGTATATATTCTATTTACGTGTCTGTTTTGAGCAGACTGTTGTATTTCTTTGTTTAATAGACTTAGGATAGCCCAATCATTGTAGAGGAATTTTTTACTTGTTCTGATTTTTCATTTTGATCTCCAGGTTTTTCTCCAATACTTGTGTCCTGTTCACCTGGAAAGCATCAAATTGGTGGATTGGGGAAGCAATTTAGTCAAAGCAGTCAAGCAGAAGCTGTATTGTTGAAAAATGAAGCATGCAACGAATCTGGTTCTACTAGTCTGGCAGCTGCCTGTGTTTATAATAATTTCAGCCAGAGGATAGAGAAAGGTGCTTCAAAGTGGCAGTTAAAGGGAAAGAGGAATTCAAGACACACAAGTAAAAATAGAAAGCAAGACTCAAGAAAAGATGACATGGATGATGAACCCAATGCTTACTTGGCAGGTATGGAGCACTTGGATGGATTCCGTCAGGGTCCTGATCAGAAAGTTGATTGTGGTGGAGGTAAATCCGAACCGTTTTCTGAATACCGTGTGGATGCTGTTCGGGACCGGAGCAAGTCTTCTTCTCATGGGGAAGGTATGAGGGCGGCAACGGTGGAGTTGTCTGTGCCTCAAAGGTCACTTCCGTACCGTCAATCACGCTTCATGGTTAATTCCAGATATCAGACATCAGATTTTCCTGGAAGAAATCTCTACTCGTGTTCAAAACTATTTAATGTTGAGATCAAGGTTCAACGCAACTACCGGCAGCAGCATGTTCCGTTGGTTTCTCTAATGAGTAAATTGAATGGTAAAGCCATTGTCGGTCACCCTTTAACAATTGAGAATCTAGATGATGGCTATTCTGATCTTATGCTTGGTAGTAATGAAAGGGATACAACTCATGTTACGGAAGGGGAAACTCCCAAACCGGGTTATGCGGCTATGCGAAATATAGAGGCTGGTAGGACACCTGCCAGGCGTATGACAATGAAACCAAGATCTTCACCAAGAAAATCACACAAATTAAGGAAATGTGGGCTGCTTTCTAAAAAGATTCGGAAACTGTCTTCTTTGACAGGGAAAAGAGTAGAAGATAGAAAACCGGTGGTGGAGAAGCCCGAGGGTCCTGTTATAGCTTGTATCCCCCTCAAACTAGTGTTCAGTAGGATAAATGAGGCAGTGAATGGTTCAGCAAGGCAAACACACCGTGCCTTACCATCAAGCAACTCGTGAATCGTGTTCTCTGGAAAGGTTGGAGAATTTTGGATTAAAATGATAAATTTGTTTAGTTTTGGGGCGCACGTTGTCACGGGAGCCTGTTTTAGTTGGGGCTCCTAGTTTTCTGCATATCCAAATGATGTCTGATCTGTGGCTTCACCCTGAAGGTGGAAACTCTCGGTTACAATTCCATGAGCTTTCTCACCGTTGTAGAGATGGACAGATAGGATTAAGAACAATGGAGGCTGTCTAGCTGTGTACATATGTAACGGTAGTTGAAGTGTAAATTAAAGATGGCGACCTTGGTTGGTATAAGGTACTTGTGGCCTGATGCTAGGTTTTAAATTTATGAATTGAGGTTGGTTTAGAGGGCAAATAACTTGAGTTTTTTCAGCAACTGGTCTGTGACATGATAACAATTTTGAGGGTAAATTATACCCCTCTACATTTACGCCTTGTGTTGTACTTGTGGCCTGATGTTAGGTTAAATTTATGAATTGAGATTGGTTTAGAGGGCTAAGAACTCGCAAATCTTTTGAACAACTGGTCTGTGACATGATTACAAATTACATTCTACATCTTCAATCGTTTACCCCCTTATGCAAATTTTCTGTAATTGTTTCTTCAGACTCTTTCTCCCTTCCGTTCCATCTCTTCTTGTTCTAATCAAAAGCTAATAGATTGTTTCAACCAAAAGACAAATTGCATGCAAATTCAATACAACGCTTACTAGTCGAATGGTAGAACTCGTGATTTCCCTCTCTCCAAACAAAGATCAACTATTTCTCTCCAAAACCCTAGCTGTTAATCACGCCACTGCCCACAGATAGCAGCTAGCCACTACCGACCAACCCAGACAATCCACACCAAAGACCAATCACGACAGCTTCTTCACATCCGGCCACCATGCTGCTTGACAAAACTACAACAATCAGGGGATTCCAAACGAGAATTCATGGTAGACTCATGCAACAGCCACCATAACAAGGACCAGCAGTCCCCTCTCTCTTCCCCACCTCCACCACAAAACCATCAATTTCAACCACTCTCCACCCGGGATCAAACCATAATTCATATAATTGTTCTGATTGCAGCTGATGATGCAGGAGGTTTTGTGTTCTGGACCTCGTTACCGTTCCTAATTTCTTCTTGATGCAGTTGCGAGGTTAACTGGTCTCCCTTCACTCGGGCTACCAGTATTCTTATCAGCTTCTATGTTTCTTGAGCGAGCTCTGTGAAAAGCTTTTATAGTGCTGCAAAATGTTCTCCATCAGGAAATGCTTCTTCCATGTAAACTTAAGAGCTGGGAGTTTTTGAAAGCCAAACATATATAACCTGTTCGATGAATATATTTTTTGGAAATGCTTCTTCCGTGTAAACTACAAAAATACCCTTGCATTGTTGCCTCCCACTCAATCTGGTCCCAATATTTCTTTTTGTAAGTAATAAAACTGTTTTGTTTTTTTAAAAATCAAAATAATAATAATATCGGAATCTTATTTTAACATCCCAATGACCCATTAATTTTTTTTTAAAACAATCAATTCCTCACCAAACCAATGTAAAAAAAAATATATATTTGGTGACCGAAATGAAAGAATTTTCAAATGAAAAAAAAAACATGGAAACGCTACTGAATCAACGGTAGCAGTGTAGCACCATGTTTCATGTTTGTTTTTACGTTTTAAAAGTGTTTTTGAAAAAAATTAAAATTTTTTTATTTTTTTTGCTTCAAATTAATATTTTTTGGGTGTTTTCAGATCATTTTCATACGCTGAAGTCAAATATATTTTTTTTAAAATAAAATAATATTATTTTGATGCATTTCTGAACGAAAAACATTTTTAAAAATAACCGCAACCACACTTCCAATCAGAAAATCAATAAATGAAAACTAGCAATAAGCTTTTCATAGGAAATACGAATAGATTATACTTTACATCTTATAATCTAATTATATTTTTACTTTACCTTAATTATTTTAAAAATTACATCTTTCAATTCGAAAAAAACCAAACTAATCTTATATAATAATAATAATAATTACAACATACTCTAAACCGTGTGGGGGAATCACTGTTCCCCACACACAAAACACTGTGGATTACAATAGTAATCCACAATGTTTTCTCTTCTTTTTTTTTGCTAATTTTTTCCTCTTTTTTTTCGTTTTTTTTTTCAAATTACTCTTTTTTTTTCAACTTTCTTATTTTTTTTTTCATTTATTTTTTATTTTTTTTTCAAACTTATTTTTGTTGATTTTACTTTTTAAATATTGACCTGGTTAAAATTTTTGCTTTATAATTTTTTTCTTTAAAATATCGTGGATTGCTGAGATGTTTTTCCACATAGTTTTTATATTTTATTTCTTTATTTTTTAAAATTATATTTGTCGATTTTTTTTAATATGGAGCTGATTGAGAATTTAGTTTTGTAATTTTTTCTTTAAAACATTGTTGATTGCTATTGTGTTTCTCCGCATGATTTTTTTTTATGATTTTCTCCGAAATTATCTTTTTTTATTTTATTTTTTAATATTGAACTGGTTAAAAATTACAGTTACAATATGTGAGGAAAGCACTGTAACGTTCCTCGAAAATTACTATTGCTTGCTACAGTGTTTTTTCCCATATGATTTTTTTCTATTTTTGTTATGTTTTTCCCTAAAATTATCTTTGTCAATTTTATTTTTTTAATATTAAGCTGGTTAAGAATTGCAATTACAAGTAAATATAAGTTTTTCCTCATAAAACACTATGGATTGATACAGTTTTTCCTTACATGGTTTTTTTCCAGTTTCTTTTGTGTTTTCTTTTTTTGTGATATTTTTTTCCAAAATTATCTTCGTCGATTTTTTTTTTAATATTGAGTTGGTTAGAATTTAACTTTGTAATAAAGCTTAATCATGTGGGGAAAGCATTGTAGTTTTGCTCATAAAACATTGTGGATTGCTACAGTGTCTCTCCGCATGGTTTTTTTTGTTATAATTTTTTTCAAATTATCTTTTTCAATTTTATTTTTTTAATATTGAGTTGTTGTTTGTGAATTACAATTACAAGTCATTACAAATAAGGCTAAATCATGTGGGGAAGCAGTGTAGCTTTCATCACGAAACACTGTGAATTGCTACAGTGTTTCCAACATGATTTTTCTTTTCTTTTTTTGCTGTTTGTTTTGTTATTTTTTTTTCTAAAATTGTCTCTGTCGATTTGTTTTTTTTAATATTGAGCTGATTAAGAATTTAGCTTTGTAATTTTTTTCTTTAAAACACTGTGAATTGTTGCGTGTGTTTTCCCATGTGATTTTTTTATGATTTTTTTCAAAATTATCTTTGTCGATTTTTTTTTGAATATTGAGTTGGTTAAGAATTATAATTACAATAAAGCTAAATCATATGAGGAAAACGTTCTAGTTTTTCTCACAAAACACTGTGGATTGCTACAATATTTTTCTAAATGGTTTTTTATTTTATTTTATTGGGAAAAGCGCTATAGTTTTCCTCACAAAACATTGTCAATTGCTACAACGTTTTTTCTCATGGGTTTTTTTCCTTCCAAAATTATCTTCGTTGGTTTTTTCTTTTTAATATTAAGTTGGTAGAGAATTTAGCTTTGTAATTTTTTTTTCTTTTTATTAACTGAAAAGTTAAATCATGAGGCGAAAGCACTGTATCTTTTCTCACAAAACACTGTAGATTGCTACAAATCATTTTGATCAGTCTCTAAGTTTTTGATCGCCAACACAACTTTTTTTTTCGTCATGAAATATTTACTCCATCATACCTTTAATTTCTATTACTTATCTAGCGTTGATTCACAATTATAACATTATCAAGTGCATTCATTTTATAAGCCCGCGGCAGCGCACGGGCATATCATCTCGTAGTAATAATAATATATCAAAAACACAGACGACAAATCAGATAGATCTAGTTTTCTCTCTCATTTGGAACCGGGCCTATCTCTTTACTGCCTCCGTTGCCGTCCGCATGTCGTCTCTTGAAAATATAGAGATTGATTGAAAATAATCAAAATCAGGGAAGGCCCAGAACTAAAAAGTCGGGTAAAGATCCAGCCAACTAATTATCTCAGACCCAGCAACCCGAGGGCAGCTTAGTAAATCTAAAAAAGAAACTAGGGTTTCGCTATAAATCTTCCATATAAATCAACCTCGTCTTCTCTGACCATTACGCCAATACTCTCACTCTGTCAGCTGCCATCCAAAACCCTAACAGGTCTCCCTCTCCCTCTTTAAATCTCTATGTATCTTCGTTTAATTGACTGACTATAGAGAGTTTGGATCTGGTGTGTTGCTGTGCAGGGAAAGAAGAAGAGAGGATTTGAAATGGCGACAGTACCAGGACAACTGATATGGGAGATAGTTAAGAAGAATAACTGCTTTTTGGTGAAGCAGTTTGGAAGAGGAACTGCTAGCCTTCGGTTCAGCAAAGAGAGCAACAATCTCTACAACCTTAACTCTTACAAGCACTCTGGTACTCTCTCTCTCTCTCTCTCTCTCTCTCTCCGTGCGTGCCTGCTTGTCTGTCTCTCTTACACTATCGTGGTTAATGTTTTCTCTTAAGGGACTGTGTGCTAGGTTTTGTTTGATCTGAGTTGAGGGCTTGATTTAGTTGATGTTTGGTCTTGAAAGCTTTTATTTTTGAGGGAATGGAGAAGAATAGGAAGGGAAAAAGTTAACCATGGTGGTTTTCTCCTTCATTAACTGACCAGATATGTTTTGTTTTGCTTCAATTTGAGGTTGCAGAACATAAGATGATAAATATATGATCAATCTTTGTATGTCAATTCACCTGTTTTGATGTGATTATGCATTAATAAGTTATAGCTTGTTGGATTTCTGATTGATGACTTTGTAATGTTGGGTTTTTAAATAATTTGGAAATCAATCAACTGAGGTTTTAATCTTATTTTATTGTTTGTCAACCAGGTTTGGCAAACAAGAAAACTGTCACCATTCAGGCTGGGGACAAGGATCAAGCTGTGGTTCTTGCTACAAGTAAGACCAAGAAGCAGAACAAACCAGCAGCTTTGTTTCACAAATCTGTCATGAAGAAGGAGTTCCGCCGCATGGCTAAGGCTGTGGAGAACCAGGTAATTATTGGTCTTTCGTCATCTTGTAATGCTTTTCATGTTTGTTACTAAAATTTCTTGTTTCTTAGTCATTCACATCACTCTAATGATGATTTCCTTTGTTTCAGTTGTTTCTGAATGGTTGAAAGCTGAAAATTGTCCTTTCTTTCTATGCACTTTCATTTTTCAGAGAATTTTTTTTCTTTGCAAAATCAAGCACCCCCATATTACTGGTGATTTTATGTGCCCACTTTTTTATATTTCAGTGGAATTTCAAATATTGAATTAGTTTTTGGAAAATTTATATTAATACTTTTAATATCCATGTTTTGTTCAACTAAATCTATGTTTTGTTCCACTAACTGGTTAAAGTCACGGATTTCTCTGCAGTGATGAACTGTTAGCATGTAAGTAGATTTGTAGGGTTTCTTTGATGAAATATACTTGTTACACTTGGCTTCTGAGCTTTATCATTAAAGTGATCTGTTGTGATGTGTGGCTAGTGGTCAAGTTTATTAATGCACACCATCGATTTCATGTGTCATTGGTGCTTGCTTTCAATATTTGAGTACAATTTCAAATATATTGAATGATTTTTTTAGCATAAAGTGAACGGGTCTTTTTTGAAGCTTCATATCTAATATTTGTTCAATTTTCAATATTGAAATAATCGCCTGTTTTATTCAACCAACTGTTTAAAGTCATAGGTTCCTATGCAGTGATGAGCTCATCACATGTAAGAAGATCCCTTTTGTGGGGTTTCTTCAGTGAAATATACTTGTTACGCTTGGCTTCTGAGCTCAGTACCTGTCATAGTGATTCTTTGATATGTGGTGGTCTTTGTTTGATTTGCTTGTACATGTCATACTGCACTAAGGAAATGAAACACTTTTAGCCATCTTGGTCGAAGTCATTAGATTTCTATGCGGTGATGAGCTGTTAACATGTAAGAAGAACCCTATTGTGTGTAGGGTTTCTTCGGTGAAATGTACTTGTTACGCTTGGCTTCTGAGCTTTGTACTTTGATTTATAGCAATACCTTGATTTGTTCAAAGATTCTTCCAAAATCATGTTGCATCATGGTAGGTTATCAGGTTGTCAAACATAATCATATTTGATTAGATAAATTTTTTTATTTAATCATGTTTTTTTAGCCATCTTGGTCGAAGTCATTAGATTTCTATGCGGTGATGAGCTGTTAACATGTAAGAAGAACCCTATTGTGTGTAGGGTTTCTTCAGTGAAATGTACTTGTTACGCTTGGCTTCTGAGCTTTGAACTTGTTTATAGCAATACCTTGACATGTATGGCTGGTGCCTCCTTCTGTGATTTGCTAGTACATGTCATGCAGCACTAACAAAAAGAAACAGTATCTTATTGTTTTATGCACTTGCATAATTGCGAGAATTGATTTTCTTTCTTAAAGTTGCTTTTTTTTCCTTGAAAAAATTATTAATACACTTGATTCATTCAGCAAAAATTGAAGCTGGAATTGAGGAATCAAGTGGTTTTGCTTAAATATTTATATCCATTTTCAAAGATTCTTCCAAAATCATGTTGCATCATGGTAGGTTATCAGGTTGTCAAACATAATCATATTTGATTAGATAATTTTTTTTATTTAATCATGTTTTTTTAGCCATCGTGGTCGAAGTCATTAGATTTCTATGCGGTGATGAGCTTGTTAACATGTAAGAAGAACCCTATTGTGTGTAGGGTTTCTTCGGTGAAATGTACTTGTTACGCCACATGTCATGCTGCACTAACAAAATGAAGCAGCATCTCACTGTTTTATGCACTTGCATAATTATGAGAATTGATTTTGTTTCTTTAAGTTGGTTTTTTTTTTCTTAAAAAAATTATTAATACACTTGATTCATTCAGCAAAAATTTCAAAGATTCTTCCAAAATCATGTTATATCTTGGTAGGTTTTCAGGTTGTTAAACATAACCATATTTGATTTGATAATTTTTTTTATTTGATCATTTTTTTTTAGCCATCGTGGTCGAAGTCATTAGATTTCTATGCAGTGATGAGCTTGTTAACATGTAAGAAGAACCCTATTGTGTGTAGGGTTTCTTCTGTGAAATGTACTTGTTACGCTTGGCTTCTGAGCTTAGTACTTGTAGAGTTATAGCGATACCATGATATGTATGGCTGTAGCTCCTTTTTTGATTTGTTTGTACATGTCATGCTGCACTAACAAAATAAAGCAGCATCTCACTGTTTTATGCACTTGCATAATTATGAGAATTGATTTTGTTTCTTTATGTTGGTTTTTTTTTTCTTAAAAAAATTATTAATGCACTTGATTCATTCAGCAAAAATTGAGTCTGGAATTGAGGAATCAAGTGGGTTTTGCTTCAATATTTAAATCCATTTTCAAAGATTCTTCCAAAATCATGTTATATCTTGGTAGGTTTTCAGGTTGTTAAACATAATCATATTTGATTTGATATTGAAGTCATTAGATTTCTATGCGGTGATGAGCTTGTTAACATGTAAGAAGAACCCTATTGTGTGTAGGGTTTCTTCGGTGAAATGTACTTGTTACGCTTGGCTTCTGAGCTTAGTACTTGTAGAGTTATAGCGATACCATGATATGTATGGCTGTAGCTCCTTTTTTGATTTGTTTGTACATGTCATGCTGCACTAACAAAATGAAGCAGCATCTCACTGTTTTATGCACTTGCATAATTATGAGAATTGATTTTGTTTCTTTAAGTTGGTTTTTTTTTCTTAAAAAAATTATTAATGCACTTGATTCATTCAGCAAAAATTGAGTCTGGAATTGAGGAATCAAGTGGGTTTTGCTTCAATATTTAAATCCATTTTCAACGATTCTTCCAAAATCATGTTATATCTTGGTGGGTTTTCAGGTTGTTAAACATAAATCATATTTGATTTGATAATTTTTTTTTTATTTGATCATGTTTTTTTTTTAGCCATCGTGGTTGAAGTCATTAGATGTCTATGCAGTGATGAGCTTGTTAACATGTAAGAAGAACCCTATTGTGTGTAGGGTTTCTTCTGTGAAATGTACTTGTTACGCTTGGCTTCTGAGCTTTGTGCAAATAGTGATTTTTTGACATGTATTGTATATCAAGCACATACAATTTACTTGCCTACCAGATACGTGCTAGCAGTGTGTAGTTATCTTTCTTGCTGTGTTTCTTCAAATGCTTTGCGCTGTATTGTTGAGAAATTCACGTGCTTTGCTCGTTGCAGGTAGAAGGTAACTATTACAGGCCTGATCTGAAGAAAGCAGCTCTTGCAAGGTTGAGTGCTGTGCACAGGAGTCTTAAGGTTGCCAAGTCTGGTGTCAAGAAGAGGAATAGACAAGGTTTGAAGATCCGCTGAAGGAGGTGATTTGAGAGCCGAATATATAAGTACACTGTTGGGTGTCCTCTTGTGTCGTCGCAAAAGAGGAATAGGTAACCCTTTTGTCTTGAGGTGTCTTGGGATTTTTATTTAAGATTTCGATGTTGAACAATAGAGATTGTGATTTTTCCTGGATAATTTCTCCTGCAGTTTTGGATGGTTAGGTTCTGTTTTCTGGCCTCTGATTCAGAACCGTTCTGTTTTCAGTTTTTGCTTCCAAGTATTCGGAAAATATCACTTTAGAAAGAATTACCAAAGGGTTTATTATTTAGGGTAGGGTTGAGGAATTTCAAGCATGGGCACCGCAACGAGCTAATCAGGATGATTTTTAAAGCTTGCTATAAAAATAAGTGACAATAAAAGGATGTCTATCCAAAATAAATCTTTTTTATTTTCTTTTTCAACATATCATGAAATGATCATTTCTGTTTATATTTAATTAATTAATTTAATATAATTAAAAAAAATATAAATTCTAAAAACTAAATTTTAAAAAGAACAACAAATGAAAAGATATAAGTATGAAATAAAAAATAAAAAAATGAGTTTAAAAAAAAATCCAATCCCTCTTAACTTGGGTTAAATTCAAAAATTTCAAACTTGGGAAATTCTAGATTCAAGCTTAATTAATTATTTTCAACTAATTTATTATTATAATATAAAATTAAATTTTTTTTTTATCAAAGTTAAAAAAATAATGATTAAAAAAATAAATATTAATTTGATAGGAAAAAAACTTAAAAAGATGAAATTGTAAAAAAGTTTTAAAAAATAACAATTAAAAAATTAAAATTAAAATTCGAAAAATAAAAAAATTAAAGGGATGAAATTGAAATTTGTTTATAATTTTATAAATTATTTTAAATAAAACAAATAATAATAAAAAAAATAAAGATTAAATCTAAAGTAATAACAAATAAAATGGTTGTTTTGAAAATCTTGAAGGGAAAAATGTGGAAATTCTGGATAGTCGTTAGCTACACGTGTCATCTCATAACAAAGAAGTGCTGTTAAAAGACGGTGTTTTGTCAACAAATAACCTCACACGTATTGTTTGAAAGGTGTGAGGGCTACCCATGTACTGACGTTGCAACACATGTATCATCCACTTATAAACATTAATTACATTTATTAAATTAAAAAATCACCCCTAAACCAACCTAAAAATAACAATAAAACTCTAATAAAAATACCAAAATGTCCTTGAAATCAAACCATAGAAAATCCAATTCTAATGGCATTTTATCATTTTACCGTACTTAGAAAATTGAAAAAACCAAAACACCTCTGAGAACTATTCTTAAAAGATTTGAGAATAAAGGTAAGTGGTCGTTTAACTGTTCATCAGAAATGCAAAATGACTTATTTATTTATTATCAATATGGTCAAATGGGTCTCTATAAAAATAACTATATTACCCCTAATAGCTAATTATTTGATTGGTTTTGAGAGGAGAAAAAAATGTAATTTTACTCTTGAGTTGATACAATGTTTCCCGTGCCTTTTAAATTTTCTTATAATTATAATAGTAGTATTTATTTTACCTTATCCTTTATTTTTTTTCTATGTTTTATATTCTCATGCCGACTGTCACACATCGAGACTCGAGTATACATATATATATATATATATATATATATATATATATATATATAAATAAATGTGTGATAGACTTAAGGGAATCTCCAAGATTTTTACCTCTTACAAATCTAAATATACGAGCAGGATAGTTATTCACGAACTTAAATAACTTAAAATTTTAAATAGGTTTTTTTTATCTATCTATAAATCATTATACATTGATTGAATGAAAGAAGATTTTTTTGAATGTGAAATTTAATAATAATACAATAATATAATCAAATAATTAATAATAATCTCTTAAGGTGTATCTAAGGACACCCGCATTAGCCGAACTTTAAGATAAATGCTACTTAATTAAATCCTTAGATATAGTTGTGTATTTACTTGATGCCAGTTAAAATTACTTGATGCCAGTTAAAATTATCTGGGAGGCGACAACTATCTCTATTAAATAAAATGGAAATATTAGTTTCAAGGGAGAATGAATTACAGGAGACTTAAATGCAAGAAATAAAGAAAGCAATAAAAAAAAAAACTAGCAAAGAAATAAAACCCTCTAGGAAAAAACAACATAGATTGTAAGAATTTGAATACACGAGGCTCATCATTGTTAGTAGTATCTATTTCTATTTATACTATTACAAAATTTAAATCCTACTTATATAAATAATTTAAATTCTTTTTAAATATTGATATAAAATAAAAAGATTTACTAAATCTTAATACAAGCCAAATTTCTTTTCCATTGATACACACATGAATTCTTATATAATTGACTCCCACTCTAAACAGGACTCTATCTTTCTAGTTATGTGCATGTTCAAGTTGAATTGTTGCTTAATTGCTTCCTTTTGGTTGATCATAACTTCTAGGTTGTTCGTCAACTAATCAAATTTTCCTAGTTGATCAAGAACTATTTTAGCTCAGTTGATTTTTTTGATTCATCATTGATTTCAGCTTTTTTCACCTGTTTTGTGATGAATAATCATTATTCTTTATATTTCACATGTTTATATTTATTTTAGGTATAATGTCCCCATTGTTAAAACAATTCAATTAACACAAAAATAAATACGAACATGAAAAGAAAGGAGGCTAGAATTCTCCTCAATTGATTTGCATTATTGTTCTTACTTTAACCTAAATATAAAGAGCTTATATATAGGTTAAGCTGAAAATACTATTCTACCCTTAATAAATAAAACAAGATAAATATATTATTTAACATGAACGAACTAAGCACATTAAGATTGATTGTCATCTTACTCGTCATCATCTCAAGCATGACACCATTACTTTGCCTTTTGTTTCTTCTTCCTTGTAGATTGCAGATGACAATCAATCTCAAGATAAATATATTATTCTTTATATTTCACATGTTTATATTTATTTTAGGTATAGATAATGTCCCCATATTCTTTTATTTTTAGACTAAATAAAGAAATATTTCCCAGTAATATTAGTACTAAAATCAATAAAAAAAAGACCATTAATGACATGGTTAATGAACACCGTTACCAAAAAATATCAATTATTTCAAACAAAGCATGCTTTGGCTTTTCTTGAACATATTTCCTACTAAGTAGATTTTTTAACTATTTGTACTCAATAAACAATTTATTTTTTGATGTTATTGACAATCAACCAAAAATTTAAGTTATAAATTGTAATAGCCTAACTAACTATCATGCTCAAAGTACAAACAATACAGATCCAAAAACAATTTCATGCATGTGATCTTTAGGTTGATCCCTTAGTTTCTTTAAAAACTAGGAGAATATCTTGAAAGATCTTGAATCTATCAACGAAGAGTCATGTAAACATGCTTTGATCTCTTCATGTCTCAAATCTCTTAATGGATCAAGATCAATTGTTTTATTGAAATGCTCCAGAAAATTTTAGCATTTGTTTTAAATGTTTTCGACCATAAAGTTTGTGTTGTTTGTTTCATTAAAAATTATCTTATTGTTTTGGCTTGAACT
Source organism: Populus x sibirica (assembly GCA_019202695.1). Lineage (NCBI taxonomy): Eukaryota > Viridiplantae > Streptophyta > Magnoliopsida > Malpighiales > Salicaceae > Populus > Populus x sibirica. The sequence continues at coordinate 837,641 of JAGMVL010002394.1, read as the reverse complement.
AATTGTTTAGTCATGATGATGATACTTTTACCCATTTATTTTTTAAGTAGCATGATTATTGACTAATGAAAAGATATTGCATATTGTCCTACCAGACATGCTAATTTGTTGACCAATTATATATTTTTTTGAGCGAATTATACTACTTCATCTTCATTTCTTCCTTCCAAGAAGAAGAAACTACAATTAAAAATTTAATTATGAACGAAAATAGATTGTAACCTTGCAAATCAAATAAAATGTTGGTGCCCGATACTTCAATCCCCAAGAAAGGATATATTGTTCCAAGCAATGCTATGTAAAGAAGTAAAAGGAACTTGAAATATAGAGGACAATTGAAAATAAAGCAACAGAGAAAAAGTGATACATTGCATGGAATAAATTATAGAAGTCAAGTTGCATACATAAATTATGCATATGGACCCGACCATCTTTCTGAGTAACTAGATGTTTTATTTATATTGATACAATATTTGAATTCTATCTAAACACCTAATTCAATCCTATAAGATTGTATTAAATAAAGAGCATTTCAGATCCTATAAGATTGTATCCAATAAAGAGCATATATGTTGAATCCAAATGTAATCTAAATTTCTCCTTATTGCAACCAAATGAAACTTAACTAATCAATTACCTCGACTAACTCATTATACTGAGAACTCATGTTTTGAATGTTTTGATTATTCATATGAACTCAAACTCTTATGATCGATCATGACTCATAGTTAATAAAACTCTTTAAGCCTAGTTGATTTTATTAATCCATGATCGATTTCAGCTCTTTTTTTTTTTTAATTTCATAATGATTAATTAGTGTTCATCCATAGTCACCACGTGGATATTTATTTTGGTATAAACATATTTATAATATGAAAAAAATATTAATTTAGTAAAAGAACTTGTTCTCTTAATTTTTATAGGAATTGCAAAAAATATCTAAAATAAAATGAAAATTTCAATTAGTTAACTATAACTAGTTTATTTACCCACCTATGTTGTGGGGTGTGTAAACTTGCATTTCTAACTCAATTGAAAATCAATCAAAACAATGCATTATTACGCGAACTGATTGACTATTATATAAAGAGAAGCACCTCTTTCATCGCTTAAGGGCGAAGGGAGAAAATGTAATGACTTGTCTATATCTTGTATTTCCCATGTAGTCTATTAGTTAAACCATCGATTCCCTTCTCAAAGAATATATGAATTCTCGAGTTAAATTAAAAGTAATTTTTTAACATAATAAAAAAAGAAAATGCGAGCAAAATCATTGAAATTTTTAGCTTGTAGAGTGTTTTTTTTAATTATGAACTAAAATGTTAAAGCAGGTAAATAATCAAATAAATCAAGAATTATATGCTTCAAAAATATTAGAAAAAAACGTTGATGCACATCAAAGATTAAATTGAACAATTAAAAGATAAATACTAATCAATATAAATGATCTCTTGTCACATGAAACTATTCATATTTTTTTATTTAATCATATATTAATAGTTTTTCATAAGAAAAGTAATAATTTAGATTCTCTCAAAAAAAAAATAATTTGCAAGTATAATTCTTTTTTCTTATTAATATATTTTTCTCAACAAGAAAAATCTAGTTGTTTCAACAATGTTCTCCATTTAAAAAAAAAATAGAGGCGAGATTGGAATAAATATCCAAAAGACTCAAAATTTAATGAAAATAATTAATGTTCTCATTATGATAACGCCAATTTATTAAAAAAATATTAAAACAATAGACCTGAAATTTTTGGAGTTTGTTTTTATGTAATCATGCAATAATAAAAAAAAATAGCATAGAAAAGCTAAAACAAAAATTTAAGAAAATAGAAAAAAAGATATACAAATCATGGAGGGATGTAGAGAAAAATGCTTGATAATTTTATAAAAAAACTAAAATCTTATTCTTAAAAGTGATATTTTTAATATTTTAAAAGTAATTTATTTTTATAAAATTTAATTTTTAAAAATAAAAAACAAATAAAAAACAATAAAATAAATATACAAAGACCACGCATGTGGGTGTAAGAAGCTGTTCTGAATGCGAAAATTCAACTTTAACTTTCAGTAACAAAAATCCAAATCACCCTCAAACATCATCTACAAAAATCTTACCACAGCAGCGAAGATAAATGCAAGGGGGAATGAACAAGCGAACATCATGATCATTCCAAATTGCAGTGCCAACACTAGAAAGTCTGCACACAATTGCTTTCGTAAGCAGCAGAACAAATGGTTTATAAACTTCAAGCTGCACGTCAATCACAAATGAACTCTGGCTGTATGTTAGGCGAGTTTAAGTTCTTCACCCACAATCAAATTATTACATAGATTCGATATCACCACCATATCTATTTTTGAATCATGGGTTGGAAAGCATAGATGTATCTACAGCTAGTGAAAGTACCAGTTAAAGCTTACCACGGCAGCAAAGACAAATAATTTGCGAGGGGGAATGCACAAGCAAACATCATGATCATTCCTAGCATTTCTTATCCTGGAAGGAATTATTTAAATGCTGTATAAACATGATGATTTGCTTTTGATTCACAGGTATTGATGAGTGACAACAAACAAAAGAATTAAAACAGGAAAAGAAAAAAGCTTTTAGAGAAACAAGAAAGCAAAGGAAGAAAAGAATGGGGATTGAAGATATGTGAAATCTGTAATATTTTCATTAATCATAAAAACCTGTCAAACATTTAGAAAGGTAGGATATAAATACTAAAACCTTAACTAGAACAAGTGATTGGACTTATGACGCACTAAATAAAATATCCAACAATAATTAAATCAAATCCAATAAATAAAGCTAAGTTAATAAACCTCAACTAAAAGTTCATATAAATTAAACCAAAAAACATAATGATAAGTTCAACAAATATTTAACAAGTATTTGCTGAGAACTGTTTGTTTCTCTTCGGGTGAGAAAGAACCACAATTATTTTAATATCAAATTTGCTGCCTCTTCATAATTCTTGGCTGCTTTAAATAAGCAAAGCCAGTACATAGAACTCTAAAATTAAGAAAAAGTTGGTAACTCACGATGTGAGTTTACCCACGTACAAACTCAAAATAACACGTCTTGAATATTAATTGCAACAACTTTAACAAATTGAAATAAAAGCAACCGATAAATCGCAACCGTACAAGACCCAGTCTTGTATTGAAACCGCTCCTCCTCAACACACTCTTTATCTCTTCTGTATATCTGCATGTCCATGTTAACACTGTTCACGTTCAACTATTGCTGCATGGCACATGCAACTATTATTTCACGTTTGATATCTTCCCGCATGCCACATGCAATTACATTCACTTCATCATACATACTTGGAATTTGGCCTAATGGCTCTGGTTGATCTGCGTGGCTTATCAATACCTCCTCTATCACGTGCAACCTTGTCCTCAAGGTTGACATCTGAAAACAGTTCCAGTAGCTGTTTGGTAGATACCCATGTGGCCTCCTCGACGGGTAAATATTTCCAGTGAACTAAACTTTCTTCGACAATTTAGGCGCCTTGTTTTATCCAGCGATGATCAATAACGACTTATGGTATTAGCAGAACTTCCCCATCATCATTGAAGGACGGTATCTCTGTGCTGTGGTTGTTAACCTCTGAGTTGGTGTTGTACTGTTTAAGCAGAGAGACATGGAATATTGGATGAATGCGTGACTCTGCTGGTAAATGGAGTTTGTAAGCGACGGGTCCAATTTTCTCCAGAATTTCATAGGGTCCATAGAAAAGACTAGCAAGTTTTTGGTATGCCCGCTTAAAAACCGTATGCTGTCGATATGGATGGAGTTTTAGAAGGACTAAATCACCAACATCAAATGAGACATCTTTTCTCTTTTTATCTGCGATTTGTTTCATCTTATTAATCGAGCGTGCCAAGTTGATTTTGAGCTGCTGAAGTAACTCATCTCGGTCTTGCAACTGCTGATCCACTTCATGCACCGACGATAGACCTTCAATGTATGATGGAATAGTTGGTGGAAGCCGGCCATATAGTGCCTGAAAAGGAGTCATTCCGGTTGAGATGTGGTATGTTGTATTATACCAATATTCTTCCCATGGTAAGTAGAGGCTCCATTTTGTTGGCCATTGGTGAACAAAACATCGCAAATACTTGTTCAACGCAGCGATTGACAACCTCGGTTTGGCCATCCGTTTGCGGGTGATACGCGAGCCGAGCTGCAATTTTGTACCGACATCTTGAAGAACTCCCCGCGGAAATGGCTCACAAAAAATGGATCCTGATCGCTGACTATAGACCTTGGCATGCCATGTAGCTTAATAACACCTGCCATAAATTTCTCTGCAACACTTTTAGCTGTAAAAGAATGTTTTAAGGGCGGAAATGAGCTGATTTGCTGAGTCTATCGACGACAACCATGATGGTATCTTGGCCCGAGAAGCGGGTAAACGCTCGATGAAATCAAGTGTAATGTCCTCCCACACCTGGCAAGGGATGGGCAATGGTTGGAGGAGACTTGCGGGTGCCAATGTATCCGATTTGGTTTTCGGCATACCACACAATTCTTGATATATTCTTGGACCGACTTACGCATTCCTGGCCAATATAATTGTTGCCCCGGTTTCTTGTATGTGCGCGGGAACACCGTAGTGGCCACCAACTTTGGTATCATGCATTTTGTGCAGTAGCTTTGCACGTAGAGTAGGGTCTGCGGAATGATGACCCGTTCCTTGTAACGAAGCAAACCATTTCGCCACACAAAGTGACTATGTAACCGATCCGCGGCTATCCGACTCATGGACTTGTATATATAAATTTGTCTTTGCTGCTTGTTTAATTTCTTCCCACAAAGTAACCTGAGAAACCAAAAGATGATGAAGAACAAGACTACCTTGTTTACGAGAGAGAGCATCGGCTGCAGCATTTTCGCGTCCAGGCCGGTATATGATCTTATAGTCATAGCCCAAGAGTTTGGCTACCCATTTTCTTTGTTACGGTGTGGTGATACGTTGCTCTAGCAAAAATTTTAGATTGCGTTGATCCGTCCGAATATAGAACTTTTGGCCTAACAGATATGGACGCCACAATCGTATAGCCTCAAGAATGGCCAGCATCTCTTTAGCATAAGAAGACCAAGACTTCTTTGCCACTCCGAGTGCTTTACTCATAAATGCAATTGGTTTGCCTTGCTAGGTTAATATGGCGCCAATACCATCACTTGAGGCATCGGTTTTTACAGTGAAGACGTACTTGAAATTGGGCATTGCTAACATTGGTGTCGTTGTCATTTCCTGTTTGAGCGCGATGAAGGCAGTTTCAGCATCCTCATTCCACCCAAATTGGCCCTTTTTAAGCAGATTGTTGAGAGCCCGCGCCACAATGCTATAATTCTTGACAAACTTCCTGTAATATCCTGTCAACCCTAAAAACCCACGAAGCTCTGAAATATTAGTAGGTCATGGCCATGCCACCATTGCCGCAATTTTATTTTCATCTACCTTCACGCCATGATTGGTGATTATGTGCCCTAAGTACTCCAGCTCTTGTTGACCAAAAGCACACTTACTAGCCTTGATAAAGAATTGTTATTGCTGTAATATTTCAAAAGTCTGCCTTACATGCATCAAATGCATGTCCCACGTAGGACTATAGACTAATATATCATCGAAGAAAACAAATATAAATTTTCGAAGATGAGGTTGAAATATTAAATTCATGATAGCTTGAAATGTTGAGGGTGCATTACACAACCCAAAGGGTATAACCAAATATTCATAGTGTCTGTTGCGAGTGCGGAAAGCAGTTTTTAGAATATCCACAGGATTAACCCGTACTTGATGATATCCGGCTCGAAGATCAAGCTTAGTGAAATATGAAGCACCATAAAGCTCGTCTAACATATCATCAACTGTAGGAATAGGGAAGCGGTCCTTCACGGTTCTGCGGCATTGAGGGCCCCATGTCTGTGCAAAAACACCATGTTCCATCTTTTTTCTTCACCAACAGTACAGGTGATGAAAAAGGGATGGTACTTGGTTTGATAAGGCCGGAATTCAACATTTCGTGAACTTGCTTCTCAATTTCTTCCTTTTGATAATATGCATAACGATAAGGCTGAACATTAATAGGTTCGGTGCCGTCTTTGAGAGAAATGCAGTGATCAACCCCTCTGGTAGGTGGTAGACCTGCTGGTTCCTTCAGAATATATGCAAACTCATGCAAAATGGCCTCCATATCATGATGAGTTGTCTGGATGTGTGGCTCCGCAGTACTGATCTGTAAACATATTGCAAAAAGGGCATGGTTCTGGTGAATTGCTTTGGTTAATTCAGTGATAGACACAATTTGTATGCCTTCATTGCCCATTCCACGTAATCGCTCTGAGTTGGTTCTTCCACTGAAATTCCATGGTTAATTGTTTCCAGTTGCAAACCACAGAACCTAGCATTTCTAACCATTGGATGCCCAACACTAGATCCAACCCTGTAAGTGGAAGAGAATAAAGAGTTAATGAAAAATGGGTGCCTTGCAGGTCCACTCCGACCTCTTCAAAACGTCCCTGGCATTTTAATTTTTCGCCATTTGCAACCCGCACTGTGAAGGATGCGGTAGGCACCACTGGTATTCGTAATGCATTGGCCAATCTTTCACTAATAAAGTTCGGTGATTGTCTCAACAATCTCCTGAAGTGGTTGGTCTTCACCTTCATTATCACATAACAAAGTGTTACTGCCATCGTACCCTTCTAACATTAAGATGCGAGGCTCGTGACATTTATGTCCTGCAGTAAATCGATCATTGCAATTAAAACATAAATTCTGAGCTCGTCTTCTCTGCATTTCCTCCCAAGTGAGGCACCGAATAGGAGTGGTAGGAACCGTTGGGGCAGCTCGATTGAAACTGGGAGGGGAAATCATAGATCTCATTAGTGGTGATGGTGCTGGTCTGCTGAACCTCCTCTGTCTGCTAAGTTGATCATCCTTCATTCGGGCTAGACTGATGGCCTCCTTCAAAGTTTGTGGCTTAAACATGCGTATGCCATCTGAAATCTCAGTTTTTAAGCCACCCATAAATGTACCTACAAGAGCCCTTTGCGTCCATCCGCGTACTCGGTTGCCCAGGCGCTCGAATTCGCGTTGGTAATCTTGTAGTGATCCTCCTTGCCTTATTCTGGAAAGGACCTCATCAAAATCCTCACATTCTGAAGGACCAAAATGCGCCCAGAGTTCGTCTTCAAAGTTTGTCCATGATAAAACTCGTCCTTCTTCTTCATGCAACCGGTGAACCCATTGCCACCACTGGTTGGCTTCCCCTTCCAAGTGGTAAGAAGCCAGGGCGACCTTCTGAAGTTCTGGAGTATTTTGAAATGCAAAAAACGGATTCACACGATTAAACCACTCAGTGGGATCATCTCCTGAAAATCTAGGAAACTCAAGTCGTGCTGTTTTGGATGAGACAATTAGTCGTCCCCCTTCTTGACCTTTACGTTGTTGGTTGCCCTGGTTTGGAGGCTCTTGATTTGCAAGCAACACATCAGAAAGTCGGTTAAGCGTGTCCTCCGGATGTTGCAACCTATCGCCATGCCCAGCTCCATTCGGTGCAGCCCTTCTTCTAAATGCTCAATGCATTCCTTATTAGTGCCCATAGGATCTTCTACAGGCTCTGATACGAATGATAAGTTCAACAAATATTTAACAAGTATTTGTTGAGAACTGTTTGTTTCTCTTCGGGTGAGAAAGAACCACAATTATTTTAATATCAAATTTGCTGCCTCTTCATAATTCTTGGCTGCTTTAAATAAGCAAAGCCAGTACATAGAACTCTAAAATTAAGAAAAAGTTGGTAACTCACGATGTGAGTTTACCCACGTACAAACTCAAAATAACACGTACTGAATATTAATTGCAACAACTTTAACAAATTGAAATAAAAGCAACTGATAAATCGCAACTGTACAAGACCCAGTCTTGTATTGAAACCGCTCCTCCTCAACACACTCTTTATCTCTTCTGTATATCTGCATGTCCATGTTAACACTGTTCACGTTCAACTATTGCTTGCATGGCACATGCAACTATTATTTCACGTTTGATATCTTCCCGCATGCCACATGCAATTACGTTCACTTCATCATACATACTTGGAATTTGGCCTAATGGCTCTGGTTGATCTGCGTGGCTTATCACATAAGCTAAAGCTCAATTTCTCAATGGTTTGGGCTATCCTCCATCATCTATGATCATACGCGTGCATAAACAATGTTTCCGGTTCGTTTTCCCCACCACATATAGATGCCTTATAATATATACAAATGTTTAGTATATTATCATCAAACATACCATCTTCTAGTTCCTCAACAATACTTGCAGAATGTTTAGGTACTCTTTCTCCACCTTGGAATTGAACTGAAGCATGACCCACTTTCCTGGTTTTTCTTGTTTCTTGAAAAAGAAGATGCGTTAAACCATTTTCCTTGAATTTAAGTTAATACTCCATATTGAAGAGAGGTAAAATACATGGAAAAGGCTTACCTTACTGCCCTATACTTTTTATAGCTGTATTTAAGATAAGGCAGTGAGTTTTCCAACAGATTTTCCAACACCTGGATCAAAAAGATATAATTTCAATTGCACATTAATTTAGAAGTCAATGATAATTTGCAAAACCAGAGAGAAACATAAGTAAAAATTTTGCCTTATAGATATTCACACGCTAAACCAAGACCTGACAAAGGGTCATAAAGTTGCTATGCAAAAAGGCATGGTAGAAAAATCCAATATATGACTGCATAAAATAAAGGCCAAAAACCTGCAACATGAAGTGAATCCTTGAAGTAAAGCTCAATTGAAGAGATCAAGGAAAGCAAATGGATTCAATTTGCAATAATTACTTTGTAGATCAAGCTGCCAGCCTGATATTCTGTGTTTTTATATTGTTAGAGTTTCACCGATATATTTCCCCTAATCTTTGTAAAATTCTGAATAATAACAAGGTAAACAGCTGTTAGCCCAGACATGAAACCCGATAGTTAGAAAAAAGTGTCATCATTTCATGTAGCAAATCCGAAAACACATAAAGCTATTAAGGCATGGAAAAAAAATTGGGCAAAATCTAATTTTATTAACAAATATCTATTAAAAGTCATATAATGCTTGTAGTAGTTGACAGTGCAATATAAACACTGTAATGCCATGGAATTAAGAGTTATTGCATCAAATATCAGTTCTCCAATGCTATGAACAATTTATAAATTTTAAGTTTGTTCACTATTGCAACATACAGGTCCAAACCTTCGATGGAAGGCAAAACGACGCACATCTTATTTTTATCTATAAGAGACTTTTGAAACAATAAAACCACTAATAGTTCCACTTTCCCACATCCCCCATTAAACAATCCTTAGAATGGAAAAAAAGCATCCTAATTTTCTTATATATGCAAGTAAAATTTTATTGATAAAGAAAAAAGTGGGAAAGACAGTTTAACAATCAAAACATGGTCAATTCGGGCGACAAGTGCAGTTTCAAGGTTTAAAAATGACAAAAATGAACTGAAACAAGCGCAAGAGAAAATGAAGATATCCATCATTAGCTTTGGATGCAAAGTTTTGGTGGGGAAGCCATATGCAAGAAAAGGGAAGTCAAAGCATTCAAAACCTCATGGTACTAGCTGCTTTGTAAACAATAGTAAAGTGAGATATCAATTTATCTGCTCAATATGTATTTTTTTGCTGGCAACATGAATTCAACCATCTATATTAATCAATATGAATTTGCTTGCATCAGACTCTGGAACAATCTTGTTACTAAATCCTGATCAAACTAAAAAAGAGGAAGGGAAACCCTAAAGGAGGATGCGAGTGAAACCTTATTCCTATGTTTTTAGGGTCTCAAACAGAGACTCGATCACAAGAAAAGAAGCTTTACTTCAGTTGTACAGAAAAGCAGCAAAGTATATGCAATAGACTTGAAACGGAAAAACATGTATCTATGATGTCAAAATTAAACAAATTACTGGTTGGCTCACCTAAACATTCTTGTTAAACTAACTAAAAAAGAAGAATCATAAGACAACTACAGCATGCCAACTTTGAAGTTATAACAAAAAAGGACATAATAGAGGAAGATAACTGAAGAAACTTCCCAAGATGGATGCTATCAGCTGCAAGGAAATTAATCATAGTCATAAACCATGAGACAAATTTGAAAATAATATTTGAGAAAGAATTGATCTTATTTTCTCATATTTTGGAATGAAGCGTACAACACAATAAATAAAAAATGATTGTAATATGCAAACCATAAAATTAGAAAACAATCAAACTAAAGAAAATAAAAATCCTCCACTAAACTAGGAAAAATAAACCTTGAGATCTAGTCATATAATATCAGATTCCCCTTATTAAAACACGTAAAAAATATCTTATAAAATCCCTAAAATTACTAGCTAACTTTGAGTACGATTTCAATGCTCCCTCTTAAGTTGGGTTGTAGATGTTGTACATACACAACTTGTGACTCAACTCTTCAAAGTTAGTTCTTGGAAGAGCTTTAGTAAGTATATCTGCATTTTGAGATTTCATAGTTATATAAACTAGATGAACAATTTCCTTCTTGATATTTTTTTAAATAAAATGTTGATCTATCTCAATGTGCTTTGTTATGTAATGGTGAACGGGGTTCTTTGCGATACTTTTAGTAGCTTGATTGTCGCAGAACATCTTGATAGGATTCACCAATTCCACTCCCAACTCCCTAAGCAATCTTTGCTTCCACATTCCTTCACAAATGCCAAGAGCTAGATCTTTGAACTTAGATTCTGCACTATTTCTAAAGACCACATGTTGTTTCTTGCTTCTCCAAGTCACGAGATTTCCCCAAACATAAGAGCAGTACCTAGATGTAGATCGCCTGCCTAGTTTGCATCTGAAAAGACTTCAACATTTCTATTGTCACTCTTCTTGTATAGTATTCCTCTATCAGGGGTCATCTTGTGATACCTTAAATTCTATTCATAGCTTTCATATGCTCTTCTGTTGGATTGTTTATGAACTAACTCACACCACTAACAGAAAAACCAATATCAGGTCAAGTGTATGAGAGATAGATAAGTTGTCCTACCGATCTCTAATATCTCCTCATGTTAATTGGTGCACTATCAATTCTAGCTCCTATCTTCTTGGTTGAATCTATTGGAGTATCTGCAGGTTTACATCCAAGCATACTTGTTTTTTTTAGTAGATCCAGAACATACTTTTGTTAGGAGATAAATATACATCTTTTTTATCGTGCCACCTTTATGCCAAGAAAGTATCTAAGGTAGCTGAGGTCTTTGGTTTCAAATTCCTTGGCTAAAAGTTTCTTCAATCTTACCAGCTCCTCATAGTCACCAGTTAGAATGATGTCATCAACATATACAATTAGTATTGTTATTTTTTTTTCCAGGGAGAACTTTACATACAATGTGTGATCTACTTGACATTAGAAGTATCCATACCAAACTACTGTCTTTGTAAACCTGTCAAACCATGCCTAAGAAGATTGCTTGAGTTCGTATAATGATTTTCTCAGCTTACACACTTTGTTGTAATTGAAGGATTTTTCTAGTCCCGACAGTATCTCCATGAATACTTCTTTCAAATCACCATTCAGGAACACATTCTTGACATCTAGCTGATGTAATAACCAATTTTAATTAGCTACAAGGAACATAAAAACTTTAATAGTGTTGAGCTTGATCACTGAAGCAAATGTTTCTTGATAGTCTATCCCATAAGACTGAGTAAACTCTTTTGCGACAAGACAAACTTTTAACCTCTCAATACTTCTGTCAGCCTTATGTTTGACAGTAAAGATCCACTTACAACCAATTGGCTTCTTTCCAGGTGGAAGTTCAGAACTTTCCCAAGTGCCATTCTTTTTCAATGCACTAATTTCTTCACTAACTACCTTTCTCTATCATGAGTCATTGAGAGCATCCTAAATAAAATTAGGAACCTGTACATTATCAAGAGCTGAAACAAATACATGACAAGATGGTGACAACCCTCCATATGAAACAAATCTGTTGATGGGATGACTTGTGCATGATCTAGCACCCTTTATCAGAGCAATTGGAATATTTGAATCATCAATAATAGATGCAATATTCTCAATATAAGAAATTTCCTCACCTGAATGTATTTGAGTAGATTTTGAATTCGGTTCAAAGTCTTGGTCAAGAGCAAGAGGTATTGGGTGCTCTATCTCCTTTCTAGGTCTTTTCCTCTTAGCATAAACATGAAGCTCATGATTTTGTGTTGATTCAAGATGTTTATAGATAGGGGATTGAATTGGAGTTGTAGGAGGATGACTCTTGACTTGTTGAGTTTGCTCAAGAATGGAGTTTTAAGGAGTTGATTCAGGATGTTTATGAGGAGTTTGATCATTGGTTGTATTTTGGAATGATTGTGAGGTGTCCCCTGGTTGAACTAAATGATCAGATTCAATGTCCCAAAGTTGATATTCTCTATGTTTGGTATCATACCATACATTGGTAACCACTAGGTTCACTCCCATATTCACGGAGTAGGTTATGTCCCCAAACTTGATTCTTCTAACAGTTAGAAGTGGTGTCATTCTCTCATCGGCAATGAAGTCTCCATCTTAAAGCCTATAAAAGGTTGTAAAGATGGCTTTGACGTCCTTGTGGAACTAGGTCTCATTGTGGCTCGAAGGAGGGTTCGCGGTTTGGTGGGACTTGATGTGGCTGCAAACAAAGAGCACGATGTCGGCTAGTGCCAGGTCTTATATGGGCACCCAGTGGTACGATGTGGCTATGATCGCCTTTATGAACACGAACATGACGTTCAATGGGTCATCGTTTCGCAGGTCGAACCTTAACAGGTAGAGGAAGAGCGTCTAGTTGCAAAGCAAGACGTACACCCTATTCGGGTCAACAGGCGGAGACATATTCATAGTTCCCGGTGGATACTAAGGTGGTAACTCAATAATGATAAAGCTCTAGGATTCACGGTTGTTTAGAATCTAGCACCAATAAAAAATCTAACCGAAAATTAATTCGTGATCTGAATTGTGTTGCTAAATTCTTTCCTAACTTGTATGTATTTCAGGATTTGGATTCAGGGAAGAAAATTGGCAGTGTTAAGATGTGTCCAGGACTCTATTTCCTCAAATATGATACTCCTCTAAAAAAACAAGTTCAGAATACAATTTGTATATCATCTAAGGGTCAGTCAGCTTTAAATTCTCATGTCAATAAAGATAGTGATGTTATGTTATGGCACTACTACCATGGTCATCCAAATTTCATGTACCTTGAGAAACTATTTCCTTATTTGTCAATATAAATTCAAAGTCTTTCAATTGTGAAATATGTCAATTCTCCAAACATACCCGTAGTAGCAATCCCAACATCTCATATAAGTCATCTCGTCCATTTGCCATGATTCACAGTGATGTATGAGTCCTCTCAAAAGTGAAAAATATAACATGAACTCGGTGGTTTGTCTCGTTTGTTGATGATCACACTAGATTGACCTAGTTATTCCTTATGAAAGAGAAATCTGAAGTTAGCAAAATTTTTCAAAACTTCAATTCCATGATACAAACGCAATTCCAAACCAAGATCCAACTCTTAAAAACCAACATTATTCACATAAGTTCATGTGCTGACACTCCACAACAGAACGAAGCTGCACAAAGAAAAAATAAACACCTGTTAGAAGTAGCTCGATTCCTCATGTTCCCCATTAATGTTCCAAAACATTTTTGGAGAGAAGTTGTCCTTACTGTTGCTTATCTCATAAATATAATGCCTTCTAGAATAAATTAATCTTTTCATTAGACCCTAAGATGTTTGGATGCTCAGTTTTTGTCCATATACACCAGCACAATTGTGGCAAACTGGATCCTAAATCCATCAAATGTATCTTTCTCGGGTACTCTCCAAACCAAAAAAGTTACATGTGTTATTCTCCCATCATCTAAAAGGTCTATACTTTAATAGATGTGACTTTTTTCGAGCATCAATCCTACCCAAATTTGATATTCAGGGGGAGAACATGAGAGAATATCAAATTTAGGAGATTGAATTTGATCATTTAGTTCAACCAGGGGACACCTCACAATCATTCCAAACAAATCCAACCAATGATCATATGGTATGCTTTCATTATCTCAACCACAAGTGCGCCAAAGTCCACACACCCCTTACACAGCTCGAATATGGGGTTGATTATAGACAAGAGCGTGATGTAGCTCCCCGTCGCCCTTAGCTCTGTCTCTTAGGCAGGGAGTCTGGATGTACATATGCCAACATCTTCAAGGTTTTCTCTTATAGTAGCGTCCATAGCAACGACTCTGCTTGAGATTCATCGTGACCGGATGGCATGCATTGCACCACAAAACATCCTGGATGAGAGTGGTATCCGCGTTGAACAACATGATCACATCTGTGCTCCTCTAATAGGCCTTCTGTGTGACCCCATACACCTTCGACAAGCCGGGTCTCAGCAGCAGTGGTGATTCGTCATTAATAGCAAGTAACCTTGCATCAGTATTAGACTAGTTGCACACTTCACAATTGCGCACACGGCTACACCTTCTTGTTGGTTAGGCTGAGGGTTGTGTTCAGTATATTGGCAAGCACTGAGTTCACTCCCTCATTCACGGAGTAGGTTATGTCCTTGACTTCAATCTTTTAGCGATCAGAAGTGTGTCGTCCTTTCATTGACGAAGAAGTCTTTGTCTTGAAACCTATAGAAGGTTGTGGAGATGGCTCTGGCGGTGCCCAGAAAAATGGCAGCCTTATCGTGAAGCGTGCCACCGGCCTAATACCAATGCAGGGCTACTCGCTGATAATGACCAATTACCACTACCTGTTTGCTACTGTGACCTAGTCGTGAAAGGTGTATGCGGTCACAGAGAAGGCCTACTGGAGGAGCACAGACGTGACTGAGTGGTTCAACACGGATACCGCCCTCATCCAGGACGTGTTGTGGCACAAGGCATGCCATCCGGTCACGATGAACCTCAAGCAGATAGCGGCTTGCTATGGACGCTATTATAAGAGAGAAGCTTGAAGCCGCTAGCGCATGCACGTCCAAACTCCTTGCCCAAGAGACGGACCTGAGGGTGGTAGAGAGCTACATCACGCTCTTGTCCACAATCAACCGTATGTTCGAGCTGTGTAATGGACGTGTGGACTTTGATGCTCCTGTGGATGTGGTTGAGATAGTGAAAACATACCATGTGATCATTGGTTGGACTAGTTTGGAATCTTACCTCATAATATCTGATTCGACAACTTCATAAAGATGGAAGTATGCCAACTTAAATGACAATTGGAGGCAGATAATACTCAAAATGATGATAACATTATTTTTGAATTGCATGAGATGCCCAAACCATTCATATCTCTTGTACGCTTCTCTCTTTCATTTTGTCACTTCCCAAATTCTTCATGAGTTCTAGAGGAGACTGTATGGAACTCTGCTCCATGCGCAAAAAATTATATCCTTGGTTGGCATTAACTGGAAACTTTATTTGTCATTTACAAAACAAAAATCCGAAGGTTATATCCTTGGTTGGCATTAACTGGAAACTTTATTTGTCATCTACAAAACAAAAATCCGAAGGGGAAGACGAAGTTAAAGAGCATAATGATAAAGAGGCTAGCAAAGCTAAAAAATAATCTTATTAGGAAGCAAAGAACGTATAAACTACAACAAAAGAGACCATAGACAATGGCATTACATTAAAGACATACCTCACTA
The DNA here is from genome assembly GCA_019202695.1 of Populus x sibirica. NCBI lineage: Eukaryota > Viridiplantae > Streptophyta > Magnoliopsida > Malpighiales > Salicaceae > Populus > Populus x sibirica. The sequence goes on along the minus strand of JAGMVL010002394.1, from coordinate 821,879 downwards.
AAAGGGCTGAGTTCTTACGCTTCCAGAACTAGAAAAACAACACAGCCCATAGCATTACGCTTATGAAGAAAAAAGGTAGCACTAGTAACTGCAGTGATCTGGAAAAAGCAAACCATTATGCATCCGAAGTAATTTATGTCACCAGATGCTTCAGCACCTATTTTAAAGACAAGTTACATGAATTACAAAGCATACCAAAAGGCAGCAACTAGACAGACTCACCCAAAATCAACCAAATGCATAATAAGTCCAAATGCAGCTGGAAAGATCATCCATCGAGTATATATCCGAAGGAAAGCAAAATAGATGGCAATCTACCGAGAGGAAACTCCCTAGTTAGAATTCAATGACATAATTGCAATGTCCCACACATTGGCTTAGCTGCATGCACTCACCTTCAATCCAAAATATGAATACATGTCATCAATAGGCTGGTTTGTGTAGTTGTGCCAGTTCAGCACCCAACTTTTCAGGAGTTTCTTTCTCTTAATTTCATCTAGAAGCCAGCATTTGTCCAACTTCAGAGTTTATATAGCATCACAAAGCAGGTAATTTAGTAACAAATGAAATTTGGCATACCATGTAGAGGAAAAACTTGTTTAACAATGCCTTCAGATTCCAACATTTCTAGTAAAGGTTCCCCGACTTCCCATACTAACACTTTGCCATCTAATGCTAGAGTTAAGTCTAGCTTGCCCTTGTTTACCTGAAAAATTTAGTTTGAGTTTCAGTAACCAGAGATATCATATATGCTAAGTTTAAAATGCATGCATGTGTACACACATGCATATACACCTGGGCACAACAGAGGTCTGGGCTATCTATGTTAGTAAGGATATTTCCTAGTGAAATTAAGGACGACGATGGGTTGAGTTATTGGTTCCTTCAAATTATCACATAATGGAAGTGTGCTTATAACATATACAGAATGTTTTTCAATTAAATGAGATGCATGGCGATTGAAGGCCAAAGAAAAGGTACATAACAGTAAGAAAAACACAAAAAACATGTCTCATCATACAAAAATGCCATCCCGAGTTGTGATTGTGTGCATTTTTGCAGCCAGAAAATAAATCTGAAATTAAATTTACAGTAAGAGAGAGAGCTAACAAATTATGCATACAAAAATATCTTACAATCCCATGTAATAATTGCTGGTAGCACTGGAAACGCTCAAACCAACTGAACAATGAGCCATCCGGCTGTCTCACGAATGCTTCAACATCCTCCCATTCAAATTGTAGATCCATTCCTGGAAATGAAGTAAAAAATAAGACTACAATTCGCCACTGCTTATATGCCTTTCCATTAAAGAAAAAAGGAGAAAGCATGGTAAGACAAGCCCTCTTGTTATAGAATCAGGAAAAAAAAGAAAAGAGGAAAAATCGACAACTTAAGAGCATCTTATAATTACCAATATAAGTTGGCTCCTTCATTTGCAACTGTGCCACGGCTCTCCCCAGTGTCTCCAGAGGTGCTGCCAGCTGAATGAAAATTAGTTAGCTTAGAATTCTAACTTATGAATAATCAAAATTGCAATTTACTCGGGTCGGCCAAATGAATTAAAGTAAGGTAGATCATCAATATAAACAGGTTTCGTTTAAGCAAAATGCTGAAAAGATCCTGAATCCAATATTTTAAACGGCACATTGGCTTTATCTAATTACAATAATGTAACAGAGAGACAGGCCTAAAGCATCATGACTCAAGGAGTGAAGCTAACTCAACCAAAAGACAAACATAAATGTCAGGAATATTAGAACTACATGCAATTGCCAAGTTCATGAAGGGCCTGGGAAACACATTTGCAGTTCTAAATGAGTCGTCATGCTCAACTTTTCAATCATATTGATGTGCAATACAGCATTGATATGAGCACATCTTGAAATCACAAAATAGCCCAAGTAGTAAAACTTCTCTAATACAATATAGCCTTCTCCACCTCCCAAACCCCTAACATATGTTAAAGAACAATATTTATCCCAATGATTTGCAATTGCTAGTAGTCCTAGGGCAGTACATAATTATGTAGAACAAGAAACAAAAAGCATTCAATTGCAAGACCACACATTTGTTAGTTGATTAATTAGTATAATGATATTAAAAATGTAGGAGACAAGCACAAAAAAGAAAAAGAAAAAGAAAAAAGGAAGCAAACCTTGATAAACTCGTATGTTTAACCATGAACTCTCTCAACGATAAACCCCACATTCCTCAACTCTTTCACAAGAAACTCAACACAATCACAAGTCTCATCCTCCTCCTTGACATTCCTCCTAGAAACCACCACACATATTTCAAAAGTAGTTTGTGCTTCTTCCTCTCCATAGCTATTCATTTCCAGGCCAACCTGATGAGTACAAATTTTGGAAGAAGTAGAAGAAGAGAACAAGGGCTTTGGATAATTTCTGATATCCTTTATTGAATGCCACCAAACTTTATATACATGAATGAATAACAATAATGCTGGAAAGTAGGAGAGTAATTAGCAATTCCAAAGGAAATCCTTATTATCTGCTAACAACCTAATTAAAACAAACTTGACTTAACTTATTATATAACAACTTGGCGCATGATCCACGTCCATGTGTCTCAATGTGTCCCTGCCTCTGCCACAACTCACGTCTGTTGCTATACTCATGTCCCTGTCGCTACTGTGCACATATCACAACCACACACAATTGCAAAAAGCACCAACTAATACAGTACCTAAAGTGATTAAGTGAAGATTATATCAATCAAAAGGCGATTTACTGCTGAATTGGCCCAAGAGACGCTCCCATGTATCAGAAAAGAAATGAGAAAAAAAGAAGATGAGTTCTTGTTAGATCGCTCAAACAGTAATAAGGGTTTCTATATTTAACTCAAACGGGAAAATGGGTCTCTCTATGTTTAGGATAATATACAGAGAGAGATACGAAACAGTAAAAAGATTCAGTTTTTTGTTAAATTATGGCTTGAAAACGCTATAACCTGAAGAGGGTTTCTCTTTATTGCTCAAAACAAGGCGAAAACGAGACGAGCTTGTATCAAAAGGACAATGTGGGTGGTTCATTTGAAGATAAAATAGAGAGGAAGAGAGACAGAGAGAAAGAAAAAACCAAAGATGTCTGACTGAGGAATCGGGTATTAGGGAAGGGGCAGCTTCTGACGCAGAGACACATGGGAGAGTGTGGGAGGAGAGACACAGTTACTCAGTTATGTAATCATACTTTTAATCTTTTCTGAGAGGTGAGTTTTTCAATGCATTTCATTTCTTGGTTTTGCACAATTGGGGAGGAAATTCTATCCGCTCTGTGCGAACGTGAGTGTGTGATTGTGATGGCAATTTTCATGGAGCAGCTGCAGCCGACAATGAATGAAGAGTTTTAGCAATGTATAATTAATTATACTCTTCAAAGATTTGTAAGAACAAGTCAAACGCGAGAGGAATATATGTTGGATTTTGCATATATCCTTTCCTTCTGAGTCTGTGATTGAATTTAATTCGTGCTCCTTGAGAAATTCAGCTGCTGCCCGCCCCTCCAACAAAAGTATAGAATTTATTAACTCACTATTGAAAATGGCCAAGTTGAGAATCCTAGGTTAGAGATTTCAATCAATGTAGTGAACTTTAAGGATATCGAAATATCTTAATGCCCTACTTATCCTGTCATCAAGATCATTCATTCCTCGGAATTGGCACCTTTGCCCCAACAGATTTCTTCAATCATTCACCAGGTATTGCCTAGGTCAACATGGGTTGGTTCCTTGTGAGAATTGGGAAGCCTACTTGGCCTAGAATCCATGTATTCAGATCAAGTTGCTGCCTTTGGAATTATTCCACGAAATGTAACGTTGACATTGCTCCAGCGATTGAGAACAATCAGGCAAAGACGGATTGCGAGCATGAAACCGCAAATAAAATTTCCACCTACCCATAGCTGCACACAAGAACTATGTTCTGCCGAGGTTTACAGTAGAAAATCATTCAAGTTTTTTCGATCCAAACTCAACATGGTAGTAAAAGAAGACAGTCAACGATATCTCATATCTCAGTTCAAACGAATATATCAGGGTATTCCACCATGACCCAAAAAAGAAGAAGGCACCCAGTAGTTTGAACTTTGAATTAGTATATATGGGTTGGCTTTGACAAGCTGCCACGGAGCCCTAGTTCATGCCAAAGACCATAATTCACAACTACAATGAACATACTATGGGGAAAAAAACGGAGATCCTGCTTCATGAAACCTGAAAATAAACCCAAGTTCTTCCAACATTCAATCTCGCCATACAAAGCATACCATCTCATACTTGTAATCTGAAGATTGAAACCATTTCTCATGCTCTAGGTATAAAAAGTATTTGCTCGCCAATAAGTTATGCAACTCAACAAGTGCATAAGCCATTCATATTCAACACACAAAAGAGTCAACAAATACTATCATCCCAATTAAGCCAAGTTTACACGATATGTTTTTGGAATGAGGCACAGTAAAAACACCATATAGATAGATGTATAACGATATAGAACATTCGCGTGAGATCATCAGATCCTAACACATAATTTACCCTTTGGCCTTAAGCTCTGCAAGCCGCCTTGATAAATCATCCTCGCCCACCTTCTCCTGCGAACTGGTTGCCACTGCATGAGCAGCAGGCTGTGGCAGCCCAACAGAGACCTCCAATCCATAGTCATCAGCTACCTGCTGCATCAAGCTGTTGACCTCACCCTCAGGTGTGGAAAGGGAGGTAGACCCAGCCATAGAACTCTCCATGAACTCTGCCTGCACCTCCATATTCACAAACTGCTTCTCAAACTGATCCATTGTCTCCGACATCTTCTGCAAATTACCTGTATCGACGAATGATAGAAAACATCATCACAGATCACAGATATCTTCAAATTTTTTTATAAAAAAAACAGTTACAAAAAACCAACCCTTTTATTAACCTAATAAATAAATAATGAAAAGAAGATGTTTGATCAGTAAAACCCTATTCTGATAACAAATTATAATCTCTTAATTAAAGAAAAGATAAGAGTAGTTACCAGTAGCGAGAGTAGACTCGAGGGACTTAACAATAGAACCCATGGACTTGTTAATGGTGGTCATCTTAGCCTGAGTATCAAGCCTAGCGACAACGGCATCGAGCCTGGAGGAGAGCCTCAAGTAATTCATCTGTTCAGTCCTCTTACGAATGGCGTTCTCAGCATAGATCCGAGCACCGTCCATGTTTCCTTTCTCGATCGCCTTCTTCACTTTCAATTTCTCCGATTTCTCTTCCTTCTCGCACTTCCTTGACTGCCTTTGCAGCGATTTCGATGTGAATTTCAAGTCCATGATCTGATTCAAAAGCTTATCTGTGTTTCCCATTTTTTTTTTTTCTCTCTACCGATATCAAATAATCCACTTCAATTCGATTGGATTTTATCAACTCTTTCTTCCTTTTCATCCCCTGTAAGGGAAAGGAAGGTGCCGGGGGTTTTCTTAAATGCCCATGTTACCCTTGGGAGTCCGCGTGCGTGACCGTGTCAATCGCTGTCCTTGTTTGCAATTTGCTCGCCTTCTGGAATACATTTTCCCAAAACAATCTTCTTCTGTCTTACAATTGCACCCTTCCATTTTTCAATTTCAATGTGCATCCATGCTCTCTACATTTTAATTAAATTCAGTTAAAATAGCTAAAAAAAATCATTTTAACTAACTAGCTAAAAATTATTATTGAATTCATTAAGTATTAAGTATAAAGCTAAAATATATGGAACTTTTACTGTAGCTGAAATCACTATTTATCCTCTCATAAATTAATGTGGATTGGAGCAGTAATCTTTTTTCAAAATTTTCAATTTGATCTTCAAATTTTTTCTTTACATAATTGAGCTCTTCTTAGCTTAAATTAGAACTCAATTGCATGTTTTTTTTAGAAAGGATTGATTTAAAAGTCAGAGGACTTAAATGAAAAACACGAGTAAAATAGGTGATGGCTTTCAATTTATTTGAAAAGTACATTTGAATCCCCCATCTATTATAGCTATAAGGTGACCAGTCCCTCTAATTCTAGAAAAATTAATTTCAATACCAAACTTCATTTTCAATCATTTCTAGTTAGGAGGAGAGAAAGGGGATCCTTGAATTCTAGTTTAGAGAGAGAAAGTTATTGTTGCGACGATTTCAACTACCAAAATGATAGATTTTTATCTCAAATGGTTCCATATGATAAGAATAGCTCAAATTAGGTGTTTTCTTTTACCTTAAAAGTGCTTAAAGAAACAGATGTGAGCTTGGGATGATTTTTTATTTCGGGTTGATTTTGAATTTTAAAGTGGTTTTTTTGTGTTTTTGGAGGTTATAGATTGATTTAACAAGATTTCTATAGTGTTTTCTAGGTTTTCTTGGTAAAAAATGAGTTGAAAATAAATTTTTAAAAGAATAAAACAAGTCATCTTAATTTCACAGCCACCACAATGGCAAAAATCAGGAGATTTAAGACGACATGCCATCTATTTTTTTTCCAAGCTGATTCGCACCATTAACTTATAAAAAAATAAAACAAAGGCCCACAAGCCAGCCTTTCATTAATGGGCAAGCATTCGGCTTGGACTCATTCTTTTATATATATTGTGTTGATTTCTATTACAAATTGATTTTAATAAAAAAATTCATTAAACACAACCAAGTAAATTACTTGTATTGCAATATTAAATATTTTAATCTATATTTTTTTCTCAGTTTTTACAATTTTGTATTTAAATGAATTTTTTTTAAAAATTCTTTACATAATGGTTCTTAATTTATTTAATTATATACATGCATAAAGTTTTCAATTTACATTTAGGATTTTTTATGTAAAAAAACACATTGAGAAATTCTGCATGTTCAATTTTTTTTTTTAATGTATTGATGTTTTCAACTTGATCCTTATTCATTAGAGTTTTTATTTTTTTTTCTTCATCTTTTTATGAAAGTTTTAATTTCACCCTCCAATTCAAGTTTATAGTGTTTCTAGTTTGATGACTTATTTCAAGGATTCAAAAAGTTAAAAGGGTTAACATTTTCTTGGTCTTATTTTCTTTTTCATAGTTTTGCCCAGGGCAATATTTAAAAAAAAAATTCTTTTTTCTGTTGTTACCTTATTTTTTAAATTATATTATCAAATTATTCAAGATTTAACCTCGTTATTGAATTTCCCTCACTTCTTCAAAAACATAATTGTCTCCTGAATTTTTTTTATTTTTGTGAAAAACATTTGGTGTGGCCTGCGAGGCCACCAAACTAAAAGGTGTGAATTATAATAGTAATCTATAATATTTTGCTTTTTTTCTCTTGTTTTTTTTATTGAACTTTTGTTATGATTTTTTTTTCAAGTTTGTTTTTGTCAATTTCATCTTTTAATATTGGAGTGATTTAGGATTTATCTTTGTAATTTTTATTTTTATTTTGTCTTTCTATAGGGTTAGCATGATTTGTAGGTTTGTTAGGGTAAACCAGGTTGCCCTGGTTTACAAGTTTGATGGGGTATCTTTTTTTTTTCTATTTAATTGAGCTTGGTAATCCATAATGTTTTGCTTTTTTTTTCTTTTTGTTTTTTTTTGTTATGATTTTTTTTTCAAATTTGTTTTCATCAATTTTATTTTTTAATATTGAGGTGGTTGAGAATTTAGCTTTGTATTTGTTTTCCTTTTCTTTTGTCTCTATAGGGTTAGTTTAGCTTTCGGGTTTACCAAAGTAACTTAAGTTGTCCTGATTTACGAGTTTAGTGGAATATTTTTTTTAATTGAACTTGACTTTTTTTATCATATAGTAAAAAAATAGTGTTAGAGAAAAGCCATGTTATTAAACTTTATAAAGTCCATGGACATGTTTATAGGTTTGGCTGGTGGACGTGGTTCGCAGGTTTCCATGTTATTAAACTTCATAAAATTAGAGCTTAAGTTTTTATTTTTTACCTCAAAACCTATTTTTCAACCCATTTTTGACCAAAAACAGCTATAAAAGACCTTAGAAACTGTGATAAACCTATCAATGACATAAAAAACCAAAAAATCATCTCAAAAACCGAAATCAATCCAAAATCAAACCAAGCTCAAATATGTTTTTTCATGAACTTTAAAGATTAAAAAAACACCTAATATGAACTCCCATCATCAAATGAAACCATTTGACACAAACATCGACTTGTTTTGGTGTCAACAATATTTTTTTCTTTCTTCACCGTGGAATTCGACGACCTCTCTCAATAAGAGACTAAAAAATAACAAAAATAAACTTTTATACCAAAATTGAATCTGAAAAAAAAATTGAAGCACTAAAATCATATATTTTGCATTATTTTTAAAGTTAGAGGACCAAAATGTATATTTTTTGAAACTTCTGGCACGCCATCCATGTTTGGCGCCTTTTTTTATTTCAGTCTCTATTATTCTAATTCCACCATTGACTAAGAAATCAGAAGCAATTGGCCTTAAATTAGAATCAAATCACCTAAAATAAAACTTTGAGGACCAAAATGAATTGTCAAAAAATAAGCAGTGTTATCCATTAGTTGAAGAAGGCAAAAAGAACCCAAAACACTAACCCAAATAGTTTTGGGCTTGAGTATTATAAGGACCAAAATTTTAATATATATATTTTGGACCAAGTAGAAAAAAAAAAGTAGGCTCATGTAGTCCTATATTTATATATATAAAAAAGATAAAATCATAGAGTTTATATAATATAGTTCAATCATCAATGATAAAGAAGGTAAAGGTGAAGCAACTTGAGGATCATGAACTTTGTAAAATTAGGAAAAAGATAGAGAAAGGGTTAAAAAATTATTGTATAATATGTGATGATGGTACTTTGTGGTTTAGGAATTGATTATATTTTTTGAATGATGTGGAATTCAAGAGGCAGATTTTGGATGAAACTCATGGTTTTCGTTTCACCTTTCATCCAGGTGGTAAGAAGATAAATTAGGATTTGAAGAAAATATTTTAGTGGAATAATATGACGAGGGAAAATAGTGAGTTTGTTTCAACGTGTTTAGTTTGTCAACAAGTTAAGTATGAGCATCAAACACCAATAAGACTGTTGCAACATTTAGAGATTCTGGAATGAAAATGAGAGCACATCTTAATTGACTTTGTGGTAGGGTTTCCAATAGGGGTGATCATTTTCGGTTCGGTTTAGTTTTTACCGAAAAAATAACCAAACTGATTTTTTTTTAAAAACCCGAAACAGGTTCAAATCGACCGGTTTTGGTTTGGTTATTTTAGAGCAAAAACCAAAACCCAACCGATTGGCTTGATTTTTTTTAGTTTGACTCGTTTTTTTTGATTTGGCTCGGTTATTAATTTCGGTTTGGTTTTTCAGTTTTAAGCTTATGAAACCGAACCGGCTGATTTTTTTTAATATTCTAATTGGTTTAATCGGTTTTTTTTTCACGGTTCGGTTTTTCCAGTTATTTTTTTTTCTTCTGATTTTCTCGGTTTAATCGGTTTTTTGGTTTTTTTGCTCACCCTTAGTTTCCAAGATAAAAAAAGAAAAAAAACAGAAAGGCAGTGACACTATATATGTGATTATTGATAAACTTACTAAGTCAACTCACTTTCTTCCTATCAAACTTACTACTCTACTTTGTGATTTGGCACGATTGTATGTGGATAAAATTGTTATTTTATATGGTGTTCCTATTAATATTATGTTAGATAAGACAAATTTGAAATTTAGCATTGTATTTAACAAGCAAATTGATGAACAGACTGAGAATAATTAGATTATGGAACATCTATTGAGAACTAGTGTGAATGATCTCAAATGCGATTAGGATCACCATTTACCTTAGTGAAGCTTATATATAACAATAGTTACCAGACGAGTATAGGGATGGCACTTGTTGAAGCTTTGTATGGAAGAAGGTACAAGTCTTTTTTGTGTTGGGATGAAATTGGTGAGCAAAAGTTGTTAGGATCTAAAATTATATAAGTTATTATGGAGAAAATAAATTTAATTAAGGATAAGTTTAAGGTAGCTCAGAATCAACAGAAGAGTTATGCTAATAAAAAAAAGAGTGTGATGTAGTTTAATTATGGTGATCATGTTCTTATAAAGGTATCTCCTATTAAGGGTGTTTATGAGGTTTGATAAGCAAAGAAAGTTGAGCTATATAGGACCATTTGAGTTCCTAGAGATGATTTGTGAAGTTCCTTATAGAACTTCCTTACAACCGGAGTAATTCAATGTTCATAATGTGTTCCATGTATCCTTATGAAAGTATGTTCCTTATAGAAGTATGTTCCTTATCTAAGTCATGTTGTGGAATACAAGCCGTTGCGGGCTTAAAAAGATCTGACTTATATAGAGTTACTCATTCAGATTATAAACCGGAAGGACCAAATATTAAAGCATCAAATTATTCTATTTGTGAAGGTGCAATGGTCTAACCATATATCATGAGAGGCAATTTAGGACAAAGAGGAAGATATACATGCAAAATATCCTTATCTATTTGAGAATGAAGGTATGTCAAGTTTCGAGGATGAAACTTTTATAGGAAGAGGAGAATGTAATACTCTAACCCAAATATTTTTAGGCTAGAGTATTATAAAGACCAAATTTATATATAATTTTATTTTGAACTAAGTAGAAAAAAAAATCAGGCTCATGCAACCCTATATTTATATAAAAGAAAAGATGGAACCATATAGTTTATATAACCTAATTTTACAAACTTCATGATAGTTTAAAACAAATTTTAAAAGTCACTTGTTTTTCAAAAGGCGTGGAGAAGAGGAGTAAAGCAGATTGACCTAGAGTAATTGAAGTTCCATTTTTTTTTTAATTTCAAGGTAAGAAATATGAATCTATTTTATGTAGAAAGATTTTGGATAGATTAAGGTTTTTCGCTATATAAAAGGTGCATAAAGTTCAAGAAGTTAAATCTTATTTGTATGAATGATCAAATATAATGAATATAATAGATTCTATGATATTGTAAGATGTATTAAGAGTGCTTAATAATTATTTAATGGTCTGAAAGTATTAGGTATAAAAGTGAAAAGTTGTTAGTTTAAGTATTTAACAGAGGCTTCTAGACGATCCAAAAACTATATTGAATAGATTTATTTTTTTACCCAAATTTTATACTTGGGAAAATTATTATTTTGTCTAGTTTCTAACACCATAAATGATGTATTAATATGAGTTTTTGTAGAGATAGTTAAGGTGAAAAAAAGTAAAGGATGCGCAAGCTATCTAGCAACAACGTCAAGGAATGATTTCAAGGCTTTTATAAACTTTATAAAAGGAATTACATGGTGAATCATATATGGATGGAAATGTAATTAATACTATTTTACAATCCAAAAAACAGAATAAAATTCTAAATTTTCTAGAAGGAGTTATGGTTTTCTTATTAGGAAATATTCAGTTGACAAATTATTGTAATCAAATGTTAGAGGGATTTTAACGGGTTATATGCTTGTGAATAGGTTGTTTAAGCTGATATTTTGGACTTTGGTTGTTTGAACAAAGGAGATGACTAGATCTTCACAAACTATTATTTTTAAACAAAATAAATTTTTTTTTTAATTTTGTATTTTTCCCTACTATATTTATTACATTCTTTAAAACAGGATCAAATACTTGTTATGCTCAAATTGACTTGCTTATATATGATGTTGGTTAATGCATGTATAGAATTTTTATAAAATTTTTTTATAACCTAATTTATGAAAGAAAGTGTTTTGAAATGGATTTTCAAATGGTTGCATATTGGCTTTCAAATGGCTAAAATTGAGGTAATGATCACCGCTGAGTGAATTTGTTGACACTAGAACTAGTTATAATGACCAGCCAATGGGTTATAATAATTGGCAATGACCCTTGCCAACCAATTATAGTAGTTAGTCAGGAATAATCAATTAATGACCTGGTCACGTGTATAATATGGTCGTAGCAATTTGATTTGAGAGTAATGTAATATTTATGAAATTGGATGTCAAGTAAAAGCATGTATTGATGACTTGTTTTATGGCATGTTTTGTGAACTATGAATTATTAATATATTTTTATTTTAAGTTTTTGTTTTATTATTTTTAATGCAATATATGTGTGTGTGAAACTTGTGCTTGGCCTTGTAGTATGTGTAGATATACTTGCTAGAGTGTGGTTAGCTTGGCCCTCTTCTTTTCCTTCCCTAGATAGGTGGAGGATTAAAGTAGAGGTGTTATTGAGTTTCGAGCTATGAAGTTGACGTTGTCAGTTTAAGTTATTAGCTATGCTTAAAGGATTTTTGTTTAATGAAGAACATCTTTTGATTTGTGATTAAATATTCATTATTAATATTTTTTAGAACTTGTAATAAGATCTTTTTGAGTACTTTCTTTTTAGTGATATTTATCATGTTTAAAACTTGATGTTATTAACTGATCATTTATAAAATGAAGATATTTAAACCTTTTGGTTTAACATTTGTGGTTTTTGGTCAATTTGTAAAGTTAATCTTCATATTATCTAGGGTGGAATGCTACAAGATACGGGCATGTTTACGCCTGATTTTTAGAGGCGTGATAGTATGCGTTGATTAACTAAATACTTTCAAAATAATTTTGAAAATGTTGCGGTTTGAAAAATAGATTTAAGAAAAGCTATAAATTATAGCATTTTCATAACCAATGTTTCAAGATAATGTTTTCAGTGGGATCTATACAAAACTATAGTGCATGTTGATTAATCAGATACTTTTAAAACTGTAAATATAGCACATCGTAATTTCAATCATACCTCATCACACTACCAAACAAGCACCAAGTTGTACGTATCAAATTTTGAGACCTAACCTCGTCAAAACTTTAGTTCTTACTATTGTTTCTCTTCGTGTATCGAAGTCAATATCATTCTTTGGATGCCACGATTAATTAATGGGATTCCTCACTTGATCTCTTAGCAAATTAAATAAGAGAACAAGAATCGTGACGTTCAAGAATCTCCAGGCAAGAATTTCTGCATATTTGTTGAAGTAGCTGTAGGATCTAATAAATCTAAGTGCTTGCCAAAAGGCTTAATTTTCATTTCATATAACAGCTATCTATAATATAATCCCCGTATCAGAGGTAAAAGAGGAGAGAATACAATCAATGATTTACAGGATGATTTAAGGGAGATAGCTGTTCTAGAAGGTGTAGCGTCATATAGCTTCAAATTGTTCCTCAAAACTTAACTAAGAGAGAGATTTAAGCATTCTGATAACGATGAACCTGTAGCAAGTGATTTAACAGGATATTTTAACTTGAATAACAAGTCATATTTACAACAGAAGCAATACAGAGAGTTGTCCTGAAAATTTTCATCGCTTGTAACGAGAAATTTGTATTATTTATGAAGTCAGCTAAAAAGTGCCTTACAGTTCATCATGATCATTTTCCTCAGGCAAGGTAACTTCTGGTTGGAATTCAAGAAGATACCTAGCAGCCAATGATGCGTGAAGTGCAGCACCATAAGGAAGCACATCTTCATTGATTTCAAAGTAAGGTGAGTGTGGGGATTGAAGCTGCTTGTGTGTCTCATTCTGCATTCCAATAAAGAAGAAATATCCAGGTATCATCTCTTGGTAAAAGGCAAAATCCTCAGATCCCATCAATGGTTGCATGTCTTGAACTTTGTCAATGCCCAGCATATCACTAGCAACAATTCGGAAGTAATCGTGCAAGTATTTATCATTTATGGTAGGAGGGAAAAAGGGTTTTTCATTCTCAAGGAAATTAATAACTGCTTTGCACCGTTGTACTGCAGCTTGCCCTGTGACAACCTGTAATTAAAGAGAAACAGGACTGGTCATGGTGAAATATAAGGAAGCAAATGGAAAACCTGAATAGAAGTTTGAGAATACAACAGAGAAGCATACCAAGTTAAATTTTAGTCACTGAGATAAAGAAGGAAAACCATTTTTAGTTACGAAGACAAAGCATGGAAAAATGATCCGCAGATCAAAAAGGTTAGACAAGATTTTTGTCCACAAAAAATGAAACAAGAAATTCAATTCAATTTTTTCAGACATAGTTATATTTGCTCACAATTCAACAGCAATACCTCCTCAATACGTTGCCTAAGTTGCATAAAGCTTTCCTTTAAAAAGGCTCGGAAGGTGCCACCAATTGTAACAGAATCTGGAATAACATTGAATGCACCACCTCCTTGGAATTTTGCAACTGTCACCACCTGCATGTTAACTTCAAATTAAACACTGCCAAAATATAAAAAGTGAATACGTATGAATAACAATGTTCAATCACTTCAACAAGCCGAGCATTGTCCCTATCTGCTAACACAAAAGGCAAGTCCCTTTTTTCAGTGATATAAAAAGGAAACTGGTGCACCAATCAGATTAAATTACTTACCTTTCTCAATCTTTTTCATGCATCAACCAAATCTGAATCACAAAATAGCATCCATATAGTAGACATAGGAACAAGTCATGTAATTCTATATTCTATTCTCATTTATTATTGTGATAATCAGCACAGCTTGATCACTTGATAAAATTTAGGTTTCTCAAACTAATTGATTAACAATTAATTAGTTTTAAGCTGGCCACATTTGAACAAAAGCTGAGGAGGTACTTTTCAGAATCACAATCATAACTGTAAAAGACAAAAATATCCAAAACATCTTGATAACAGAACTCTTCTCATCTGAAGAGCTTCAATATTGCAAGAAAAACCAAGCCCTGTTCAAGCCCAACAAGGTGGTAAATTAACCCTCTAATGAAAAGCACAGAAGCAATCCTCAAAAATAAAATGCTTTGTAGAATTATAGCATGAAGCAAAAACAGAGGAACTTAAAACAAAAATTATACTGTTTCTCAATAAGATTATGAAAAACAAATGAAAAGGCATTAAGAGTCAGAGTTGATGTAATGTGAAGAAAACAAAATGTGCACCTGTGAGTCCAGTGGATCAGCTTCACGTGAAACAAGGTGTTGTAAGCTAACTATCACATTGGAAGCTGCCAGTATTGGATCTATTGAATGCTGAGGAATGGCAGCATGACCTCCTTTTCCACTTATTACTGCTTCAAAGAATCCACTCCCAGCCAGTAGAGGACCGTGTCTGGAGGCCACTTCTCCTATTGGTAACTTATTGGCAACATGCAAGCCAAATATAGCATTAACATTCTCTAATGCTCCTTCATCGATCATTTTCTTTGCACCACCACCTCCTTCCTCTGCTGGTTGGAAGATTAGAACAACTGTGCCCTAATAGAACAAAGAAAATTGGAGGAAGCATAAGAGAGAGAACCACAAAGCTCCTGTTCTCTTTGAATTTTGAGAGCTGAAGAGTTCTCAAAGAATAGCAAAGAGAGGGACTAGCACAGGGTCTGAAACCAAAGAGCAGCCTGTCCTGGCCTAGTAGTTTAATAGCATAACTCATTAGGTTGTGATGCGGAACAAAAAGCTAAAGAAAACTAGAAGCAGAGAAAGAAAGAAGAAAGCCAAGAATTAAAAGTAGGGAAAAAAAAGCTAGGATGAAGAGAAAGTTCAAAGGAGAAATATCAATTCATCAAAATTGCCTCACAAACTGAAAAAGAAAAATATAAATAGCATAACCCTAAAATACTCAACTATTGGGCTCAACCCATCAATTAAAATTGTCTAACATAAATAACCCAAATAAATAAAACAAAAACAATGAAAAAGACCTAGATGGGCTCAATCTCCCAACCAAAGAGTGATAAGCCGAGCCATCTTTTATATCTCTGTCCATATACTCGTGTAATTTGCGATGTGGGTCAGGTGTCCCCATCAGGTAGCTTCCAAATTCCACCAAAGTAAAGGTTTTGGGGTATAGGGGTATATACAGCAAATACTGTTGTGAATGGCCATCTATGGCAGACCAAACAATATCTAAACTTTAACAGAGAGCTTATTGTCATTATCTGTTAGCTGGAAAGTATTATTGGCATGTTTGAGCTACTTCTTCAAGGAATTTCAATCGAGCTCTTACAAAAAATGCAGATCCACTTCTAATACTGCATAGTATTCTTTCTTTGTACATCTAACGGCTTGCTTCAATGAGTACTTTAAGTAAAAGAATAGAAAATTTAAAATCACAAGGTCAGTGCCACCACCTCCTCCACATATTATTTCAGTATAACTTGTCTACATGAACATGCAAAATGCCGGGCCCGAAGCTAAAAATTTGCTCAATTCCCCCCAAGAAAATTTTACCGAGGCCCTCTTGAAGATGAAAAATTTACCCCCTTTCACCCCTAACATACTTTTTGAACATGTTTAGCTCTTCTATCCAAAAGTTTAGCCCCTCTCAAAGATTAAAGTTTTCCCCTTATATCCAAATAATGTAAATGAAACCTGCTTAGATCTTCCTTCCCCAGAAGACGAAAAATTTAGCCCAGAAAAACTTCAGCACGGGACTCTAAAACTAGCAGCAGAGCCAGCCATAAATGCATGAAGCTAATCTGGTTGTGGAAAGAAAGTATTGGAAATGCTAGCCATGCCATCAAATAAAAAAACTTCTTAGTGATTAATAAATTGGTCTTTAGAAAAGCCAACTGACTCACTACAAAGAACAAGCTTAGTACCAAGTTGCAGGCAATGAGATTTGAAGAGAATTGTAACAAGTAGAACACGAGATGAGCTAACATTTCTCTATAATTAGTTGTACCAAAAAACCAAGCTAGAAAAGTTAGCTATCTGAACTGACATCAACTTAGTATACATAAGCAGACATGGTTCATTTTGTTAGTGTGCTGCATGTGTGTTGTTACTTATGTGTATAACAAGTGAGAGCTCCTTGTGTGTGCTCCATGTAATTTTAAGAAAGTGCACCAGAGGACGAGAGGATAAGTGTGCACTCCAAACATTAGTGATGTGTGTGTGGAGAAAAAATGAAGTGAGTTTGGCTTGTGTGGGCATCAAGGTTGTCAAAAAAAAATAAAAATAAATCATCCAGATCATTTTAGGTTCTAACGACTTCAGATCATGAAAACACACGAGTTTACCTACTATGCAAAAGCCTAATATCAAATACAAAAAATAAAAACATAAGAGTTCTAAACAAAATTTAATGATGTTATTACTTTAAAAAGACCAAAATCATGTTTAAATACATAGTTAAATACAAAGTTCACATAAACTATTAATGCTTAATTAAAACATAGAATCTGTCCCCAAAAGATAGAACTACAGAAGTTCAAACTGATATTAACTCACACACATAACGTTTCATTTAAAAAGTAATTAACAGTAACACTTACGAAGGAAAGAAATATTATAAGTATTTTACAAGGTCAAGATTTTTACCATAAAACAAATCTATTTAAATAAAAGACTTTGCAAATTTATTGCAGCACTATGGAGATTGGAGAATAAATAAATATGCAGGAAAAGCTATAAAACGTATTTGCTATTTGTTGTGTTCTTTTCAATTACATTAAGGGTTAAGCTATTCCCACTCCAAAGTTTTATGGACAGACAGACAAACTAATCCTATTTAGAGTGTCTTTCTTCACATTTAAATTTCATAATATTTTAAACATCATAATTTTTTATAATGAAAATGTATTTTCAATAAAATAAAAATTGTTAATATGCTACATAAGCATGTTGATGATACAAAATACTGTCATAGGATACCAGCAATATAAACATAGTTTTTGTACGAGGATATATTACAAATAATAAAATGAAACAAAAAAAAAATTAACAATCCATTTTGTAATGAAATATCAATTCATGTAAGAAAATATATATACTTAATCAACAATGTCATTGAGATACAATTTTAAATTTAGCATTTAATTTATTGTTTTTTGTATTATGTTAGGAAGTCTTTTATTTGTACTAATCCTTAAACTTCAATTTTAAGAAATAATATAGATAGGGTTAGTTTAGTCACTAATAGAAGTCAAGAAGTGAAAATAACAATAAAAGGAGTGGGAATACCGCTTTTAGTCCTCTATTTTCTATATAAGTATATCAAGAGATAGCATAACCTAAATACCTGATTGGGAAATAGATATACAAATAAAAATATAAGAAATGAAACAAAGAGTGCTTTTCCTATGATATCACTTAAGTTAAATATAGAAACTTGCATGTTAAAGATAGAAACAACAAAAAATATAGCAAAGCAACATGTGCAAACTTTAAAAAGTAGCTCAATCAACATGGAAATGGGCCAAAAAGGGAGCACTTTGAACTCATTAAAACCAGCCTATAACTCACATTATTATCAAGTTCAATGAGCTAGCAAGAGAGTCGCATACAATTTTGCTCATGATTAATTTTTTTATCCATGTTAGCTCTGTTCTTTTTTTTATGTTTGGCAAATAAAAGCATGAGATTTTACAATTTGGAACCTGTTTTTAACAGCCATGGTGAGTGTTTTGTGTGGCATTTGCGTTATGCTCTTCTCCAATATAATAAGCTAAAGCAAATGAAGTAAATTGCTAGGTCATTTTCTCCCAAAGTCTGCTACTTGTTTTGTAGAGTAACTTAGAATTCCTTCTTTCTTTCTTCTTCTTCTTCTTCTTCTCTTTTTTTTTTTCCATGAATGAAAGGAGTTTAGAATTCCATGGGAAGATAGATCAATTTCTTTGACACAATGGAAATTAAATGGATGAATTATGCAGCAAAGTAGAAAATCTTCAATTAAACAAAGGTTTGCTGGGTAGTAGATCCAGTTTCAACAACTCTGGTGTCGAAGAAAAAGAGGACATTGAAGAACAATGTGTAAATGACTGCACAAATATTCAGGAAAAAGATTCTGCTATTGCTAAAAAAACTTAGCATAATACTTGGAAAAAAAAATTGTCAGGATTTAAGAGCGCTACAGGATAATAATTTGCGCATATATAACATCAGTAACAGCAAAGCCCAAACAAAAGCAACAAACCTTCAACTCTTCACGATGGTCTTGAAGGATCTTTGCAGCACCAAGAAGCATTGCAACATGAGAATCATGACCACAAGCATGCATCTTCCCCGGAACTTTGCTCTTGTACTCCCACTCCACCATTTCCTGTCATTCAAGTACCCATGAATCAATTCCCGTGGAACTTTATTTCACCAATTACAAAAGGGTCAATTGAATCCAAACTAAAAGTACAACATACTGTGCGTAAATGGTTGTCGCTCTAGAAAACCAATATAATTAATGAAGGTAACAAATTTCGACAGAAATATTTAAGTCAACTTGCAGAACATTAGAAAATCAACAAAAACTGTCCCAGTTAAAAAAAGAAAAAGAAAAAGAAAAGGAAGAATAAAACAGCTAGCAACTAGATCTCACCCTTCTGGGATACATTCTCAAAATTCAATTAAAACTCATTTCAATGAAATCCAACTTGCAGCAACTGAAAAGTCATATAAATTTTTTTTTCTAAATTCAATTAAAACTCATTTCAATGAAATAAAAGATAGAATTGAATATATATTATCATTCCTACAAGAATCAAACTGATTTAACACAATTAGACTAACAAAAAGAAGTAAAAAAAATAAAAAAAAATCAAGTTAAACCAAACCTGCATAGCAAGAGCATCCATGTCTGCCCTTAATGCAACAAAAGGAGGTTTACCAGACCCAATAAAGCCAACAACACCAGTAACTGAAAGTGGGTGTTTATATTTAACACCTATCTTATCCAATTCTGCTCTAACAAGCTTACTAGTCTCAAATTCCTCAAAACCCAATTCAGGATTCTCATGTATCTTTCTCCTTACCCCTACCATCCAATCAAATAGCTCTTCTTTTTTGGCATAATTGAGAAACCTTGGAGGGATATCTGATGACCCATTTAAGCTTAAAATTGGACTCAACAAATACAAAAAAAACCCCAAAGAAACCCAGTTAAACAAACTCATGGTTTTGTTTCTCAAAACCAAGAATGCTTGTTGATCGTAAATTTTGAATTTTCTTTGAGGGCAAAGAAAAAGAACAGATTTTTATGAAAGAAGCGAGGCCTGGATTTATATGGTACAGGAAGTAAAACAAGCAAACGATGGTGTTGCGTGATGTTTGAAAAGCTCAAGAAAGTGTGAGGAAAATGAGGACAAAAAAAGTTGTTTTGGAATATTAGTGGGCGTAGTAGCAGTGGTGGCCGTGATGAGATGCTTCTCTGACTCTACATGACAAATTTATCAGGCCAATAATCCTTGTGCTGATTTGCAATATGTGTATTTTTTTTTCCGCGAGAAAGAGAGAGACAGGCCAATTTTCACACGTTTCTATGACTTTGCATGTGCACTGTTGAGTAACAGAAAATGACAAAAAATAAAATAAAAAATTAACAAGGTATCGCAATCAAATAAATAATTATAATGACAATTTATTTTTATATTTTAAAAGTGATTTTATAAAAAATATTTTTTTATTTTTTATTTTAAATTAATTTTTTATATATATTTTTATATTATTTTGATATGTTGATGTTAAAATAAATTTTAAAAAATAAAAAATATTATTTCAATGCATTTCCAAATAAAAAACACTTTAAAAAATAACAGTTACTATAATATCAAATAGGCTCTAAGTTGTATATTGATATATAGATTGCTACTTAGATTTGTGCATGTGGTATGCCATGAATCCACATTTTTTTTATAATACTATAAATATATTTTAAATAAAAAAATTAACAATTTAGATTATAGCCTTAACCGGATTTAATAAGCTAGTTTTATTTTAATTAAACTAAAAAAATAAATAACAATAATAGTAAATGGAATTAAAAAAAATTATCACAATAACCTGGTAAAAAACAATTTAGAAATATGAAATTGGATAAAAAACCAATTCGAGTCAACCCATGATAATATGATAAATATGTAACCTGCATAAGAAGAGACGAGTCAATCTAGATTAACCTACGAAACTCGTGGTCCATGTTATAAGATTGAGATAACTCAATAAAAAAGAAATTGAAGAAAAACACAAAACCATTTTTTTAAAAATATTGAACAATGAAATCAAAAAAGAAAATAAACAAAAAAAAGATGTCGACCCACATTAACTTTTTAAACTTATGACCCAAGTCATTAGACTGAAAGCACTATACATGGAAAAACCATGAAACTCAATCCCGAGCAAATCAAACATTGAAGGATAAAATTGAAAACAAAATCAATTATACAAAAGGATAATAAAAAAAATAGTAATTAGAAGAATGAGGATAAAAATCAAAATAAAAAATAAATTAGAGGACAAATATAAATTTTTGATTGAAGAGTGAAGTAAAAGAAAAATAACTTGAACAAAATAAATCAAAAGAATGAGGATCATATTAAATATATATATATATATATATATCATAATTTTGGATTGATGATGAAATTAAAAACCAATATAAATTGCATAAAATGGAAAAAGAAAAAGGAAAGAATGGGCAATGAAATTACAATTAAATGATGAAATTAAAAAAAATAATCAAAACTCTACAAAAGAACCAAAGACAAATATTAGAAACTAAAAAAACTTGGCACAATTCCGAAAGCAAAACAAATAAAGAGGTAGCTTTGAAATTTGGATGGTTAGGCATGAAAATCGAGGAAAAGAAAAAAAAAAGAGATAAAAAGAAAAGGTTGTCAGTGTTATACTAGAGATCCGTTCATGACACGTGTCAAGGTAGAGGTTAAGAGGCCTCCGAAATGATTCAAACGCCACCTTAAAAGTCATAGTGCAGCCATATAAATGTTGCTGCATATGCCTCACAAAGACATGACCACCCTTCACATATGCATTTCAATAACAATAAATAATAATAATAATAAAAAGATCTTATTACTCTCGTAGTTAAGCCAAATTTTTATGTTATGATGGGTATGATATTTAAAAAAAAAAAACATTCAGCTATCAAATCAATTGATTAACTAAAGTTATTTTATTCTAATTTTTTTGATAATTAATAATTAATCTATTAAGTTAATAAATCCTATTAAAATTTGAATTAATTAAAACTAAGCTATTACAAATCCTATTAAAATTAAAAAGGACTACAATTAATTATTTTTATTAATAAATATTATTAATTAACCTAAGGAAATTTAAATTGATTATAACTAATCTAACCATAATTATTAATTAACATATTAAATTAAGGAGTCCTATTAAATTTTAAATTAACTATAACTAATCATTTTCACCGATAATTATCATAAATATTAACCTAATAGATTAAGGAATCCTAAGAAAATTTAGAATAACTACAACTAATCATTTTCGAAAATTATAATTGTCATAATTATTAATTAAAGGAATCCAATCCAATTAAGATCTACGAATCATTGTCATTGATAATTCTTATAATAATTGATAATAAAATGAAGTTAATAAATCAATTATTTTAATTTGCAAAGGATAAATACTTTTTAAATTTTTTTGAATTGAACAAAAATAAATATTTTAATAGGTTATGATGTTCACAACCGTATAACCTTGTGAATTGTAATGTGTTTCCACCATCACTTCCCCCGTTAACTTTGTTATTTCTTTAAATATTTTTTTAACCATGATAATTTACATAAAAACATTTATTGACTATGCTATTTTCTAAAACAAAATCTCATTTTTGTCACTAGTGATTCTATTATTGCTATGTAACCTTAAAAATAGCTATTAGATTTTGGTTTTATTTTCAAAAGTATTATTCATCAAGTGATGGTGTACCCTCGACTAGTATTTTCAAGATATTTTGGAATACAAAAATTAAAACCGGGAATAAAATGGTTAGTGAAAAAAAATATATAAAATAAAAGAATATTAAATAAATTGGGAAGAGGTATTAAAAGTTTGAAAACTTTTGTTTACAATGACAGATTTAACACTATGTGAAGATAAGATACCCAATTAAATAGAAAACACCAAACAAGGCCTTGTATTAATGTTGTAAATAATGGAATATATAGCCATATAAATAGCAAATAGGCTTCCAAAGGAAGCTAAAATTGTCGAACCACCATACAAGGGGGGACGTTTTTATTTTCTCTTGAATTTCTTCATCAAATTCTTTAAAGAGCTTGAGATTGAGGAATGGGTATAAAGGTTAATTAGTGGAAAACAAACACTTAAGCAAGGATTCAAAGCTTCGAAAGCTAGGGTTTTAGAGAAGTTGAGGGAGGGAAAGAAAAGTGAAGAAAAAACTTGACTTTCGTTGTATTTTTTCTTGTTTTAGTAGCCATTTGAAGTAATAAACTCAACCCAAAAAATTAGTTTGAATGATTATAAGCTTTGTAAATTATTGAGCATGTTAGTGTTAAATAGAATTTGAAATTGTAAAAATTGATTGTTTATTGTATTGTTTGATGATGAGATAATGTTAGTTGGTATGAGAAATGATTAAGTAACTTTTCAATTGAAAGAATTGAAGAGAAAGATTCATCTTCTTACCTATGGAATTTTTGGCCTAGCTAAAAAAATGAAGAAGTTGAGATTATTTGATAAAATTGTTATGAAACTTATATGTAAATGTGTTGATATGAATAATTAATATATAGGTAACACATGAATTGAAAAAAGAAAGTTTCACTTACCATGTGTGAAGGCATGCAGCCAAATAGAGAAGAAATGGGGAAATAAGATTTTGATTAAGTTGATACATAAATCATGCTTGAATGTATTCATGTATATATATATACATGGGTAATGTACTATGGTCATTCAATTAAAGCCAGTGAAAAAATGAAAATAAAATTTAATTCATTAGTCATATAGATGAATGTATTGCAGAAACATTAAAAAATTTACAAATAGTCGATTTAATTGATGAAATAAGATATGACAAAGCCATATGAGATAGTAATTTGAGGAATATTTGGTTGGAAAACTGGAGATTTTTAGACATATGAATTTAAGTGATTTTAAAATTAAATGAGTTATGGGAATTCGATTTTGGATGAATTTCATGTGATGTTGTATGTTTTATGATACAAGAGAGACTATAATAATAGGACAACAACAACAACAACAAGGTGATACGTGGAGGGCACAGGTAACATGTAAGTGTTAAGCACCTTGAAATTCATTTTATTAAGTTGATTAAATTATATAACTATAAGTTTCTTAAATGTTATATATATTTTTGAAAGTTTTGTTTATAACATATGGAGGAACTAGTTACTCGGTAGTGGAGCTAGTGCCTAGTTTTGAATGGAGGAATAGTAACCAGGTAGTTGGACTAATGCCTGGTTTTAGGCGGAGAAGCTAGTTACCCGATAGTACAACTAGTGTACAGTTTTGGGCAGAGGAATTAATAACCCGTAAATAGAGTTAGTGCTTAGTTTTGGGCGGAGAAATTAGTTGCCCAGTGATTGGGGTTAGTGCTCGAGAATTTAGGCTAATGACATTGATTGTTGATGATAGCTGAAACTTTACAAATAGATACTTGACATATAAAAATATATTGTGGTAAATATTTAGGAAAAATAGAGTCCAGGGACATTATTTCAGAGGGTCGAAGTTACAAGACAAATCTTGTCAAATCTATGAGACTAAACCTTCGTGTATTATTTAGGATATATCTGGAGCTACAAGTAGAATTTTTCTGCTATTCAAGTTGGGCTAGAAACTAGAAATCTCAAGATTTACAACCATATGTTGTACTTTTAGTAATTCATCCAAACAAGATATAACAACGTGTTTGAAGTAAGGATTGAAATTTGTCATGAATGTGTGAAAATTATAGATTTAGCCTCTATGAAGGAATTTTAGTATAGAGACTTTGTTTTTATTATTTTATTTTATTTACTTATTTATTTAATGTTGAATAATTATTTTTAATTTAGGTTTGTTCTATCCCATTAGACATTGTTTATGGGTTTATTTCATTATTGAATTTATGTTAATTGATTACTAGTTTATGCTTATTAGCTTGCAGCCCAAAAGAAATTTATTAGGGTTAGTTAAAAGAGACTATATTATATTTTTTTGAGATGTAAATTTTAGCAAGAAGTTAAAGAATAAACATGAGTTTTTCTTTTGTTTGTTTATTGCAAAACAACCTTTCTTTGCAGGGATAAAGACCGTACACCGACTTATCAAAGATTAACCAGCTTTATGGCATAATTCACATATTTAGGGTCCAAGTCTTTTTCCAATGTGTTTTTTAGGTATAAGGTTACCTTTAGATCAAGGTTTTATCAAACCTGATCATTAGCTTTCCGAGTTGTTATCTACTTTGTTGGGGGTTGCTTGATCACGTGATCAAAAGGTCCACATCAAAATGTTTTGATGTTGGAAAATAAAATATTGTATGAATTATTTATAATTTATTTTAACTTGATTTCACATCTGTATCAACCATGTGCTAATTTGGAGGATTATATCATATCTTTTGATGTATGAAAAGAATATATAAGGTTAAGAATTGTCTATGTATCATTTTGAAGTCTCATTTTGAAATTGTAATTAAGTTCATCCTTATGTTTTGTAATATTTGATCTTAAAATTTATTATTATAAGTTTAAATTAGGCATGAACTTATTTTATAATATTTGTTTAAGAATTTAAGTTAGTATGGTTAGATTATATCATTGTTGCTATGTATATTTGTAAGATTTAACATGCATGTTTTATTTCTAGAATTGAATTGTCGGCTTTGTGAAATGTTGAGAATGGTATAGTACTGGATGGTTAAACTATGTGATCATAATGGTGTTAATGAGAAAATATGAATTATTGTAGATAACTTGGTATTGATAATACAGGGGAAATTTTGCTGGATTTTTGGTTGAAAAAAGTTGACCTCTATTTTATAAATTGTAAATATGTATGATGAAATGTTGATATGTGATGAATGTAAAAGTTGAGGGTATTACAATCGGTATTAGAGCCTAATTTTGATTCAGTAGACTTACCAAGTAATTGATTAAAATTGAATTAAGCAGGATGATATGTACTAGGCATGGGGCCGAGACTGATTTGACTCTAGTAAGGAGTGTGAATCAGTATATGGATATGGGTGAGGATCGAGAAGGTGATCCTTTGGGTGATACTACTTCTTATATGCCGACACAGTCTAGATGAGGAGTCATCAGGACTTCAGGATGGTGATACATCATTATAGAGGGGAATGCCACAATCTGAGATAGTAGGCAGAGATGGATAAAGGAATTAGTCCCTACCCTACCCTGATTTTGCAGTCTTGCATAGATAATGAGAGTAGTGATCAAGGGCATATCTAGTGTGTCAATCCCTACATCACCAGTAGTTATGGCGTCCATAAACAATGTGGTTATCTTAGTACAGATTATAAACAGTATAAGAGAGATGGGTTATGAGCCCTTTTTGAGGGAGCCAGGTGCAAAAATCACTAGCAAATGGATCCAAAAAGTGGAGAGTATTGTGGCTCAAATAAAGGGATCAAAGGATTTATAGGAGGATTGTGCCTCTGTTATTATCAGAAAGAACATAATCTTGGGGGAGACTAGATCGTTAAAGAGGGCTACTAGGATGTGAACATAAAGTAATTTTATAATGCAGTTTAAAAATAAGTATTCCTCTAGATAACACCGTAAGGTGAAGGAGCATGAGTTTTTAGCCTTAAAGTAAAAGGATATATCATTATTTAACTATGAAAGGAGGTTTCATGACCTCTTTATGTTTGCCCCACATTATGTCCTTACCAAGCAACATATGGTTGAGAGGTTACAAGATGGATTATGACATGAACTGAAGAAAGGACTGATAACATTGAAGTTTAGGAAGGCTAAAGAGCTTAGAGAGGTAGCTCATGCCCTAGAGGTATGCATATGAGAGGGCCAGCAAGAGAAATGATCTTGATTTCTCCTTAGATAGACCTCTTTTTCCACACAAAAATGACTATTCAGTCAGTTCAAACAAAAAAAAGAGGTAACAACTGGATCTATTTAGAGAGTTAGTGCTGGGTTGATTGGAGAATAATAGAACCTGAAGAGTAGTTCTGTCAGAAGGACTTCAGAGCAAAAGACTATCACCTATCCCTATTATGCCTAATATGAGAAGAAACATCTAGGAGATTGTTCTACATCGTCAAGGTGATCTATATTTGTTGAGGAGAGGAACTCAGGTAGCGGGATTGCTCACATTTAGGTCATAAGTGTTACTATTATGGAGGACAAGAGAACTTTCAAAGAGATTGTCCTTATAGGATTGGGTTTACATAGGGACATAAACAAGATACATAAAGTCAATAATGGTTAGTCATTGTAGATAGACTTGTCAGGCTAGCATTGTCTAGGGCTAGTGGAAACAGGGGTGACCTAGAGCTTAGGGGGACAGAATATAGGACAAAGTATTCCATATGACCTAGAAGGATGTCTCAGATGTAGTGGCAAGTATGTTGTAGTTAGATTCTTAGCAAATTTATGCATTGCTTAATCCTGTTACTATATATTCATTTGTGTTGTTCTAGGATTAAGGTAACAATGACATCTAAGGGGGGTGAATTAAGTGTTCTACTAATAATAACAAAAAATGCTATTAATTGTAATGGATTTGTTGTGATGTTCTTGATCTGGTGATCAAGTCCCTGCTGCCCCTTCTATCATGGTTCTGGTTTTCTCTCTTGCTACTTGTTAGGCACATTACGCCTTTTGCGGCTTGATGCTGTCATCTCGCGGGCCTGTTCTCTTTATTGGTTTTTCTTGCTTGTTTTCCCTTAAGCCTTGTGCTGAGGTTAGCCTGTTGCTGTGTTGCTGGTTTTGCCATTTGTGTAGGTACTTTACTTGTTTGCTTTCTTGGTCGTTGTTGCCGAGGATTGTTTGATGTTGTTTGCTGGTTGTTGGTTTTGCTAGTGCACTGCCTGCTTGCCTCATGATTAGCTATTATTAGCTTAGTTCTTCTAGTTCTTTTGTTTAGGTCCATTATTAGCCTTATGCAGGAGTTTGTTCCCATAACTGCTGGTGTCTTCTTTGTTTTAAGGGCGTATGTTCCCTTCTTTCTGTACATGCTTATATATTTCGACTTGCTGCTTTGCAGCTTGTTTTATTTTGATTTATAATATTTTTTACATTTGATAAAAAAAAAATTGCTATTAACTCAATTAAACACAATTAACTAACAATATAATTAAAATGCTTAAAGTAAAGAGTATAGGGATATAAATTGCAAACTCAGTTTTTAAGGTGGTTTGGCAAGTCTACATCCACACTTTAAGCACCGAACTGGTCTTGAGTATTGTATTCTTTACCAATACAAGTCAAAGATGACAATGTCCTTGATGAATCCTTACCAAACGTTTTTTCATCACTTGAAGAAATACCCTTTTCAAGATTTATTACCTTGGTGATATACCTCACCAATAACCAAGAGTGTTTTTACTTAAAACTCTTGAATGATTATATTTGTTTGAAATGTAACAACACTCTCTCAAAAAGTAGATAATACAATTGAAGTGCCATCCTCAGAATCCTTTCTATTCGGCTTCTAGCTTGACCCTCGATTTGTCTTTGCCTTTCGGCCTTTGCTTGCTTCAATGTTGCCATGAATACGCTTGTTGGTTGACTGATCTTTTTATATCTCTATATCTCACTCAATAACAGAAGGAATGAAGGTATTTAAGTGTAGTAAGTGTGATAATTTATACTCCCGTGCAAGAATATAAAGGTTTTAATACACAAATATGAGTATGATATATGATTGATGATTTAAAGTTGTTTTTGCTCTTAAAATAGCTTGTGAATGATATATATATATATATATATATATATATATATATATATTCAATTTTTGTACCTAATTTTGCAATTAGACAAGTTATATATTTGTTTCTAGTAAAAACTAGCCGTTTATAGCCATTATTGTTCCTCAGATAGCTCAAACGGTCAACAAATTAGATTGGTCAAGCTAACCGGTCTACCGGTTTCTACAAATTCTCAGGTGTTCATCACTTATGAACAAGCGGTCGACCGGTTTATGTAGAATTCTAGATTTATCAGTTTTAATTCTAGTGAATTTTTAAAACCATTTTATGTGCCATTATTGTTCCTTTTAAATGCATGCAAAGTGAAATATGTGCATTCATTTTAATTTGTATTATCAAGTATGATATAAAGATTTAAATTTAAGTACTAAAATGAACACTTAAAAACTAAATTTTCACTTGCCCTTTACCTTGGACTTGTTGATTGATTTCTTCATTCAGTACCTCATACTTGTTGATGTGATTTTTATATAAACATGTTTAAACTTAATCTCATCCAAGCATATCATTAGTCCATTTCTATTTAATTGTTATCATCAAAATACATAAAATATTAATATGTGACTCAAAGGTCAACAATCTTCTCTTTTTTTATGATGACAATTAATGTGTGTGTATATAAATAGATTGAAAATATTAATCTCTCACTATATTTTGCAATATAGTCCCTTAGAGACTTCAATTAAAAACAATCTATAGATATATAAAAAAATATTAATCTCCCTCTATATTTTGCAGTATAGTCCTTTGAAGACTTTAATTAAAAACAATCTATAGATTTAAATTTATCTCTCCCTTAATCGTTATTCATGTTTTTTATATATATTCTTCAATCCTCCCCCCTTAATCATTATTCATGTTTTATATCTATTCTTCAATCCTCCCTCTTGTCATCAACAAAAAGCTAATAGAGAAAGTATAACAATTATAGAGAAATAAGACATAAAATCATTATACAATGTTCAAAAGATAATATTCCTTACAATGTGAAAAGTACTAAAAACATAAAAAATAAAAATATGTAAACATTAAATGATTGCGGTACAATCATCTAAGGTGGTGGATAGTGAGAGAGCAAAATAGCCAACATATCCTTGATTTCGTGCACATCCTCTCGAATGTGATGCACCTTACCCTCAATATACTTTAGTTGACCTTCCATCCTTGATCACCATGAGCTTGTACCAACATCTTCTAAAGAGGAAGCTGTAGGTGGCGTCTCTAACATATCGATAAACTCAGCATCACCACCAATATTATACTCGTCTCCCTCATTATTCTCTTCTTTAGCATGAGCACCAATCTGGTCTTTAGACATCTAAGTAATGTCATTAGTCAAGTACATATTATTTTCTGTATCGGTGAGCAAGATACCAAAATACTAAAAAACAATGGTTAAGCATTGATCATATAGTAGAGATTTTTATTTCTGATCATGAGCCATAATGATATTCTTCATCATAATATAAGGAAGATTGATGCAATGTTCTCTAATCATACAATCTATCAAGCACATATCCATAAAAATAACCTCATCATAACGCCTCTTTTTGGGCAGAATATTATGTACTATTATACGGTGAAGAATCCTAGGATGTAAGAGCAAATCCTGACTCTTAATCTTAGCACCTGGTATGAAAACCAATCATCTAGTATGTTGTGCTACGACCTCATCATACACAAAATCTTAAATGGTTGGTATGATTTTAACTTCATTGCTTATGCCCAAAATATTTCCTAGAGGATCATAGTCAAATTTAATCCGCTTATTTTGCAAATAACTTACTATTTTAGGCTCCACATTGATTCGTATATTTGCAAAAAAAAAAAAAAAACATTCTAATAAGCTTAGGATATGTGAGATTATTCAAATGAAACATATTTTGCTAATCAAATATTATATCTATCCCAAAATATCACTTAGCATGCTTCCTAAACTTCTTTCGACAACTATAGATCAATTAACAAAAGAATTCATGAACTTCTCTACATTATCACTTAGAGGGATATTAAGATCATTTATTCTTTTTCTCTTTAATTCCACATCTCTAGTACGTCTTTTAGGCACCATGTAGCTTTAATCTCCAAGAAAGGAACTCTAATTGAGCTTAATATGATGGAATTCGAGCGATTTAAAAGTGGATTTTTTATTAAGGGTTACGGTTCTTGATTTGGGGATTTTTGCATTGTGCTGGAAAATGATAGCCCCTTTTATATTGTCAAGCAACCGATCGGCTGGTTGCCTTGAATTAGTTAAATTGGTCGACTAATTTAACTTAAACATTGAAATTTTCAAATTTTTTCTTTTGATCCTTCTTTTAAAAAGGATCATTTTGATGCAAAAATTGTGTTAAAAACTTAAAGAAATCAGGCAATCAAAAATTGAAAATTTAAGTAATAACGAAAGGTTTTGTCCTCTATTTCAACCGGTAAGCTGATTTTTTTAGATGTATGAACCGGTTGACCGGTTCATATAAAAACTATATTTTTCTTGTTTTGATCAAATTAGATGTTTTATCTAACATATACCATTTTATCCAACTTCTTGTCTTAAAATCTAAACCTAATTGAAACTTTAAAAAGTTCTTGCGAAAGGGGTATACATTTCATCACTTAAACATGTCCAACTTATTTCTATTAATGTATATACACAAAGATAAAACCTTAAATGTCATTAGCATGGATAAAACCTAAATTTTTCCATATTTCACAAAAGCGATCCTTACCTAAAAGCTTCGTAAAAATATTTGCAAGTTGATGTTCTGTGTTAACAAACTCAAGTACAATATCTCCTTTCAACATGTGATCTCTTAATAAGTAATGTTTTACTTTAATATGTTTTGTACGTGAGTGTTCTATAAGATTCTTCTATAGACTTATAGCACTTGTGTTATCACACTTAATAGGAATATGATCAAAATTTAATCCAAAGTCTTCTAAGGTTTGTTTCATCCATAAAATCTAAGCACAATAACTACTGGCTGTAATATATTTTGTTTCAGTTATTGATAGGGCTATTGAGTTTTGTTTCTTGCTAGTCTAAGATACTAGTGTGACATGCTCCACTAGTCCTTTTTCTATCAACTTTACACCCAGCAAAATTAGCATTCGAAAAACTAATCAAATTCAACTCGCTTTCTTTTGGATACCACAACCCTAAATTAATTATACCGTGAAAATACAAAAAACTTCATTTTACAACACTAACATGAGATTCTTTAGGACATGTTTGAAAACGTGCACATAGATAAACACTAAACATAATACCGGGTCTACTTGTAGTTAAATATAACAATGAACCAATCATACCTTGATATTTGGTGATGTCTACCTTCTTACCATTTTCATCCATATCAAGCTTTATTGATGTCTCCATGGGTGTGTCGACTTCCTTGACTTGTTCCATCCCAAATCTCTTTATCAGATCCTTGATGTATTTGCTTTGAATAACGAAGATGCCATCTCTAGTTCGCTTGATTTGCAACCCTAAAAAGACATTCAATTCTCCCATCATATCAGTCTTTGTTGATGTCTCCATGGGTGTGTTAGCTTCCTTGACTTGTTCCATCCCAAATCTATTTAACAGATCCTTAATATACTTGCTTTGAATGATGAAGATGCCATCTCTAGTTTACTTGATTTGCAACCCAAGGAAGATATTCAATTCTCCTATCATGCTCATTTCGAATTCGTCTTGCATGTACTTTGCAAATTTTTTACATTAGTGACACCAAATAGAATATCATCAATGTATATTTGTACAAGTAAGATATCTTTACCTTTTCTTTTTGTAAAGAGGGTGGTGTCAATTTTGCCAATATTGAAATCATTTTCAATGAGAAAAGTCTTTAATCTATCATACTAAACTTTAAGTACTTGTTTTAAACCATATAAAGTCTTTTTGAGTTTGAAAACATGATCGGATAAATGAAAGTTTTCAAAACCTTGAGGTTGCTCAACATACACCTCTTCCATGATAAAACCATTTAAAAATATACTTTTAACATCCATTTGAAAAAGTGTAAAATTAGCATGGCATGCAAAAGTTAAAAGCATTCTTATTGATTCTAGTGTAGCAATCGATGCAAATATTTCTTCATAATCAATACCTTATTCTTGGTTATAACTTTTGGCAACTAGTATAGCTTTGTTTCTAATTATGGTCTCATGCTCATCAATTTTGTTTCTAAAAATCCATTTTGTTCCTATAATGGATTGATTTTAGGTCTAAGGACTACCCAAACATCATTATTTTTAAATTTGTTTCGTTTATCTTGTATGGCTAAGATCTAATTTGCATTCTTTTAGGCTTCTAGGAAGGATTTGGGCTCTATATGCGAAACAAATGCATAAAGCTCATTAGTTTTTCTAAGAGAAACTTCAGTCTTAGTTTCTTCAAAGGGATTACAAATAATTAACTCAGGAGCAATGTTGTCAAAATCGCGAGTTGACACTTATATATAACGTGTAAAATCGGGTTAAAAACTTGAAAACCAGTAAACTCGGTCAAACTCGGTCTAACTCGGTAAACTTGGACCGAGTTTATGAGTTTGAAAAAAGTTACAAAATTTATTGACTCTCGGTCCTGGCTTTGCCTTTTGCCCATTCCCCAGCCTCCCCTTTCCCCTTTTCCTTTTGCCCAAATCTCACATTCTCAACTCTAGCGCTGCTAGCACTAGCAACGCTAATTGGGGTCTGGGATTTCATTGGGGGTGTAGACAGGGCGGGTGACATAGAGGGAGGGAGAGGGAGAGGAAGAGGGGGGGTAGTGAGGAGGTGATTATTTTGGTTTTGAGAAGGGAAGTTGAAGTGAAAGGGAAGGAAATGGAAGGAGGAAAAGAGAGTATTGTGGTATTCGAAGAGAAAAGAAGTCTGTTGAGGGGGATTTGAGAGACGAATAATTTTAGGGTGGTGGAAATGGAAGCCATGAGAGGAGGAGTAAAGTAAAGAAATGCAAGAGAGGAGGAGAAAGAGGGTGTGGTTTTTAAAGGAGGCCGGCGCAGTCAAAGTGGTAAGAAGGATTTTATGTGGTCCATAGTTGAGATGAATATTTTACTCTTATTTAGTTTAATTAAATTGCTTTGGTTTTAATTTACTCTTATGTAGTTTAATATTTAAAAAACAAATTGACATGCTTTTGCAACTTGCGAAGCTCAAGCAGCAAATTTAGCAACAAATTAGGCTACAATGAGTGCAAACAAGGATTTTATTATCTTTTATGTTTATTATTCTTATAATTTCAGTACCAAGGGATGATTTTATTGATGTTCTTGAAATATCGCATGCACATAGCTTGTACATTGATAAAAACCAAAATGAACAAAAACAATTGTTTTTGAAATGATGGCTAATCTTGTGGAGACTTTTTTTTTTTTTAATTTCAATCAATACATTTAGGATTTAGCTAATGAATGACCCTTAAAACACTTATTAAAAATAATTTAATATTTTTAATCAATCAATTATTTGAATTATATATTTTAAGGTGTTTGGACATTTATATTGTTTATTTCACTTTTATTTTAATTGTGTTATATTATTGTTTACTTCTTGATTGAAATTGTTAATATATAATTAGTTAAAATATTTTACTTGCGATTTTATGATTTTATGATCCGAGTTTATATTGTATATTTCGTGTTGTGTCAAAAAATCGCTTTTAACAACCTTGCTCAGGAGGATACGAGCTTACATACCTTAGCTCTTTTGGTGGCACAAACGAGTTACTTACCATCTCTTGTTGATTGCTTATGCTTGATTAGTCTTTGTCCATTTCTTTATTGTTAGCCCTCATGGGGGTCTTAACATTAAGACACAAATGTTACACTTTCATTAATTTCATCTAGAATCTCAATAATTTTATTGTTTTGAGTTTCCTCAAATGCGACATGCCTGGATTCTTTAAGATAAAGTGTTCTATTATTATATACTCTATAAGCCTTGCTAGATGAGGAATAACCAAGAAAGATACCAACATTAGATTTTAAATCAAACTTATTCAAATTATCTTTGGTGTTAAGAATAAAATATTTTGAACAAAAAACTTTGAAATATGAGATGTTAGGTTTCCTACCTATCCAAAGCTTATAAAGAATCCTTTTCAACCTCGATCTCAAGGTAACACGATTTAAAACATAATAAGATTTGTTCAAGGCTTCTGCCTAAAAGCATTTAGGGGTATCAAATTCATTTAACATTGTTCTTACTATTTCTAGAAGAGATTGATTTTTCCTTTCCATAACCCTATTTTGTTGGGGAGTTCTAGGTGTTGAAAAGTTATAATGATATCCTTTTTCTTCATAAAATGTTTCAGATAAATCACTTATAAATTCACCACCATGATCACTTCTTATGTTTATGATTGAAAAGTTTTTTTCATTTTTCAACTTTCTTTGAAAAACTTACAAATTCATAAATAGTTTCATCTTCTGATTTTAAAAACAAAACCCATGTATATCTTGTAAAGTCATCCATAATTACATACATATATCTATTACATCTTATGCTTCTAGCTCTAGTTGGTCCAAATAAATCTATGTGTAGCAATTCTAAAGGTCTTTTAGTAGAAATATGGTTATTGCTTTTAAAAGATGTTTTTACTTATTTATCTATCTGACAAACATCACATAACTTTTCATTTTTTAATGCAATATGAGGGAGTCCTTTAACAAGCTTATTTTTGACAAGTTTAGAAAGAATGTTCATGCTTATATGACCTAATTTTATATGCCAAAGAAAATTATCATTAATGCTAGCAATAAGATAATTTTCTATCCTCATACTTGCAACAATCTTAATCTTATAAACATTTTCTTTTCTATTACCAACAAATAGAACTTTATTATTTTCAAGAATTAAACAACATACATGGTTAAACATAATTTTGTAGCTTTTATCACACAATTGATTAATGCTTAGCACATTATGTTTTAAACTATTTATAAGAAACACCTTTTTATTAAGGGAGAGGACCTACCTTAAATATTGTCAACTCCAATGATCTTTCCTTTTGAGTTTTCTCCAAATGTGACTTTTCCACTATTGATCTTGGTAATGCTTGAGAACAATGAATCATCTCTGGTCATGTGTCTTGAGCAAGCACTATCCAAGAACCATTTTTTATATTCTCTCGATTCCTACACACGCATAATTAAGATAAGGTTTTTGAAACCCATACCTTCTTAAGTTCTTTTTGGCTATGGTTTTTCAAATATTTTTTATTTTTATTTTGGAATCCAAGTTATATTACTAACTTTGTCTTTTTTCATAGAACACGCATAAATCAAATGACCAATACTTCTATAATAATTGCATGTATGGTTTGGGTCATATAATTGTTTAGCTTTAACAAATTAGTTTTCCAAAAAAATTTTAATTTTTTTTGAGGTTTGTAGCCCAAACCAGTTTTGTTAAAAACACACATTTGACTAGCTAGCATGGTATCTAAAATCTCAGAACCTTGAGTGAATTTAGCTAGTATGACATTCAACTTATCAACCTTTTCTTTTATAGCCTTATTTTCTTATTAAAGTTGACTTATTTTATCACAATTATCAACAATAACACTACCTTTCTTTTCCAAGGTTTTTTTTAATAAGCAACCATGCATAATTCTTTTTCAATGTGATATATCTTTATCCTATCTTTTTAAACTCATCAAACAAGGATTCAAAAACATCATACAATTCATTATAGGTAAGGTCAAATTCATCATTTGAAGAGATTACCTCATGATCACTTTCAATTGCCATGAAACACATGTTTACAACATGCTCTTCATCATCACTTGAGTTAGAGTCTGAGTCATCACTTCATGTTGCTTTCATTGCTTGTTTGTGATGATGGTTCTTCTTCATATTTTGAAGGAGAGGGAAATCAACCTTTATGTGTCCCGTCTTGTTGAATTTGTAGAACCTAAGTGTTTCCCTGCTAGATTCTTCTTTATTTTCATCCTTCTTGAAGTTTAAGAACTTTTTGTTCCCTTACTTCTTTCTTAGAAAATTTCAAAATTGTCTTATGATAAGTGAAATGTCCTCCTTTACTTTATCATCATCATCATCATCATCACTACTATCAACATGATGTACAGTTTTAAATGCCAAATTCTTTTTTGGCTTAACTTCTAGTCTTACCAAGAACATCCAAATTATTAGTGTTAGTTGTCATTCTAGTAAATATACTAGTCATGGATTCATTTGGAAGCATTTTAAATAATTCAAATTGATGCACTAACATGTTAATTTTCTATTCCTTTATTTTATTCGTTCTTTCATATATTATCTTTAATACATGCCATATATCTTTAGTATTCTTGTATGATGTGATCTTATTGAATTCACTTTTACACAATGCACAATACAAAATATTCATAGCTTTAACATTCATAGATAACAACTTTTTATCATTATTAGTATAATCATTTCTAGCTTTAGGAACTGTTATATCATTTTTAATCTTAGTAGGCTTGTGAGGTCTATTTTTAATAGATAGCCATAAATCATAATCAATAGATTAAAGATATATAATCATCCTAACTTTTCAATAGGCATAGTTATTACCATCAAATAAAAGTGGCATAGAGGTTGATGATCATTCATTTTGAACATTAAAACTAGTGGTTGTTATTTTACTCAAAGTCTAAGCAAACTTATATAAATAAGAACTAGGTTCTAATACCAATTATTGTTCTAGAATTAAGGCAAAAATAACACCTAAAAGAGGTGAATTGGGTGTTCTACTAATAATAAAAAAATTGCAATTGACTCAATTACACATAATTAACCAATAATATAATTAAAGTGCTTAAAGTAAAGAGTATAGGGATAGAAATTACAAACTTGATTTTTAATATGGTCCGAAAAGCCTACATTCAGACCTCAAGTACCAAACCGGTCTTGAGTATTGTATTTTTTACTAATCTAAGTAAAAAATTACAATGTCCTTCATGAATCCTTAGCAAGCCCATTTTCACTACTTGAAGAAATAACCCTTTCAAGATTTATCACCTTGGTGATGTACCTCACTAAAGACCAAATGTTTTTCATTTAAACTCTTGAAGGATTATAATTGTTTGAAATGTAACAACACTCTCTCAAAGTGTAGATAATACAATTGAAATAATACAATTGAAGCTTATATCTCTATAGCTCACTCAATAACACTTAGAATGTATGAAGGTGTTAAAATGTATCGAGTGTGAAAATTTATACTTTTATACAAGAATAAGAAGATTTTAATGCATAAATATGAGTATGATGTATGATTGATGATTTGAAATTGTTTTTACTCTTAAAATAGCTTGTGTATTATATATATTCAATTTCTATACCTAATTTTACAATTAGACAAGGTGTATATATATATATATGTGTGTGTGTGTGTGTGTGTGTGTGTGTGTGTGTGTGTTTCTAGTAAAAACTAGTTGTTTATAACCGTTATTGTTCATCGACAGCTCAAATGGTCGACTGGTTCAAATTGATCAAGCCAATTGATTGACCAATTCCTTCAAATTCTCATGTATTCATCACGTATAAACAATGATTGTTTGGTTCATTTAGTATCACTAAATGGTTAACCGGTTCATGTAGAGTTCTAGATTTATCAGTTTTAATCTTGGTGAATTCTTATAACCGTTTTATCAATCCTTTTTAAATGCATGCAAATTGAAGTATGTGCATTCATTTTAATTTTTGCTATCAAGTATGATATAAATATTTATATTTAAGCACTAAAATGAATACTTAAAAACTAAGTCTTAACTTACTTTGCATCTTGGACTTGTTGATTGGTTTCTTTATTCAATACCTCATGTTTGTTGATATGATCTTCATATAACATGTTTAAACTTAATCTCATCCAAGTATATCATTAGTCTATTTTCATTTAATTGTTATCATCAAAATACATAAAATATTAATATGTGACCCTAAGTCAATAATTTGTGGCAAGAAAATTTGAAAGTAAATTAAATGTACAACTTTACAAGATAGAAAAAAAGGTTTATAATTAATACACCTTTGGGGAATGTCATGTATATAGGTTATATGTATAAAGGGGTTGTAGTTACCATAGGAGGTCAAGATATGAAAATAGATTTGATACCCTTAGAACTATATGATTTTGATGTGATTCTAGGAATGGATTGGTAAGGTAGATCTAGGGTCCAAATAGACTTTTATTCAAAAACAGGGACTCTTCAAGGACCAAATAGTAGGAGAATGGTATTTAGATGGGCAAGAAATATTATACCAAATTATATCCTTTCAGCTATGACTGTTAGGAAGATGATGAGGAAAGGATATGAAGCCTACCTTGCTTATGTCATAGAGATAAAAGAGGCAGATATTCAATTGTCGAATCTCTTCATAATGAGAGAGTTTTTGGACGAGTTACCAGGAGTACCACCAGAGAAGGAAGTGAAGGTCTCTATTGATGTACTACATGTATGTCTTTTATAGCTTAATCAAGTTATAGGATAACACTTGCTGAATTAGCTAAATTGAAGATTTAGCTACATGAATTTATACATCCGAGTAATTCACCATTGGGAGCTCCAATACTATTTACGAAGAAGAAGGATGGAACTCTCAAACTTTATATAGATTACAAACAATTAAATAGGGTAATAGTGAAAAACAAGAATCCTTTTTTGCGGATATATGATTTTTTTTATCAACTTAAGGAAACCATTATAGTTTCGAAGATAGACATGACATCAGGATACTATTAGCAAAGAATTAAGGAGCTAGATGTACCAGAAACCATATTTAAAACTCATTAAGGGCATTACAAGTTCCTAGTAATGTCGTTTGGATTAACAAATGCACCAGTAATGTTTATAGATTTAATAAATTGGGTTTTCCAACCCTAATTGGATAAGTTTGTGGTGGTATTCATAGATGACATCTTGGTCTACTCTAACTCATATTTGGAGCATGAACAACACTTGAGGCAAGTATTACTGACCTTAAGAAAGCATTAATTATATGCTAAACTAAGTAAGTATGAGCTTTAGCTGAAAGAAGTGGTTTTTATATGATATGTCATATCTATTAAGAAAATATTTATGGATCCTAGAAAGGTTGAAACAATGTTGAAATGAAAAAAACCTACAAATATGACTGAGATCAGTAGTTTTTTTAGGTTAGTTGGATACTACAAAAGGTTTAAAAAGGGATTCTTGACTACAACAGTTTCAATGACCTAATTAACTCGAAAAGAGACAAAGTGGTTTGGTCAAAAGAGTGTGAAGAGAGTTTCTAGGAGTTAAAGAAAAGGCTTACTACCATTCTAGTATTGGCACTTCCTTCGGGAACTTAGGGGTTTGTGATCTATAGTGATGTATCAAATAAGGGTTTTGGTTATGCATTGATGCAACATGGAAGAGTCATTTTTTATGCCTCGAGACAGTTAAAGCTTTATAAGATTAACTACCATGTGCATGATCTGGAGTTAGCTACTGTAGTATTTCCATTACGTGTATGGAGGCATTACTTGTATAGATCTCGGGTCTAGATTTTTACAGATCATAAAAGCTAAATATATTTAATGACCCAAAAATAATTGAATATATAATAGGAAAGATGGGTGGAGTTAATTAAAGATTATAACCGTGTAATAAATGACCACCTGAAAAGGGAAAATGTTCTTGTCAATGCCTTTAGTCATAAAAAGTAAAGTAGTGTCAATTAAGCTAGAAGCTTGGGATGGAAAAGAGTTAAGAAAAATTGATGACAAGATAGAAGTTAGACCCGGGGACTCCCTGTCAACTCAGTTTGAAAGTACAATCCATACTCTAGGATAAAATATTTGAGGCCCAACATAAAGAAGTTGAATTGACAAAGTGAAAATTAAGGTGAAGTCAGGAGTTGAGACTCATTATCAGATATTAGATGATGGAATGATAGTAATGGGAAGATAAATATTTTTGCCAGAGGACAAGGATCTGAAAGATGAACTGCTGAAGGAAGCCCACAAATCGAGATTTGTTGTACATTCAAGAAGTACAAAATGTACAAAGACTTTAAAGAATATTATTGGTGGCCAAACATGAAGAAAAAAATAGTTGCGTATATGGCCAAATATGGTGTATGTCAACAAGTAAATATGGAACATCAAAAGCTAGCAAGGTCATTGCAACTACTCTTGATACCTTAGTGGAAGTGAGAAGATATCATTATGAACTTTGTGACAGGATTGCTGAGAGGAAAGAAGGGCAATGACACAGTCTAGGTTATAGTGGATCGATTAACAAAGTCTGCACTTTTCTTACCTATGAAGATGACATGCCTTGTTGATACGTTGGCCAAATTGTATGTAAATTAAGTAGTGAGACTTCATAAGGTACCATTATAAAAAAAATTTGGATCGAGATCCCATGTGTACTTCCCGTCTTTAGCCAAGTATGCAACGTGCTTTAGGAACAAGGTTGAAATTGAGCACTGTTTTTCACCTCCAACGGACGGATAATAAAAAAGAACATTTCAAACATTGAAAGATTTGTTGGGGGCATGTGTATTGGAATTTAGGGGAAATTAAGAGAATCATTTACCAG
This sequence comes from Populus x sibirica, assembly GCA_019202695.1. Classification (NCBI taxonomy): domain Eukaryota; kingdom Viridiplantae; phylum Streptophyta; class Magnoliopsida; order Malpighiales; family Salicaceae; genus Populus; species Populus x sibirica. Next base: position 780,666 of record JAGMVL010002394.1, on the reverse strand, counting down.
TTGTAGAATTTACTTACAATAATGGTTATCAGGCTCTAGTGAGAATGACTCCTTATGAAGCCTTGTATGGTAGAAAATATTGGACCCCTATTTATTAGGAAGAAGTGGGTGATAGAAAGTTAATTGGGTTAGAATTGGTGCGGATTACCTCAGAGAAGTTGAAAATCATAAAAGATAGAATAAAGGTGGCTTAGGATAGGAAAAAGAGCTATGCAGATGTTATGAGGACACCCCTTGAATTTAATGTAGGAGATAAGGTATACCAAGAAGTTGCTCATTGGAAGCATATGTTACGGTTTGGCATGAAGGGAAAATTAGCACCAAGATATATTGAGCTCTTTGGAGTTGTGAAGAGAATTAGATTTGTAGCATATCAATGGACTTTCTCCCTGTATTTGGCCAAGATCCATGATGTCCTTCATGTCTCACTGTTATCGAGATTGAGATAGATCCTTCATGAGTTCTATCATAAGTTCTTATAGAAATTGAGGAGGACTTGACCTTGAAAGTGAAACATATAAAAGTGTTGGATAATGGTGAGAAAGAGTTAAGGAATAAGAAGATTCCTATGATTAAAGTTTTGTGGGGAAGTTTTTAATGGAGGAAGAGGCTTAAGAACGAGAGTCGAAAATGAAAAGAAAATATCCCAAACTATTCTCTAACTTAGATATAAAACTTAAATTTCACGGATGAAATTTATATTAGGAGGGGATAATGTAAACCTTGACTTGGATTTTCAAGATATTTGGAATATAAAAATTAAAACCAAGAGGAAAATGGCTAGTGGAGAAAAAAAATAGAATAAAAGAATATTAAATAAATTGGAATGAGGTATTAAAAATTTGGAAACTTTTATTTATAATGACATATTTAATACTGGGTTGAGATAGGATAATTGGTTAAATGGAAAACACCAAACAAGACCTTAGAATAATGTTATAAATAATGAAATATAAGCCCATGTAAATAGCAACTTGGCTTTCAAAGGAAGCCAAGATTGTTGAACCATCATACAAAAAGTGAGGAGGGTTTTTTTATTTTCTCTTGAATTTCTTCATCAATTTCTTTTAAGAGCTTGAGATTAAGACTTAAGGAAAGGGTTTATTAGTGGATTTCAAGCACTTAAGAAAGGATTCAAAGCTTGGAAAGCTAGGGTTTTAGAGAAGTTAGGGGAGGGAAAGAAAAGTGAAGAAAAAACTTGACTTCCCTTGCATTTTCTCATGTTTTAGTAGCTATTTGAGGTAATAAACTCAACTCAAATGATTAGTTTGAATGATTATAAGCTATGTAAATTATTGAATGTGCTAGTGTTAAATAACATTTGAAATTATGAAAATTAGTTGTTTATTGTGTAGTTTGATGATGAGATAATGTTAGTTTGCATCAGAAATGATTAGGTAACTTTCCAATTGAAAGAACTATGGAGAAAAATTCATCCCCTTACCCTTGGAATTTTCTGCCTAGCTAAAACAATGGTGAAGTTCGGATTATTTGATAAGATTGCTATGAAATTTGTATGTAAATGTGTTGATATGAGTAATTAATGTATGGGTAACACACGAATTATATGAATTGAAAAAACAATTTCCCCTACCATTTGTGAAGGCATTCAGCCAAATAGAGAAGAAATAGGGAAATAAGATTTTGATTAATTTGATACTTAAATCATGCTTGATATTCATTTGTAAAATAAATTAAAAAATTTACATGGGTAGTGTACTATGGTCATTCGAATAAAAATGATGAAAAATAAAAAAAATTAATTTAATTCATTAGTCATGTGCACAAATGAATTAAAGAAACATTAATAAATTTACAGATAGTCGATTTAATTGATGAAACAAGATATAGCAAAGCCATATTAGATGGTAATTTGAGGAATAATTGATGGGTAAACTGGAAATTTTTAGATATATGAATTTAAGTGGTTTTAGAATTAAATGAGTTATAGAAATTCAATTTTAGACAAATGTCATATTATGTTGTGTCTTTTATGATATGGGAGAGACTATGATAGCAGGATAAAAGCATCAGGGTGATATGTATAGGGCATAAATAGCAGGTAGGTGCTAGGCAACTTGAAGTTTATTTATTAATTTGATTAAATTATGTAACTGTAATTTTCTTAAATGTCATATATGTATTTTTGAAACTTTTGTTCATAAAATATGGAGGAACAACTTACCCGGTAACGAAGCTAGTGCTTGGTATTGGGCGGAGGAACTAGTGACCTAGTAGTGAGATTAGTGTCTGGTTTTGGGCGAAGGAGCTAGTTATCTGGTAGTGTGATTAGTGCCTGTTTTGGGCAAAGATATTATTTACCTGTAAGTGGGGTTAATGCATGGTTTTTGGTTGAGGAATCAATTGCCTAGTGATTCGGGTTAGTGCTCGGGAATTTAGGCAAATGGAATCGATTTTTTAAGACATGAATGTTTGTGATTTAGCAAGGTGGTTCAATAGGACCATATAAATTGATCTGAAAAGGTGATTTGTGTATATGCCATGTTTTATATGTGTGTTTGAGGCTAAGAAATACAATATTATATGAATTATTTATAATTTGTTTTACCTTGATTTCAGTTTCGTATCAACCCCGTGCTGATTTAAAGAATTATATAATATCTTTTTAAAGTCTCATTTTGAAATTGTAATTAAGTTAATCCTTATGTTTTATAATGTTTGATATTAAAATTTATTATTAGAAGTTTAAATTAGACATGAACTTATTTTATATTAGTTTCTATGAATTTAAGTTAGTATGGTTAGATTATATCATTGTTGCAATGTAAATTTGTAAGATTTAATGTGTATGTTTTATTTCTAGAATTGAAATGTTTTATTTCTAGAATTGAAATATTGAGAATGGTATAATTTTGAATGGTTGAACTATGTGAACATGATGGTGTTAATGAGAAAATTTGAAGTATTGTCGATAACTTGGTATCGATAATACAATGGAAACTCTGCTAGATTTTTGGTAAAAACATTGACCTCCTTTTTATAAATATGTATGATGAAATGTTGATGTGTGATCGATGTAAAAGTTGAGGGTGTTACAAGTGGTGTTAATGCCATAAACTCTAGTAGCAATGAAAATGAATTTTTTCCACAATAATTGATTCCATTAACTAAAAAACTAAAAGATGAGAGAGTTTTATTTTACCCTACCTCACATAATACTATTTACTACAATATCATTTTTTTTCTTCATTTTGTTTTCTTTTTCAATTTCAATTTCAATTTCATCCTTCAATATTAGACTTATTAGGGATTGAGCTTCATAAATTCTTTTCAATTTATTTTTTACGAGGTTATCCTATACTTATAACTCGAATCGCAAGTTTGATGGGTTGACTCAAGTTTTTTTGCTCTTTTTCTAATTAAATTTTTTTCTCAACTTTGTTCTTCAATAGTAGGCTGATTGGAAATTAGGCTATATAATTTGTTTCTGTCTACTTTCTATAAGTTTATTTCCATATCATGATTCGAGTCATGGGTTGGCGAGTTAACCTTAGTAGACTCGAGTTTTTTTGCCTCCTTTTTTTAATAATTTTTTTTTAATTTCATCTTCCAACACTAGGTTGATTGAAAACTGGACTTCATAATTTGTTTCAATTCACTTTTTAATGGATTATCTTAGTCTTATAACCAAAGTCACTAGTTTGGCAGGTTGACCTAGGTTGACTTGAGTCTTTTTTTTTTTTTGCTTTTTTTAATTGATTGGTTTTTTTTTTTGTTTCATCATTCAAAATTGGATTGATTAGAAATTAAGCTTCATAATTTTTTTTGATTTGATTTGATTTTTATGGGGTTATCATAATCTTATGGCTTGGTAGGTTAACCTAAGTTGACCATAATCGATCCAATATGTTATCGTCTCAATGTTTATTAAAAAAATCATATCTTAAATATTTATTTTGAGTCAAACTATATTTCTATTGGTTATCCAGGTTTTTTTTGGACCTACCAAAACAATCGAACCATATCAAATCAATTCCTACACGATTTAGTTTTACACTTTTAATGATCGTCATTTAAATTGTTTTAAGTCATTTATTTGCTATTTCTCTAATTATGGAGTGTACAATACTCATTATGAATAAAAAGGCTTGGAATTTGACTAATATTTGTGGGATACTAAAGGTGTTAATAGGATGCACTCATGATCGGGGTTGGTGATTTGACTAGTATTCGTGCAATACTAGAGATGTTAGTGTGATGAATTGATAAACAAGATTGATGATTTGACTGGTATTAATGAAATACTAAAGACGTCGGTATGATGGGCTAATGACCCAGATTGTGGATTTGATTGGTATCTATGGGATATTAGAGGCGTCAATATGATGTATTGATGATCAAGATTGATGATTTGACTGGTATTTATGGGATATTGTGGCATCAGTGTGATGCACTAATGACTAGGATTGATGATTTAACTAGTTTTAATGGGATACTGGAGGTGTCAGTGTGATGCACTAATGATCGGGATTGTGGCTTTGACTAGTATCTATTGGATATTAGAGGCGTCAATGCGAGGTGCTGGTGACCACGACTTTCAATAGTGGTTTTGAAACAAAGATTTAGATTGAAGGATTTGCTCAATGTCATGAGAAAATATGTTGTAGAAGCATTGGAAAAACTATTTAGATAATGAGATCATAAATGATGATGAGCTAGCCGTGTGAGGATAAATGTATTGTTTCTCTAAAAATTGTATAAATGAATAATATGTACTCAAACTATTTTGACCGAGTGTATTAAAATCAGTGGCGGAGCCGCATAGGTGCAAAAGGAGGCAATTGCCCCTTAATCTTTTTTTTTTTCAAAATATTTTTTTATATTAAAATATTAATATAATAGCTTTATAGGGTTAATTTTCTTTGTTAGCTACTAATTAATCTAAGTTCTTCTTCTTCTTCTTTAACTATTATCTCTGTCTCTCTTCCTTCTACAAAATTTCTTTTCAAGCCCTAAGCTTTAATTAGTAAAGAAAGTAACCTCTTATGCTTTATGCTTTAGGGAAGTTTCCTTCATCTTTTCTATTTGTTTCATTATCTAATTTTAGTTTTATTTATTTATAATTAGTTATTGAAAATGTTAGGGTTTATAATAATTTATGAGTTTGTTGAATTAATATGTGTATGAGTAATATTATATGCTAACGGATATGAATTGAAATGAGTTTTGATGAATTGATAAGTATTTTGCTATGAATTTCATATGGAAAATGATGGTGATGAATTTACTAGTGATTAAAAATAAAGTACATAACAACTAAAAAAATTAGGGACATAATAGATAAATTAAAAAGAAGACATTTAATATTTATGTTTAACTTGTATAAACAATAAGTTAGCAAAAACAACATCAATTTGTGACAATTCTTTTAAGCTATGATTTTAGATGTTATGTACCATATGCGAGCATAGAATTGTTGCCAAGAACTTCTTTAGTCCTTGGAAGATTTAGAAATAGATAAATGAAAGTTTGTTATATATATTGAGAAAGTTATTTTTAATGAGATTAAAAATAAAGCCATTATGAAGCAGTTTTAAAATATAAAATCTCGAACAGAACAATTATAATGTAAGTTTTTTCATTTTAAAAGTATTCTTAAATTAATTTTGCTTGACTTGAGTTGGTACATATATTTTAAATTAATTTCTCTATAAAACACACATCTATATAGCATATAATATAAAATATTTGTTAGTAATTTTTCCCCTCATTTAAAAAATCTCGGTGATTAGTACTTAAAAGTGCATTTTTATCAAGGTTTTATATCGTCATTTTGCACTTGAAGTATCAATAACTCCTTAACTAAAGCATGTTTTATAATAACATATCTAATTAATAAGATACCTTTAATTTATGGTAAATGTTCATCTTAAATGCAGGCCTATCACATAAATGAAGGAATTGATTGATGAGTTGAAGTACTGAAATTGAAAGGACAAAGAGATGGCCAAACTTAGAAAAGAGATGTTAGTGCAGTCCAAACTGGAACACTGTTTGGTAATCGGGTCATATCTAGAGTTGTAGATCTCGGATTTAGGTCTACCTTATATGGATGGAAAGCTGAGACATAGGCCTACAACTTTCATGAGGAGTCCAAGATTTAAGAAGGCCGTTTTCAAGTCCAAATTGTAGCAACAAAGAAGAAGTCCGAATCTGTCCTGCAGCCCAGACACTGTTCAGTGTTCAGCCCATATCTCGAGTTCTAGAAGTCCAAATGATCTCAAATGTTTACCCTGGAAAGATGAGACAATTACCTAGAACTTTCATGATTGAAGTCTGTTCAAATTATGACGTTATCAATGACGTTTTTGGCGAGACAAGAAGATAAGAATTGTCATCAAGTCAAGATGTGGCCACCCATTCATCAATTTGTCAACAAATCAATAGTTCCGAATTTTGGCCTATAAAAGGAGGCATTTGCCATGTATTTAGGCATCTTGGTGTTCAGATCAAGATCATGCTCTTGCTTTCTCTCTTTGTATTGCTTATGCTTTGCTTTCATTAATATCAAGTTTATGCCTTTCACTTCCTTTCCTTTACTTAGTTAACTTTTATCTTACTTATGTTCTTATCTTGTTTATTTATGTTTCTTTCTTTCATTATGTCTAGCTAAGTTAATTATGTCAAGGTGAAAAGGTTACACTAATGGTGTAAGGATAAGTATAATATAAACTCAACATGGACTTTAATGTTGGATATTAACATGCTTTATATTTGTTATCTTATTCACTTTTAATACTTTGCTTGTTAAATGGTTAATCTAGATTTATGTTGTATAACACTTGGTACAACAAATACTTGGCACTTTCATAGCCCATACCGTATGGTATAACCGACACCTGAGCTATGAAAGGAACTTGATTTGTTGTTAACATAAGTTATAATCATGAATGCCTCGAAAACATTTACAAGTATTAGCATTATTCGAATAAGATAGCTAATGTAATCATGTTAACAATTTATAATCTGATTGGAACCTCCTTGTGTGTGGTTTCCAATTGAATAATAAGGGTTTATACTATACTTGTTTGAAATACCATTAGTGGATCCTCTAACCTTGACATTTGTTGTTATCATTGTTTGACCCTTACATTAATCTTCCATCTCAAAGTTCTCATCAACTTCTTCTTCCTTATTATTATTATTATTATTATTATTATTCTTGTTGTTGTTGTTACTATTGTTGTTGTATTATTGTTGCTTATAATTTATACAAGTAACCTCCATGTGGTTCGACCCGGTCTTGCCGGGTTATTTATTACTTTGACACTCCTGCACTTGGGAAAAGACATCAATCTTTTGGTCTTGTCAAGTTTTTGGCGTCGTTCTTGGGGAGGTAAATTCTTGTACAAATTATAGTATTTATTTTATTTTCTCTTTTTACTTTTATTGTATTTAACTTTGTTTCTTTTGTGTTGTTTCTTTTTCTTTTGTTTTCTTCTTCTTTTTATTCTCTTTTTACACGTGCATGAGAGTGTGGTCACGTACATTAAGTGGTAGAATTGTAGGGTATTCTCATTATTTTCAGAAAATATGGCCGAAGAAGATAACCAATCGCTTCATAATGAGAATAATGAGAATATTCGGGTTAGAACACTTAGAGACCACATGAATCCCACAAGAACAAGTGCACCCTCAAGCATAGTTTTTCCACCTGATGCATCTCATTTCAGTTTTAAGACAGGCATTATTCAACTTTTACCTTCGTTTCATGGCTTAGATTTAGAAAATCCATACTTGCATTTAAGGGAATTTGAGGAGGTTTGCAACACCTATAATGACTCAAATTGTAGCATGAACACCATTAGGTTAAAGCTTTTTCCTTTTTCATTAAAAGATAAAGCTAAAACATGGCTACAAAATTTGAGACCTGGATCCATTCGTGCTTGGGATGATATGCAACAACAATTTTTAAAGAAGTTTTTTCCATCTCACAGAACGAACTCTTTCAAAAGACAAATCATTACTTTCTCTCAAAAACCAGGAGAAACATTTTATCAATATTGGGATAGGTATCGAGAATTGCTTAATACTTGCCCCCATCATGGTTTTGAAACATGGAGATTGGTGTCATATTTTTATGAAGGGTTAACTCCTAGAGATAGGCAAATGATTGAATTGATGTGCAATGGAACTTTTGAGGATAAAGACCCTAATGAAGCTATGGAATACCTAGACTTGCTAGCTGAAAATGCACAAAATTGGGACACCACAGGTACTTATGAGGTACCAAGTAAAACCCAACCTCATACATCTAGTGGAGGTATGTACAACCTTAGGGAAGATCATGACCTCCAAGCCAAGTTTGCATCTTTAGCTAGAAAAGTCGAAGCGCTAGAATTGAAAAAGAATGGTCAATTAAAATCTGTTCAAGACATTGCATGTTAAATCTGTGAAACCAACGAACATTCAACCAATGACTGTCCAAACTTGCCTTCTTTTAAAGAATGTCTCCATGAACAAGCTCATGCATTAAACAGTTTTCAAAGGCCTAACCATAACCCATATTCGCAAACATATAACCCTGGTTGGAGAATCATCCAAATTTCAGTTGGAAGAGTGAGAACAATAATGCCCAAACTTCACGACCACCGTTTCAAGCACAACATAATTTCCAAAATTCTCATGGATATGCACCTCCTTATGCTCCACCTCCTAGAAGAAATCTTGAGGAAACATTGCATGCATTTATGGAAAAGCAAGAGGCAATTAACACTCAACTTGCTCAAAGCATGACAGATTTTAAAGATACTCTTGCAAAATTGACATCTCGCTCTCGGTTTCCAAGAGAAAGGTAAGTTTCCATCTCAACCACAACAAAATCCAAAGGGGCAATACAATGTGAATGCAAGTAGTTCCGGAAGCCAACACATGGATCAAGCCAAATCGGTCATCACTCTTCGCAGTGGTAAGGTTATTAAAAAACCCATTCTTGAACCTTGTGAGAATGATGATAAGGCAAGTAATTGGAGACCACAAATTGAGGAATTGCCACCACGATCAATTAAGTCCATACCTTCAAGTGTTCAACCACCAAAACCTGATTTGAAGCCATTACCATTCCATCTCAAATACTCATTTTTGGGAGAAAATGAAACTTTTCCGGTAATAATCTCTTCCACACTTAACGCACATCAAGAAGGTAAGTTATTGCAAACTCGAAAATGCACAAAAATGCCTTGGGATGGACTATAGCCGACATAAAAGGAATTAGTCCTTTGATTTGCATACACAGGATTTATTTGGAAGAAGTAGTGAAAAATGAAGTCATTAAGCTTCTAGATAATGGAATCATTTATCCTATTTCTGACAGCAAATGGGTAAGTCCTACCCAAGTGGTACCCAAGAAGTCTGGAGTCACTGTGATAACAAATGAGAAAAATGAGTTAATTCCAACAAGGACTATTACTGGTTGGCGCATGTGCATTGATTATAGGAAACTTAATTCAATGACTAGAAAAGATCATTTTCCCTTACCTTTCATGAATCAAATCCTAGAAAGAGTTGCAGGTCATGAATTTTATTGTTTCCTAGATGGCTATTCAGGTTATAACCAAATTGAAATTGCATTGGAAGATCAAGAGAAAACTACTTTCACATGTCCATTTGGCACTTTTGCATATCGAAGGATGCCTTTTGGATTATGTAATGCACCAGCCACGTTTCAAAGATGCATGCTTAGTATATTTAGTGATATGGTTGAACGTTTTCTTGAGATTTTTATGGATGATTTTTCTGTTTTTGGTGATTCATTTGATGATTGTTTGACTAACTTAGAAAAGGTTTTGAGCGGGTGTGAAGAGAAGAATCTTGTCTTGAATTGGGAAAAATGTCACTTTATGGTAACAAACGGCATTGTACTTGGTCACATTGTTTCATCAAAAGGAATTGAGGTTGACAAATCTAAAATCGAGTTAATTGCTAACTTGCCAACACCAAAATCCATTAAAGATGTTAGATCATTCTTAGGACATGCTGGTTTTTATAGAAGGTTCATCAAAGATTTTAGTGTAATATCTAAGCCCTTGAGCAACCTTCTAACAAAGGATAATATTTTTGAATGGACTGAACATTGTGAAGAAGCCTTTGTTCAACTTAAAAACTTGCTTACTTCGCTCCTATCATTCAACCTCCTGATTGGTCTTTACCTTTTGAAATAATGTGTGATGCTAGTGATTATGTCGTGGGTGCTGTCTTGGGACAAAGAAAAGATAAGAAACCTTATCTGATTTACTATGCAAGTAAAACTTTAAATAGTGCTCAAATGAATTACACCACTACTGAAAAAGAATTACTTGTAGTAGTATTTGCATGTGAAAAATTCAGGTCTTATCTTGTTGGCTCACCTTGTTGTTGTTTACAGTGATCATGCGGCATTGAAATATCTTCTTTCTAAGAAAGATTCTAAGGCTAGATTGGTTCGGTGGATTTTGTTACTTCAAGAATTTGATATCACAATCAAAGACAAGAAAGGCACTGAAAATGTTGTCGCAGATCACTTGTCAAGATTGACAACGGAAATCGAGATCCGACATCACACCAATCGATGACTACTTTCCCGACGAATCTTTATTTTCCGTCTCTACAATGCCTTGGTATGCTAATATTGTTAATTTTCTTGTTTCGGGACAATTGCCAGCTCATTGGAGTACCCAAGAAAAAAGAAAGTTCTTGAACGAAGTAAAGAACTTTTATTGGGATGACCCTTATTTATTCAAATATTGTCACCGATCAAATATTTCGAAGATGCATTCCCGACAATGAGGTAAGTAATGTCATTAAATTTTGTCATTCCGAGGCATGTGGGGGCCATTTTTCATCAAGAAAGACAACTGCAAAAATCTTACAATGCGGATTTTACTTGGCCCACCATGTTTAAGGACTCACATGTGTTCTGCAAGACTTGTGAAAATTGTCAAAAGTTGGGATCTATTTCAAAACGTCACATGATGCCTTTAAATCCTATTCTTGTCATTGAGATCTTTGACTTTGGGGGGGTATAGATTTCATGGGTCCATTTCCTCCATCATTTGGTTTCGTGTACATATTAGTCGCAGTAGATTATGTTTCAAAATGGATAGAGGCAATTCCAAGTCGAAACAATGATCACAAAACAGTGATAAAATTCTTGAAAGAAAATATTTTGAGTCGATTTATTATCCCTCGAGCCATGATAAGTGATGGTGGAACACATTTCGCAACAAGCCATTTGAGTCTTTAATGAAGAAATATGGAATCACACACAAAGTTGCCACCCCTTATCACCCCCGAGACTAGTGGACAGGTAGAGCTCGCTAATAGGGAGATCAAACAAATCTTGGAGAAAACAGTGAACCCTAATAGGAAAGACTGGTCTTTAAGACTTAATGATGCACTTTGGGCTTATCGAACTGCTTATAAAACATCATTAGGTATGTCACCTTATAGACTAGTCTATGGAAAACCTTGTCACTTGCCTGTGGAACTTGAACATAAAGCTTATTAGGCTATTAAAGCTTTCAATTCAAACCTTGATGATGCTAGTCAGCTGCGTAAGTTACAAATAAATGAGCTTAAGGAAATAAGAAATGATGCATATGAAAATTCAAGAATTCATAAAGCAAGAATCAAAGAGTTTCATGACAAGAAAATATTGAGAAAAACATTCAATGTTGGTCAAAAAGTCTTGCTTTATAATTCTCAACTCCATTTATTTCCTGGAAAACTAAGATCAAGATGGAGTGGTCCTTTCATTGTGAAACATGTGTATCCATATGGGGCCTGTGATATCGAGAATCCAAAGAATGGCAATGTTTTCAAGGTAAATGGATATCGTTTGAAAGTCTACTTTGACAATTTTTCAGTTGAAAATGACTCTATTGAATTGAGTGATCCTGTATATAAAGATTGATTCGTTTTCTCACATTGTTTTGTGTTTTGCTAGTTTCTCTCACCCCGGTCAAAAGGCGGATAACGGTACTCCGTGACTTAAGTCGGTTCTTTCAGTTTCCCATAATAACTGATATTTGTATATATTTGTGCAATACTTTGCTTTTTCTCCTTTTTTTGACTCTCTTCTCCAATTCTCATTTGAAAATGGACACCACTCTTGAAAAATTGAAAAAGTACTTTCCCGCTTCCGCCTCGAATGCGATTACAAAAATTTATCGTGCTAGGTGTGCAAGATTGAAGTTGTTAATGAATCATGGAATTCCCGAAGATATTCGCTGGGCGATTGAAGCAAAGGTCCGATTATCGGGTGAGTCCTCCAATTCTTTCATTTCACATATGCCTGGAACAGGTAAAAGCACTTTTGCAAAGAAACGTCGTGCAAAATGGCTGAAAGTCTGTCACGAGATGTGCCGATGGACTTGTAATGCAACATGTCATTCTTTAGGAATGGTATCTATAAACCGTGAAGATAAAATACAATTCATTAAGGATGGCCTCGAGTAAGGGGTCTTTAGATAATCTTTTGTTGACCCTTGAGACACATCCTAGTGGAGATGTGCATCGTGCAATTCATGATTTATGGCCCCATTTTCATAAAGAACATGATCGACTTAGTCTTGGGAATCGACTAAAAAAGACCTGTTTGCCGGTTTTAAGAAAAGCTGGATGGGAAGCCTATCCCCGACCCATATAGGGCGTTTAAGCCGTTCTTGGACGTAAAACCAAGGGAAGATGTGAGCCACAATCACAACTACCTGTACATACACATGCTTTTTCAAAATAAATAATTAAATAAAAAGAGAGAAAGAGTGTGTGAGACTCCAGCTGGTCTACATATAGGGGTATGATTGCATCTTCAATTTCTCATCTATAAAATCTTCTCTTCCTTCCCCTCATTTCTACTCAACCCTTACATTAGACAGATATAGAAGTGTGTAGAAATGGCGGGTCCCTCAAGTTATCACATCAAAAATATTTGTGTTTTCGGTGGATTCGATCTCGGGAAGGAAATAGCATTTTTAGAAGCGGCAAATCATCTTGGTCGGTCCTAGGCGAGAGAAAGATTCATTTAGTGTATGGGGGAGGTAGCCTTGGGTTAATGGAGGGTGTGTCAATAGCTGCATTTTTAGGAGGAAGTCAAGTTTTGGGGGTCGTCCTCGAAGCTTTAGCAAAAGGGGACTTCATTGGGAAAACAATTGGAGAGGAACTACGGTCTCCACAATGTTTGATCGAATGAATACAATGTTTAACCATGCTGATGCCTTCATTGCCTTACCAGGTGTGGTCTGGGCACATTGGAAGAGATCTTTCATATTTCCTCTTGGGCCCAACTGCACATTCACCATAAACCTATAGGTTTGCTCAATGTTAATGGTTTTTATGATAATTTGTTGTCTTTCCTTGATCAAGCTGTGGAACAGGAATTTCTAACATCTTCGACACGACAAATCATAATCTCTGCTTGCTACTCTGAACAATTGATCGACAAACTACAATCTTTCATCCTGTAATTGATCCCTCCATGAGTCGCATAAATTGGTCAACTACAAAAAGCCGTAAAAAGCTTAGATTGGATTTGAGCCTTCATTTGTGAATCCTTGTGTCTTTTGGTTTTATTTCTAGCATAGTATTTTGTTCTATTATTTCTTATATTTGTTTAAGTGTGTTTCGGGTTTGTCGGTGTTCGTTGTTTCGGGTGATGTCTTCTATACTCTATCTTTCTATCTTATGACATTGAGGACAATGTCTCGTTACGGTTGGGGGAGAGGGTAGTAGTTGACATTAAAAAAAAAAAAAACAACAACAACAACTAACCAACTAACTGTTTTAGTTTTAAAAACCATTTGGCAAAGCTGTTATTACTAGGATGGCGAGTAAGGGGGAATTTTATTGACTCTTGAGACGCATCTTAGTAAACATTTTCCAATGGTTATTTGCAATATTCATAACAAGGCCTATTAGAATACTTCTTGAAATATTCAGGTTTACAAACTCTCACATTGTTATCACTTGATTCTGCTCATATACTCATTTAACAAGTATTCTTAAACCTTCATTTTCACACACACACTTTGTAACATATGATTGTGGGTTGCACATTGGATTATTACATTATTTATGTTCTTTTGTTAAAGGTAACAACTAAGGGATAGGGATAGTCTATAATTTCCAAAAAAAAAACAAAAAAACAAAAACAAAAAAAAGAAAAAAAAAATGATGATAATAAAAACGTAGATAAGTTTGGTTTCGTAGCCTCCCTAACCTAAGAAATTAAGCCCGAAGGGGTGTTTTAACACCTAATACCCTAAAGTCAACTGACTTTGGAGCTATTGGCCCAAAGCTTGTTACATGGGTTAAGGAGAAAAGCTTAAGGGAATCAAACATTGCACTATCTACGTATCGATATCTCGCAACCCGAGTTACTAAGCTCGTAGGGGTGTCTCAACACCTAATGCCCTAAGATCAACTGGTGCTGGGAGTCATTAGCCGAAAGCTCGTTACATGGGTTAAAGATGCATTGTGTTATATAGATATTAAAAAAAAAAGAGTAAAATAAAATAAAATAATCCCAACCCAAGGAAGTTAACCTTAAACATTAGAACAAAATATTGTTTTCTTCCAATAAAAGCCCCATCATCTATGTTTCATACATTGAGCACATAACAAGGAAGGTTTATTAATATTTTGTTTAAGAGGTATTGAGCGGATATATAAAATTTAATGAGAGTTTGTTTATCTGGATAGATTAATGGAAGTTGAATGATGAATGCCTTGCTTTGTGGAATTTGCAAATTGTTTTTCTATTTTAACGCTTTGATTACTAGGGACTAGTAATAAGCTGGTTGGGGGGTGTGATTAGTACTTAAAAGTGCATTTTTATCAAGGTTTTATATCGTCATTTTGCACTTGAAGTATCAATAACTCCTTAACTAAAGCATGTTTTATAATAACATATCTAATTAATAAGATACCTTTAATTTATGGTAAATATTCATCTTAAATGCAGGCCTATCACATAAATGAAGGAATTGATTGATGAGTTGAAGTACTGAAATTGAAAGGACAAAGAGATGGCCAAACTTAGAAAAGAGATGTTGGTGCAGTCCAAACTGGAACACTGTTTGGTAATCGGGTCATATCTAGAGTTGTAGATCTCGGATTTAGGTCTACCTTATATGGATGGAAAGCTGAGACATAGGCCTACAACTTTCATGAGGAGTCCAAGATTTAAGAAGGCCGTTTTCAAGTCCAAATTGTAGCAACAAAGAAGAAGTCCGAATCTGTCCTGCAGCCCCAGACACTGTTCAGTGTTCAGCCCATATCTCGAGTTCTAGAAGTCCAAATGATCTCAAATGTTTACCCTGGAAAGATGAGACAATTACCTAGAACTTTCATGATTGAAGTCTGTTCAAATTATGACGTTATCAATGACGTTTTTGGCGAGACAAGAAGATAAGAATTGTCATCAAGTCAAGATGTGGCCACCCATTCATCAATTTGTCAACAAATCAATAGTTCCGAATTTTGGCCTATAAAAGGAGGCATTTGCCATGTATTTAGGCATCTTGGTGTTCAGATCAAGATCATGCTCTTGCTTTCTCTCTTTGTATTGCTTATGCTTTGCTTTCATTAGTATCAAGTTTATGCCTTTCACTTCCTTTCCTTTACTTAGTTAACTTTTATCTTACTTATGTTCTTATCTTGTTTATTTATGTTTCTTTCTTTCATTATGTCTAGCTAAGTTAATTATGTCAAGGTGAAAAGGTTACACTAATGGTGTAAGGATAAGTATAATATAAACTCAACATGGACTTTAATGTTGGATATTAACATGCTTTATATTTGTTATCTTATTCACTTTTAATACTTTGCTTGTTAAATGGTTAATCTAGATTTATGTTGTATAACACTTGGTACAACAAATACTTGGCACTTTCATAGCCCATACTTGTATGGTATAACCGACACACGAGCTATGAAAGGAACTTGATTTGTTGTTAACATAAGTTATAATCATGAATGCACTGAAAACATTTACAAGTATTAGCATTATTCGAATAAGATAGCTAATGTAATCATGTTAACAATTTATAATCTGATTGGAACCTCCTTGTGTGTGGTTTCCAATTGAATAATAAGGGTTTATACTATACTTGTTTGAAATACCATTAGTGGATCCTCTAACCTTGACATTTGTTGTTATCATTGTTTGACCCTTACATTAATCTTCCATCTCAAAGTTCTCATCAATTTCTTCTTCCTTATTATTATTATTATTCTTGTTGTTGTTGTTACTATTGTTGTTGTATTATTGTTGCTTATAATTTATACAAGTAACCTCCATGTGGTTCGACCCCGGTCTTGCCGGGTTATTTATTACTTCGACACTCCTGCACTTGGGAAAAGACATCAATCTTTTGGTCGTGTCACTCGGCTCCGCCACTGATTAAAATGATATGAAATTGTATTTATGTATTTTTAAAAATTTATAAAATCTATAAGTAGTGGCATGGTTGTATCATATTATGTAGAAATTCTATTTGTGGTATTAAATGTTGGCTTTCATTGAAATGTTGAGTGTAACACGTTACATAAAGATGGTAAATTCACATTTATGGTATTGATTATTGAATTAATAAAATAAAATTATTAAAAATCAAATACTCATGAAGGATGGAGATGGAGAACTGTGTCGTCTAAAAATAAAACATAAAAATGATGGTTGACTTGGTGAATGAAAAATAGTGAAAGAATGGAAGCCCATCTACCACTGGGTACCATACACATAAGGATTCTATGGTTGATATGAAAAATTTATGACAATACATGAAAACACCACCAAGTAAAATGAGTAATTTAAGGAGCCGATAAATAATTTGTATTATTTATGAATAATGTGATTTTAATTATTTGTTGAGTTAGGAAATAAAGATCTATATAAACACTAATTTCTTGCAAGAAACTTAATTATCATAGCGTGGTCAAGACATCTATGACATAAGGGACTTGAAATGCAAAAGGATTTATTTTGATATACAAACAAACTTAAAATACATGATATTTATAATATTGTTATTAAAGTTTATTTACTAGGTTATAATATATCATGACTTTGCACTTTGATATTTTCAATGAATTAGATTGCATTGCTTAGTATATTTAATTATTGTGTTGTGCATACATCAAACAAATAAAAAATGTTGGAATTGTGAGATTAGATGTAATCTAATCTTATTATATATCGGGATTGGATAAAATCCAACATAGTTGGATATGTTATGATTATGATGGACACATCAATATGATGGTATGTCATCGATAACCTGGTACTAATGTATAAGGGAAACTCAGCAGCAAAAAAAAATCTAGTTTTTCTTGAGTTCAAGACTCATAAAAGATGTAAAACGCTTAAAACTTTTACGAGGTGTTATAAGCTCTCTCTAACTTTTTATGTTACCTCTTATTGCTCGTTTTCTCATTGGATTCTAAGTTTCCATCGTTTATTTTAATGATCAGATTATCATTTATTTGATTTATAACAAAATTTGGAACTTTTTCTTTACTCTTATCATCATTAAATACCTCTATTCTCTTTATATAATTTTAAAATGTGTTTGTTGTTCTCTTTTATAGTCTTATTTTTTGAGTTTTCACCATAATCTTTAATTTCTCCTTCTCTGCCCGTTTCTAAACTTTGGATTTAGCTTCAGCTTATTCCTCACTTGTTGGTTTGGATGATGAGTTTCTCTTGAGATGTTTTTCCTCTAGATACACGCTCATTTGCCTTAATTCTATAACCAAACATTTTGATTTCTATCTATTTTAACTTGTTGGTGAACATATTATTTTTGTATTCCCCAAACATCTTGTAATGCCTTCTCAATGACTCCTTATACATTGTTTTCTGTATTTAAACCCTAGGATGCTAATACTTCATTTATCATCAAGCTACAATAATTGCACATGGCTTTTAAAATTAACTATTTAAATAAAACATTTACTTCTAGTAGCTTTGCAACCTTGTTTCCTGTAAAAGTGCCTTCTCTAGAAATAATTTCTTATTCAAATTTGCTTTTAAGTTGCTAGTTTTTTATGAATCTATCTAGATTATATAATCCTACTGAAGTTTATTAACTCTTTAATATGCATATGTTCCTCATTAAGATCTATCAACCCTCTCATGACTGTACTTCTCATGAATCTTCTAAATTGGTACACTTATTTATAGTATGACTGACAGTCATGTGCCATTTACATAACACTTCAGTGTAAATCTTAACATTTTATTTGCTACCAAATAATCAAACAACTTATTAGTTGTAATAGTTATAATAGTAACCTGAGATAAAACATTATCATTATTAGCAACGATCATCGTATTTACATATAATGTATCAACCACAAGAAAAAAAAAAGGATTTGTATTAACTCCTATTGTTTCATTTTTTTTAGGAAACCTAATATGCTTTGATTCTATTAAATCTTGAATTATGTTTTTACATATCACATAGTTTTTAGTTGAATGACCAACTACTCCATGCTATTTGCAATAAGATTTATCTTTTACCTCTTTATCAATCATTTGTTTATGTTTTCCTTTTAATTTATCTCTTTTATTAGCCAATAACCAATCAAAGATAGCATCAGCTTGATTTATATTAAACAAGTAATGTCTTTCTTCATTTGATATTAAAGATTTCAAAGATCTAGCATTTTTTTTAGTTAATACTTCACAAATTATGGATTCACCAGATACAAATTATGCTACATCCACATCTATTGTTTCCTAATAATAAGTTCTATAATTAGGACTTTTCTTTCAATAAATTTTCATATCTTGAAGCTCTTATTCCTAACTCTCTCACACACACACACACACGTTCTCTCAAACATCTTTCTTAGTTCCAACTTTAATCCTTGATGAACAATTATAATAAATACATTTTTCTGGAATCTTAGCCTAACATTGCTCTCTTGTTTCCATGAATCTATCTAAATACTATTTTATAGTTTCTCCAGGATACTATTTTAATTTAACTAAATCATCAATCACAAACTATGGTCCTGTCCTTGAAAAATGAGTTTGGAATATGATTTGCATATCATAGCAATTCTAAACTGAATTTGGTGGTAGATTTATGTACAAGTAAAAGCACTCCTAGCTAACGAATTTAGGAATAATCTTAAGTTTAAAAAAGTCAGAATCAGATGCTGTTTCACACTAGTAGGTGAATCTTGCTATATATTCTATAGCAATTATAGTTTTATGGCCATTAAATAATATGAAGTCTAGGAATTTAAAATTGTTAGGGTAGGGGTACATTCTATCAATGTAGTTGGTTACAGTCTTCTATATGTTCACCTATGAATTTATTGAACTCTTGATCTATTGGCTTATTCTATTATCCCTAGAATGTATTTTGGGTCAACTTTCTCTAAAGGTTCATTCATTTCTAGGTTGTTTGGGATTATTCTTTCATCCATATTTCTTAGTGGTGAACTCTTATAATTAGTAAATTTAGCATTTGAGCTGCTTCCAACTTCCTTTATCACTAAAAGGCTTTCTTGAATCATTCTAGGTTCAAATAAAAGGTTATTTTTTTTTACGTTGTATTAGTTTGGCCATTTTGTTTAGGATTGGTTTTCCTAAATTTTGATTCCTTTCTCTTTTTTTCATTTAAGTGATTCTTGACTTCAACTACCACTTGTTTTGAAATCTTATTTAGTGTTTCTATCATAGAATGAATAAAGTCATAGATTACTTCATCATTTCCTTTTCTTATTTTGGCATTTGATTTTGAATTGACATCTTTCAATGCCCCGATCATTCCTTTATAAGATTTTTTATTTAAATTTTGCAATTTCTCTACTTTATGTTCTAAACTTCTATCACCATTCTATCTCTCTCTAATGTATAACTCTAAAATGAAATGAGTAGATCTCTTATTCATCGCCACAATCCTATTATAATGGTCTTCAATCATTTTTATTTTTAATTTATGCTTTTCTTTAATTTCTTCGGAAAGAAGCTTGTATCTTTCTTCAAGTATTTTGTTAGTTTCTTTCACTCTTTGTTCAAAAAGCATATATCTCTCTTCTACACTAATGAACCCGCATCTATTTTCTTCATTTCCTACTGTTAGCCTTGGAAGAATTGATTCTCCATTTTTCGTTTTTCAACAGGAACATCCATAAATTCTTCTTTTTCATCTAAATTTCTTGATAGTTTTGATCTTCTTGGTGTCATAGATTCAAAGAAATAAATCTGATAATATATATATATATATGGTATTTTCTGGTTTTTTGATAATGAAAACTGCAAGGCTACTATTACAAGCATATTGATTATCGCCTACAAACTATTAGTTTACAAGTAAATCCCTATAAATTATATGCCTATTAATTATCACCTATGTAATTACTAGCCTATTGATAAACATGTTTTGAAGATCCTGAAAACTCAGTATTGCATAGCAACTGTTGGTATTGATTTGTTGAGTTGTTGTATTGTTATGGTATATGCCTGTTAATATGCCTTGCTTCCTTATTTAGATAGGAAAGTTCAAGATTATTTCCAGTAACTACCCACTCTTCATTACTCTATGTTTTGAGGATGCATGACTGAAATTGTCTAACTTTACTTATAGTTATTTTTACAAGTCTGGATCACATCTTATCTGTATCCTTCCTTTTATTAGTCCAAACTTCATGACCTACTTGGTTCAGCCTATAATCAAGTCTATTCTCATTTCCATCTGGCCTAAACTTTGTTTAATATGGAAACACTTACTAAGTCTAGCTTGTTATTTCATCTTTCTTATCTTTTGACTCAAATTACTTCTTTGGCTAGTTTATTGTGTAACAATTAGGGTATTACATACGCAGCAGACGACTCACTTGCCTTTGGACAAAGAGTGTGGCCTAGTCTGATCATTGTTGATGACCTTTCTTGATGTCGTTCGATTCGTCTTGTCGAGATTTTTTTTAAAGATATCGGTAATGTCATCATCAGAGCTTTGATGTGTTCCTAAGATTTTTTTTTTATCTCTCATCTTTTCTTATTGTAACTTATATCAGCCTATTTAATAATTTTTTTGAAATACCACGTTTTCCATTAACAATATTTTAAAAGCTTTTTCACATGTGTTGTTTGGCCACTATTTTTTCAAATGGTGTTAATACATAAAAATACCCAAAATTTGTCACAAGTAATGCAGAATCATGGCACCCCGAGATATAACCTAGTTCTGCCTCTGTTGCCTTGGGTTTCTCTTATGTATTCCACCATTTCAATGCTTCACTGATGTGTCTTCGTAGATGAAACATGCATATATAAGCAATAACTATAAATCATGATTGTCTCTACCACTGATGACCTGAAGTTTAGTTCTAGAGTGGGTCCTTGTAGTGCTCAAAATATAACGTGGATTAGGGGTGATCATTTTCGATTCGGTTCGGTTTTTACCTATAAAAGTAACCAAACCGATTTTTTTTATTAAAAAAAGACAACATAACCGAAATTAGTTCAAACCGACCGGTTTCGGTTCGGTTCGGTTATTTATCAAAAAAAATCGGCAAAAACCTGCATTGTGTTTTGGGCTTAATGTCATGTGATATTTCATTACAAAGATTGCACAATCTTCTGTAGAATGGTTTAGAATGCTTAATGTCTTGTCACTCTCATTAACAACAAAAATGAAGTTTTAAAAGCAAATAGTATTTGGCACCAAGAGTGAAAAAAGAAGCAGCAGCAACAGCTTGCAAATATTAGAGCATTTGATTGAACTGTTTTTAGAGAAAAGATGAACGTTAAGAGATTGGTCCATAATCAACAAAGGCTTATCTACGAGGAGCCCAACACTTCTCCAATCCTTGTTGAAGATCTACCAATATGCAAGATGAAGATTGAAAACTTGTTAGACGACTAGATCTGGCCATGAAGGATGGGAAAATCATTTTTTATCAGGATGAGAGTGTGAGAGATTGAGATTTGAGAGTGAGAAATTGAGATCTGAATTCTGAGAGTGTGAGAGATTGAGATCTGACAGTGAGTTCTGAGATTTGTGAGGGATGGGGGGCGGCTTATGAGGGCTGAAGGGTAAGGAGTAAGGAGATGCTAGGGTTAAAAATTATAAAGCGCTTTTATAGTATTTTTTTTTAACTGAACCGGTTCGGTTTTTTCGGTTTCAGGCTTATTAAACCGAAACCGAACCGAACCGAAAATTTTAAAAAAGATTCTAATCGGGTTTTTTTTACGCTTCAGTTTTTTCGGTTTTTTTTTTCGATTTTCTCAGTTTAATCAGTTTTTCGGTTTTTTTACACACCCCTAACGTGGATTATCTTCACAAAATCAAGTCTTTTTTAACATTTACGTCTTTCTTTTCTTTTTTTCCTTCTTAGTAATTGTGCTGTTTTATTCTTTTGAAACTGTTTGTAACCAAGGTAGAGACAATATCACCTCATTGGGATCTTGTAGATGCCCCTTTTGAGTATGCCCCGTATCGTGGTGGTTGTAGAACACCAAAATTGTGAGGAACAGCAAGTTCTTGAGTGGACAAATCCATGTAGGAAAGTCTTCTGACAAAGTTCCAGAATTGTTTAGCATCATGAAGCCCATTATTCCATGTTATATATATTCAATTCCATTACAGAAACAAGGTTAGTACGTCCGATAAACCTTGTTATGTATTGGTTTTTCTCGGTTTAGTTGCATATAATAATCGTGTAATCTCTTATCCTTAAGCAGTGGTTCTGCAGATTGTTGCTAAAGCTGGATAAGTACAGAAACCTGATATCTTTTTCAGAACCGACAAAGAAGACAAGTCAACTGGTTGCCATGCGGTTGTGTTGTGAAATATAGCCACCCCGATAGCATTTTTCCTTCAATGCCCTTGTCCAAATTTTCTTCCCAGCCTTCGAAAGGTCCTTTGACTTAATTTGTACTTGTATAGTGGCAAAACAGTAAGCTTGTAATCGATTATCCTTTGTTTATAAAGGAGAATGTAGCTAGTTTTTGTGTGCAAGTTTCTGTAGCTGGGAGGGAAAGGAAAGTGACAAACTTTTCTAACTTGTTCCACATCAGCTCTCCTTTTCGTTCTCCTTTCCCCCCATATGGTTTGCATGATTTTTATTTCCCTTTCTGTACCTGAATATATTGAACTTGTGTCACAAACCCTGCTATAGCCATACAGGTCTCTTTCGGTTTTAAGTGTTCAAATTAATTTCAAATTCTAAATGCAAGATGTCATTTTAGTTATTCTAGATGCATGCATATATACAGAACACTAATTATGTGATTATCCAAGCATCTATAAGAATGGTATATTCTTTCTTTTTTAATGAAGTCCCGAGTCAAGTTTCAGCCCTAACAAAATGATATCGAAACTAGTTCGATCTAGTCAGTGAGTATTTGGGAGATTAGCTAGAGCATGCGTGTTGAAGAAAATGAGAAATCCCAATAATAAATGGACTGTGGAGATGAGGGAGTGGACGAAAAATTAACATTTAAAAAATAAAATAAAGTTGCAAGTTGGTGGAGTCTAACAAGAGAATTAAAACTTTGCATGAAGAGAGATAGAAAGAGTCCAAAAAGAGCTTGGTACAAGCTGACAAGTCATTGCACATGTGATGATGTTGTACACGAGAGAGATATTTACAAGGAATAAGATAGAAAATGATACAATGAGCAATGACAAGAAGAAGACAACAAATACAAAGGCCACTTGAAGAGCCTAATCGTACGTCAAAGAGAGATGTTTAGCTCGAGAAATATAGTTGCAAACACAAGAGGAGAAAAATGAGTAAGAATAGCCATATTCAAGCCAATACAATTGCTAAAGAAATGAATATTAAAGATATGGTGGCAACGAGATGACATTAGATGGC
Source organism: Populus x sibirica (assembly GCA_019202695.1). Classification (NCBI taxonomy): domain Eukaryota; kingdom Viridiplantae; phylum Streptophyta; class Magnoliopsida; order Malpighiales; family Salicaceae; genus Populus; species Populus x sibirica. The sequence goes on along the minus strand of JAGMVL010002394.1, from coordinate 756,828 downwards.
CATGATGAAAAGAGTGGCTAAGATAAAAATATAAGCAAGATCTTTTGGAGATAAAGATGAAAAATTCAAAAAATAGTGACAGCAATTTGGTTGTCAAAAAGAAGAAGAAGAAGAAGACGACATTGAAGTTTTTGTTATCAACGGGTGATGAAAAAGGTGTATCAGCCATGACAAAAATAATCCTCTAACATACTGCAAGATGATCCTTTAATGTATTTTTAAAATTCAAGGATTGAATTTTAAAATTAAGGGGAAGTATTATAATTAATTTTGAAATTTAAATTCAAATGGTTATTTTAGTTGTTTTAGGTACATGTATTCATGACATTAATTATATGATTATCGAAGCATCTACAATTCTCCACATGCTAATATAATATAAATAGGTGTTATGAAAAAGTATTGTAATCTTAAGTTTAATTCCATGAAACTTCTTCTCTTACAAGAGTTATATGATATAAGAATGAGATATTCTTTCTTCCCTAACAATCCCTTTGAACTTATTGCTAAATCTGATATTCCCCTATGGCATTTCTTGAAAAGTTTCATCCCTTGAAAAATGTGTTTATGAATCCCTCTTGTCTTCGCATTTCTACATTTGTAGACTGGCAAAATATGTGATATACTTGGACATTTGTTGCCAATTACATGTTGAGACTATCGACGGCTAGTCCTGTTAGCATGTCAACAGACAAGCATTGCGCTATCATGAAGTGTTCAATTAAATTCTATATTTTTGTTGTCTGATTCTGATCGAGGGCGGTGGTATTGCAGAAATGCATTTATAAATCTTATGCAATGCAGAAATGCATTTATAAGTTGTGAAGAATAAATTTCTGATATATTGAGGATACACAGAACCTGGAGAACTAATTGATTATTGTTCTTCTGATTAGGAGAGAGCTGGTTTCAGCAAGAATTGACATGTACATGTAGGATAGAATGATGTTAGTGGCCTTTTCATTTAGTGTAATGGTAAAGGAGTTTGGGACCTAATAGGGTTGGTCTGTGACTCTCTGGTTCAATTTCTGTGTAATTTAGTACAAGTCTCAATACAACCTAGTTGGGGGTGTCGGGTGCATGAACATTTACTCTCCAGTCTGTTCTATATAGGATACTTTCTACAAGCTGCTATAACAATCATTATGTAATCTTATTTCAAAGAAGATGCTGATCATTGAGTCTTTTTATCTACATTTTAATGAGACAAATTTTGCAGATCCAAACCGTGCTGGAATGAACATGAAGTTGAATAAATTCCTGCTAAAGCTTAAGGCCCCACGCATTGTAATCCTGTCACCTGTGCCCGTGACCTAGATTACCTTTGCCATGTTGTGGTATGTAGTCTTCCTGATGGCTGTGCTGTTGTTGAAATCAACAGCTGTTCTCTAAATTCTGAAACTTCTGTATAGATGGATGTTACAAACTTAAAAGCCTGCGGCCGGTGTAGAATGTGTTCGCCTTGTAGAGTTTTGCTGATCCTTGCTCATGACCACTATCTTTACTGCCAAGATGCAAGACTTTTGCTCTCAGCAGAGGCTCCAGTCTGAAGTTTGACATTCAGGATTCAGTAAAGCTAGCTGTATCCGTAATCTTTGCTACATGGACTGTTCAAGTGAGCTATGGAGGTCTTGTATCTTATGTCATGGATGGTGTCACCTGGCCTAGAGGAAGGAAATATGTTGGACGATGACGGTTGAACCATTGAAGGACTGTTTGGTATCATTTCCGTTTCGGTTTTCACAGATAAGATTACATTACATTTTCCATCTGCATTTCTTCTTCCAAGGTAACATTTGAGATGCTAGAACAAAAGGCATTTATTCATAGGAAGACAGAGCAAACAACCTGCTTGAAACATTGAGGATCGCCTCATATACCATTCTCTTTCGACAATATATTTACAAGACGTAACATATATGGTAGAATTACAAATTACAAAGGAAAATAAATCTGCCAAGACTGTTAAATAGCTATCATTTTCCTCGTACTGGAGCGCAGGCATTCCCAACAAACTAATCATACTGTTTTCTCTCTTCTTGTATGGATTGGAAAATTCGGGCAGCTGATTCAGTTGCTGATCTACGGTTGTGAGGTACAACCTTAATCACACGTGCCTGCTGCTCATTTGTTTGTGCATTTGGATAGGATGCTTGAAGTGTTGGTTCCATCGGAAAAAGAGGAAGTGCATTTGCTTTGGGCATCTTAGAGAGACTTCCTGCAGAACTTCCCTGGATCTCACTTTCTTTTAATCCTTGAAAATTCTCAACACAACAGGAGATCACTCTGCTCATCTGGTTTGACATGTTACATGAACTCTGAAGAGGGATGTTGAAATTAATGTCTCCAACTGCTAACTGATTGTCCTTCGACTGTGGTCCAATGCGAGGGCTAATCTGCTCTACTGCAGAGTCGCATATTGATGGGTTCATGACTGGCATGCCGAACGGTTGAAAGAAAGTCTGCCCAAAATGAGGGTTTCCAGGAAGGATACCACTTTCTCCATGGTTAGAAGCTGAAACACTGTATGCTGCATTCAAAAAGTCTCCGCCACCTGGAGCAAGGCTGATTGGACCACAGCTGCCATAAACTGGTTCCATGAATCTAGAAACTGGAGGACATGGTCCTGCATAGGGCTTGTAAACAAGTCCCTCAGAAGGTGACATGACAGGCACTAGCCACTGATTTCCTGGTGGTGGATAACACCATGGAGATGGTTTGGCGGTGGTAGCCACAGGAGCTGGTGGTGCACTTCCTGAATAATTTGATCGCTGGCTAATAGGTTCTTTACTAGTTTCATCATTAGTGGAAGGAAGGGGAAGCTTCCCAACTACATTCTCTCCTGCAAAGTCAGCGCTCGTATGCTGCTTTTGTGAATGATCTTTTGGTTTATCAACCATGGCACACTTAGATGGTACCTTGTTGATCTGGGATACCTTCAAGGAAGCTCTTCCGACATAAAGGTTATCTTCAAGCAATAGATGTGGAGATCCAGCAATCAATTTTTGAACCTGTTCCAATTAATGCTAAGAGATTTTCCTCACGGAACAAAATAATTAAGAAACTAGTACATATCTTATGGTAGAGAAACACAACTGGAATTATCAGCTTACCTTTATGAGTCTATGCAACTCAAATACTTGCGCGGCAAAGACTCTTTGTTGACTGAAATACAGTAAAAGAGTTGGGCAAATCACTAAATAATTCAGATAGATAAAAAGAGCACGTAAAGCAATGTATATTGGAATTGTCCAAAAGTTAGAAAAATTACACGAGCACTAAATGATGACAGAAAATCAGCTCATACTATTAGGTAGATAATGACTGCATTAAAAATTCTAGCAAGATGAATTGCACTGATGTAACAAGTCCTATTTTCCTTGGAAATTAATTGACAGTTCATCTTTCACACAATAATGAACAACCAGAACCTATGGGGCTCAAATTTGAAAACAAAACACACTGCTAGGGTGAATCTGATAGAATTCCAACCTAAAACACAATCATACAGAGATATCCACACCCTAGTTCTGTACAAAGAAACTCAAAACAATCATGTGTTAAAATGCACAAAAGAAAGGAACATGTCAATAACTATATAATAATGGATTGGAACAGGACAAGAAGTTAAAAGTTCAGAAGTAACAAGCCAACCCAGTTCAACCACACTAGAAGCCTTAGAATATAGTTGACCAGTAGATTTCAAGAAGAATAATGCTGCATGACATGAACAATATGTAACAAATTTCATACAAAATGACACATGCAACAGATCGATGACCCAAAAATTGAATGAGCTTATCACCGATACCATTGTATCTTTTCATGTGAAATTCAAGAAATCTTAAAATACAGGCATTTAACTGCTGGATATGTTGGAAGCAGAAAGCAGTATAATTTTAATCCCATAACGTGTCATAATCTAGGATGACTCAATTGCTTTCTTGAGAGGATATGAATCCCAAGAAATCTATCCTTACCATTCCATCACATATTTTGTTAGAAGGAAAATGACACAGGATTTTAAGAGCAATGATTCTAGGAAAGCCAAGAATTGAATTCTATTTTATTTGTATGTTATTTAGAGAATCTAGTAATTCTAGTTGTTTATATATATATATATATATATAATAGATTGTATTATTTAGGACTTATTTATGGTTTAAGACTTCATTCTATTTCTTATAGTGTTTTAGGATCTCATCATAACGGCACCTACTATCATGTTTAATGATAGCTCAATAATTATTGAGAATTGAAACTAATGTTTTCTCCCTTCAGTACAAATCTTTCTCTTATTTCTCTTCATCTATTCCAATACCCTTTTCATCCCTCTTCTCCTCCTTGTTTCCTCTCTCCTATTCCTTCCCTAAATGAGAAAATTGAAGTCATTTTCTTATACTGTAATGTTTAAGCAACCAGTTCCAGCATCAGGTGGTATCAGCAACATGGCTTCAAATATGCCTGTCAATCCCTCAATTTTCCCTCCTAATTCAATGTTAGCACTCAATAGAATATAATTGGAGTGACCGATTTCCCCTTCTCCAATTGCAAACAGAAGGCATAATTTGTATGTTTCATATATTTGGCAAGATACTGAATAATTACAAAAATGCGAGTTAATATCCAAGAACTGACAACCGAGCCAGTATCCTAAGAAGAAAATTAATTTCTATGATATTCAAGAGAGGTCAGGTTCTAGTTAACCAAATTCAATCATATATCGAACAATATCTAGGCAGATCACGATTGAGCTGAAACACCAACTTCTTATAGTAATCACCAAGTATTTTTTGGCAAGGAATGAGGTTTCAAGATCATATGCTAGCCTACTGAGCCCCATTACCTAATTGAAAAGAACCAACTCAATTGCACATAAGCTGTGAGTTTTTGTAGATAAAACAGAAGTTTCTCTACCATGTGAACATTCACTAAAATATGCCTACTGATGATTGTAAATTCAGCATCCTTATCAGTGGCATCCACACAACCTAACTTTTTCATAGCACATTCAAGGTGTTTGGACTTTTTTTCACCGGAACATGGATTTAGAAAGAATAAGCAACCAACTAGACACGGCAGCATTCCTTCTCATAAATTTGCATCATGAAAGGTCTTTCTACTCATTATCATTATCAAAGAATGCAATTAAGAGAAGCATCTGACAAGATAGGTAGCAAGTCATTAGAAAACTACAGGCAAGGAAGCAGATAAGCACACCCGAACACCAAAAAGGGATAATGATATTTATATTTTCACAAAAATCCAAAAAAAAAATTACTTGATTCAGATGTAATTGAAACTCGTAGGTTCCTTTTTCTCAGAATTGTAAATGTAATCAGTCTGAATCGTAGAAGAAATAACTTTTTTCTGCCATGGATCATAGAAGTAACACTTATGCTTTTCTTTTGTTAAACATATCAACAAAATAGTTGGATGTTGAAAAGCTTTTTCATCAGAAATTCTTCCATCATATTAAAAAAAATTTACCATGTTAACATACTTGCAAAATGAGTCAGGACCCCAACATGAAAAGGATTTTCAGATGTTCAAAACTCAGAAGGTAACTTCTGTGCGTGGAGCCAATTTTTTATCAGAAGAAGAGAAGTATAAATCCACTTCAAAGAGTTGCTAAAACCAAAACTGGCACAGTTCTACATAGTAGTGAAAGAAGGAATGCAGCAGAATACTCCATCATGGCTCAAGAGGAAGTCAATCTTCCATAAAAGTAAGCCTTTAGTCTACTGACATTTTTATCCTGACGGCAGTATACTTTAGATGTCTTTGTGAATATTCATCTAATTGAAAAACAAGGTGTAGCACATGTGATTTCATCTATTTCTACTAGCTGCTTCTACTTCATTGCTCAAAACCACAAGCTTAAGTTTGTATTGCTTATATGTGTGATTGAAGCAGAAGGTCACCAATCTAACCCAATTTACCTATTGAAATTTAAAAATAAACAGATGGTGAGGCGATGAACCAGTCATTGGGGAGGGGAGGGAGAGAGAGAGAGAGAGTTTAACAGTACTTAAGTCCACAGCAGGAGACGAATGGTATCACCAAAAAAATAGTCTGAAAAAATTCTGTAAACCTTGTGAAAGTATATAGAGTACTCCAAACTCAAAGACCAATGGACACTGTTGGTGGACTGACAATAAAATTGAACTCCTTTCATTTAGGTCCTTTAAGTTCCTTGAGCATCATGCTATTCATACTGAACCAACAGCTACAACATTACCATGATGAATTATTCTAGTTGGAGCCATATGCAGACCAACTAATTAGTGCAACTGAAGAGAATAACTACAAAAACACCATTTTAACTCAGATATGGATACAACAAAATACCTTTTGTTCTACAAATTACAACATATTGCTATAGTTTTGATGCTGATTAGCTGCAGCATATGTAAATAAAAACCATTTGACAGGAATACTTACTTGACGATAGCTGTTCTTGCTTTCCAGAATTGTTTCTCACCTATTACTCCTACAACATCATCAGGAGTAATCTCCAGAGCAGTTACGGAGTCCACCATGGAAGTTTCTGCAGCATCATCATTCCTTTCAAGATCTCCTGCTTTCAACGACCCAGATTGCTTGTCTTCACGGTACTTGCTTCTTTTCTCAAGCCCACAACAATTTCTGTTATCATCTTGAAGCAATGCCCTTGAATATAATTCACTTCTCACCTTGGAGGGATTTTCCTTGCCTGTGACAACTCTGTATTCCACCAAAATATTATCCCCGATGACAGTCTTGTCGGGCATTGTGACAAGCTCTTGATTCAACTGTTCATTTGTACCAGGTAAGCATTTGAGGACATTCACTGAATTCTTTCTATACTCTTGATTTGAAGATGAATATGTTCGCTTTAATGATTTGGTACTACTAATTTTTCCTGATGGGCTTGATACTGAAGGTTTATCTTTAATTGATGTGACTGTAGCAAATTTTTCCATGGAATTCTGACAAGCCTCAAATACTTTTCCATTGTCTTCTATTTGTATTCTCATATGGTCTATTTCCTTTACATTTATGGTGCCAGTTTTTTTCTTCTGGGTTTCAGTAGTATTTTGAAATTGCACAGAGAAGCTCAAGTTCAAACAATGCTGATTTTCTTGATCTTTACTGTGCTGACTGTTGTTACAAGAAAGATTTGATCCTGACTGGGCAGAGCTATGAAATCTAGAGTCATTTTCATCTCCAAGCTTCTTCCATGAAAAGTTCTTAATGTCGGAGACCTTATGTGATTGAAATGAATTGCAAGTAGCACTGAATGACAATGGCCGTGAGGTATTCAAGTTTTGATCATTTGTAACTTCCACAAATTTTTCTTCTTGACTTGTCATCAGAGCGCTTGACTTAACTCCTCCAGAGGAATAATAAAAAAGCTTCTCAGTCAAATGCAAAGGTGTTGGGGAGTTACTAACTGGAGTAAAAACACTCCTTTCATGGCCAGTCCCCTACAAAGATAACTCATTTGTAATCCAACAACACAAGTCACAGAGAAGTACGGAAATGCATGATACACAACCATATACCCATTGCAATGATAACAAAATCAACCCAAAGAATTATAAATAAATAAATAAAAGTAAATGGACAAGAATACATTTTGAAAACAGATATAAATATCCCAAAGCCAAAATTATGAAAAGGCAGAAATAATCAATAGAAAAAAATTTCAGGCCCTTTTTCTTCCCGAAGCAGCTTCCTTTATTCTATAAGCCAAATTAAAAAGTTCACAAAAGTAGATTAACTAAACAATCAAAACGGTATCCTAAGATCACATTTAAGTCTACAAAACCGGTTCCTCGGCGTGGGGGCAACAGATAGCTGCACTACCACATGAACCAACCCCATGCTCTGTGGCGAAAGCAGCATGTAATTCATATTAATCAGAATCTAAAAGATGTTAATTGCGTAGATGCTTACCAAAGACATGAAGCAAGGGTGTATCATTGTCAAACTTACTGACCAAAATAAGATAAATTCAGACTGGGAAAGAGAGAGAAAAGTTATCAAACTCACATGGCTTGAGGAGATTGAAGGGACCAAGCTGCTGCCGCTGTTAGGTAGAACAGGCAGCATGGACCCTGATCCAGAGCTAAACCTTTGAGAAGGAATACAGAGCTGTTCATACAGGGCCATCTTATTCCTTGGAGGTGCCCTCGGCCCTCCTTTCTCTGCATCATTCACATGAAGTCTAGGAAACATAGGACTCGTCATCTTTTCCTCATCCTTTGCCCCTCTCATTTTCCACTTTTTTTTGCTCTACACGAATATACTGATTCTTTCAGCAAATTCACAGCAATATCCAAACACCATCCTTTTTAAGCAAGATTCACTATATAAAAAAAAAAAATATGCCTATCTAGATAGCAAATTAAAATCCTTGATCAAGAAAACAGTGGGTCACCCAGAATCAAATATTTTTCTTTTTTTATTAAAAAAACGCTTTTTGAATTTACTCTATTGTACAAGTACCCAAATATCAACGTAGTTCCAGAAAGCAAGCTTGGAGGATAAATTCAACCATGAATAAAAAACGAGAGAGCAGGCCAAGCCATATGGCAAAAGGAGGCTACTCTTTGAAGAATTTACAATTTTTTTCGAGTTACTCTCAAAAAAAGCAAATCTCCAGATTGAAAACCAAAAACAAACAACAGGAGAACATGAAAAGAATATTGTCAAAAACACAAATTTTACAAGTAGCCAAAAGCAGCTGACCTCAAAAAAATCAAAACTTTCTAGAGTGCAAATGGACAGCCCAGAAGATATTTAGCTCAACTTTAAACCAAACGGGGAGCAGAAAATCAGGTGGCCACAAGAAAAAAAACACGACACGATACTGACAACAGCATACAATAATGGAGAACTCATAGTTAAAAACAAAAGGGTAATGGTCAGTTGCTACTAGCTGGGTAAAGGGAGGAAAGAAAGGGAGAAAGAATCAAGGGATGATTTTATGTTGTGGGAAAAGATAGATTTGGCTAGAGAAGAGGGCTGCCTTGAAATTCCACAAAACAGGATCTCTTCTCTCCTCACCCCAAAAAGCAAGGCTCAACCTTTAAAGAAAAGAAGTTGTGGACTCGGTGGGTCCCAAGTTGATAGAACTCAATCCTTTACTTGAATCCTCTCTTGTCCAGCTTTTTCCGGTACCTGCAAGTTGGATCCTGCCACTTCAGACAGACCCCACAATGCCACTTGGACCATTATTGTTCTCGACATGAATATTTGATTGGGCCAACGTTGATATTACACAGTGTTTTTTTCGAATTCATCTCTCGAAAGATTATATATATATTTATTTAATGACAATATCATACACAGAATTGAAGGCTTCTTGGAAGTGGTCAAGAAGAAGTTGAAAAATACAAGTACCAAACTGTACGGTTTCCTTTGTACAAAGTAGACAAGAAAAGTGCCTGAAAATGAGAAGGATGAATAGGGAAGACTAGTTCGCGACGACACGTGCGTAATTGGCGACCTTAACTGAGTTTTAAAACCACATGTTCTTTCTTTTTGCCCTCAAGATTTGGACAATCCTTTTTACTAAAAACCCGTTGCGCATCAATCCCCCTTCAGCGATACAGAGAGAGAGGGGGACTGTTTTTTTTCTTGGTCGTGTATGGCTCATTTCCAACCATGGACATGGAGCTTTCCTCTTATGTGGCCAAAAGGTGTGGGTTAGGGTTACCTTTTGGTTTTGGTTTGCAAGATGGTTATTTCCTCATCATGTGAATATTATATTATCTTAAAAATAATTATAAAATTATTATTGAAACTTTATTTGATAAATTAAATTTTGAAATTAAAATGATTTTTTGATATGTATTATAAATAATTTTTTTATTATATATTTTAATATTTTTTACTTTTATTATTGGATAGCACGATTACTCATCGTAACTCATTGACAATTAATCTCTTTTAATCTTTATTATTTTCTTTTGTTCATCTTTTTTTTTCTTTTTTTATCATTTCTTCTTATCATTATCATCTTATATTTGTTGAATTAAATTCTAATTCTTGTTTTTTTTGTTGCTCATGGAATCACAATTTGAATACCATTTTTTATTATGTCTTTTATGGCATTTCTCTTGTTTATGAAGTTATAACTTCATGTTATGTTTTTCAAGCTATATACTTAGAGTAAAGTTTGACTTGGATTTTTTTATGGCCTACAAAGAGTTATATATTGTCCCATAAATTCTTTTTTCTATAGTTGTTATTGGCTTTAATAGCCTTAGCCTATTAAGGTTATTTTTTAAAATATTGATCGAAATATAAATATTATATTTATATATAGTTATCAAACTCAAGAAGATTTTTGCAAAATCTCTTTAAATTTGAGGGGGCATGTTGAGAAAATAAATTAAGATAATATATTTTCGATTGAAATCCAATCAATTTAATCACTAGTTGTGAAGAAAATCAAGCACTACATCAAATGATAAAATCAAGAATTTTAAATAATTAAATATTGTAATTTATTTTTATAATTTTTTTAGTTGTATTCCTATATATACTTGTTAATTGGTTGATTGTGATGACATATCATATAAATATAGTTTCTCACAATAAAGTTTTTTTTATTTTTAACATTGTATCAAAGTTTTATTGACTAGGTGATCACAAGTTCAAATCTCGTCACTCTCATTTTATTTGTTAAAATTAAGCACAAGGTAATATGAGTTTATGCAAGTGTTAAAGAATAATATAAACCAAATATTAAGCCATCACCTAAGAGCTTAAGTGTTTGGTATCATGGTACAATGTGTTTTTTGTTTAAAAATATATCAGAATAATTTTTTCAAGTTTTTTTATTTTTTAGATTAGCACATTAAAACTATCAAAAAATACTAAAGAAAAAGGCATCAATTTGATGTTTTTTTCATGTCACATGCACCTTTAAAATGCAAGTAGAAAACGCAATGCCAAACAGCCTAGCTTTTGGATTGAAATGATTTTTTGACATTTTATCAGAGCCTTTATGACCAAACATTTATGAGTTGAATCTCACCATTTTCATTCTAATTAATAAAATTAAGTACAAGTATTGTGGGTCCATACAAATTTCAAGTCTAAAAGCTTTTTACTTAAAAAAACATGTTACGGAATAATATAAAACTATTCTTGAAACATCACTTAATAACTTAAATTTTTAAATTAAAATAATTATTTAATATAATAAGTACTCGTGTAGTGTAACATGTTATTGCTAATAAAAATTTTAAAATGATATTTTTTTTATTTTGATGGCCCGCATTGCTAGAGTTACCTAAGTGGGATTGTCATTGGTTTGTACTTTTTTATTGTGTAAAATTAAATTAAACAAGAAAATGAAAAATTAGTATGTTGGGCATGGTCAAAATAGTAAACCACTCCTATTTTGTGCTTGCCTCAGTATAATCATTTTTCATAGAAAGGTTTATTAAGTTTTGAGATATACAACAAGATAACTCTCTTCTATTACATAATAATTAAATAAATTATAATCATGGCTAAAATATGTAGGTATTGTGGTGAGCGATGTTTGAATATAAGAGAATTACTTGAATCTAATTGGATTAAAATTTGAATAATTTTTAAGTGATGGATAATTCGGATAACTATACAAATTATTTTTTTTAACAAATTTTAAAAATAATTATTTAACCCAACATAACTTAAGGCAATTATAACTTAGTCCTTGTAGTTTATCAAAATAAATTAATTACTATTAATAATTTAGTCCTTGTATTTTTTCTCCTCAAACTTTCCATCTTATTTTCTTACTTTTTTAGCTTTTCTATTTTTTAAAATTAAAAATTAAACTAAATTGGAAAGGAACATAATTTAGACAAAATGATTAATTTATAAATAAATGTAAGAATATAGGGATTATATAACAGTTTCTAAAACCACAAGGACTAATTAATTATTTTTTCTAAACTACAAGGACTAAGCTATATTTAACTTAAACGACTTTTTTTAACTACGTTTAATTGAATGTTTACCTCTAATTAGATTCTTGTCAACTCGTTGGATAATTTTTTTTTTCTTATGTGTTTATTTTTTAAGAAAAACACAACCAGATAGATTCATCAAACTAATAATGATATAATATTACAAAATCTTTCTTAGAATTATAAATTTATAATGACAATAATGTAAACATTGAAAATACAGAATTACAAAAACAGTACATTTCATTAAAAATTAGTGTAAAAAAATGAACCTTTAACTAATTCAAATCTCATCTACTAAAAATATGTTTAAGTCTTATCAAAAAACTTTCTTGTTACTATTTTCTTCTAGATTAAATTTTAGAAGTTTAGATATTCAATTTGTATAACATATTTACAAAATGTTACCTAAAAATTTAAGTAATATAAATGGAGATAGTCAGTATACTTCACTTTAATTTATTTTTTATTTTCATGTCATGTTTATGCTAATTATATGAGTTTGATTCTTTATACACGCATTTTAAATTATTTTTATTGTGAATTAGTTTGTTCATTTTATCTCTAAACAACTCCCAAATTAATGTGTCTAAGAGAATGCTATTGTTTTTAAAATTCTCAAAAAACAGTCATATTTTTCACTTATATAGGTGATTTTTCATTAGAAGTATTATGTTTTATTGTAGTTGGTAATTCAAGATATGAAAATCACTAAAAGCATAACTAACTTTTTATTACATTGTAGCTAGCACCTTTTTTCATCATAAGAAAAGGTAAGAAATAAAAAATTTTGAGTGCTACTAGGAATGTTATTTTACTTAGTTTTCTCTTCGGAACCTAGATCTTGGGATATCTGGTCAACTAGATAGGGTTATCATTATTACACTAATTCTTTTTCAAAGGATTTAAATTCATTCTCCTCGATGAATCATACACAAGCTCTCTCGATATATCTTAGGTTAGCAAACTAGCAATATTTTTCTTTGACTTTACATAATCAATGGAAATAATCCTATTTGAAAGCAAATTTTAACAATATTATATTTACACCATATATGTCTAAACTTACCATTATATATACTACTTTATATCATTTTTATTGTTGACTTATTGTCGCAATGAATATAAGTAACTTGCATTTGTTTTAGTAGTACATTATAGGAAGGGATATAAGTCATATAGGGTTAGATAATTTTCTTGTGGTTATTTGTATATTGAGGAGTGGTTGGCGTGTCAAAGGCTATCACTCCCAAGTTGGGTTGTGTTTATTGTTATGTTTGATATGCTAAAAAAATACTATTTTATATAAGGCGTATTTGTCTCAAACATCCCTACTGGAGTGTTGGTGGTTTGCGAAGCTCCTTGGGATGTGTCCTCCAAGTGTATATGCTTATGCATTATCAAGCCTATTCTAACATAGCCTATTCTATATCTTAACTAATCAGATATGGCTTGTATGGTTTGATTAACCACTACGAAATTATTATGATAGGTCTTATTTGTTGTGTTCTATATCTTCATCTAAAAAACCCTCATATTATTGTTAGAGAGACTTATAGGTTGATAATAAGATGTTCTTTCAATAACAATTGTGGCTAGCTTATTGGAATTTGTTACAACTAGTTTTGACATTATATAATGGCATTAGATCCATAGAAAGGATACTTATATGGTTATGTATGCAACATTAAAAAGCTCTTATATTAGTGTTAAAAAAACTTATAGGTTGATAATAAGATGCTCATTTAAGAGCAACCATGGCTAGTTGGTTGGAATTCTTCTTAGTTATTTGTGACCATAGTATGACATCATTATATCCAGTGCTTATATTGATTGTTTGTCCAATGCAACAACAATGAGTATGCTTATTTTTTTAGGTATAATTATTTGCTTTTAAAATAAATATTGAACCATGACCTATCAAACATAACAATTTGTTGATCATTCATGTTCTGATCAATATGCTACTAGTTAATAATTTCTACCTTCTAAAGAGAAGAAACTATATAATATGAAAATTAATCTTGAGAGGAAGCAAGTAACAACTTCATAAAATTAGGTGAAATATAGGGATTTAAGACTTCAAACCCGAAGAAAAGATTATCTACTCCAAGTTATATCACACAATACTAATACTAGTAAAAAAACGATAATTGAAATTGCATATATAGGGCTAGTTATTGTTCACAATGACTGTATGGCCATTTATATAATGGTATAGAGAATGAATACTATATAAACATGTAAATTCTAATTATATACCGATATTAGTATCATGTAAGGAGACTTTATTAAATCATAATATAAACTAAATTCTTTCTCTATTGATACCAAGTGAATCATAAGTTAATCTTGTAACTTCCTATTAGTTATTTTGTTAAGGATACTCGCTATAAATATAATTAGACTTTCTGCTTCTCCGAGCATTTTCAAACTCTTATGATTGATCATTTTTCCTTGATCGATCATAACTCTTGGTCCCCTTATTGACCACTTCAAAACTCCTGATTGATCATAACTCTTTTAATGTGGTTAATTCCATTATATTTATCAATTTCAATTCTCTTTCCATGCTTGTTATAAACAATCATTGTTCTTTTATTTTTGGTATATGGATATTTATTATTTATATAAACATTGACGCATAAATTTTCATTAAATTGTTTTTTATCTATTTTTTTAATAGATATCTTGTAAAGTTGTTCAAAATGAACTGAAGGAAAGAAGTGTTTCTCCCCATTTTAATGGTTATCAAACTAAAGGGTTTCTTGTTATCCATTCTTCTAAACCACATATATGGTTACCCCCCCCCCCCCCCCGAGAGTTTCTCTAGTTGGAACAACAAACTAGGCATTCCCTAGTATTCATGCAATGGTAGATCAAAAGCAGACAGGAATGTATTTGCTAGACATGAAAATCACTTCAAGGAATGGTGGGCAGCTCTTAAAAAGCAGCAGAGCAGCAGGGAGGGGTGATTTTACTAGACAAGTAATGTCCTACATCTTTGATGATATTTTGAATAAACTAAGACTCGTACCTACAGATCATGAAAAAACACCAATAAAGTCTTATAAGCGTGCTATGGAAAAACAATAATCAAGCAAGTAGCAACCCTGTTGTTATGGATAATGCAATGGTAGCAGGTCCATGGGATGACAAAAAGTTCTTCCACTCTAGTCTACTTTTAAGCGATGGAGATGTCTGATCTTCAACCATTGACCCATTGAGTCTCAAATATATTCTCAATTAGGTTTTCAATTCATTCAAATTTTCAAAATTAAACCCCGCATATGAAATGGTTATCAAAGAAAATCCTTAAACCTATATACTACGTCTTTAATATTAAGAATCTATATTACTATCTAATAACTTGAGATAGTCTTGGCAAAATATGATCACGGTGCTACCAATTTAACATAATCTACATAATGTCAACTCATTCCTTTGTCAGCCAAGTTAGCAAAATTGGGCTAGAAAGTGTTTCATGAAGCCTCTTGTAATTTGCTATTGCTTATTCACATTTCTTTCATTGCATCGACGCTTCAATCATTATAGGGGTTCCCCTGAGGTGAAAAGGTAGCTAGAAACTAGTGAAATCTATGTTTTTTTTTTGTCTTACATGGGCGAGCATTGTCGGGGGTTAAGGAATCATCATCTAGTTGTTTAGTTTAGAATTAATAGAAGACTCGAATATCTTGGTCTTATCGGAAATTCTAGGGTAAGGTATTGGTTGTGACTAGAGAAAGTATTAGCACTCCTAGTGCACCTTACACAGTAACCTGCATTATGTGGTCTTCACATGATTTAAAATTTTTGATGGGGTTTTAATTGATGATCAGTCTATAGCTCAGAATAAAGATTTACTCTTATGAATAAATTTGATATTTCAAATTTATTATGGGCTTGTATGCCCATATAAATTCTTATGGAAAAGGGTCTATATAGGTGCCCTGACAGGATTCACCTATCCTGGAAGGTGAAATTATTTTTCAAAATTCGTATATTGTGATGAAAAAAACTCTCCAATTAAAATTGATGAATATCTAAAACTAATTCTGAAAATTTTCTAGTCAACTCTTGGTATTTAAGTACCTACCTACCTATAGGTCCATCATTTATACTAGGGTGTTGAACATTAATTTTCACGAATCAAAATTTTTAGGATTATTGAAATATTAACCAAATCCTTAAAGAATTTTACAAACTTGTTGTAAATTCTAAAAAAAAAATGCAAAGGAAAATCAACATACGTATTTTCTAAAAGAATACTATTTTAAAAAAAAATTAAAATGCAATTTTTTTTATAAGAATTAGGCCATGTACAACAGAAAAAAATCATTTTCTATTACTATTTTTTATTTTTTTTTAAGACCATGTTTGGCAAAAAATATTTTTTCTTCTTTAGAAAATTGCCAAAACAGGCCTAAAGATGTGTTTTCCAAACACCTCATTGGGCCAAAAATCCTTTTATAAAAAAAATCGACGAACCAAATAAAGCTTTAAATATTTGACCCGACTACGTTGACCCAAAAATAAACAAAGAACAAAGCCAAAAACATATTAAACATAAAAAACAATAAAAACTCAAAATTTATTAAACAAAACGGATCAAACACAATGAAAATAAAAGGCACAAAAAACATTCAAACCCGAACCTAGCAATGTGAAACCCAACCCATACCAGATTTCAAACAAACAAAAGCATGATTTTATTCGTAAACATATATAGATCAAGAATGAAGCATCAAAACCCATCATCACTTAAAAAACCAAGATTTTATCAAAATGAGTTTCGGTTCAAAACCAAAACTTTGGGATTAAAACTCTTAAAAGCTTGTTAATGATGCAAATAAATCCTAGATTATTGACTAATCAAGTTGCCCAGATAGACCAAAACTAATCCAAATCATGGGACTAAGACAAACAGAAACACCAACCTGGTAGTCAACCTAATAGCTTATTATCGTTGCAAGGAGAGCTAGGCCAGAGAGGTTGGTAACTATGCATGAGTGAGAGGGGAAGAAGATCGAAAATAATAGGGGTTAGGGTTTTCTAATTTTTTTTCTTTTTATTTATTTATTTTATTGTATTGTATATACAAGAGTATGTTTTGAAAAGAATATGTTTTTTTAATCATTATTTCAAATATAATAACATTCTTGTAAAAAATATATTTTTTTATTGATTTTTTTTCTAGCACTTACCTCTAGGATTATAGAGTGTTATCTATCTTCAAATTTTAAATTACAAAGTAAAAAAATAATTAAACCATAAAATACTCAAAGTAATTTACCCGCGGAAACATCATCTTTTTATTTTTCAATTAAAAAGTTTCATGATATCAGAAAAGCACATCCATAACATCTGGCCCTTTTTTTTACATTAAAAATTAACTCGGAATGCCAACTTAAACATATCACGGGTACACTAGCTATATTACAACATGCTACAAGAAGTATGCTCGGGAAATATTTCATGGGAAAATCAAGAATCTCTCAATCCCACTATGAACAGTTGGATAACCATATGAGAAAACTAAAACAAGGAGAGTGAAAAGGAATAAAATGTGCAACTAATACCCAAGCAACCATGAAGATCATCCCAAGTTTCTTTTATTCTCCCAGAGAAAAATTGCTGGAGCTAAAGAGATGCCCCGCGCCAACACAAAACCTTTACATTAGATCTTTTCTGTGGTTGCATTCTTAAGAATGAGTTGAAACCAGAAAAGAATAAATACAGAAAAATATGTGAAGTTGCAAACACCTTCTTTTTTTACTCCAAGCATTGTATTTGAGATGTTCCAATCATCTTGTATTTCTGCTCTCAGATTTCTTTTGCTTTGCACACTCACCAAACAATGAAAATCGCCCACTTCTGCCTCGAGGTCCAACTGGGGTCGCTTTGGCCTGTTTAAGTGCAGAAATAAAACATGATCAGTGAGAGGCAAACACACTTCCACTGAACAGAATGATAAAAGGTAAATGAGATGTAGCTCAATAGGCATGCAGTCCCATTCCCTACAATACTTGGCTTCCTATGTTGTCTTTTTACTGAAGAAACAAAAGCAGGTAGACATCAGTGTACCTTTGCCTGATTAGATCTGCTGTTGTTCCAACAGAAGAGCCCGCTGCAACCTCCACCAGCCGAACTCGATTCATATCCCCTGAAGAAAAAGGAAAGAGTATGAGAGGTGTGCAACACATTCATTTCGATGCACCACCACGTTGAGCTTTACTTGATTCACTTCTCTATGACATTATTTTCCACAGTTTAAGCAAAAAAGCGACCATCCAAAAGCCATATAAACATACAGATTATGAATGAAGAAAGACGAAATAGCAATATCATAGCACCCACTGACTCTCTAACTGCTATCTTCAACAACGTTTTAAAATGATCATTTTTTGTTAAAGCACTTAATTACCACAACAAACTCCGCTAAGCCTCCATTTGAACCAATTATGGTAGGTCAGATGAATCTCATTAATAGGTTATGGTAATCCTATTTCTTTTAAACTGAACGTTTCTTGCTTCTCCATCAACTTATCTTAGACAAAAGGATGCATAACGTCATCCAAGCATCTGCATTAGATATCTTCCACTTTCTGGTGATAATAGTTGAAACAGCAGTGCCTGACAGAAACTCTTACATTTTTTCCTCATCTGAAATACCTAAACTAAGCACCAAAAGTAGATCATACACTAAAATGATTCAGTCAAGGATTTGATGATACATTAGTCAAGTAAAAACTGTTCCTTCTGAACCCGGAATACAATGGAGGGGAACTTACTACAATTAACCTGATAATTCATGTCTGATTTCCATCATTTTTTGTAAATTAGCAGTTTCAATTCAAAACTGGCCAATACAAAGAGAAAATATACGTCATAACTTTTTAATTAATCATGTTAAAACGAACTGTGCTTGTAGGGAAATATGAGATACAAAAATCCTATTAAAAATTGTAAAAATTCATGAACCTCCAAAGCATTATGACACAGACTATTTCGATATAGAGCCCTTAAATATTGCAAGTGTTTTCCAAGAAAAAGAATCAAATAGCATTGTGGTTCTTCAGATTATTTTTTGAAATGCATGTAAAAGCTCTACAGAAACCGAGAGAGAAAATAGCCTGCATAACTTGTGAAATGCATATAAGCTTACTGCCTAACAAAAATTTTAGAAAATCAATGTACAACAAAATTACGTTTTGAGGACAAAAGCTTGAAAAGAATTGGTAAAAACAATATAAGTTGTGGAAAATCTAAAAGAGATCTGCAAAAGACTCACAGGCTTTCTTTGCTTCCATTGGCCACATAGCTGCTGCCATGTAACAAGCTTGGTGACATTGGATAATAATCCACCATTTTTCCTATCTGATCCTTGCGGAGCTCCTCTGATCCTGCATCTTCAATACTTTGAGTTCATGATTTAATTCATCTTCCCATTTCTGAGATGACAGTGTTGCTGAATCTATGGACTCCATTTGATTTTGTTGATAAGTGTCCTCTTGAGGCAACACCTGATTCTTCTCAGGTTTCAGATGACTCAATGATCCAGGGGTTCCCTTCTCTGCCACCTGTAACCAGGCAGTTTCTAACCTCTGCTCACGGATAATTGATTCTATTCTCTGCATCGGCATTTCCTGCTTCTCTCCAGCATTGGCATCATTAAAGCTTCCTCTGGATAATTTTGCGGACTCTTCTTGTGATTCTAAATCTGAATAACCAACTACTGCACCAGACCAATTAGACTTCCCACCCCGTTCAATTGCCAAAGTTGCTTCTGTTTGCCTATGACCTTCTTGTAACTCAGATTGGTTTGCATAAATCAAAGAATCCAGACCATCTGACACAAGAACAATTCTAACCTCTACATTGCATCTAAGGACAATCTCGATTGAATTTGTGATACTGCTCAGAAACCTTTCAGCTCTGGCTTTAATATCTTCATCTTCAAATGCAACATAAACAGCAAGGGCTCCTGCAAGAAGAACCATAACGAACATTGTGTATAACAGCAGAAAGGGAGAGCAAGAAACATATGCGTTGACATGCAGAGAGATAAATCACTCATTTATCAAGGACACATTGGAATTTAAATATCAAAACAATCCACCCGATTGTTACTTTCACCTAATGCAGAAAACATTCCATTCAGCCAATTTAAGTAACTTCTGTCTCAGCTTAAGTAACTTTTCACTTCACTGTGTTCTTTTATTTTATCCTAACTGGTTCTCAACACTTACCACCAAAAACTTGGTATAAACAGCAGTCAGATCAAGTCAAATTTGCATAACAAAGAAAAACCTAATCAAAATGAGTGAAGAACAACTTAATCCGTCCAAACAATCAGGTAATGACATAGGGATTGTGGAGTGGTGGGCACCCAGAAGTAAATCTTCCACTGATATCTTTCTATTATATGTGCATGCAAAAACATTAATGTCAACGTAGGTTGAATACTCACAAGAACAGTTGTAACCTGGGATCTACCCAGAAACAGAGAAGGTAATAATGGAAGATGAAATAAAGGTAAAATAGACGTTGAAGCAGATCATTCTTCTGTGATTCTATTCACAGCTATATATTATAGCCCAAAATTTTATTATTATGGTGTATGATGCAAACGTTACTTTTGGTTTCTTGATTTTCTATTAGGAATACCAAATTCACTAATTCAAAGGGTAAGTTTGGAGCAAGTTGAATGGAAACGGCACCAGCTAGTATGGAACCCAGAAGTTAATGTTAAGAACTATGGACTTACTGGAAATATTGAAGAGCTATTAACAACGCAGAGAGTGTTGCGAGATTGAAGGAAGAAGAAGGTGATTCATCAGAAAGAGAGACAGAGGGAGAAAAGGAAGAAGAAATTGTTGTAACAGATTCTATAATTCTTTCATTTTTTCCTTGTGTATGTCTGTTACAGAAAAACAGTACTATCCTGAAGAACTAATTCTTCATTCACTAATGTTCTCCTGGCCACATGTCGCAATGCTTGCTATAAATAAAACGATGCGCAGCAATGGTATCTAAACAGTGCGTTTTGATTACACTTAAATTCTTCATCTCCAACGGTCACTTAATTCTTTCCAGAAGAGGTTTTCTTCTTAGTCATTGCTGCGTTTTCATGACTCCAGAATTAGACTTGTAACAAAGTAACAGCTAAAATCAGGATGACTTGTCCACTTTACTTGACTTCTTGGAAGTTTTTTAAAAATCAAAGGAACATATTAACAGCGTAAAAATATGTAACTGAGAAAGAATCAAAATCAAAATATCATAGAACTACACATATAATAGATGTCAAGCCCATCAGAAGCTGGTGGGCATTACAGCTGATTAAAGGAGAAGACAGGGATTCATTGGTATGGTTGTTAGGATCTCATGCTTCGTCTCAGTTCACATGCAAAACGAAGGGACTAATGGGGTGAATTGCAGATATGCATAAATCAAGCTATTCAGTCAAGATTCAATTCGATTCATTGTGATTCATTGAATTTTTGGAGTCAACTCAGAAGCAAAATGCAGAAATTTAAAACAGATGGTAAGAAAAGTCTGGAGGCTAAAAAGAGCTCTCTGATTCAAGATTCAAATCTAGATTTGACCACCATGTTCATTTGGATTTGCCAAGATCATGTGATTATAAGATGCTCACATGGTTCATAGAAAACTTGAACGCACGCAGAGGGGAAACAACTCTTGCATTTACAAATTAGGCACATAACCTTATAGAATGGCCCAACAACCCTAAGAAGTATCATTCATCAAATCAGCTATCCAGCAGAAGGAAAAACAACTATTTTTGACTGTATAGACAACAAAGTTAGAATCTCTATCCCAAAGATCAAGTCCTCGAGAACCACTAGGAGCACTAAATCAAAAGGAAGGCAAGATCAAAAGGGGAAGCAGTTGTTGTATTTTCAGTTATTTCCATCCCACAGATCAAGTCCTTGAGAATCACTAGAAGCACATTTGGAGTAACGAAAGGTTGATCAGATATAGATCTCTAGATCTAAATCAAAAGGAGAGTTTTTGTATTTTCGGTTACATTTCTTTCTTTTACCATGATTTTCAGTTACAGTTCTACCAGCAAATGATATTGGAAGAACATGGAAAAGTATTGGACTTACCATCCACTTCAGATATGGACAGAAGCTTTCCATGAGCATGTAGAAGCTGCCTCAATGTCTGTGAGTGACACTTTTCAATACATTTCTCCCATATATCATCCAACTTGTCTGAGTTTTTGTACCTAAATACCTTATTTCCAGTCATCTCATCATCCAATGAAGCAGATAGAGCATTGCTATCCATCAATCGAGGGGGTTTGGCATTAAATTCATATTCCCCTTGGTGGCTGGAATGTCCATTTATTGCCCTGTACATGGAAGAAGGCGAACTTGATCTCCGGGGAAAATATTGAGCATCTGAGTTTGGCTTGTAAACATTGGATTCCTTTGAAACACTTGAAGGATCTTCCTCAGTTGTCCTGGAGCTCTGCCTCCTACTACTGCTTGACAGAGTGAGATCCATTGAAGGTGTGGAACCAAGCTGTAGAAGAGTTGCTGTGAACCATGTTGAGCGGTCACTTGAGATCCTTAGCTGTTTCTCAGCCTCTGAAAGAAGCCTCAAAGCATGCTTTAGTCTCTCCAGTTCTGCTTCAGTTACTAAAAAAGCAGTCAAAGCATCCATCAAGATTAACAACATTCTGACAAAAAACTAGAATTGCAATATATGCATATGTGCAAAACATATATGAAATTCTTTATACTATATAATAAATTTGTGAACTGATGCATCAAGGTCATACCAGTCGAATCCAGAGGTTAACATCCAAATAAATGAACTAGTAACCTAGAAAAAAGGCCATTAAATCAGGTACAAAAATCACGTACTACCTTATTAAAGCTGAGCTAAATCTAATCTCATTAACTGACTCTGCACTAAGTTTACAAGTCTCTGCATAATTCTTATATGCATATGGATGAGCTCTAAGGCCACTCTATAAAAGCAAGGGAGTGCTACTCACAATTCTGTGTACCAATGAGTGAATCACCATGCTTGGCATAAACAACATTGTATGTCCCAGCAATAATATCCATAATGAGGCTGGCCAGTTGAGACATCAAAACCATTGGATCAATGCCAGAGTCCATCAAATCCCTGGCCCTTTTCACTGTTTCTGCAGTCTCTGAAGACATTGCTAATTCCAAAAGTTCCAGTAATTTCTCATCTGAAACATCCCCCACCTGAAAAGATTGAAAGTACATATTGAGTCCAAGTGATTCAAGCATTCATTACACAGAGAGTCACAAGTATTGTCCAGTAGTTATATGATACTCGTTAATGATTCACCTATTTGTCTTCTCCTAGCAAGATTTGAAAAGATTTAAGGGAACCAATGGAAGCAGAAAATGTTAAAGAACAGATTGGTAGACAGAACTCACCAATTCATTTACAAGAGAAGTAGTTATCTTCTTCCCAAGCAAACTCAACTGGTCTAACATTGTTTCTGCATCTCGAAGTGAACCATCAGCATTCAAAGCAATCAAATCCAGGGCATTCAATTCAACATCAAGATTCTCCTCGTTAGAAATTTTCCTCAACCTTGCTACAATATCTCGATCTTTAATTTTGCTGAAGAGGTACTTCTGACACCGTGATTGTACAGTACGAGGTACATTGTCAGGATCGGTTGTTACAAATATGAACACAACTCGCTGTGGTGGTTCTTCAAGAAATTTGAGAAATGCCAGCCACATCTTAGAGGGCAACAAGTGACATTCATCAATAAGAAAAACCTTGTAACGTGAAGAGCCCAATGGAGGCCCATGCGAAATTTTCTTCAGAAGATATCTAACTTTATCAATTCCCTTCTTGTCGGTGCCATCAACTTCCCATAGATCCTTGGTCTTCCCAGAACTGAAATCATTGCATTCCCTGCAGCACCCACAAGGTTTTATTTCTTCAGTAGACATGCAGTTTAAAGCAGAGGCAAAAATCCTAGCTGCTGATGTTTTACCAGTGCCTCGTGGACCTTGGAAAAGATAAACCCGAGCTATTCTTCCCCTAGAAATAGCATTGATAAGTGATTGAACAACAATGTTTTGCCCAATCAGTTCACTGAAGAAAGCTGGCTTGTATTTCTGGCTTAAACTTCTGATATTTTGAACCGTGCCTTCATCTTCTCCGTCTCCATTTAAAGCCAGGATCTCCAACCCGTCTTGATTCCTGCAACTGGACCACCTCCTACCATCCAATCTGCACAATGCCTCCAAATCAAGTTCCCCGTAGTTTGTAGAAAGCTCATCATCGCTATGACCAGTACCTATCGATGACCCTCCTATGCCATCACCACTGTCCGCAAGCAAAGGGAGAAATGCTTGTCTAGTTCTTGAACCAATTCTGCGCTTATTAGAAAGTGAACATGAACGTAGGCGTCTATGATACATTGACTGACTACCACACAACATGCTACTTCCTTTTCTCCTTAAAGTATCTGAAAGGGAAGGTGAGCAACAACTACTCCCACATACACCTCTGTATCTTGGTGTCCGTTTGGACCAATAGCAAGGAATCCCACATCCATGGCGACCAGGTAAATCCAAGTGATCACCATCTTCGTCATCCCCGTCATTCATTGAGGTTGTGGTGGCGTCCCAAGATCCAACTGTGCTCGGGTTGCGATTACGGTACTTGTTATAAGAACTAGTTGACAATGCAGGTGTGCTGTGACAATAAGAAGAGTCCTCTTTTCGACTAGTTCTCAGAAATTTAGAAGGAGAATGTGACCAGTTCTTATGCTTAAGTTTTAGTAACAATGGCGATGCCCCAGAAATCTTTCTTAAATCCTCTGAATTACTATATTCTTCAGTATCATCAGATTGTTCAACAATAGCATCCCTTCCTAAACCTAAACTCAAACCCATTGAAGGATGGCCCTTAAGTAATCGCCTCAAGTTCATCTCTTTTTCTTGATATCTAGACAGAACATCCAGACGAGTATTAGTTTTCTTACCCTTTTTCTTGACGCCCATTGCTCTTCTCATGGATGGCGACACGAGATTTGCGTCTCTACGTCTGAAAATCATTGCAGCAGACCTTGTCTCGCCCAAATACGTGTCACTCTTCGAATCCCCGACGTTTCTTGCATCACTCAGGCTATCATCAAGGCTCTCTTGAACTGAACAAGACTCACAGTTATCATCAGCATCATTCCTTGGCAATGCGCTCTTCTCACTGGAATATTTCTGCGACTTCCAATTGTAAAGGAACACTTTTTTGTCGCTCCCATTATTATTGAGCACACTCTTGAAATGGGAACCCAAATGGCTGCTGCTATTGTTACTATGACTAGCAGTAGTACCACCATTTTGGATTGCATTCTCATTCTCAAAATGTTTCCAAGCAGAAGCAGAAGTAGAAGCTGCTGCTGCAGATCTAGCTGACTTCCATGAAGAAGTTGTACCTGGATCTCTCAAAACTCTAGCTGCCTTTCTGATTTGAGTGAGCTCCTTCTTTAAGTGAAGTCTGCTTGGATCAGAAAATCTCATTTCTGACATTTTTTTTTCTTTATTTTCAAAATTATTTGAGCAACGAAACAGGCACTCACACTGTCTAACTAACAAGAACCACTCTTGAGGATCAAGAAAAACAAAGAATTTGAATTTGAATTAGACCCATATTCCCATTTCTTGAATAATGCACCCCACATCAATCATTTGGTTTTAGAAAGAGTAGTGAAAATATGGAGAAAGAAAGAGTGCCTCTTCTTCCTTTCTTTCTTTCTTTTTGGTGGGAGTGATAATTCCAGATCTGACAAAGAGTTTGTCTTTGATCACTTGCTTGCACTATGATGATTCAGAAGAGTGGGGCTAAGCAATGAAATGAAAAATGAATGATCTCAGTAGTTGTGAATGTGATCGTATTTTACTCTCACTCTCTTTTTTACTCTCACTCCCTCTTGCTCTCACCATGGTTCTCTCTTTCTCTCAGTAGGGTTTGCTTCAGTTAGCGCCCCAAATGAATTCTTTCTTGAAAGTTGAATTTGAATCTCTTGTGTCTCTCTTCTTCTGTCGCCTTGTTTGTGATGGAGAGATTTCTTGGGCAAAGTACATGAGATGTGATGAGCACAGAAATAGAAAGAAAGTAAAATGCGTATCAATGGAAAGCTATGGTAGTATTTTTCTAAAAATATTTTAAATATATTAAAATAATATTTTTTTTTATTTTTAATATTACATTAAAACAATTTAAAATTATAAAAAAATATTTAAAAATACTTTTTTAAACATGAAAACAAACACGCCCCTGAGTTCAAGCCTCAATTCTCTCTTTTTTTCCCTTTTTTTTTTATTACTTTGTCTCTTTCATAACTCATATATTTTTAAGAAATTGAGAAATATTAAAATAGTTTTTTTCAGTTTTTTTAATATAAAAATAAAAATATTGTTTAATTCATCTAATATTGTTAATTGAAACCAAACATGTACTTTATTTCCGCGTAGCTGTTTATTATAGAATTCAAATCTTATTTTATTTTTGGTTTGCGCCGCTGAATTTTTACACATTCCAACCTTCTCTAGTGGTATATTTACAAGGAAAGTACTGTTTTGACTTTTGAAACGGGTGTAAACCATGTTTTATAAAATTTTAAATTTTTTTAAAAAAAAATTATTTTTTTATATATTTTTTGAATAGTTTGAATGCGTTGATTTCAAAAATATTTTTTAAAAAATAAAAAAATATCATTTTAATACATTTCAATATGAAAAACACTTTAAAAAACAACTACAATCATATTCTCAAATAGACAATTTAAGCATAATAATATACTCTGGATTTTATTTTAATTTTTTTTTATTAAAACATTGTTCTTACAAGACCTCAAAAACCAAGCATTAAGAATCACAGGACGAGGTTTTTTTGTTTTTTATTATTATTATTTTTGAATTATAATCTCTTTAATAATCCATTGTCTCTTTCAGAATAATAACAATTGCCCTTTTTTCCAACTTCGAAAGTAGTAAAGTTTTATTTTGGTAGAAATATATTTGATGCAAGGAAGGATATACACAGGACAAAGCATTGCATTCAGTAGCGCATCAAATAAATTTGTTGATCTATTTAGAATCATGATAGGATTTTATTTTTTAAATTATATTTTATTTGAAAATATATTAAAATAATATTTTTTTATTTTTAAAATTTATTTTCAACATTAACACATTAAAATAATCTAAAACACCTAAAAAAATTTAAAGCAAAAAAAATTAAAGATTTTTAAAATCATGGTTAAATCACAAGAACAACACACAACCTTTAGAGCGTGTTTGGGAGTGTGGTTGTGGTTGTTTTTCAAAGTGCTTTTCACTTAGAAAAGTATGCCGATAATATTTTTTTATTTTTTAAAAATTATTTTTAAGATCAGCATATTAAAATGATTTGAAAACATTAAAAACATATTAATTCAAAGCAAAAACAAAAAAATTCAAATTTTTTTGGAAGCGCTTTTGAAAAGTACTCCCAAACCATCACAACTTTCGCTTAACCTTACAACCACCTACATTTATTTATACATAATGTATGTTTATTATTATGATGCATGGCATCAAAATAAGATTTTTTAGATTTTTTTATACCAAAACATCAAGATCATAAAAACATCTAAAAAGCATTAAATTGATGCTTTTTCAGATGAAAAACAATTTAAAAAGCATATATATTTGCATAACATATAAAATTTGGTGGTGAATAACGGTTCTTTAAGACTAGATGTCTACATTGTGAACAAAATATATACATTTTAATGACCAGAAATAACAGTATAGAAGTTGAACATTGCAAAATAAATGCTCACCAACCAGTGGTGCAATTGAAAGATTTTGTAGATAGGGATCAAACAAGAAATTTCGCAATAGTTGGAGGGCTTGAATGCAGTTTTCCCTAAAAATAAAAACAAAATCATGGGCTGAAAGTACGAGTAACAAGATCAGCTCTCTCTCTCTCTATTGCCCTAAAGGAGGGAGGGCAAGAGTAATGGTGATTATTGATAAGGATATTATTATGTTGAGTCAACGCGATTTCAACACAAATCTCGTAATTAATATGAATTAATACCAATCAAATCAATATAGTTAAGGCCGCAAATCACTCCTGTCCTAATGTTGAGTTCAATAAAAAGCATCCCCACTCTTTTTTTATCATGATTGGCCTAAGCTGTAACCTATGCTACATATGTACTTGCTCTATTATTTTGTCTAAACTTGACCTGGTAAGATGATGTAATTGGCCTGCCGGTGGAATAATTACAATTTAAGAGAAGGTTTCATCAGTGTCATCCTAGAATAATAATTTAAAATAATTATAATTTTTTTATCTTATTATATTTAAAATTTTATAGGATTTTTCGATATTATTTTTCTTAGAATAGTTGTAAAATTTTAAAATTTTGTTTTGTTTTCTAATCAAAAGTGGCGGTGGAATAATTATAAGTCCATGAAAAGGTTTGGTCATGTCAGATTAAAATAATAGTTTAAAATAATCATAATTTTTTATCTAGTCATTATATCATGTTCAAATTTTTATAGGATTTTTAGAGGTTATTTTTCTTAGAATAGTTATGAAATTTCAAGCTTTTATTTTGTTTTCTAATTGAGAGTGGTGATTTTCGTTGTTATTTTTGGATTTCATGCTTCTTTTCTTTGTAAATTTGGATTTTTATTTTGTTTCTTAATTGAGGTAGAGTTTCTAGTCTATTTAAGACTTTGTAAACCTTCTAAAAATAAGGACTGGAGGATTGTTATTCTAGAAAAAATAAAACCCGCGAGCTTGGGGTTTATATATACAACCCTTTTACTCATTAAAATTCATGTGTTCTTTTTTTATTTATTATCTTCTTTAACTTCCGCATGTTATATTAGAAGAGTTATGGGGTGTAAGAAAAAATATTTTAATTCAATCTAGACAAGTTCAATAATATTAATGATACAAAAATATATATATTTTAATATACATAATGGATACATGATTGTCATGTATCAGGTAAATATGTTATGACAGGTTAATGCTACTGGTTTAAATCATGTTAGAGAATTATTGTAGATTTTCTATGATTAATTTAACAATATGTCAGTGACAGAGTAATTATTTAATCTTAAGATGGATAATCCATTTGTTTTAATCCAAGGGCTTTATATTTTTTAGGGATGGAGATGTAAAGAATCTAGTAGAAAAGTGGTTTGATATTGCAAGCAACCAAATATATGTATTAATGTGAGTAAGAATAATTTCCAGAAAGTATATAACCTAGTTTTATGTTATACGAACAAACAAACATAGGGAGTTTGAGTATAATGAAAACAATTTAAAAAAAATACAACTAAAAAACAAATTAAATTAAATTATCAAAATCAATCGAAAGAACAAACTTCGATCTAAGTCAACATCTATTATTGGATCTTTTACAACTAATCATTGATGCAACTATATATCAATTAACACTTTGAATATTCACCATTAAAACTATTTTCCTATCTCTCTTTAGTTGCAGTTAATTAGAAAACAAACAATCTAATTAACTTTATCTACTAAACAAATCAAGAGAAACACTAAAAATCTAATCTAGTAGCAGTTTTAAGAATTAGAGAGATTGATGAAGTTAAATAATACAAGCACAAGCAATTACATTTAATTTAGTAGAGCATTATTCCTAAGATCTAATGGTTTCTGATGCAACATATCATTAAACCTTAGTTGCTTCACAAATTAGAGAGATCAAACAATTACATATTTGATATCTAATATAGCATTATATTGCAACGAATAACAAACTAGAAGGTCTTTTGATAATTTAATGAAATAGTCATGAAAACAGAAACCGAAGAATATTCATACTCAAAGCATAAATTAATCAATGAAAATAAGTTAGATCTCATTGTTTTATTGATTCCAAAGCTTTCATTTCCTTCAATCAATTAGAAATCTAACTAAACAGGACCATGATGAAATCTCGAAGGAGAAAAACAAAAATAAAAAAGAGGGAAGATGTAAGATAGAGGTCTCCTCTGACCCCCCCCTCCCTCTTTTACATGCTTTTTTCCTCCTTAGAGCCTACAAAATCTTCTAAAAATATTCACAATATTATCCTTCAATAATACCCATAAAATCTGAATAATTAATGAAATTATTAGATAATAAAATAGAGTCCTAATATAACTAGAAAAATAATGTTTTCAGCTGGGATTCATTTATCAAATCTAGAGGCTTCTGAAAATAAACCACATCGTATTAGATTTGTAAACCATAGAATATTCCAGCATGTTAGCAGTACAAATATAGCGATTTTATGCCCAATTTAGACCTCGATGCATATCTCTCAAAACTCCAAACATGCGAGTTGGAGATGTTTTCCTTAGGGTTCTATAACATTTTAAATCATTTCAATCGGAGATTAGATGAGAGAGTTATGATCATATTACAAAACAATGTCGAAACTATCTAGAATTGCCCAATTAACACCTTCATTTGTATCATAAATCAAAATATAAAAATAATGAATACAGTTAGACACCAAACAAGTATAAAATACTAATTATTAAGGGAGAAAAATATGATATTTTGCATTCTCATCATGCTGTCTATTGTAAAATTTTCTTTTACATTGGTCTAAGCCCACCCAACCTTTCTTTGTTTAGGCAAGGCGCGTGGGACTAACCTCAAGACCCATAAAGTTATTTGTTTAATTTTAAAATAAATCCTTATTTAAACTAATAATTTCAATGTTATTTAAAAAATCATTTGATTATACCATGTTTTTAAAAAAGATTAGAACTTTTATGCTTATATTTGCAATAACTTTTTAAACAATGATATGTGATCCGAGAATTACAGTCTTTTATTATTATTTTTTATATGTTTTTTATGAATTACTTATTCATTGATTTTTTTTATTAGCCACATAAAAATTATAAAGTTATTGTTTTTCTATTTCTATTTGAAATTATTTGCTTTTTAAATCATAAGAATTACAGTTTTTTATTATTATTTTTTAATTTTTTTTCGTTCCTTAATTTAAATTAATTGGATTCTTGCAAACATTTTTTTATCTTAGATTTTTATTAAAAAAAAACGTTGTTAATAAAAAAAGATATTTGTTTTTGTCAAAACAAAGAAATACATATATAATGAATAGATATTTCGACTTAAAAAATACATTTTGTTTTTCAAAATTTAAATCTTTTAAAACTTTATAAATTTTTATTTTAATTATCATGTAATTAAATAAAAATTAGTTTTGCGGTATTGCATAGGTATGTATAGTAATATACATAAGTAATATAAAGGAAATGTCTTTGCCGTCTATAAACAAATGCCAAATCACAGGCACCCTTTGCTTTCTATTTGGTGTACAGCTTGCCAAGTCAGAGGACGGCCATACGGTCAAGTTATTGTTTCCCCTTACATTTGCGCTGCCTATTATTACCGTGCATCCATGGTATAAAAAAAGTAAAATTATATTTTGATCCCTTAATTTCTTGTTCTTGCATATTTAATCAATGTAATTCAGATATTTACATTTAAATTCAAAAACTTTATTTTTATTATATTTTGTAAGCTGAGAGATGAGATAAAGTCTTTAAAAAAAATGGAAGAGAGGGAAAAATTTTAATCTAACTATATTTAAGAAAAAAACACTATTCAATATAGATTTTTAAATCTCTAGTAAGTGGAAAAAATTATGTCAGAGCTTAAAAATATTTTTTGATATGATTTGTTTTTTTTAATTTGTAGACTTATTAAAGGGTATTTTGAATTGTATGTGAGGTTATTAAAGGGTGTTTTTATATATTTTTTTAAATAAAATAAGTTAAAAATTAGGATTACTAGGTCCAAATACCCCTATAATTCTATTTTCTAACTATAAGAGCATCTCCAACCGAGAAGGTAAAAGAAGAGCCAAAAGGAAAATCTTGTACTTTTAGCTTTTTTATTTGTTTCTGTCTACTCCAACCGGGTAGCTAAAATGACAGCTAAAATAGCTGTTAAGTACGGTAAAAGCTATTTCTATCTTTTCCTACAGCAAAAGGCAAATGTAGCAAAAGGTAAATTAAGACGTTAGCAACCATTTTTTCTCTGTTAATTTTTATCTGTTGGCCAACGTCTTCATTTTGTATCCGTTGGCCAACGTTAATGTTTTTTATTTAAAAGCAGAACCAACAGAAGGAAGAAGACAACATTTAAGCAAAACGAAGGAAAAAAAACTTACCTCGCAAATTTCACCCTTCTCTCCGATTTAGAAAACAAGAATTAATTATTCTCCGATTAATTAATAACATCGATTGTGTTAATTAGCTGAAATCAAAATGTATATTTGCGTAAAGACTTTTTCTATTTTTATTATTTTTTTTGCATCTCTTGATTTTTATTTGCTATTTGTAATGATTTTTATTTCTTTGTTATTTTATGTTTTTGATATGAGTTAAGGAAGATAATTTTTATTTATATTGATATCTTTGACAAAATTAAAAGGAAGTAATGATGGTAGCTGATATTGATAAAAACATGGAGTGACATATCTTAAATTTATTTTTGATTGTCTATTTTAATTTGAGGTCAATTATATTTTGTCTTGTTAAAAATACAACTAAACCAAGTGATTAGATTAATTGTATGATTAGATTAATGTTAGAACAAGTAGAAGGCAATTCTTATTATTAATTCACATGTATGGAAACTACAAAATTGCTAGACGTTGAATGTGAGCTTCCTTTACATCATTTTATAAGGTTTTAACTTGAGTTTTTTTTTTTTTAATGTAGATGGATTCAAATTTTCCAAGCTCTTTTACCAACTTTCTTATAAGCGAGTCAGAAGATATTCTCTCTCAACCAAGTGATTCTAATCAATTAATTAATGACTTAACATACTCGAATTTAAATGTCAATACAATAAAAAAAATCATAAAGAAGTAAAAACTTTTCACCAAAAGAAGATTGTTTACTTGTCTCTGCATGGTTAAATACAAGCAAGGATCCAATTACAGGAGTTGAACAACAAACAAAACAATTATGGGCTCGCGTACATTTTTACTTGTAGAGAATGGAGGAAACTTGAATAATCATTCCCAAATAAGCATCTCAAGTAGATGGCAAGAAATAAATAGAGAAGTTGGTAAATTTGTTGGATTTGTTACTCAAATTGAAAATCGTCAGTAAAGTGGAATGACCGAAGAATCAAGGGTAATTTTAATATTCATTTCCATGTTAAATTATTTAACACATATTTTAACATTATTTAATTTATTTAGTTTTTTACCAGATTAATGATGCTCGGCAAATGTATGCTTCTTGCGTTGGCAAACGATTTTAACTAGAACATTGTTGGGTTATCTTAAGAAACAAACCCAAATGGCAATTTGAGCGTGCAAGTCATCATCAAAGGTCAAACAAGAAACAAAAAAGTCATGTCAATGCAAGTCCGGCTTCATCAACTCCATCTACCCCTGATTCTGTTAGTTTAGGAGAAGATAATGAACCAATGATTTATATCAAGATAGACCAATCGGTCAGAAGGCTGCAGAGGAACGACTTAAACGTAGACAAAGAAAAGATAAATTTGGGGAGGTAACTGTAACAAATCTCTTACAACAATTCAGGGATACTCTAGTTGAAATTAAGGATCAGAAGAAACAAGACAGGAAAATTATGTTAGAGCAACAAGCCATGATGATTCAACAAAGTCAAGAGAAACAAGAATTGGACAGGATTGAGAAAGAAGAACAAATTATGAAAATGAATATTTCTAATTTGGATCCAATTTCTAGACGTATTTTCAAAATAGAAAGTTAGAAATAATGCAAAAGAGGGGTTTTAATTTTTAATTAACTTTGATTGATTTATTGTAATGTAATGTATTTTTAATTAAATATGTAGAAAATTCTTGGTTATTTTAAATAGATTGTTATGAAATTGATATCAATTCATAATACTTTTTTGAAGTTCCTCTAACACTTAACAATAATAAGTAGAATTAATTAACTTAAAAGATAACAACCATAATGAAAAAAAAAACATAAAAAACAAGAAAATTATGATAACATAAGAAGTTCAAATCTAAAGGTTCTACTCGTTGCCATATTGTTCCCACAAATGTTCAATCAAATCTTCTTGTAGTTGAGAGTTAGTTGCTCTATCCCTAATTCGATTATGAGTTTGAAGAAAATCATGTAGTTCTGGTATTTCATCATGTGACACTGATATAAAGGAACTGACTTTATGTTCATGGTCAAATCCAAGGTTCATTGCTCCTTCATCCTCAATAATCATATTATGCATTATTATGCAAGCTTTCATAATATATGCAAGCGTTTCTTCATCCCGTGATCGAACGGGTCCACGTACAATTGCAAAACAAGATTGGAGCACCCCAAATGCCCGCTCCACATCCTTTCTTGCAGAGTCTTGCTTGCTTGCAAAATATTTTCTCTTTGCTCCTGATGGTCTTGAGATTGTCTTAACAAAGGTTGACCAATTAGGATAAATCCCATCTGCTAAATAGTATCTCATTGTATATTCATGCCCATTAATTGTATAATTGACAGGAGCAGTATGACCTCAGCAAGTGCAGCGAAGATAGGTGACCGATCAAGAACAATAATATCATGTAATGATCCAGGCATTCCAAAAAAGGCATGCCATATCCAAAGATCTTGTGAAGCCACCGCCTTTAGAATTATAGTTGGTTCACGACAATGACTAGTATACATCTCATGCCATGCAATTGGGCATTTCTCCCATTTCCAATGCATACAGTCAATGCTCCCTAACATCCCTGGAAATCCACGCTGCTCTTCAATTGATAATAATCGACAAATATCGGCCTCGTTTGGTGCCCTTAGATACCAATCACCAAAAACTTCTGCGATTGCTTTGACGAAAGCTCTAAGACTTTCTATCACAGTGGCTTCTCCAATTCAAAGATATTCATCAGTAAGATCTGCGGGAATACCATATGCAAGTATTACGTGAGCCGAGCAGTTACCTTTTGAAGGCAAGATAAACCAAGAACACCAAGAGCATCTGTCTTTTGTTTGAAATATGGATTATGAGCTTCCACTGCATTTGCGATCCGAAGAAAAAGACGACGAATCATCCTTAATCTTCTTCGAAATTGACTTTCAGTGAATTTAGGATTTTCAGCAAAATAATCATTATATAACCTTAACTCACCAACCTTTCTATTACGATTGACAATATTGTGACCAAGAATAGAGCCACGATACCCTGTTCTCCGCCCTTGATATTCGATTCTTCTTCAAGAACCACGGTAGCAACTTGAAAAGCAAACACAGGAGTGTCATCATCAAAATCAAAAGCATCATAAAAATTAAAATTTGAATTATTCATGATGAATTTTAATGAAATATAACAAAGATTGGAGAGAAGAAAATGATGAGAAAAAAATGTTAAGGTATATGAGAATATTTATAGATGGATTATTTTTTCAAATTGTAAAATCTTAGAATGTTGGCGGTAATTTTTTCAAAATTTGAAATTTTAAAATTTAAAATGTTGGCGGTCATTTTTTCAAAACTTGAATTTTTTTTTTTAAAAAAATTGAAAATCAAAATTTAAAATGTTGGCGGTTTTTTTCAAAGTTTGAATTTGAATTTACTTTTAAAAAATTAAAATTTTAAAAGTAACATATAAAACTTAAAATTAAAAATATTCATATAAATAAATTTTAAATTTAATTTTAAATTATATCTTTTAACTTTCATATTACTTCATTAATTTTATATTACTTTTATAAATTACTCATATTAATTATATAATTAATAATATCATAATTATATTATATATAAAATATCTAAAGTAGTTATATAATTATATCAAAATTAATTTAACATGAAATATATTAAAATATAATTGACTTTTCTAAATAGATTTTTACCATTGGAATGCACATAATCAAAAAAACTATATTTACACTATTCAAAAAATCATTTTCTCAATTTAGCTTTTTAATATAGCATTTGCCATTGAAAATGCTCTAAGAAATGTCATTCATTCATTTATTTTAAGTAAATTAAGCAGATGATGGTCCCGCTTAAGTTTTTATATGAGAAGTTAATTAATTGGATAATAATTAAGTATAAATATTAATTTAAATTTGTAATGGCTGAATAATTTTTTTAATGTATATTCATTATAAAAACCTATATATAAATAGAAATCTACAATATTTACTCATGTTTCATCATTCCTTTCTTTCTTATTTTTTTTATATTTTCTATGTAAGTTTTTTTGTTTATGTTTTTTTTTATTAACGTAGGTGTCCGGGTCAGCTTAAGGCGCACCTTGACTAATCTTACAGACCCTGAAATTAACAACCATATAAGCCTCCAGTTGCTATCTTATTAGCAACCACATGGCTTGAACCTGAAACTACAGAGAGAGCAAACCCTTTGATCCCAAACTTTTACCATAAACCTATATGGTTGTTTTGTTTATGTTTTTGCAAGGCAGAAAGATGCGTGAGGTTTTGAGAATATGACTATGGGAATATTATTAAAAGAAAAACTATCACTTTTTTTTACCTTACATTTTCCTTGTAATATTATTAATTGTTGTTTTGCGTAATCTAAAAATAAAGAAAAGTTTCTCAATAAGAAAATAAAAACAAACTTCAAGACAGAGAGTCTCTTCTCATCACTCAAAATAAAAACAAATCCTAAAAAAAGAAATTAAGAATAAATATTTTCAAGTGATCGCACTGGTTATAATATCATAAGATTTGAAAAGCAATTATAAATTATAAATTGAAAAGCATATACATGTATTTAATTAAATAAATAAAAAATCATATGTGTCATTAAATAAAAAAAAACATTAACACTTCTATTTGACTCGTCTTGTTGTGGGTCAAATAATATTTTTTATAAGGCAAAAGAAAAAATATGTTGATGTTATTAATATATTTTTTGAGATCGAGTAAATAATATAATTGTAAATAAAAAAATTGATGTTTATATTTAATAAAATAAAATAAAGACCATATGTTTTAATAAAGATGTATAAGATCTTAAATTAATTTTTAACGTAATAGAAAAATAGAACAATATTGCAATTTCTACAGTGAAACACCATTTACTTTTAGTTTTGAATAATGATTTATAAAAAAGTGTAAGGAAAGAAAAGAAAAGAATACAAAAAAATAAAGATAAGAAAAAAAAAAGAATGGTATAAATAAGTCAAAGGTAGAATGATAAATATTCCAAGTATAAAGAATAAAATATAATATTTTTTTTTCAAAAAACATAAATAGAAAAAAAACTAAAAAATATTACAAAAAAAATGAAGATAAGAAAAAAATTGGTGATAAATAGATTAAGTATAAAGTGATAAATATACTAAGTATAATGAAAAAGAAAAGAAAAAAAATCTACAAAAAGTTTTTAAAAAGAAAGAGATTTGTCATAAAAAAAAATTAATTATGTAATTTCTACCGTGAAAAAGAATTTCCTTTATATATATATATATATATATTAATTATTAACAATGCTCTAAAAGGCGTGTGGAAAGTACTGTAGCTTTCCCCACGCCTTTTATTTTTGTTGTAAATGCATCGGTGTTTAACATCCACTGCACGTGCGGTTCACTCGAAATTTGTCTTTTTTTTTTTTTTTTTTCATCTTTTATACCTTTATGGGTTTTGTTTTGCTTTTTTCTTTGTGTTTTTTTCTTTTAATGAATTTTTTTTTGTTTAATTTAGTTTGTTAATGTTAAATATATTTTTATTTAGTTATCAGACTTTCATGACACGGATCCGGGTTTAACGGGTTAACCTGGTTTGACGAGTTAACCTGAAATTTGTTTTTTGCTCTTTTTCTTTTTAATTAATTTTTTTCGTTTAGTTTAGTTTGTTAATGTTAAATTTCTTTCTATTTAATTATCAAACTTTCATGACATATATCCCGGGCTTGGCGGCTTAACCTAGTTTGACAAGTTAACCCAGTTAATTCTGGGTTAACCCGTCAATTTGTTTTCTATTTAGTTATCAAACTTTCATGACGCGAATCACGGGTTTGACGAGATAACTTAGTTTGAAGAGTTAACCTAGTTAATTCAGATTTTTCCTTTTTCTTCATTAGTTTTTTGTCTTCATGTTGGTTTTTTTTTCTTTGTTTTTTTTTTAAATTAATCTATTTAATTATCACACTTTTATGACACAACCTTGTAGCCGGACCCACATCCAAGGCTCTTGGGTCCGGTGTTGCAACTATATCACTTAAACTTGAGTCATATAAGTTTAATATTATTATTAATATTATAAAATATTACTCTTGGATCAAGCATTGCAGCTAGACCCGGCTCTTAGGTATATCTTTGCAGAAAAACCTAACACTCTTAGATCTTCGTCTTTTTTGATATTTTTTATGCAAGAAAAAAAAATAACCCATGGCATATGCCTTTTTTTTTCCTTTATAAGACTTTTACTATGGACTGCACCGTGCAGTCCACAATGAAAAAGCTGATGCCTTTAGTTTCTTTTTTTGTTTATTGTTTCTTAATATTAAATTTTTTTCTGTTTAATTATCAAACTTTCATGACACGGATCCCAGATTTGACGGGTTAACCCAGTTGATTCAGATTTTTTTTCTTCATTAGTTTTTTTTCTTCCTGTAGGGTTTTTTCTTTTTGCTTTTTGCTTTTTAATTATTTTTTTTAATTTAGTTCATTAATATTAAATCTTTTTTCTATTTAGTTATCACACTTCCATGACACGAATCCAAGGTTTGACAGGTTAACCTGATTTAACGGGTTAACCTAGTTGATTCATATTTTTTTTTCTTTTTCCTCATTAGTAAAAGGTCGATGCCTTTTGTTTGTTTTTTTTTATTTTTAATTAATTGTTTTTGTTTAATTTAGATTGTTAATGTTCAATTATTTTCTTTGTTTTATTTTAATTAATTTATTTAATTATCATACTTTTATGACACGACCTTGTAGCCGGACCCACATCCAAGGCTATTGGGTCTAAGGCTATTCTGGTGCATTATTGCGATCGACTCACTTAAACTTGGGTCATGCAAGTTTAATGTTATTATTAATATTATAAATATTACTCTTGGGTCAGGTGTTGCAGCCAAACCCAAGACTCTTGGGTATAGCTTTGCAGAAAAACCTAACACTTTTAGATCTTAATTTTTTTTTTATATTTTTTATGCAAAAAAAAAAAAAAAAAAAATTGACCTGCGGCATCACCGGGTCATGTAACTAGTACATAATACTAAATGGTGTAGGTGAATCACTGTTCCCCCACACCAAAATCACTGTGGATTACAACAGTAATCCACAGTGCATTCCTCTTCTTTTTTTTTTTTGTATTTTTACATTTTTTTTCCAACTTTCCCCTTTTTTTCATTTTTTTTTCAACTTTCCTCCATTTTTTTGCATTTTTGTTTTCCAAAATTTTTTTTGTTGATTTTACTTTTTAAATATTGAGTTGGTTAAAAATTTCACTTTGTAATTTTTTTCCTTTAAAATATTGTGGATTGCTGCAGTGTTTTCCCACATAGTTTTTCTATTTTATTTTTTTATTTTTCAAAATTATATTTGTCAATTTTTTTAATATTGATTTGGTTAAAAATTTTGCTTTATAATTTTTTTCCTTTAAAATACTGTGAATTGCTGCGGTGTTTTCCCACATAGTTTTTCTATTTTATTTTTTTATTTTTCAAAATTATATTTGTCGATTTCTCCGCATGGTTTTTTTTTTATTTTCTCTGAAATTATCTTTTTTATTTTATTTTTTAATATTGTCTTGGTTAAAAATTACAGTTACAATATGTGAGGAAAGCACTGTAACTTTCTTCGCAAATTACTATGGATTGCTACAATGTATTTTTCCACATGGTTTTTTTTCTGTTTTGTTATGTTTTTCCCTAAAATTGTCTTTGTCAATTTTATTTTTAAATATTAAGCTGGTTAAGAATTGCAATTACAAGTAAATCCAAGTTTTTCCTCACAAAACACTATGGATTGATACAGTTTTTTCCTCACATGGTTTTTTTCCAATTTCTTTTGTGTTTTCTTTTTTTTATAATATTTTTTTTCAAAATTATCTTCGTTGATTTTTTTTTTCATATTGAGTTGGTTAAAATTTAACTTTGTAATAAAGCTTAATCATGTTGGGAAAGCACTGTAACTTTCCTCACAAAACATTGTGGATTGCTACAGTGTCTTTCCACATGGTTTTTTTTTCTTATAATTTTTTTTCAAATTATCTTTGTCAATTTTATTTTTTTAATATTGAGTTGTTTGAGAATTACAATTACAAGTCATTACAAATAAGGCTAAATCATGTGGGGAAGCACTGTAGCTTTTATTATAAAACATTGTGAATTGCTATAGTGTTTCTAACATGATTTTTTTTCCTTTTAATTTTAGGTGTTTTTTTTGTTATTTTTTTTTCTAAAATTGTCTCTGTCGATTTTTTTTAATATTGAGCTAATTAAGAATTTAGCTTTGTAATTTTTTTTCTTTAAAACACTGTGAATTGTTGCAGTGTTTTCCCCTATGATTTTTTTATGATTTTTTCCAAAATTATCTTTGTTGATTTTTTTAATATTGAATTGGTTAAGAATTATAATTACAATAAAGTTAAATCATACGAGGAAACCGTTGTAGTTTTTCTCATAAAACACTGTGGATTGCTATAATATTTTTCTAAATTGTTTTTTATTTTATTTTATTGGGGAAAACACTGTAGTTTTCCTCACAAAACATTGTCAATTGCTACAACGTTTTTCCTCATGGGTGTTTTTTCCTTCCAAAATTATCTTTGTTGGTTTTTTTTTAATATTAAGTTGGTAGAGAATTTAGCTTTGTAATTTTTTTTGTTTTTTATTAACAACAAAGCTAAATCATGTGGCGAAAGCACTGTATTTTTCCTTACAAAACACTGTAGATTGCTACAAATTATTTTGTTCAGTCTCTAAGTTTTTGATCACCAACACAACTTTTTTATCCATCATGAAATATTTGCTCCATCATTCCTTTAGTTTCTATTATTTATCTATTTATAATTATAACATTATCAAATACATTTATTTTATAAATTCACGGCAGCACGCACACATGTCATCTTGTATATATATAAATTGAATACCACTTAACAAGGACTTTAACTATTCAATTGAATTCTTGTGGCTCAAGCGGCAGCTAGCTTTTACACGACCATGAGAAGATTATATGTATATGGTCTTTGAAAAGTTATAAATTATAATGTTTGAAAATAACATATAAAAAGAAATTATGATATTAGCTTTTTAAAATATCATTAAATATTGACAGCCACATATATAGCCGCAGTCTAAAATAATGATATTAATTTCCAAACGGGCACTAATTGGTACCCCTTCTTGTTTCTTGACAGGAGAAGTCCAAAACAAACGAGACAGGCATTGTTCGTCTGCATATATTTGTTAAAGAACAACATTTATGGTTAATTAAAGCCACCACAGAACTTGTCCAAGCATTGACAGCTACGGCATTCGTCCATTATAATGCAAAAACTAGCGCCTCCAGATCATGTCGAGAGAAAAAGCTTCAACGAATTCGTGATGGAAAACGTCCTGATCCCACCATTGTAGTTGTGGTGGTGATCAGATTAGGGATGTGATAATGAAGACACGTTCAGATGCACGAGCAGATCAATATCAGAGAGAAGTGGAGGAGGCCTTTGTGTTTTGAGAAAAATCCTCAAGGATTGTTGAAGGCTTGCCAAACTGGTTCAATGAAATCGTGGAGGTGATTGTCAACATGGGATTGCGACCGATCCGATCCGTGTTGAAGGCATGGCTTGCCGAACTGGTTCAAATTAACTTCATCGAAGCTGAGCAAACGAAAGGATCATAACAAAACTTGACATTAATGAAGGAAGTAGACCAGTGTTCCTTTATGTTTTAAATCTGTTTCCTCTTCTCCTCCACTTACCCTCATAAACGTAAATGAAAAGAGGAAGAAAAATGATGGGTAAACCCTAACCCTGTGTTGTGCGTCCAATCGAGAATAGAAAGAACAACATGTTTCTCAGCAACTTATCGCGCGCATACATAATAACCCTAACACACCAATATCAAAGCAAATGGTTATATATATATATATAGCTTGGACTGCCGGTGGTAATATTTCTGTTGGTTCCAACATCCGATCCATTCAAGCACCTAACTAGGTTTAGTGGCATGCAGGGCAATATTCGGCCCTTATAATATACTCATGATCTTGTGGGTGTGCTAGCTAGTGGCTGCTTTTGATTGGTTTCCGCAGTCTATAAATAACCAATTAAAGATCGATGCAGTTTACTGATCTCGTAGTATTCAAAGATATGGAAGCATTAATTATGCCCCAGCTCAGAGCACTGCTTGTACCCACCTGCAGCTGTCTTCAACTTGAAAGAGGCCCCAAGAGGGCAGCTGAACGGAGGAGGTGGGCTCACTGTTTCGTTTCTCAAGAGGGTGTTTTGAAGAGCGGTGGATTGTGCGGTTTCTTCCAAACTCCCTTTTATAAATGTTTGGTTAAAAATTGAATTGTGATTTTGCATGTGGATCCCATGATAAATATGAGGTCTGGCCTCAGTTAATGAGAAGTACTTCAAAGATGCTTTTCACGTGAAATAATTGGTCATGAGGTAAATCAAACAATGTAATTGTGGTTGCTTATCGCCGTTGAAATTCTCGGACAAATCTGGCCTCCCCATCAAAGCACATTGAAACACCGCAACCCATCTCTCTTATTTTTTTGCTGCATTGTCTCCTCCAACCTTGCCTAAGCCACCACTCTCCCTGCAGATTTGATGCAGATGTGAATTAATATTGGTCAATGAGAATGCCAACTTGCCTTTCAGTTTCCTATGCTTTCAGTAAAAAGTTTTGGCTGATGCCATTCTTTTGTTGTGTTTTCACTAAAGATGTGGCGGTAAGTTATAGCTCCTACCAGGATGTGAAGGGTAAAAGTTTTGTGTTAATAGGGCCATGTGGTTTCTGCAGAAAAAATAGATTTCTTGCTGTGTTTTTGGTACTTGCTTGGTCCTCATGTATCAACTATGCTTGCAAGGCTTGGAATAATTAAATCCATAGTGCTTGGTCTTTATGTATCAAGCTGAAAGATATCACTCCAACAAATCAAAAATAACAATTCAATCATGCACATTCATCATTATACAATGGAATATATCATTGGAGTTTGAAAATAAATATGAAAAATTTTACAGTTTAATTGAACATGTCAAATGAATTTCTTACATGATGAAATTGCATTGCAGATAGTTTAATGAAACAATAAAAATTTATTTTTCATAAAGTATTATTTATTTCATGATGTACTAGTAATTAAATCTATAAGATTTTAATTAAAAACCATATATATATATAT
Source organism: Populus x sibirica (assembly GCA_019202695.1). Lineage (NCBI taxonomy): Eukaryota > Viridiplantae > Streptophyta > Magnoliopsida > Malpighiales > Salicaceae > Populus > Populus x sibirica. The sequence goes on along the minus strand of JAGMVL010002394.1, from coordinate 713,432 downwards.
ATATATATATATATATATATCTTTTTAGTTATTTTATCATTAAATTTTAATTTTAACCACAATTTTAATCAAATACATATTTTATCAAAATAACCTTAATAAAAATATTTTTATAAAATATTTTTTAAAATTATAATTATAAAAACTACCACAATCACAAAAACATCTATAATCTAATATTGGATGATGCATGTATTGTTGAACACGGGAGGGATTTGGCTTCTTTCATGTTCTTGCCTTGTTGGGGACTGTTTTTTATTCAATGATTGATGTAACTATATCCTTTCGAGGACGAAAAAACGTAAATGATTTGGTTATTTGAGTGTCACTATCTCTATATGTCGTTGAGATTTATTTAATATTAGAAAAAAGGTACAAATAATGGACTTGAATGGCACTTTGGTAATTTCGACCCATTTTCTTATTTCCTCGTTAAATAGAAAACAACAAATCTTAATCACTTGATGTCCCTTGACAACCGGTTGGTATTAATTTTCCTCTCTCACACCAATAGAAACGGTCTCATTATGACATTCAATTGCCAAACCCACGTCATTAATTTTCCTCTTCAAACATGATATTTTTCTTATTTGAATGAATTACTATATCTATTATATATATATTTATTATATTTGATTAAGATATTTAGTTTCAGCACAACTTAAATCATAACAAAATTTTATTTATAACTCTAGATATATTTCAAACAATATATAATTATCTAATTTGGAAGATTTAACAAGATTCATTTAGTAACTTCTATCATCTAAAATAACATATTTCTGAACTTTATTTAACTTGAAACTTTACCTCAATATAGTTTTATGTCTAACATTTTCTTGTAAAATTACAGCTTTATCTGATATGTAATATGTGGTTTGAGAGATATGTCTAATCTCGTAAAATTAGTAAATTAAGACCTAACTTGAGAAATTTAATAAACCTGTAAAATCAAAGCTGAATTTATCAATTTTGCATAAGCAAAGTCTGATTCTACTGGGTTTTTGAGAATTTAGATCAATTTTGCATTGTTAGAATTTTGACAACAATGATTGATATAGCTGCCTGAAACAATTTCAAAACGATTTAAAATGGACGGAAGCTACCAACCCCATGGCCATGGTCAAGTCAAGACACCAAACTTATTCAATGCCAGCCAATGAAGACCATTGCTAACTCAAATTTCATGATAACCTACAAATTACAAACAGAAATGAACCATTATCTCTCTAAAAAGACCATAACAATCAAAGCACCATGGTTTGTACCAATCTAAGAGAACTCACACCCCTTGGTGAGTGAGACCGTCGCCTTTACAAGTTTTTCAGCTCACCCCATTACCAGTCCACCGCCCGTCAGGTAAGCCTTCAGCATCTCCGGCGCTCCTCAAGGACCAAGCCGTATAAAAGACACGTTGTCTTGACTGAAAAAATATTTGCAATTTCCAATCTATTTATCTCATGGAACAATAGTAACACATACAGCTAGCATCTGACAAAAATTCTTTGTAGTTCAGAATGTTGAGCTACTAGTGCTCTCTTCAAGCTCCTGAGGGTGAATTGCTTGCCTCCCTTGCTCGATCCAGCTACATTTGTTCCCATACTTTGGAGCTCCTCGCTTCAAATCCCCTTTTGTTAGAAAATTTTTTTCAAAAAAAAAAGAAAAAGAAAAGATTTCCACCCGTCGACCTGGAGGAAGGGGAGGGGAGTCACTAGGGAGGAAATCGTGGAGAAAAAAAATTGCATCCACGCAAACCAAAAAAATGCAGCAACATATAAATAGAATAGCTATAGTTGCCACCGGCTATTCAGAAACACAATTCCCAATAAAGATTGACAAAAGGAACCATGAGTAGCCAAACTTAAAAATCCAATCTGCAGTCATTCGAATTCATTGACTAAAGTAGGCAACTGGCTCTGATCAACTTTAAAACGTTAAAGAAAAAGTTCTACCCCTTGTCTGCTTTGTTTAAGTGATGTCCATCTTCGACTTCAGCATCTAACTTTAAACTCTAGCCCTCTTGCCACTGCAACTTGGGCACTTGTACTGCTTGATATGCTCAGCTTTGGCAGGTGTAATCTTGACGCATTTCCCATGGAACCATTTCTCGCAAATATCACAGCAAATCCAGAATTCATCAGTGCCATAGCTTTCACCACATGCTCCACAAGTAGCACCCTGTTCGTCATCTTCTTCTTCCTCTTCCCCACTCTCATAGTCTTCCTTGGGTGGTGCAGATACCTTTACTGCCTTAGTCTGGGACTCAGGTTGCCGGGATTGCTTAAAGGCCACATTCGAACAGTAAAAGAAATTGTAAACAGAACAGCATTGAGAAAGGAGTATCCGATAGAATTAAATGCAACTCATAACTTCTTACCATCTTCCCGCTTGATTTGCTTTTGCCACTGTTGTTGTGAGTGGCAGATTGGTCCTTAGGTTGCTTAACATTTCCGGACACAACCTCGAATATTGTGGGGAGCTCATTTATCATCTGGAAAAGCCTTTTCCTGTCAAGTCAAAGTTCAATTACAATTAGAATGACATTCTTTTATTTATTTATTGAATCTCAAGTTGCTCGTTAGAGAAGGGGGATTGTTTCATGGATTGACATGGGGATATGTTCAACGTGAAATAGTAATGGCTCTTGTGCTGGGAAATTAAGAAGTACAGGGTGAAGCCTTCCTTACTGTGATAGGAAATGTTCAACTCTATTACATGGAAAAAAACAAAATAAATATGAAAATAATTAAAAGCAGCAAGAATAGGGTAAAATATGAACAGAAGAAACACAAAATAACAAGAAAAGAGATCAAAAGGAAAATAAGAGGAAAAGGAGTTCAATTGAAGGATTGGGAGTCTAAATGACAATATTTTCAAGACTGAGATGTAAAATTTTATCACTAGAAATATACGAAGAGTTGTTAGATCTTTCAGATCCCCGGCAAAAGATTTCATTACCTTGTTTTCCATGTGTAGTTCATGCCCAAACCAAGCAAATTCCATCTGATTTTAAAGACAAGAAAATTCTAGAAAAGAAGAGAAGCTATTGCACAATCTCTAAGTCAAGCAGAATAACTGATACAAGGTAAATGGAGTGAATGTCCAGTAGATAATTTCTTGATCACTGGTTTAAATCATGTAAATAGTTTCTTGATCGCTAGTTTGATGATTGCACAAACACTTAACCCCACATCCAATCATCATGTTCAACTAGCTAGAAAGAAAGAAAGCTCGCACTTTCATCTCAAAGTGTGCTAAGATTTCATCAGCTCCCTTTTCTAATAAAAGCACTTCTTAAGAGAAAGGAAGCACCAGAGTGATTTGAGCCCATGGAAACAAATAAACTACAAATAGAAGGAAAATGATTCCATTCCAAAATATTAATAATATTTTAGTTCTTCTAGATACAATTATGCAAATCAGTAATGGTGTGTTTATCCTTCAAGTCTCTAAAATTATCATTGGGCTAGTATAAATATGGGTCTTGAAAGTATTGTAATCCAAGTCCTTAGGACTTCCTCTCATTTGAGAGCAACATAATATAAGAATGAGAGATGTGTTCAACCATGCTTTCCTCCTCTTCCCAGCTTTTTCTAACACTAGATATTTCCTGGGTTCATGTCAACTGCCAACTATGTATGTGGGCATAACTGGATGATAGATCACAAGCAAAGTGAAAGCTAAATTAAAATCCAAAAACAAGTCAATCCAAAGCAAAATGCGCAGATAAGACACAAGCAACATGCCAGATACTGGGCAGTTTACTCAGTTGATAGGAAGAACAAAACTAGAAACCTACCAGAAGAGTTTATGCCCAGGTGAAATAATACATTTCAGGGAAAATACAATGACATGGTTTGCACTTGTAAATTTTAAATCTAAACTTGGCAAGATCAGCAGTAAACTAAAACAGTAACTTATGGCCATATTGCCAAGAAGAAAATTGGACCATACCTTTCATTCTTCCCAAACCCAAAACGTGCACCAAAATAAAATGCAACAGCAAGCAACCATGAATCGCTGTGAACTGCAACAAGGGATAACCAGTCTTTCTCTTGCATCCCATCCCTAGCAAAATTTATACCTAGTGCAGGCTCAGGAAGCTCAGGAGGCACCTCCTCCACAGGCAGATTAACTTCCCATGTTTCATTTGGGAGTCCATATAGGCACAAGTTCTCCTTATCTGCAAACTCATATTTGATATATCATCAGAAAGCTGAAATATTCAAACTTGTAAGAAATTTCATGCTAGCTGATAACTCATGCAAATGCTTAAGCAACTGTAAGATTGACCAATCATTTGGTAGTAACAATAACTGTGCAAAATAGATTATATCTAGCTATGAACTTTATGTAACTGATCTCAAATTCAAAATCATGAATAAAGCAATTATCATGCCAACTCTGTGACTCAAAAGGGATGATAGTTAAGAATACGATTTTTTTTTTTCAAGTGCTAAAGGACCATAAATGTCCAGGAATTGGATGCATTTTAGGATGAGAATTTATGTCACTTTCCCAAACACTTTCTAATAAGAAAGCGCTAAAAGCAAGCATATATACTATGAGAACCAGTATCAATATCCCCAAAAATCCCTACCCAGCTATAAATGCAGAAATGATCTTGAAACTAAACTAAGGTAAGACATGAAGATGCATTTATTCATTCAAAATAAATATAATCAATCACAGAGATTTCCACAAGCATATATTTAATAGGTGGACTAGGTGCACACACTATAATTCCCGCAAAACCATTGACCTCCAACCTTCTTTTAAAGTTCAGGTTAGAGATATCTTCCCCAATCTGACTAAAAAGAATCAAATAAATATAAATAAAATGGAATAAAATTGCTACTTGAAAAGCATTTCATTACACAAAGCACACAGAAGAAGCTATAAATTATAATAGTTGAAATCCCCGCAACTTAAAATAAGCAGAACATTGCATCAATAAAAAAAGATATTGCTTAATTCTTTCTTTTGAGACAATGATACAAACAAACACTTTCTCGCCCAGCACTTTCCATACTAAAGATGATATATATATATATATATAGACAAACATGAGCACATACATGCACATGCTATGATAATTATTTCCAGAGTCTATACGCATAGTTTCTTTAATTCAGTCCAAAAGCAGAGCAAGCTAAAGCCTGAGAACAATCACCCATGCACATGGATGTCTTAAATTCCCAAATGGTAAGTTTTCTCAAAAAGGTGAAATAATGAAATAGCACATTGCTCACTGTGATTTTAAACTGAATTGTAAAGCTCTGCAATCTGTATTTGAGGTGATTATTGCAAATATAGTAAACATAACATGATCAATAATTAATTTGTCAAAGAAAGTAGTCCCATGTCAGGCTTGCAGCAGTATAAATGAACAACAGATGTCAATTAGCAGAAACTATTGAACTAAAGGAAGTAATGGTCCACTTTAAAACACTAGAGAATGGGGATTATATCAGATTACGCAGACATAAGCAGTTAAGTTTGCAGTCACAGCATGCCTCAGCTGATCTGATTTTGAGATTTCTATACATGAAACACTCGTTTGCGAATAAGAAACAACTAGGAAGTTAGACTGGAAAAAATTACTGAAAAATACAACAACTGTATTGTGTTAAAATCAAAACCATAGTAAGCACAATTAACACAGTACTTTCACTTCTCACAAAATCACTCAGCGGTTTGTGGGGTATTAAGGCAGTGAAAACATAGCTTAATAACACAGCAACAGCAATAGAGAGACAAAGGTTATGACATCCTCAACTCAAACATACCCAAATTCGAAAAAAGAAAAATTGATACTCTAAAGTCTAAACCATCAAAAACACCTTAAAATAACAAAATTCACGTAAAACATTCATAACTTTAAAATAAAGAAAATTAAAAAGAGAGAGAAACCCACCAGGGTCACACTGCTGGTAAAACTTCTCAACATCTGCAGAAAACAAACAAACAAACCCAAGAGTGAATTAAAAAAAGAAACAAACAAACCGAACCCATTAAGCAAATATAGAGATAAAGCATAAAAAAGAAGCTAAATTAGTCCAAAAATAATTAAAAAAAAACAAACCGGTAGTGAGAGCCTTGATTAAACCAGAGCGTCTTCCTTTAAAATCACTAAAAACTTCTTCAACAGTTCGCGGTATTGGGTGCGGTATTGCCTCCATTCACAATCTCTATCTGTCTACAAAATTAGATAATGATAATAATGCAGTTTATTGGGTCTTAGTTGAAGGAAGGAAGGAATTAATTAGGGTTTTCGGGTGCTGGTTAATGGGAATTTTGCTTGTTCCTCCTACTCCTAGGGTTCCCTGCTCTCTTGTTTTCGTTTCCCTGTCTTAATTTTTTTCCGATTTAATTTGTGGGCGCAGATAGACGGACTCTTTTTATTTTAATATATATATATATATATATATATATATATATATATATATATATATATATATATATATATATATATATATATAAAGAGTCCGTCTAAGGTATACAAGTTATTTTGATATTTATTTTATATAAAAAAATTAAAATATAAATTTAAAAGCCTTTATATATATATATTTAATTAAATTAATTAATAATTATTTATGTAAATAAATAAAAAATATTGTTAATAAAAACAAAACAACTTAAAATTAAATATAAATTAAGATATTTAATCACATAAAATAAGATATTTACCCGATTTTTTTTTAATTTATTTATTTAAATCAATAAAAAATAAACTCACAACAAAAAAAAACTCGTGAATTAAAAGTTAAAAACAAATGAAATTAATTAAATAAACTTACACCTTAAAAAAACATTATACAAGACCAAACCTATCAGAAATATAATTAAAAAATAAATATTTTTTATTTTAAAAAATAAAATTTATTTGTATATATAAAAAACTTTATTGATGAATTAGAATAATATATTGAAAATCAAACACAAATAATTTTTTAAAAGAAAAATATATATTAAAAAAAGACATGCAAAACTTGTGACATAGATCATGAGATTAGGATAAACCAATAAAAAAAAATTGAAAATAATCACAAAACCAATATTAGAAAAAACTAATGCAGAACGATAAGATTGTACGAAATTGAATCCCCAACAAATCAACTGTCGAAAGATAAATCCAGGAAAAAAAAAAAAAAAAATGATTTAAAAAATGAGAGTGAAAATAAAAAAAAATAATTAGAGGGGAAACAAAAATTTTCAATTGAAATTTTTTCAAAAAATTAATTAGCATCTAAAATGATGGTGGAAGGTCAAGTTTGAACACGGGATGATGTCGAATGCAATGTCTAAATGACGCAAACGCCACCAACTCGTTAGCATGAGCCTAACACGAACCTACAACTTTGATTAAAAAATTTTAAAAATAAATATAAAAATACTAAAATACCCTCTATAACCTTAATAATTACCCAAAAAACCTGTGTGAAAGTAGAAAAAAAATACATATGAATGCAAACCTTATTTTCTTAATCTTTTCTAAGGTCAAATTCGTATTTTTACTACACATGAAGAATTGAAAAACCAAAAAAGTGTTGCTCTATAGCCCAACATTTTTTGGATCATAGGGGTAAAAAAATATTTTTACTATGAAAAAAAATTTAGATACCCCCGAATAATATTTTAATGACCAATGAGCCAAAGAAAAAGACCAAAGCATCACTACAAACAAAGTCACTATTTTCTTTTTCACTCAAGGATAAAATAGTAATTTAACTATAGCACTCCACAATAATTTCTGGTTATTGCTACAGTAAAACAACCACTCCCCCCCCCACACACACTAAAAGGTTGATCTAAGAGGTTATTACAGTTTTATGATCTGGGTCGCCGGTTAGGTCATTTGACTTGGGTTTTCTTTTTCTTTTTTAGTTGAGAATTTTTCAATTTTATTCTTCAATATTGGGTTGATTGAGAATTAGGCTTCATAATTTATTTTGGTTTGGGTTTTATAAGATTATCCCGGTCTCATGACCTAAGTCATGAGTTTGGTCGGTTGACTCAGGTGTTTTTTTTGTGTCATTTTTCAATTGTTTTTTTTTTCATCCTTCAATATTGGGTTGATTGAGAATTAAGCTTCATAAATTTTTTAATTTTTTTTCTATAGGGTCATTCCGATCTTATGAACCAGGTTTGACAGGTTAATGAGGGTTTACTTGGCTCATTTTTTTGTTAAATTTTATTTTTTATTTTGTCATTTATTATTGGGTTGATTGAGTATTGGGTTTAATAAAAATAAATTATTTGCTTTCTTTAGAATTATCAAGGTCTCATGACCTAGATGGCAAATTTGGAGTTTATCAGAGTTGATCTAATATGTTGTATTTTAATATTTAAAGAATATGTTGTCTCACTCGTATTAACAATATCTAAATATTTTTTTTAAATACAAAACAAATTTGATTTGACTCGCAGCGTAACGCGGGCAACAATCTAGTTTTCAAACTAGTTTGCATGATGACTAAAACTAAATCTATTTTTTTTCAAATGATTTAAAAAACACATCCCATTATTAGCATAATACATGAAAAAAAACAACTAAACCAATTCTCCTTAAAAAAAGGATTGAATTACTTTTTATTATCAAATAGATTTATCTTTTATATTATCAATCTAAACTTTCTATAAGGTTATTATGGTTTTATAATCTGGGTCACCTGTTAGGCCATAACACGACCAAAAGATTGATGTCTTCTTCCAAGTGCAGGAGTATCGAAGTAATAAATAACTCGGCAAGACCGGGGTCGAACCATAGGGAGGTTAACTATATAAATTATAAATAACAACAACAACAACAACAATAAGTTAAAGAGAGCTTTGAGATGTGATATTGATGTAAGGATTAAACAAGGATAAAATAATTGTCAAGGTTAGAGGATCCACTAATGGTATTTCAAACAAATATAGTATAAACTCTTTTTATTACTCAACTGAAAACCACACACAAAGAAGGTTTCAATCGGATTATAAATTATTAACATGATTACATTAGTTATCTTATTCGAATAATGCTAATACTTGTAAATGTTGTCAGGCATTCATGATTATAACTTATGTTAACAACAAATCAAGTTCCTTTCATAGCACAGGTGTCGGTTATACCATACGGTTGGGCTATGAAAGTGTCAAGTATATGTTGTACCAAGGGTTATACAACATAAATCTAGATTAACCATTTAACAAGCAAAGTATTAAAAGTGAACAAGATAACAAATATAAAACATGTTAGTATCAAACATTAAGATCCATGTTGAGTTTATATTATACTTATTCTTACACCATTAGTGTAACCTTTTCACCTTGACATGATAAACTTAGCTAAACATAATGAAAGAGAGAAACATAAATAAATAAGGAAAGAAAATGAAAAGCATAAGCAAGAGATTAATATAAGCAAAACTTAAGCATTACAAAATATAAAGAGAGAGCAAGAGCATGATCTTGATCTGAAAACCAAGATGCCAAAAATACATGGCAAATGCCTCATTTTATAGGCCAAAATTCGGAACTATTGATTTGTTGACTAATTGTTGAGTGGGTGGCCACATCTTAACTTGGTAACAATCCTTATTTTCTTGTCTACCAAAAACGTCATTGATAACGTCATAATTTGAACAGACTTAAATCATGAAAGTTCTAGGAAATTGTCTCGGAGTTCCAGAAAAAAAAGTTGAGGTCATTTGGACTTCTAGAACTCGAGATATGGGCTGAACACTGAACAGTGTCTAGGCTGCAGGACAGATTCAGACTTCTCCGTTGTTGCTACAATTTGAACTTGAAAACGGCCTTTTTAAATCTTGGACTCCGCATGAAAGTTTTAGGCCTATGTCTTAGCTTTCCATCCATATAAGGCAGACCTAAATCCAAGATCTACAGACTCCGAGATATGACCCGATGACCGAACAGTGTTCCGTTTGGACTGAACCAAGATCTCTTTTCTAAATTTGGCCCTCTCTTTGTCCTTTCAATTTCCGTACTTAAACTCATCAATCAATCCTTTTATTTATGTGATAGGCCTGCATTTAAGATGAATATTTACCATAAATTAAAAGTATCTTATGGTATCAGACTTGTTATTATAAAACATGCTTTAGTTAAGGAGTTATTGATACTTCAAGTGCAAAATGATGATATAAAACCTTGATAAAAATACACTTTTAAGTACTAATCAGGCCATTTAACTTGGGTTTTTTTTAGTTTAGAATTTTTCAATTTTATCCTTCAATATTGGGTTGATTGAGAATGAGGCTTCATAATTTATTTCAGTTTGAGTTTTATAAGGTTATCCCGGTCTCATGACCTGAGCCATGAGTTTGGTTGGTTGACTCAGATTTTTTTTGTGTCATTTTTCAATTGATTTTTTTTTTATTTTCATCCTTCAATATTAGGTTGATTGATAATTGAGCTGCATAATTTTTTTAATTTGCTTTCCATAAGGTTATTATGATCTCATGAACCAGGTTTGACAGGTTAATCAAGGTTTACTTGGCTCATTTGTTTTGTTGAATTTTATTTTTAATTTTGTCTTTCATTATTGGGTTGATTGAGTATTGTGTTTAATAAAAAAAAAAATATTTGCTTTCTTCAGAATTATCAAGGTCTCATGACCTAGAAGACAGATTTGGAGTTCATCAAAGTTGATATAATATATTGTCATTTTAATATTTAAAGAATATGTTGTCTGACTCGCACTAACAATATATTTTTTTAATCTTTTCTAAGGTCAAATTCGTATTTTTACTATATATAAAGAATTGAAAAACCAAAAAAGTGTTGTCCTATAGCCCAACATTTTTTTGATCCTAGAGGTAAAAAAATATTTTTACTGTGAAAAAAATAGAAAAGATTTAGATACCTCGAACAATATTTTAATGATCAATGAGCCAGAGAAAAAGACCAAAGCACCCCCACAACCAAAGTCACCATTTTTTTTCACTCATGGATAAAATAGTAATTTCACTATAGCACTTGCACAATAATTTCGGCTATTACTACGGTGAAACAACCACTCTTCCCCCCCCCCGCCCACACACACACACACACACACAATGTATATATATATATATATATATATATATATATATATATATAATTAACATATACTAAAAGGTTGATTGAGAATTGGACTTTATAGTTTTTTTTTATTTGCTTTCTAGGAGGTTATTACGGTTTTATGATTTAGGTCGCCGGTTAAGCCATTTGACTTTGATTTTTTTTCTTTTTTAGTTGAGAATTTTTCAATTTTATCCTTCAATATTGGATTTATTGAGAATTAGGCTTCATAATTTATTTTGCTTTGGGTTTTATAAGGTTATCCTAGTCTCATAACCTAAGTCATGAGTTTGGTCGGTTAACTCAGGTGTTTTTTTGTGTCATTTTTCAATTGATTTTTTATTTATTTTCATCCTTCAATATTGAGTTAATTGAGAATTAAGCTTCATAAATTTTTTAATTTGCTTTTTATAGGGTTATTCCGATCTCATGAACCAAGTTTGATAGGTTAATCAGGGTTTACTTGGCTCATTTTTTTGTCGAAATTCATTTTTTATTTTGTCATTTATTATTGAGTTGATTGAGTATTGAGTTTAATAAAAATAAATTATTTGCTTTCTTTAGAATTATCAAGGTCTCATGACCTAGATGGCAAATTTGAAGTTCATCAGAGTTGATCTAATATGTTATCATTTTAATATTTAAAAAATATGTTGTCTCACTCATATTAACAATACCTAAATATTTTTTTTAAATACAAAACAAATTTGATCTGACTCGCAGCGTAACACGGGCAACAATCTAGTTTTCAAACTAGTTTGCATGATGACCGAAACTAAATCTACTTTTTCAAATGATTTAAAAAACACATCCCCTTATTAGCATAATACATGAAAAAAATGCTGAATCAATTCTCCTTAAAAAAGGTTTGAATTACTTTTTATTATCAAATAGATTTATCTTTTATATTATCAATCTAAACTTTCTATAAGGTTATTATGGTTTTATGATCTAGGTCACCGGTTAGGCCATTTGACTTGAGTTTTTTTTTAGTTGAGAATTTTTCAATTTTATCCTTCAATATTTGGTTGATTGAGAATGAGGCTTCATAATTTATTTCAGTTTGGATTTTATAAGGTTATCTCGGTCTCATGACTTGAGTTATAAGTTTGGTTGGTTGACTCGGATGTTTTTTTTGTGTCATTTTTCAATTGATTTTTTTTATTTTCATTCTTCAATATTAGATTAATTGATAATTGAGCTTCATAATTTTTTTTTAATTTACTTTTTATAGGGTTATTCCGATCTCATAAATCAGGTTTGACATGTTAATTAGGGTTTACTTGGCTCATTTGTTTTGTTGAATTTTATTTTTAATTTTGTCCTTCATTATTTGGTTGATTTAGTATTGTGTTTAATAAAAAAAAATTATTTTCTTTCTTTAGAATTTTCAAGGTCTCATAACCTAGATGATAGATTTAGAATTCATTAGAGTTGATCTATATGTTGTCATTTTAATATTTAAAGAATATGTTGCCTGACTCGCATTAATAATACCTAAATATTTTTTTTATATAAAAAATTTAATCTGACTCACAACATAAAGTGGGTAACAATCTTGTTTTCAAACTAGTTTGCATGATGACCGAACTAAATCTATTTTTTTCAAATGATTTAAAAAACACATCCCATTATTAGCATAATACATAAAAAAAAAAAACTGAACCAATTCTCCTTAAAACATGATTGAATTACTTTTTATTATCAATGTAAACTTTAAATGTAAGAGAAGTGTTAAGATTCATTTAAAAATATAATTAATATATAAAATTGAGCTTAATATGTAAACTCTAATTTTAAAAATGCCCTTACTAAAAAATAACAAAACAAAGAGTATTTACTTTGTGATTCTATTTCTATTTTCTTTTTTTTTAATTTGAGAATTTAAATTTCTATATAGTTAATTTTTTAGTTGTGGAAATATAATGTGTAATTGGGTACATCTGTATTGTCACTACCATTATTATATCAACATTAACAAAATTTTAAAGAGAATGTATTTGTACTTTGTATTGTAAGGTGAAACAATGCAGAATGCAATGTATTTGTACTCTGGTTATCGATTTGTTTTTGAAATTTTCCTTTTTATATTGTGGTAATTGGAGATTTGACTTGCCATTTTATTTTGTTTTGTTTTCCATGTGGTTATAATGGCATAAAAAAATCTTGACAGAAGGTTGATGCTTGATTTTGGAAAAAAAAAATGGTTTCATTGCTTGAAAAATAATTGACAAGGAGCTTGATATTCATGCTCTTTTATTTTTTCCAATATTCATTTAGTGCCTTTTCAAATATTCTTTCTTTAGATATTTTTATCCTCTTAGTTTGAAACTTTTATATTTTAATCTATCATTTCATTTTGTTTTTTTTTTTAGTCATTGGATTTATAAGAGGAGAGAGAAAGTTATTGATTAATCACATTTCATCAATAAAAATAGATAATTTTGGTGTTAATAGGTTTTATTCCATGAGATAAGTTTCATTGAGATGATTTTCAGCCCTTACCTTGATAAAAAATAAAGGGTTGAAAATTTGTTTTGGTTTAATTTTGTATTTTTGGATCAATCTACATGTGTTTTGAGTAAATATATAGTTTTATTGAGGTAATAAAGATGTTTATTATGTGTTTATAGGTGAAAATAAGCAGGAAATAATTTTTTTAATCCAAAAAATCCCAGCCTGATTTTCCAGCTACTCTCTAGTGCTCAAAATATAAGCAAGCAAAGAATGTGTTGTCTACCACAATAAACAACAAGTCATTTGGTGTTATTTTTTTTTCAAAAAGGGAGTTGTATGCCCTTTAAAAAAAAAACAAGAAAGATAGCCATATGGGCTTAGCCTCAGAAGTCCAAGCACATCTAACCTTTTTTTTTGTTGGGTTGAGCGCTTAGGTCTATAAAGATGCTATAATGGCAAGGTTCTAAAATGGGTTGAATAAAGAGATAACTAATGTGGTTAAGTTGTGGCACTATGTTGAACTTGAAGATATAGTTCATATGGCTAAGATAGAAAGGCAGTTGAAGAGAAAGGACAACACACGTTAAATAGGTGATTTAGGTTTCTTTTTAGTTTAGAGGCTAAATTATAAGGGAAAAAGGGCTACCACATCAAAACTAAATACTATGGGCAACAAAGCCAAATCATCTAATGCTTGGAGGAAAGATTCAAAAACTAAAATAAAAGGTACAGTCGAGATATTATCTAATAATAAATGTGATATTAAGTGTTTCAAGTGTTTGAGGAGTAGACATATAGCTTCACAATGTCCAAATAAAAGGATTATGGTTATGAGGGAGCATGAGTAGATTGAATCTGAAAGTGACAAATTCGAAGAGGATGAAATGCCACCATTTTAGAACTATAGTGATATTGAATATCTAGTTGATGAAGAGACTTTAATAATTAAATAATGATTAAAGGATCACTTAATGTTCAAATTAAGGAGAATGATGTAGAGCAATAAAGAAAGAACATATTTCATATTAGATTTCATATAAATAATAAGGTTTGTAGTATGATTATTAATAGTAGGAGTTCTGCTAATGTTACTAGGACTTTATTTGTTCAAAAATTGAATTTAAACACTTTTAAACATAAAAAAGCCTTATAGACTTTAATGGTTGAATGATTATGGACAAGTACGAGTTACAAAGAAAGTTTTAGTTTCTTTTTCAGTTGGAAAATATAATAATGAGGTTTTATGTGATGTTTTACTTATGCAAGCTGCTCATTTATTATTAGGAACATCTTAACAATTTGATAGAAAAGCCAAACATTATGGGTTTAAGAATAAGTATTCTCTTAAGAAGGAGGAAAGACATTGACACTTGTACCATTATCCCCTAGACAAGTGTATGAAGACTAATTGAAATTGAAAGGAGAAAGTTAAGCCAAAGAAAAAGATCAACCATGTGAGGATGTAATGAAGAATGAAAATAAAGTAAGTCAAGAGAAAACAAGGTTAGATTTAGCCAAAATAAAAATTAGTAGGGATTCAAATGAGAGGGGAGAGAAGAAACGGTGAGAGAAGAAAGGAATGGTGAGAAAAGAGCTAAGTGTGGAAAAAATAAAGAAACATGTTAATTTTTATGAAAGGGGGAGTGAGATTAAGAATATTTATTTTTCTAACATGCCCATGATTTTACTTGTGTATAAGAAAGCGTAATTTAACACTAATGACCTTGATCATTGTCTTTTTAGTGTTTGAGTTTCTTTATGACAAGATTTAAGAATATCTTTTGTGATGAGATTTCTAGTGGGTTGCCACCTATTAGGGAAAGTGCGCACCAAATTAATCTTGTACCTGGATCATATATACCTAATTTGCGAGTCTATAGAAGTAATTCTATAGAGATAAATGAACTTCAAAGGAAAGTGGAAAAAATGAAGACAAAAAGGTTATATAAGAGAAAACACGAGTCTATATGTAGTTCGAATGTTGTTAGTACAAAAAAAGAATGGAATTTGGAGGATGTGTGTTGATTGTCATGCCATTAACAATATTACAGTAAAGTATAGACACTCAATTTATAGTCTTGATAATATGGCAGATGAATTGCATGAATCTTTTATATTTTCTAAGATTGATTCAAAAAGTGGATATCATCAAATAAGAATGAAAGATGGAGATGAATGAAAATTGTCTTTAAAAATAAATATGATTTGTATGAGTGGTTAGTTATGTCTTTAGGACTTCCTAATACACTTAGTACTTTCATGAGATTAATGAACCATGTTTTTTGCAATTTTATAGGTGAGTTTATTGTGGTTTATTTTGATGATATTTTGATTTATAGTAAGAATTTAGAGGAATATGTTGAACAATTAAAGTGTATTGTTTATTTTGTGAAAAGAATGTTTATATGCTAATATGAAAAAACAAATATGACTTTTTCATGGAAAAATTGTATTTCTTGGATATGTTGTTAATGCAAAATGTATTGAGATGGATGAGAAAAAAAGTCAGGGCTATCCAAGAATGACCTACACCTAAGTCAATCATTAAGGTAAGAAGTCTTCATGGTTTGGCTAGTTTTTACAGGAGATTTGTCAAGGATTTTAATACTCTAGCCATATTTTTAACTAAGATAGTTAAAGAAATCTATGGGTTTTAAATGGAATGAAGAACAAGAACATACTTTTAATTTATTAAAGAAAAAAGTAATTTCAGCTCCATTGTTATCATTGCCTGCTTTAAAAAACATTTAAAAAATGAATGTGATGCCTCAAGGATAGGTATTGAAGTTGTTTTAATGTAGGAAAAAAAGATCAATAACTTATTTTAGCAAAAATATCAATGGTGAAACATTTAGTTATCGTATTTATGTTAATAAACTTTATGCTTTGGTAAGAACTTTGAAAACATGGCACATTACTTATGGTCTAAGGAGTTTGTGATCCATACTGATCATGAGTCATTGAAACATCTTAAGAGCCAAAGGAAAGTTGAACCGTTGGCATGCCAAGTGGGTAGAGTTTATTAAAACATTCTCATACATGATTAAATACAAGTAAGGTAACATAGTGGTTGATGCGTTATCACAAAGGTATGCACTTCTTTTAACTCTAAACACCAAATTATTAGGATTTGAGCATGTGAAAAAATTATATATTAAGGATGTTGATTTTGGACAAGTATTTATTGCATGCAAACACTCAACCTTTGATAAGTTTTATAAGATTAATAGATATTTATTATAAAAAAAGATATTATGTGTCCCTAATTATTCTATACATGAATTGCTAGTTCGTGAAGCTCATGTGAGCGGATTAATAGGACACTTTAAGGTTGCTAAGACTTTAGATATTTTATAATAACACTTTTATTGGCTTAAGACAAAAATATATGTGCAAAGAATTTGTAATAAATGCATAGCATATAGACAAGTTAAGTCTAAAGTTTTAGATTATGGTTTATATACTTCTTTACCAGTCTTTAAGGAACCTTGGGTTGACATATTTATGGATTTTATGCTAGGTTTTTTTAGGTCAAAAAGAGATAGGGATTCTATTTTTATAGTTGTGGACAAGTTTTATAAGATGGAACATTTCATATCTTTTCATAAAATTGATGATGTAACTAACATAGTATATTTATTCTTTAGGGATATAGTTCAGCTTCATGGAGTACCTAGGAGAATTGTGCCTGGTCATGATTTTAAATTTCTTAGCTACTTTTGAAAGGTTTTGTAAGGCAAATTAGAAACATAATTGATATTTTCTACTACATGTCATCCACAAACAGATGATCAAATTGAAGTGGTTAATAGGACTTTAACTACATTATTAAAAACTATCATTCAAAAGAATTTAAAAAATTGAGAAGATTGTCTGTCATTTATTGAATTTGCTTATAATAAGAGTGTACATTCTACTACTCATTATTTTCTATATGGCTTTAATCCTTTGACTTATTTGGACCTGGTACCTTTAACTATTGATGAAATGGTTGGTCTTAATGGCAATAAAAGAACACGGTGGTAAAGGATCTCCATAAGAATGTGAGGCAGATATATATAAGAATGAGCAATATGTATTTAAAGCTAATAAATGAGGAAAATGGTTTTTTTAACTAGGTGATTTGGTTTGGGTGCATATATGAAAATAGAGATTTCTTTAACAAATGAGGTTTAAGTTGATATTGAGAGGAGATGGAACATTCCAAATCGTTGAAAGAATTAATGATAATGCCTATAAAGTATATTTATCATGTGAGTATGGTGCTAGTGTTAATTTCAATGTTTTTGATCTCTCTTTGTTTGATGTAGGTGATGATTCATGTAACAGTCCGACTTGATCAATGTTAAAATATCCCAACATATGCTCTTAATTTAAGAGTAATTTTTTTAAAAATCTACCAAAAATTCGGCAGAGTTTCATTTGTATTTTGGACATCTCAAGTTATCGACTACTATCAATTTACTCAATCAACCAATCATTACAAGGTCCCATAATTCCAGACCTTGTATCAATCATCATAATTCAACACACACACACACACACACACACACACACACACACACACACACACGAGTAAGTTTAATATAAACATAGCCCATATATGATATCATAAAATTTAAAAGGAAAAGGAATACTAACATGCAAAGAAAGCATTTACAACATGATAAGTGTTCTTAAACGTTTCAAAAGGGTTAATTATAAGATAACTAAAGTACTACATGCTAAGCTGAACTTTTACAAGTACATCAAGGTTTACACAAAAGCATACTACATAAACGCGTTAACTCCCTTTTATTTAAGTTAAATATTTACATAAACTTGACAAAGTAGAGTCCTAAACTAATGATCTCCATGGGTATTTGATGGACCTGTTACATAAATAAACATACCATTATGTTGATAAAAGAAATATAAATATGCTCATGTAATGTATACGAATGAAGTATTAATTTTCTATCGGATCCATAAGAATTCTAACAGACAACTTATATTTTGCTTGTAAATCTTTTAAACCCAATTAACACTCATTTGCATATTCTTAATTTGAATACTCTTATTTACTTGCATGAACCCGGTGACCTTGCAAAGTCTAATCTTGTAATTCATTTCCCGAATCCTATCACGGATGCCATTAGCCGAAGCTAATCTTGTAATTCATCTCCCGCCAATCCTATCACGGATGCCATTAGCCGAAGCTAATATTGTAATTCATCTCCCGACAATCCTATCACGGATGCCATTAGCCGAAGTTAATCTTGTAAATACGCTAGACTTTATTTACATTGAACACGATATTTATTGTAATTGCATTCACCAGAAGAATTTTAAATTGTTTAAGTGCAAATAGGAGGGAAAATCACGCACCTGCTCCGCCTATCTTGCGATCTCCCCTAACAGAAGATCCAATCCTGGTTGCTTCTCCTGAATCACAAGGAAGTTTTTGGTTATGATTCCTTCAAGCCGATATTATAGAGAATCCATATTCATTCATTACTCATATGTTACTTTATATGCATATTCATTTCCTCATAATAACATACATACATATATCATGTATATTTTCAGAGTTAGTACCTCAATGTGCAAGTGTTCGTATGACTCAATTCTTTTATATTCTTACATATAGTATTCACGTGAAAGTCTACTGTTCTTGTCTAACTTTGAACTGTTATCGTCTAATTGTTACTATCCAATCATTCTTTAATAAGCATATCGTCTAGACATTAAACCATTCTTGTTTAACTATTACTTGTCTAGACATTGAACCGTATTCTTGTCGAACACTCATCAGATTTTTAACTATATCTAGAGTTCTAAAACTCCATTTTAAGTGAGATTGATCTTGTTAGAAAGCTAAAACACGAGGCTACAAGTTCTCTGAAGGAAGGAGAACCTAGTTCTGCCTCCAAGATAGTCAAAATTGCTCATCAACTATTCAGTCCTACTGCCCTACATAATTAGTCATGACTCAGTCTCGGTTGGTAACCCATAACTGGAGTTCTACATCTCCAAATTGAGCAAGACTACTTTCCTTGGTTAGTTAACATCCAAATCCACAATTTCTATGAGGAACTCGATCTTAATTCCCTCATCCTCCTACCCGAAATCTCACCAAAAGCCAGGAGACGAGTCTGTCCAGATTCGTCACCCCCTTTCCTTCACCCAATACTTTCATAAACTACATACCACACATGAATTAACTTAATTTTAACAACAAATACTTTTTCCCCAATTCATGTCTAAGAACCCTAACCTATAATTCAATATCAAGACATCAATTCATTATCGACTTTGAAATGAATTTTTAAGATGATGTTTAGAACACCTTACCCGGTACGAATTAAGATTTTAATCTTCAACCAATTGAAGATTTTCAACTCCCTCATTTCTTTTCTTCTTGTTCAATTTTCTTGTTAATCCCTGGCACACAAGTGTTTATCCCATCTATAAACCCTTAATCTTGGATGGGTTCTTGAAATTTTATTGTTTCTCTCTTGATTTTGCAAGAATGGATACAAAACTCCCTATTTTCTTTTCTTATGGTTCATGCTGATTTTTTGGTGAGGAGAGGGTATTTATACTCTATAATTTCTCTTATTTGCATTTAGGTCCCATTTCTCTGCATACTTCTTTTGTCTATCCTGAGCCACCTTCATTCGATCCTTAATAATCCTCACTTTGTCAGTAGTGATTTGTACTGATTCTGCCACATACAACTTTCTGTCCCCAACTTCTTCCCAACACAAGGGTGTCCTACACTTTCTGCCATAAAGAGCTTCAAATGGGGCCATTCCAATTGTTGTCCGATAACCGTTGTTATACGTGAATTCTACTAGTGACAGTGCTCCTCCCAGTTTCCACCAAATTCCAAAGCACATGCCCTTAGTAAATCCTCTAAGATCTGAATAACTCTCTTAGATTGGCCATAAGTCTGTGGATGAAAGGTAGTATTGATACTCAAATTTGTTTCCAAGGCACATTGTATGTTCGACCAGAGACGTGGAGTAAATCTTGGGTCTCGGTCAAAAACAATTGATGTTGGGACTCCATGAAGCCTTACAACTTCGTTCACATAAATCTTAGCCAACTTGTCAACTGGATCTGTCATCTTTACTGGTAGGAAAAGGGCAAACTTAGTTAGTTGATCCACAATGACCCAGATTGCATCATTCCCCCTCTTTCCTTTGGGTAGTCCTGACACAAAGTCCATTGTGATCATCTCCCACTTCCACTTAGGGATTGGTAATGGTTGTAATAGCCCTGCCGGTTTTCGGTGTTCTACTTTTACTTGTTGGCAAATACTACATTTTGCCATGTAGCTAGCCACTTCTTTTCTCATATTTGGCCACCGAGTACTCTTTTTTCGGATCCCGGTACATCTTAGTACTACTTGGATGTACAATGAACTTAGACTCGTGAGCCTCTCGTAGTAGCTTTTGTTTAAGGGCTTTGTTATCAAGCACATACATACGTCGCCCCAACATCACTATTCCATCATCACCCATTCAAAAAAGAGTTTCACCCCCCGATTCCAGTTTGATTCTTACTTTTAACACTTCATCATCAAGCTGTTGTGCCTCTAATATTTGCTCTCGATATCCTGACTTCACCCTTAGTTGAGCCATTAAGGATCCTTCCGGACTCACATTTAATATTGTCCCCAATCTCTTTAGCTCAATCATGGTTTCCTTATTCCAAGTCGCTGGTTCACCCCTAATCATCTTGTCTTTATGGCTGAGAGCATCCGCGACTACATTCGCTTTTCCTGGATGATAATCTATAATATAGTCGTAGTCTTTAATTAATTCTACCCATCTCCGTTGTCGCATGTTCAACTCCTTCCGCGACATCAAATATTTAAGGCTCTTATGATCCATGCAAATTTAAACCCGAGATCCGTATAAGTAGTGCCTCCATACTCGTAAAGCAAAAACTACTGCTGCCAATTTTAAGTCATGAACTGGGTAGTTAACTTCACGAGTCTTCAGTTGTCTCAATGCATAGGCAATTACTTTTCCATGTTGCATTAGGACACAACCCAGTCCTTTTCTTGAGGCATCACTATAGACTACAAAGCCTTCTGTTCCGGATGGAAGGATTAGTATGGGGGCAGTAATAAGCTTTCTCTTCAATTCTTGAAGGCTTTCATCGCACTCCTTTGACCACTCCCATATTATGTTCTTCCTAGTGAGTCTTGTTAATGGAGTTGCTATCGTTGAAAACCTTTCGATAAACCTTTTATAATACCCTGCTAATCCGAGAAAACTACGAATTTCAGTTATCATAGTAGGCCTTTCCCATCTCAAAACTGCTTCCACCTTCTGAGGGTCCACAAAAATGCCTTTTGAAGTAACTACATGCCTAAAAAAAGTAACTTCTTTTAACCAGAAGTCACATTTATCCAACTTGGCATACAACTGTCGGCTCCTCAGAGTCTATAATGTCTGTCTCAGGTGCTGTTCATGCTCCTCATAGGATTTGGAGTAAACCAAGATGTCATCGATGAATACGACAACAAACTTATCAAGGTATGGTTGGAATACTCGGTTCATTAAATCCATAAAAAGTGTTGGAGCATTAGTTAATCCAAAGGGTAGCACCAAGAACTCAAAGTGTCCGTAGCAAGTTCTAAAGGCAGTTTTCGGCACATCTTGCCCTTTGATTCGCATCTGATAGTATCCTGATCTTAAATCAATCTTTGAGAATACTTTAGCACCCTTCAACTGATCAAACAAATCATCTATCTGCAGAAGCGGATATCTATTCTTTACCGTCACTTTATTCAGCTGACGGTAATTTATGCAAAGCCTCAACGTTCCATCTTTCTTCTTCACAAATAATACGGGTACCTCCCAAAGTGAGTTGCTTGGTCGTATGAACCCTTTGTCTAAAAGCTCCTGCAATTAAATTTTCAACTCATCCAATTCTTTTGGAGCCATTCTATATGGTGGTTGGGCTATAGGAGACACCTCAGGCAATATGTCGATGGTGACTTCAACTTCTCTTTCTGGGGGTAGTCCTGGCAATTCTTTCAGAAATATATCTGGAAATTCCCTCACAATTGGAATGTCAGATAGTCCTATTTTAGCCTTTTTTGAATTTATCACATAGGCAAGGTATGTTGTACAACCTTTCTTTAGTAGTTTTCTTGCAACCATAGCCGAGATTATATTTGTAAAGTTGGAAATTCTCTCCCCCTTAAAGACCATTGTTTCACCCATAGCCCCTTGAAAGGTTACTATTTTTGTAAAGCAGTCTAGATGAGCCTTATTTTTGACCAACCAATTCATACCTAGAATTATATCAAAATCACTTAATTCTAGGGGTATTAAATATGCTTCTAGTTCACACCTATTAATATTAATTCCCACCCTTCGAATACAACATTTGTTTCCACAATTTCACCCAAAGGTGTCCCAATAATAAATCCTTTTTCTACCCTTTTTGTTTCCTTACTCAATTTGGTTACATTTTTATTTGCTATAAAAGAGTGAGTGGCACCACAATCAAACAAAACATGCATTTGATAGTCATTCATTTGCAGCATACCTGCCACCACATCTAATGCTGCTCTGACATCCTTCTGGGTCATATGGAAAACCCTTCCTTGATCCCTTTCATTTTGCACTCGGGTCGTCCTTTATTTGAGTTAACTCTGATCGAGTCGACCTTCCCGGTCCGTTTCTTTGTGATGGACTGGCGATGACTTTGACTTTGCTGCCTATGTCTCTGAGGCTATTCAGTGTTTAACTGGGGGCATTCCCTTTTAAAGTAACCCTTCTCACCACAGTGATGACATCCTCTTCCCAAGTACTGGCAGGTTCTTCACTGATGACCTTCTCCTCGGCATATGTAGCATCGTCCAGGAGAAACCAAGCAACCCCCGGGGTGTCTTTATTCACACTGAACACATCGAGGGTAGACAATTTCCTTCTGTTCATTAGGCCCCCTCGCAGCTATAGCCCTGGAGCAGGTTTGACCACTTCCCGACTTCCAACCGATATCCTGTCGGGAGCTAGTTGATGTCCCCCTTTTCTTTTTGAATTGAAGGAACTGTTCGCCTCTACCTTTCTTTGGAAGTGATGGCCTGCCTAAAAATTCCATATCCTTTTGTTTTCCTGCACCCCTGTGACTCTGTTGGCCTTCTTCCATACAAGCCTCCAAGACCTGTGCTGCTTCAATCAATTCCTTTACTATCTTGAATTGTAAAGCAATCAACCCTTGCTTCAATTCTTATCTGAAGCCATCCTTTAACTTTTCTATCATGTGTTGTTCTGATGGGACATAATATGGTTCGAATAATAAGAGGTCATGAAATCGTCTCTCGTACTCGAGTACTGACATTCCTTCTTGTCTCAAGGCTAGGAATTCCTGTTCCTTCATCTTCCGATGATATTTAGAGTAATATTGATTCTCAAACTTTGTCTTGAAATCATCCCAGGATAGGGTTTCTGTAGCCCTCCTCAACTGAACTGTCTCCCACCAAGTCATAGCACCGTCTGATAGTAATTGTGTAGCACAATCTACCCGCAGATCATGTGGTATCTTAATTTGAATCATTGTTTTCTACACCTTTCTAATCAATCTTCCCGCCACTTCAGCATTCTGTTCACTTTAGTAGGGTTCACAACCCATTTCTCTCATACTTTTCACTAATCAAACTAGATGTACCACATCATTAGTAGCTGTAGCTGCTTCTGAAACGGTTGGTATAATGGGTGCGGGTGAGGGTGCTGGCATAGTAGTGGCGCTGGCATAATAGTGGCAACATTAGCCATACCTTCCAATACTGCTTTGACTAGCTGGGCCAGGAGCATCGGATCAACATAGGAAACAGATGGCCCTATAGGTGTAGTTTGAGGGGGCTCCTCTACTTGTTCCCGTGGGGCTGACATGGTCGGCCGAACATCCCTAGTTTGCCTTGGTACCGTCTAATTTGAGGCTGATTAGTACTTAAAAGTGTATTTTTATCAAAGTTTTATATCATCATTTTGCACTTGAAGTATCAATAACTCCTTAACTAAAGCATGTTTTATAATAACATATCTAATAATATAAGATACCTTTAATTTATGGTAAATGTTCATCTTAAATGCAGGCCTATCACATAAATGAAAGAATTGATTGATGAGTTGAAGTACTGAAATTGAAAGGACAAAGAGATGGCCAAACTTAGAAAAGAGATCTTGGTGCGAGTCCAAACTGGAACACTTGTTTGGTAATCGGGTCATATCTGGAGTCAGTAGATCTCGGATTTAGGTCTACCTTATATGGATGGAAAGCTAAGACATAGGCCTACAACTTTCATGGGAGTCCAAGATTTAAGAAGGCCGTTTTCAAGTCCAAATTGTAGCAACAACGAAGAAGTCCGAATCGTCTGCGGCCCGGACAACATTAATCGTTCAGTGTTCAGCCTATATCTCGAGTTCTAGAAGTCCAAATGATTTCAAATGTTTACCCTGGAAAGATGAGACAATTGCCTAGAACTTTCATGGTTGAAGTTTGTTCAAATTATGACGTCATAAATGACGTTTTTAGCAGACAAGAAGATAAGAATTGTCATCAAGTCAAGATGTGGCCACCCATTCATCAATTAGTCAACAAATCAATAGTTCCGAATTTTGGCCTATAAAAGGAGGCATTTGCCATGTATTTAGGTATCTTGGTGTTCAGATCAAGATCATGCTCTTGCTCTCTCTTTATATTTTGTAATGCTTAAGTTTTGTTTATATTAATTTCTTGCTTATGCTTTTCATTTCCTTTCCTTGTTTATCTATGTTTTTTTCTTTCATTATGTTTAGCTAAGTTAATTATGTCAAGGTGAAAAGGGTACACTAATGGTGTAAGAATAAGTATAATATAAACTTAACATGGACCTTAATGTTGGATACTAACATGCTTTATATTTGTTATCTCGTTCACTTTTAATACTTTGCTTGTTAAATGGTTAATCTAGATTTATGTTGTATAACACTTGGTACAACAAATACTTGGCACTTTCATAGCCCATACCGTATGGTATAACCGACACACGAGCTATGAAAGGAACTTGATTTGTTGTTAACATAAGTTATAATCATGAATGCCCGACAACATTTACAAGTATTAGCATTATTCGAATAAGATAACTAATGTAATCATGTTAACAATTTATAATCTGATTGGAACCTCCTTTGTGTGTGGTTTCCAATTGAATAAAAAGAGTTTATACTATACTTGTTTGAAATACCATTAGTGGATCCTCTAACCTTGACATTTGTTGTTATCATTGTTTAATCCTTACGTTAATCTTCCATCTCAAAGTTCTCATCAACTTCTTCCTCTTCTTCTTCACTATTATTATTATTGTTGTTATTGTTGTTGTTGTATTATTGTTATCTATAATTTATACAATTAACCTCCCTGTGGTTCGACCCCGGTCTTGCCGGGTTATTTATTACTTCGACACTCCTGCACTTGGGAGAAGACATCAATCTTTTGGTCGTGTCAGAGGCCCCATCAATTCTTTATGCCCTGCTTGAGTCGATACTATTGGTGCATGTGAAGCATTATCTTCCAAAGTTTTCTCTTCTTGCCCCTCAGAAAAGTCTATATCTCTATTCCCCCTCCCTACAGAGGTTAGATCTGTTCTAATCTCTTAGCGGGTACGTACCATCTTGCAATAAATTAATGAATATTAACAACCTCTTTTGAATTCTTCCCAGAACCCATACTAGGGCTTTGATACCAACTGTAACAGTTCGACGGTACGACTTGATCAATGTTAAAAGATCCCAACATATGCTCTTAATTTAAGAGTATTTTTTTTAAAAAATCTACCAAAAATTCGACAAAGTCTCGTTTGTATTTTGGACATCCCAAGTTATCGACTACTATCAATTTACTCAATCAACCCATCATCACAAGGTCCCATAATTCTGGACCTTGTATCAATCATCAAAATTCATCAACACCTCATACTATCCACACAATATATATATATATATATACTTACGAGTAAGTTTAATATGAACATAACCCATATATCATATCATAAAATTTAAAAGGAAAAGGAATACTAACATGCAAAGAAAGCATTTACAACATGATAAGAGTTCTTAAACGTTTCAAAAGGGTTAATTACAAGATAACTAAAATACTACATGCTAAGCTGAACTTTTACAAGTACATCAAAGTTTACACAAAAGCATACTACATAAACGCGTTAATTTCCTTTTATTTAAGTTAAATATTTACATAAGTTTGACAAAGTAGAGTTCTAAACTAATAATCTCCATGGGTATTTGATGGACCTGTTACATAAATAAACATACCATTATGTTGATAAAAGAAATATAAATATGCTCATGTAATGTATACGAATGAAGTATTAATTTTCTATCGGATCCATAAGAATTCTAACAGACAACTTATATTTTGCTTGTAAATCTTTTAAACCCAATTAACACTCATTTGCATATTCTTAATTTGAATACTCTTATTTACTTGCATGAACCCGGTGACCTTGCAAAGTCTAATTTTGTAATTCATTTCCTGGCGATCATATCACGGATGCCATTAGCCAAAGCTAATCTTGTAATTCATCTCCCGCCAATCCTATCACGGATGTCATTAGCCGAAGCTAATATTGTAATTCATCTCCCCGCAATCCTAACAGAAGATCACGCACTCGCTTTTGCGCCTTCTTGCGACCTCCCCTAACAGAAGATCCAATCCTGGTTGCTCCTCCTGAATCACAAGGAAGTTTTTGGTTATGATTCCTTTAAGCCGATATTATAGAGAATCCATATTCATTCATTACTCATATGTTACTTTATATGCATGTTCATTTCCTCATAATAACATACATACATATATCATGTATATTTTTAGAGTTAGTACCTCAATGTGCAAGTGTTTGTATGACTCAATTCTTTTATATTCTTACATATAGTATTCACGTGAAAGTCTATCATTCTTTGTCTAACTTTGAACTCATATCTTGTCCAACTGTTACTATCCAATTGTTACTGTCTAACTATTACTGTCTGAACACTCATCAGATTTTTAACTATATCTAGAGTTTTAAAACTCCATTTTAAGTGAGATTAATCTTGTTAGAAAGCTAAGACACGAGGCTACAAGTTCTGCGAAGGAAGGAGAACCCGGTTCCGCCTCCAAGATAGTCAAAATTGCTCATCAACTATTCGGTCCTACTGCCCTACATAATCAGTCACGACTCAGTCTCGGTCGGTAACCCATAACTGGAGTTCTACATCTCCAAATTGAGCAAGACTAGTGTCCTTGGTTAGCTAACATCCAAATCCACAATTTCTATGAAGGAAC
Source organism: Populus x sibirica (assembly GCA_019202695.1). Lineage (NCBI taxonomy): Eukaryota > Viridiplantae > Streptophyta > Magnoliopsida > Malpighiales > Salicaceae > Populus > Populus x sibirica. The sequence continues at coordinate 685,577 of JAGMVL010002394.1, read as the reverse complement.
TCGATCCTAATTCCCTCATCCTCCTACCCGAAATCTCACCGAAAGCCAGGAGACGAGTCTGTCCAGATTCGTCACCCCCTTCCCTTCACCCAATACTTTCATAAACTACATACCACACATGAATTAACTTAATTTTAACAGCAAATACTTTTCCCCCAATTCATGTCTAAGAACACTAACCTATAATTCAATATCAAGACATCAATTCATTATCGACTTTGAAATGAATTTTTAAGATCATGTTTAGAACACCTTACCCGGTACGAATTAAGATTTTGATCTTCAACCAATTGAAGATTTTCAACTCCTTCATTTCTTTTCTTCTTATTCAATTTTCTTGTTAATCCCTTGCACACAAGTGTTTATCCCATCTATAAACCCTTAATCTTGGATGGGTTTTTGAAATTTTAGTGTTTCTCTCTTAATTTTGCAAGAATGGATACAAAACTCTCTATTTTGTTTCCTTATGGTTCATGCCGATTTTTTGGTGAGGAGAGGGTATTTATACTTTATAATTTCTCTTATTTGCATTTAGGCCTCATTTTCTTTAAGTGTATTATTCTTTTCAATTAAATCCAACCCTCAACAGTACCGGGTTTATTATAATGTCTCAAATTATTTTGCCCGGAAATTTATATTCAAAAATTTCTGAATTCCTGTTTTTATTTAACCATATGCATGAATCTCTTCACTTTTTTTTTTTTCCGGGGTTTACAATTCAAGATTGAATTCTTTTGAGGAGAAAATAGATGATGTGATCCACACTATATCAAAGGATCTATTAGAAGTTCTATTTGGTCAAATTACAAGATCAAGGGCAAAGAAGCTCAAAGATACATTCAACAGGCTTATTTAGAGTATTTTAACCAATATGAATTTCAAGGAGACCACAACTTCAACAAATGATGATTAGACCTTAGTCAATCTAATTTATATGTAAGAGGGGCCTGATCTATTTATAACATGGACATAATTATTTTATAATGGTGGGTTAATTAATTTCAGCATTAGAGGTAAATTTGGGTTTTTATTCCTAATGCATAATTTTACTCTAATAAGCATAATTTGTTATTCGATAGTTGGATTAGGTTGAAGTTTTACCAAAGTTTCCAGGGATCTTATTCTATATTGGGTTAACATTTCAAGGCAATTAGACATCATGAATGCCTAGTAATAAGATCGAAAAGCTACTTTGCAGGAATTTTATTAGTTTCTTAGTTGATTTAGGATATTTTTTTCTATTTTATTTAAAACTCTTTTATAATTTTTCTAGCATTGTGTAAGATATTTAAACCATTTATAAATAGGATTATTTAGCTTGTATTTAGTTTTTATAGACTTTGATTTCAATAATTATTGTTGTGTGTGCAAGGTTTAACTCATACTTTTTAGTTCTTCATTAAACTACTACAACTTATCAAAGAATTAACCAAGCTACATTGAATATTCTATACTTCTCATTTACATCTCTTTATAGGTTTTGGGTAGGGTTTCAATTACTTGTATTCTTGGTGATATAAACCAAGTAAGGTCTAAATTTTACCTTAAAATGCCTATTGACCAGTCTTGTGAGATCATGAATATCTCTTGAACTGTAAATTGGATCAAGCTGAAATTTTATAGGGAAATATTAGAAAATTTTAGTCATATCAAAGTTTGGAAACATATTATTTAAATTGGTCTCGGTTGTTGTTACTGTTTTGAAAGATTCATTGACAATGTGTTCTTTCTTGACTATTTTCAAACCAGTTAGTCTAGACCTGTAATGGATTAATTTTGGATAGAATTAAATGAGGATTATTTAGGCCCTAAAATTATGCATGAGCTTGGGCTATAAGGGTTCCTAATATGTACTGGATTCATTAACGAATTGGAGTCTATACTTTGCAAGGATTCCAAGTCCTACATAGACTTGATGTGGCAGCATCTAAGAGTATATTTCTCTTGGGTTTCTTTTTCTTATTTTACAGGTATTCCTAGCACATCAAGAAGACTAAGAGGAGGCAATATAATAAAGAAAATTCTAGCAGTCAAAACAAAGTTTTCTAGTTGAATTCTTACACTCAAAGTTTAGGCTAAAACACTACTAAGAAGAGCTTTAAGATTTTGGCTAGATGGAGGAGTTCTAGCATGAAGATCTTAATTTAATTATTCTATTTTCTTGACCACGTGATCAAGAGGTTCATATCAGTTGGTATCTTGGTATATGTTATCATTGTGTCAAGCTCAATTATAACTTGAAGTTGATATTAAGGAAATTATAGCACTTAGGGTAACATTTTCAATTATGGCTGCGGTTGGTATATTTGGCAATGTAGGATAAGTAGGATAAAGTAGAAAATATGGTGGGGGCAAGAACAATAGTTATTTTATTTCGAGTCAAATGGGGGAAAATGGCATTTAATGATGTTTTTTTTATAGCTTTTTGGCTTAATAAGTATGATCAACCACATGTGTACCTCTATTTTTTTCTCGCTAACATCTTCTCATTTCTTAGGTTTAACTGCCTCATTAATTCTCCTAAATTTAATTGCATGCTTCGCTCATTCAACCACAAGTATAATATCCACAAAACTAGCAAACTTATTTCCCAACAATTACTCATAGAATAAGCTTTTAAAGGTGTTGATAAAAAGGAAGACTAACTCTTTTTTACAAGAGAGGAGGTTGGATCTGAGTAGCAATTTCTCACCAACACTGACATATTCCTTAAATGATTATGTAACTTTTTTTTCTATTGCTTGTAAGCTTCACCAGTCAGGTGTTACTTCCATATTGAATTTGTACTGACATATAAATGCACTAGCTAGATCTTTTCATTTCTTGATCTTATCCCCATCAAAGGACATATGCTAAGAAAGGACCTTATCGCTCAAACTTTTATGGAAAAGATAGATAAAAATCTATTCTTCCTCTATTACCCCATCCATCTTGCTACAATAAATCCTTAAGTGGGTCTTGGGGCATTCAACACTCGTATACTTGATAAATTTAGACATCTTGAATCTTAATAGGATGATTATATTCGATACCAAATGTATTTTAGATGCCAACGGGGAATCGTATAAATCCATGCCTTCAATTTCTCTCATTCATTCTTTGATTGCTATAAGCTCTTATAGCCAAATTCTTCTCCTAGATTTTCATGCAATACTTTTTCTATGGTAGGCTCTAGAAAAGGGCAAACCTCACTTATTGATAGGATAACAACACCAAGAAGAGTTGAAGAGCCTTTAGGAACTGAGCATCATGTGTCGCAACTAGGAATCCTTGATTAAGTGATTTATTATGGACTATGGCCTTTTGTTGGGTGTGTATTTCTAAAGCATTCTCTTTATTGTAAAGCCCTTCACTAGATGACCTAGTTTGAAGGTTCTGTTTAAGCAAACTAGTGAGCCTAGATATCTCACTTCTCATCAATTCTACATCCTTCTGGTAGTTTTTCTCTAAAATAGTTCTTCATCTATTTTTCATGACTTGGTTTGGTGTAGTCTTTTAAGAAAAATCAAGTTTTCAAATTGTACTTTCCTCTTGTCCCCCCCTCTTTGTAAAGAAATACTAAATTGATTTGTATGAATATGACTATGAATATGAATACACTAGATGGCCTTTTGTGATGAGTGATAAGAGTTGTTGAATCTTCTAACATTTTAAAAGAGTTTGATTGTAAACTCGAGGCAACTTAAAATTTTATAGAAATTTTGAAAAATTAAATGGGAAATGATAATTATTTGAATAAATCGAAATGATTATTCATGACATAAAGTAGTAAGGATGTTTGATGTCAGAAATAAATTCTAAATATGAATTATGTTAATGAAGAAACTAAAAATAAAAGATAAATACATGAAGTAATGAAATAAATATTTGTTTTGAAAGGCGACAATCATTTCTGATAGTTAGATAAGATTTTTTGCATAAAATTATATTGGAAGTTAGGATTATTATCGAAATAAAAGAGAAATGAATTAAGTAAGGGCATTTGGGTATATAAAAAAGGGATTTTTCTCTTTTTTACCTAAAAGGCTAACAACATACATGCCAAAAGAGGGAGATTTTTCATCTTTTTATTATTCTTTTCATGGAAATTTTCTAAAGAAAATGATGAATTATGAGTGGGAAAGTGAATTAAAGTGAAAAGAAACACTTAAACACTAGATATTTACGAGATAAGAAGTTGAATTTAGAGAGAAAATGAAGAATCACTAGGAGAAAGGAAGAAGCTTGAGAAAATTTCAACAGGGTAGCTTTCAAAGTTGAAATTATTACCAGGTAAAGCTTTTAAACCCATTTTATACCAATTTAAACAAAAGTAAATTGATTTTGATCAAAACCCTAGCAAAATCAAGTTAGGGTTCTTAGTATAAATTATAGGAATTATTAAAATTGATCAAATTGAGGCAATTAAGGTGGAAAAGGTTTTGTTTAGTGATGAATCATGATAATAGGAAGAAGGAATCATGGTGTAAAGAGAGAGCATGAGGGCGAACCAATAGGAAGAGAATGGAAGATGTGTTTGAAACTTTTTAATGTTTCGTGAATATGTAGAATTAATGTGAATTATTGTTGTTTGAATAATGTTGTATATGAAAATGGTGCTATATTTTTTGTGATGGCATTTTGGTGTAATATGAATTTGAATATTTAAGGAATTTGCAAAGTAAAATATGTGGATTACGGAACTAAGGTGATTGATAATGATTTTTATAGACTATAATTTATGTAAAAGTTAACAATTGATGAGGGTGATTAAACTTCATAGATGAGATTGTTGATGTTAATGAGGCTGTAATGTAAAACTATTTGTGAAACAATTAAACTTAAGATTTGGGAGGGTATGTTTATGTTGAATGATAAAATAGAAGTATATTGTTCAAAAAGCCATAAAAGTGACATAGAAATTGGATTTAAGAAGTACTGGAAAGGAATTTCAATTGGTAGTTGAGGTAATTACAATGACAATGTTTCCTATTGGAATAGGAGAGGCTGATGATTTAGGACAGCAACAAAGGATAACAACACGAGTGCAAGCCCCTTGTAGGTGCTTGAAACCTTGATACTTTTATGTTAAATCAAGTAATTACATTTTAATAAATGTTGTAGGTTTCTTATTTAACATTGATGTGTGTGAAATTAGCTATCCGGTAATGGAGCTAGTGCTCGATAATGGACAGTGAAATTAGCTATCCTGTAATGGAGCTAGTGCCCGATAATGGGCAGTAAAACTAGTTTCTCGATGATGAGACTAATGTCTGGTAAAAGAGCGGTGAAATTAGTTAACTAGCAATTGAGAATTTTACCCGATAATGGCTAGTGACAATAATTTGAAAATGACTACAAAAATATATCTTGGGAAGACGATTCAATAAGACTATAAATATGATTGAAAGATAAGTTATATTTATAACATATCATGAGAGTTACCTTATTGTTCATATGTTAATTACATTGTTGAATTTACACTTAACATTAAATTAATTTCATGTACTAAACAACCTTCTGCAGAATGAGTAGATGATTATGATTTTCTTTTTGTTAATTAATGAAGATTTAATTTTGATATATTAATCCTTTCATAATGTAAACTTGGGTTGGGCATGTAAATAATGTCAAGAATTATAATTTTTATATCACTTTTGATAAGACCTTCTTATTAGACTTTTACAATATTATGATTTATTAGTACATTAAGCTTTGAAATGTATAAATCTAACTTATAATATTTTCCTATGAATTTGTATAATATCTTGTATTTTTTTTATTAATTGTGGAAATTGGATCACGAGATATGATGACGTGAGAAAAAGTCCGGAATGATTGGACTATAATTATGATGTAAAATGTAGTGTGATGGAAGTTAATGATAACTTGGTAAAAATCCAAAAGTAAAGGAAACTCTACTGGAAAATTGGTAGAAATGTTGTCAATTCAAGAAAATAAATGATATGCTAAAAGTTAATAAATGAATAAAAGGTAAATAACAAAAATACATGATTCTATTTTACAAATTAATTTGATCGATCATTTAATGAACTAAACAATTAAATTCACTATTGTCTCAATCAGTCGATGGAACCAGTTGACCAATTAATCAACCAGTAAGGTAAATTTTAGAACTATGGAATAAATTGGTCGACCAAATTTTTGGATAGAGTTGATCTAGTCGATGTTAGTACTGACAATATACGATCATAAAAAAATTACCTTATTTTTTTACATTATAATAAAGGAGATTATTTAGAAATTACGTCCAAAAGTTAGGGATGTTACATTGACAACCACTTTAGTGCCTTAAATTTTGAGAGAAATTATTCTTTTATGGCTAGATATGAACCACTTCATCATGGGCTCCTTGTTTTCATCTTTTATATTTGCATAATGGTTGTATGATAAATTATTGAATATATTAATCCATCTATTTTAGGGATAAAAGACTTGAAAATATTTATTCATTAAAAGACGTGGGATATGATTTAACATAGTTGTCCATATATTTTTTGAAGGTGATATGTGACCTCCCTTCATCCAAAAATATGGAAATAACCTAAATCATTACCCCATACATTTTAAGAAGAAAAATTCAAGCTTTTAATTCATCTAAAAATAAGAAAATATATACAAAATAAGTTATCAACTCCTTCCCTTTGAGTGTTAACTAACCAAATTTTGAGAAGTTACACATCGAAAACTTTGCCATGCGAGGTTGTCTCCTTAATGAAATCATGGCATTTTACAATAAAAGCTTGTAATGACTGGACCTCTTGTGTTGTTGTTTTTGTTTGTCTTGTCACCCATTTATTAACCAAAATTTGAGAAGCAAGCTACATATCAAGAACTTTGACATGCGAGGTTGGCTCCTTGATGAAATCATGGCATTTTATATTGGAAGCTTGTAATGATTGGACCTCTTATGATGTTGTTTTTACTTGTACTGTCACCAATCTTATGAAGTTTATGCGCACAATAGACTTGCCTGGTAGTATTACAGGGAGAGATCCTACAGAAAGGTTCTAGCCATTATATATGGGATGGTTAGATAACCTATTGGTCTTAAAAGAAACTTTTAAGACTCTCCATGTAATACTACAAGGTTAGATAACTGCACTGGTAATCAAACCTTAAAAGGTCACTCGAGGCCTACAAGGTACAAATATTATAAACTAGAAGAAATTCAATTGGCTACTAATCATGACTATATAGACTTTCAACAAGAATTTGAGGTTTTATGAGTGCTAGTCTGGAGCGTAATCTATTGAAGCACCATTAATTCCCTAATGTTAACTTAAAGTAAGTGTATATAAAACAAAATGTCATGTAATAAAAGCATGACTGTAAACCAATATTCAATTCAAAGAATGATGTGTGGGATTGATAAAGATGAATGATGTATAAAATGCAATATAAAGTATCATATAGACAAAGATATATACAAGAACATATAACATGCAAATAATAAACACATATTAATTAGTCTACGCAATCAAACATGAAATATATACAAAGCATGTCAAGCATATTATCATAAAATCAAAGAATCAAAGCTTATCCCTAAATTCCTAATGGAGTACGCAATCAAACATGAAATATATACAAAGCATGTCAAGCATATTATCATAAAATCAAAGAATCAAAGCTTATCCCTAAATTCCTAATGGAGTCGCCATTCAGTTATTTACCAATATTTTCAATTAACAGGTTATTGGGACATCTTGGTGAAATGGTTATGTAAAAAGGGTAATTTTTTTTTAAAAAAAAAGAAGTCGTCACTTAATTTTATAGTAACTAAGAACTCTAACTGATCTTTAAAGGTTTTTTTGGTAATAGGCTAGTTATGCTAAAAAAAAGATGAAAATTACCCTAAAACATTCCACCTAAAGTAAGTTGCTGCTAATATTTTGCCTAAACTAAATACATATGTTTATTAAAGGTAAGAATTCCTAGGATAGTGATTTGAGATTTTGGCTTGACAACAAAACTTAATCCATATTTTTTTTCACTATGCAGGCAAGATTTGAAATAATAATTAACGGAGACTCGGGTTTTCAATTGTTTCCTTTAATTACCTAGTTTATATTAATACACCATAAATTAACCATTTTACCAAGTATAGCCATTATAAATAACCACAAATATTTCAATCAACTCAATTGCTATTGATGAGCATAATTGAACGTGAAAAGAAAGAAAATCATGAATACATTGTGAATTTATTCAAAACAATATACCCGTCAACATATGTTTGTACTTTGAAATTTAACATAGAAATCATAAAATTATTTGAATAACAAAGAAATCATATATAAGGATTAAAACTAACCTTTACGAGTCATTGGAGTCGGTTGAAATGGAAAGAAAATGGCTGAAAAATAGAAACAGTCCTGATGCATGGTGTTCATGCTCCATTCAACAGTTTAGGTTGCAATGCTTATTTCTATGCGCCTTCAGGGTAGTGTGGCGTGTGGACCTATATGTGGAGTGCCCCTTGTTCTTCTTCTTGATGGTTTGGGAGGTGATGGCCACCTCCATTAAATCTAAGAGATTGAATGCTAAGAATGTAACAACTATTGCTGGATAAATTGGACTGTTGTGTTTTTTTTCTCTTCCTTGTACTAAGGTTTTTACTAGTTTTTTGCAAGACTGTCAATTCCAATCGTAGGTGTTCCCCTTTGTTTGAATTTCTCTTCTATTTAAATTGTCCATGATCCTTTCAAAACTGGAAAAATAATGTTTGGCAACTATATTGTTTCCTTCTTGACCATGAATTTCTAATTAATTAAATTTTCTCTTCTTAATATATAGGATCTCTTTCAATAAATTTCCAGTTTTTCTTTATCCTCTCATTTATCTTTCAATAAACTTGTCCTTTTTTCCATTCTTCCCAATTTACTCCCTAAATTATTTTTCTTTTTCTTTTTATTTTTGATTAAATTAGATAGAAAGATTAGGGGTAAAAAATAGGAAATGACAAGTTTGAAAACTAAAAAAAAATTAAAAAAAAAACTTTTAAACCTCTATAACCATAGAATAAGATTAACAATATGGATGATAATTTAATCTGAAACCAATGGATACCGACCTAAATATATGGGTTTTCTATGATAGGTTACCTCACCCGATGAATAATGAATAGGATATGAATATTGTTAAACATGACCCAAAACCCGACCCAAACCTAACACGATATATATATATATATATATATATATATGATTTTATTTTATTTTATTTTTTATTGAATAAAAAATAATAGTTGAATAATGGATAAATAAACATGTTAGATATGGTATAAAAATCTAAATTTTTTATTCAATGGATAATGAATGGGGTATGAATATAAAAAAACTCAACTCGTTGATACACGTTACCTTCACCATTTTGCACTAATGTCATGGCCACCAGCACATGTTCATGCTATGTAAGAAGGGATAATTCTTATATTCTATTCCTATACCTACTAGTTTTTAAAGAAACAAAAATAAAAGGGTTTCGAGGTTGTCAAAAATATTTTTTAATATAATATAAAAAATACAATGTAAATTCAGATTGTAAAATCATAAAATTCAAAGCGAAATTTTTTAACTAATGACAAATAAATAAAAAGGTTGTGAGGTTCCCTCCTATATTGAGGAAAAAACACAAATGGATCATAAATAAAATGACAGAGAGCATAGAGACAGACATAGAAATCATTTGGCAATTTCAGACACTTCAAACCATTTCTTTACCTTATAAAAATCTACAATGGTCTTTTTATCATATTCACATTCTCTCCTCTCCAAATACTACAAAAAGAAAAAAAAAGTGACATGTAAGAAATGACAATTTAATAGCAGGGGAAAAGATTTCCCAACCATAATACTAAATGAATGTGGCTAATTTAAGTAATTAAACTTATGAGTTTAGTAATGCCACTCCTCCATTTCTCCCATCAAATTAATAAATAGCCAGGTTTGCTCAATCTAAGCAATTTTAAGCTAGAAATACAGTAACATGACATACCTCCATAGCTAATCTTTCCCTTTCAGGACCTCCCCGTACATAATAGGCAGCTCCCCACTATAAGAATTAAAAATAAAGGAATAAGAAACAAAACAAGGAAAAACAAAAGCCTGTTAAAAGTAAGATAGAGAAATAGTACAAAGCTTTAACTGAAAAAAATGAGTATTTTTGGCTGATCACCACCACTAACAAAATTAGGTAAAAGGGGTTAAAGTTGCTAAAGAGTTGAACTTACACAAAGAGCTCCTTTAACATTTTCCAACGCGCAAGTTCTTACAGGACTTTTAAGTGTACCTTTGTGATCAATACACACTGGCATACAGAACTAATTAAAGACAATAAAAATTCAAGATTATTACTGTAATTGATAAAAATAACTTCAAATTAATACACAAACATACCAAGATCAAAAACACGTTTCTAATCCTTGATAAATCTAATCACTTTCTCATCATATTCAAAAACTAGGTTCTACACCAATGAACCATAGCCAAAAACCCAAAAAACCATTTTTGCTTATCTCCTGGGAAAGGACACCATTCATATAATTAAAAAAAAACTACAAGACAAAGATTGCTAGTGTTATTGGAAAACCTTTTTAGTGTGATATGCTCATCACCTCCATGTCTAGGCTCTCTTATACTAGAGTTCTCATCGAGGTGGACTTGCTTGTTGAGCTGCCCAACTCAATTAATATTGTTCTGCCTAATTGAGTGTCACTGCTACAATCGATTGTTTATGAGTCTTTTCCTAGGTTTTACAAACATTGTAGACTTCTTCAGCATACTGTCTCTGTATGCACCAAAGTTGGTGGTTACAAAAAGGGGGAAGAATTTTCAGACAGCTTCTATTCCTAAGAGGGCCGATCGAGTCCTGTTCGTTCTAGCTTAGGCCCTTCTGCTGAGACAGTTGTTATGGAACATCAGCAGTGTTGTTTTATCAGAGTTATATTAGAAACTTCTCTAACATCAGAGAAAAGAAGAAATCAGAGAGAATAAGAAGATTATAATTCACTGTGTAAAAGCTGAGCAAGAAAACCTGCTCATATACATGACACATGCTGCCAAATAACTAGATCCTAGAATTTAGGATGCAAGTACTAATCTCTTACCATTCAATCATTGGAGGCTACGATTCTTACATCTAGGCAAGAGTCGGTTACAACAGAAAGTTTTCTTCATTTCTTCATTCTTCTTGTAATAACCCGTACGATTATCTTCTGAGGCTTGGATTAACTTAAGTAATCAGCTTACTTTCCAACAGCCTCTCCTAAGCTGCTTACTGGCTTAACTCCAAGCTTGGACCTTAATAACCTGAATCTGTCTTTAGGTAATGCTTTAGTAAAGATGTCTGCGACCTGTTCTTCATTTCTGCAGAATTTCATGTTAATCAGTCCTTCCTTCAAAAATTCCCTGATGAAATGATACCTTATGTTTATGTGTCTTGTTCTTTGATGGAAAATTGGATTCTTAGCCATCGAAATTGCTAACATATTGTCACAAAACAAGGGTGTTGCCTCAGTTTGTATTTCTCTAAAATCATCAAGAACAAACCTTAACCAAATAGCCTGTGTTGTTGCTTCGATCTTTGAGACATACTCGCCTGCATTGATAGTGCCACTGTGTTTTGTTTCACAGAAGCCCAAGAAAATGCTCCACTTTTAAAAATGAATGCATACCCTGAAGTACTCCTGTTATCATCTTCACTTCCAGCCCAATCTGCATCACATAATCCAATAAGAGTTGCTGACTGATTTCTCACATATTCAATGCCATAACTTAGAGTTCCTTATTCATATCTTAGAACCCTGATGCAACCATATTATTCGATAGTTTCACCCACATTAAACTAGTTTTTTGCCTATGTTTTATATATAAAATGCCTTGATATTCTTTGTTTTATGTTTTGAAGGCACTTTTGGATGAAAGATGCAAAAAGGAGTAAATTGGAGATAATTGATGATTTGATCTTCGGTCGATGTTTTGTGCAGAGCGTGAGATCTAGAGGTTGAAATGAAGTGATTCTAGTGGCATTAAAAAGCTAACATCCATACCTTTCTGGAATCTAAAGCAAGAAAATAAAATAAGGAAGGGCAAGGAAATCACAGCCTTCAAAGTCAAATCTCGCAATCTGCCAGTGTTGACCTTCGGCCATTCCGACTTGAATATCTGGAGCTACAGAAGTCCAATTGAAGCAAACTCAATTGTTTTGGATTTCTGACTCAAATGCCTATAAACGCTACAACTTTAAGCCAAAAACGATGTCATATGAGGGAGACATGATTTTTCAAAGATGACAACTAAATTCTGCCATCAAACAGGTTTCATGAATAAACGAGTCCAAATTACGTTCTAAAACATCTAAACCGATATCCAAGTTTTTATTTCAGCAATTTAGCTCCTCTAAGTCAAAGCTTGAAGATTTCATGCAAGGCTATTTCTCCTTTTTTAGGAAAATAGTTATTGAAGTACTTAAATGTAAATAGTCTACTTAAGGGAGGACTATTTTAAAAAATAGAGACTAGGGTTTCCTAGGATATAAAAAGAATAAGAGAAGAGAAGGGGGGCAGCAAGCCAAAGAGAGAAAAACGCCCCCCTCCTCTAAGAAACTCAAAATTATGCATTCATCCTTCTTTTTGATTAGTTGTTCAACAAACATGCAAGGCTAAACACTTTTTCTTGGTTGCAAAGACACGGAAACCTTTGGATTTCAAGAACTGTGAGATTTATTTTACCTTTTCTTTTTAGTTTATATGATGAATATGTTTGTTCTCCTATGCTTATTTTTCCTATGATTGTTTATTTTAATTGCTAGAGCGAACTCTAAGTTATTATTGTAGACAATCTATTGCTAAGTTTGATATCAAAACCGGAGTTGTGGTATATGAACTTGTGAAGCAACTGAGTTTAATAATTGTGGTGGATCTACATTATTAATCTTAGGAAGAACATTCATCAAATCAAACATAGACTAGGACAATTATGTTTTCTTGATTAATCAACTTATCTAGTTCTTAAGGCTTTGCCATTGAATTAAATTACTAGTGCGGACACTTGTGGTTGTTTGATGGTTAGGGTTAGTTATACGGCGGATCCGTTAACTAACCAATGTTAAGAAGAGATAAATATTCAGAATATAAATTGATGTTTCATTTCCATGATCAGTTCTGATTTCTGTGGATGGGTGTGTGCTTGCAACCAATGTTTGTTCTCTTGAAAATTTTTTGATTTTATTAAATTTTGTTTGATAGTTTTCTATTTTCTTTTGCTTTAGCCTAGATAACATCCAAACTCCCCCTAAATTGCATATCATCTAGCATAAAAATCTGACTTGAACCTTCCTCGTGGGATCGACCCCTTGCTTGCTCTATACTATCTTGTGTGTTGTGTTTGAAGCTAGGGTAATTAATTTGTGCGACTGCGACATCACAACAAACCCTTCTTGCAGCTCCCATATGTCTTTTTGTAGGATAATTCATGAACCTTGACAGAGACTAGCAAAGATACATTAAATCAGTCTAGTTGAAGTTAAATATAGTAGACTTCCCACTATTTTCCTATAGAGTTCTTCATCGCCCAACTCACTTCCATCCACCTTTTTCAATTTCTCACCAGTTTGCAGAGGAATTGAAACTGGTTTACAATCTTCAAGTCCAAACTTCATTAGCAAGGATTTTGCATACTTGCCTTGATGAATAAATATTCCTTGATCAGTTTGCGGTATTCCCATACCCGAAAATGATGAAGAAGTCCAAGATCCGACATCTTATATCTCTGCATCATTTCCCTTTTGAATTCAGTAAGCATCTTCTCGCTGCTGCCAGTATAGACAATGTCATCAACTTAGATTGAAACAATAATCAATTCTCCTTCATAGTCACACTTGGTATACAGAGTAGCTTCACTTGTGCTTCTCTTGAACTTGCACATGGAGAGGTATTTGTCAATCTCACTATACCAGGCTCTAGGAGTTGCTTAAGTCCATATAAGGCCTTTCTTAACTTGTAGATCTTGTGCCCTGCATTCTTCACTTCGAAACCTTTAGGTTGTTCAACATATACTTCTTCATCAAGCACACCATTTAGGAATGTTAACTTAACATCCAACTGAAACAGCTTCCAACCTTTTTGTGTTGCAAGTGCAATAAGAGTTCGAATTGTGTCTAACTTTGCCACCGCTGCAAAGGTTTCATTATAGTCAATCCCAGGTTTATGTGCATACCCTTTTGCTACAAGTCTGGTTTTATGTTTTTGAACTGTCCCATCCAAGTTAAGCTTAGTCTTGAACACCCATTTCACTCCTATAACAGGTTTGTCAACAGGTCTCTCCACTAATTCCCAAGTATTATTCTTCTATATCATTTCCGATCGTATTCATAGCTTCTTGCCAAACTATATCTCCACACTTCTTGATAATTCTCTAGTTCTATGATGCACATGTGACACCTTGCATATATATCTTCTAGGGTCTTTAATTTGACTGGAGTGGAACTAGGTGTGGAGTTTTGACTGCTACCATCCCTGACATCTTCAATTAACTCTCCAACTGTGGAGTTAAAATGAGAGCCTCTAGCATTGTCAAACTTAGTTGCATCAGTTTGTTCTTCATTGTTCTCACCTTCTGCTTCATTTTCTTCAAGATTGAGAGATATTGGCACAGAGTTCACTTGATTTCTTTCCCAACTCCATGACTTGTCCTCACTGAAAATTACACTTCTTGAGAGCATAATTCTCTCTGATTTCAAATCATACACTCTATACCCTTTCTCACAGCTTCCATATCCCATAAAAACTCCCTTCCTAGCTTTGTCATCAAATTTCTGCCTTAAGGATATGATGGAACATGAGTGAAACATATGCAACCGAACACCTTCAGATGCTTGGCTCTTGGCTTCCTTCCTGTAAATGCTTCAAATGGTGTTTTTCTTGTCATAGATGTTGTAGAACCTCTATTTTGAAGATACACAGCTGTACTCACAGCTTTTGCCTAGAAAGCAACTGATATTTTTTTCTCAGTCATCATGGATCTTGCCATCTCACAGATTGTTTTATTCCTTCTTTCAGCAACTCCATTTTGTTGAGGAGAGTATGCAATGGTTAGCTGCCTCTCCATTCCCATGCTTGCACAGAAATCTTGAAATTCATGTGAGGTGTATTCACCAACTCTATCATTCCTTAGCTTCTTCAACCTATATCCACTTTGCAATTCAACAAGGGCTTTGAATTTCTTGAACAAATTAAAAGTATCAGATTTATTTCTGAGGAAGTATACCCAACATATTCTTGAGAAGTCATCAATGAATGTGATGAAGTATCTATTTCCCCCAATTGATTCATTCTGCATTGGTCCACACAGGTCTGCGTGCATCAGTTCCAGTGGATAGCTTGCTCTCCATGCTTCTTCTTTATCAAACTTCTCTCTGTGATGTTTTCCTAAGACACAGCCTTCACACACTTCCTTTAGTTCCGTTAACACGGGTAGTCCACACACCATGTCCAATTGTTGCATCTTCTTCATGCTAGCAAAATTCAAATGCCCAAGTCATCTGCCCGGATCCGGGAGTCTTCAATCACCGAAGTTTTCCTTGCTGCAAGTCTCATAGATTCAAGTGAAAGGGGAAACATCGATTTCCTCCCATAACCACTATAGCTACAACATTATTCAGCTGTTCATCATCAAATATCACTGATTTGTTACCTCCAAACATGATATAATAGCCACGCTCTATCATTTGACCTACACTCAATAAATTCTCATCCAAACCTGGAACCAGTAGCACTTCATTTATATATCCTTTCCCATGCTAAGTTTCCACCACTACAGTGCCTTTTCCTGTTGCTTGTACAAGATCTCCAGAGCCCATCTTAACTTTACAAGTCACGGTTACGTTAATATTGATTAGTCCACACTCTTGAGATGTCATATGGTTGCTGCAAGCACTGTCCACAAACCATACACTTCTATCTTGCAAACTTGCAGAATGACAAGCTTAGAATATAGTTCATGTGATTACTTCTTCTTTCTTTGCACAATTGGCTAGTTGTTTGTAACTATGACTATCATAGTCCTTTACAATATGGCCAAATCGATTGCATTTTCCACATCTTGGTTTTCCTTTGTGCATACATAACCCAAAATGATACTTCTAACAAACTTGAAACTATGGTTTCACACCTCCTTGACTGCTTCCTCCAAAGACTATTATTACAGCTTGAGTTATTATAGTTGTTCAGGTTTCTGTTTTGAGACCAATTTGATCCCCTCATGTCTTGTGCTTGCCACTTTTGATTTGATCTGCCCTGTGAGCCCTTATGTGTACCATAAACATGGTTGTATCCAACCTTGAAGCTGCTAAAAGCTTTCTCAGTTCCTGTGACTTTATCTCTCTCATCATACAGGTCCTCCCTCTTGTCATAGACTTTGACAGATGCTATAACTTATTCTACTCTAAAAACATCAAGATCTCGAGTTTCTTCAATGATAGACACAGGGGACTTATATCTTCTGCTTAAACTCATCAAGAGTTTTTGCACAATTCTTGTTTCAGTCACATCCTCACCAAGTGATTTCATATTATTCACAATTCCAAAAAACTTAGCCAAATAACTATCTAAGCTTTCACCATCTATCATTCTCATATATTCAAAATCTGCTCTAACTACTTGAAGTTTCTTGCTCTTACCTTTTTAACTCCTCTAAACTCTCTTCTCAGGACATCCCAAGCTCTTTTTGCAGTCTTCTCATTTCTGATGCGAGGGAAAAGCTCATCAGTTAATGCTCCTTGAATAAGACTCAACGTCTTGGCATTTTTTATTTTGTTTTCACTAGAGGTAGTGGTGCTGCCATCGAAATTTGCTCAGCTTCACTTTCTTCATCTCTAGAGCCTTCTGCGACCTCAAGAGCTTGCTGAGGTTGTATACCAGCCTCTATTACATCCCATAGATCATATGCTATAAGGATATTCTCCATCTTTACAGCCCAAAAATCATAGTTTAATAGACAGCTTGGCAACAACTTAATGGGTTAAGCTGGAACTTTTTAATGGGTTGTTGGCAGCCATGCATGGGAGTTAAAGCAGTCAGCTAGAGAGGCTGGAAAGTCACCTAGTTTAATAGACAGCTTGGCACCATTGACCTCATAAATAAGAGCATAAAATATAGCATATAAGAGAGCACAAAACAGGCGCAAAAAAGGCAGTTGTCTTTATGGCAACAGCTTGCATAGGCTATGTTGAGTGATAGAGAGAGGTGAGACAACCACAAAAGAGTGTAACATGAGGTTTATCCTTCTCAATTGGCATTGTAAATTTTAGTCTTCTCCTATCTAATAATATTGGTTTCTCTGTGAATGTGGGCAAATTGTTAAGCCATGTTAAGATGTTGTGTTTAGCCTTTGGACAGAGATTAATGGTTCTAAAAAGTGATATCAAAGTTCTGGTGTGAAAAATATAGGCATTTGGTTTTTTGTGAAATATAAAAATGGTTGAAAATATATTTTAGCAATACCATTATGAGGAGGAGGTCGATAAGAGCATAAAGGTGAAAATCATGTGCAAACCAAATGTCCAACAAGGATGTATGTGCCATAATGTCACCTATATAGTCGAACCATGAGTAGAAGCATGCCTTGTGCATTTTCTTCACTAAAATAAACTAGAACCCAACCCATCAACCTAACTCGACCCAAATCAATTACCTAAAATAAGAGGATAATGTTAGTGATGACATTCATGTGATGTGTATCCTTTGTTAGCATCTAAGTCATCAACCATGTCAGCAAGGTAGGTCCTAAGCTGAAGATGATCTAAGCTAGTCAAGTAAAGCCATATATTGGCTGGGTCGAGCCACGAGTTGATGGGTAAGATCTAGTATAGTTGATCCTATGTGCAATAAGATTTATGATTGAATTTAGACCATTAATCGGGCTAGATTTATTTTGATAAAATCAAAGCTATTTGAAATGCGATCATGACAATTTTAGAGTTGTTTCCAACAAATTTGATAATTTTAGGTGCAATAATATGGTTCTATTTTTTAGATTCAGAATTGCAAGTGATGACAGTGATATAATGAGCTAGATTACCCATAAATGTGGCATATAAAGACCATCTTCGTGGGTAATGGAGTTGAAGAAGAAGAAGAAGAAATTGTATATGTTAGCCCAATACATTTGTTGGTTTATTGTGGAAGAATTCAGATGAGAAGCTAGCCTTATCAAAAGAATTTAGCATGGCTTGATTCATTGTAGAAAGGCAAAACTTGGATACTCTGAACACCCAATCATGTGGAAAGATCAGGGTGTGAAGTGTTGAAAGACTAATCTTGATGAATTAATAACATTGATAGTCTTGCCAAGTATTGAGAAATTAGATGGGTAGATAACTCAAGATGTTAATATCACTTATGGTAAGGTCGGAAAAGAAAGTTTCATAACCAAGTATGCGATAGAAGAACTGTCAAGGATAGCCACAACATAGTTAAAAATTAAAAATTGTTTTATGGTACTATTCACAGATACAATACTTGTTATGTATATGGAAAGTCAGTAGGATAAATAAATATAATCTAGGAAATTATGTCTAAAGAGAATGGGTTTTAAACATTATCATTTGTGACCTTTGTGATCTTTCCTGACAACTTACTTAGTAGAAGTATTATTCACATGATACTATTTTCATATATGATTCAGCTTAAAGTGAAATGGAGATGGTCTAGCAAGCTAATAGAAAATATACAATCAGGTTTTACATGTTCAAGGATCTGATGGAAGTGTGATTTCTATAGAGATGTTGTATTTAATTAACTAGAATTTTCTAAATAGAGGTAGAGAAATACACTAATGGAAAGAAGATTGCCACCTTATTTTATACTCAGAGAGATATGATAGAAAGAGTTGTTGTCAAACATTGCGAGCAATAGGGAAACCTGAAGAACAAATATTGTACTGGTGCATATGAAAATATATAGGTGTACCTGTAAAATCCAATGAGGTACTAACAAATAAGATATAAAGTTCAATTATAAAAGTGTTCCTAGTGAAGCTTAAAGCAAAGACTGGGTTAAAACATTGTATAACAATAAGTCTCTTAAGCTCTTAAAAGAAAGACAATAGTAGTATCTTTTCAAAGAAAAGCTATTGTATAGGCACCCAGGTTAAGGAGGTGTGACTGTTTGGTATTAAAAGATGAAGAAACCTTGGTTAAAAGGTGTAGATAGAGTTAATAAGCATCCTCGGTGAAAAGGTGTAAGCGCTATAATAGAAGACACAAAAACTCTAAGAGATTAGCAGTTATGTTCTTTTTATTGATGCACATAATGGAAGAAATATGAGAAATAAAAAGTGTTGAAGTCACTTCAAGGAATCCTCAAAAGAAAAAAAAATGATCATCCTATGAAAAAGATTGTAGTCACTTTGGTTAAAAGGTGGGAGACTCAAATAAGAGCCTAAATATATATCTTCCCGCAACCAAGTTTATGGCTAAATATGGGTTTATATGATAAGTTTTTAGTCGATGGTGGAATATTGGCTAAGAAGAGTATGAAAACAAGTGTAGTTTGACTTTCATGGGCTAACTTTATGGTAAAAGTAGAGAGCTAGTTGGACTTTTACACTAAGAGCAGATGACTCATAGAAAAGTAAGATGTGGTTCCTATGGTGGAACATGGAACAAGTGTAACTTATGGATGAATAGAATCTTGAAAGAGTGGTGAGCTATTGATAATACTATGATACTAAAAAAATATTTGTTATACTAAAAACTTAACTAGAGTGGATGTTAGAAGCCTTGAAAAAAGGTTTCTTTGATCATTCTAAACTAATCATGAAATTTTTATGAGAAGAAATATTGCAAAGCTCGAATAAATGAATGAAGTAAATGCTAGAGACAAGTATGAACACTCTTTAAAAGTGTGAAATGTCATCTTGTTGAAATGATCCTCTAGTTG
The DNA here is from genome assembly GCA_019202695.1 of Populus x sibirica. NCBI lineage: Eukaryota > Viridiplantae > Streptophyta > Magnoliopsida > Malpighiales > Salicaceae > Populus > Populus x sibirica. Next base: position 665,635 of record JAGMVL010002394.1, on the reverse strand, counting down.
TTGATTTTGGTAATATAAAGGTTTGGCGAGTACATGAAAATTTGACCAAGAATTCTCTCAAATATTGGCAAACATGGTGCCTTAAAAATGACTTGACATGCATCCAAAATGAGAGATAAAGTAGCCGACGAAACACTCTTCTTTGTGTTAAAAAGTACAAGTGTTGGACCTATGGTTTGTGATAGCAATTACTACTTGGTTTTTTCTAATGGAGAAGTGGATGTAAACATTTTTACTGATGGGATATAATCTATGTTTGGTTAAGCTTGAAAGTGTTGCGGGTTGCAAACGCTGGTTTTAGCTAGAACGAGCATTGTATTGGGAGATAGACCACTTCAATCAAGTGGAAATAAGTCTAGTGGTGACTACTTAAATCAAATGGGGGATTTTAAAGTAATGGCTACTCAGATTGAGTGGGAGTTAACTCTTAAAGGATAAGGAATTGAAATACTGTAAAAATTATCAGCAAATCTCTAAGGTTAGATGATAGATTTGATGTTTTTTGTCTTTAAGTGGAAGATTGTTAAGATATGGAAACAAAGCCACGGTAACAACTTAAATTCATGCATGAAATATGCAATGTATGGTGCTAACTTAGAAGTCCAAAAAGGCTATAACTTTTGGTGGGTTGTTAGCAACCATGCATGAAAGTCAAAAAAATGGCTAAAGAGGTTGTAAAGTCACCTAGTTTAGCAAACCGTTTATAACCATTGAGCCTATAAATAGAGACATAAATGAGAGTATAAAATAGAGTATAAAGCAGGTACAAAATAGGCATCTTCCTACCCTAAGTAGCATCTTGAATAAGCTATGCATGCTAATAAAGAGAGAGAGATGTGAAACAAGTATAAGAGAGTGCAAGTATAAGGTTTGTTAGGTATGGGTAGGGGTTGTAGTAATTATAAAGGTCTAGTATTCTCCACCTGAACATGTTCTACTTTGTGACATCTTCCAACCATATTTATTTCAGTATACAGTGAGCAATTAACATGGAATTTGCAACACATAATAAGCAAATAACCTAAGATCGTTGGGCTCTGATACCAACAAACATGGACGGAAAACGCAAGAATGACAACAAATACAAAAAATAGAACTATATTGAAAAGTGTATCACAAAGAAATCATAATTCAAAATTTTATTACTAAATATTTTTTGTTCAGGTAATCTACTTCTCTAAGAGGTTTACAACTCCTTAATAAACCCATAAACAACCTAAATAAAGTAAAAAAATGAAAATAAAGGAAAAACAATAAAAGTGATAATAAAATTAGAAAAAATAAATTATTAAGCATGATATTTAATTTTCCAAACTAAATAGGAAAAAGAATTAATCATTGAGGAAAATATTGCAAATCTTGAGTAGTAATTTATGAGCCTTATTATAAGCCATTCCTGAAATTATAACCCTATAAAAACTAGGGCCATTAAAATCTTTTAAAAAAAATTTCAATTCGATACAATGGTTAGATTAAAAGTTATGACCATTAACATAAAGTTGTATATTAAGAAAAAAATCACTTACATTAGTATCCCCGGGTTGGAAAGAACTTGTCATTAAGTTCGAGTTGTTCTTGCATTGATCTTATGGATGTCCAATCAAGAATTTTCAATCTTTTACGTGCTCAGCCTTTTCATAACATCATATATGTCAACAATATGCTTAACCTTCCTAACAATGAAATCAATCTTAGAGTTACATCGAAGACCATGTGAAAAAACTCTTATAGTAACTTTCTCAAACTCAAACTCAAATTCAAAATTCAGCATAGTGTTATTGCCCTTGACAATAACTAGGATATTTTATTTTGGCAATACACCTTTATTGACAATCCCAAATCCACCTTGAAATCATCAAACATCAACTTTTAACACTTGGTTGTTGGTAATGAATAATAGGTTAATCAATTGATTTCTTCATGGATGGGAATTTCTAATACTTAACTATCTTTAAAACTAGCTCCAAAACACTTTTTTGGAGTATCAAAAAATTCTTCACTTTCATAAGAGAATCCTTGTAAATCCTAATGTATAATTTTTTTATGATTCTTATACCCTCAAGCTTAATGACATCTTAAGTTTCTTCCTCATCAAATTTTGATGGTTGATCCCAATCCACATAAGAATTAGAGTTATGAAAAGTTTATTTTCAATATCATATTCATCGTAATCAAGAAGTTGCTTCCTTTGTTTATGCCTTTGAAACGGGTTCTCAAAACTAGTTATAAATCCATAATCACTCTTCTCATGATCCCTTGAGCTTCTTCTTTTTTTGTCAATTATCGGATTAATTTTGCAATTTATCTTTGTATATCTTTTATCACTAGTTCTTGAATATATCTTTTTAATTTTACAATCTGTCTCTGTATTTCTTTTATCACCAACTCCTAGATATTTCTCTCTCGAGAGAGAATCTATTTATCCTCTCTTATTTGAACATGTTTTGCTCTGTGACATCTTCCATCCATGGTTATTCCATCACACAACAAGCAAATAACCTGGGATCATTGGGGTTTGATACCATTTGATGTAGAAGGAAGCAACACAAGAAAAATAGCAAGCAAAAAAACATAGAATTATGTTGAAAAAAGGATCACACAAAAACCCTAATATAAAGTTTTGTTGCTGAATATTTTCTATAATTATGAGATTTTTATTGCATCAAATCATTGTTTCTAAAATGTTCCTGATCGATGCATGTAATTTTCTTTGCAAAGCATTTTTGTCCCATGAACTCTATCTTTAGCCTAGATTTATAAATCAAATATTAGATTTATTAATCTAATATTATATTATATTAAAAACAAGTTAAGCTTCTATTAATAATAAAATATATATTTATATAAATATAATAACATCACGTATAATCAACCAATTAATTACAAAACAAATATAACTACAACGAAATCCAGAGGCAGAAGTTCTATCACCACTACTACTACATATTCTTTTCATGGACATGAATTGCAGTTCTGGCTGCTAGATGCATCAGCATGGACCTCATCCAACCGCAGTGAGGAAATGGATCCAATAGACATGAAATCCCAGTTGCAAACAAGCAACGTGCCTTTTTAAGATCCTCGGTAGCTTCAAAGAAACGCAAGGCATGCATGAAATAAACATGGGGAATTTTCATATTGGAAGTCACTTTCCTTCAATTGTCAATTTGCAACAATTTGAGATAGCTGCTGCTTCCAGCAAACTCTGAAATAATATATCAAGGAATGTCGCATTTTCTAAAGCATCATCGCATAAATACAGAGTGATTTGCTCTGTAAGTTTGATATAAACACTTTACACACGCCCACTAAGAGGGCATTTAACAGTTTCGTTGTTTCTTTCGTTTCTTCTCTCTGTTTTTTTTGCCCACCATCATACAACACTTTGTATTATGTACAAGACTGGAGAAATTAGTTGCAGCTACAGATTTAAGATAGCTCGATCATTCACCGTGCTGATATTCTTTTACTCTTGGCCCATTACAACTAGAGCACGAGAGCCTTAACCGCTCACGATCAGGTTCATCTTATTGTTTAGAAACATACAATGCAGCCACAAGATGAAATTGTAGAGGCAAGAATCACAACAAATAAACGAGCAAAGTGATCACCGCAGCTACTGTGAACGTTATAGCCTGCAATGTTCATAGTAATTGGAAATCAAATAAAATAAAAGACAGATAATTACTTCATGAACAAACCACATAAACACAAAGATTCATCCCAAGCATGTCCAATAGATAACTCCGTACACCTCTGGGAGCACCAATTAGTACAATGGTTGGCACAGTCACGTTGAACCTCTGGTCTCTCCCAAGATTAAGTACTTTCCAGTTTCCAGACAACTTTTTTGATACCTATCATGAAATACTTCACGGTAAAAGTGTTCATGTGATTGAAAAATGTGTGCCCGGCACAAAGGACGTGAATTGTCACCTCATCATAGCATTGCTCTTTCTATGATAGGAAACTACAATGAAAGCTCAATCTGTACCTCTTTTGGGTTTGGAAAGGCTTCTTTCATCAATTAAGTGGAGCAGCCCATGTAAAACAAGCAGTAGAAGAAACACCATGAAGTGAAGGACAGAATGAGTAGCATTTTAAAAGTGATTCTGACTTGGAACTAAATGGCAATCTAACCCACTGGCATCATGATGCTCTGTCAAGCCTTTATTCCAATGCTAGAACCCATGAGTTCATGTTTTTCCCAAGCTATGGATTTTTAATAATGGCATAGTAATAATAGAGACAGGTATCATATTTAATGTTACATCAGCTGCATGACCGAAAATAGCGAGACAAACCATGCTACAAAAAAATTAATAATTAAGCTCAACACTCACAGCTATTGCACACGCAGCAAGGCCAGATCGCTCCCTTGGATCCTTGTTATAGTACTTCCCAAAGTAGAGAATTGCTGAGAAGTACCACATCAGTGGGAACACAAATCCAAGCAAAAGGCTTCAGAGAAACGGCGCATCCATGAGAGAAGAATGGGAACACAAATCCAAGCAAGAGGCAGCAGTAAAAAGAAGCATCCATGAGTGAGAGCAATAAGGGAGAAGAAGGGAAGCAATACTCACGAAAACCATCCAATTCCACAGCCAAAGCAAGGAAGGGGTTTGTCAAACATTCCCAGTTGGGCATCCTCCGCATCTCTAATGGGAACATAGTCATCTTCTATATGGTTCATGGCATCAGTGGAATGCCCTGTGTTCAACAAAACACCTCAAGCAACTTGTCTAGATAAATTTTTCAAAGGTCTCAAGAATAATAACAAGCATTAAGCATCTTGAATCTCCCATTCACTGATTTAGAAGTTACTGTATTCACCAAGCTCATTCATCAAGCCAGAGTAATTGATCCAAAACCACCTGAAAGAACCATTTCACAATACAGTATGAACCTAAACTATTCTAGAAATGAAGCTGAAATTTTATAGTTCACAATGCTGTTAGATGAGGTTCATGACACACATAATTTTGGAATTCAAAAAGTTATGGATTGCAGAAACCAAACTCATTCACCATGCCAAAGAATTATTGATTCCAATCCATCCAAAAGAGTTACTTCACAGTACAGTAATGGACCTAAATGGTTCTAAAAATGAAGCTGAAATTTTGCAGATTGCGATGCAGTCAGATGAGGTTCAGAACATATAATTTTTCCACCACCATGATATGTGTATATGAAAAGAAAAAAAAATAGTGGTTTCTATTTTTTGTTTTTGTTTTTTATTTTTTTGGCTAAACTTAATGGCCTGTTACATGATATGGAAAATAAAGACTTCCCATGTCCAAGATTCCTTTAAGCAAAGAAAACCTAGTTGCATGAGAATATAGAGAAGCGACAAACTCTCTTTATGGCCACAGATTTTCGCCCCTGTCAAATACCAACAGTTTTTAACTAACAGGTATCGACAACTAAGCATAGGCATATTGACCAAAACATTTAGATTCACAAACTAACACATACAGCATCAAGCCAGCACCAAACAGGCTAGCTGTATGGCTTGCAGTAAGACTAACAGAAAGGCTATTTTTTCTGAAAAGGATAGATTGCATTGTGCACCAAAAATAGTAAATATGCAGGAATAGAGTACCCTTATTCATTTATCCCAGAAAAAAAATAGAAAAGCTGGTGTCTCAGCTCCCATCGATGCCTCCTCTTATGGACTTACAAAACAAAATGAAATATGCTGGATGTTTAAAACAATGTAACATGCTGGATATTGAGTATCAACAAAGAACTTAATGCATTCAATACAATGAAGCCTCTAACATGAAGAATACAAAGAGTAATCAAATCAATCAGGTAATCTAGAATTTTAACATATGAAAACAAAAGTAGATCCCACCTTGTATGAAAGAGTTAAATCCTAAAACAGAAGTGGTGTGACTTAAATGAAACAAATAGCATTTTGCAGGTAAAAGAAATTCAGCAACTACGAATTAAGAAGTAACCAGAACCCATGAAAGAGACATGAGAGATTGTAAAAAAATGAGCATAATTTTCCAAGTAGCGAAAACCTTAGACAATCACTAACATCGACATCCATCTGTACCAATTGTTACATAAATCCCTCCCTGATTGGGCTCCCATCAAACTACAGAATTATTGCACAAATATAAGGCCATAGAATGGTTTGTGTGAAAAGTGCATTCCCTTATCACAAATGAACAGATAGAATTACTAAGGTCTTACAAGCAATACTTTAAAGCTACTTCAGGAAAGAAAGATGAGAGAGGATTATTTGAAGCTGCAGTAGCCATGCAAAGGTGATAAATTTGCAACCCCCATAAATACAACTAAATCCATCACATAACCATAACAAAATAAAACATTGATTTATGCAATCATGGATTCCGTAAATATGTAAGAGAAAAGGGCAATATGGAAGAATTGACAAAATACCAGGTCCCACCAAGAAACTACACGTGGGAGAATGGGAGAGCCTCGTTTACGAGAATTTAAGAAAATAGAATCACCAGATTGCTTAAAGTAGAATACAAACAAGCTCAATAACAAGTTCAATCTAAGAATCAATCCAGTTGTACAAAATAATGTCCAATCAAAATCCCACATCAAGTGGCAATTTTTACGCACTCCGATTGTGTCCATCACAAAGTATTTCACTAAATCCCACAAAAACAATCGTTTAGATTCAAACTGTTCTTGTAAATTATAACATCCACTACAGAGGCAACACAAATAAACCCCTTTCTCTAACATAAAATAAAAAGAATCAATCACTCTCAGAGAAATTTAGTTTAGCTAGAATTTCTAAAACAATCATGCAATGACCCCCAAAACCAGCAAGAACTTGAAAATGAAAAAAAAAAAAACACCATATTTCAGCGAAGGAAGTCTCTCAAAACTTCTAGCCTGGCATCAATGTAGGTTGGAGAAGCTTATTTTAGCATAAAGACTCACAGCAAACAACCAAGCTAATAAATGGGTGGGGTGGGGTGGGGACTACTTTTTTATCTTGAAAATATCAACAAATTATCCATATTTCAATGAACAATGAAAAAACATCCATCAAGAAACATATGATAAATAAGCTTACTTTTGCATCAAAACCAAGAAACAAATACCACGAATTTTAACGTGCAAGATTTCTTTTTAAAAAAAAAAAGTAACAGAGATATATATATATATATATATATATATATATATATATATATATATATATATAGAGAGAGAGAGAGAGAGAGCTTACAGTATGGCCTATAAAGAAGTGAACTTTGCACAAAAAATAAGAAGAGGGTGCTCTAGTTTCTTAGTAATTCCTCCATCTTGATGAAGATCAAGAGAATATGCGACTGCTGATGCTATTGTTTGTGGGTGAGTGAGCGAGTTCTAAGCATAAGACCGGAGGTTTAGACTGAAAGATTGATACTGCCAATCAAGAAATTACTACCTCAAAATTCAAACCACTAGGCCTTAAAAAGAAAGCACTTTTTCGGCCTTGTGACATCCCAACCCAACCCATTAGCAGTAGCAGCTCATAGCCCTTTTCCTTAATCCCGCAAAGCAAATCCCTTTATTTATTTTTTTAGGGATAATTACATTTATTACTACACCACTAGAGTATCGGAAGATTTTTGTTTTTCACGTAAGCAAAAAATTGTTCTAAGCGTTGATAATATATTTTTTTATAAAAAAATTTAACTATTAATTCAAAATATAATTTTTATTTGGCAATTTTTTTAGATATTAAAACAATTGGATGATTTTTTAAAAAAAAAATATTAAGATAAAGACATTTTAAATTGATATGGGTTAAACTGTAAATTTACAACTTAAATAATAATTCTATAATAACTTTGTAGAAAATATATTAAAATAAATTATGAAATTATATGCTTAATTAAAAAAAAAAAACTAGTTGAGTTTATCCAATTAATCTGTCAAATTTATAATATCTAAGCAATGATTATATATCAAAAAAAAAAAAAGAAATTTGTGTCGGGTCATCTGTAACTAATGAGTCAATAAATAGGATTAGTTTGAGCTACAACATCCAAATTGGATCCTTAATTTATTTCTTGATAGTGTTTCTGCAAAATAGGATCCCTTGGTAGAACAAATAGCACATGTTTTCTGCACCCATGCTTCAGTACAAGTTTTGACTGAACATCTTGTTAACTTGGAAAGTGTGTGGTTCTGTTGGAAGCATTTGCGAGACAAGACTTGAATTTGTTTTTGTCTGCGGGATAAAAAAAATACGGAGCTCGAGGAAGGGAGATGATCCTCTCTCCCGGAAGGATCGCGGGGGGAAAATAGAAAATGCCCCACTAAACAAGGAAGCTCTTGAAGGCACTAGTGGCCACGAAATATTCCACCATATGATTCTTTTGCTAATACTCCCCAGGAGGCTTATCCTTTAGACAGGATTATTCTCAGCGGAGAGTGGGATTTCCTCGAAGATATTTATAGAGTTTGCAAGCAGGAGAAGTAGCAAGCAATGCTTACCCAACTTTTGTTTGCAACAAGATCCATAAATTGCTAGAGATTCAGGTAAAATGGAATATTTTTGCCTACATGTTGATGGAAATTCGCTTCGATTGTGCTAACTTTTAAAGTTTGAAACTGCACTGTAATAAAATGGTGAATGAGGATTTAGCATTTGAAGAGTTGGAAGTAGTAGTTGTAGTTCACTAGGAAAACTTATGCGGTGAAATTCTTCCTGATTCATTTTAAATATGATGAAGTTTAAGCAAATTTCGCAGAATCTGATTTTAATGTATGCATAAGATTGTTATGGAATACTCCTCTCGCAAGTAGCATGCTAGATAGCTGATGATTTATCATTGTAGCTAAGTAAATAGTTGGAATTTGACGTTCTTGATTTTATGATCTCATTTGGCTTTGATCTAAAGAACTATATATACCTTATACCCTTCCCAGTGCTTTATTGTTCATGATGTCTTGCATGCACACCAGGTCAATGAAATTTAGATGAAAATTTCTGAATTTCCATAGATAAATAGTATTCCCATTACCATTATGCTAATAGAGGTTGAAGAAATTTATCTTTCTTAATTCATTATTTTTTACAGTGTGTGTACGCACGTGCGCATACAACTTGAAAATAGGATAAGTATAGGTATTTGAAATTTAAACGATAACGTATTATCTTTCTCTATCTTCTTCTGATCTTTCTCTATATTCTTCTGATATTTCTCATGTGCTTGGTTCTGTTTTGATTGTTCCTGATTTTGCTGAGGTTGTTATGTTATTCAATACTCTAACATCCCCTTTCAATCTGTGGGGAAGAAGACGGACACAAAGTTTGTCTCTTAGAAAGCAATATCAATTTGCAGCATGACCTTTTGTAAATACATCTGCAATTTGGTCTTGTGTTGAAGTATGTTGGACTTGGATATCATGATTAACCACCTTCTCCCTGACGAAGTGGTAGTCGATTTCGATGTGTTTCGTGCGTGAATGAAAGACAGGATTGGAAGCTAATGCAATGGCATTGACATTATCACACCATAAGCTCGAGGCAGTAGACAACGTGATGTGTAATTCCTGAAGAAGCATGCGAAGCCAGTACAATTCAGCATTGTATGAGTCATGCTTCTATATTCAGCCTCCTGTGCTAGATCGAGAGACAACACTACGTTTTTCTTGCACCAAGATATAAGATTAGTGCCTAGAAACACACCATAACCGGTGGTGCTCGCCTATCATCGGATTGTGCGCCTAATCGAGTCACGGTAGGCATGCATTGTGATTGTCCCTGGAGTATAAAGAAGACCAAACTCGATAGTACCTTTTAGATAACGTAAGACACGTTTGACAGCTATCCAGTGTATTTCATGCGGAGAGTGCATAAATTGGCATAATTGGTTCACTAAATAGGAAATATCTGGTCTTGTGATTGTGCAGTATTGAAGAGCACCTACAACTCGTCGATATTCAGTTGGATTCTCTAACAGGTCTCCAGCAGTAGATGATAGCTTGGAACCAGAAGATGATGGACAACAGAGAGGCCTTACGCCAAGCATGTAGGTGTTGTTGAGCATATAAGTGATATACTTAGTCTGTCGCAGATGTAAACCATCTTGGTTCAAGAGTGCTTCAACACCAAGAAAGTAGCTCAATTCACCTAAGTCTTTAATTGGAAACACATTATATAGTTGAGCAATAAAGTAATGGACTGCTTGACTATTAGATCCTATGATTATTATATCATCAACATATATCAACACAAAAACACGTAAAGTGTCAGAGATGTATGTAAACAATGAATAATCCATCTTGAATTCTGAAAAACCAAAATCAATCAGTTGTTATGAGAGGCATTTGAACCAAGCTCGAGGAGCTTGTTTAAGGCCATAAAGAGATTTGTGTAAATAACAGACATTATCAGGAAAGGTTTGATTTTCATAACCTTTTGGTTGTTTCATATACACTTCTTCATCTAAAATGCCATGCAGAAAGGCATTGGAAACATCCAACTGTCGGATATTCCATTTGAAAAAGACTGCAAGAGAGAGGATCAACCTTATGGTGGTAGGCTTCACTACTGGAGAAAAGGTATCAAAGTAATCAATACCAAGAATTTATTCAAACCCCTTGGCCACAAGTCTTGCTTTGTAGCGATCAATATTGCCATCATGATTTCTTTTAAGCTTATAAACCCATTTGTTTCTAACAACATGTTTGTGTAAAGGTCTAGGATAGAGAGACTATGTTTTGTTAGCCATTAACGCATCAAATTCACATCTTATTGTTGCTTTTCATTATGGATTAGATACTGCCTTTGTAAAATAAGTGGGTTCAGACTCAAAGACAACACTAGATAAAAAATATAGTGGATGTTAGGTAGAATAAAAGGTTTTAAAACTAGGGAATTCTTTAGGCTTAAGATTTTCTATTTTAGATCTGGTAACAATCTGTCAAGGCAGTATTGGAGACATCTCAGGTGAGGAAATAAGGAGGGTAAGATGACTACTAGAATCAGATATTAACACGTGGTTTGTGGAAAAAGGTGTAGGAATTGGTGTTTCAATTGAAGAAGGTGCAGGAATTGGTGTTTCAGCTGGGATAGATAACACTGTGTCAGATATTTGTAAGGATGGGCTCTCAGTGTAAGGACATAGGAGTTGTGGAGAGTTTGTTGGTATAACAGTTGGATTAAAGTTGAAATGTTGTGTATGAGAAATTAAAGGAACTATATTGGAAGAAATAGTACCTAAAGACTGGTTGCTCGTGGGGTTGGTAGAAGAGTGATGTTTATCCAAGTAAGGGAAAATGTCCTCATCAAAAACAACATGCTTGGAGATAAACACCCTACCTGTAGCAAAATCTAAACAACGATAACCTTTTTGTTGATTTGAGTACCCTAAGAAAATACAGTATTTGCTTCTGAAAGCTAACTTATGATCTTCATATGGTCTGAAATAAAGGTAGCATGCACAACCAAAGGTGCGCAGGTCAGAGTATCTCGACATAGTTTTGTGGAGTACAAAGTATGGTGTTATATTTTTAAGAGCTTTGGTTGGTAAACGATTGATCAAGTATACTAAAGTTAAGAAGGCATTTACCCAAAACAGTTTGGAAGGCAAGCTTGTGCTCATAGTCTCAATCCCATTTCTTGAATATGCCGATGTTTTCGTTTAGCAATACCATTTTATGGGGATGTATAGGGACATGTCAAGCGATGAAAAATTCTATATTTAGATAAAAAAAATTGAAACTCTGTAGATAAGTATTTTCCACTATTATCATATTGTAGTTATTGAATTGTGCAAAAGAATAGATTTTCAACAAGAACTTTATATTGTTGAAATATGAAAAAGACATCACTTTTGAAACGCATAGGATACATCCATGTAAAACAACTGATATCATCAACGAATAAAACATAATATCAACATCCCCCAACTGAAGAAACAGGAGATATCCAGACATCAGTATGAATCAAGCCTAAAGGTCTAGCTGATTGTCTTTAAGAATCACTAAAACGTAACTTTTTAGCTTTCCCTAACTGGCAGGAAGAAACATTAGACTTGCTAGTTGATTCTTTTATTTGCAGGAAAGAAGATAAATAGTCTAAAGTGGAGTTGGAAGGATGACCAAGGCGTTTATGCCATTGATCCCTGGTGGCTTTTGTCCCTAATTTAGAAGTGAGACAACAAAATTTGTTGGCACAACTCTTATTCCCATTGATTGGATAAAGGCCATTCTCAACCAGCCCTTGGAGCAGCAGTCATCTGGTCTTGTTTTCCTTGACAAAAAAATTAGTTACAGTAAGTATAAAGTAACAATTATTGTATAGGCAGAATTGATTATTGGATAAAAGATTAGATGCAGCTTAAGGACAATATAAGACATTATTCAAACGAAAGGAATTATGTGATGTATTTAAAAATGAAGAACTAGTGTTTTGAATCATTAAACCTAAACCATTGCCTACTTGGACAATATCCATACCATCATAAAGTTGCAGAGTTGTTAAATCTACTACATTAGCAGTAATGTGAGCGTTAACCCCATTATTGACATACCAAGTTTGTTGCTCAAAAGTATTATTTGATTCAGCAGCCATTGTTGCCAATTCAGAAAGAGGCCTTCTGTCTTAGAAAGAAAAATTAAAACGCTGAAAACAATCCAACGCAATGTGACCATATTTTTCACACATCTGACATTGTGGTCTGTCATATGAAGCTACACGATCATAATGGGACTGAAGTTTTAAAGTTCCTCGAGCTTGTGTTGATGCAGAAGCTTGCTGGAATTTTGTAGGAATAGTTGCAAGTTTTCTTTTTGGATAATTAGATGTTTTTACAGCAAAGGCAAAATTATGATTTTGGATTGTATTTGAAGCTTCAAGTAATGTTTCAAAACTTAGAATTTCATATTGAAAATCATCTAGAGACAAGTCCTTATCTCTGCAAGCAAAATTATAGGATGTGATAAAAGGTGTAAAGATGGGATGAAGTCCTCCAATTAAAAAGGTAATGAAGTCTTGATCATCTACGGGTTTGCTGCAGACAAGTTGGTCACCAAGCTGTTTAGCATCTTCAAGAAATGTAAACATGGTCAATTGCCTTGAACAAGGGTTTGAAGTTGTCTCTTAAGAAGAGCAATGCGGGACCTTGAGGTAGATGAGAATCTTGCCTGAAGAGAGTCCCAAACTTGTTTAGAAGTCTTTATTAAAGACGAGTAGAAACCGACTTCTCAGAAATAGAAGCTAGTAGCCAGCTGAGAACACAATTGTCCTTTTTAAACCAAATTGCATAGGCTGGATTAGAAGAGTCATCTGGAAGATTTTTGGTTAGTGGCTCTTCAGAACCATCAATCATACCATTCAGATCATGACTGCGAAGAAAAACTTGAAATTGAACACTCCATGGTAGATAATTATGTCCTTCGAGTCTTTAATTGACTGGTTGCGAAGTGGATTGAATCTTTTGAGGTGAAGAGAACAAGGGGAGGATTGTGGAATCAGATGAAGTCATGGTTGAGGTGAAGAAATAAGGAAAGAGTGGATTTGTGTTTATGTGCGGAAGTTGTGTAAGATCAGGTGTTAGCCTATTATGGCTCTGATACCATGAAAGAATTCCAAAGAATTATGCTAATAGAGGTTGAAGAAATAGATCTTTCTTAATTCATTATGTTTGACAGTGTGTGCGCGCGCGCGCGCGTGCATACAACTTGAAAAGAGGATAAGTGCAGGTATTTGAAATTTAAACGATAACATATTATCTTTGTCTATCTTCTTCTGATATTTCTCCTATGCTTGGTTCTATTTTGATTGTTCCTGATTTTGTTGAGGTTGTTATGCTATTCAATACTCTAACACCCCCCTTCAAATTGTGGGGAAGAAGACAGACACTGAGTTTATCTCTTAGAAAGCAATACTGATTTGCAGTATGGCCTTTTGTAAAGACATCTGCAATTTGATCTTGTGTTGAAGTATACTGGACTTGGATATAGACATATGCAATTTGAGGTCTTATATTGGCAGAAAGTGGTAGAGTTTTATGCTGAGATTATTCTCTTTAGTTCCAGGAACAGTTTCAAATTGGACATCAAATTTTCTGACTTGTATCTTGGCAAATATCAACCCTAGTTATGGTTGAGGTGAAGATAACATAATACAATTTTAACATTTGTTATGTGAAACTTTCAATGTATAATGCACCATTCGGTATTGACTGTTGTGATAAAAACTCCTTAATTCACTAGCCTCCCTTGATGATTTGAGAATTGCAGTTCGTTACTCGTCTTATTAAAATGCAGTCCTCTTTACCAAAGCCATTTAGGAGTGTTTGAAGATATATTTAAGCATTGTCAATGTTGTGCTCCTATGTTTAGTATTGTGATAGTTTTTATAGTTACAGTTTAAAAGGCAGATTTGAAAAGAGTTATAAATTATTGTTTTTTCTATGACCAAGATTTCATGAAAGAGTTTTTAGTAAAATTTATATAGAATTAAATATTAAAACATAATTTGGTTAACATATAAACCACGGTTTTAGAATGTGGGATCTATTGAATCTGGTAGTCTAGCTATACATTCATAATAAGCATTCCAAAATTGATTTTATGTTGATTTGCAACCTCAGTTGAGTCATCGCTTTTATTAACAACTTTTGACAAAAAAAAAAGAGAAAAAGAATTGTTGTTTTATTGACAGACCAAAATACCTTCATCATCTTCCAATCAGCCTCTTCTTCTTATGTGTTTCCTTGAGTGATGTTTGGACTTACCTACCTTGTTGCTTTGCTTTTTTTTTGTTTTGAGATTGGCGATTTAAGGTCACATCTCAATTGTTCTCTCCAAATGAAAATCTTTACCCAAAAATCGAGTCGGCAAACTTTATATGGGCAAAAATTACCTTTATCTTCTTTTAAGATCTCTAATATCCTTCCATTAAATCTACTTTGCTTTTATCTTCTTCTCTTCTACATTGACAAACCACTGTAATTTACATCAATAAATCTTAGTAAGCTAGCCCTGACAATCTTTTGTTCCTATTTGCAGTCCTTGTATGTTAGATGTCATGTAACTGTTTCTCAAGCGAAAATCATCACCTTCTTCATTATTAAGTTAAAGCTTTTTATTTGTTCTTATTGTAGGAACAAAAATTATAGGCTGTTAATTCTTAGGGTTCAACAAGAAGAAGAAAACCCAGATCGTAACTGTAAACAGTAGATGGGGATTGCCATTCAGGAATCCAATTTCTCCTCCAAAATCCTCACTTCAAAACTATATGTAGAATGAAATCAATTATGTGATGTTGATGATTACATAGATTACATAATATTTTTAGGATTCTTTATCTTTGATTGCATTATCTTTCAATTATGTCTTTAGGTTTTTAGGTAATCTATGTTGATCTTAAACAACCTAGAATTCAAAACTATATATTCATTGAAATCAATTGTCATTTGCAATGTGAAATGTCTTTGATCACCTGCATGATCAACATTGTGCTACTGCCTTCTTTAAGGTTTAAAAGATAAGTTGTCATCTAATTGATTATTTTGTCATCCATAATCAAGCAAATTTTCACTAAACTACAAAGTTCACATAGACATTAACTCAAAACTCATCACCAATTCCACTGTTATTGACTCACAACAAAATTAAGAAGGAATAAAATTTTTTAGTATTTCATTATAAACTTCAAAAAAAGAATTACTTTGATTGAAAATCAGATTGAATAATATCATTTTTCATTGAATGAAAGCTCTCAGACTCTCCTATAACAAATTGAATCCATCCCTTGGCATTAACAGCCCTAGTAAGGTTGTCAATATTTATCATTATTTGTTTATAAGTTGCAGATACACCATGTGAGATTGCTATTTTTTTTTATTGGTTTGAGTACAATATATGTTGTTGTTTTTATCATACTTCTTCTTTTATATGTTTTGTCATGCTTTTTTTTTCTTTGATTGCAGAGTTACTGTTTATTCTTTATCATGTTGCTAATTTTTTTTGTTATTATTTTCATTTGATGAAAATTTCAGACAACATTTCACTGCTTTTTTGAACATGATATGTCACAGCTCTTTTTTTTTCTTAGGCAGTAATATTTATGTTTGTCACTAGCTTAATACTTTCTTTATGTGTTCTGCTACTTTGTTTCAACCTTCCACATGCCTATCATATTTTTTTTTTTCATATTATCTATCAACAACACTTTATTTATACATTACTATCCTCGAAAGTTTTTTACCCATATGTATATGCTCATTATTAATTATTACATTATACCTAGGACGTTAATTGTTTAATTGTATGCTTAGAAAAAACATATAAACTAAGGATATTGACGGTTCTTATGGTCAAGATAAAACATATTAAACTAGAGAGATGGTGCATACTTTCTGTGACATATCTATCAAAAAGGTTCTCAAGGTCAAGATAAAGCCTATTGGACTAGAGAGATGGTGCACACTTTCTATGACATGTATCAAGGCTTTTGAGAAAGGCATAAGACCAAACATGCATTTTGACAAAGCTGGATGGAAATTCATTATAACTACCTTTAAAGACCAGACTGGGCATGCATTCACAAAAAAAGCACAATTAAAGAATAAATTAGATGGAATGAAAAAAAGATTGGAGGATATGAAAAAACTTAATATCTAAAACTGAAGTTAGTTGCAGTAGTAAATTAGGGATAATTTTTGTAACTAATGAGTGGTGGAAATCCAAAATTTTTGTAAGTTTAGTGTTAATTTAGCTTTGCAATTATATTAATCTGGTATAAGTTTTTCTTTCATTTGTTTTGATTTATTAATTGCATTTGTTTTCTCTATTGTAGGAAAATAAAAGGAGATAAAAAGTTTAGGCATTGTGGTATTGAGCCATCGTGTGTTGCAAATATGACATTATATTTACCAACATTGTTGCAACTGGACAATTTGCTTGGGTTCCATCTCAAGAAATTTTGTTTGATGATGATGAAGTTAGGGATGATGGATTAAGGAATACTAAAAATGAGATTTCAATCTTAAGGAAGGAATTGGAGATTTAGAGGAGGATAGTTTACCAGATTTTATTGATGATGTGAGTAACATGGTTGCTTGTGTTAATGTTGCAAATAGTAGTGGCAACCGCAATAGTGGTGGGAAAAGGAAAGTCACTCAACAATCTACATATATAAGTGAAAAAAGAAAGAAAGGGGGGTTCTGGAATGGGAGCGGCAGTGTAATTGTTTTCACACTTGGATCAATTGGTTAATAGCGTGTCTAATATGACTGATTGCACATAGAAGAGGTGATGCAAGAGTTTCACTCCATTAATGGTGTTGATTTTGGCAACAAGGTGTACATCTTTGTAACTAAGTTTTTCTTAGTAAGAAGAAAGAGAGAAATGTGGGAAACAATGGGAAACATAGAAAGAAAATTCTCCTGATTAAAATTAATGTTTGGAAAAAGATCAAACCTTAGACCCTGAGGTTAAGTTCAATCTTCTTATCTTAGTTAAATCATATTAATTTTTTTTTAATAATGTTTGACTTATCTTAAATTTTAAAAAAATAACTTTTATGCATTTAACATTGTTCAACATTCTTGTATTTTGATTGTTGTTTCTATTTCAATTTTGTTTGTGTTAGAGAAGTAATTAGAAGTAATTACAATTCCTTTTCCATGCTATAAATTGTATTATTTGTGTATGTGTAAAATTCTTCATAAACCATATATTAATTTTAATTGATATATATCAAAAACAGTTTGGATGATTCTTGTTACTTCTATTTATTGCTTGCCAATATTATGATAGACATAGCTACCATGTTGTTGATGATTTTGAAATTCCTCTATTATTTTTCTATTGCTAGACATGCAATATATTTTTATTTCAAATATAGACAATGTAGTATTGTGTAAACTATATCTGGTAATGATGTTTGTTTCAAATCTAGTATGTGTGGTAGAACTTCTTCACATAACTTAAGATTGATTGTATATATTGTAGTTGTAATGATATTGACTTGGATTATTATTTTGTGAGAAGTTTAGGTGAGAATAGTTAGGTTTAAAAATTTGTTTGGAATTGCAACAACTAATGGTTAAACTTTGTTTTAACATATTGACACACTCTTATATAATTCATTATTTTCTAAAAGGTTCAAATATCATTTTCAAATATATTCTTTCATATTCATGAGTTAAAAATTTTAAAGTCATAGTATTAAATAAGTTGTGTAGCATTTGTTTTGAGATACATGTATAAGTAATGCCTTTTGTTTTTTAAATTGTAATAGGCATAACAATTATTGCATTCCATGATTTTTGCTTGTTAAAAACCTATTTTTTGCAAATGAATATGGAGTTTGTTTGTGAGTTTCTTTAAGTAATTAATTTTTTTATATTGTTTTAATGTTGAGTTATAAGTTGACAAAACAGGATTGTTAAATTAAATTTGTACCCACCTCCATAAAGCAATTTTGTTATATTTTTTTATTGAACATGTAACATTTTTAAAAATGTTAGAATCTTGTTTTAGAAAAGGGAAATCGTGTTCTTATCCAAAACCAAATGTAAATACTAAATTACTTAGAAATCAAACAAACAAATTCATAAGACCTTAAATTTCCGGTCCGAGACAATGACTCATTATGACGTTACACTTTAAAAGCGATATCTTGTTCTGTTTTTAATAATTACATTTATCATGTCCATTGATTAATAAATATTGAATTAACAATACATCATTATGTTAAAACATGTATTCAAATTAATAAACATATTGCATTTTATTATTTGTATTTGACTCTTAAGATTTATACTTTATGTTCAGCCACACTTTCTTAATATCTTGAAAGCATGTGATAAGTATATGATTTACGTCTTTTTATGCCTTAAGTAAATTATAACATGCTAAGTGAATTACTTTTAATATTGCCTTCAATGGATTGTTCGGAAAAAAAAATCAATTAGAGGTTTTAGGTTCAAGTCTTACCATTAATTTTTTGAAAAGGTTATATATTTATTGTGGTAGGTATCCATAGTACAACTCAACAACAACATGAAACTACTGATCAAATAAGAGTTAATTTCACTAAAAAAAATTATTTTTCATTATAGATATGTACGCACAATAGCTTAATGATTTATTTGATAGGGATTATGATAATGTAATGAATCGTGTTATTGAATATGTTTCATATGATGGTGGTGGTAATTATAGTGGTGATGCTAACAATACAGATGATGATGACAATGACGACAATGAAAACGATGATGATAAGAAAGGTGAGCCATTTTGGCTGAGAGAGTATGATTGTCGTAAACTAGTATTATGCATAGTCAAATCTCTCGCTATGTATTATAATAATTATATTTATAAAAAAACTTGTATGGTTTCTTACAAGACATGAATGTGATGTTGAACGGAATTTTACATGGACATTGGAAACATTGTGTTAGTATGTTTAGGATGGATACATCGACATTTCAAAGTCTTTGTTTTGATTTATAAACCCAATATGAATTAAAACCATTAAGGAGGATGGGTATTATTGAAAAGGTCGACATATTTCTTTATACATTAACATTAGATGCTTCAAATAGAGAAGTTAATAAGAGATTTTAACATTCCGGTGAAACTATTAGTAAATATTTTAATGAAGTTTCATGATCAGTGTGTTTACTGGTAGTAAAAATCATCAAACCATAAGACTCGATATTTTCAAACACACCATGAGAAATCATCATGAATCCATGATATATACCTCATTTCATATTAACTTTAATGTAGTTTTATGCATAAATAATATTGATTAGTATTTGGTATGAATTCCAGCTTGTTACATTCAAAATGATGTTTTTTACTTCTTGTTTTTGTTGTAGAATTGTATTGGATCCATCTGTGGCATATATATATGTGTGTGTGTGTATCATCAAAAAATCAAATACCATTTATTGACAGAAAAAATATATCGACACAAAATTTAATGGTTTCATGTAACTTTTACATACAGTATACATTTGTTTAGGCTGGATGAGAAGGTAGCATATATGATACGAGAATTTTTCTTGAGGCGATTACCTTAATATCAAATTTCCAAAGTCACTAGAAAGTATTGGGGGAAAAACAAAGTAAATGTTATTATATTTAGACAAGTTAATTTTTTAGTAAGTAATGGGGATTAAGTTACAAAGAAACATTTTGTTATTGCAGGGAAGTATTGCAATGTCGATTTTGGATATCCAAATGAGTACGATCTCTTAAGGCCATATAGAGGTGAGAGATATCATCTTCAAGAATTTCATTGACGAGGCTAACCACAAAGTCAAGAAGAAATATTCAATTGTGTTCATACATTGTGTAATAGAATGTACATTTAGTGTATGGAAAAAAAAAAGATGGAGAAGTTTGTAGAACATGCATGTGTTTCCTTACAAAACACAAGTTCAGATTGTTGTGGTATTTGTCATAACCCAATTCTGGGTTATTCCCCAAAAATCAATTTCTTTTTCAATATAAAAATCAAAAAATAATAATAAAGGCTGACAACATGGAGAAAGTAGGCCGGGAAATCAAGTTGGAATTTTTGGAGGAAATTCAAGACCTAATTGTACCCCATTATGCCCAAAAATGGAGAAAAAAATGCAAGTTCAAGGTTAAATTAAATGATTATTGGACGAATTTGCATAAAAATTAAGTCCAATGACATAATTAAATTTTTAATAGGCCAATTTGATTTAATCATGGGACAAATTAAATTTTAATTATGTTTAAGAATTAATTTGGGTCCAATTGAAGGATTTAATTAAGTGCAAGGACTTAATTATAATTTAAACGGGTCAAATTAATTTTATTTAGGGCTTAATTGATGAAAAGTTAAGTTTGGGAGCTTAATTTGGGCTTGATTGAGAATATTGAAATTTTAAGAGACCAAATTTAATTTTTACCAAGTTAATTGATTGAAATTAGGGGTCAAATTGCAAGAAAATTAAAGTTTTGGGGTCAATTAGGGGTTAAATTGAAGAAATTGACAGCCAATGACGTTTCTATAAAAGGCGCCAAAATTAAAGGGCTTAATTGACAAAATATGGGGGTCAAATTGAATAAATTGAAAGTTTAATGGTCAATTAGGGACGAAATTGCATAAATCCGAGACCAAGGACCATATTGTAAAAGGCGCGTAAATCCAGGGCTGTAGTTGAAGTTACGCCGAGACCAAATTGCATTAAATCACAAGTTTAGGGTCAATTAGGGATTCTATTGAAAGCAATTGAAAGCTGGAGGACTAAATTGAAAATCGGCAAAAATCCCTAATTGAACCAAAACGGCGCGTGTTTGAGTTAAAAAAAAATAAAGACCAGGCGACGCGTCGCTTGGTAACTGTTCATCATTTTCCCCGTGAAGCTGTTAGGGTAGCAATTTTACAGGTGCATTTAATGCGTTGTTTGTCCCCTAAAATTGACAACGCATGCACCAAAATGGCCACCTGAAATCCCTCTATCCCCGAGTATTATCCGTTCAGGCCTATAAACGTCAAAACTGCTCCGATGATCGACCTGAAGTAGCCAACTCGGGCAGCCTTGGACTGTCAAATTTGGCAGTTTGAGGTGCACCCTTTGAACCAACGGTTGGGATGCTTACCAACCAAACCAAAGGCCATGATTTGGCACCATTAAAGACAAAATACTCCTCTTCCACCTCCTATAAATAGTTCTGCATTTCATGGCCTGAGAGAGGAGAAATTTGGGTCCAAATTCGGCCAAAAACCAGCCCTTCTGCCCCCGTTTCTGCAGTTTTTCTCTCCCTCTCTCTCTCTGTCGTTCCAGCCACCAACCAGCTTCTCCACCACACCACAGGTAGCTATCCCAACCACAAGCCGGCCACCCTCACGCCTGAAACAGCCATCGTTTCTTCCTCTCTCTCACTTCTGCAAAAGTCTTCATCTTCTCCCCATGGACGACTCCGGCCACCGCTCCTCGCAGAAGCGCCGCCAGAACCACCAGCAAGGCCTCTTGATCACGACCGAGACTCCTGCTTCGAGTGAGCCGCTCCTCCGCCAACCTCCATTTTCTGCAGCCATTTCTGTTGCATGCAGAACGTGAACCACTGTTCACGTTCTACAAATAATTAACATTGCATCCGGGCTGGGCCAGTGTTGGCCCAGCCCAAATGTCTGGGCTGGGTCCAGCCCGGCCCAAAAAACTAAAAAAGAAAATATTTTGGGCCGATGTTGGCCCACCTATTCTGGATTGAGCTCGGCCCAGTCAGTTGGGCCGACCCAGCCCGCATGTTTTAATAATATTTATTTAATATATATAATATTATATTATATATATTTCTTTACAAAAACAAAAAAAAAATCCAAAAAAAAAATTTCAAAAATCATTTCAAAAAATTTGTGATTTTCTTAAATATTTTCCTTCCAATTTTGCATAATATCGGAATGTATATTTACACTGTAAAATACAAATCCGGTACTAAAATACCCGATTTTCTCCAAAATATTTCAAAAAAAAAATTCAAAACATTTTCAAAAAAATATCAAAAACTTTTAAATCAATTTCCCTTTTAAAAAACAACAAAAAAATATTTTATTTTCATGCATACAGCCAAATCCTAAAAAATTTCCAAACATATTTTCATTAAAAGATTGCATCTTTCTCATGTTTTGAAAATCCAAAAAATGGATATCATAACCAGTTTATGATCATCAATTAGGGTTTGGCCAAAATATCAAAAAAAAAATTTCCAATCTTTTTTTCTAGGATCCAGATGTAGACTTTAATATTTGTGGGGTGTAAAATTACACGATAAAGTACACCCTCAGGTATTAAAGATGCATGGTTTAAATAAATGCGATGCTAAAACTCAGACTTTAGAGCGGTTAGGATTTAACCCGATAAGGTAGAGATTCTTTCATGAAGAGAGATCTGCCTTGAACCTTAGAAAAGACCAACGAATAGAACCCGACTTAGAAAAAAAAACAATCAAACAACAATGCAGCTTACCTTAGGTAGGGTGCACTGGGGGTGATGCGTCTTCCCCTTGCACAACCAGTCCCTTACTCAGACTCTCGCATACCATAGGTTTCTAGTGACCATAATACTAGGTGGCGACTCCTAAACATTAATCATAATTTTATGATTAAATTCAAAACCCTTTCCAACACACAACACCTCACATAAGAGCCACGACAAGAGTCTCCGCCGTCGCCAAACGACGTCGCCTAGCGACAGTATCCATGGCACTTCATAATTATATAAGAAGGAAGCTGCAGCAAGATGTGTGGCATTTACCGAGTTTGATCGCAGTCCTAATTTTGTTCCTGATGATATTTTAATAGATGTGGTTCCACATTCACAAACTCATGGAAACTAGAGATCTTCACGTATGGATTATGTTCGAGATGGTAGTGCGGCAAATTTAATGGGACAGTAAAACCAATGTTTTTTTATTGTTTTTTTTCCAATGTATTAATAATACAATGCAAAATAAGAAATTAATTCGTGTCCTTTTTGGTGATTTTATTTATAACCACAATCTTAACCAAACACATATTTAATCAAACCAACCACAACTAAAAGTGATTTTATAAACTTACTTTTTTCAAACCACAACCATAAAAGCTATCACAATACCAAACACACAAGTCTTTATTTCTTCTTTTAATTTTTGACGTTGTTATGATCAGTACAAGGAGATAGATATAGACATTATTGAAGGAGCAATGTACTTTAGAATTGAGGGAACACATATCTTTTGCCTCATGAAAAATCAATTCAGTACTTGTCTTCATGGAATGTAATAAGTAAGGAAGTTAACATTGCAAGTTGACTGGTAAAATCATATGATTTTACGAGTCAACATATATTTATTGTGCAAAATCATGTAAAAATTGAAAAATAATAAAATTTGACTAAAATCATGTAAAATCAGTTAAAATCATGATTTTACAATAATTTTAAATTTTAAATTCTTATCTTTCTCATTACATACCCTTGTGTTTACTCACTAACACACAAGCCTTGCAAGCACTTGTATCCACATATATTTATTGTGCAGAATCATGTAAAAATTGAAAAATAATAAAATTTGACTAAAATCATGTAAAATCATGATTTTACAATAATTTCAAATTTCAAATTCTTATCTTTGTCATTACATACCCTTGTGTTTACTCACTAACACACAAGCCTTGCAAGCACTTGTATCCATGGATTCTTTCTTCAATCAACAGTGAAAGGATGAAGCAAATATAGTCTTGCTTAAAACTTACCTAACAAATAAAAAATTATCTATTATAGGAGAGGACTTTGAAAATTTTTATTTTATAAGGATATCTTTACGGTTATGAGTGATTGACCATACTTTGAAGTTTGACCCACTTGGTGCTTATGCCTAATAGCAAAGTCTTTTAAGTTTAAAGCTTTATGATTTTTCCATAGAAAATCTCATAACTTGTCTAAGATATGATCTAACAATGAAACAGGCTTCAAGATAAAATAAAAATAAAATAAAAAACAATCATACTTTGAATTGTTTGATTTATTCGTTTTAGTTCATACAAAGCCTATAATTCTTTATCAATCTATTTGTTGAGATTCATTGTGTGACAACAAAGATCATAACCTTATGAAAATATAACAATATCTAAAAGAACACATAACAATATCTAAAAATAATGTGTTATTCAACAAGATAAAAGACATCAGATAAGCTAAAATTATCATTACAGATGGTCATGCATTTAGAGGGAGCATTGGAACTAGTGTTGGCCAACAAGATAGCATAGTTGTAAAGATAATTGTTTTCAATATTTTCTCATAAACACATAGTCTTACCAACCACTTCCAACTTTTTTTCTTAGATCTTGCTTGGTAGGATTTTATTATGCAAGAACAGGTACAATACATCTTTGTTGATGAAATTGGTTATTGTTTGTATGAAAAAAATTATTTAAAATTTTATAATTTTATGATCTGTTTTTATGATCCAAGTTTATATTGATCTGTGGTTTGACAACCTTGCTAATAATTATTTTTTTATCTCACACAAAGACAACCTTCTTTAAATAATGTTAGATAATTACATTGAGTCCTTTTGGTTTCTAGCATAGTAAAAAATATATGATAAAATAACATAGAGCAAAGATTTTTTAGGGAAATAGCACAGTTTAGAGAGTCGCAGATGACATTTGTGATTCTCGAGTCGCAAGTATGATATGCGACTCTCTCAAATTATAAAATTGCTGGAAACATGACTCAATAAAGAAAGATGGGAGAACAGAGAGAGAGAGAGAGAAAAGGAAAGAAAAAGATTCTGAAGACACATTGAAACTCTGATGATGACACTACTGATACCGTTGAAAAGATCTCGACGGGATGAATCCAACGACATCAAGAAAGGTCATCAATGGTGACCGGAGTGGGCCACATGAACGACTTAAAGGCAAGTAAGCCTTGACACCTATGAACAACTCATGTAACCCACTTCGTTCACCGTTTATAACCTTATTTGATGTTATTGGATTCGTCTTGTCAAGATTTTTTCAACGGTATCAGTGGTGTCATCATTAGAGTTTCGATATGCTTCTAGAGTTATTTTCTTTCTTTGTTTTCACATTTTTTTCTCTCCTCTCTCTTCACAAATAATAAGGAGGAGAGATGAGAGAGAAATAAATAAATAGACCTCGAAAACACACCGAAACTTCAATTATGACATCACTAGTACCGTTGAAAAGATTTTGATGAGAAGAATTTAATGACACCAAAGAAGGTCATAAATGATTAATGAAGTGAGTGACACGTGCTGTCCAAAGGTGTCAAGGCTCACTTGTCTCTAGAGCATTTGTGTGGCCTTTTCTGGTCACTGTTGGTAACCTTCTTTAGTATTGTTAGATTTATTTTGTCGATATATTTCCAACGGTACTGATGATGTTATTATCGGAGTGTTAATATGTCTCTAGAGTCTTTTTCTTTCTCTTTTTTTTCTTTCTCCTCCTCTTTTTATTAAATCATGTGTCCAACAATTTTGTAATATGAGTGCGACTTGCAAATCATAGAAGTCATTTATGACTTCTAAATTGTATTATATCTCTAAATATTTTTTATAATGTATTATTTTATCACTTTTTAAAACTATACTAGAAACCAAAAGGACTCTAATTACATTTATACGTGTCCCCTACATGACCGCATTGCATCGATCTCTGTTCATTTAGTAAATATCTAACTAACTCCTTTATTTGTATGTTATTTATGTTTGAAAAGTGATAACTTAAACTTTTGTTGATTTCTCCATTAAAAATCCAACTTACTCCCCCTATTGGCTTTTCTCTCAAAGCCTATAACCACATATTATTTAATAAATAAGACGGTGGGTGGTTCTAGTGTGTTTGGAATTGTGGTAACTTTTGTGGTTGTGATTTGAAAAAAGTTGTTTTTATAAAAAGTACTTTTGGTTGAGGTTGGTTTGGTATTTATATATGTTTGGTTAAAACTGTGGTTGAAATTGAGGTTGAATAAAAAGTAATTTAATGTATTTGGTTAAACATGCTTTTTAAATTGAGGTTATAAAATAACTAAAAAGATATATATTAATATTGATAGTTTTTAATTTAAATATTGTAGATTTAACTATCACTATTACATCATTAAATAAATAATATTTTATATCAAATATTTTTTATTGTTCCATTAACTTATCTACAATTTCATCACGTATGAAATTCATCCGATAAGGACTACAGTTTTCATGGTTTTTTGAGCGTACAATAAAATCAGGTAAAATATCATCAGAAACAAAATTGAAATTGCGATCAAATTTTACAAATGTTACGTTATCATGCGATCTCATTCCAATTTATGTAGTGTTATTGAATAATATTAAATACTAGTTTTTTAGTAAAACACAATTAAAAAAAATTGAATTTTTTTTTCGAGTTGGGCGCGGTCCAATAAATGTTTTTGAGTGCAGTCACTGTTCACGTGAATAGTGACTCGTGAATTAATTCACCTGGCACTGTGAACAGTGCCACGTGAATTAATTCACTTGGTAGTGTTCACTTCTTGAAGTGAATATTGTGCGGAGAGAATTAATTCACTCTGCATATATGGCAACAGGCGAGCAATGAAAAGTGAAAAGGAGTAATTTTTTGCTTCATTAAAACCGGCGGTACGAACTCAATTTTTAGTGGGACCCATCTCCAAAATATGCGTTCAAATGTTTACCAAACGACTATAAATTATGGTTGGAACAAAATACACTTCCAACCACAATACCAAACGGATTGCCAGAATTGAAACTAATAAATTATTCATTTTTAGATTTAAAAAATATATTTAGTTAATGGTAAATTGTTAAACCAGTCATTTAAAAATTTAAAATTATTTTCTAACGTATTTTAAATCATTAATATTAACCTGTTATAGTAGATTTACCTAATACATAGGGTTATAATGAATTTATTATTTCAAACCCATAAACAATAGCATTAAGAATTAAGTAACAAGTTTGCAAAGATGAAAGACTGATATGTTATCAAATCAAATATTTAGGGACTAAAGAATAATTAAAAACACAAGGAAAGCAAAGCATTTTTCCACATATTCTCTCTTTGCCCCAGAAAAGAAACATGAGAGAACAGGAAAAATGAAAATAAAATCTGGTAGCAAGGGAGGCCTAGCTGAAAACTCATCATTGTTTCGGTATTTCGACTGGTAAGCTCATCAACCCTTCAATCCTTTCTTTGACAACATGGGATTATTTTTTTTCATTGTCTAGAGAGAGGGTCTGAATATCATATATGTGCTTTCTGTTATTTTGTATAGAGGAGATAGGTCGTTCATGCTTATTGAAGACAGTAGAGAGGAGAAGCATGATTCAAGAGAAGCTGAGATGGGGTTGCCTTAGATCCAGGAGAACCTAAGTTTTACGTGGAAAAGGTCTTACCTTTATAAGATTTTTCTTGTGATTATTTGGAGAGGTGGTTTACTCCTTTCTTGGCTGTTTAATTCCCATCACCATTTATCTTGCTTTCTATTTCTTGGGTTTAAGTGTGAAGTCTTGATCTTGATTTTTAGGGTTGGTGGAGATAGGATTTTGTTATCGAGGTAAAAAAAAAATGAAGAATTTGATTAGCTATGGAGTTGTAGGATAACTGGAGTAAGAATTAGAGAGTCAGATCCATTATTTCTCACCAGATCTGATCTGTTTAGGTTCCTTGATTTGATTTCTGCGTATCTTTTTTTGTGGAAAAAAGATTGATGGGTCATTGAGATTTCATTTGATGGAACAAGTGTTGTTAGAATTTCCTAGTTTTATCGGATGTTCAGAGGTGGAAGGAGATGAAGAGGATGAGAATCGGTAGATTGTGTGAGAATTAGGTGTCTTCTTTGAGTTGTAACTTTTAATTAAACATATAGACAGAGGACTTGATGGAAGAGATGTCTCCAGCACTTGCAATGACGCTTAGTTTAGGCAATTCAATGTGCGATAACTCAGGGATTGCAACCCATGTAGAAATTACACGGCTAAAGCTTGTAACAGGGACTGCAAGCTTGCTGTCTGATTCTGGAAAGGTGGTCTCCGAGGAGTCTCTTTCTGGGGGAGCTGAAAGTTGTGGTCATGCTAAGAATGAGCTGAACTTGACCACCATGACAACACCGGATGATGGTGGCGATGGAGAAACTGTTTTGCTGAATATGTTGCTTGAGAATAAAAATGGTTCCATGACTAGTGATGCTGTGATCCAGGAAACTGAGGAAGATGAAGTTTTGTCAGTCGTGGAAGACAGTATTGGAATTATCCCTAAGGGGATATTGGTATTGAATGCAGCATCCGAAATAAGCTTACCAAAGTCTGTTAAAATGGAAAATACCAAAATTATTGCTAAGGCTATTATTGTGGAGTCAACAAATGAGGTGCAGGTGCCTACGGCAAAACTCCTTATTGGAGCAGTCGGCCCAAATGCAGAAATCTCTGATGGATCTGACATAAAGGCATCGGCGGTGCTTCTTAAGTTGCCTAGTGAGAAGAATCTCATTGGAGGACCTACCCGGAGTGTTTTTGAGCTTGATTGCATTCCTCTTTGGGGTTCTGTATCTATATGTGGAAGAAGATCAGAAATGGAAGATGCTGTTGCAGCTGTTCCTCGATTTGCAAAAGTTCCTATCAAGATGCTCATTGGTGATCGTGTTGTTGATGGCATCAGCGAGAGTTTGACACACCTAACTAGTCATTTCTATGGTGTTTATGATGGCCATGGGGGAGCACAGGTACATCTATAAAGCTAGATATTTGTTTTCCTCCCCTCATATATGATGCTTTAGTTCCAAATCTATGTGGGATTTATTGAGGTATATTACCAAGCTGTATGATTTTTGGAGGATTTGGAAAGAATTGTTAGTTGAGCATGTGTAATTAGATTGATGTATTTTTGTTTTGATACCTCATATGCATATATAGAATCCTAGCATCTCGTTTTCAGCACTACTTGTTCTTAGCTAATCTTTTCAATTCTTTACCTATTCAAATGACTTATTATTGGCAACATTGTTTTACTTCAGTCTGCAGCGTACATTTGTGTTGCAAATAATTGAAGAAATGACTTTAATTCGTGCATATTTAAAACACATTCCATTGGTTTAATACTTGAGGTACTCCATAAGGTGAATAATTGCTCAGTATTGGATATGTGAGCATGATTCGGAGGGGTCTCATGCAGGTTGCTAATTATTGTCGTGACCGAATCCATTTGGCCTTGGCTGAAGAGTTTGGAAACATTAAAAACAATTCAAATGATGGGATCATCTGGGGAGATCAACAGCTGCAATGGGAGAAAGCTTTCAGGAGCTGCTTTCTTAAGGTTGATGATGAGATTGGAGGAAAGAGCATTAGAGGCATCATTGAAGGTGATGGAAATGCTTCTATTTCTAGTTCTGAGCCCATAGCTCCAGAAACAGTTGGATCTACAGCTGTAGTTGCCTTGGTCTGCTCATCCCACATCATAGTTGCAAACTGTGGAGATTCAAGGGCAGTACTTTGTCGTGGAAAAGAACCAATGGCATTATCAGTGGATCACAAAGTAAGACATGTTCTTTACATGAATAAGAACAAAAAACTGTCTAGATAACAATTTTTCCCCTATCATTTCTAGCCAAACAGGGAAGATGAATATGCCAGGATTGAGGCATCTGGAGGCAAGGTGATACAGTGGAATGGACATCGTGTCTTTGGTGTTCTTGCAATGTCAAGGTCGATTGGTAGGTGTACCAAACTTTTAGCATGGATGTAAAACCTGCTTAAATTGAAACAATCATGAGAGCTTGCTTATTCCCATGGTTCAATTACTTAATCCTAAGGTCCAAGTTTATACCAGCTTGCTTTATCAACTATACAAATCAAATTTTAGAAGTTCCTTTTATTTTCCTTTATTAGAACATTGAATGGCAATTTGTTTACAGTCATTATGTTTTGCCATTGATGCTTTAGCATTATATTTAACAATATTTGAAGATTGATCCATGAGGAAGTTATAATCAAGCGTAGCTCTTACTTACCTAGTCATTTTTATCTAACAGGTGATAGATATTTAAAACCATGGATAATTCCCGATCCAGAAGTCATGTTTCTTCCTCGTGTGAAAGATGATGAATGCCTCATTTTAGCGAGTGATGGGTTATGGGATGTTATTACAAATGAGGAAGCCTGTGAAGTGGCTCGAAGGCGGATTCTGCTATGGCACAAAAAGAATGGGGTTGCTTCTCTTCTTGAAAGGGGCAAGGATATAGATCCCGCAGCCCAAGCAGCAGCTGATTACCTTTCGATGCTTGCCCTCCAGAAGGGAAGCAAGGATAATATCTCTGTGATTGTGGTGGACTTGAAAGGTCAAAGGAAGTTCAAGAGCAAATCTTAAGCAAGGTTCACTCCGTCATCTAGTTCAAGTCTGCATACCTATATATTAGAAACGTACATCTTTAAATAATACATAGTTTGGTCCATTCCTTTTTTTCGTGGGCTTAATGTGTGTACTAGAATAGAAACTAGTGTGTACTGAATAGCTATAGTTTATCTGAACTCCATATTTCCTGAGTTTTTGACACGCACTGTGCCAAAGTTATGGTTATGTAAATTTTAGCTGTTGTTCGAGCTGAGTATGGAGTTCCAGTTTTAGATTCATTCTGTTCTGCTCTCAGGTCTCGGTCTGTCTGTCTGAGATTTCTTTCCCATGGGAATGTCTGGTACAAGTTCATATAATCTTAGCAGCTTATGGCCGAAGAAGAAAATTTCTCCTGGAAGTAGAGCTCCATCTGGTGGCAGTGGTTTGTAGTTCTGTGGTTTATTGACTTCAGTTTTAAAACTGTGATTCGACTTGTTGATATGATCTAAGGCTAATTAACTGCTCGGAAACGTGTATTTTTTTATAAAAAAAAATTTTAATTTTTTTTTAAATATTTTTATATCATTTTTTATTTTTGCTAATATTTAAAATAATTTTTTTAAAATAAAAAAATATTATTTTAATGTATTTTTAAATAAAAAATAATTTAAAAAATAAAAAAAATATTATAATATTTTTAAATACTATAATATTTTTAAATATTCCTTTGCTCGATCCCTTCTTATTCACTTCTATATTCCAAAGGAGAACATGGTAGGGGTGTTTTTTGTTTTTTTTTATCAACAACTTCAATTTATAATTTTTAAAATATTTTTTTATTTAGAAATACATTAAAATATTTTTTTTATATTTTTAAATTTATTTTTGATATCAGCATATTAAAACGATTCAAAAATACCATGACAAATTAATTTGAAACTAAAAGAAATTTTAAAATTTTAAAAACATGATTAAACCGTAATGCTAAATAAAGCCTACAAGTTTTTTGAAATTTTTGAGGTTGAATTGATAATCTAATAGATGCATCATACTTTTTTTTTTTTAATGAATGTTGTATTTTGAACATTATGTTATGTTTTTATGTCTCATTTTTTTTATTTTTTTTATTTTTTCTATTTATTTTTTGTTGATGATAAAGGGGGAGAGCAAATGGAAAAATAAACATTGGAAAGGGAATAAATATAAATACATGTTTAAATAATTAAGGGAGAAAGATATATTTATATATTGCATATTATTGTTTAAATCTCCAAGGGATTATATTACAAAATATAGGGGGATATACATATCTTTATATCTACAAATATACATTAACTGTCATCATAAAAAAATATAAGATTGTTGACAAATGAGTCATATATTAATATTTATAATATTTTTTATTTTAATAATAACAATCAAATGGAAAATGAATTAATAATATATTTGGATGAGATTAAGTTTAAATAGATTTTATATGAAGATCACATCAATAGACATATGAAATTGAATGAAAAAATTCATCAACAAGTTCAAGATACAAAGCAAGTAAAGACTTAGCTCTTAAATATTCATTTTAGAGTTTATTGTTAAATTTTTATATCTTACTTAATAGTAAACTAAAATAAACTCACACACTTCACATTGCATGCATAAATAAGATTGATATACATTTAATCGGTTCAATTTTACCAGATTTGAAACTGCCAAAACTGGTATTTAAGTTGAACTAGTTGACCGTCTAGGTCTACCAAGTGAACCGGTCAACTGTTGTTCTTCCGTGATGAACACCTGATGATTTTGTAGGAACTAGTCGACCAAATGATATGGTCATTTGAACTAGTCGATCGCTTTAACCGTCAGAAACATTCTAACAGCTATAAATTACTAGTTTTTTTTTGAAAACATATATATAGCTCTCTTTTATGCAAAATTAAAGAGATTCTGAACATCATGATATAGAAGCTATTAAAAAAAATAAAAAATCATCAATTCTAACATACTCTAAGTTGTGTTAACTTAAATCTTCGTATTCTAGCACAGGAGTATAAAATCTCACACTTATTATACTTACACACCTTTAATCATCCAAAGTTTTATTAAATTAGCTATAGAGATTATAGTTTTCAATTGTATAATCTACTATTTGAGAGAGTGCATTTTGTTTTAAACAAATCATAATTGTAAACACTTAATAGTTTGGAAAAACTCTTGACATTGGTGAGATATTGTCACCAAGAAAAAAATCTCGAAAAGGGGACATCTTCAAGTTATGTAATTACTTGGTGTAAATTCATCAAAAATATTGTATCTTTCACTTGAATTAGTAAAAAATTACAATACTCAAATATGGTTGGTAATTGAGGTGTAAATATAGGCTTGCTGAACCGTGTTAAGAACCAAGTTTGCAATCTCTTTTTCCTTATCTTATATTTTAATTATATTATTAGTTATTGTGTTATATGTGTTTAGTGTGAATATTTGCATTATGTAACATTATTAGTAGAACATCAATTCACCCCCCTTGAATGTTATTATTGCATTAATCCTAGAACAACAAGTATATTGGTTGCCATTTTCTTGCCAGATGCCAATATTTTCCATGCCAAAATCTTTGCTCTCTAATGGAAAAGAACATGTAGGAGGTAAGAACTTTCAATTGTATTGAAGTGTGTATGCTTAACTGTAGGTTATCAATCAATCTGACTTGGAGCTTATTAAGGAGTGTGGTAGAGGTTGCTTTTTAAAGTGTTTTTTACTTAGAAATACATCTAAATAATATTTTTTTATTTTCTAAAATTTATTTTTAATATCAGCACATTAAAACAATCCAAAAACATAAAAAATAATTAATTTGAAGCTAAAAAAAATTCAAAAATTATCAAAAGCATGATTGGACCATAATGCCAAATGAAGCCTTATTCTCATAGTCATACACTTGATTTGGAGTTGACTTGGCACAAGATTTGAGTCAATAGATCAAGCGTATTGTTTCGAGTTGACTCAAAATCTTTTTAAAAGATCAAATCGTTGTTAACCGTGTCAATCAGGTCACGAGTTAAGCGCCAAGTCGATCGAGTCAACTTTTAATTGACTTTTGTTTTTAGATCGGGTTAGGTTAAGGGCAATTTGATTCGTCAAACCGGGATGGATTTAATAAACATGTTTATTCTTGTAAATGTTACTTAATGGTTTTCCTATTGCATCAAAATTCCATATAAAAAAATAATAAATTCTACACCTACCCTTCCAAACAACAAGTGTGACTAGGTTACGTTCCATGCAATGTTACGAGGTTGACTAGGTTACTTTCCATGCAATGTTACGAGTCAGATTAAATTTTTTTATTATAAGCAAAATTCAAGGTGAGCCTTTTTAAAAAATTATTTAGACAACGACATATTAGATTGATTTTGATTAATCCAGGTTAACCCGCTAAATATGTGATTCGATCATAAACTTATCTCGATCCAATAACTTTTATTTATTTATTTAACAACCAATTAAAAACAAAAAAATATTAAAAGATAAAATTGAAAAAAATAAGTCCAAATCAAGCACCTATAAAAATAAAATGAGAATAATTATTTCTTAAATATCATAATATATTAAAGGTAAAGTTTCATTTTTCAAAATAATATTGATGTAAAAGTTATTTATAATTTAATTTTTTAATTCCTTGAAACTATTAAATGGTGATAATTAAATTATGTTTTAATTAATTTTTACTCATGCATTTTATGTGGTGAATATATTGATTATTATATTTTAATATTTTTTAATATATATATATATATATTTCCCAATTTGAATGTCTTTAATTATTAATTTGAAAATATATATTAGGTTGGGTATTTTGTTATAGCTTTTTTTTTAAGAAAACAAAAAATAAATCTTGGCAATTCAAATATTAAATAAAATAAAATTTTAAAAAATAATTTTAAACTTTTTGTGCTTATATATACACACATGTCAGAAAATGTCCTTGAATAACCAAAACATAGATGATTTAAAAAATAAAAAAAAATAAAAACTAGAAGAACCTAAAAAAATAAAAACTAAAAACAATTAATATAAAAAAAATAAAAAAAACAAAAAAATTCAGGAGCTCGAGCCTACCTGGATAACCCATCATGTATGGATCTCTATAAAACAACTCTCATGCACATTTTAATATTATAAAAAAAACTCATCATCAATATTATAAAAGATAAATAATAAAAATTATGAGAAGTAACTTAACTTATTAGACTTTAAATTTGTTCCTTAATTATCATGAATTCAAGTCTTTTTAAAATTACTAGAGATTTACATGATCGTTAACTTCAAGACTCATGGTATTAATTGAGTTGAGATGTATCCAAACTAGCTTGAATATTCATATTAATAATAAAAAAATAATAAAAAGATAATTTCATCATATTCCTAGTCACATTTCAATATAGATGGGCTATAAAAAAAAACAGACAACACAGGCAGTTTAATATTTTAATTAATAATATGGATGATGGTAATTTATATTTGTCACAAACAATTTTGGTACAATAAAATGCTATTCTATTCATCATCGATCAGACCAGTTCACAAGTAGCATCAGTTATTTCATTCTTATGCTAATAATTTCCTTTGAAATCCTTCATTCCAACAGGTTTTTAATCATTATAATAACTAACAGATTCATCCTCAAAACTGAAACAAATTAGACTATTTTTTTAAAAAACAAAAACCTAAAAACCCTTTTTTCCCTTTTCTTTTAATTTGATCCCTCTGTTTTCTCTCGCTCTCTTTCCTTCAAATCATTGCATACCTCTTCAACGCCTGCTTCCCAGCCACCACCGCACCAGCAGCCAGTCCACCAAGAGCACCTGCCACTGCCGCTGACCTAACCCCTCTGGCCGCCCTACAAACCGCCCCAGTTCCAAGCCCAGCTGCCACGCTACTCCACACATCATCCCTATCGGTGACCGCTACGATGCCACTCTCCATCATGGCATAAATCAAACCCGCAATCCCGACCCGGTTGCCCCAGATCCGACCCGAATGGCCAGAGGAGTTGAGGATCCTATTGACCTTGAGCTTGAGGGTGTCAGTGGGCTCGAAGGATCGGAGGGCGGAGAAGAACCCGGAGCCGCCGCCAGCAAGAGATGCGGTGAGGTAGGCGGAGCCAGTGTAGAAGGTAAGATTTTCGCCCCAGGAGCGGCGTTGGCGGAGAGATTCTTCGGTAAAGAGGAATTCCGGCGAGGTGGGAAGGTGGTAGAGTGTTTGGGAAGGAAGGTGAAGATCCTGATAGGGGTTGTAGAGACGGGTAGCCGGTGAGGGTTGATCCGAATTACTATCGGAGTAGGACATTCTTAAAAGTTGCAGGAAAAGTTGGAAGCTTTGAGAAAGTCGAGAGAGGGAGGAACAGGGGGGAGAGCGTGTGTGTTTCAAGGAACGTGATTTGTTTTAGGGATTTGATTACAAATTAGTCATAATGTGGTTTACACTTTAGTCCCTGTAGTTTATAAAACCTCGCAGGACCTTTTTCCTTGATATCTGTTCTTTTTTCAATGATAGGGGTATTTCCGAGATTAAATCTCCCTCTCAGACCATATTAAAAGCACACCCTTAGAATGCCACAAGAGACAAGAATTTATTTTAGTACTTCAGCATTTAAATCTTATTTGATATTTAAAATAGCGAAATAGATTAACTAAATACTTAATTCGAAACTTTATGCATTTCATATCCATACAGTATTTATTTGTTTATCTGAATAATTTGATAGCATTCCATGAATTGTTTTAACTTGCTTATATTAAAGTCATAAAAAATATTTACAAAATCAATTTAATTTTTTTTAAAACAAATAAAAAAAATTAGAAAGTATTAGAAAAAAACACTAGAAACTTAATATGTGTCCAAGCTAAAATAACTAGCAAAACATTATAGCAGTCTACAATAATAATAATAATAATAATAATAATAATAATAATAATAATTAATTAATTATTATTATTATTATTATTATTATTATTATTATTATTATTATTATCCTCCTTGGTTTTTTTTAATTGTAGCTTTATAAGTTTAATTTGATGACAAATTTATCAAAATTTATTGATGATAGACAAGATTAAAAAAAAAGGACCAAAGTGCGCAAAGAGAAAAAACATGGTCAATCTAAAATTCTTTAAAAAAGTTTATTTTTTATTACATTTTAATCCTTAAATTTTAGAGAGGAGGAGAGAAGGTTACTTGAAAACAGAAAGGTGAGAGAAAGCAATTAGTTTGATCACTTTTCAAAACATAAAATCATAGTTTTTGATATCAACAAGATATATTCAACTAGAAAAGTTTGATGGTAGTGGTTTTTGTCTCTAAACATCCATGAAAACGAAGATCGAGTTCGGTTTAGATTTTTTATTTGATTGATTTTGGGTTTTTTTAGTGTTTTTTAGGGTTATTAGGTGGTTAAGAAATGATTTTATTGTATTTTTGAGATGTTTTTAGGTGAAAATTACTTGAAAAATAAAATTGTTTTGCCCAAAATCTCCGTCGGTTTTTTACCACTGTGGCCAAATTTTAGGCAACAAATAACATGTCGCCTGCTCATTAAAAAAAATTATTCCAAGCTCGTGTGCTCGGGCTTTGTTTTATAGAGACCCAAACGTGATGGGCCACCTAGAGTAGGCTCGAGCTCTTGATTTTTTTAAATTTTATATATATATATATATATATATATATATATATCGTGTGCTCGGGCTTTGATATATATATTGATTTTTAGTTTTAATTTAATTTTAAAAAAATAAAATTGAAAGTCTTGCATATTTAATTTTTTATTAAAAAATTATCCGATCTGAGGTGAAGTGCAAGTTACATAATTAGTAGTAATTATAGGATGTATATGTAAACTATGAGACAAAATCTTTTGTTTCCTACATCATATCTTCAGTTAACTAAAATTAAATTAAATTAAATTAAAAGGTGATCTAAGTCATGTGTGATCTTCACTATAGATGCAATATAACATATGTGAGAGGATTTATTATTAGGGATATTGAATCGATGCATAATTTTTAAAAAAATGGTTTTAGTGACCAAGAAAGAAAATCGGGGATCAAATCCCAGGATTGGGTGAAGAATGATTATTTTCTTAAGACACGGTTTGTCCAACGTCTTTTTGGCATTTTTTGCCTAAAGAATTTAGCAAATTTTGTTTTGATCTTGTTATTCGCCACTTTTCTTGTTTATATTTAAAATTTTATTTTGTTTATTTTTTAATTTTTGTGTTTAAAAAGGAGAGGAACTCATCGAAAATAATAAAAGAAGTAAGTTGTTGGCAATTAAAAAGTTGTTTTTTTATGTCAATAGGTTTCTTGCAACGAGAAAAGTTTCATTAATGTGTTTTTTTGGATTTCATCTTGCAACGATAAGAGTTCCATTAATATGTTTTTTTACCCTTTATCTTGCAACAATAAGAGTTCCATTCATGTGTTTTTTTCCCTTCATCTTAGTGAGAATAGTAGATTAGAAGCTAGGAAAGTTTTTTGAAATCAAATTGAATTTTTTTTTAACTGTTGAATTTTTTTTTGAAATGATTAAATGTTATTTTAAGATTATATAAGAGTTTATTGATGCTCTATGATAATTTTATTTTTAATTGTTTTTAAGTGAAAAATAGATTTTAAAATGGATTTTTGGAGCCTTACAATCAGAAGAATAACTCTTTTTAGAGATGATGTGATGTTTAGTTGTTTTTAAAAATAAAAGTTAGGCAAAGAATATTACTTGAACGAGGTCTTTATTTTAAATTTTTTAAAATTAATTGAATTTTTTAAAATAAAAAATTATTGTATTAAATATCATTCAATTTTAAATTTATTTTAAGATGAGATTGTGATATTTTTTATGATATTAACAACTTATTTTTGGTACAACCCTTCATGATTTTTTTAAAAAACAATTTATTAAAGTTTGATCAAAATTAATTATAGTTGAATAAATTAAATTATGTTTGAGATATTATTTAATTAAATATCAATCTATTCAATATTAATTTTTGAATGACATTCTTGTCTTTTTTTTTTTTATGATATTGGCAATCATTTCATCTATCTATGTGATTCTATTATGCATTATATATATCCTTCTTTTAATTTATTTTACTTTTTGTTCAATAAATTATAAATCATAAACGATGTTTTTGAAAAATAAACTACATTTTTAGTTCATGATTTTATTTATTGTTTTTTTTTTTTATATATATATATATATATATATATATAATTAGTTAAAAAATTGTTTCTAAAAAGTTTATTGCTATAGAGTACAAAAAATATATCTTTCTTTTTTTTCTTGTAATACATTAACATAAAAATTATCAAATAGTTTTTTTTTTTATTGAAATTGTCATTTATTGTTCTAATAAGTTATTATTTAGAAAACAATTATTCTGGTGGAAAAATATTTAGAGAGAGAGAGCATTAATCAAATAAGAAGGGTTTAAGGGGTTTAATTGAAGGGAGACTTTTTCTTATCTTTATTTTAAATTATTTAGATTTTTTTAATAATTCTAATTTATTTTGATTTGTATCAAGCTAAAAACATAGGAAAAACAAATTATTAAAAAAAAATTAGAAAAAAAAACTAATCATCATAGTAAAGTTGTTTTTCACCAAGACTCGAAATATTATTTATTATAATAGTATAATTGTGAAATTACCCTTGAATAAAAAAA
Organism: Populus x sibirica; assembly: GCA_019202695.1. NCBI lineage: Eukaryota > Viridiplantae > Streptophyta > Magnoliopsida > Malpighiales > Salicaceae > Populus > Populus x sibirica. The sequence goes on along the minus strand of JAGMVL010002394.1, from coordinate 626,084 downwards.
AACCTTTGAACTAGGTATTAGGGGCAAGGTGGTCTTTTCACCATAGCACAATTGGTTTTTGCAAATTGTGTGGGATTAGATTGATAATTTTGTTTTTTACAATGAAATTACTAATTTAACCTTAAACTGAAATGATCTAATGACTACTACTCAAGAATATTTTTATATTTTAAATTGTTTTAGAATAATGTTATTATTTTGATGCTTTTAAAGACAAAACCAACAAAACTCCCACCTAAGAGCTTTTTTTTTTTTATCATTTTACTTTGATTTTATTGTAAATGCTAAGGGTATTTAGAGACATTGTTGTAAATTATATTTATTAAATATAATTAAAAACAATTGTTGATGCATTCGTACATACGCTAGTGAGTGGATGATCCCCGCACTGTTCGAGTGACGTGTGAGGGCCTTCCAAAGCGGCGTTTGAAAGGTTCCAATTCCCCCAATGCAATAAGGCGACACATGCCCTTAACACGCATCGATAATCTTTTTCTTTTTTTTTTTACCTTTTCTCTCTCCCCACCCTCGAATTCTACGTCATCCACTGCAATTTATTTTTCCTTCACATTTGGTTCTTGTCCTTTTGATTACTATTTTTTTAGGAAGCCATGAATGTCTTTTAATTTCATCCCCTTTTAAGTTTTAATCTTTTTGATTTGATTATCATTCTTTTGATTGCTATTTCTTTTATTTTTAATATGTTATAAAATTACAATTGTTTTACAATTTCACCCTATTTTATTTTTTTTATCTTTTAAATTCGGTCCTTATTCTTTTAATTGCTATTTATTTTGTTTGGGATTATTTTTAGGTTTTTTTTGTTTTTACAATTTCATCCTCCATGTGTTTTTTTTCCTTTTAAATTTGATTCTCATTCTTTTTATTGCTATCTTTTTTCTTTGACAAGTTTTTTAAATTGATTTTTTTTTCATTTCATCTTTCGTAACTAAATTGGTTGGGAATTAACCTCCCCGATTGAATCCGGTTCAAAGATTTCATGGGTTATGAGTTTTAGATATTAAACTGGGTTTAGAAGGTGTGCCCGAGTTGACTTTTTATTTTTATTTTTAGAAGCTAATGTTTTTTTTCTTTACCCTTTTTTTTAGAGATTTGATTTTATCATTTTTTATGGTTTGCCTTCCATGGATTAATCTCGAGTTCATGACCAGAGTAACCAGTTCCAAAGGTTAACATGAGTTGGCTTTTGTTTTTTTAGGTCTTTTTAAAAATTGATTCATTTTAATTCCATTTTTCATCATTTAATTTATTTGAATTTGGTCTTTCCACTTTGTATTCATTTTTTTTCTGTTGAGTTATCTTGATCTCATACCCATGATCACAAGGTTTGAAGATTAACTCGGGTTAACGAAGATTTTTTTTTTTCTAGTTGCTATGGAGATAATCCCAGGTTCAGGACCATGGTCACTTATTTCAAAAGTTAACACAAATTGACTCTTTTTTAACCTTTTTTAAAATTGAATTATTTCAATTTCATCATTTAACATTTGATTTATTGAAAATGAGTTTTTGTATTTGTTTTTCATTTTCTTTTTATTGGGTTATCCTGATTATTTTTCTTTTACAATTTCATCCTCTATAAGTTTTATTCCAATCAAATTTGATCCTCATTCTTTTTATTTCTATCTCTCTTTTATTTTTGCATGTTTTCTAAAATGATATTTCTTTTTCACGATTTCATCAATCAAAATTAAATTGGTTGAGAATTAAGTTTCTTGATTGAACCTGATTTAATGATTTCCATGGTTACGAGGTTTGCGAGTTAATCCAGGTTGATTTATATTTTTTTCCATTGCTTTTTTAAATTAAATTTATTTTTTTAATTTTGTCCTTCAACATTAAGTTGTTCAATAATTGAGCTTTATCATATTATTCATTTTTCTTTCGAACGTGGTATCATGATTGGGTTAGAGATTTTCCATCTTGACTCTGGTGGGCTCGAATCAAGTTTTTTTTTTTTTTTTCTTTTTAAATTATATTTTTTTCTTAATTTTCATCTTTCAACATTTTATTTTCTAGAGATTGAGTTTCATCATTTATTTTTTGGAGTTATTATGTTCTCATTTGATTTATTAGGAATTGATATTCATACTTTTTTTCATGTATTTTTTTCTATGAGATTATCCTATTATGTTCATGGTTGCGAAGTTTGCAAGTTAATCTGGCTTAACTGAGTTTTTTTTATTGTTTTTTAATTTGTTTTCAATTTTTTCCTTTATTATTGAGTTGTTTTATAATCTGAATTGGCTTAGATCAGACATAGTTATTAAACCCGGACCGGCTCGGGAAGTTGACCCGGGACCCGACCCGATCAACCTGGTGGCTAGACTGGTCTGGGTAAAATAAAAAACTGTCCAGGGCAAAAACCCAGCTGACCCATGTTTTTTTTTTTTTTTAACCTATCTCGAAGGTTCTCATATACCATGCCATTCTACTCTAGCTATAAATACATGTCCGTACTTTATGGAGTACTTTGCATGTGTCTCAAAACTCCCATCACTCACATGTTACACTGGAAATGATATTTGTTTCCTTTTCTTGTCTTCCCATTCCTTCAACTCCCTCGGAGTGAGCACTATTAAAAAAAAAACTTGAAATATCTTTTTATTTATTTTGGGTAACGTATCTTAAAAATTATGAAAATTTAGTGATTTTTCAAGTAATTCAGGTATTATTAAAAGAATTCAAGGCTACCTAAATTATATTATATATTATCTTTTTTTTTACTTAATCTGGACTAGTCGAAACTTTTGCTGGACCTAATTTTAATTGATTATTTGTAATTTTTTTAATCTATCTCGAAGGTTCACTGTTGTCTCTATGTTTCAATTTAAAAAATATTAAAAAAATATTTTATTTTAAAAAATATTAAAAATATATTTTATTTTTTCAATGTAGGATTTGCAACCCTTTAGTATATATACTCTATGTTAAAAAAAAAGTTATTTTTTCAATGTGAAATTTAAAGCCTTTTAATATATATACTCTATGTTTATAAGAAAAAAATTATATTTTTTCAATGTCGGATAAAAAAAAATTTAGTTTAAATACTTCAACTTAAAAAGATAACATAGTATCTTTTTAATATGAGATATTTTTTTTAAAATATTCTTTTAAACTTCATTATTTACAATATAAAATTTTAAAATTATTTACATGTATGGTCTATATTTACATGAGTTGTTTCTTAATTTTTTCATGAAATATTAAAATTTTAAATATTTTTTTATTTTTCAGATTAATCCCGGTTGACCCATGAAACCCAGGACCCGGCCAGGCCCCGTGGCCGGGTCAACCCCTGGATCGGGTTTGATAACTATGAGATCAAGTTCTTTTAACCTTTTTTCGTTGTCCTTTTTTTTGTTTATTTATTATTGCTGTATTTTTTAATTATATTATTTAAATTATTAATTGAACCAATGACTCGAGTTTTAATTTTTTTTTCCTTAGTATTTATTTTTTACATTGGAAAAAATTTTGTCTGGCCGGCACAACGTCGACTACAAATCTGGTATATACTAATAAGAAAAATAAGGAATTATATTAGATTTTTTTTTTCAATGGAGTTGGAAGTGTTACTCATCTTGCAATAAACATTTTTATTGCTATATAATTAAATAAGGAAATTTTTGAAGAGCTCCCCACTTGGCTTGATTAAATGTTTCAATATGTATTTTGATTTTGATTTATCAATTTAATTTTTAATTAGCATTAAAAAGTAATTTAAAATTTATTAAGATATATTTTTTAATTTATTTTATTAAATACATACATTTATTTTGATGGTGGAAAGGATTTTTATTTTTTGCGTTCAAAAAAAAAAAAAAACTTTTGGTCCATCGAGCCTGAAAAGAATATAGCCCGGTAATATCTGCAAAATCATTGTTTGGAATCATTGAACGCTTTCTGACAATGTGACTTCATCATGAACATAAATATAGTTTAGCTAAGAACTAGTTTCTTGACATTGCTTTTGTTGCGGTTTGGATCGCAATTTGTTTTTAACATGAAAAATTAATATTTAGATTGTCAATTTTTTTTTGGCATTGTCATTGAAAATTTTCAATTCAACTTTTTTACTTAAACCAAGTTTTAAATTAAATCATACAAGAATATTACCTTACGTGATCTTGTTCACTAGATAGATTCAAAGAAAAAAAAACCATATTTACTTTGATCAATCCTCAAAACCTACAATCTAGGTTATGACCTTTGGGTTAAATTAATTTTTTTTTATTATATAGTAAAAAATATAAAAAATGATTCATAATCAATTCAATATAAAAAACCAAAGAAAAAAAATCAAAGGACCAATTAAAAAAAGTCATGAGCATGCCATTAAACTTGTTACATTGGTTTAAACTTGTAAAATACCAACTTGACTCTTTGCTTGGATCGAGTTTTCAATTAAATTATGTGACTTGCCCCAATATGATTTGTGAGAGTTTTAAAAAAATAAAAAAAAATTAGGTTCACCCTAATCAATCCGTAAAACCCACAACCTGGTTATGGACTTTATTGAGTTGAATTATTTATTTTATTTTATTATATGATAAAAAAAGATAATCTAATTACAATCACCCTAATATTAATGATAAATTTTAATAAAAACCTAAGAACTTAATAGAAAAAACATTAAAAGATAAAAAAAAGCCCATTCTTGAATGAGCTACATTTGAACCTGTTAAAAAAAACCCAAACGTGTATGCCAGAGATAGGTCCATGCAAGAGAGGGGGACAAATAACATATCGTCTAGCTCTTTTTTTTGAAAAAAAAAAACCAGACTATTGTCTGTCAAATAACCATTTTCACATCCCAAGCATGAACTTGCTACGTCCTTGTTATTACCGTCACATGCGAACGAATTCGGCTATGGCACGAGATTGATATAAAACACTTAAAATAATATATTAATCCGGTTTATTATTTTTTATATGAATAGTTAAATCCATCTCATGTCTTTTAATTTATATTTATAACTATAATGCTGTTATTAATTATTATTATTTTTTATAACCCAAGATGTCCGGGTCAGCTTACACGCATCACGACTAATCCCCGGACCTACTGAACACCCTGCAAGCCCAGTGAACAGGTAAAGCACCGCGAGGATAACAAATATACACAGAAAGAATCAAACTCAGTTGCAGAGAAAGAAAACAAGTCCCTACCCCCGCTAGGGCATGACCTCAAGTGCCTATAATGCTGTTATTGCTTGGCTTAATGGGTGATGGTTTGGGATTTGGAATAAGATTTGATGGCAGGAAGGTAGGTTTACGCCATATGGCTCTACCTATTAGCCATGATATTGATAATTTCTGGAATACGCTTCTTGTTTCTTCGATCCTCATCAATTTTTCCTGCAGACTACAGGAATGTCACGATAAGAAATAAAAAATAGACAATCAGGAATACCTGAACAGGTAGTACATGAAACGAGTTGCCCCTCCTCTCCCTCGCGCACACAGAGCTAAAATGAAAATCAACAAATCATGAGTAGCTGCTGCTTATTCATATTTTGAAGGGCTTCTGTCTTTCTAGTCTCTGATTCTGAAGAAGAACAGGACGGGGAGAGGCAACAGAACTTCAATTGAAACACAACACTTACGAGGCAGGGGAGCTCACTTCCACCATAGATATGAAGACTTTGGTAATGAAGGAATGGGAATTTTACTTCTACCAGTTTGTATAACATGGCATGTTAAATGGGCACTGCTTTCTAAGTTCCTAAGCGAAGCAGATTATTAGTGCTGTTTGACATGACACAAGTCTAGGAAACCTCATGTTTATTACCCACAAAAAAGGGTTCTCACACTCTGCAACTACAAAATTGAGCTCGCTGTTCACGCCTCAATTCCCCACTTATTCCACCAAATGTTGTTTTGCCGAGACTACAGAGGGAGTTTCCTGGGTGATGCATAAACGCCAAACAAATAGAACTCAGCAATGACAATGGGGATTACACCAAGTACCTCGTTGTTAATCACCACCGCGAATAAAAGAAAATAAGTGTCAAAAGAAATTATGAAAGTGGCCGTAGAGTAATCTACAGCAACATTGACTCTGGATTCTCAATGTAGCCTTTGAATGCTTTTAGCCATTCGGCACCAATTGCACCTGAAAATGACCAATTGCGCCAACAGGGTTATATCATCACAATTCTCAGAGATGGTGTTGAATAAAGCTAAACATGTTTGTATGACAAAAGATGGTTAACAGAACTGCTTACCATCTATAACACGATGATCACAGCTTAGAGTTACAGACATGAGGGAAGCGAATTTGAAATCATCAGGACCAGAACCAGGGATGACCCTCTTCTCAGCTGCACAGGGACAAGTCAATATCAGAAGTGGAAGCTTAATTTGGTCTGGAAGTTGTTACCAAGTGCCTATCTTACCAGACCCAATTGCTAGAATGCCTGATTGAGGAGGATTAATGATCGCACAAAATTGCTTGATGCCAAAGGGCCCTCCCAAGTTGGAAACAGTAAATGTGCCTCCCTGAAAAAGGAAAAAAGACAAAATTCGTAAGGAATTCACATGAGACAACAGTCCACTGGCCAACTGAGACAGAATTCCAACCTCATAATCTTCTGGTTTCAAGCTATTCTCTTTTGCTTTTTGGGCCAAATTCTTCACCTCGTCAGCAATTTTGGATAGACCTTTCTTGTCTGCATCCTGCAAATTTTACCACATAAAAGCATGTCAGGCGCTCTACACCCAGAACAAAATCAAGAAACTTTTTGCGTAACAGAAATTGGACAATAACTCACCCTAATAACTGGGACATATAGTCCATTATCTGTCTGTACCGCTACATTGATATTAACATTATTATACCTGCATTATAAGCAAGAAGAGAGACATCATCTTAAATATGGTATCACAGATGAATCATTAATCTTAAGAGTATATTAACCATGTACTTACTGGCGAATATAGCTATCAGTCCATGAACTATTGCACTGGGGAACTTTCCTCAGAGCCAAAGCAGCAGCCTGTAGTTACAGTGACATGAAATTATTCTTTAGCAAAAATTTAAAAAACAGAGACAATCAATAAACATCTTAAAGTCCAGAATGTTAACAGCTCAAGGTTATGGCTAAGATAGAGGAAAACATTGACTCAGTTTTTCACTTTAAAGAATCTTAGGATAGTTCCAATGTGAAATGTTGGTGCCTTGTGGTTTTGATAAATTGTCTCCTGTCCACAGGACAACCACTCCAAGGATCAAGCCCTACCATCAGTTTGAGTTCCAACTTCCACTCAGATGAAATGAGCTTTTTTCAACAAAAAAAGAAAGAAATAAAACCATGCTAAAAGACTTTCCCTTTGCCACAGTTGACAATCTAGTCAAAAGAGCTCACTCTAAAAAGTAAAGTGAGATAATCCAACCAGAAAAGGGATGCTTCTAGGTTGCGATAGATTTTTTATGCAAAATTTCTGGGATGAGGTCACTTCTCATATTTCCAAACAATATAGTAAGTGCTTCAATACTACACATGAAGAAGTATATTCGTATACCTTGATTACAAGATCATTTACAGATATTCTCTTCCCACCTGAAGTCTCTTGTATCGAATTGAGTTGACTCCGCAAACTGTGCCCAAAAAATCTTTTTAAAAAATATGGAACATAAAGATTAATTGCATTTATAAGTTGGCAAAATCTAACACTAACCCCATAAGTTTGTCAACACATGTATCCACTGTCAAATAATAATGGGGAATAGTTTGCTTTGATAACAACAAGCGTGAAGCTGTCACCTGTCAAAATGATGCCAAGTTTTGCCTCAAGACAGACTTTGATAAAGATAATATGTGGTAGACAAAAAGAAAAAATGTATGTGAGAGCTTGTACTAAATAATATGACATCATGAGTTACTTAAATGCAGAAATGACCAAGAAATAAATCCAAAAGTTTAAGAATCTCATACAAGCTTAATGAGAAACAGTTGTCAGACCGGCACCAAATTTCTGGGGGAATTTAGTGAAAAAGACGTGGTTACATTTTGAAACAGAAAGTTTAACTGTGATTTTTCAGCCAAAAGTTGGTATTTCAGCTTTGGTAGAACAAAGAAATTTCAGGCATGCATTTGCAAACCTCAACATCTAACAGAATTTTTATCCATAAATAGTGGACCAATGAAATAATGTTCCCTGCCAACATTCCTTAATCCTTACCCGTGGATTTAGGCTAAACAATGATGGTTACAAATATTACCTTTCTTATTTGAGAATGAGGGATATCCACATAATCTAAAGCAGGAGCTGTGGTGTCCTTGGCGACAGGCTTTGTCGCTGGAGCTTCCTTTCCTCGTGAAGCTACAAAATGGGGGAAATTCTTCACTGAAGCATGTATATTTTGACTAGAACAAGAAAAGCCAAGACCATTCACATCACACACTAAACAGCAGCATATAACATTTATCCATCAAATCACCGGGGATAGAGAACAGCCAAAAAAAACCAACATCATCAAGTGTAGACAGCTTAATTGTCATACCCAAGTAATCTTCGATATCAGCCTTCACAATATGGCCATCAGGACCCGTTCCTTTGATACTTGAGAGGGGTACCTATGTCCATGATAAAGAAAGTGCATCAATAAGTGTAAATTGAAAGTGGATCAAGATCAATAAATGCCTTTCCATCACTGAATGAAAATATTCTAGTTGTACTAACTACTTCAAATTACTAACATTATGATCCTCAGCCAATTTTCTTGCAAGAGGACTGGCAAAACTGCGATCTCCATCAGGAGCTGCACTGGGCTTGGAAATTTTTGGTTCTGGTACACTAGCTGGTTTTTCAACTTCCTCCTTGTGTGAAGCAGGTGGGGTAGGGGCAGAAGCCTCGTTAGCAGAAGTAGCACCACTTCCTGACGCTGAAGGATTGTAATCCTTAAATTTTGCAATGTCTTCCTCATCTTCAACGGTAATGGCAATTACCTATATATAATATAGAGAAAAAAAATTTATCAGCACCATGTAGTAGTATTACCAACACCAGAGACCTAAATCCGAAACTAAAATGTTTAATTTTACAAAGAAAATTGTGGAATCTGAAAGGTGGGCAACAGACAACCAAAATGTGTTCAGTTTGCTTATTTCCATGATTGAGTACCCTACTCCCCAAAGAAAGAAAAGAAACAAGAGATGGAAAAAGAAGATCTCAGCGCACAACTTTGCCAACTGCCAGATAAAGTCAGTACCTCGCCAAGTTTAATTTCTTTTGACCCATCTCCCTTCAATATCTTTGCAAGATAACCTTCTTCCATACATTCCATCTCAACAGTTGCTTTATCCTGAAAAAATTATGTAAAGGGAAAGCATCAATATTTCCATGACAAACAACATGTTAAGCACAGCTAGAACTGTATAGAGACCCTACTGTTTCGACTTCACAGAGTACTTCACCGGTAGAAATCTTGTCACCCTCCTTCTTCAACCACCTTGCTATATTACCCTGAAATTTCAGAAACAGTCACTTAGCAGACCAAGCCCACAGTGTTGTTCCAAAAAGATGAAGAAAGATACATGCCTCTGTCATTGTGGGTGAGAGAGAAGGCATTCCAATCTCTTGGTGTGGAGGAAGACCTGCAACATATAATGACTATTAAATAACCCTGAATGAAGCTATGTCAGAAACATGATTTCCATCTTAAACCCTCGCCAACAAGATGAAAAAAGAACATGAATAAAAGTAAATTTATTCATGTTACTTTACATTCTCCGGTTCAAATCTAGGAGATATGAGCATTTTGTTTCTTAAATAAATCCATGTTGTTAAAAATCAAATTAAATAAATAAACATAACAACTTCCCCATTGATTCCCTGCAAACTTATCCCACCATCCTTCCATATCTGAATTCTATTTTCCACTCATGACAAACTCCCTCCACAAATATTCAAAAACTGTTATTATCTAAAATCAAGCAAGTACAGATGAACCACATGCCTAACATTTTGCCCTACTCTGGCAATGCAGTAAAAGAAGAGTAATTTCAACTGAGTATAACCCAAGTGACAAGGTGCCTGTCACACTTCACACAATCACAAAACTACTGTGATTCTCAAATGTAATCATTGAATAAATTTCAATCATGTTATCTGATGCCACTTGCATAATAGGTGACAATTCAAGCTAGGTTTAAAGGGTGAAAGGAGCCACAATATGGTCAGTGTAATTCGTAATCAAGAATTCAGCGAGTGAAAAGGAGATCATCAAGGTATATGGATGAGATGTGTGATAACAGAGCTAGATCAGCAATTCAAACAAAGAAATAAAAATTTATGCACAAACTCTACCTGAATCAGATGAAAACCCTCTCTTCCAGTGTACCTGTGAACTGAGATTGGAAAGAAGAGAATCAGAAAAATGGAATCATCAAGAGAAGGGTGTGACCAAGGAGGAACAAACCTAAGCAATACATACCAAGCAAAATCCTTCATAAATAGTGGTCCAGCAACTGGGCTTCCCACTTTCATAAACGTCCTAGAAACATCTTTCTTAGATGCACAGAATGACATTACCTTCATATCAACAAAAATATGTAACTGTTCGCAAACTGAGACAAACTTCAATTAAAGCAGCTTACAAAAAAAAAAAGTTGGAATAAATAATGGATCCATGACAAGGGAAGAAATGTAGAAATTGCAACAGAAGGACTCCAATCACAGCATCATGCAGCATATTATAATGATTGGGCGATAGAAGGCTACTTACAGTGCTATTAGCAGCAGCGCTAGAGTACCTCCTTTTTTCCATAACTGCCCAAGCATCTGGCAATAACAAACTTACCTTAAAACAAATAAAAAATTATGCAAATTCCACTCCACAGTCAACAAGCAGATGCACAATTCACACTCAAAATCAGCAAACCACATAGCTACGGCGATAACCATGAACATTAGACACCATGTTCTTTCACTTATCACTTCCCAAATTTCATAACTGCAAGTCAAAACTTCCAACAACAACACCACACTTACCTCCCGTTGAAAAACATTTGCTGCAACAACTAAAAACAAACCCAAATCCTTAACATGTGCTTTTCACTTGTCATCTTTTTATTCCTAAACCTCATCTGCCATTAAAATTTTCTTACCAATCAATCAAAATCTACACATATCTAATCATACATACATACATACATACATATATATATATATAAAAAACTAAGCATCCGAAGTACGGCAACCAAGTGTTTGGGACTATAGCAGCGGTTGCTTTTCAAAGTGTTTTTTCCTCGGAAATCCATTAAAATAATATTTTTTTATTTTTTAAAAATTATATAAAATTAAGCAAAAAAAAATTTCAAAATTTGCCCAACTGCTGTTTGGAATGCAATACCAAACAGGGGCTAAATAAAACTACTTGATCATAACCATTAGCATCAGATTTCAACGATTTCCCATGAATGCTAGAGATTATAAACATACCGTTTCTTTTACCACCGGAGAGGTGAGAATCATTTGATAACCAACGCACCAAATCGGCATGCTGGTGATTTCGTAACTGCCGAAACCACAAAAAACAAAAACAGTTATTACAAATCATAAGTTAATTAAACAAAATGAAAAATCAGAAAGGAAATTAGAGTTTTCCACAAAATAATTACAGAAAACAAAAACTGAACCCTCAAGTCAAAATCGAAAAAAGAAAAAAAGACAAACTAAAGATGCATACAAGAAATTTTACACAAAAAATCCAGAAATTCAATTTACGATTATTATTTAAAAAAAAAAATTAGAAATGAGACGTTCAGCAAATAACAATAAAGAGATCTGATGATAAATTATACCTTTTTTGAGTGCTTAAATAGGTGAGAAGCATACGCCATGACTGCTGCTTCTGCTTCTGCTTCTGCCGCTGCTGGTGGTGGGCTAACTTCAATCGACCGACCAATCAATCAATCAACTTCTTTCAAAGCTCGAAATGTTTTGGAAAATATGTGTTTATTTTTTAGGTTTTTTTGTTGTTGTTGTTGTTGTTATTTTATGTTGTGGTAAGTTTGGGGTGGCTGGCTGCGAGAAGACAAATCGCACATGACTTTCGTTTTGAATTTGTTGTAATTACAAACGAGTCATTTTAATTAATAACAATGTATATATTGGTCCCTCGAATATTCAAATTGATTGAAATCATCCTCCATTTAAAAATATACCTTATGCATAGTTCCTTATATAGCTAATTAACAGAAAAACTAAATAAAAATGTCCAGTTGTGCATTCTGGATCAAAATTACTTTAACTTTGGATTCTAACAATTGTTATTGTTTCAACTTTTTTTATTCATTTTCAATGTCTCACATGATTTCTCTTTTTTTGGTTTTTGGACGCCATCTTCTTTTATTTTTGCCAGTATCTTCCCTGTCTGTCTGAGTTTATCGGCTTCCACATTTAGTTTTTTGTTAATATGGTTAGGTTGATCATCTTTCACGGCTCTATCATGGAGAGACAAGGCTGGATTGGGATGAATTGGTTTGTCTTTGCTTAGAGCTGGTGTTTTTCTGCGGCCCTAACTATCTTCATTTCATCACTTTAGTGGGTCTTCTTCTCAACTAGCAAGTGGATTTCTTATCATTGTGCATTAAATTAATCCTTTTGTGGCCCTACTTGCCATATTCTTTGCTTTGTTTCTTGTGTTGAGAAATCTCATATTGGTTTGGTTAAAATTGGTTTGTGGTCAGATTCTTATGGGTTAGTTGGGTGGGCTTCCATATGAATTGTCTGATTGAGCTTTGTTTTGACCAGATTGGTTCCTTTATTTCCTTTCTTTGATTTTCCTTTTACTTTTTGGTTTCCTTTGTTTTTTTTTCCCGTTTCACATGGCATATTTTTTGTTGCCTCTGTCACTTCCTTTTGAGAGTGACAAGAACACTTGTAAGGAGAGTTGTTTTTCCTTTCTTGGGTTTCGATATTTCTCTCCCTCGAACCTTATCCTCAATTCTAGGGGGTATGATGGGGGTATATAAGCATATTTTTTCCTTTTTCTCATGGGAGGCCATTTCTCAAGCTGTTGTTTGGTGATTTTCTAGTGTGTTGGGTGAGTTTTTTCCTGCTTCTATTGTGTGTGCTTCCTCTTGTTTGTCTATGTTCTTGGAATTTATTGTGCTTACTCTTAACGTGTGTGTTTGTGTTAACCTTTTGCCATCTAATTTTTCCAAGTCCACCTTTTTTAGTTTGTTTTGTCTGGGTTTTAGAGGATCTTAATTGGTTTTGAGCTGCTACAATTTCCTTTTTTTAGGTCTCTTTCCCTGTTTGCACATTGTTTTTGCTTTCTGCATTATTTTTATTATTATTTGGCTTTGGATTTGCTAATTGGTTTCTTATGTTGCTCATTTGGTAGTTGTAAGTTGACATAATTTAGCTTTGGATGGGCTTTTGTGGTTTTTGTAATCTATAACAGGTTTGTTTTTTTGTATTTTATGGGCCAACATCTTTTTATCTATTGATTTTACATACATTTTTTGTGCCTCTCTTTGTGTTTTCTATGTCGTTGCTTCTTTTGTTTTTGCTTGGTTTTTATGCTCCCTTTTCTTTCCTTTTGTTGTCTCCTTCTAATTTGTTGTTTTGTGATCGTTCTTGCTCCTTGGGTCATTGTGTTGTGCTGCAAGTTCGTGATTGTTGTATACATGAATTGGCTGCTTTTCTAAGTTCATTTTTTTATGGTTGAAATTGTTTACATATGTTACACAAATGTCATGTTGAAGTTTTTTATTTGTTGTTTTGGACTTTCTATTATGCATCATTGTATGAGTAACCACCTTTCTTTACATTATTATAAATAAAAAGTGTGCAAATAGACCTTTTTTTTTTATTTAAGCATGATATTGGATGCCTCTTTTTATTTTTGTTATCACACCCTCTACTACACCAAGTTACGATGTCCTACGTGTGTTTGCTTTATTTTGAAGTTGGCTTCCATGATGCAAGAAATGAGGGCAGCAAGTGTCTAGCCTACTAGGCCATGTTTGTACACCTCATTTATTGTTTTTTTTCCTAGAAGTTATGAAACAATATAGGCTATCCCGCTTGATTGCCTCAACAAGTTGTTGTTTCCCTTATTTATGTATATTCGGTGTCTTTAACATGCAAGATAGTTCTATGAAAATAAGAAATGTTAAGGGTAAGATAAGAGATGTGTTCTAGGGAATTCAAAAGACACTTTCAAGTTAATTATGCTTTTATAAGATGTGATTTGTTGTTTCTCTTGGTTATTTGTTGGAAAAGCATTGTTGTCTTCGCACCTAAATGACAACATGGGGTCAACCCCCGTTAGAAAGAAAATGTTATTATTGTTATTGTTTATGTTAAATCTATAAAGGAATGGAAATGAGGGTGTGGTTTGAGTGGGGGACTTCACTTCTTACACTTGTTTACTATGAGTCATGGTGTTGGTGGAACCATAATAGGTTTGTTATTTTTTCTTTGTTAGATGACTTTGCACTCTTAAACTCTCTTGCAGTTATCAGTTTATGAGTCATTGCATTTAAGGAGGTTTCATATATATTACTTTAAATTTTTAAAATTGTTTATGTTTTTTTTTCCTTTTTTCCAAATGTATTTTTAAGAATGTGGTGTTTCAGTTCTTTTTAATGGACTATTCATAATAATGCTTGCTGACTTGGTTTGATAAGGCTTTATCCTTTATCCTTATTGGTTCGCATGTATTTTACTTGTTTGTTGGCCATTACAAGTTGTTTTAGGTCTTTCTTTTCTTCCTCGTTGGTTATTAAACATAGGACTCAAAGGACTAATAGGTTTCTTTCCATTCACAGGGCTATGATTTTCACTAATAATTGTAACAAGGATTTAGGATCTAGCATTGTCAACACCAGGGGTTAACTACTTTTCCTTTGTTTTCCAGTGGTTTGTGATTGCTATGTGCATTAGCCTTTAAGAATTTTTGGTTTCTATTTTGAGTTTCAAGGGTTTTACTATCACTTCTACATGTATTAGTAGACTTTTATGGACTACGGTCGCTTATTAAACTGAAGCCTTTTCTAATTTCATTGGCTTCTTTTGTTGGGCTGTTACATTGTCTTATTCCCCTTCTATATTATCTCTCTTTTCTCTATTTATCTTGACGTGTTTGCTATTTTGTTTCCTCTTATTCATTGCCATGTTGTCTGAGGTTGTTTTTCATTTGAGATTTTACTTCGACATGCGTGAATTTTGTTGGTTTCCTTATGCTATGGTCTAACTACCTCACTGTTTTTTCAACCTCCTTTTGCGTTTGTGTTGATTCTCATGCACTAAGTTACTTTGGGGAGTTTGTATTTGTAAACACTATTGTGCTTTGTTCTTGTTGACAATAATATATTAACTTGATTGTGGAATCTCTGGTTGCTTATGTTGGGTAGTTTTATTTTTTTGTTAACTATCTTTTTATATGTTATGGTTTATGTTCTAATTGAAAACCTTTTGATGTCTTGGGTGTGTTCTGCTTGTATTTATTCTTATATGTTTAGGGTTTGGTCACTTTTTACTTAATGTTATTTGCAAGGTGCCTTGCTTTTTCTGATTTCTCTTAGTTGTTTGGTTCTCTTTGTGGTGCCTGTTTTGTTAACTAAGTTATTGACAACCTATTACAGTCTTTTTAGATCATCATTTTATCCTAGCTCTGTTTTGTCTTATGTTTGGAATACATTGGCTGGCATTTCTTACCTATGATGTGCCTTAAGCTTTTGGTGCTTTCTTGACTTTTTTTATTGGCTTTCCTTTGCTTTTCCAAGTTTTTTTCATTGCTCCTCTCACAGCCAACACTCTTTGTAATGGTTTCAAAAGATGTTGCTTTTTTTATCCCTCTAGATTGTTGATATGCCTCAGTTTGCCTCATGCTTTACATTATTATCCTTTTGTTATTTCACAGTTACCTTCCATTTGCTAAACATGACTTGATATGAATACGAACAATATTTTGTTAAGACCTTTTATCCATTTCAATTGTTGATGTGTTCTTTTGATGTAATTAGTTCATTTTTATATGCAAATTGTCAACCATCAGTCTTTTTCTAGCACATTCTCACGGCTACTTTTCATCCATCCTTGCTTTGTTAAGGTTTGTGCCTTTTTCTCTTATGTTTTCATTGCTCTTTTTTCTTATTCTCTGTTTGGATTGTCATCTCAATTACATGCTTTGGGCTTGTAATGATAGGTATTTATTTGTGCTTCCCATATTATGTTAAGTTACATGTTTAATATTGATCTATAAATTTTACACAATTGACTTTGATAGGTTAGTCGCTTACAAATCTTCGACCATTCATGCTTTGTTAATTGCTTGCTTTGACTTTGTACACACCTTTTGTTTTTAATTTTTTTTTCCTTGGATATGTTAAATGCTTGCATTTGATTCCTTTTAGGCTGTATTTTGCTTTCTGCAAACTAGATCATAGCAGAATTAAACATGATGAGTTGCTTCTTTGTCTTTTTCATATTTTTCTTGTTGGTAATTGTTTTAGAATATTTGGTGTTTGTGTTATGAAAATCTACCATGTTTACTTTAAATCTGTTTACTCGTTATTAATATTTGACTATGAACCATTCTTCATATGTTGGCTTTAGGATATCAAGCCTCGCTCTTTTCTTTTCTTTTCTTTTCTTACTATATAACATATTAATCGATTTATTCTTTATATAAGTTGCTCAAAATTGGTTCAAGGTTTCTCAATTTTGTTCAAGTCATTGACTAATCACTCTTTTCCTGGCTTTGGTACATCAAGCCTTGCTTCTTCTTTTTTACTATGTAATGTATTAAGAAACTTTTTTTAAAAAAAAATTATTAGGATTGGTTCAAGGTTTTTCAATGTTGTTCAAGTCATTGACCAATTACTCTTTTCTTATTTATTTTCTCTTTCAAACCCGCAACTTTAAATCCTTTGCTTTAACCACTAGGCACACAGTCTTTTAATGTCACTCTCCTATTGCTTTTTCACTCAATTATAGATATTTTATTATGACTAGTCATTGTCAAAGACTTCAGCCGTTTTAGTATATCAGCCATGAACTGACTTTGCCTTACAACTCCACCTCATAATTATGCCACAATGTTGGTCAATCACATGATGGCTCTTCATCCACATCGCCTACTGCGTTTGTTTCTTGTGTCTAGGTTGATGGATCAACCAATGTGCAAAGACAACTTAATTTCAAACACAGTAATACATCCTCCCCATCAAATGCTTCTTAAGCGTTGCATACCGATGAACCTTTTGAAGAGTGACCACCTAAATAAAATTTCTCAAACATTCCACCATTCAGTGATCAACATCCAACTGATTTTGACCTTCTTAGCGATCGAGCTCCCGATGTTCTTCCACATCTTCGACCCATATCTGGCCAATATTATATTATTTGCTCATTTCTTAGTTCAAACTATTATATTATTTGCTCTTTTCCCCTTGCATATCTTTATCCATGCATTCTTACAGTTTTATAATTTGTTGAGACACTCTCAGGTGAATCTTATAACTACATTGATTTTGGAGACAAAACATTTAAATGCCAAATTACAATGCTTGTTTTTGGGTTCAGAAATGCGTCAAAGTAATACCTATCTTTTTTACTCCCATTAAATATGACTTGAACTATACGTCTTTAAAACTAATGGTCATTACCA
This sequence comes from Populus x sibirica, assembly GCA_019202695.1. Taxonomy (NCBI): domain Eukaryota; kingdom Viridiplantae; phylum Streptophyta; class Magnoliopsida; order Malpighiales; family Salicaceae; genus Populus; species Populus x sibirica. The sequence goes on along the minus strand of JAGMVL010002394.1, from coordinate 608,431 downwards.
TATTTAATGGGATCATTACTATCAAATGATGTTGAACCCCTAAAATTCTCTTAACTCTATGTATATGATATTAACAATAAAGTTGTATGTCATCTTGCTCCATTTATAGTGATGACTCACCATCTTCTTTAGACGAAAGCTTCATGCATGAACTTATAAAGATGTTTGATAAAATCAATGAGCTGGTTAAGGTGTTTAGAAATGCAAAGCAAAGACTTTATGATGTTGATCATCTTAACTATAGATTGCTCTCGCTAGGCAAAAAGGATAATGATTCACGTCAATATAATGATCCTTCATTGAATGACATTAGATGATTAGTTGTTTGAGATGATTTCATTTTAAGCGTGACTTGATCATTAAAAGTTGTCTACGTCTTTTGAAGCATGTCTCCAAGCTCTACCCCAAATATATAGCTTTGCAATACCTTCTTTTCTTTTCTTTTTTCCCCCTATAGTGATGATGGCTATCAATGCAACATCACGTTTACCAACTAAGAACATCGACCATCAAGTAAATGATTGAAGGTTTTGATGAGAGCTCAATGCTTATCTTATTAATGAAAATGAAAGGGATGATAATACTCTTACTAAAGGTGGTTGATTATACCAATAGCTTTTAGTTGATGCATTTATAGTATTGAAGAAGACCACCTTGATTATATTAGAGCAACTCAAAATGATGTAAGAATGAAGGTTTATAAGGGCATACATGAAGTTATTCTATTAGGATATGTTAGGGAGAATGTCACTGAAACGTTATCATTTCCTCCTTTTTAATCGACAATTCACACTATATGATCAATAATTACTAAGATGCCATGACTATATATAGGGCTTATGATAACCCAAATCTATCCATCATATTTACATGTAACTCTAATTGGCCTAAGATTTAGAGATAGCTTCGTAAAGGTAGGCCCTACCAAAGAAGAAGATAAGCCCAACATTTCGACAAAGGGTTTTTTGTGCCAACTTACTGATATGATTACCTACACCAAATTAGAAAAGCCTTTTGGCTATACAATTGCAGGTATAGTTATTTTTTGTTTTCATTTGTTTATTTATGCACGTCCATCAATTTCTTCATTCCTTCTTCTTTAGTTTTTTTGCCAACATGTTATTACTAGATGCTTACACGATAGAATTCCAAAAAAATAGGATTGCTACATGATCATCTTCTTTATTGGTTTGACTTTGAATTAAAGTGGTATGGTTCTGAGGATGTTAATTCTATTATTTTAACTAATGTTTCTAATATAGGAGCTAATCCAGTATGCTATAATATTGTCTCAAATTTTATGTTACACAGTCCATGCTTTCAAACCTAAAAGCTCAATGCATGAAAAAAAGGCAAATGCTCTAAGTGTTTTCGATAAAGTTTGAAAACAACATTGTCTTTGATAAAAATGGATTTGTCTATTATATAAATCACGAACAACAAGGCCATTTAATCATCAAAAACAATATTAAGCTATGCAACAACCATGTTATACCATATAATAGGAATTTCTTACTATGGTACAACATTCAAATCAATATTAAGATATATTGTCAATCAATACTGATTAAATATGTTTTTAAATATTTTAGTAAAGGATCATACATATGTAAGATGTTTGTTAAGAAGAAGAATAATGATGAAATTAAAGCTTATCTAAATTATTGATTTATATGCATGTACGAAGCATTATGATGCTTTTTATAATTCCTTATCAACTCAAAAAATCCTCCAATTGAGTGTTTACAGGTCCATATTTTGCTTAAGAAAAATGTCATTTTTTAGGCAATAAACCATTGTAATCAGTCCTCGGAAGGCCTTATATTAATAAGATAATGCTAACAAAATGGTTTGAGCATAAAAGGTTGATTCAAATGCATAAGGTCTTTACTACGCCTATTTTCCAAATAGATTTGTTCGAGATGCATGATAGTAGGAGTGGATCCCTAAGTCATAAACGTTTCAGTTTTGGATTTGACATGTTCACCCCGCAGCTGGAGAACTATATTATCTTAAATTTCTCTTGACCCACTTCAAAGGGGATTTTAGCTATAAGGATCTAAGAAAGGTTTATAGGGTTATTTATCCGATATTCTAGCATGTTTACAAGACCCTTAGTCTTCTAAGGGACAATAAAGAATGGGATAAAGCTTTTTATGAAGCAATTACAACAACTATATCCATATATCTTAGGCAACTCTTTATGAGCATTATTATTTTTTGTGAAGCAATTTTAGCACTCAATGCATGATGATATTGTCACATATTTTAGGGCTACATTCAACACGTCTAATTTGTGAATGTCTTTTAATGAGCTAAAGAATTATGTTCTTTACAAACTCGAGTTGCTTTTCAATATATCTATCACATCTTTAAAGGAGCATCAACTTTCAATGCCCGATGGATAGTTGTATCTAAGATAAGAAATAGGTTGTTGAGGGAAGAGCTTAATTATGACATTGTTAATCTTATATCCTAGCCTTCAATGCCAAGATGTTGCTTAATCAAGATTGTTGCACGTATGCGGTGTCGCAATGATCATCATCCCGTATCGGGATGCTCAGATATGAGTGGAAAGAACAAGGGATTATTGTTCTTTATTAGTTAAAAAGAGTTTGGAGTTGCTACCTAGCATTTTGGTCACTAGGAACCCTAATTGGTCTTCAGAGTCTGGATAAGAGAGCTGATTGTGTATAGGAAAGACAATATCACCTTTAAAACACTCTACCTAAGGTAAGTTGCATTGTTTATTTTTTTATTTTCTAAGGTATTGTTGTGTTTTTTAATCGTTGACTTATTTATTTGTTAAAGTTGATCCACCCTAGTAGAATACACTATGACTTTATAGGTCAAACTTAGTCATTCTATAGTCAAAACAAAAGGAAAATCTTTTTTAATATCAAGAATATATTTTACGTATAAGTTTATAATCTCAGATATTTAAATGAAACAAAATAAATTTTTAGTGTTTTTGAAATGTAAGCCAAGTTCTCATGGATTTAATAAACTTGTTATTAAATCTAAAAATACATGCAAAAATACAAACAAAATTATTTTTTCTTGAATTTTTTGTATTTAAAAAAAAATGCTAAATCATGCCATGTATTTTTTTAATGCAATATGATTTTTATTTGAGAAACTTGGCCATATGCAATTAAAATATTTAAATGTATTTGTTTGAAAGAAAAATTTTATTATTTTTTTTGTGTGAAAAGAAACTAGTTTATTTAATACTAGGAAAAAACCTCGTATGAAGGTCACAATCCCAAATATTCAATAAATAAAGAGCTAAAAGTAAGATATATAAAATATTTATTGTAAATGAGTCCCTTGAATGCACAAAATTAAATTAATTAAAAAAAAACAAGGGCTTTGTTTGAAAAACACACAAAAAGAAAAAACAAATAAGTGCTGGAAAAATCACTAGGGCATGTTTAATAACCACGCCCTTAGCTAAAAGTCATAAGCTTAAAAATTTTCTTAAAGGCATGTTTGGCAAACGCCTTAAAGACAAAAAAATTGCATTTTTCCTTTGGTAAATTTTGAGCATGCCAAACACAACCTTAAAAAAAATAACGAACTCAACACATCCTACATGGCTGGGCTTCCCAGCGCAAAAACAAGACCTAAACCAAAGGGACGAAGGAAAGAAGATCAAATGAAGAAATTGTTTGAATCTTATTTGAGAACATAAAAAACAATAAATGAACCTATAAATTGAAGAAGCAATACAAGCCCAATTACGTTGAATGAAAGGCTTATAATGATGAAAAAAAAAAGACTAAGCTTAATCATGTATTATAATAGAACAAAAGGTCTTGATTCTCATTAATCTACCCAATAGCTAAGAACCTTAAACCCAACATTCATAGCTAAGAAAGATCGATTGATCTAAAACATGTCATAAAAGGAAGAGAAAAATGACATAGAACACTCATGCATAGGTTTGAGATTCATCCGAAGCTCACAAGGGAGGCAAAAACTTCAAATTATGAGAAAACCTAAATTTTAGCTGAACAACACTCAAGAACAAAAACTCAGAAATTCATACAAACCTAGAAAAATGTAAATAAAAAAAAGCATAAAAAACCTAATAAAACAACCTAAGCCTTGCAACTATAGCTCAAACATGCTTACCATAACTTGCTTGAACCATAAAAAAAACTTGGAAACACAGAAAGAAAACAATGTATATGAATCAAATCCAACACATAACTTCAAATGACAGTCAATTACCTCTAATACTATTACACCAGACCAAAGTTGTTCCTAATTAACAAAACATGAAAACTACTTGCAAAAGGACCAACAACATGCCTAGGAAAACAAATTAATAGTCATCATATGACCAATCAAATATTAATGCATTAAATCCAAAAAAAAATGATCAACCTAAACATATAAAATGCTAAGTTGTTTTTTAAACTAACTTATACCATCATATTACCAACCCTAAAACATCAACATATGCATAAAACAAAACATGAATATATATGAGCATATTAAATTATGACATAACTAATTATTTAAGCACAAACATCTATGATATATTAAACTAGCAAAACAATCACAGTGGGTGCACAATAAACATTTAAGCACAAATTTAAAAGACAAACAGAAGAGAGGGTGTACTCATTAAGCTACACCCCTATCAAAGTTGAAGATATATCTTATAAGAGGAATGTTGATTCCTTCTTTGGGTTATTTGCTTCTTTCCTCTTGATTTTTAGCTTCTTTTTAATGTGAGACTGGTTTTGATTCTCTTCCTTCCTTTCTCATCTTAACACACAATTATTGTAGCTTCTCTCTTAATCAACTATCAGGTTTTTTCTCTTAATCTTTATGTGTTTCCTCTCTTCTTTCACCCTGTGATTAATTCTTTCTCTCCCCTTTCACCTCTTTCTACTCAAGAACAAATGTCCTTTTATAAGCAAAGCAAAACTAGAAATTGCAAAACCATGGTGGTTTTGCCAAAAGGTTTTATAGAAGAATCTTATAATTTCTCTTCCAAAACCTTTCTCCCCGAAATAGGTGGTGCCTGGTCCTTTTTTTATCCTCTTGTAAACTGAAATCAAACATAAGAAAACAACCTTAGAGTTTATTCTGTCATGGTGAATTTTTCTTCAGTCATAGATGATTTGGGTTGGGTACTTTGTCAAGATCATTATGGAGATTGAGCTATAAACATATCGTTGCTAGACCTAAAATTTCTAGAGTTTATGTATATTTATCATTAGGAATAAACCACACTTGATTTAGATGTCCAAAACTCCACATTCATTGATTAAAAGGTTGACCCTCGATCAACTTGAATCTGTCAATGCAAGAGTGGTTAATTAGGGACAAGATGTTATCAAGTTCGTTGAAGCAAATGAGATATAAAAATTTGATAGAAGTAGCCGATCTTTGTAGAGAAGATGTTTCTTAGTTGAATGGTGGTGGTTGGAGCCTCGAAGGTGGTTAGAGGTACATTCATTCGCTTGAAGGTAGCATCTCGATCAACTTTCTCGACTAAAGAACTTCACACAAGAACCAAACATCGTGTCACTTATTTCTTTATTAAAGTGCAAGTGACACGTTGTTCATTTAAACCCTAAAAATTAGGGTTTTTAAATATGATTTTAGGGAAATTTCAATTTAGTCTTTGTCCTTCCAATTTTAGTATATTTATCCTCAATTGACCCTGAAACTTCTTAATTTTTATAATTGCACCCCTGAAAACCTTTGTTTAAATCCTTTAATTTAAGTGCCTTTTACAACTTAATCCTTGTTTTCCTGATTATAAAATTTGACTCCTATCAACCATCAAACTTTTAATTTCTTTCAAATTAATCAATGATTGGATTAATTTCAATCCCCGAACTCATGCGTATTCTGCAATTTAGTCCTTGGTTTTAAAATCCTTCAATTTGACCCTCAACCAGCCTTTAATCTTTAAATTTCTTTCAATTGAACCCTTGATTGCACCAACTTAGCATTTTCAAGTTTCAATTATATCCTTAATCTTTCAATTTTTGCAAATTGATCTGAATTAGGTCTCAAAACTGGATTTTTCCTCAATTGAGTCATTGATTGAATCCATAAAACTCATTAGAAGTTTAATTAAGTCCTTAAACTTAATTAATTCTTCTGATTTTTGCCCAATTCTCTTTGAAACTTAATTTTTCTTTAATTAAGTCCTTAAATAAGTCAATTAAACCTATTAGAAGTTTAATTATATCTTTAGATTAATTAATTCTTCTGATTTTGGTCAAGTTCAACCTCAATTTTATTTTTTTTCTTTATCTCATCTTATCAAAATATCTCTAATCTGGCTATTCTTCTGGCATTTTAGTCTGTTACAGCTCGAGAGATTATCTCTTTGTGTCCTAAAAATATTTTTAGATTTTAAATTTTAATTTTTTTTTGGATTTTTGAATAAAAAAAGAAAAATATGTATTTTTTATAAAATAATTTTGGGGGATTCAAAATTGGGTTATGACAAATGTCAAAAGAAAGTATATAAATTAGATGTGGCATACAATAATCTATTGAGTTAGGTCGAAGGTTTGATTGTGTTTGTTGTTGCTTTATCTGAAATTACATTGTTTCTTTTATCGAGAGGTCGAATTACACATTCAAGGTTCGAAATTCCCGTTATAGTGACTAAGAACTCATCATGTTAGATTAAGAAAAACATATATCTCATATGACTCTTTTATATGACATCTCTTATTGTTTAGGATGAGGCTCCAATAAATAACAAATGTTGTTTTGTGGTGTTTGATCATTCATTACATAATGTCCTTGTATATGGTGATGCAACTCTTTGTGATAAGCTATTTGGTGGTAAATCAATTATATTAGATGAGGACATTAGACAAATCCTACTAGTTATATCTAGAGGGATAAAGGAAGAAATTATCCATGCTTCTTTTAGTAGCTCATTATTTTAGCCAAAATTTAATGTTCCCACACTTAAAGAGAATATATGCATTTCATTCAATGGGCTTAGTGATGATGAGAAAGACAAATTAAATTTGTTTGCTGAATGAATAAATCCTTATAATAGGTAATGGAGATACGTGTGACTTATCAGTTCTAAGTGATTGCGATGCAGCGTTTATCAAAATCCCAAGTGATCTAATTCTAGATCCAAATTCAGACCCTATCCCATCAAAAATGTCATTGTCAATGAAATTAACAATTTCATCATTGACATGTTGCTAGGAGATAAACATGTTTACCCAAGCACTGAATGTGTTTGCACATCGTTGGAGGTGCCAATAATGCTAATTTATTATATCCAGTTGAGCTTATTAATCAACTTGCGCCCAATGATGTGCATTCACATATGCTAGTATTGAAAATAAAAACTCCAATCATGTTGTGGTGCAACTTAAATCCAACATTGGTTTATGTAACGAAATAAGGCATAAACATCACACAACTTGCTAAGCAAGTCATCAAGGCACGTATAATGGCAGGGTTTAATATTAAAGCCATGTCTTCATTTCAAGAATTGTGTTCTCTACCAGTGATGAAAAGTGTCAATTCACAATTAAACGACGAGAGTTTCCTATTATACCATGTTATGCCATAACAATAAATAAAAGCTAGGGCCAGTCGTTGAGAATCGTGAAGTTTTTCTTAAAGAACAAGTTTTCACACATTAGCATTTATATGTTGCCATTTCTAAGGTTACATCAAAGAATGACCTTAAAATAATCACTTGCAATGATGATGGGATACTAGGGCCAGTCATTGAGAATCGTGAAGTTTTTCTCAAAGAACAAGTTTTCACACATTAACATTTATATGTTGCTATTTCTAAGGTTACATCAAAGAATGACCTTAAAATAATCACTTGCAATGGCATGGGATACCTTTTGAGTATGCAAAGAATATAATCTATAAATATGTTATCAACTTGGTATTAAGTACATAGATGTGTGGTTAACCTTTTGCATAGTTAGCCTTTCATCATAATATGCTCCAAATGATTGCTTTTTTTTTTTTTAAAAAAAAAGTTTGTTCCTTACTCAAACCATGCCAATTAATTTAAATGTCACTATGCTCGTATCTTCATCATGAACATGTTTTTTCCATAATTGTTTTTTGAAATCTTAGCAATGTTATTAGTATTTATATATATATGTTCCTAAATCTTTGAGGTTTGTTTTTTAATTCTATAATGTTTTCTTCTTACCTTCTAATTTATTTTCCTCTTTTTACATGAACATGGTTGTGTTTATCCAAGCATATAAAAATTCACCTTTTACCCTTTGTTGTGACCAAGAGCTGATCGTGTTTGGGTTTCCAAGTTTGATGGACAACCAAACAACTTTAAATGCTTTTTTTAGTAATTGTCAAGTACATTTATATCGTCATAGTTATAACTTTAAGAGCAATGACCCTCTATCTCACAAAACAAATACCTTCAAATGTGTTTTATTTCCTAGCCAATTTATTCAATCTTATTAACACTACCCTTGCGTATGTTCGCTAGCAATTTATGCTTATCACACATGCATGTCTGCTTGTGTTATTGGTGTTGCACTTTTTACATCTTTTTTATATTTCTCTAATATTTTCTATCTTTGTTTTTGGTCTAAGGTGGAATCATTCAGGCACCCTCAAAAGCAAGAAATATTTAGATGTTTGTTGAAGCAATTGTTGATGGGATCCACTATAAAGTTAGGGTTTTAACACTTATGAACCAACATTTGTGAGTGTTGTTGTTGTTGTTGTTGTTGTCCATGAAACAGTTGTTGACCTTAAATCCAACACATAAATCAGAACCATTGATCCTGTATTATCTATGATTTAAAGGCATTACTTCAACTTGATTGACTTTGCATATGTTCTATCCAAAAGGAAAGGATCAAGAATTTTAACAGGTTCATATAACTCCCTAAATATTTTTCTTTAATGATACATTTTTCATTTGTTCTTTTCAATTCCAACACTAGACTTATATTGTTGCTCTTAATTCTTATACAAATGCTCTCTGAAGGGTTAAGAGTATTCAATCGCTTAAGCAAGTTCTAGTACACGAGCAAAATTTGAAGCACAAAAAAGAGTTTCTTTTTGAAAATATAAAGTTGCCCCAAGGATTTGTCTTGCATATTTTAATGCAAATAACTTTACTTACTAAGTTCTCTCCATCTTTTTCCAGAGATGATGAACTACACATTTCTCTTTAGGGGGCAATGCTCGAGCCTTTAATAACGATGATATCTACATAATTTAGCCTCATGTGATCATTATTTTCACTAAATTTCATGTCAATCAGTTCCAAGGTTTGCAATTTAGCTCAATCCATACTTTTCCACAAAAAATATGCACCCATGAATTATTACCCTTTCTTCCTATGTTGTTTACCTATCTTTCACGATCTTAACGTCATCTAACAAAGAAAAATTGTCTTTTGCTCCTATTTATTTACCTCTTTAATTATATGTTTAATAGGTAAGCCAAACCTAAAAGGCAAATCAGCTTCATTTTGGTACTTTAATTCCGATAAATCTAAAGCATTGTTATATAAGCAACAATAAGTTATACAATCTTGATAAACAATTCGTTTCATGCTATTCATGTTCCTTTTCTTTTAATGATGTTTCATGTGAGCCTAACATCTTTATGATTTTAGCTTCGGTCAACTACATTTAGATGTTCATCATTTTCCCTCATCCTCCAATGTTGTTTTATAACTTGAAGATCGAATTAATGAAAACAGGGGGACAATTAAAGAAATTCTTATATGGACCCATATGACCATAAGTTTAGTTTGATGCCAATTTATCACTGTCTTTTTTTCTTTTTTGAACTATGATTTATTTCATTACTCCTGCCTTATAACATAACTAGACCATTGTTGCCTTTTTGTTTCCCAACACAAAATCTTAGGTTCACATGGTGTGTATCCATTGTTGATTTTGATATGTTTAGTGAATGGTGGTACTAGAGATGTCATGAATGCAATAAAAAGCTTGATATAACCGAGAGGGAGCTAATATGCAAGGACCAAGATGTCATCACCGGTTTGCATATGACATGGTTAATTTACTTTGATAAACTTAAATGTTTTATTATTTATTCATTTCAATGCCAATCCTTTTTCATTTTTTATTTGATAAATGACATGTTGTCATAGGTTTTGCATTGATTGTGTTGTTGCTAATGGAAAAGAAGTTAACTTCATTATGGTTGGTTGGTCTGCTAAGAATTTCTTTGGTGCATTCGCACACCATTATGTTTATAATAGGAAGTTCATCAGTCTATATGTTATCTCACCTCTAGTGTTGAACAAACTTAACAAGATAAATATTTTCTAGTTATGTTGTGGATCATTTAGTTGTGCTTTGAATTGCTATGACATCATTATAGGAAATGTCTTTGGTGAAGTCTCCAATGAGGGTATTTCCACGTAACCCTAACAATTTTCCATGCCAAACACATCTCTAGAACTTGAACACCCCACCACTACATTGAGTACTGGGATGCCTTCTCCATCTAGCCCACCAACTCCAACAATAAATGTTATGACCCATGTCAATTTTTAGAATAAATTTTGAAGTCTATTCAAAGAGTCTTTTAAGCTATTTTTATACAATGTGTTGATGATGGTATTTATTCTTTGAGTCTTTTGAGTTATCCCTACACTTTATAAATAATTATGTTGAGTATTATAATTTAAGTCCAAGTTCATTAGGAATTCCTCTCTTGGGAGAGTATTATTTATATGAATGAGATTGTCTTCCACCATGCTTCCCTTTTCTTTTTTAAATATTTCTAACATGGTATCAGAGCTAGTTCAATTTAGTAGAGGCATTTAAAAAAATGAAAGTGTGGATGAACAAGTGACATCCAAAGAATAAAAAATTAAGGTGCAAGATGATGGAGCTCAATAAGAAAATTGAGACCTTGCATAAAAAAGAGATAAAAAAAAACATACAAAAAAGACTTAGTGCAAGTTGACAACTTAATGCACAAGAGATGATGTGTGGTACTAAGGAGATCACTCATATGAAAAAAGAAAAAAGAGATCTTCCTAAAGAGAAGATGGATAATAGCCAAAGAACCATGATGAAGAATGTGGTAGTAGCCATCAAATAAGAAAAATGGCTTAGATAAGTCATGTTTAAGCAAATACAATTGCTAAGGTAAGAAGATAAGTTTTGTAGTAATAAATTCTTCTTGTGTGAACTCTGTAGCAGCAACTTAATAATCTCATAAAGTTTTAATGAAAAGCCTCCACAAACCAAAGGTTGAGAAAGCTAGGGAGAAGATATTGAGATTTCTTATCATCAACAAGAGATCAGAATGGTGCAATAATCATGACAAGGTGATTCACCATTGGAATCCAAATTTCATAATTTTTTAGACTTCAAAATTAAATAAGAGTGTTAGAATTAATTCTGAAGTCCAATAAAAGAGTCCTCTAATTTGTTCTATGCAATGTATTAATAATGTATTTACCTTTTGAGTCTCTTGAGTTATCCCTACACTATATAAATACTTATGTTAAGTATTGTAATGTAAGTCCAAGTTCATTAGGACTTCCTCTTAGGAGAGTAATATTTATACGAATGAGATTGTCTTTCACCATACTTTCCCTTTCTCTTTCAAATATTTCTAACAGTTATCGCCACTGGCTCATTGGATCTAACTCCACTAGAAATTTTAGCTAAGGCCTCGTTTGTTTGCTGGAAAGTAGTTTCTTTTTGGAAAGTGAATTTCGGGAAAGTATTTTTCGATGTTTGGTAGTGTAATGGAAAATAAGTTGGAAAACACTTTCCAGTGTTTGGTTATGTTATGGAAAATGAGCTGGAAAATAACTTATTAATGTTTTATTTTTTTCAAGTTTATTAAAATAATAAGGAACAAATCTTACAAATTAAAAAGTTGAATGGGAATGAAATTGAAAAAAAATATAATTTCATAAATTATCTTAGATAAAATAAATAATAATCAAAATAATAGAGATCAAATAAAAAATAAAAAAATTGAAAGATGAAGAAATTAAAATAATAATAATTAACATTTCATAAATTATTTCAAATAAAATAAGTAACAATCAAAAAAATGAGGATCAAATTTGATAGATAAAAAATTTCAATAAAAAAATGATAAGGAAAAAGCAAATAGCAATTATAAAAATAAGGACTAAAGTTAATATAAAAATTAAATTTTAAGAGATGAAATTAAAAAATAAATATTCAAAACAAAATATATATAGCAATCAAAAGTTTGAGGATCAAATTTGATATAATCGCAAATAATGACATTTCTAAATTTTTCACAACTTTCGAAAAGTGTTTTCCGCTCAAATTTTCCAGGAAAACATTTTCCTGAAAACCAAGCCAAATTTTCCTTTGACTAGAAAGTGTTTTCCGTTGATCAACTTTCCTAATAGCAAACAAACACATGAAAGTTTGGAAAGTGGTTTCCCGGAAACCACTTTTCGGAAAACAAACACGACCCAAAAGGGAAAACACTTTCCTGGAAACCAAGTCAAATTTTTCTTTGACGAGAAAGTGTTTTCCATTGACCACCTTTTCTAATGGCAAACAAACACAGAAAAGTTTAGAAAGTGGTTTCCCGGAAATTACTTTCCGGGAAACAAACATGGCCTAAGCTTCTTCAAAGGATCCCTACTGGAACAAAATGCCAATTGTTGTTTGATGATGATGTTACACATCGAAGGCATGCTTTTATTCTCTTACAACCCATCACTTATACAACACTAGTTTATAACTTAAAGACTAAATTAATGAAAATAAAAGGATAATCAAAGAAAGTCTCTACATTAACCCATATGACCATAAGTTTAGTTTGTTGCCAATTTATTGCTGTCTTTTTTTCTCTTTAGAACTATGATTTACTTAATTACTCTTGCCTTATAACATAACTAGACCATCATTGCCTTTTTGTTTCTCAAAGACATCATCTTAGGCTCACTTGACGTGCATTCATTGTTGATTTTAATTTGTTCAGTGGATGGTGGTACTGGAACTATTATGAATGCAATAAAAAGCTTGGTGGAACTGAGAAGGATCTGATATACAAGAACCAAGATGACATCACTAGTTTGCCTATTACATGGTTAGCTTACCTTGTTAAGCCTAAATGTTTTATTGTTTATTCACTTTAATGCCAATTCTTTTTCATTTTTTGTTTAATCAGTCACAAATTTTTCATTGATTATGTTGTTAATAATGGAAAAAGAAGTTACAAACTTCATTATAGTTCTCCAATCTACTGAGAATTTCTTTGGTGCATTCGTACACCATTATGTTTATGACAAGAAGTTCAATAATCCATATGTTATCGCACCTCCAATGCTGAACAAACTTAACAAGACAGATTTTCCAGCTATGCTTTGAATTATTCAGTTATGCTTTGAACCGTGATGACATCATTGTGTCTTTGATGAAGTCTTCGAGGAGGACTTGTCATGCAACCCTAACAACCTTCCACACCAAAAAAATATTTAAAACTTAAACATCTCATTGCTACAATGAGTACCTAGTTGCATTCTCCATGTAGCCCACCAACTCCAAAGAATAAATACTCTAACTCATGTCATCGCCATTGACTATTAGCTATAACTTCGCCAGAAATTCCAACTAAGCTTTTTAAAAGATCCCTTGTTGGGGTTTCCCAAAACATATAGACGCAATGAAAATGGTAAATTTAAATTTTTTCAGGAGTCATAAGGATCTCGTTAAACATATTTAGAGTTTGTTTAAGGTTTTATGTGAAGAATACCTAAAAATCAAATGTTGTTTTTGGCTTTGAATATTTGCTTCAAAGGCTTGGTTGTCGTAAACTACAAGTCTTCTAATTATCCAGTCTCTAACGATAATCCGCACGAACCACCAGTGAGAGATCTGCTAAACCTTTTTAGGAGAGAGTGATTGTTATATCTTAGAGTGTTAACTTTTTTATTTTGTGTTTTAAGTATTTAAGTATTGTACTCTACTCACCTTTGTTATCATCCATAGAAAATAAAAGCATAACTTTTTATTATAGGGAAACATAAAAACCATATAAATGATAAAATATCAATTTTTCCTTTAAATAATATCAAATATATTATTTTAGGCTAATTTTAGAAATTTATTCAATCAAGTCTCTATTTGATTTTTCTAGGTCTAGAATTGTAACTCCTTGTATAAATTATATTGTAGTCCTTAATTTTTAAAACTTATTTATAATCAAGTGACACTTGATTAATCATCCAATTTTAATTTCTGACTAATGATTCTTATGTGTATGACCTATTAGGTTTCCTAATAAGTTGGCCCAAATATAAATCGAAATCCTAAATAAAATAGCATTAAATTAATTAATTTATTATCAATTCAACAATTGATTGATTTATATTTGAAGATCAAGTACAATGTCTAACAACCTGTCATGATCTTCTAAATATTAGAAAAATCATATGTGGTTTGACTTAACTTTTCAGTGACCAATTTCTTAGTGTAATTATTATCCTTTCATCAACAATGTTTCAATTTAAACATTATACCATGACGTATGTCTACTATGTCAAATCATGTTTGTTCTTAACATCATAACATTAATTATTTGAATAAATTTTGAAACTCTTTACAAATCTTATTCCACATTGCGCAAGGATTTACAATCAATACTATTTAAGAATAGATGAAATATTTTTTCTAATTCACCTAGGGTGATGAATCCTCTATTGATTATTTCATTATCTTCATATAGTTCATGTTATACCTAATATTTGTTTGTTTGTTACCCTTAATTAAGATAACGTGTAGCGGGATCAAAACATAACACTCTCTATATAAGATAACTTAGTGATTTCAAGTTTAAGGATCACTTACACAACCGTCATGTGAGCATTTTCATAGACACAAGTGATCTCTCTATATAGAATTCTCATACGGGTTAGTTCAATATGTATGTCATTTGACAAGCACCTACATATTAGTTCTAAATATCTCTCATATCTCAATTTATGAGAACAATTACTTCCTTTTATAAAGGAAAGAACTTAATATGTATCACTTTCAACAACTCTAATTAATATGTAATCTTAATAGAGTATTAATCAGGAACATTTAGGAACAATGGTTTGTTGTAATAAGAATCTCATAATTATATCAACTTTATAATTTTCTTTGCAAAATATTTTTATCCAATGAACTTTATCTTTACTCTAGATTCATTAATCAAATATTTGATGAATATTATAGATAAATAAACTTTTATTACTATTAAATATATTTATATGAACAAAATCAATATTATATTTAATCAACTTACTGGGTACAAGGCATATACACTAATATCTATGTTGTAAGAAGATGTCTCACATCAAAGACATGTTTCTATTCTCTTATAGCCCATCACTTATGCATTCTTACTTCGCTTTTTAATTCGCTTGGCTTTGTCTCTTATTTGGTTGAGTGCTATTTTGATTTCGTTTCCTTTCTTGCCTCTGCGCAGCATTGAAAAAGTTTCAAGCAGTGGAATACAGGAGCAAGATATCTCCAGCAACATCTCTCCATCTCATTCACTAGATGGATTACCTGAACCTCTAAAGAAAAAGAAAAGCATGCCTTTATCTTATAAAAAGTTTGTTACCTTGATTCAATGCCCTTTTTCTTTCCTGGCTGCTCCTTGGGCTGCTGCAATAATCAAATAAACACGACTGCTACACCGAATTTGCTTGGTTTGCAATCTCTTGCCGATCGAATCAATTAACTTTTTAGATTGCTTATTGATCAATATTTGTATGCGTTTCCTGAGGCTTTTACGACCCTCTAATGTTTTATGATTCTCTTTGCTAGTTTACATAAATAGTCCACCATTCATTCAACCTGGACTTCAAACCTTATCAATTTGCTGCTGATTTTTGGATTGTCTCCAAAAAAACTAGCCATTATTTGAAAATGATTCCTCGCTCTGTAATGGAATTCACTTTTCGAATATGCTACATGCAACATCCATGCGTTGTTTGGTGACTTTTTCAGCACTTTCCACTGCCACTAATTCTTTCTTTTTGACATGAATTCCCTCACGTAACACAAAACTTATTGTTATGGCTGCTTTATTTGATAGCTTAGGCTGCATCCAAACAAGTTCAAGCATTTTCCATCCATTGAGTCTTCTATCACCACCGACACATACTAGCTATGTTTTTATGGATTTTTTTTAATTAATAAAATACATTGCAAAGCTAAGTCCTTCAAAATGGTTTTGTGCCATAGCAAGGCTGCCTTTTTCTATTCTTATATTAAAGTCTATATCTGGATGTTAAAAAAAAATTGAAAAAAGGTTTTTGATATTTTTATCAAACTGTAATGAATTATCATAAACTGGTTATGATATCCATTTTTTCTTGGATTTTCAAAACATGAAAAAGATGTAATTTTTTTTTATAAAAATATGCTAGGAAAACATTTTAGAATTTGACTATATGTATGAAAACAAAATATTTTTTTTTTGAAGGGGAAATTAATTTAAATTTTTTAAATTTTTTTTGAAGTTTTTTTTGAATTTTTTTGAAAATATTTCGGAAGAAACCAGGTATTTTAATACCGGATTTGTACCTTACCATGTAAGTATACAACCCGATATTATGCAAAATTAGTAGAAAAATATTTAAGAAAATCAAATTATTTTTGAAATAAATTTTGAAAATTTTTGGATTTTTTAAATATATAAATATAAATATATAATATTATAATAAATATATGGGCTGAGGCAACCCAACTAACTGGGTCGGACTCAGCCCAAGAATGATTGGGTTGGGCCGATCTCGGCCCAACAAAAAATTTTTCTTTTTGGGGGTGGGCTGGACCAGGCCCAACCATTTGGGTTGGGCCAAATCAAGTCCGACCCACCATATAAGTGAATTATTTGCAGAACGTGAACAATTCACGTTCTGCATGTAACCAAAATGGTTGCAAAAGATGGAGATGGGAGGAGGAGAAGACTACCAGAGGCAGTGGTCACGACCGTGATCAGGAGGCTGAGCTTATGGTTCGGGCGGCGTCGCTGCGAGGAACGGTGGAAGAGTTGGCGGTCAATGGCAGAGGAAGGAAAAGAAAAGGAAGAAAATCATAGAGGAGAGGGAGGAGTTCGCGGTGGTCACGTTGTGCCGCCGATGAGGATTTAGGTTTGTAGGGAGGCTGAGTCGTCGTCTATTGGTGGAGGAGAAAGGTTTATGTGGGGTCTTTAGGGGTTGAAGACACGGTGAAGAGAGAAGAAAGAGAGGAAAACGTTGGTGGGAACCAGGGAATGGCTGGTTTTTTGTAGATTTTGGACCTTATTTTCTTCATGGTCAGGCCATGAAATCCACCTCTATTTATAGGAGATGAAAAAGGGTAATCTTGTCTACACAAGGGAAAAATTGCAGCCATTGATTCAGTTGGGAAGGATCCCAACCGTTGGTTCAAAGTAGGCACCATGAACTGTCAAATCTGACAATTTAAGGCTGCCTGAAGTGGCCATTTTAGGCTGCCGGGGGCCGCCGTGTTGTCATTCAGAATGAACGGGCCATATCCAGGGATAGAGGGTTGTCAGATGATCATTTTGGTTCACGAGTAGTCAAATTTGATGGACATATAAGGCATTAAATGCACCTGAAAAGTAGTCACTCGGGGAGCTTTTGGGCTAAAAATCAGAGAAGATAATTAATGGTGACTAGACGACGCATCATTTGTTTTTTTTTTAATTCAAAACATCACCGTTTAGGGTAAAATTAGGGATTTTTGTCCAACTTCAATTTAATCCTTCAGCTTTCAATTTTGTTCGATTGTACCCCTAAGTGACCCTAAACGTTTGATTTAGTGCAATTTAGCTCCTGATGAAATTCAATTTGAACCCCAAATTTACGTGGCTTTTGCATTTTGGTTCTTGGTCTCGGATTTATGCAATTTAACCCCTAATTGACCATTAAACTTTCAATTTCTTTAATTTCACCCCCGATTTTTGTCAAAGCACCCATAGTTTGGTGTTTTTCCAGATTGGTCCTTGGTTGCGATTTTCTTCAATTTGACCACTAATTGACCCAAAAACTTTAATTTTCATGCGATTTTGCCCCTGATTTCAATCAATTAACTTGGTAAAAATTAAATTTGGTGTCTTAAAATTCCAATTTTCTCAATTGAGCTCAAATTGAGCTCCTAAACTTAATTTTTCACGAATTAAGCCCCTAATAAAATTAATTTGACCATTTTAAAGTATAATTAAGTCCTTGCACTTAATTAAATCCTTCAATTGGACCCAAATTAATTCTTAAACATAATTAAACTTTAATTTGGCCCATGATTAAATCAAATTGGCATATTAAAAATTTAATTATGTTTTTGGACTTAATTGTTATTCAAATACGTCCAATATGCATTTAATTTTACCTTGAATTTGCATTGTTTCTCCATTTGTGGGCATAATATGGTACAATTAGACCTTGAATTTCCTTTAAAATTACAGTTGTATTCCCCGGTTTGCTTTCTCCACGTTGCCAGCTTTTATTTTATTTTATTTTGAAAAAAAGTGAATTTTGGGGAATAATCCATAATTGGGTTATGACAAATATGATCATGTTAATAACTTAAATGAGTCATTAATGATAAAATTAGTTGATTGAAACCTTATTTGTGTGTGGTTTCCAGTTGAGTAATGAAATGAGTTTGGATTATACTTATTTGAAATACCATTAGTATATCCTCTAACCTTGATAATTGTTTTATCTTTGTTAAATCTTTACATTAATATCATATTTTTTAGCTCACTTTAACTTTGTTTGTTTATTTTGTTGTGGTTATATATCCTTAACCTCTCTATAGATCGACTCCGGTCTTGTTGGGTTATTTATTACTTTGACACTTTTGCACTTAGGAAAAGACATTAATTAGTTAACCGTGTCAGTAAAGTAACACAACAGGGAAAATATTTGGGGATATAGTACAATTTCATGAGTTGTAGATGGTAATTGTAACACACGAGTTGCATATGACATCTACGACTTTATTCAAAATTAATACTCAAAGAGCCTTTTTCTTCCCCTTTCTCTTCTTCTCTCTAAAGAAACTCTACCTCTCCTCTCCCCGCCATCAACAACCTTCCCCTCTCTATCTCCCCATCGCGAAACACTCCCAAAACACCATGAGATCACCCATCTCTCTCTAACCCCAGATCACCGTCTTTCTCTCTTTCTACTGTGGGCTTAGGCCAATTTCTAGTCAAAACAACCACCACTGGTCATCGTGACCACCCATATTCTATATTTAGAGGTATATTGAACACTTTCACTTTATCAATTTGATGCAATTTATGCTAATGTGTGTTAATTTGATTTCATACAATGTTAGGGTTAATTTTCAATTACAAATTAGGTTAATTAGATATAATTTGAGTTGATAATTAGGTTACTTTGTAAAATAATTAATGATTTTGAAATGTTGTTGATCTGTGAATTAACAAAATTATTTTGTAAGAGTTAGTTTTGATTTAGGTTAAATTATAAATTATATCGAATTACATATAAAATAATGATATTAGCTATGAAATACATGAATTTGATTGAAAAATCTTTTATGATAGTGAAATTTGATGAATGAAGGTGTTCGCCATTAATTTGATGAATTTAGGTTTTAGCTAATTATATTATTGTTATAGGTTTATTGATAAATTATATATTTTGATTAACCCTAAGATATTAATAAATTACAATTATATTTTGTTGTGTTATTTGACAGAATATCTGGTAATTTAGGAATATTATGCTTCCATAATGGTATCATTGTCAATACCAATAATGGTATTACTTATAATGGAGGAAGTTATAAATTCTTAACCCCTACATTAGGCATGTCCGTTAATGAGTTATCTAGAATGTGATTAAATCAAATTGGCCTATTAAAAGTGTAATCAAGTCCTCAAACTTAATTTTATACACATTCATCCAATAATTATTTAATTTGACCTTAAATCTACATTGTCTTTCGATCTTGGGTGCAATAAGGTACAATTAGGCTTTTAATTTTATCCAAAATCCTAGTTTAGTTTCTTCATGTGTCTGCAACCCTTATAAGTCTACTCTTTCCAAGTTGCCAATCTTTTTTATTTTTTAATTTGAATTTTAAAAGAAAAGGATAAATTTGGAGAAAACCTAAAAATTGAGTTATGACAAGGTTGAAAAATAAAAATGCAGGAAGACAAATGACTTAGTTGGAAAGAACAGGCTGAAGAGGGATCTACATGCATAAACAAGGGAAGGAGAGACCTAACTAGATCTTTGACAATATTGAAAACTCAATTGGACTCTTGAAGGACCTAAATGTGAAAGATAATACAAACTCAAGGTTAACTTAAGTGAATATCAGATGAATTTGCATAAAAATTAAGTCTAAGGACTTAATTAGATTTTTAATAGGCTAATTTAATTTAATCATGAGTCTAATTAAAGGTTTGATTAAGTTTATAAATTAATTTAGACCAAAATTAAAAGAATTAATTAAGTGCAAAGACTTAATTAGACTTTTAATAGGTCAAATTAATTTTATTAAGAACTTAATTGATGAAAAAATAAGTTAAGAAGCTTAATTTGGACATAATTGAGAAGATTGGAATTTTGGAGGACATGACTTAATATTTACAAGCTTAATCAAAAGAAATCAGGGATGTAATTGCAAGAAAATCAATGTTTAAGGGTTTATTAAGAGCCAAAATGAAGAAATTCAAGACCAAAGACATGTATGTAAAAGGCGTGCAATATTAGGGGCTATACTGAACTTTTCTAGGGACTAAATTGAAGAAAAACGTTTAAGGGTTAATTGGAGACTAAATAGAACAAATTGGAAAACAAGAACTACTTTGAAAAGGGCACTAGACTTAAGGGGTTTCAATTGATATTTGGCAAGGGCCTAATTGCATAAAATTAATCAGTTTTGTCCCAATTAAGGACATTTGAGCTTAATTTGAAACAACATGGACCAAATTGAAACTTATCAAATTCCCAATTAGAAAACCTTGATTTTTAAGGTTTAAGCAGATAACATGTCACTTGCTTTTAATTAAAAAATTGAATAACATGTTGTCTATCCTTATTTTATTGTCTTCTTGAGTTGAGAAGGCTAATTGAGTTGTCACCTTCAATCGAATGAACATGACATCTCTGATCACCTCAAAGGCTCCAACCACCACCACTCGACTGAGAAACATCTTCTCTATAAGAATTAGCTATCCTTATCATATATTTTTACCTTATTTGACTAAATAAACTCAATAACATCATGTCTATGATCAGCCTCCCCTGCATTTAGTAGTTTCAAGTTAATCTAGGGCTCACCTTCCACTAAATGAATGTGGAGTTCTAGACCTCCAAATCAGATGAGATTTGATCCCCATGTTAGATATACATCCCCTTTACAAGATCTATATTTTGGTTGGCTTCAATGGCCCTCTATTTGTCATGATTAATTCATGGAAGGTGCACCTCCAATCAACCATGTTTCAGCTATGAGGTTCCCAACCTCTTATAGAAGTTTTAAGAGTTTGTTAATCATCCAAAGGAAAGAAAACAGAAAAAAAAAAGAGGAGAATGAAGAATGACCTCCTCATATATCAGAGGAAGTAATCCCCTATGATCTAGCTTTGAAAAACCACTTTCAAACCTACAAGTGGTTTTCACAACCACTTGCCATTTCAGGGCTATAAAAGGAGAAGAAATCACACATAGAAAAAGGGGATCAAAGAGAAAATCATAGAGAAAAAAGAAAAGAAATACATTGAAATTAATAGGATACCTAGTATAAAATTAAAGGGAAAGTTATAAAGACTGATTTGTTGAGAAAGAAATGGTGGAATCTAAATCAGAGAAAAACTTAAACTCAAGAAGAAAGAAGCAAAGAATCTAGAGGAGGAAACCATATTCTCTTTATAAGGTAAACTTTAACAGTAATAGGATACTTAGAATTAAATTAAAGGGAAAGTTATAAAGACTGATTTGTTGAAAAAAAAAGGGTGGAATCTAGATAAGAAAGAAGTTAAAATTTAAGAAGAAAGAAACAAGAAATCAAGAGGAGAAAACCACATTCTTCTTACAAGTTAAACTTTTAAACTTTGATAAGGGGGTGGAGCTCAATGATTATACACCCCTTTCTATTTTGTCTTTTAAATTGCTGCTCGAGATGATTTTAAGCATCCTTTGAAGTCATTTGCTAGTTTAAAATCCATTAAATACTTGTTTTGAGATGTTTAAGCATGCTTTAAAAATAACTTATATATGTTCAAGTTTTGTTGGATTGCCTTGTTTAATATGTTAGAATGTGATAATGGTATGGTATATGATAATGTATGATGTTGTTTTGCATGCTTAAATGTTTGGTTAATTATTTGTAAACCATTGCAAGTTATGTTAAGTTTTGTTGTTGTTGTGAATTATGTTATTTTAGGATAGCTTGCTTGGTATGTTGAAGTTATAGGCATGTTGTTTACATAGTTTTAAAGCCCGACCCGCCCTAACGGGTCGACTTAGGACCTGGTTGACCCGGGGAACCGGGCTGGGTTTATGAAAAATAAGGGAAGTAAAAAACTCGGGTGATCTGGTGGGTTGACCCAGTCAAAACCCGGTTGCAACCTGTTGACTATTTGTTTTAATCGAAATGATGTTATTTTGATTTATAAAAAAATTAGGGTTAACCCAGGCCTTCAGCCGGGTCGACCACCGGACTGGGTTTAAAAACTCTAGTTGTTTAAGCTTCAAGACAATAAGTACAATGTGTATGGATAAAGAATGTTATTTTTGCTTGTTGTCATCATGGACTTTGCTTACTTTTTTGCTATTGATTTTTGTTTCTTATTTGTTTTGATTATTCAAACAAGTTGTGTCAAGCATGTTTAAGCTTTGTTTGCTAGGTTTAGTTTGTTTTCTGGGTTTTATTGTATTTTTCTAGGTTTAGACTTTACTGTTAGGTTTTTAGGTTTGCTGACATTTCTAGGTTGAACGTTCTTACGTTGTATATTACCTTGGGTCTTCGATTTCTGTGTCATTTTGATTGATTGATGGTTCTTACATATGCACACATGCTTGGTCGTCATTAATCTAAGGTCTTCATGGTTTAAAAACACTGATTTAATGTTATTTTTTTCTTTTTATCTTCAACTCTTTCACTTTATCTTTTGCATAAAATCGATTTGTCATGATTGGATGGGTGTTTGTTGTTATGACCCAGCTTCAAAGTTTTGATTAAACGATGGTTTTATATGTTTTTATGCCCTCTTTTTGATGTAATTTGGTCTACTATGAAACCCATGTTTCTGGGTTCTTCATCCTTGTTCTTCATGTTTTTCATTAAATTCAAACAAAAATCTCGTTTGATTTTAATTCACTTTGTTTCTATTTATGGATTGTGTTTGTGGGCTTGGACCAGGAAGCTCATTCCACATGACTAGGTTGAATCTATTTTTAATAAAACAATGTTAATTATATTTATTTTTTATATATAAAAAAACTAATATATCATCCTTAAAACGTGCTTGTCAAACACAATCTTAAGATATTTTTTAATCCTCTAATTTTTAACTAAGGCCTTGTTTGTTTGCTGGAAAGTAGTTTCTTTTTGGAAAATGAATTCTGGGAAAGTGAATTATTTTCTGATGTTTGGTAGTGTAATGGAGAATAAGTTGGAAAACACTTTCGAATGTTTGGTTATGTTATGGAAAATGAGCTGGAAAATAACTTATTAATGTTTTATTTTTCTCAAGTTTATTAAAATAAATGAGAATGAAATTGAAAAAAAATATAATTTCATAAATTATCTCATATAAAATAAATAATAATCAAAATAATAGAAATCAAATCTAAAAAAAAATGAAAGATGGAGAAATTAAAATAATAATAATTAACATTTCATAAATTATTTCAAATAAAATAAGTAACAATAAAAAAAATGATGACCAAATTTGATACTTAAAAAATTTCGATAAAAAAAATGATAAAGAAAAAGCAAATAACAATTATAAAAATGAGGACCAAAGTTAATATAAAAACTAAATTTTAAGAGATGAAATTGAAAAATAAATATTCAAAACAAAATATATATAGCAATCAAAAGTTTGAGGACTAAATTTGATATAATCAGTAAATAATATGACATTTCTAAATTTTTCATAACTTTTAAAAAGTGTTTTCCGCCCAAATTTTTTAGGAAAACACTTTCCTGGAAACCAAGCTAAATTTTTCTTTGACTGGAAAGTATTTTCTGTTGACCAACTTTTCTAATAACAAACAAACACAGAAAAATTTAAAAAATAAATTTTCAAAAAATAAATTTCTAAAAAGAAACATAGCTACTCATTTGTTTTCAGTTTCCTGTTACAGTTGAGGGGGTGTTGGTTAACTTTTATATATATATATATATATATTATTCCCAACGTGTCCTGTAATGGCAAGTGACTGGATCTACATGTGCCTGTCACCTCCTCTGAATTAGCAAGGCAAGAAAAGAATGATACGATTCTCTTTTTTCGCTTTCATGAGTAATGAGTAATCCCATCCATCTCGTGTAAGCTCTCCTATTTTTATTTTGTTTTTGTTTTTGTTTTTTTAAATTAACTTACTAATTGATGTGATGGCTACAATATTAATTATTCAAATTTAATAACATTGATTGATAGGCACATATATTCGTTTTCTAGTTTTGACAAAAAATGCCAACATCCTTGAATATAGTACGACGAATTTAAATTCCATTAAAACACTGCTAACTTAATACCATACTAATTAAAAAATAAAAATTATTAATTCCATTCCGATTGATGTTTGGGTTTTTAAATTTACGAGATTAAAATAATTTCATATAAAATAAACTAAAATAAATAATAAAATTTAATTTATAATCAATTAAATATTAAAGATATCAAATAATAAAACTAAAAAAAAATCAATTATTAAGAGAAAACATAGATTTTTTATTTTAAAAAAAATTAAAAAAATTATTTAACCGGAGCCGAATAATAACCAAAATATCAGTATTATAACCAAAATAAATAATTAAATAAATATCAGTGTAATGATTTACCTGACACTTAAACTGCTCTTGGGTGACAAATCTAAGCATAATCAACCTCTTTATACATAATTGTTTTGCAAAAATAAAAACAAAATAAATGAAATATGAAAATAAAACAGTAAGGGCAAAATCGGAAAGAAAATAAAAAATAGAAGCAGAAGGGTTTGTAGAAGAAGTATAACCTTTACCCTAATTCAGGACACCCTATTTACCTACCTATAAATAATCTTAAACACTTAAACAAAGCCTCTTTCAAACTCCACGGCGCAGATCCGAGGAGTTTGGGCTATTATTGATTTCTCTATTCTATCTTCAGCTTCCTTTCAATCTCACTCCTGTTCTTTCTTGCTATCAATCACTCCCTCACTCCCAGGTCTCTCTCTCTCTCTCTCTCTCTATGCAAAAATGTAGTTACTTTTGTTGTGTGCGTGCGCCTAAGATGCTGCTGTTGCTTGCTGTCATGGATCTCTGGATTGGTTGATTTCTTGATTTTTTTTATAGCTGGGCTATCTGATTTTTACTTATTGAGATCTGGGGCTGATCGGTGTTTTCCTTTTGTTGGTAAAGTTTTCATTTTTTTGGTTTTCCTTATCGTTTCTTATGAGCTGTTAGGGTTAGGTTCTGGAAATTGCAGGTGTTTTTTCTTTTCAACTTGGTCTGGTTGGAGATAAGTTTAACACAAAAAGATCTTTTTATGAGATTGTTTGATAATCTTTTGATGCTGCTTATGTCATATTATTGCGGCTTATTTTGTCAGAACGCTTTAATTTAATTTAATTTGATGGATATGTAACTCGTTGCGCAAGTCCCACACTGCTGTAATAACACATATATGATTTATGAGGATGGTGTCTTAAAAGAGCAACAAAAGTTGAAGTCTTTCTGGACTATTTCTTGCCCTTGATCAGAATTTTTGGAGGGGTGGGTGAAGCAGCGTCTGATGGTTAAGGATTTATGTCCGAAATATCAGTTTTCTGTTTGCCCCTTTTGTATCTTCTCCAGACACTGAAACAGAAGTTTAATGCTTGTACTTCACTCTTAGCTTGGTTTGCAAGTTTGGCTCTTCTGTGACATTTTATTCTTTCATCTCGGTTGGCTATAATGAAATATTCACTATCTTTTGTGTTTATGGTAATGAATATTTCTGCTTTATTTTTATGCTTGCCCCCCCACAAACAGAATTATGTGATAACTTGAGCGCATTCTATGTGTTCCTTTTTTCTTATTTGTCAATTATTGGAGCATATGATAGATGCTGAAAGCAGAATATGTTTTACCTGTTCAGTTTTGAAACATGCATGCTATGAACCTTAATCCATTAGAGTAATAAATCTTCCCTCTGCATATATTTCCTTAATGCAGTCATGGCGGGTTTGGCACCAGAAGGGTCACAATTCGATTCTAAGCAATATGATGCCAAAATGAATGATTTGTAAGTTTTTTCCTTACAACTCTTGCTGTACAGCAACAGCTCTGGATTGGAAAATGTAATTGACATTCATTTATGCTTTGAAAACAATGCAGGCTCGCAAATGATGGACAAGATTTCTTCACATCATATGATGAGGTTTATGACACTTTTGATTCAATGGGACTGCAAGAGAACCTTTTGAGGGGCATCTATGCCTATGGTAGGTAGCTTTATAACTGCAGATGTACTTTCATTCGTCATCTTAATGAGTTGATGCCAAGACATATATAACTTCCCTAGTTGCAGTTGCAAACCTATCCTTTAGGTTCTTTTCTTCTGCTGGAACCTTGATTTTTGACCTATGATTACAGTTTTGATTGTTGGAAAAAAAACATCTTTGCTTCTTGTACTATGATGCTTAAATTCTGGTAGTTCCATCCTTTTCTTGTTCTGATTGATGCATCCTAATTTATTTTTCAAGGTTTTGAGAAGCCATCTGCAATCCAGCAAAGAGGAATTGTTCCATTCTGCAAGGGCCTTGATGTGATTCAGCAGGCTCAGTCAGGAACTGGGAAAACAGCAACCTTCTGCTCTGGTATTCTCCAGCAACTTGATTATGGTCTAGTGCAATGTCAAGCTTTGGTCCTTGCGCCCACTAGGGAACTTGCACAACAGATTGAAAAGGTTATGCGGGCACTTGGTGATTATCTTGGCGTCAAAGTTCATGCTTGTGTTGGTGGCACAAGTGTTCGTGAGGACCAACGCATTCTTCAAGCTGGAGTTCATGTTGTTGTTGGCACTCCTGGTCGTGTGTTTGATATGTTAAGAAGGCAGTCACTTCGTCCAGATTACATTAAAATGTTTGTCTTGGATGAGGCTGATGAAATGTTGTCCCGTGGTTTTAAGGATCAGGTTTGCCTTCATACTTGATCCCAAGTTTATTTCTTAGACTTGAGAGCTCTTAATGTTTTTTTATAAATAATTTATTGTTCTAATACTGTTTTTCCACTTGCTGTCAGATCTATGATATTTTCCAGTTGCTGCCATCTAAAGTTCAAGTTGGTGTGTTCTCTGCTACTATGCCACCTGAAGCTCTTGAGATCACAAGGAAGTTCATGAACAAGCCTGTGAGGATCTTGGTTAAGCGTGATGAGCTTACCCTTGAAGGTATCAAACAGTTTCATGTCAATGTTGATAAGGAGGAGTGGAAGCTTGAAACTCTCTGTGATCTATACGAGACCCTAGCCATCACTCAGAGTGTTATTTTTGTTAACACCCGCCGCAAGGTTGACTGGCTGACAGACAAGATGCGAAGCCGTGACCACACAGTCTCAGCTACTCATGGAGATATGGACCAGAACACCCGGGATATCATTATGCGAGAATTCCGGTCTGGCTCTTCTCGAGTTCTCATCACAACTGATCTCCTGGCCCGTGGTATTGATGTGCAGCAAGTGTCCCTTGTCATAAATTATGATCTGCCGACTCAACCAGAAAACTACCTTCACCGTATTGGACGAAGTGGACGTTTTGGAAGGAAGGGTGTCGCTATTAACTTTGTGACAAGGGATGATGACAGAATGCTGTTTGATATCCAGAAGTTCTATAATGTGGTCATCGAGGAGCTTCCATCTAACGTGGCGGATCTCCTGTGATGAGATTTTTGGTGAAAAAGGGTTTCTTATTTTCCTAGTACTATTTTAACGAATTGTTTTCCTTTCTTTGCTGTTTAGAGTCGTTAAATTTGATGTTCTGAGACATCGGACAGTTTAATCTCACATTGGTCCTCCCTTCATTATTACAGCATGAAGGGATTTGACGTTGGACTTATTATTTTCAAGTTCTGTTTGCATGCTGTGCTTTTGTACTTTGCACCCTCTTCTTTATCTCTAGGTTTTTTGCTTGTGCATATTCAGTTTTCTGTTACAGCTGAGGGTGTTGGTTTACTTTGATGTGTAGTCGTTTCATATTTTTTATTTTTATTCTCAACGTGTCCTGTAATGGCTGTGCTAACACAAGTGACTGGATCTACGTCTGTCCGTCATCTCCTATGAATTAGTAAGGCAAGAAAAGAATGATACGACTCCCTTTTTTCTCTCCAATTCTCTCCCTCTGCTCTATTTTCTTGGTTACCAAAACAGCTAGAGGAAGAAGAACCATTACATGACGAGGATCCTGATTACATTATAAAAATGCGATGTCATTGTAGGGCGCTCACAAGCTTGATGCATTGCGTACGTTGTGCTGCTGTTGCCTTATTTTTTGAGCTCGGCAAGGATGACAATTTCACTAGAATTTGATGGATGTCAATTTTTTATTTGAAATTGTGTTGCTGTATCCAACGGCTGATAGACGAGACTAGATCATTAGATTGTGTTGTTAACTTGACTTAAAATATAATGTATATTGTATATTTAAAAAAATAAAGAAAAAAGATGATATATTAGATGACTTGGGGGTTAGCATTTAATAATGAAATTGAAATAATAATAATAATAATAAATAATAAAAACAAAAAGTGAAGTCAACTTAGGCTAACATATTAAACTCGTGATTTGTATCATGAAATCGAGATAAACTTATAGAAAACATATAAAAAAACTACATAATCAAATTCTTAACTAGCCCCAATATTAAAGAATATAATTGAAAAAAAACAAAAAAACTAATCAATCCAGCCCGAGTTAACTTGTCAAACTCTTGATTTAGATAACTCTATAAATTTTTTTTATAAAATTTAATTCTACTAGATTTAATGTTAAAGGCTGAAATTAAAAAAAAATATTAAATCCATGTGATTAAGATAATCTCATATAAAATAAATTGAAAAAAATTACAAAATTCAATTCTTAAATAACCTTATTTTATATTGAATAATAAATAGGGAAAAAATATTTTTAAGGTTCACACATAATTTTATTCTCTTTATATTTTAGAAATTACACTTTACATACTAAATCAATACAAAATTTAAACTATAACAAAAAAAAAAAATACCCTCCTATATAACATTACCCTAATGATCCAAACAACACGTCAATCATCAAATTTTACATATTATTTTCTTTTTTCCCAAAACCACAACTTCTTTCTCTGAATCAATTTGATTGAAAGTCTTAGAGTTTTAATCTATACTTAGATCATCTACACTCTTTTTAAATTAATTTTCTCTAAGAGGACAAGAGGGACTGCTTGCAAAGAGGGGTAGAGAAAAGTAATTCAAATTTGATGTCTAATTTTTAAAGTTTTGATCAAGAATTGGGTTTCAAGATTCACGAATTTGATTGAATTTTGTGTCCTGTTTAATGGCTCATTTTGTCCAGGATATGTTCTACGATGCATAGATAATAATGTGAAGGAAAAAGAAGATTAGTACTTATTCTGGAGATAATGGTGAAAGATTTAGTTCTTGGTGTAATTCCATGTCACTATTTATTAGTTTGATGGTATTGTTGTAAAAATTTTAATTTATAAGGGTGTTTTAGTCCTCAAATTCAATTTAATAGCAATTCAATTATAAGACTTAGTTCCCATAATTTTTTAAAATTTTTTATTAATTTTTTTCATAGCTTGAGTAAGTGATATGTAAAGTGTAATTTCTGAAACTAAAATAAAAAATAAAATTGAAATCATGTACACATCTTAGGAGAGTCAAAGTAATTTTCTTTAATAAATATTACTCAAGTGATGAATGACTAAATGAATATCTGGAATTGATAAATAAAATATGAATATCTAAAATTTTTTATATCATTAAATAATATGTAAGATGTAGATATAGTAAAAATTCAATCCTTAGATATTCATTATTATCCATACTTTTTGGATGATATAGCAATCTTGTATGAATAGTCTGTGCATGAAACTTGTATTTGTTATCCATAAAAGGACACCATCTTTTTCATTTTTTTATTACAAAAAATCTAAAAGGCGTAGCAAAAACATTGCACACTTAGACACAAAAAACGAGATGTCTTGGAGTTAGGGGTAATTTGGTCTTTTTCCATGGTCCAATGGTCATTAAAACTTTATCCGGGGTTATATGTATCTTGTGAAAATTTTCAAAATAGTAAAATAACTAAATTACCTCCGAAGTAGAAATAAATAAAAGTTGTTGACTGAGGGTGTTTTTGTCTTTTTAAATACAATAAAAAAATATATTTACCCTTGGAATCAAGAAAAACAATAAGTCATTAGTCCGAGGGCCTTTTGGTCTTTTCTATACAGGTTTTTTTTTGTTAATTCCAAAACCATTTATGGTAATTTGGTCTTCTTAGGATGAGTAATTATTATTAAATAAAAAAAAGTTATTGGTGTGTGTTGTCTACGTCCCAACGTGTTAGACGTTAGAGGCGACTACATTATTTGGTAAGCACATCCAGCACCTTCAAATGATCAAAACAACATTTTCACCGTATCATTGAAAGCGTCTCCATGTTCTTTATCTCCTGGTATGACATATGTTGACAACGACGAGGCAGTTAGTCATCGGTGAATATTTTTTTCTCTTCCAAAAAAATTACAGTTTGACCCCATTTATCTTTGGTATTGCAATTTCATTCCTTATTCTTTTGATTTTTAATTTTTGTTCTTGATCTTTTTATAAAAGTTGTATTTATTTTTAATTTTTTCTTTCAATTCCAATTTTTCAGATATTATCTTTTTCAATTTGATCCTCATTCTTTTTTAATGTCTAATTTTTTTCCTTGACAGTTTTCTAAAAGTTTTATTATTTTTTAATTTCATCATTCAATTCAAGTTTATCGTGTATTGGATTTTTCTAATTTGGTCCTTATTCTTTTGATTTTTTTAAAATTATGTTTACTGTCATTGCCTATTTTTTATTGTCTAATTAAAATAAAACTAACTTATTAAACATGATTGAAGTTATAGCCCGAGTCATTTGTTTTTCTTATTTCTTGTAACGTGCTTGGGGCACTTGGACTATCATTGCATAATTATTTTTAAATAATATTTATAACATATATAGCCTTGCATAATTATTTTTCATTTATTTTATTCAATTAATTTGATGTAACTGTTTATTTCTATTATCGTTTGATTTAATAAAAAAATTTAATAAAAAATTTCAATAAACAGAATTAGATAAATGTCCCATGTTGTGAGATCAAATATCTTGATCTATATTTGTCTCTTGATTTTTCCAGTTTCATTATTATTTATCGTTAATCATTTTTTTATATAGATAATTGTTGATTTATTTAATTAAAATCTTTCAACTTACTTGTAGAATTTTTTATGTTAGAAATACATCGAAAAAGTATGTATATTATTTTTGAAAAAAAAATATACAACCCGTGACGGAGCACGAATTAAATAGCTAGTTAAGCTAAAAGAATTGTTGTCTTTTGTGCAATGGTAAAAGATCTAACAAATGATTCAATATGGTTGTCTATGTTTTACTTACTTGATTTCACTTTTCATATTCCTTATTTGTTATATTATTTTTTTACTTTGAATTGTGTATTCCAAGGTACCTTGTCCTTGGCCACTATATCATTTAGATAAGAAGCCTCTCCAATCACAACAAGTTTAAAGTGGCAAGTGCTAAACTAATTGGTGGTAAAGATATGTCGTGCATCATTAGTGGCCTCATAAACCGCAACAACATCTTGTTAACCCTCTCATAACAGAATCTTCACCTAATACATTAATAATGACATATATAAATTCATAATATATAAAACTCATGATTTATCATAAGTTAAAGAAAAAACTAACAAATACATACTGATGAGGTAACAAAAATCACAGGGAATGTTTTACGGTGAATTACTCATTGAAATCCCCTAACATACTTTATGGTGAATTCAATGACCTCCACTTCAAGACCACACATGCTTTTCCTTGGGAAAATCTTTCTCCAGGGGAATGTCAGCTCTTCTGAAATAACTACTTGCACAATGTCCTTCGGGGGTGTTGATGGGGGACCCTCCGAAGATCAAGTCAGTACCAGAAATATTTTTTGTGTAACCAAAGGCATTAATGGAAGTATTAATGAGCTTTTATGAAGATAGAGAAGATGAGAAGGAAAAAGGTGGAGAATTCAGGAAGAAGAAGCAGATAATGTGTTTTTTGTCCCCGAGTACCTCTCTCCTCCCTTTTTGTATACTCATGCTTCCTTTTATATTACCTTACTTGATTATACAATGTAGGATGGGTAGAGATGTAATCTTGTAATAGTAAAATAATATTATTCTACTGCTCGTGCCATCACATCTAATTAATATAAGCATGGGCTGCTTGTTCGTATTTAATAGGATGTGATGAATATCATAATTACTAACCTAGACCCAGAGTATAAGGGGTTTAGTGTAGAGTGACCTGTCAGTTATGCACCCAATCTGAGAAATGTTGGGCTCAATCCACGCCCGAAGCCCAGGAGAAAACTGGGCGCGGACGTATCCAGGTCCACCATGGAGCTGGGTGTGGACATGTCCAGGTCCAACGTGGGGCGGGGCGTGGACGTGTCCGGGCCTAATGTGGGGCCGGGCGGGGACGCATCCGGGTCCAACGTGGAGGTGGACGCGGTCACGTCCGAGCTCAATGTGGGACTGGGTGTGGACGCGTCTGCGCCCGACATAGAGTTGGGCATGGTCGTGTCTGGGCTCAACGTGGAGTTGGATGCGGTTGCGTCCGGGCCTAACATGGGACTAGGCATGGACGCATCCGCGCCCAACAAAGAGTTGGGAGTGGTCACATCCAGGCCTATCGTGGGATTAGGCGTGGACGCGTTCGCGCCCAACATGGAGTTGGGCGTGGGTGTACCCCAACCCAACTTGGGGCTGGACACCCGAAAAGACACAACCCATTTTAGGTTATGACTTTCGTGCATTATCTCTTAAATGAGTTTGATTTGAGAAACCATGACCCATCACATACCATTTTATTATGCCATGGTTTATAGGGTTTGTACTCCATATGTCTACTTCTAGAAATACAATCTCATTGTGGTGTGATGAATCAACATGTTATATCCATATGCCACTTCATGTGCACATCAACTAAAATAGAGGGGTTCACCTTCAGAAAGATTTTTGACCTTTATGAATTCTCTTTTTAAGATATAACATTGATGTGTTATCAACCATTTATCAACGGTTTTACTATGATGACTTATTGCTTACAACTCATCATTGGAGTCGATATCAAATGGAATATGTTCTTGTAACCTAAATTGTTGCATGATATGATTTTAGCAATGCAACTCTACCACCTCAAAAAAATAAGGAGGGCCATATATCCCTACTAATTTTGTAAATTTAAAGAGTAGCTAGGAGCTCATCCTTAGAGTAAAGTGTCCATTCAACTTATTAAAACATCAAAACAAGGTACTTTGTTATAAACAATTTGAAGTAAAAGATAATATAACAAAAGAAGAATTTGAAATAGTTTTTAACTTATACATGATAAGATAATATAATGCATCAATAACATAGCTGGCGGTATAGATTGGTATCATAGACTATACTATAAAATATCATCAAACTCCTTCGACAGTGGTATATACTTCATTAGCACTAATTGCCAGACAACCTATGAATAGGATGCGACAAAACTTATGCATGACTTATGCTCTAGCATATCGATGCAACATCTCACTCGTGTTATTAGGTGGTAGGTCAAAAAAAGCATTTTCAAGTCATTTCAGCTTGATGACATACCCCTTTAATATATCGAAAAGGGTACATTTTCCAATAATCACAAGCATAGCTCCTCCTTGTTTATTGACCCCCTGCCAGTTACATGTCATCTATCAATGGGTAGGCTAAGAAGAACAACAATATCTTAGAGTGTATATGTCATCTCATGCCATCATATCTAGATAAATACACTAATCAAGCCATGATCTAGCTTAATATATTAAAGGAAAGTAATGTAATAGAAACTTATCCGCATGACATATAATGCCATACATGGATTAAGATTCATCAATCTATAGTGTCGATAATAGATCTTATCGTCGACCTAAAAATTAATCAAATAACATAAATATTAGTATGATTATGATATATGGAACACAATTGAATATTAACAGGGTCAAATACAATAAAATGTATACTTACACGTTCCACCCATATGTGCTTCGATATATGATCATCTAGTAATCGTAAAACCAACCTATCTTAGGTCTAGTTATAAAACTGCTTTACTCAGCATGTCAACCATGGAATCCACCAAATATGTGGACTCCTTATGAACTCAAAGCACCATCTCTAATATATGGCATCATCTTGAAGTGGTCTTATAAGATGTGAATTTGTCCCAATTATTTGTTAATATTCAAACAATAAAATATAATACAATAAGAAATAACATTAATGTCAAATAATAATAATAAAAATATTAATGTACACCACTAACAATATTCACATATGTTGTCCAATTTGGTAAATTTTATGTTGTTCCCTCTCTCATCGTATATGCTATATCTATATAGGGTATGACTCTCTTTTGAATCCATATTGATATGTAACCATGTGGATCTCTTTTGACCCTAATTAGTTCTCCATCTCAAGGGTTATGGTTTTATTCAAGGACCAATATATTCATTTTATAGTGATTCATCCGGCATATGATGGAATAGAAGAGTATATGCATTTTGGTACATCTAAATATTGTAAAAGAGGTCAATAAATTGGGCATTGTCAACTCGATGTCCTATACATATGTAAGGAGGTATTAATATAGTCAATGAAAAACTAATCATTTACCATATGTGCAATTTTTTCTCGTATGTTAGCCATTTATTGAATCTCTCTCTGAATGCCAGGTGTAAAGAGATGTTGACTTTAAATTATTTAATTTTAATATTGAAAATAATTATTGTATGGTATCTCAATTTTTTCAAATCTTTTATGATTTCACAAAGTACATACTAGGACAACAATATACTACATGAAATGAAATATTATGTTTGGGCTTTTCAATAAACAAAATATTTATTTGACCTATAAAATATCAATTTGGACTAGAGCAAAAACAAGAAACACACATCCACCTTTTAAGACATTATTAAAAATTTCTGACATATTAATTGTCATATTACCATAACGGTGACCCTTATCATATAAAAATGCTTAGTTTTTTCTAGTTCATGCTCTAGCCATTCTTTGATTCAAGGGCTCTTTTAAATGATTTTGATCATATTATAAAATAAGTTTTTGCTTTGATGTTTCACAACACATCATTTCCAAAATGTTTTTCAAAATCGAATCTTTGAAACTAGTGTTGAAGTTGTTAGGAAAGTGATGCAAAAAATACTGATAAAATCCAACTAGTTTGGGTCATGTCTCTTCCATGACATTCTTAATTTTTATATGTCTATATGATAATATACATATATCAATAATGGGTCACTGAATGCAATCTAAGAACCATATCTAGTTATAATTAGTTTTTTCTTCAACCAAAGCAAAAGCCAGAGGTAATATCTTATTATTCACATTAAAACCAACCACAATCAATAACTTTCTAATAAAATTCTTGTATAGGTGGATGTTGTCAACAGTTATCAGTGGCCTACAATACCTCCAACCTTCAATTGCATCTCCAAATACCTAGAAAACTCTTTCAAATAAGGTTACAACATCATCAAAATATATAGTATAATCTCATTGTACAACTATACAAGGATTTGAATCTTAGAGAGTGAATAATCTAGGAGGAATTTCAAATGACCCTTCGTACAAACAAGCCTTATAATATGAGATAGTAAACTCATATTGTGTACTTATTGAAAATTTAATGCTAGCAATGTTTACACTTAGGCGTTACAACTATGGAAATCACTCTTGCAATAAATTTTGATGGTTGTCTTGCTAATAGATATATCGGCATTTATGTGAGGTAAGTCAACTATGAGATCTCAAATATATTGGAATTTTTATGGTACCCTTCATATAAATACCATTTACATTTTGGTGCATTCACATATTATAATTCTATATAAGTTATGGTTGAATGCAAAACTTTATATTCTAATAAATTTGTAATGTGTTACCATTTAATTACATCAATTAAATTAAACATTGTTCTAAAAGTTTGCCTAAGCTTCAAATCAATACTTATGCCCGAAGTCCTATGACTAAGATCCTAGTTATTACATACCATTTCATCAACTCCACTATCATCCTCAAATTTAACAAAAAGCGGTCTCATTAACCCATCTTTATCTTGTATCTTAATCAAACCCAAATTAATATTAACCTCATCTTCTTCATCACTAGGTTCAAAATTATTATTAATGTATGAACGATCATGCATACCTGGATCATTTCTTTCCATAATTTTAGGTATCAATGTTAAGTTAATTACATCATTAAATATCCTAGATGGACCAACAGACTGTGATGCTTGTTTACTCGTTTACTTGTTTTAGTATATTTTGGGACTCGAGTATACTCCATGGTGGAAGAGGAGTGTTCTTATTTAGGTTAACTATTTAAGTATAGCTCAATATATCTCGATCCATATTGGACAAACAACCCAATCATATACTTCAAATTCAGATAACAAGAAATCGACATGACAACATAATGAACTGGACATTCCTTGGTAAGCATCATTCAAGTAAAATCAACTTCAATATCATTATAATTTCACTCAATTCCTTCACATATTACTTGTATAAGTTTGACTAATGACATTTCTAAACTAGCATTCAGAATCACATTGCTTCCTTCATTGTAAGTGATACTACTTTTTATATCATTAATAATAATAACACCATAATGACACATAAATGCCATATTAGAAGATATTATGTAAAACAACAAAACCTATTTCTATCCATTGTTACAAGTTCTCACTAGTTCAATTAAGATTTATAGCATAAATCACTTCAATTCATACCTAATTATTTCAATTAGATAAAATTCATCATTATCTCAATTACTCCTGAGATTCAACATTTATACCTAATTGATATAATTTATAGCATCAAATACATCAACTTATACCTAATTGCTTTAATTGAACAAAATTCCCAATTACTCAATTAGTCCTAAAATTCAATGTAAAACCCTAATTGATGTAATTTATTCCTAATTGATGTAATTTATAGTATCAATTGATATCTAATAACATGAATTCATACCTAATTGCTTCAATCAAACAAAATTGCCAACCACTCAATTAGTCCCAAGATTCAATGTAAAACCCTAATGGATCTAATTTATACCTATTTGATTAAGTTTATAGCATCAATGCATGCCTAATTACATCAAGTCATACATAACTACTTCACTTGAAATTTGTTTTCTTAATTATAACAATTAAACCCAGAATTCAACATAAAACCTTAATTGATGTTATTTATAGTATCAATTGCATCAATTCATATCTAATGTCCTTAATTTGATAAAATTCTCAACTATCCAAATTATTCCAAAAATTCAACATATAACATAATAGATCTGATTTATACATAATTGATGTAATTTATAGCATCAATTGCATCAATTATCTAATTAATCTAAACTCAATTAATCCCTAACACAACAAAATTAATCCAAACAATAATCACTTAAACCCTAACATAATCACAAAATAACAACCAAACTTATAAAATTAAGAGAGATATAGTGTTTACCTTGATTTGTTGAAGGGAAAGTTGTGGCATACTGACAACGATGAAGGGTGAGGAAGAGAAAGGGGGTGGCAATTTTGCAAGAAGAAAAAGAAGCAAAAAAGGCAAAGGAAGGAAGAGATGATGAGATGAAGCTTAGTTTGGAAGGGGAAATAGCTACAAAACGAGGCAAAGCTCAGGTGGGTAAGGGGGATGAAGAGATAAAGTAGAAACGGTAAATGTGAAATGGGGGAAAAGACTTAAAGGGCTTTTTAATTTTATAAGTTGTGTTGTTCTGAACAATGCAACTCACATGGATTGAATCGTTAGGAACAATGCAATCTTTATAGGTTGCATTGTTCCTAACAACACAACCAATATATTTTTTAAAAAAATGAGTTGCGCTGCTAAGAACAATGCAATTTACTAGTATGTTGATGCAGAGAGATTTTTAGGGATAGATTATTTTTTTAGTTATTACTATTTTCTATTTAGTTTAGAAAAATATTTTCCTTTATGATTTTTTAGTTTTTCTCCTATTTAATTCAAGAAATCAAATATTGAGACTAATAAATTTATTTTTCTTAGTTTGTTTAGGACTTTTATTGCTTTTCTTTTATTTTCAAGTTTCGTAGTTAGTTTAGGTTGATTTTTGGGCTTATTTAAGGAGTTGTAAACATTTTAAAGAGGTAGACTATATCAAAGTTATTTAATCAATAATAAAAATATGAATCAAAGTTAAGTGTGACAACCTATTTGGCTTTAATTTTATTTTTCTAGCTTGTTGTCTTCTAATGTGTTGTTTCCATCTACATCAGTTGGTATTAGAGTTCAATGATCCCAGTGGTTATTTGCTTACTATATCTTTGAAAGACATGGTTGGAAAAGGTAGCGAGAAAAATTCATGCTTGTGTAAGAGAGGATGAGAAGCTTACCCCTCAAGAAATAAAAGTTCAAGAACTATTGAGAGAAGACGTGTAAAGAAAGATTGTGAAATTAAAAAGACAAGTTGAGAAGACATGTAAAGATAAATTGAAAAATTAACCCATTAGTTGGCAAAGGTGAAGAGCCTAAAGGATCGTGAGAAGAGTTATCACGGATCAATAGTAAATTTTGAGAGCCCATTTCAAAGGCATAAGCAAAGAAAGTAGCTTCTTGATCAATATGAATATGATGTTGAAACTAAAAGTTTTGATGATTTTGATTCCTTTATGGATTGAAATCAATTATAAAAATTCAACGAGGATGATGAAGATGATGTTGAAAGAGAAGATTTGGATGTGAAATTCTTGGTTTGTGATGTCTATGAGAAGAGAACCAAATTGAATGTGAATCCAAATGTGATTTTTGATGAAGACATTATAAAGGATATACCTCGCATATGCTTGAGGATAATTTTAAAATTGATGGAGTTAAAGTTAATGTTATTGTACTTCAAATAAAAGCTGTGAAACATATTTTCAAATTTTCTTCAAAATCTAAAATTGATTTCATTGTTAGGGAGGCTGAGCATATTATTGACAGATATGATGTTTCTAATGGAAAAGCTAAACATGTAATGGGTTAGAATTTTTTGATTGGATAGTCACGAGATTGGGATAAGAGCAAGATTGATGTAAGAAGATTTTTATGGAGATATTATTTTTTACAGTTATTATTATTTCCTATTTAGTTTATAAAAATATTTTTTATGATGTTTTCACATTTTTCTTCTATTTAGTTTAGAAAATAAAATATTAAGATTGATAATTTTTATTTTTCTTAGTTTGTTTAAGACTTTATTTCTTTTCTTTTTATTTTCATGTTTTATAGTTAGTCTAGGTTGGTTTTTTAGCTTATTTAAGTAGTTGGAAACTTTTTAGCGTATGTAATGAGTATCCATTAAATAAAGAAAGTCATGATCAAATTTAAAGCAGGTGGAGTAATGAATTTAAATAATTAAATATGACTGAGCAAAAAAAATTCCGATTCTAACCAATGCATTATATCTCTAACCAGAGGACACCATCTCCATGTTAGCCTGCTCCATTCACAAGAATAAATGTATATGCTAATGCTACGATTTCACTTCCATATATGGTGTATGTGCTTGCAGAGATCAAAAGTTTTAAATTGTCTAGTAAAATTTTAAAAAACAATAACATAAAAGGTGTGGTGTTTTTAATATAATGCCTGGTAGCATATGAAGGGAGAAACACTATGCATATGTAGTTGAGTATTTTAGTCTTTTATATATTTTTTTTACTTTGATCATCATTTTTTTTAATTTTATCCTTTTATATTATTTTTTTTCTCGATTTTATTCTTTCACGTTGCATTGACTGAGAATAAGACTTGATAATTTATTTCAATTTGTTTTCTATATGGTTATCATGGTGTCAAAAAAATCCCCACATTATGTTGATACTTGATTTTGCAATGCGTACACACACACACACATATTTGTTTTTGTTGCTTGCAAAAAACTTAAAACTAAAGGGATCAAAATTGACAACGAGGCAAATATACATGCTAAATTGCTCAATAAGCACCTTTTCAAAAAAATTGGCCAATAGGTTTTTTTCTGTTTTGCCTTTTTGCTCCATTTAATTTGAAGTTTTTACATTTTATTACAAAATTTTATTTTGTTTACATCTCGGTCCTTGAGTTAATGAGAGAGGGTCGCTAGAAAATGGCAAGGAGAGAGAAAATGAATGGTTGACAAGATTTCTTTAACAAAAAGGTCAAATTTAGGGTCAATGTGTTCCTCTTAACGAGATGAGTAGCATTGAGGTGTACTTGAGCTTTTATTTTGCTTAAGAACATAGATCAAGGTTGGAGTCTTTCAATTTAATTTTGTATTTGCAAACTAATTTAGGGGTGTTATGAGTTGAGAAATTAGTTTATTGGGGTTTTAAAGTTGTTTTTAGGTGTGTTTAGGTGAAAATAGATTGAAAGATAGTTTTTTTAATCCAAAAAACCCTCATTTGATTTTTTAGCCACTACCGTAATTGTCGGAATCTAAGCAAGCAGAAGATGTGTCGTGTTCCATCATAAATGGTGTGTCATTTGCTCTTTGTTTTTTTTATGGAAACAAAAAAAAGAAAGCCATGTGTGCTAGCCCACCCAGGCCCATGTGCTTGGCTTTTTTTTGGGCTTTGTCTTTTTTTTCTCTTCAATTATATTTTATAATTTATTTAAATTAATTAATTAAAAATTTATTTGGGAAATTATTTTATTAAATACCGTTCAATTTTTATTTTATTTTCAAGTAAAATCACAACATTCTTTTTATAACATTAGTAAGCATTATTTTTATACATTCCTTTGTAAAGCTTCTTTTTTAGAATTTTTTTTTATATGGTTGTTGCATGCACATGTTGATTTTTATTATTATATGATTAAATAATAAAAAAATTTAAAATAAAGTTATTAAACTCAATCGGGTTTATAACCCTATTTGTGGGTGAAACCAGTTGGCTCGAGTCAATCCAAAATATCGTTGTCTATATATATATATATATATATATATATATATATATATATATATATATATATAAGGGCTAAAACGACATTGTAAGAAAATTAGGTTTTGGTGTTTTGACCAGCTAGGTCAATTAGGTTACAATGAATTAATTCCCACCTGGTTTGATTTAAAGCCCAAGCCGAGTCATCTCCATTGACCCACTTAGCCAAGTCAGGTTTGGCAACACTTCGAAAAAGTTCATTGTGACAACATGCTTGCGTGTATAGTTCTTATATATGTTTTTTAATAAATTTGTGTTAAGTTTACCATAATATTAGTTTTTAATTGAAACTTGTTTTTATAATTATGATAAGTTATTGTCTAAAAAAAAATATTCTGGTAAAAAATATCAATAAGATATTTTTTTTATTTCAAATCATCAAATTGTTTTTTATATTTATTCTTATTGATTTTTATTAAATAAATAGCGTTGAAAAAATATTTTTAGGTGAAAAAGAATTAACATGAAAAGGATGAATCATACCAACAAATAATTTTGTTTCAGTGGAATTTAACTTATTATTGTTATTGTTCCTCTTTTTTAGACCTCCATATAAACAAAAAATCAGAAAGAAAAAAATAAAAAAAAATAGTTCAAAAATACTTTAAAATAATTGAGCTTGACATTGAGAGGGAGGAGCTACAAAGGGCAATGGATAACATATCATAGTTGAAGACTACGATACGAGTACTGGAAAGAAGCAATGAGGCTTTAGCAACCAAAGAATAAAGTACTAATCATAAATAATACCTTTTTCTATGATAACATAAGAAAAATGACAAAGTAGATTGAGCAAATATATGTTATGATAAAAGGTTGCAACAACATGCCACCCAGATTGGAAATGATGTTATGAAGTATCGAGAACATATGGGCGCCATCACTTCCTTCATTA
Organism: Populus x sibirica; assembly: GCA_019202695.1. Classification (NCBI taxonomy): domain Eukaryota; kingdom Viridiplantae; phylum Streptophyta; class Magnoliopsida; order Malpighiales; family Salicaceae; genus Populus; species Populus x sibirica. The sequence continues at coordinate 565,983 of JAGMVL010002394.1, read as the reverse complement.
GAAACATTAGTAGAGGAAATGCTTTTTATGAGTAGTGATGTATAGGGCTTTCAAATTTTAAAATTTGTCAAACGATGCCCTTTTATTTATAAGAGGGCTACAACCCATCTTTCTTTCTAATGTGTTTTGAAATTCAACCATGATAAGAACTTAACAAATGCTCCTTTACAACAACCAATTGGAATTAGAAATCTTGCCCAAGGAATTACGAAAGTCATGAATAAGTTCAGAAAGGCTAATCCATATCCAATATACATTGACATATGTATCATGATTATCGCATTTTATCATATATTTGTTTATAAATCGTCACATACATGTACAAGTTGTGAAACATAGGTCCCCCGCCTAAGATATATAACACCTGATTAAGAAAAAAATGGAGAACAAAAAGAGAGCTCATCTGTAATCACATTATCAAAATGAGTTAGAGTTCATGAAGAATGAAGTCACTCGAATGACCAATCTACTCAAGCAACTTTCAAACTTCATGAAGATAAGGTAAATGACACGTCGTTCATCAACTTGCACCTTTGCTTTGATAGTTTTGATTGATCAAGTTGGCAACTTCAAACGCTTGAATGCGGAGTTACAGACCTCCAAATTAAGTAAGGTTGGATCCAAATGAAAGGTGTGCCCCCTTCTACCAATTTCAAGTGGTCTCAAGCAATGATGATGTCAGAATTGCTCTGACAAGGCCTCGAAAGTGAACAACTTAGTCAGCCTCGATAGTGCAACCATCATGCAAAAAACAATTTAATTCTTATGTGTTCACATACAAAGGCTCCTTAATGGGTTCTTATTAAGAGTTCACAACACCCCCCTCAAGATCAAGAGGTCAAAAATATATTAAAGACCTTCCAAAACCTTATAAATACCCCCCTCAAGATCAAGAAAAAAGGGTTGAAAAAAAAGGAGAGAAATATTAATTTAGAACATAAGTGTAAAAGTTCTAGAAACCTAAGAAAAGTTTTTTGAAGTTTTGGAAAAGGGAAGTAAGCTTGTGAGTTGTAAAACCTTTCAAAAAAAAAGTAAAAAGAAAGTAGTTGTTTTAGGTATACCTTATTGATATATAAAAAAAAAAGTAGGTCATTTGTGGCCTGCTTTTGTTGTTTTTTCATTTGTTTTGTTTTACATTTATGTTTACAAGCATACAAAAAGAGGTTGGAATGCTCAACAAGTAATGTTGTTTTTACCTCTTTGTTGCTATAATTTCTATTTAATGAAGTTATTTTAGAGTTTTTTATTTTTATTTTTTTGATGTATTAAAGTTGTTGTTTAAGTTTTCTTTTTGATATGTAAATGTTGTTTTAGCTTAAGCTATGCATGTTAAAGCAATGGTGTAAAGCCTATTCGTGCATAAAATGGGTTCAGAAAACCAATTTTAAATTCATGTTGCATGAACATACAAGCTATTTTAGGTTATTAGTTTTTGGATTTTGTATCTCATGCTTAATTTTAATGTTTTGATGTTTTTTTTTTTGTTAATTTTACATTCAAGCATGTTTGTGTATGATATTAAACCCTTGATTTTGACCAATTTTGGTCCATTTCTTTGCATAGAACCCTTCCTTATGCATGATTAAATAATAATCTAATATTTATTTGCATCAATAACATATTTATAATGGTTTTTAATCACGAGTTTCAGTTTAGAACAAAAACCTATTTTGACAAAACTGTGATATTTAAAAGATAATCGAAGTGAATGGATGCTAAATTATTGACACTTGCATGATTTTCAACATGTATGTGCCTTTATTTTGACCATTTTGGTCTGTTTTGGGCTCCATATTGATGGGCTCGTTTCAAGTGTTCTTTATTTTTTATGTGTTTAATCCGTTTTGTTCAAGAATTTCTGAGTTTTTGTATTTTTTGGGTGTTTAATTTTTTTTTAATTTTTTTTTGTTTTGGGTTTTTTTCAGGTCAAATCAGAATTTTTGGTTTGGTTTATGGTCGAAAAAAAATATTTCAGGTCAACCCGGTTAAGTCGAGACAAAAATATTTTATTTTTTTCTTGCATATGACTAAAAACCCTAAAGTTATTTAATAATTTTTTTAAAATAAAATATCTAAAATACTTTTGACATGTTTTTTTTTTGAAAAAAATATTGCATGTATTTTACAACAAGTTTATAAAATTCCAAAGGATTTTGGCCTACATTTCAAAAATACCAAAACTTTTTATTTTGTTTCTTTTAATATGCAGGATTATGAACTTATACGTAAGATATATTCGTGATATTAAATAAAAATAATTTTTTTTGTTGGCATTAAAACGATTAGGTTTTTAATCTAATAAGATAAGGATTTTCTTATTAAGGCAGAATTTCTTAAGCTTTAGACAGACCAACGGTTAGAAAACACAACTTTTTCCTTAGAATATTAGACAAATAAAAAATGCAGCTTATCTCAGGTAAGGCGTATTAGGAGTGCTAATACTTTTTTTTTACACAATTAGTCCTCTTACGCAGATTCTGAGACCAATTAGGGTTCCTAATGACAAAATACTAGATGACAATTCTCATTTCTTTTTTTTTTCTATTGATAAATGACAAAAATTTCATATCATTTTCACCCACATCATTCCCAACGATCCTGATCTAGAAGAATGATCACCGTGACGCCACACACGTGCAATAATTATTCTTACAAAAACAATTATTGCCACATGATTAAATAAAAAAAATTTGAAAGGTTCCCGTGACACGAGATTATATATTTTGATTTGCATTTATTTCTCAACCTCTCAACTTAGTTTTTAGATAGCATTAATAATTTTTTTAAAAAATATTTATCGATGCATAAGATCTTTTTTTATTATTAAATGTACGGATCAAATTTCTAGTTCACGATTAAAATTTCTTGGTACTAGAAAACACGTTGACAATATTTCATATTTTTTATGTTTAATTTTTTTTATCCTACTTGTATTGTGTTGAAAATATAGGTTAATATGTCTTTGCAAAATCACCATAGTTTTGTTATATATATATATTCTATCCCTATTAAAAAGTCCTATATTACTTAATCATATGCTTTCATGTTGAATATATTTGAAATCACCCACTTCCTATTAAAATAAAAAAAAATCCATATATGCCCAAGTCAATGAAAGAAAAAAATCCAACTATTATTTTGTGCTAAAAATAGGGTGATAGGCTAACTACATGTGTAACAAAAATCATATGGACTATAATGACCTATTTTAGAACCAATAATTTACTAAAAATTTGAATTGTTATTAACAAAAATTAAAAAGGAGGTGAATTCATTGTTTGCTATAAGTTTTGTTTTTTAATTTTTTTAATTTTGTCCTTTAATATTAGGTTTAGAGGAGATTAGATTTAATATTTGTTTCAATTTATTTTTTATAAAATTATCTCAGTCTCGTGAAAAAAATTGCGAGTTTAGAGGGTTAATCTAAGTTATCCGGTTTTATTTTTGGGTCCTTTTTTTAATTGGATTTTTTTTTAATTTTATCTTTTAATATCATATTGATAAAAAAAAAATTAGGTTTTATAATTTATTTTAATTTGTTTTCTATGAGGTCATCCTAGTGGGTCATAGGTTGACTTGAGTCAATTTTTTTGTCATTTTTAATTGTTTTTTTTAATTTTATCCTTTAAAATTGGATTAATTGAGAATTGGGTTTCATAATTTATTTTGATTTGATTTCTATGGGGTTATCTCAGTCTTATGACCTGAATCGCAGGTTTGACAAGTTAAGCTTCATGATTTGTTTTGACTTGCTTTTTATTAGGTTATCACGTTTTCAAGACCATAAGTTGTGGATTGAGAATTAACTTGGGTTGCCTGGGTTAATTCAATATGTTATCGTCTCAATATTAAAAAAAAAATATCACCTAATTTTCTTTTAGTCAAACTATATTTTACTAGTTATTTGAGTTATTTTTTGATCTATCAAGATTCTATCAAATTAACTTTAAAACTTTTTTTATTAGAAAATATATTGGTAAAAACTAGATATTTTTTATATTAAAAAAATTGATACAACCCGTGACTCGTGGTGAGCCATTCTCTATAAGCACTTATCTTTGTCTTAGTTGAGGTCTACCATTCAAATCCCATAATTCTAACTGGCTGATGTTGCCCAACGAAGACCATTCAAATGGGCCTCATGCAAATGGACGACCTTTTGAAACGGGAAAATGAAAATTGGACCCTCCATCGTCTCCACTTTCTCCATCATACAATAAGACAATTAGCAAAAGTTATAATCAAGGGCGAAGATAATTTATACGTACCAAGGACCAACTTCTTGGTGATAGATTATCTTTCCTTCATAGTTAGTGGTATTTTTTACCGGCTTATTTGTTAATTAATGTTTTTTTTCCGAACACTTTTAGGAATGAATTTTTACATGAATTGTATTTCATTTAAAAAACCCAAAGTGTTGATTTAAAGATTTGAATTTGGAAAAAAAACATTATAATACCTTAATTAAAAATCAAACATGGTGATTTGATGAATTAAATTGGGTATTATAATTAAAATAAAAAAGAAAAAAATCTTATTTTATTTTTATATATTGAGAGGTTAAATTACACAATAAATTACAGGCTTATTTTTATTACAGAAAAATGAAGCCGTTAAAACTGGAATATATTTGCTAAAGAAAGCTGGGATCACGAGCAAATTAAAATTATTTTCTTGTCCTTTCTCTCCTCTCCAATTGCCCCATCTTGATTGTTGAATCTTTCAATTTTTGTGCATGATATTTTCTGTTTTTTTCTCTTTCCGATGGAGCGTTTCAGATCTAGGTCATGCAGGGAAGGGAGGATACAGATGGAGGGATACCATGGAGACAAGGCGGCACCTGCAAACATGAAAGATTTGAGGTCTTATAGTGTCAGCAACGCGGTTTCTGCACAGCCAAATCAATTGGGCAACGAAGTGAAGATCAAGAAAGGGAAAAGCAATCTTGGGTCATTTTCAAAAAGATGGAGTTTCAATGATCCTGAGCTGAAAAGGAAAAGAAGGGTTGCTAACTACAAGGTCTATGCAATGGAGGGCAAGATGAAGGGGACCTTAAGGAAGAGCATTAGGTGGATCAAGGACACTTGCACCCAAGTGGTTCATGGATGGAGGTGATCCATGACCACTTCTTCCTAAAGACTACACTGCTTCAGCGTTGTTTTGGAAGAGAGATGATGCCGTGTGATGTATTTTCTCTTCTGGGAATTTTAAATGCCATTATATATTTACAGCAAGTAGTAAGCTTTCTTCTTTGTGCTCCATGGAAGCCAAATCTATGGGAATTGAGTTTTATGTATACACCGCCTTTGCTTGATATTTCACTCTCACTTGTGAGCAAGATCTAAACAGAGTGGACTGTTCCGAACATGGAATCCTTACCTTATGATCATCACTATTCTGGTTCATGCTATATTTCACCTTGATTCCAAGACCAAAAGATGCTTCTGTTGATGAGATTGTGGTTGATTATCCTATGTTTTTGCTAGTTTAGATTGCCTGTCTCGTAGTTCAAACAAGAAGCCAATTCATGTTATTGACAAAAACATTCAAAAACAGTTTTGAGTTACATGAATTGATAAGATGGATTATCTGGTTGCTAGCGGCAGGAATTATCTTTTAACCTTTTTGTTTGTCCAGAAAACAAAAGGTTAAAAGCACAATTAATCTTTCATAGGTATCTCAGGAACAACAAGATGCTCTCGTGTTCTCTTGATCTTTCCTTTCATGTTTGGTAATGTCATGTCTGTTTTTTTATATACAGTTTTTCAAGCAATGGACAAAAACGTATCACATCTTCATCCATGGCTAAAAAGAAACAATGAGAATCTCTTTCTCCTGTTATTTGTTGTGCCTCGTGAAGGAGAGATATTTAATTTGGATCGTCAACGAAATTTAATGCAGTGTATAATAACTCGAATTTGATGTAGGAAGATAAGATGGGTGACTCATATGCAAAGGGGTGTTCACAGTGAATGACGGTTTTTGACTGGAATATGAATTCGAGGATAAGTTATTTTCAATCCCGCAAGATTGATGCAAAAGTTTTTTTAGAAAAATAAATATTATTTTTAAATATTTTTATTTTTTTCTATTTTATATTATTATGCTTTTCTAGGTTTTTTTTTCCTATTTGAAAGGGATTTGGTTTTTTCTATTTTATTTTTCCTATTTAATATTACTAGGTTTTTTATAGTTTTTTTATACAAAATATTGTAATAGCTTTTTGGCAAGTGAGACATAAATGAATAAAAATAGAGTATTTTAGGTGTCTTCTTGATAATTATGGTATTAGATTAAAAGGGTGAGCTTTTACTTGGTGGGAGCAATTGAAGAGGTCTCTAGAGAGTAAAACAAACTGAATATTAATCAGTAGGAGAAGATGAAAGAGCTCTTTTTTCCATTCGAGTACATTTAGACTTTGTACCAATAACTCCATACATTGAGGTAAGGCTGGATAACTATTGATGATTACAATGATGATTTCTACCAACTCATGGCTAGGAATGATATGTGAGAAACAAAAGAGCAATTGATTGTTAGGTACTTAAGTGGATTACAATTGTCCATATAAGACGTATTGTTTTGCAATCTTTGTGGATAGTTTCAGAATCCTATCAGAGAGTTTTGACTATGGAGAAATAAAAAGTTGTTATGGTCACTAACATGTGTGGCTTCTAGTTTAACAAAAATAATAAAGAGGTGTACATCAACAATCAAAAGTCACTTGTTCAGCTTGAATCAACAGCTAAACAAACCACATGTGAGGTCAGGGTTTGAGTTCTAGATATGGTTTTAAATTTTAGTGTTTCAGATATGATGAGTTGGGGCAATAAACTTTCAAGTGTCACAAAATAGAGTTGCCCAAGTAAAAATCTATTAGTAGAAGAGTATAATGAGAATACAAGTGATTCTGTTTGTGATGATAATGATGAGGTTTTGCAAGGTGATGATAGTGCTACCTTAGTCATCCAAAAAAGCTTGTTTTCTCCTAATGGTGATTTAGGCTGAGATTGACTACAAACTAGTCTTTTATGTTTAACTTGTACCATTATGGACAATGTATGTAATTTGATTATTGATAGTGATACTTGTGAGAATATGGTGTCCAGTGAGTCAATAGAGAAGTTGCGGCTTAAGACAGAAAAACACTCCAAGCCCTACAAATTGAAGTGGTTGAAGTAAGATAGCAAGGTAATCATGGATGAACGCTATCTTATTTCATTTTCTACAGGTAATATATATTTTGATAGTGTTTAGTGTGATATGGTATATAAATACTTGTCATCTATTGTTAGATAGACCACGATAATATTATAGGATTGTCACGCATCATGGACAACATAATACGTATATAGTATTGGCACCAAGGAGAGAGACGGTAGTTGTTGAGAGCAAAGGTAAAAATATGGTGTTTCATCTCAATTTATGGAGAAGGAAGAGAAGAATAAAATTCTGAAGAATTATAATGGTGTGAGAAATGTTATGATGTTGAACAAGCCATTGACAACTAGTTATGATTTTATAAAGATTCAAAGTATTTTGGAAATTGATTTTTGTCTTATTTTATTTGAGTCGGCTAACAATATAGTGTCAGGTCACCAGAGATCAGTGGTGTAATATCTCACATCGACGGATGAGGGAATGGTAGCTGGCCTTATTAAGAGTGTTGGTGCTAACTTGTCATACATGTTTTGGGACGTTGGGCTTAGAAGGAGACTCGCGTCACTAGAAACAAAACCGTGAGGGTAGTAAGGCCCAAAGCGAACAATATATGGCAAGTTGGGCCAGGCTGTTACATTTGGTATCAGAGCCGGCCTCACTGGTTGTTTGGTTGTGCCAACGAGGTCGTCAGGCTCCTTAAGAGGGGTGGATTGTAATATCCCACATCAGCGGGTGAGGAGTTGGTAGCTGGCCTTATTAGTAGTGTTGGTTGCTAACTTGTCATACGCGTTTTGAGATGTCAGGTTCAGAAGGGGACTCGCGTCACCAGAAACAAAACCGTGAGGGTAATAAGGCTCGAAGCGGACAATATATGACAAGTTAGGCCGGGCTGTTACAAGTAGAGTGCAAAGATGCTATGCTGACATCGTTTTTAATGGTTAACAACAACAATAATATAGATGGATGGATAACCAAGACTCAAGGACGAGTTTGGAGGATTATTTTAGGAAAAGTTATTTGCACTACTAGTTATTTATATATATTTCTTTTCTATTTAGTATAAAAAATTAAATATCATGCTTAATAATCTTAGATTCTAGCAAGAAGAAAGGCCACAAGTGAAGACATATCAAGTGTGGCTGGGTGCTGTTTCAGTTCTCAGTTTCAAATCGACTGTGATAGGGAATAGTTTCGAGCCATCAGTGACCAATACAAAAAGATGTGGCTTCTTGTTGAACGTGTTTAGCTCAATTAACTATCAAGCAAAGTTATGGATACCATATTCCCTCAACTTTCCATGAATTTTGAAGAGGAAGAAACAACAACAGATTATTTGGAAGTAATCTAATTTTATGAACACATCAATTACAAACGATTAGGGATAATATATTTTACATCCACAAACTCCTGCTATCTTCCACATTGGATATTGTTTTTCTTTTTCCTTCAAAAAATAAAAATAGAACAGTCCCCCCGCACTGCATTGCACAGGTTAGCAAGACAACACATCACTCAATATGCAATTACATTATCTGATTATAAATTTACAGCAGCGAGCATTTGTGATTGACATCAGCTAATAATAACCTTCCATCAATATTTGACATGCAAGCTCTCAATGCCCCTTCGAGTCGACTCCAAAGTCTTTATGTTGGTATTTCTACCAGAGAACGAGGGCTTCTGCTCTGAAGATAATAAAGCAGGTGAAATTCTTTGCCCATTCTGAAGCATTGCAAAGTTTGCATCGGTTGCGTGGGGATGAGAAGGATCGGAATCATTCACAAGGGCTGCACCACGGCTACTTGAGATAACAGGTTGCCTCGATGACACGCTAGATCGCAAAAATCTTGAGCTGGACAACTGCACAGGCCCACGCAAGTTTAATAAATCAACTATAAAGTAACAATATTGAGCATCAAATATAGATGCAACGAGATTGTTTGTTCATGGAGGAAATGATTCTACAAGAATGGCACATCTTAAACCCACACACATGGCAACATGCATTGACAGAATTGAGATACCAATCACTCCACGATATGAAATGCACTTAATTGAAAAGGAAAAAGGTTCTAATAAACTCTTTCCAAAGTAAGGTCTGCCTGGCATTTATGTCCATAGGCACCCAAAGAATGATCTTGAGCCAGGAATGATAAGGAAAAAAAACCTAAGGGCAATACTGGCATTTACCTTTGCCATTATTCATCCATTCTATGAAAGTGAGGCATTTACATTTGTTTAATACTTGTAATCATGAGCAGATGCAGTGTAGAACTTACAGTGGCATCTTTTGATAAGGATAGATCATTTGTAACAGGGCTTTTTTGTTTTGATAGATTTCCAGAATTCCCTATAGGTCCAGAGTTTCTTCTTCGAGCATGATCAGTTGAAGACCAACCAGGTCTACCTTCTTCCCCACCTGTGTTTAAGTGAAAACCCAAAATGACATTTTCTTACGCATTGGGATGCACAAAACTAGAATCATATGGAAAAGCTTTGAATAGAAAAGCATGGGATATAAAAAATTGAGAGGGGATGAGATGGGGGAGAGAAAATAGAAAACAGGGAAACCAAGGATAAAATTTATAAAAAAAAAAAAAGGAGGGAAAGAAATGGAATTAAATATCCAACATCAACACTCTACTCCTGTAAAAAGCATGATAAAAATTCTCTACGTAGAAACCAAAATCAACTATACTGAGTAGGAATAAAACATGTTCCTAATCAAGACTTTTTAAAACAACCAAGTGGAAAAGGCATTAAATTCCTAAAATCCCCGGTGAGAAATAAAAAAAAATTCAAACAATCCCCCATGAAATATTTAGGTGATAAATCCAAAATCTTCAGTTTGCCATCAAGCAGCAACATGTCTACCTGACTGCCTATCAACATTATTAGCACCAGGAGGAATGCCAGAGCTTGGTCCAGCACCAGGACCCTGTAGAAAGTATAAATACACCAAGTCAAACATAATAGTAGGATTATAAAGATGATCAGTCAAAGGCTAGAAGCCCAGAGAGAGTAACAATGATACTGGTACTTACAAGTGCACGGGTCGGAGGATTAGCACTCTGTGATTGCTGATATTTCAAAATTGTCCAATCAAAAACATAGTCAAACTGGAAACCTAAAGCAAGAAAAAAAGAGTCAAACAATTGGGAAAATCATAAGATGGATTCAAAAGATTAAAATATTACCATCATTGCTCTTGGTCCTATATAATATCTTATAGTAAAAATTGAAAAGCAAAGCTCGAACCTTCACGAATAAAGAGATCACGGAAGAGTCGTTTCAGGTATGCATAATCTGGTTTATCATCAAAACGGAGCGACCGACAGTAATGGAAGTAGGATGCAAATTCTGTAGGATAACCCCGACATAACACCTGATGAGGATTTTCCAATTCAGTTACATAAGATGAATGTTTACAATTCAAATCAACAAATTATCCTAACACCCCTGCATACCTCAATAGAAGTTGACACCTTCTTTTCACTAATTTTTTCATATTTTTGCTTCTTTGTACCAGCTTTCAGTCCCTGCCATGGAAGACTAAAACCACATGTCGTCACAACAAAATTAACTAAGAAACAAGGGTGAAATGAGATAATATTGGAGGACAGGCGTGTTCACCTTCCCCTCAAGAAATACATAAGAACATATCCAAGTGATTCTAAATCATCCCTACGGCTTTGCTCTACAAAATACAGAAGTAAAGCAATCAAGAAACATTAGTTTTACAACTGGCAGCAATCAAGTTAATATTCTAAACAAAAAGGGAGGAAGGAGGGGGGGCTGAAAAGAAGTAGCCGTAATCTTTACCAATGCCAAGGTGAGTGTTCATGCTAGCATATCTTGCAGTTCCAGTCAAATTTTTATTCTCTCTGCAATTGACATAAACGACAAATATAAATTAACTCCCATTCATGTAAAATTTGATTTCCACCAATGCACATCAAAACTGCCCTCTAAACCATCTAGTATATAAAACCATAGAGGCAAGGTCAAACAGCTGAAGAACAATAACCTATACCTTTGGCAGTATCCTATAAATTTGCGATATGTAATGAAATGACCTATTTGAAGTTGCAAGTGATTAACCTGTAAGGAATGTGTTGATGTGTTGAAGTGTCTCTATACTTCTTTGCCAGCCCAAAGTCAATGGCATAGACCTGAACAGAATTAAACATTAAGCAACAGGATGGACCAAAAAACATACAACAATCAAATAAATAAATAAATCCAAATAAGAAAAAGTGCAAACCCAAGACCTGATTTGCACGCCTCCCTAATCCCATGAGGAAGTTGTCTGGCTTGATGTCTCGATGAAGAAAGGATTTGGAATGAACAAACTCAACTCGATTAATCTGACAGTAAAATTACAAACACAACAACATCATAAACGAACCAAACAAAACACAGGATACCAATTTATTAATAAACTCCTACTACCATGTGATCAGCAAGCATGAGCACAGTCTTCAAAGACAGCTTCCTATTGCAAAAGTTGAACAAATCCTCAAGACTAGGTCCCAGTAAATCCATCACAAGTACATTATAGTCCCCTTCAACACCAAACCATTTAACATTCGGAATCCCCGCTGCCAATTTCACAATAACTAATCAAATACTTTAACAAACAAATACCACAAAAACAACAACAAAGCCTCTACTTAATCCCAAGCATAAGACGAATAGAAGAATAGGCCATAGGTCACTACTACTTACTTCCTCCCTGCAGCATCTTGTACAGCTTGGATTCATACAGCAATTGAGGATGCCTTGTCTTCACATTTTCCTAGGCATCAAAATACATCATTGATAATCTCCGATTTTCCAATATTTAATCAATTAAAAGAAATTATTTTTTGAAAGAAAAAACACCAAACTCACAAGCTTAATGGCAACCTCCTCGTTGGTTTGAATATTTGTACCTATAAAATAAAAGAAAATTAAAAAAATAATAACCGATTATTAAGGAAAATGATAAACAGAAACAATAAATTTAAAGCAAACCTAGATAGATCTCTCCAAAGGATCCGCTACCGATCTTGCGACCAAGACGAAACTTATTGCCGACACGCGGCTCCATACTCAAATTCTATCACTAATAATAATAATAATAATAACAATTACCGAAACCCTAAACCTCCTCCTCCGACGGTTTGATTTTCATTATAGTTAAATTTAGACAAATTAAGAGAGAGAGAGAGAGAGAGGCTTTCTTTTCCTTAATTTTTAGAGAGTGGGGAAGAGAAAGAGGGGGAGTGGGAGCTGCTTTTTAATTTTAGGAGTACCATCGATTCAGTTCTTTAATTATACAGCTATTCTTAAATTGAGTTCCTAAACCAAATAATTTGTTAGTGTTTTTGGCTATTAACGCAATAAATAAATAAATTAAAGTTATGGCGACCTCAAAAAAGTTTTAGTAAAATATATCCATACCCATTCACCATAGCACATCTGCTGCTTTATCTTCTAGTTCTTGTTTGTATTTATATTTTAAAAATATTTAAAAAAAATTAAATTTTTTTTATTTTTTTTTAAATTAATATTTTTTAATATTTTTAGATTATTTTAATGTGCTGATTTTAAAAATAATTTTTAAAAAATAAAAAAATATTATTTTAATACATTTTTAAATAAAAAACATTTTGAAAAGTAACTGTAACCACGCTCTCAAACAGGCTAACGTAACCCAATTTATCTATAATACACGTCTTAAAAATATTATACGACAACAATTTATAAAATTAGGTTAAATTATAAAACAAACTGTTCAACAAATACTTGAAAAAAAATTTTGTTTATCGAGCTCACTCCAATAAAATAATAATATCTATTTAGAATTATTATTAAAAAATTTAATCACATCACCTAATATTACAAATCATAAGCTTATTAGCATTTTTTAAAGTTACATTTAGACAATATAATTTCATATAATTATTTTGAACAATGTATTAACATGCATCCTAATGGAAACTGAAGTATATAACTTCTATAATCTTTACGGTCATAACTGATGTTCTAGAAATCTAAAATTAGTCTGCATTGAGATGCTCACAGGATCATAGTTGTTTCGGGGGAAAAAAAAAAAAAATATATATATATATATATATATATATATATATATGAAAATGAAAATTTTAAATTGTTGCATTTATAATTGTAAAAGTAGCAAACAAGTTTTTTAAAGAAAGAGGACCGGTAGGAGGATCTATTTTATAGCAATAACCAGTCTTTTTTTTTTTTTTTTTTTAGGATTTCGATGAGAAAAATGTGCTTTGAGACTTGGAGATGAAGGAGATGCGATTTATAGGTATTTTATGGTGAAAAACCAGTCATTTTGTAGATATTTTAGAGATATTTTCAAGGTTGTCAATTCCGTTTCGGTAGGTGTTTCGTTTTTTCAATTGGAATGAAATGTTTCGGTTTGGAGTGTTTCAAGCGTGCCGTTTTCGGTTGTACTGTTCATATATATATATATATATATATATTCAACAAACATAATTCAAATTCAAGATAAATTAATTATAAATTATGCAATACAAACACAATGGCAAACAAATATAATTTCAAAATTTAAAATATTTCTAAATAGTCAAGATTAAATAGATCTTTAACTTAAAATAATTCAACTTAAACAAAATATCAAAATATTATGAAAGTAAAATGTTTTAACACAAATATTTTAAATATAAAGTTAGGTCAATGTTATGAAGGCTAATGGAATCTAAAGCATCCCTTGTTTTGCTCAAATTCCTATAAAGTATAAACATGAAAAAAAACAACATGAATATAAACCATATATATTAGTGATAAATCTAATTTTAAAAAATTAATATCATTGTTAATAAAAATAGTAATAATAATTTTCAATATTATTATTAATATCATTGTTATAGAAAATAGTAATGAAAAAGAGTTTTTTATAATTGGGTGGTTTAATTAATTAAATTGAATAAGGTTCAATTTGATTCAATGGCTTTTCAAGAGCGGAACGGAACATGTGGAATGGAACCGGAACGTTCCGGGCGGAATTTAGCCGAAAAATCCGGAACGGACCGAGATTTAAAATGAGATGAAATTTGTTCCGTTTTTGAATTGGTATGGAATGTTTCGCCATTCCGGGCGGAACTGGAACGGAATTGACAACCTTGGATATTTTAGAGAGGGAGGGCTGGCAGTCGGTTTTTTAGAGAGAGGGGGGGAGGTCGGTTTTTGTCGGGGGAGAAGAAGGGAGGTAAGGGTTTAATTTCACAAAAAGATTATTTATCGTGATTTTGAATTGTAATAGGATAAATTATCGCGCTTCAAAATTACAATATTTATTAAATATTATATATTTTAATCGTAATATATTTAATTATGCAATTTTATTAGTTTTTTTTAATTATGCTATTTCATTAATATTTTTAATTTACTAGGATAGTTTTTTAAAAAACAAAAATCAATGTTTTGCTTATATATGTTTAGTTATTTTGTGTTTTTAGCGCAATATATTCGACATTATTAGTTTCATTTATAAAAAAATATATATATATTCTTCATTTATAGATATTTTTTTCAATTTTACTTACTAATAATGTACTCAACGAAATGGTATTTTAGTAAGATATTTTGGATAGTTTGAAAAAGTATTGACGGTTAGCTTTAATCAAGATAATGGTTTTTAAGATTAAAAATATTGATAACAGTGTCAAATTAAATAATAATTGTCAAATTAAATAATAATTTACTTCAATTTTTCACCCAATTTGTTTGATTCACGCATTAAAAGGGCATCATTTAGGCGATGGGGGGATTAAGAGACGGGGACTAAAGGATCTAATTAAGGGACCTAATTGATAAAATAATTGTTTGGGTCTTAATTGGGAATTGGGAAAATACATCAAGGACTAATTCTATAATTTGTCTAGCTTTATTACTTTCGTTGTGCATTAATTTAAAAGACTTTTTTTTTTCTTTGAGACCTTAAAAATATGATCTAAATAAATAACTAGTTTTAATTTTGGTCTCTACAAGGAGCTACCTGCAAGCAACTTATCTAAAAACTAGTTATTTGACTTGTATTTTATTGCGGCTTAGATAATTTTTTTGGTAGAAAAATATATAAGCTTTTTAAATGTGTTTTTTTTTTAATAAAAATCTTAATTATAAATAAAAAAAGTATATACATGCATTTAATTAAATAAATCAAGAACTATTTGTGCCAATAAATACAAAAAAAAAGTGTTAATATATCTATTCAACTTACCTAACTGTAGGACAAATAATTTCTTTTCTAACGTAAATGAATTAATATATAGGTGTTATTAATGTGTTTTTCGACAACGAGTAAAAAATATAACTGTGAATAAAAAAATTGATGCTGATATATAATAAAATATAATAAAGATCATATGCATTAATAAAAACATATAAAATCTCATACTTATTTTTAACGTAGTAGAAAAATAGGACAATGTTACAATTGCTATATTGAAACAACATTTACTTATTTTTTGTATAATAATTTTTTTTTAAAGTATAAATAAAAAAATTACAAAAAAAATAAAGATAAGAACAAAAGGAATGATATAAATAGGTCAAATATAAAGTGATAAATATTCAAAATGTAAAGAATAAAAAAATAATATTTTTTTTCAAGAAAAAAATTAAAAAAGAAAAATGGAAAAACTAAAAAAATATTACAAAAAAATGAAGATAAGAAAAAAAACGGTGATAAATAGACCAAGTATAAAAAGATAAAAATATCAAGTATAAAGAAAAAATATAAGACAAAATTATTTTTAAAATAAAAAAATTACAGATTTGCCACCATTACAATAAAAAATTTAGAGAAAAATTTAATTGTACTATTTTTTATAGTAAAAAAACATTTCCTTTTAATATATATAATGACATGTTTGACAGAATTGGTGACAATGGCTAAAAACATATACGACAATAACAAGATCAGACACCATACGTTATTGGTTATTATCAAGGAGTTTTTTTCTTTTTTTTAATTGAGAAGTTATGATCATAGGAATTTAATAATCTAAGCTAAATTTGTTAGTTTTTGCATGATTTTTTCAATGCTTTCAATTCAAAATCATTTGTGTGGAAGATTAAAATTGATAACTATTGATTCAATTTAAATTAGATTAAATTAGATGTGTATTATCTTATTTAATTTGAATTAAAAATGTATCTAATCCTCTCTCTCTATATTAAAATTATAATATTGATTTTAAGGGGTGTATTTTAACTGGTCAGGTCCTAAGTTTATTTTCTAGAGATCACCAGTTCGAGTCCTACAAACCTCAGGACTATTAAAGATTTACATGGTTGTTAACTTCAGAGCCTATAAGATTAGTCGAGATACACGTAAACTAGCCCAAACATCAACATTAATAAAAAAAAAAGTTGATATTCCAACGTTTCCCTATTTCAAAAGATCCCTTTGTATACTTGCTTCCTCGTTTTCCTCCTTCCGTCACCATTTTCTCTTTACCATTTTGCTGGATATTCTCTTATGGGTTTTATTTATTAAATATTAAAGATTGACACTTTATAATTGAGACTAAAAGTTGCTAATACAATTATTTCCTACTAGTTTTATTTTAAAATTTCTTTTGCAGAAATTAATTAATTAAATACATTTAAGTTAAATAACGTTGGCAGTTATTCGGAATGTTTAAGAAACAAAACTTTTATTTATTTAATAGCCATGTTATTTCGAAGTATAATTTCAAGTCTTAAAGATAAAAGGTGTTACTACATTTAAACCAATTAAAACCTTTAATTCCAAAATTGTCAAATTAAGACATGTAAGGATAAAAATAATTATTATTATTATAGTTTTAAAAGTCAACTCGGGGGGTAAACCTGGGTCAAGGTCTGAGTCTCAAGTTGGGTTGACACAGGTCAAGAAATGATAAAAGTGGTTATTATCATATTTTTAAAACTCAATTCGAGGGTCGATCCAAGTAAGATCTAAGTCATGGAACGAGGCCCAGGTTACGAGTCATGTTGACATGAATCAACATAATATTAAAAGTGGTTTGTTATTATAGTTTTGAAACCTGACTTGGGGGTTGACTTGAGGCAAACCCCAGATCATGGGTCGGGTTGATTGTTGACTCGAGTTAACATAATGATAAAAGTGGTTATTACCATAGTTTTAAAACTCAATTCAAGAGTCAACTCGGGGCAAGACCCGGGTCACAGGTCGATAGGGTCAACTCGGGTCAATATAAGAATAAAAATGGTTGTTATTGTAGTTTTAAAATCAACTTAGGGGTTGACCGGGTCACAAGACGAGAGGGTCAACCCAGGTTGATCCAAATTTGTTTTTTTTTTTTTTTAAATCAAAGCAACCTTGTTTTGCCAAAAACAATTCAAGAAAAATCAACGGGTTTTTAGTGTTTTATCCCGAGTTTTTGATCGGGTCAGGTGATGTCAATTCTTCCTCTATTTTTTTTAAAGTGGACCGATCCAAGCCTCGAGTCAGTCAGGTTTTGGGTCAACCCGTCAAGCTAGTCTAGGTCTTATAACTAGGGTTATAATAATATTATTAATTTCAACTCTCGATATAAATTTATATTAAAGTAAAAAAAATAATATCTAAATATTTTTTAAATATCTAAGTTTGAAACTACTACATATTAAGGGTAAAATAAAATAAAATATTTTATATTGTCTTATCCATTATAAGCAAAACAGTCACTCTGTTTTATACACCATAATTAAACACAATTTTGTTTTTGTCTTTATTTCATACTTATCTATTTTATCTTCATTATCTTTGCTTTTTTTTTTGTTACAAGACAATAACCACACGCTACTTATGAGCTTGGTCATTAAGTGGAGTGGAGGTGGTGTTATTTCTTTGTAGAAAAATAAAATAACAAAAAGAAAGTGATTCTCACTCCAAAACTTGTTACTCTAACAAAAGCATATGCAAGTTTAATCGGAGACTTAGAGTAGCTTTATTAATAGAAATTTGGTATAGACTAGCTTTTGTGCCTTTTTTCCATAAAAAGTTATGTTTAGGTGTCACAAGCGTGTTTTAAAAAAGAAAGAAAAATATGCGACTCATGCTGGTTTTATTTCAATTAAATGAAAAAAAAGGGAATGACAACCTGTGATATCCCCCAAAATCCTTTTTGATTGGAATAAGCCAATAAAAAATAAAGACAATTATATAGACCTTTTAAAAAAAAATTAAAAACACATTTTAACTTTCCAAACTTGTGACCTGAGTCATTAGACTCGAAACACCATATCTAGAAAAACCATGAAGTTCAATTTGCAATCAATCAAATATTGAAGGATAAAAAAAAATAATTATACAAAAGGATTTTTTTAAAAATAGCAAATAAAAAAATGAGGATGAAAATTAAAATACAAATAAATTTTATATTTGATTGAATGGTGAGATTGAAAACATCAATTTATCAAAATGACCAAAAACAATCAAAAGAATGAGGATGAAAATTGACATAAAAAATAAAAATAAAAATAATTTTTTGATTGAATGGTGAAATTGAAAAGAATAATAACTTTTACATAAATGTTAAAAACAAATTAGAAATCAAAATAATGAGGACCAAATTATAAAACATAATATCATCATTTGGATTGAATGATGAAATTAAAAATCAATAAAACTTTTACAAAAGAGTCAAGAACAGAGATTAAAAATCAATAGAACAAGGACTGAAGTTGAAATATCAACAATAAATAGGGTTAAGCTATAATTTTTTTATATTTATTCAAATACCAATTTGCCTATAAGTTGACTTAATAATAACAAAAAAAATTATCATGAAAGGACAAAAAAGCCCCATGACTCCAATTTTATTTTTTTTTGCTTTTAAGGGCATTTTGGTCATTTCATTGTGCTTTTTAATTGTTTATTATTTTTTGTATTTGGTCAAATACCAAATTTTTCCTTAGCTAACATTCTAATAACAAAAAAATCATTGTGAAAGTATAAAATGCCCTTTGACGCCAATTTTTTTTTTTTTACTTTCAATGGGATTTTAGAACGTTTGTTTGAGACCATGATGATCTATAAAAAGCAAACCAAAATAAATTATAAAACCCAATTCAAAATAACAAAATGTTAGATGATGAAATTGAAAAAAAAAGTCAATAAAAAATAAACCAAAACCCATTTTTTAAGGATGACGTTGAGAAAAATCAATAAAAAAGAAAGAAAAAAAAAGTTAGGTGTCTGGCCTAAAAAAACCCAGGGTGTGTCATGCACTTAGGTTTTAGAAAAAAAACATTTTTTACCTTAATAACAGGTGTCATCCACTTCTGGGTTTTTGTTTTTAAGTAGGCAACTTGTTCTCTACTGGGCAACAATGGCTAGAGAATCAGAGGGGGTTGACCTAAAAACCTATTTTTCAAGTCATTTTCACCTAAACACACATTATAAAAACCTTTATAAACAACTTACCAACCCTAAACACTCCAAAATAACTTTAAAAAAACAAAAACCAACCAAATAAAAATAAATATATTATAACAAAAGCTAAATGGTGTGGGGAAATCACTGTAAATCAAAAAACATTTCAATGTGGATTGCAATAGCAGTTTCACTTTCAATTTCTCATCTTTTCGTGAATGGATAAACGTTTCTTTGGCTTTCTTCCACAAGAGTATCTAGGTTTTTCTAATTTTCAAGTACAAGCAAATAACGCTTTTAGCCTTAGAAAAGACAAAAATAAAGCTTTGTCTTTTGGGGTATTTGGTTAATTAAGAGGACCATGAGGGTGTTTTAGTATTTTTCACATTATATTTTTTATTTTTTAATCAAAAACCTGCTGGCGCATGTTTCACACGCCCCAACGAGTGGGCGGAGTCCCCGCCATTAAGGAGGCACTTGAGATGTTTCCCGATGGCCAAATCTGGCCATCCATCGTATAACTAGATGTGCAGTTGTGCCTTCTTCAACATGGAGTGGCGCGTGTAGACATATCATGGTTGGATTGCCGTTAGGGATTGATTGTTTGCGTTTTTTCTTTTTTCTCTCTCCTGACAACTAAAGTGCACAATTGTCCTTTCTTTGTTTGTTGTTTGCTTGGGTTTGGTAACTATGTTTGATGTTAGAACCAAGGCACTTGGGTCCGACAAGGTTGTGAGACATAAGTAATGTGGGTCTGACATGTTTTCCAAACCCAAATAATATGGGTCTGTCATGTTATCAGACACAAGTAAACTTTGGTCAGACATGTTTGTCAGAACCAAGTAGCAAAGGTCTGGCATGTTACCAGACCCAACTAAACTTGAATTAGGTATGGTTGTCAGACCCAAGCACCTTGGGTATGGCATGGTTTGCTAGACCCAAGGCGCTTGGGTCTAGCATAGTTGTTGTTGTTATTATCACAATCACAAATTACTAGTAACTATCATTGTTGTTGTTGTTGTTATGATTATTCAAGTAAACATGAGCATGACATGTTGCCAAACCCAACTAAACTTGGATTAGGCATGGTTGTCAGACCTAAGCACCTTGGTTGTGGCATGGTTTGTCAGGCCCAAAACACTTAGGCCTGGCATGGTTGTTGTTGTTATTTATATCATAATCACAATTACTATTAACTATTATTATTATTATTAAGGTCATGCATGTTTGCCAGACCCAAGCAACGTGGGTCTGGCATGTTGCCTGATCCAAGACGTTTGAGTCTGACATGGTTGTTGTTGTTGTTGTTGTTGTTATTCAAGTAGACTTGGGTTTTGGAAAGTTAAGATGTATTGAATAAAAGGTATTTACAAAATCCAAGGAGCATGCCCCAGACTAATAAAACAGGAGAAAAAAAACCTTACCACTACTGAAATCTTCTATGTCTAAGAAAGAAATACATGCAACAGAGGAAATACATGCAACAGGGAAAATAAAGGCACATTTGCCCTAGAAGGCCTATATGTCATTTCCACCTCACAGGCCTAACATTACAAAAAAAGGAAATGGACACACGTAGTTGGATCTTAGAGTCTGATGGAATGCATTATGGGTTCTGCATGTTCCCTATATCTCGGATGACGTCTGAGATTGGCCATTTGGTGCCTATGTTTGCCAAATAAATCCTAATGAGTTGGAGGATCTCGATGCTGATATTTTCAGGAGAGTGAAGGTTGCTGCTAAAATCATGTTATTCCTTTCAAACCAAATGTAATATACTGTGGTAGAGAGGATTAGCCGAGCTATGATGTGTGTTATATTCTTCCTCTTCATGAAGTTTGTAGTTGTCCATTGTAGAAGGTTGTTCCACTACATATTGGCCACTAGATTCCAGACTGTCTTGAGATGGCTTCTTAAATTGATCTGGTGTAGTGGCATTGAAAGAACAAGTGATCATGCGTTTCATTTTGTCTACAACATAATATGCATGTTTGGTTGTTTGTTATCCTTACTCTGTAAAGGTTGTTCATGGTCTGCAGCCTATTCTGGAAGGCTAGCTATAAGATAAAAGCTTGTCGTGGAATATGTCCAAGGTACCATAAGAGATGGTGGATGGTGTTAGGGGGTCTAGATTCCCTAATCATGTCCCAAGCCGAGTCTATGATGAATTTTCCTTTATTATTCTCTTTCCAAACTAGGTGATCATTTTTGTTTGAAGCTAGTTTGATTGTTATAGCATTCTAGATAGACTAAAGGTCTTGATGGCTTCTTTAAAAATTTTATCTTTCCTTATCGATGATATTAACCACCTTGGCATTCCATGGTAGTCCTATGGAGGAGAATATCCTATAAGGAAGGAAGTCACAGATTCTTCTTCCTTCTGGTAGCCAATAGTCATACCACAAGGATGTTGCTTCCTCATTTCCAATGCATACGATCATCTACCCTCTGCACCATTCTTTACTTTGCAAGATCTTTCTCCAAGACCATGAAGGGTTAAAAGGCATTTTGATGGTCCAAAAGAAGCATCATCTAAGAAGATTGGTTTGAATCCAGGTAGACCATATTAACTGCTGATCTGTCAGGAAATGCCATATATGTTTTAATGTGGCTGCTTTATTCCATGTGTGCAATCGTTTTATTCCCATACCTCTTTCTTTTTTGGAGAAGCATATTATGCCTATGCTACCTTGGCATCTAATGCATTGAAGGAGGTGTCTTTCCAAAGGATATATGTTTTAATGTGGCTGCTTTCCAACTTCTTGATTGTAGCTCAAGGAAGAATGAAAATTGTAGTACAGTATACCTGAATTAAAAAAAAGACTAATTTGATGAGTTGGAGCCTTCCTGCATAGTTGAGCGATGAGAAGGTTCATAACTTGATTCTAGAAGTGATTCTCTCCACCAATGACAAGCAATTTCTGTGTGTTAGGAGGGTTGTGATGAAGGGGACGCCTAGATATTTCACAGGAAGTGCTTTCTGCTGGAATCCCAGTTGTTGCTGGATTGATTCCTGAAGCTGCCCATCCACCTCTGACAAGTATAGGGAACTTTTGGTATGATTAATTGAAAGTCCTGAAAGCATAGCAAATTTTTCAAGTCAGTGTTTAAGGATTCATACTGAGTTTTGATCAGCATGACAGAACATCATCAAGTCATCCACGAAGCTGAGGTGTATGATAGCATTCTCCTTACATCTCCAGTGATGGATGAAGTCGGGATGTTGTGTGTCTTTCCTCAATATGCCACCCAACCCTTCCATTGCTAGAATAAAAAGATAGGGTAACAAAGGGTCCTCCTTGTTGAATTCCTCTATTGGATTTGAAGAATCCATGTAATTCCCTATTTAGGTTAATGGAGAAGTGAGGCATGGTAATGTATACTTCAATCCAGTTTACCATAGTTGATGGGATGCCAATAGCCTTCAGCCCTTCTATGATGAATTGCCAGCTTACTGTATCAAATGCCTTATTAATATCTACCTTTAATGCACATCTAGCAAGGCCTTTTGGCATATGGTAGTTATGAAGCAGCTCTTGGGATATTAGTATAGCATCTAGAATTTGTCTTCCTAGAATGAAAGCTGACTAGGAGGGACCTATGATGTCTAGTAGGGTTGTCTTCAATCTAGTCACTATGATTTTAGAGATGCATTTATAAATGACATTGCAGCATGTTATTGGTCGATAATCATTCATGTAGGAGAGAGTCTTAGTTTTTGGAATTAGCACTATGTTTGTGGCATTAACACACCAGGATATAAAGGGATGATTGAACAAGTACCTGATAGCTACTTTGAAATCTTCTCCTATTATAACCCAGTTGTATTTGAAGAACAATACAGTGTAGCCATTCGACCTTGGAGCCTTATCATCTAAGATAGAGTTCAAAACTTCTTTGATCTCCTTATTAGTAATTTGTTTATCCAGTTCTACTCCATTTTAGGGTGGAGGAAAGTACTGGGATGTATTATGTCCTGATGGTGGGATGGGTGCTGAAAATAGATCTTTATAGTAATCAATCGCCACTCTGCCCATCCCCTACTGATCATTAATGAGGTTGCCTGATGCATCCTTCAAGGAGTGGATCTTGTTTCGACTTTGTCAATAAATCAGGGATTTTTGGAAGAAACTGGTATTCTTATCCCTAAGATGAAGCTATTGGACTTTAGATTTTTGCTTGAAATAGGCTTTCTCATCATTATAAAGTTGTTTGTATTTCCTAGCCAGTCTCCTTTCGTTTATCCTCAGCTCATTTCCTGCTGGATTCTGATCCAACTGTAGTTGAGCTGTATCTCATTCTTCTTTGGCTTTGGCCACTCTACTAGAGATGTGGCTAGAGTGGTGTTTATGAAAAGTTTTTAGATGGTTCTTTAGTAGTCAAAGCTTGGAAGTGAGCTGATACATTAGATTTTCTTGAATTGGTGTATGCTAGACAGAGTTAACTGCAGGGAGAAAGTCTTCATGATCAGCCCATAGATTCAGGAATTTGAATGGGGAGCACAGTCTATGGTTTAGAGGATTAAACTTGAGTATCATAACACTGTTATCTAATAGGTTCTTTGGCTTGAAGTGAGAATGAGCAGCTGGTTATTGGCTATGAAATGAGGGATTCCCTAATATCCAATCAAGCTTCTTCTATATGATATTGTCCCCTGTTTGGCCATTATACCAAGTGTATCTCATGCATGAGTAAGGAACTTGCATGAGTTCGGCCTGTTGAGTACAAATGATGAAATCATTATGGTGGTTGTGTCATACAAGACTCTCCTTTACTCGATCATGTGGTCTCATGGTAGCATTAAAATCCCCCATTAAGATCCAGGGAAAAATGGAATTCTAGGGGCTTTGAAGGCTGATATGATTCCACATGACTTCTCTTTTAGCTAGGGTATTATGTCCATATATGAAGGTTATTCTAAGGAAGTTGTTGTTGTTTGGGAAGGTTGTGTCACAAGTAATCCATTATTGAGTTTTGTGTGTGCATTTTAAATGGAGTTTTTGAGGGTTCCAACCAACTAATATGCGACAATGGTTAGTAGGACTGGCATTGGATATGAATTTCCAATTATGTAATCCTAATCCGACTTCTACTGTATCCATGTAGCTGGAGGCTATTTTGGTTTTCAATAAACCTATGATATCATGTTTTTGTTGATCCACTCTTAAACCATTTTCCATTTTTTTAGGCCATTAAGGCCCTTAATGTTCCAACTTTATATACTGAACATTTATTGGTTGGGGGGTTGAGTGTAACAAAAGTTAGAGGCCCTTAACCTCTTTACGTTTCTTACCTCCTTTCTTCTTTGTGACCGAGGGAGGAGGGGGAGACTCATCTTGGTGTTCTTTGTGATGGCTTAATTGTTCCAAGGTGTGTGTGGTTAGATCTTTGGTTAAAGTTGAGGCCTCTTTTTTAAGTTCTAAAGGTGTCCATTCTGCTTACTATACAATCCTCAAAACCAGTAATGGGTAGGTGAATTTTTTTCAATAACAAGAATGTCATTACCTGATTCATGACTTGATCCCAAGTCTTTTAGTCTTAATAAGTAAGGTGTTAGTGTCTGAGGGGTGTGGAAGTGTTTGCGGGTGGGAGGTGTGTTTGGTTATTGTATATGTAGCCTAAGGTGAATGGTTTGTGTTTAGACTAGTTAAGGGAGGTTGAGTGGTTTCTACCAAGCCAGAAGGAACTATTGGGGATGGGGATGGGTGAGGACTTTATGGTTTTGGTTGTTCATAGGGCAAACTTGTTTCTAATCTGGTTTGGCCTAAGTCCGCCGGGGGGGGGGCACCTGCAGAGTAGGGCAAGAATAACCAAACACTTTGCACTGGTTGCATCTTGGTGGCTTCCACTCATATTTTACCTCAACTGTGATGGGTTCATTAGAGAGAAGGCTCACAATATCATACCTGTGAATGAGAGGGAGCGCAATTGTAATCTCCACACATACTTTTGCATATTCTAGCCTTGTGCAGTTGTTTGTTTGCTCGTCATAAGATAAAGGCTTCCCCACCATGCTGGCTGCCAAGCTCAGCCCTTGCTTGGTCCATAGTGGAAATGGTAGCTTGTGGAGGCATGGTTGCTAGATCCTAGTAACTTAGGTCATTCTCTATACTCTTAATATATTTTTTTTACATTTAAAAAAAATTGATATCGACTCGCTGTGAAGCGCAAACCAATAAACTTGTCTAAATTAAGCTTAGTCTGTCAAATACCAAGAGAACTCTTTCTACCAAATTTGATATTAGTTATAGAGTTTCTCCTTGTTTTACATTTTGGTTCTCTATTAATGATTTTTTTTTTCATTCATAAATTTTGACAAAATGATCATGAAATCAAGAATGGAAAACTACAATTGAAAAAAAAAGTATAAAACAATTCAATATTGTGGATTGAAACAACGGTTTACCTAACCATTTTTAAGTATACCTTGTAATTGTAATATTTGCATTACACCTGAATGGTCCTTTTATGTTTTTCCTTCCCTTATTTGTCATGGTGACTAAAAAGTTTTTAACCAACATTTTATGAGTGTAAAAAAAATATAGAAAGTTAATAGTGTATTTTTATACAGGAAGAAGGGTACAGGGAGAAGACAAGGAGGCAAAGACAATAAAATTTCAACTATTTTCACAAGCTGTAAACTTTTCAAACCATAAGTTAGTGTACATACAATACTGGATTGCTTTCTGTGAAATGAACTGAACTGGGGAGCACGAACCCACTACAACCGGACAAAGAATTGCTAAGAAACGAATCAAAAAGCCTAAGGCCAAAAACCCTAAAAACTTTCCAAGAACAACCGGAAAAAAAAAAATATAGACTTGATTTTATATTAAGATGGGGAAGGCATACAATTTTGCGAAACCAAGGTTGAAGACTTCTTCTGCAGCTTCCCTTTGAATTGTCTGATCTTTGCATCTACCCTTGCTGTGAACCCAATCTTCGTTTCTTGTCTTGCCTTGGATCGTTCCCTTCTCCACATGTGTTGGTCCTCAACATCCTTCTTATAGTACTTGATTTCTTGGATGATATGATGATCCATTGGATTGAAACATCTTTGGAATGATATGTGAACCAGGTAAGGCACAATACATGCGACTGTTACCAAGAGGATGGTACTCCAGTAGATGGGTGCCGGACCAAGAACTTCAACTAAAAGTCTGTGGACGTCCCCCGAATCAGATGGAGGCATCAGACCGTAAAGTAACAGAAACAAGTACCAAGTGGCAACGCTTCCCCAGACAAAGAGATGTTGTATCCATGTAAAGTGGCTCATCGTGAGCGCAATCTGGCAGTTCACAGCACAGATGATGCAGGAGAACATTGTAGCACCCACAGCAGCCATATCAGCAGTTTGGCCTCCAGCACGGAATGCTTGGTTATAAAAGATCACGATATTTAGGATGAAAATGACAAGAGAGGAATACAAACCATTACCCATCCACCCAAGTATTCGATACCAATCAAAAAACAAGTTTTTGGTCCCTTGCTGATACAATGCTGGGAACTGCATAATGGGGAAATAACATTATTTTTGTAGCAGAGAGATAACTGGTACAAAAATTGCATTAGAATTAGCTAAGTAATTAATGGGACTAACCTGCAAGCAGACCTCAGAAGACACATCTTGTTCAAAAACTCCAAGTGAAATGACAGGCAATGAGGTAAGAATGACATTGAACAATAGCATGTACCAGTCATTGTAAACTGACTGCCCAGAAAAGGCCGTGAATGCCTCAAAGTAGAAAAGCGTAAGGCCGAATGCTATATTTTTGTAGAAGAAATAGCAAATCTGAAAGCAAAAGAACCCATTCAATGAAACAACAAAAAGAGAATAGCTAAGCATGTGGTGTACATGTCAGTGCATTGGATGCAAACATATCAAATGCATAAAAGGAAGCATGATATAGTCTCTTGATTATTACCATCTGTGCAATTCTCTTGTAGCACCAGTGTCCATGGACTACCAAAAGTCTTTCAAGAAACCGAAACTGGGAAATAGAAAAATCACTTCGCCATCACAGCCTGTAAATCCATTTGAAAATACGTAAGCTTCACTGGAAAATTAGAAGCTTGCATATAAGCAAAGCTTGATGCTCTGTTTCTTCACTCAACAACCACAAGAAGTTATGAGAAAATGGTGAAGTTGGAATGGATAAAGAAAGCAAAGGTTCAGCATAATATTTTGATCTTAGTTCCAATTTGAGACCAAAGATGGCAGACAAGCATGATGTTACGTGTCCAACCCAATTTAAATATCAGCAGGACATGAAATTTTAAGTGACAGATACTGCCTAGAAACAGCTGGAAATAACAGCAGGTGAGCATAGAAGGTACAAAGATTTCTCCTCGGAGGAAAAGGCAATATCATTTTTAAGAGGCTGCATGCCAGAAGAATTAGTTAGACATGTTACCAACCTGCATACCTTCCACCCCACTGATGCCAACTCCAATGTCAGCTTCTTGAATCATCCCAACATCATTTGCACCATCACCTATCGCTAATGTGGTTTTTTTAGTTCCTTCCTTTACTAATCTTGTTACCTGTATCAACAAATTGAACAAATTAAAACCCAACAAAAGAATGCATATCTCTCTATAAGGGCACTGTCAATTTGATGATTCAAGACAAGAAAATACATTCTGGAAGAAAGTCCACTAATTAAGGGGAAAAAGTTTTATACCAGTGCCTTCTGCTTGGGAGAGACACGACAGCATATGACAGATGCACAGCCAACAGCCAACGCTAAGAAATGATGCTTCATATCATCCTCTAGAGCATAGGATAAAGATTTTCCATCAATAATTAACGCAAATGCAGCATGTGGATCCTTTTGCAGCTTGACCATTTGAGAGGAATTGGTGATTTGCATCAAAATATTCTCTTTCACAGCCTGTGTGGTGATGAAAGGCAAAAAACTCAGGCATCAAAGGAAATCAAGTCCCTGAAAGGAAAATGCTGTACCCTTTGGTCAAGTATATCACCTGCTTTGAGTCTTGAGCTACCACATCTGAGTTCATTACAGTTATACAGATCCGCTTCATGCCCTGGCGGAGTAAACTACATGAAAATCTGCATCATGCACAAAACGGGGAATTATAGCTTCTGAAATAAAATTGACATAGATTACAAGGAACCTTGAAGGTAGACTCTAAGAGACAAACCCTATGTTGATTGCAGTTTCCATCTTATCCCCTGTCAAAACCCAAATCTTGAGACCAGCTTGTGCAAGTTTGTCTATGCACTGGGGCACCTGGTGAGTGAATAAAATGGAAATAAGCAGAAATGTATCATAAAGAAATATCTTAATTATGTCTCCAAGACAATTATATCATGTACCCCTTTTTGCAATTTGTCCTCCACGGCAGTAGCACCAACAAGAATCAGATCCTTTTCCATCATATCTGCAACTCGCTCAAGCATTGCTTCTCTATCAGTGCTCATAGAAGTTTTGACTTTGACAAACTCATTGTTCCATGCAGAATACTCGGACTCATCAAGCTTTTTATAAGCAAGTGCCAGTGTACGCAACCCAGCTTCTCCATATTCATTCAAATGCTTAACAGTAGTTTCCTCATATATTCTTCCATTCTTTGATAGTCGATCAAATATTACACTGCATAATTCAAATGGATTGCAAAGATAAAAATAAAGTTGTCTATATTTTTCCCCTAAATTTCCTATTAAAGACCATGGTAGAAGATTCTAGATGCTTTATGCATCGATTGCTAAAGATTACAAAAGACCATGTAAGAGACAGTTGTGAGCCTAACCTATCAGCACCTTTGCACAGGAGTAAAATTTGACCATCCTCATCCCGCACAATTACAGACATTCGCTTCCTTTTGCTTGTAAATTCCAATAAATTGAGAATTTTGAACTCTCTGCAAGATTACCAAGATACATTTAAGATGTTAAGATACCTTTAATCAAAGGGAGTGATGGACAAAAGGGCTAAATAAACATGGAATTGTCAATTTGCAACCTCACCTTTCAATCAATTGTCCTGGGTGTGCATATCTTTCACGAATAAACACGCTTGATTGAGTTCTTTTGTAAAATTCAAAACCAAATTCTCTTGCTGCAGCAAGAAAGGCTGCTTCGTCAGGTGACTCTGCTTCATATGTAAACATACCAGTCTCTTCATTCAGCTCAGGAACGGCAGTCTGACATATTGCTAGTATCCTGAAAAATAGCAAAAGGACCTCTCGATTTCGTTCATTCAACCAATTTCCATCCATGAGCCGGCTATCCTCAAAACTAAATCCCTTTATTGCTGGCTTCTGATCATTTTCACATTTAGAAGTGATGACACTCTCGAGTTCAATTTCTGGACCTCCTCTGCTATCCTCCTTATGTGCACTTTTTCCATACCTCGAAACATTAGTATTTTGTGTATCCTGCTCCTCAAGATCCATAGCCATCTGTTTTGCTGCAGCAACCTCAATTTCACTAGAACATACACCATATGCAGTACCAGCAATGGAGCACTTCAGAAAATCCATCTGATTACAGGTCAAGGTGCCAGTTTTATCAGAGAGGATAGTGTCGACCTGACCCAACTCCTCATTTAAGTTTGATGTTCGTGCTTGAGCAGTATTGCCAGTTTCTTCATCAAACATATGTATGTCTTGGTTAATGAACCTTGCTTGAAACACCTTCACAATCTCAATTGAGACATAGAGAGAAATGGGTATTAAATACCCATAAAGGATGAGAGCAGTGATCAAATGTGCTACCCCAGACTTGCCAGGATTGTCAGGGTCATACAAATTATTTTCATTCTGGGGTTGCATGTACGACCAGTCTGGCATTTGAAACTTTATCTTCACAGCAAAGCCAATTGAACTAATGGATGAAATCAGTACAAGAAGGCTGAGAAGGATGTATATAATTTTGTCCATTTTTTTCTCTATTTTGCTCCTTTTTGAAGGAGACTTTGTTGAGTTCTGCATGACTTTGCTATCAAAACCAGTGAATATCACAACTCCATATACATAAGATGTATTTCTGAGCTTTGAATCTCTAAGAAGAATCTGAGTAGGGTCAAGAGGATAAACCTGACGTTCATACTCAAAATTACCAACAAAGGTGTAAAGATTGGGGTTTGGATCTTCGCACTTTATTATTCCTGTAAAGTTCTTGAAAGACTCATCATCCTCCAAAGGCAAGGTTACCTCCAATGATCTCTTAACCTTCAAGTTAGTCTCACCATCTAAGTTCATAGTCTCCACATAGCAAATCCCATCATCGTAACTTGTTGACAACAGAAGCAAATCAGCAGGGAAAAACTGGTCTTTTTCCACTTTCACCACATCACCAACCTGAATCTTCTGCCATGGCTTATAACCAAAAACACCCCCACCTTTATGAACACTAGCTTTCCGACTATTAACCTTCATATCCTGCGTAAACCTGCGCCAATCTTCTAGAGCTTCTTTTGCCATACTAAGACCAACAACAAAAGCCAACGGTAAAATCATGCTCAGAGGCGAGAATGGGGCAACAGCTGTAAGTGAAAGAACTGCAGCAACTAGGAAATAGAGATTAGCAAGCCGATGGAACTGTTCATACAGTGCCTTGGGCAAGAATGCAACTATATTGTACTTGGTGGTAGATATATAATTTGAGCAGTATTTCAAGGGTTTTTTCTGGTGCTTATGGGGTTGGTTGCAATGAACAATTCTGGAGAACCCAGGCCCCAGTAAAGGATGCGGCCCCTCACTGTTGTTGGCATTTGGCCTTAAGCAAGAGAACGGGTGGAGATGGCTCCGCCGGAGCCTTGCTCTTATCCTTCCCCGTGTCATCTCTCAAAATTTGATCTCGAAAGCACTTTTGTAGCTGATTCGATATACCTAGAAAAGAACAACCCCCAAATCTTGCTTTAAATGCAGAAACCAACTGGTCCTGCTAATAGGCAATTCTTTCTTCTAAGGGCTAATTTAACAAACAAAATATAGGATGCATTTGTCAACTTGCAACAGTACATAACGTCATTGTTGTAACTCAGCACAAATAAAAAAAGAATCATACTTCATTCATTAGAATTCAAGAACACCACATCCCATAAAAGGCATTCGTATTCAAAATTGGATTTTTCAAATCTTTCATCCTCGGATTATGCAAACTTGAAACCTCATAAGGAAATGAATAAATATTTAAACAAACAGAAGGACGCACATAGGAACAAATCTACATTCATTTAAAGCTACAAAATTTACAAAAGATCCTGAAAATTGAATGATTTGTCCGGCTAAAACAACAACAAAAAAATCTTTAAAATAGCAAGAACCTTAAAACTCCACAAGAAACGAAAAAGAAAAAGAAAAAGAAAAAGAAAAGTCAATGATTTGCAAGAACGTTACAGCAAGACAAAGCCATCAACCAAGAAACAAGAAAATAAAGAACCCAAAAGAGAAGAGGGCAACCTGAAACCAGGAGGCAGGCCCGTCTTTAGCAAAAATAGCAATGACCCATTTGAGCAGGTGCATGAGCAAACCTGAAGCTAAATAGTTGCAGATCAAGAAACAAAGGGGAAGAGAAACAAAAGAAAGCTTGTTTTAGAGAGAGAAAATCTGTTGTTTCAATTAACGAGGGGAGAGAAAAGGAAATAAAAGGACTAGAGAGACGAACAGGGGTTTAGTCCACGAAGAAAGAAACACCCATCTCTCCCTCCCCCTCTTTTCCTTTTCTTTTTCTTCCCTCTTTTCTTTTTCTCTCTCCTCTGCTGAAAATCATACTAAGGTCTTTGAGTTAGATAATGCTACTGCTTGACAAATGGACCCATGTAATGAGCCATAAATTTAGGAGGAAGCTTCCCTTGGCTACATGTTTTTTTTAGAAGATTAGCTGGTCTGGTCAAAGGATTTATGGAAAAAAATATTAATTTAAATCTAATTATCATAAAAGCTAATTCGAGAACAAATGCATCATATAATATAATGTATAGTTGTTGTATATCCTAAGGCACTTCAAATCTAATTCAACAATACACATCATAATTTTATAGAAATTTTAATTAAAAAAATACTACAATTTATAATTTCTTTTAAATCTATTTTTTAAAACTTCAACTGCAAAAACTATCATAATAAAAAATTTTAATTTGTGGTTGGATGAACAAGATCCTTAAAAATCAAGATTGAGCTAGACAAATAATAAGCTTGTGTTCTAAACTCAAGTCTTGTTTAGTGTGTTTGGAAGTGTAGTTACGGTTGTTTTTCAAAGTGCTCTTCATTCAGAAATACATTAAAATAATTTTTTTATTATTTTTTAAAAATTATTTTTTATATTAGCGCATCAAAACGATCAAGAACACTGAAAAAAATATTAATTTAAAAAAAATTCAAAAGTTTTGAGAACGCGGGTTGGACCGTGTTCCCAAACGGTAAATGTATGTGTGTATTAGATTATATATATGCTAAAATCTAATTCATATATAGAGTTGTTGTATATCTTGAGTCACTTCAAATCTAATTCAATAATACATATCATAATTTGATAGAAAAGTTTCTCTTGAAACTTTAATTAAAAAATACTACAATTTATAAAAAAATTTAAATCTATTTTTTTAAACTTCAATCGCAAAAACTATCATAATAATTTTTTTAATTTATGGTTGGATGGACAAGATCCTTAAAAATCAAGAGAAATAATAAGTTTGTGTTATAAACTTAAGTATTGTTTAAGATGGTGGTAGCTTTTGCTTTTAGGAGTTTTTTAAAAATATACCTACCTTGAAAAAAAATTTAAGTATCAAATTGATACTATTTTTTAGTGTTTTTTTTTATGATTATGACATGTAGGTGTTAAAAATAATTAAAAAAATTAAAAAAAAATTATTTTAATATATTTTCAAGTAAAAAATCACTTTTAAAAAAATTACTTTACATCACAATACTAGCGGTCGCTTTTCAAAGTCTTTTTTGTTTGGAAATATATCAAAATAATATTTTTTTAAAAAATTATTTTTAATATTAGTACATTAAAAAATATAAAATCATAAAAAAATAATTTAAAATAAAAAACTTTTAAAAATACTTTTTAAATACAAATACAAAGACACTTGAACGCACAATTATTGCCAAAATAAATGTACAGTACAGTACAGCACAGCACGTTTATGGCTTGCTGGTCAAATAAATACAAGGATATGATATGAGGATTGTATTGTACCTTAAAATAAAATTCCAACAACAATTCATCAATTCGGAAAACGTGGGGTGGGTCCTACAATAAGGTCTCCCTCACCTATTTATTTCAACCATTACATTAATGTGAGGAAATGATAGGCAATAATATCGTTGTTATTTTTTAAAATAATTTTTTTTTAAAAATATATTAAAATAATATTTTATTTTATTTTTTAAAATTAATACATATGACTAATTATTATAATAATTATTCCTTTTTCCCTAAAATATAGTCATTCCATAGAAGAATAATTAAGTGGCAATTCTTAAATTGAAAAACATTTGAAACTTACCGCATTAAATGACAAGGTTATGCATATGAAATGAATAATTAATAATACATTAACCAAAAAGCATTTTACTATCTAGCAGGCAAGCATTAATACAAGATTAAGTCACCATTTTAATATGAGTTTTAATCTTCTTTTTTTTTTGTTAAAATTTAATTTTTTATTTCAAATTAATTTTTTAGTGTTTTTCTAAATAAAAAATATTTTGAAAAGTAACCGTTACTACACTTTTAAATATCATCTAAACATTTCCCAGCTAATGTTATGGAATATGTTTTATTAAAATAATTTTAAAAACTTCGATAAAATAAACATTTTCTAGTAAAAAAAACAAATATGTATTTTTCACCTACAATATGAGACTTGGAAGGCTCGCACCCAATATTCCAATTCTGTAATTAGAACATTAGAGGAAGTTGATTTATTAAAATTATTTTAAGTGATCTTGTGATCAAACAAACATCAAGCTCTAACCACAACAGTGATATTCTGAAGACGTAACCATTCCATAGATAAATAATGTCATGTTTTGTATTTGGTACAACATTGTTTTTTGTTTTTTATTTATTTTTTTAGTTTTAAATTATTTTTTATGTTTTTAAATAATTTTGATATGCTGATATTAAAAATAAATTTTAAAAAATAAAAAAATTATTATTTTGATGTATTTAAAAAAAACACTTTGAAAATTAATCTTTACCATATTTTTAAATAAATATTAAGACCGTAACTATTTCATTATGAAAATAACCTAATAAAAAAATAAAATTAGTTTAGTATTTTTCTGTATCTTTGTAAAGCATTTGTAATTCGAAACTTGATTTAATTTTCAACATTTGTTTTTACGAAGATAATACTATAATGATCGAGTGTGGAGCCCCTTCATAAAAAAGAAATCATCAAAAAGTTAGTTTGGCATCCCAATAATTGATTAGTTAATAATCAATTGGTTGATCTCCATTTTCCGATGATTAGGTGGTAAATAATGGTACTATCTAAACATTAAATTAATTAATTAAAAGAAACTAAAACATCTAGGGAAAAAATATTGTAACAAAAATAACAAATCATTGTTTTATAGACACAAAACATCTAATAGTGATAAGATGAAATCGTGGAAAAGTTTCACAAAAAAAATCGATTTTTCCTGGTTGATGAGATTTGGACCTAAGTTATATCTGTAAAACAAGTTTCTCGTAAAATAAAAAACATTCTGATGCTTAAATAAATATTTGATTTTTTTTATCAAGTGACAAGAGTAAAATGAAAGAAAATAAAAAATGCATTTTTTATATAGAAAAGAGATATGTGTTATCTCTCTCGTTTAATGTGTTTTTTATGTAGTGAAGAGATAGTAAGTGTAGGATCTATCCTCCTCCTCTTCTCTCTCTCTCCCTCTCTCTCAAAACCAAAGAATAGATAGCTTGAGAAATATCTATAAGAATATCTAGAAAAATATCTGGAGAAATATAGGAAAAACAATATTGATGAATAGTAATAAATAGTACCATGCAAATAGTACTATTCATGAATAGTAAACTAAGTGAGATGAGCTCGATCACACCGAGGTGAGGGAAGAGAGAGAGAGAGAAAGAGGAGAGAGAGCTACCTAGTAGCCCGTCCTAATCGATCCTCAAAGTTCAATTAGGTTGAAAAGTGAATAGTATTGGAGACTCATTCTGAACAAGGTGAGTTTTGTAGGGTATAAATAAACTTTGCATGGTAAACATTATTCATGAATAGTGAATAAGCCTCGGTTAGACCGAGTTAAGGTAAAGGAGGAAGGATAGGAAATAGAGAGAGAGGTACCTATTAGCTCATCCTAACCAAACCTCAAAGCTCGGCTAGGTTGGAAAGTACTATTGATGAATAGTACTGAAGACTTGTTTTGAACGAGGTAAGCTTTGCAGAGTATGAATGAACTTCACATAGTAAATATTATTAATGAATAGTATTTACTATTCATTAATAGCAAACGAGCCTTGATTAGACCAAGTCAAGGTAAAAGAGAGAAATAAAGGAAATAAAAAGAAAAAAGAGAGGGAGAGAGATGAACAGTATCATCACCTTTTCTCTCTCCTACTCAAGAGAGATACTAGATCTCGATTAGGCCATGGCCCAACCAACTGTGTTAGACTCGGTTGGGTCACGACCGAACCGACTGTTGTGGGACTCGATTGACTTAGCCCGCCTAAGTTTTTTTGTTGTTGTATTATTATTTGCCCTTTTAAAGTCTTGTAAATATACATGTTTGGAAGACCTTAAATAGTTAAAGAGGGGGGATAAAATACTTATAGTGTAAAAGTTAACCTTTATGGCTATGCTTGTACAAAAGTGTCACTTATATAGGCATGCCTTTAAATGTATATTCATTGAGATATTTTTGTCGATATTTTATGGATAAATACCCATTGATCTTTCTAGATACAATAGTTTTAAGGATCTAGAGACAGTTGGCCACGAGAACCTGGAGACAATGGTCATAAAGACTTAGAGACAGTGGTCACACAGACCTAAAGACAATGATTATAAAGATATGGAGAAATAAAGAAATATAGTCATAAGAACATGGAGACATGGTTACGAAAACCTAGAGAAATTGATCAGAAAGACCTGAAGACACATGGTCATAGGGACCTGGAAAAAATAGATGTACATATGATTAGGAGATTGACTAGTTGTCATCACTTACATCCCCTACCATTTACAAGCCATTAGCCATTAGTAATTTTCATGGAATAGTAAATTGAATGTAAAGCTCGGTAAGAATGAGCCTTAAAAAATAATGAATACTATTCATGAATAGTAATGTACTATTCATGAATATTAAAATCGAGTTATGCATAAAATAGTGATACTATTCATGAGCAGTAAAACTGAGTTATGCATAGGACTAGCTTAGTTAAAACAAAATACCATTTTATTTGAAAGACATAAAAGATGGAGGTTCGAATCTATAAGTTTAATCCATGGTGGATTATTCGATCTCAAATAGTTATGTAAGAGTGAAAACTTTTCTTTTTAGCTTTGATTGTTTTTTTTTTTTCACAAACTAGTGAAAGTAACCTCTAGTGAGTAATCATTATATCTATTTTTTTTTGTGACACTCCTTAGTGTCATACCTGTTGTCATGGTGAAAAAAATAGTTGGGTTTTCTTGTGTGTGTTTGAACCACCTTTCATTGGAGGTGGATGTTGTAGGAAGTCTTTTCCTTGAATAATAGTTAGCACCTCTATCCATGTGATGGTCAGAAGCGTGGTCGTGAACTCGGGAAATGTTAGATGATCATGGATGTGCTCCTTGGTGTTTCTTTTAGATGCTCTTATTGGAGACTAATAGCATGATGAAGATACATGGAAACGTGGGTGACCTTGTCTGGTCATGCTAGCTTCTTCCACCCTGATCAGTTTTCTATTGTGTGTTTCATACCGAAAAGATTTTATCAGGGATGGTGTATAACTTTTCCCAAAGGGAGTATTGTATACTCCATTAATTAGAGTTTCTATAACTACGAGTTCAAGGAGTCTTTACGCATTAAGCATTTATTCGTTGAAATGTTGAAGATATGCTTTAGTACTTTTATCTTCTCACTATGTGACTGTAAAGAGTTTTGTGGTGGTTTTTTGTTTTTTACAGGAATACTTGTGTTGAAGTGAGAGATTAAATTGGAGCTGAGATCATGAAACTAAAGAATAAAGCTAGGTTTTGGACTATGATACCAAACATGTGCAGATTCACAAAGTGCTATTAGAAGAACTTTGCACATAACATCAATGTCTTGTGTGATAAATTCTAAAAGGCTTCTTATATTTTGTATGTGCTCTCGAGGGTATATGAGTCTCTCGTAGTTATCTAAATTGGTTTTTATAGAGACGGTCTTTAGAGAGTTGAGTGTAGAACACTCTGTAACAAAGTGAAGTCTTCTAGTGAGCACTCTGTTGTGGCTCACAAACTTGTAAAGTCATAGAGATTGTCTCACTCCTAGTTTTTTTTTCTAGTGGAGTGAGGTAATGAAGATCGATGGTATCTGGATTGTTTGGAGTGTCTCGTGTAAGAATAAGGTGTGTAGCTCCTTTTAAGTGCAGGAGTGTGAGTGTTATTTATCTAAATGTCATTCTGTCATGTTCCTCAAGGAAACTAGAGTTGTATATGCATATTTGGTGCATGTATAGAGGTTTGTTTTTGTGTAGGAGAAAGAGTGCGAAGATGTAGTTATATCACTATAACAACATCATTGAGTAAATGAATTTGATTGCAAAAATGTTGGAGTCTTAGGGGAGCTGAAGTCCCTGTGGGGAGATCAATCACCCTTCCTTGTTAATGAGTCTTGTCGGCCATGAAAAGTTTTTGAAAAAAAAAGTGAAAGGGAATGAACTGACTTTTTGTTTAGGTTTCTATAAACAGTGCCATTGATGAAGTCGTGGAAAAACTTCATAGAAAATTATTGACTTCCCCTAGTTGATGAGATCTGGACTTGGGCTGTACCTGTAAAACACGTTTTTCATGGAACAAGGAACACTCTAATGCTTAAGTCAATATTTAATTTTATTTTATCAAGTGACAAGTAGGTAAGAATGAAAGAGAATGAGATATTTATTTTTTACATATAGAAAAGAGATATGTGTTGTCTATCTTGTTTAGTGTGTTCTCTGTATAGTGAAGAAATGGTAAGTGTAGGATTTACGGATATATCATCCTCTCTCTCTCTCTTAAAACCAAAGAATATATAATTTGAGAAATATCTTGAAAGCATCTAGAGAAATATAGGAAAAATATTATTCATGAATAGTAATCAATATTACTATTTATGAATATTAAACTAAGGTGAGATGAGCTCGGTCAGATCAAGGTGAGAGAGGAGAGAGAAAAGGAGGGGGGAGAGAGAGGAGAGGGAGCTCCCTAGTAGCTTGTCTTAATTGAGCCTTAAAGCTTGGTTAGGTTGAAAAGTGAATAGTATCGGAGACTCGTTTTGAACGAGGTGAGTTATGCAGGGTATGAATAAACTTTGAAGGGAAATATTATTCATAAATAGTAAATGAGCCTTAGTTAGGCCGAGTTAAGGTAAGGGAGGAAAGAGAGAGAAAAAGAACACTACTTTATAGCTCGTTCTAACTGAGCCTCAAAGCTCGGTTGGGTTGATAAATAGTACTGATGAATAATACTAGAGACTCATTTTGAAAAAGGTGAGCTTTGCAGGGTATGAATGAACTTTGCATAGTAAACACTATTCATGAATAGTTAAGGTAAGAGAGAGAAAAAAGGAAAGTGAGGGAATAAAGAGGAAAGTGAGAGATAAATGAATAGTCTCATCACCTTTTCTCTCTCCTATTCAAGAGAGAGAC
Source organism: Populus x sibirica (assembly GCA_019202695.1). Lineage (NCBI taxonomy): Eukaryota > Viridiplantae > Streptophyta > Magnoliopsida > Malpighiales > Salicaceae > Populus > Populus x sibirica. The sequence continues at coordinate 526,591 of JAGMVL010002394.1, read as the reverse complement.
TGGAGCTCGATTGGGCCACAACCCAACTACGTGTGCTAGACTCGGTTGGGTCATGACCCAACCAAGTGTTGTGGGACTCGATTGGACCTCGCCCAACCTTTTTTGTTTTGTATTATCATGAACCCATGGTGTTTTTTTGGTGACTTAATTTTTTTCTTCACTTTCATCCCTTTTATATTGAGTTGATTTGAGATCAAACCTGCTGATTAGCTTTGGTTGGCTTTACATGGGATTCTCTAAATGTTAAAAAAATATATGGTGCTTCGTTAATGTTCAGTTTAGCAAAAACAAAATTGGTTTCATTGATTTAAAATAATAAAAACTTTCGGCACAAATTCAAAACTTACCAATTCATGGACTTATTTGAACAAAAAAAGTGATGAGCTCTTGGTGCGTGTCAAATGCTCGCCAGTGTGTGTGAGGGAGCCACAACACTATAGCTGCGTATAAAGTGGCTTTAAACCTCTAAAGGTGTTCTTCCTTGGTGTTGTTGAAATCAAGACATTTTAATTCCTGTTATGATATGTATTTTCTACTATGTTTTAAGCATAAATAAGCATCTTAGGGATTATTTTAGAAGAATAAAAAAGATTAAAGACTTTAAAAATATTTGTTATTGACGCGAATGTTTTTCCTTTTTATGATAGATGTCGAGCATTCCACTAAAGCTGAGAGTCTGACATTGAAATGATGGGCTTTAGGATTAAAAAAAAATTATAGATCAAGTTTCTAACATGTCATGAATGAAATAATAAAGTTTGGATAGTCAGGTAATGCAAGAAACTAAGTCAGAAACAAAGTCTAAGTTGCAGTAGAGTTGTGACAGCAATAGAGTCAGTTTTCAACACAAATTCTGAGGGAACTAGCCAATCTTAATGATCAGATAAAAAAGAAAGGAATTAAGTGATATTAAGGACTCCTAATTAACAGAAGGATCCTAATGAAAGTCAATAGCTGAGAGAGAGAATAAAGGAAGCAATTTATGATAGAAACACGAGGGTTCAAAGAGAGTAGCGTTCTTTTCCTCTTTGTTTTTTCAAAATTTTCAAGCAACTATGAACTAAAATTTGGCTTTTGGTTCAAAGGATTTTGTTTCATTACTGTTTTAGATTATGGGAAGAGATATTTCCAACACTATTTCTGGACATTCAAGTACTTACCTAAATGTCGTACGTAAGTTACTGTTTTCATTCAAGCTTTTTGAATGGTTTCTGCAGTAACCATGCTTTTCTTTTTATGAATTTTTCAATCCATAATTGTTGATTTGGATCAAGAAGGAAGCAAAATAAATGAATTTGGTTGATTTAACTTTCAGGTTAAAAGAATAAGACAAGTAAAAATCGTTAAGCTTTATAAGGTTAGCTTGGAATACTTGATCGTTTCGCTCTTAAAGCTTTCGTCACCAAATATAAAAATTGATTTTCAATATTTAATTCAATTGATGTTAATGAATTAATTGGGAGATTTTTCTAATTAATTTAATATTTTTTATCTTCCTTGCTTAAAGGAATTTTAGTATTTGTTTGAATTAAAAGAATATTTATTTTACTTCAATGATCAATCTAATTTGTTGAATGGACAATCTCTTTGAATCAAGCATATAAATACTGAATTATCTTTTACATTTTATTTTCATAATTTTAATTTTCTTTAGTTTTCTTATTAATCCCCAATGTTTATTTTAGTTTCTTGTAAGAAGAATTATAATAATTTCTCTTGGGTTTGACCTGGTTTTCACTACCATGCTATAAAAATCAATTCCTTAAAAAGAGAGAAAAGTCAAAATTAATTTTGGTGGTTTCGACAACAACCATATTTTGGCATCGTTGCCAGGGAAATATATTTCTTCCTAATTTTCTATACAAACTAACTAATATATGCCAAGATCTTCCTGTACAGGTGCACTAGTATTCGATCTTGAGATTGAAAGAATAATTAAGGCAAATAGAAAGACCAAAAGACAAGAAGATAACTCATTAAGCTCATTAAATATAAATGTATATTCCAAAAACAAAAAACCCAGAAGTGATAGTGCCAAAAACTGAGGACATGGCCAAACAAAGGACATTAGGGAGTTAGCAACTCCCAACATGAACTAACAACCTTCATGCATTGAATTTCCAAATATTAATATAGCTTTTGAATTAAAGTCATGTTTGATTCACTTATGACCTATTTTTCGTGGTCTTGCAGGTGAGGATCTACATAAACACTTCAAGGAATTTCATGTTGATGAGGTAATACATTCTAATATTGAGACAACTTTCATAACCAACATCTATTGTTATACAAGTTATTTTGAGACAGGTTAGACAAACCAAAATCTGCAACATCTATTCTTTCATAGACCATCCTACTAATAGATTCCCTCAATTATAAGATGATGACATGCCTCAAGTTAATGCTATGAGTGGATTTAACAGCCAACAAAGGAGATATGACCCATTTTCCAATTAGTACAACCTTGGGTGGAAAGACCACCCAAACCTGAAACACATCCAGCCCTCAAACAAGCAACCTTTTTAGCCTTATGTCCACGACAAATCAACCTTTTCTCCTTATCAATCATCAAGTGTAGGTATGTTTCTAGAGGATATTGTAAAATCCTTGGCCACTAACACATAAACTTTCCAGCAGGAGACGAGAGCAGGCATTCAAAATTTGGAAACCATCACTTTATTAAATGATTACATAGTGGAAGGATGAGCTCCTTGAGCTGAAACCATTGCCAGCCCTTCTGAATGCTTCATGACTATAGCAACTCTCAGGTGTCATCAGCTATTAATTGGTCATACAAACTATTATTAGCTCTATTTCAAGGTCATACACACTAAAATACAAGAAATGTTGAAGTTTCAGTTTCATAAATTGGACATATTTCATTAAAGGTCATGTTTTCAACCTCTTGCCTAAAGGAATAAAAAAGCTTGGTAGACAAATAACATTCTCCGAAACTAGGTAATACAACCTGTGTGGCAAGCAAAAGAAATGATATAATTAATTGTGTTAGACACAAAGTAAGCACTCAATTACTGTTTTAAGTTGTTGGTGTGCACCTGACTTGACCGTCTATACTTAAGGAAGAAAAGCTAAGAATGTGTTAATATGTATATTGTAAAATCAATCATGAGCTTGAATACCAATTGCAGCACGCAACAGAACATACAACAATGAGTTTCCAACATTTTCTAGCATCTTAGCTACCTTTATTGCAGCTGCTATTGTTGCCCCGAATGATATATTTGAACCAAACATATAAACATTGAATTATCTTTTACGTTTTCTTTTTAGAAATTTAATTTTCTTTAGTTTTCTTATTAACCCCCAATCTTTATTTCAGTTTCTTGTAAGAAGAATTAGAATAACTTCCCTTGGGTTCGACCTAGCTTTCATTGTCGTGTTACAAAAATCAGTTCCTTATAAAAAGAGAAAAGTTAGAATTAATTTTGGTGGTTTCGAGAGTGACCACCTTTCTTCACCAGCGGCATATGTTGATCGAAGCTCTCTAGTTTGGCTCCAGTGACACATTTTCTTTATCGCTATTTTTAGCAACATTTGTTTTTTTAATTTCATCCTTTAATATTGGGTTGATTGAGAATTAGACTTCATAATTTGTTTTGATTTGCTTTCCATAGGGCTATCTCGGTCTCATAACTTAGGTCACGGGTCTAGCTAGTTTGCTTAAGTTTTCTCCAGTCATTTTTTTTCCATTTTGTTAATTGATTTTTTTTTTAATTTTGTCCTTCCATATTGGGTTTGTGTATGACAGGTTAACCCATATTGATACATGTTACTTTTTTTGGGCATTTTTTCTTAAACTGATTTTTTTTTATCAATTTCATCCTTAAACATTGAGTTTTTTTAGAATTGGGTTTTGAAAGCTTTTTTGATTTGTTTTCTATTGGGTTATCCCAACCTTATGACCTAAACTATGGGTTTGGTGGGTTAACCTAAGTTAATTCGGGTCTTTGTTTGTTATTTTTTAAAATTTATTTTTTAATTTCATCATTCAATGCCGGGTTGTTTAGGAATTGAGCTTCATAATATTTTTTCAATTAGCTTTCTATAGAGTTATCTCGGTCTCATGACATGGATCGAAGTTTTGGAAGGTTGACAAGAGTTGACTCGAGTCATTTTTTTTAAATTAAACTTCCTTTTCAATTTCCTTTAACATTGATTTGGTTAGGATTTCTCCTACTTTTTGTTTTGTTATTATTAAGTTGCTTGAGGGTAATTTGGTCTTTTAATAAATATAAAATACTATAAAAATGGAAAATATGTTTGAACGTGCAATGCATGCTCCATTATATGGGAGGCATCTGCAACCTTCTAGCAGTGCATGCAATATCTTTTGATGGCAAAAAATGCCCTTCCACTGTGTTATTGGAATCATTGTGGCATCTTTTTCTTGTTGGAGAGGCACGTGGCGATGTTGGTAGGACTAGTTGTCACCAATGGGACTTTATTTGTTTTTTTTTCTCTCTTATCTCCTTGAAATTCATATTTTCCTTGTAATTTCTTTTTTATTTCAATTTCGATTCTCATTCTTTTAATTGCTATTTTTTAATCATTTTGTGTAATTGATTTTTTTTTTCCGATTTCATCCATCAATATTTAATTGATTAGAGATTAGGCTTCACTTTTTTCTTCTTCTATAGTGCTTACAGTCTAATGACCTGGATCACATGTTTGAAAAGTTAAATCGTGACATCTTTTTTTTTTACTTATTTTCTTTTTCGACTTCATCATTTTATATTTGTTTTTTTAAATGAGCTTTGTGGTTTTCTTTGATTTACTTTTTATCTGGTTTTCTTATAGATTATTACTTATTACCAATTAATTCCTTGGGATTATCTTCTTATTTTTTTCTTCTTCTTTTATCAATTGAAACTCATCACCAGTTTCGCCGACATTATGAATTTTAATCTAAAATTTATAATTCTCATTTCAATTTCAACAATACCTTTAAATTTATTTTTTGAAGATCATTCTATCCCTTACACATCACATTTATTATTATTATTTCCATTATTTATTCATTTCTTTTCATACTAATTTTCTATTACTCTTCGAGGTCTCATTACCTCTTCCATTACAGTTATTATACACGATAGTTTAAATCTATAAAATTTTATTTTCAAAATAACTGACTTCATTACTAGGTAAATTTTTCAATATTTCACTAACATCGTAAACTTTTAATCAGGGCCTTATGACCGGAAAGCTTTATCTCTTTTTTGTTTTTAATGTCAAAAGTAAATATTTAATAATTAAAAATCTTATCTCAACTACTTATTTTTATTTTTATTTTATTTTTTCATTATTTAATTAACATGATGAGATTTTTCATCAAGTTTTACAAGCACCGCAAAAATTTTTCGATCAGGGATTTACAATTTAACTTGTAAAATATTTTCTGGTAAAATATTTTACATGTAAAATATTCAATGTTTTACCCATCAACCTAATTAATTAACATGACTTTAGCATTTGACATCAAATTTTTCTAGTCCGGGCTCTCTAATGTGCAACTAACTATCATGTATTTGTCTAGGAAGTCCTTCTTGCAAAACAAGTCGCGCACAATATGCCTCAAAATATAAGATCACTTGTACAAAATACCATTGAAAAAAAACATGACACGCAAAATGCTAAGTTGCTAACCCTAGATCTAGACTCCATAACAACATTCTCTCATTTAAAATCAAATTCAATGGACCAATAGACATTTTTAATAACTAATATACAAGAATTTTTTTAATATTCATTTAATAAATTAAACTTTTGGATTGAGTGACTTCTTAGTATAGTGTTCCCTCTTAGATCTCGGGTTCGAACCACTGTGGTTGCTCATATGATGGCCACTGGAGGCTTACATGGTCGTTAACTTCGGGGCCCGTGGGATTAGTCGAGGTGCGCGCAAGTCGACCCCGGACACCCACGATAATCTAAAAAAAAAAAAAAAGTACGCGTGTTTAAATTTAATATATTCTTTTTCTAATAAAAGTAGTTAGCATAAGATTGCTATGAATTGTGTAAGGTTAAGACATCTATCTCTCTAAAAACAACTGGGTTTAATAGATTGTTCGGTATTATAATAATTTTTAATTTTTGTTTAACCGAAAAGAAAAAATTATTTAACTAATTAAATAGTTTTTTTTTAGAGACATATTTTTATTTATTTTATATATAATACTTTATCTTACAGTAATTTTAATTAAATATATATTTTTAAAATTGTAAAAAAAAAAACGTCTACGAAACTCATTCTAAAGCTACACTATCGACGGTGGAATTTTCAACCTGAAGATCTTAATTCGAACAAAGAAGGATAAAGCATCACTGGGAGTTTTTTTTTTTAATATAAAGTAATATTTGCGTGGTGTGAATTTAAAGTTGTCATTTCATCTTTTCCCCACCTGTCTAAATGTTTCCTAACAAGCTTTCTTCAATTCATCTCATCTTTTCGTGTTGTCCATTACATCAATCGTTCTATTAGGTTTGAATTTTCGAAGCGGTTCATCATTGTTATATATATATATATATATATATGCATGCGTGTGCGTGTGATTTAGGTTGGGGTTAGGTATTCGTGGAAATTACTTGTATGGAGCTGGGGGGGCCATAGTATGGGTTAGAGGTTACTTAATTGGGATTCTAAGAAATTAATAAAAATATAATATTTTAGTCATTTAAGTAGGAAAAAGAGTGGTGAGGTTGTGCCAATCTATTCCCCCTCTGATGATTTAATTTGATTTTTTTTTAAATTGAAAACATTTACAGATTAATTAACAAAGCAATAAATGGTATGGCTACATCATTGTAGCTATACTCATATAGTATTATTCATTGAATAGTTTTACTTTTTTTTTCTTTTTCTTTTTGCTTTTTTGTTTAGTTTTTTTTTTCAATTTCACCAATAAAACAACCTCATTTTTTTAATTTTTTTTTTCAAATTCATCCTTTAATATTATATTGTTTTGAGAATTATGTTTTGTAATTTATTTTAATTTTATTTATGTTGAGTTATATACTAGTCTCATAAATTTATTATTTTTTTTCCTCAATTTGAACCATCAACATTAAATCTGTTAGAACATGGAGCTTCATAATTTTTTTCGATTCGATTTGCTTTCTATAAAGAACATGGAGCTTCATAATTTTTTTCCATTTGCTTTCTATAAAGAACATGAAGCTTCATAATTTTTTTCCATTTGCTTTCTATAAATTTCTCCTGATCTCATTACTCGTGTCGTGGGTTTAACAAGGTAACCCGAGTTGACTCAGATAGTTTGTTTAACCACCTTTCTAATTGATTTTTAGAAATTGGGCTTTATAAATTCCTTTGATTTGATTTCTATAATGTTATTTTTTTTATCTCATGACCTGGGTTGCATGTTTGATAGTTTGACTCATGTTGACTCTGTTTATTTTTTTGTGTTCCTTTTTTATTGAATATTTTTTTATTGTTCTTTGTGATTTTTCATGATTTGTTTTCTATGGGGCTATCCCAATTTTATGACCCAAGACGAGGGTTTGGTAGGTTAACATGAGTTGACTTGGTTAATTTTTTTAGTTCTTTTTTACTTGAAAATTTTATCTTTAAGTTCACTCTCCAACAACTCAATTTTCTTGTTTTTTTATTTAGTTTTTCAATTTCAATTTCATCCTTCAATATTAGGTTGTTTGGGAGTTAAGGTCCATAACCTTTTCAATTTGTTTTATGTGGAGTTATTCCAGTCTCATGGATTTATTTATTTTTTCATTTTTCTATTTCAACTTTTAACATTAGATATGTTGGAAATGAAGCCTTGTAATTTTTTTTATTTGCTTTTTATAAAATCATCATGGTCTTATGACACAGGCCACGAGTTTAACAGGTTAACATGAGTTGACCTAAGTTATTTTTTTGTTTTGTTTTTTTTCTATTTCATCTTTCAATATTGAGTTGGCTGGAAATTGGACTTTATAATTTCTTTTATTTTCTTTCTATTAGGTTGTCATGATCTTATAACCTAGGTTGCGAGTTTGGTATACTACCCTGATTTTATTCGGTTAGTTTTTTTTTTGTCTTTTTTTTTAATTTAATATTTTTGTTCAATTTCATCCTTTAATATTGAGTTGATTAGGAAAATACCTTCATAATTTATTTCGATTTGATTTCTACAGGGTTATCAAGGTCTCATAATTCAGATAATAAATTTTATAGGTTAACTCAGGTTGATCCAATATGTCACCTTTATAATTTGCAGTTACATGAAATCTTGTAAGAAAACTCAAACAAGTAAAGAATCAGAGAGTGAAAGAGGGAGATTTGGGAGTTGAGTCATTAAAGAGAGAAGTTGATCAAAGTGAAAAGAAAATGGAGGAATCTTTGGAATTGATTTCGAAATGCTTTCTAGTTGGATTAACTAATTGTGGTAAGAGGTTTTTCTTTATCAAATTATGAAAATTAGGTTTTATACATTATGGGAATGCGATTGTGAAATTGTGTCAATTATTAATTATGTTGGGTTAAATGACATTAAGAAATTATTTAAAGAAATCAAAAACCATATTAAGGGAAAATGGGACTTTACAGCCAGCCATGATTGAGAATTTTCTTTTGGGAATTTGATTTAAATTGGTTAATTGATGATGTTTTAATGATATTTGAGAAGGTTTGAGACTTGTTGGGAACACCGTAATGTAAATTACTAATGAGTGATTGTTGTTGTTATGTATGGAAATAAAAACAATTGGGGAAATTGTATTGAATTGTGTTTATTGTTAATGTTTAGTGATATTGTAAATATTTGAGATGTATTGGAATGCTACAATGTGAAATAATTTGGTTGATTTTTTGTTGTATAAATTGAATTGAGAAAAATAGAAATATAAAAGTAGTAAAAGAATTGAGTAAGTGTCATGTTTTAAATGATATTCTTATGCTTAAAATTAATTGGTGATATGATATAATGGTGTCTACATGGATGTGATTCATATGAAAATATAAGGTTTAGAATATTGGGTTATGCTTAAAAAAAAAAAAACAAAGTTGAAATATGGAACAAGGTGAAATTGTAATTGAGATACAATAAATGGTTTGAAGGAAAAAATAATGGTACATTTGATTAAGTTTGAACAATGACTTAAAATAGTTCGGGGTACTATTTGTGATGTTTTCCTTAAAATTAGAAGGGGCATTCGAGATTGGACTCATAGTCGACATAATATGCGCAATTGAAATGTCAGGTATATGCCTAACACCTCACCTATTTAATTAAAAAAAAATATACCTTTGTTAGGATTATATATACTTGTGAAATGTGTTTGGATAGGATTACAAAAAAAAGAAAGAAGAGAATTTGATAAGACTATTTATGGGGTGTTAAAGTCAGTTGTTTGGACAGAGACTATTTATTAAATGTTAAAGTTGGTTGTTTGGACAAAGATTAAATTTTACATATTAAAGTCAACCATTTGGATGGACAATAACTATAGATATATAAAATTTGGCTATTTGGACAAAAACTATATATATATATATATATATATATATATATATATATATATATATATATATATAAGTCGATCACATAGATGAATGTTTGGTATAAATATATGTTTCTAAGTTTGGCTGTAATAGTGGAAACTAATGGTTGTAGGAATTAAGCCAGTTATGATGGTAGGAAAATAACTATGTAATGTGGAATTGGTCAAATTGAAAGAGTATAGTGAAGAGAAGCAAAAGAAAAGTAATTCATATGAAATGGATTATTGTAGTTATGCATGTAATTTATTATCTTATAATATGTATCTAAAATAATGTGTATGTAAATCCTTTATTTTAAAATTATGAACAAGTAACATGATGGGCTATTAGTCCTTTTGGTTTCATTTCACATGCATATGTTTGTAAGTTGTATTTATTTCATTAAATAAAATAAACTCTATTAGTATATCAAAGTGGTGAATGATTGTAATTAATGAGTTGTTATGTTGGTGGCAAGTCTAAGGCTACCTACAAGCATTGGTTGCGTGACTAAATGCAAATTGATTGCAATTATGTTTTTATATAGGTATAAATTGCATGACAAGATTTTAGATAGAGCTCTATATAGGAGAGATTTTGCCAAAATTTTACTAAAATATATAAATCTGTAATTTAAATGGAAAACTTTTAGCATGCCTTATGTTTTTGCGTAGAGTAAAACGTATGTTTGATATGTCAATTGGGACATCCTTCGTATGGGGGAGACTCTATTTGTGTGTGTGTGTATGTGTGTGTGTGTGTGTGTGTATATATATATATATATATATATATATATATATATATATATAAGGAAATGATCTCATTTATCATATATATGATTATCTTAAAAGAAGAATTTAAATTATAAAGAGATGGGTGTTACATATTGTCTCGATCCTTTTTTCATGATATTCTTAACACTATTGGCCATATTTTACCCTTGACTATATATAATATAAACCATTTATAGTTAACAAAAAATAACTTGTCATATAACACTCAGTTAGATTATAAGTTTAAATCTTAGCTATCTATCATAGCCTGTAATTAGTATTATATGTATGTCCTCACATATGATTATAATTATCTTCAAAAAGCTCATAAGTTTCATTCTTAATACAAATGCAGTGGCCTGTAATTGGTATTATATGTATCTCCTCACATATGATTATAATTATCTTCAAAAAGCTCATAAGTTTTATTCTTAATACAAATGCAGTGGTAGCCTTCTAAATTTATATAAAAAAAAGTGGTGTGAGGAGGATGTAATATTCCGTAAAAAATGTGAAATAATCTACCTGTTTTATATATTTCCATTTTTCTCACCAAATCTTTTTTTTTAATATAGAACATCTTCATGGTATATAGTTGTCAATCTCGGCCCGATCATTGGATCATTCAGTCAACCCCAGTCAATCATTTGTTATCAAGTTATTTTTATTTTAAAAGAAGTTATTTGTTGTTTACCTGGCTAGCTTTAGATTAGGTTTGGTTAGGTTAATCGGTCATAAGTCAACCAGTCAGGTCAACTAGATTATCTTTGGGTCAATGTCTTTTTTTTATTCAAATTGAAACTCAATTCGGGTTAGGTTTTGGATCGTTGGTTTACCATATCAACTCGCTAAGTTTAAGTTAGGTTATGTCAAGTTAATAACTATGCTATTGTTTATTGTGTTTTATATGCTCAAAGTCTAGAAGCATCCTTGAATTAAGTTTTGATGAAGTCGTGAAAAACTTCATAAAAAAATTGGGCTTTATATGATTAGGTTGATTGATGGTGTGACTGAGTTGATTACTAGTTGAGAGACTTGACTAATGGATGTACGATTCGTTTCAAAAAATTAAGTCCTTTGAGGAACATGGAACTCTTTGATGCTTGAGTAAATAAAAGTATGAAAAGGAAAAAAATATGTATTGGAAGAGAAAAAAATAAAGATTAGAAATGTGTATTTACGTGTGTTGTCTTAAGAATCATATAACCTAGCCTAGTTTGGTCTAGATTCCAATGTGTTGAGGGTAGCTTTTTATAACTATGAATGCCTTGTATGGCTAGAATCACTCTGGCTTATAAACCTAGTGGCTGAATTTATTTATACACATATGCCTTAGATTTCTTAATGAAGAAGGATATCATATTATTAGAAGAGAAATTGGGTGCTTTGGAAGTGTCATCCATGTTTTTTGTATAGAAAAACACCATTGGCTAGTCATAATTGCTTGTTGGTTGATGTGCCATGTTATAGTTGTGATGTAATGTGCACTGTTAACATAGAAAATGATACATGTTGTATATAGAAAAAGTTGTGTGAACAGAAAAATTATGCTTGAAAAATTTATGTGTGTGGCTCCTGAAAACCTTGAAAAATACATAAAAAAACGTAGCATACAAGATTGGACAGGTCGGGTTAACAATGCTTATGAGTTGGAGTTTTGGGCTGAAATTTCAACCAATTAAAAAAAAAGAATTTCATAAAAAATTATGTATTATAAAGTTGGGTATCAATATAGATTAAGAACTTTTCTTGAATATCAATTTCAAGATTTGAGATTAGAAAATTAATGAAGAAAGCAAATCTTACTATCAAAACTATCCTTTGGGGTTTGTTATTGAGTGTGTATGTTTCCTTATCTTTTTTAGCCGGTAAGATAACTCACATGGTTACTAAACTTAAAAAGGATGGAAATTTCCTTTGTCTTTTCAAGCAAGCAAATTAGCTCTCAAAAAGATTATTTATTAGAGTGTTTTGGTAACTTAACACGGTTAAAAAAAGTTTTTTTTTTTTAATAAAATGACATAAGTGAAAAATTATTTAAGAATCTAGCATAGTTGAGAGACTTGTAATTGGGATCTATAACAAGTATATCACAGATGTCAATTGCGACTCATATGTCGTAGATAAGATTTGCGACTCCTCTAACATAACATAATATTTTATTAAAATTAAACTAACTATACATCTATTTATAATTTTCATAACAAATAGTAACATGTAACTATATCTAATAATCGCTCCAGCTCGTAAAAGTGTTTGGAGCACTCGGGGATGGACCTGAAGCACTCGTGTATGGGTTTAAAACATTACCTCAACTCATCCAACTCGAGAACGGATCTATAATATCCATGTAGGTGTGAGGAGAATCAATAACATCTTAACTCATGAATGGACTTGAATCGCTCGTGAATGGGCCTGTAACACTTGTGGATGGACCAACATGAAAACATATTTGGTTAAGATGGAAGTGTTAAGATGTTATATAACATCCATATAACCTATAAAAACATATAAAAGACTTATTTCAGATAATAAATCAAAACTAAATAACTAAAGTTTAAATAACAAAATTTTTAAACATATTTGTAATACATACCTGATGTGGCAGCTATGTATCCAACTCATCCCAATAAAAATCATGGACATAAGTGGTATTTACTGTGAAATGTCTAGCCCCACACTATCTAACAAGACAAGCCATAAAATTGGTTTGTTATTACATATGTATGCCCAAACATACATAATCAATTGGTTTGTTATTACATATATTAGAATGGTCTTAAAATTAATATCCAACCATGCCAACTTGATGTAATTGTGCCTTATAAGCACTGAATGAAGGCATTTGTCCTAATAGACAATGACATAAAGTATCTCTATTAATAGACCCTTTACGGCCTGTCACGGGGGTTCCATCTATCAAAAGACTGGTCAACAAGGCCATCTCCTGAAGTTTGAGTGTCATCTAACCAACACGTAGATGAAAGGTGTGCGTCTAGTGCCCCCATTGATCAACTAATACTTCAATTAATGTGTGGCCAAGATGTATGAGACGTAGTAAACTGGTCTCATAAAAATCAACCTTGATAACATATGATCGGACACACTCATGCAACTACATCAAAGCATGTTATCTAGGTGTTACCGGATCACTGCCCTTAAAATGAAGCAACTTAGGTATTCAAACAATAAAAATCATTAAAATTGTAATAATTTACAACTCTTAATTAAAATATTTACCTAACCTCTCCTTTCTAAATATCATTATAACGATTTTGATTTTGCATATATAAAACCGACCTATTATCAAAACCTGCATTAGCAACAAAGTGGCCCTACCTGTTGTCATTTCTAAAAGTCAAAACTCATCTAGTCCGAACCATGTCTCTCTTGAGATCCTATATAAAAAGAGTATTAGCATTTGCAAAATAATTGAACATCCATATAGTTAGATTAAAAACAATAACTGAATTTCACATAATTTGAAACAAATATAAAAAATAATATGTGCTGTCTAATTTAACAAGTTTTTTTGTTATGACCTCTTTAACCGCATATACCACATAATTATATCTAATTAACAACTTAAATTACATCTAATTAACCTAATTTCTAATTCAAAACTCTAATATTCAATAAAATCAAATTAATACTAATTAAATATAAATTACATTAAATTAATTAAGGGGAAGTGTTCAAAATACCTCTAAATATGGAATATGGGTGGTGAGGGTAATCGATGGTGGTTGGAAAAGTGAGGAGTCACCGCGGGTAGAGAGAGAGATTAGTGATGTAGTATTGTTGTGGGTGTTTTTAGCAATGGAGAGAGAGAAATCCAAGCGGTGGTGAGAGAGAAGGGGTGGTAGCTATAAAGAGAGAGAGATATAAAGGAGGAAAAAAAGAAGAGAAAGAGGAAGAAAGGGTCTCTGAGGTTAAAATTCGAATGAATTCACATACGACATCTTTGACTTGCATGTTGCACATGCTATCTGCGAAATAGAAATTATAGATGCCATCTGCGACACATGAAAATATTCTAGATCCCTAATTATTTTTTTAACTGTGTTAGTTTACTTCTTTTTTAAAATTGTGCTAAAAAAACCTATTTATTATGTTTTGGATCTTACAAGGAATATTGGATGCTATATATATATGTTGATTTTTTGGATCTTACAAAAAAAAAACCCCATTTTGCAACTTTCTTCCATTATTATGTTGATTTTTGGATGTGGGAGGGTTCCATCATTTGTTGGGCCATTCCTTTCATATATTAGTAAACCATTTCTTCCTTGTTTTACAGCTTCTTGATTGTTGTTCACTATCGCCTACAATGTAGCCATTATGAATCAAAACTAGAATTGAATCGATCATTCTTCTTGTTTTATTCTTTTCATTGTCTCTGATTTATTACTTTCCACTGCAAGAACTCCTCGTGCATCTGTTGCATTTTCTCTTCCAACATTTTGCCCTATTTCTCCACTACTCTTAACTTGTTACTCTCCACCATAATTACTTGATAATTGCTGCAATCAATCAGATTGTAGTGGATCTTTTGTAGTTCTGGTACCAATGGTTAAGGTCTGGCCTTAATAAGATAGGAAGAAGATAGATTTTGAGAGAGAAGAAGATAGACTTTGGGAGGGAAGAATAGGGAAAAGAGAGATTGAAGAGATAGGGAGAGAGCTCTGCTGCAAAATGCTCTTCAAATTTTCCCTCGTTCGAAGATACTTAAACAAGCTATATTTATACCATATTGTTCTTCCCTGGTTACTAACTAGCTGTTATTTAAGTACTAACTTTCTGTTACTCAACTAATTCTTTAACTATTAAAACCATCTAAGTAATGAATCATTTGCACATTTATTCCAGCATATGCAGAATAGCTGCTGCTTCTGGTACTGCTAACCAGGGTTCATGACATCCTACCACCCGGACAACCTCCATTCCCCGGCGAAGCCACCATGAGCAGGTAAAGGAGACAAAAGGAGGGGAACTGAACCCACATTATCAAAGCGCCTTCAGGCTGGGCACACCCCACCGGCGAACAACAAACAGACCCCATTTCACAAAGTAAACGACCAAAGTATAAGGTCACCTGGCATTATTCTTAGCCAGGCACCTACAAATGGTGGTTCTAAGAAAAAAGGACTTTCCAACTCCCTCTTTAAGATCAAGGCTTCTTTTCGTTTGTTAATGCAGTGCACAGCACAATGCAAACAGCACTAAAACTTTAGGGTATAATGGTTTTGGTGACACTTTTTTTTTCTTTGTTTTAATCAAGGATATAATAATACAATCCAGTTACAAGCATGCCACTTTCACGCATTTGTTCCCAGTGCGCTTCTGTGTAGTTTCTTCAAATGAAGTACAAGACACTACATGTTTTACATCATGCCTGAGGGACCCAAATTAAAGAAGTTGAGAATAGCTACAAGGTTATCACTAAGCAGCAACCGTATTAATTTGGTCACAGTCATGAGATGGCCAAGAAACATACAGAAACACTAAGGATCGCAATGAAAGAAGAAGGGACATTATTGGCTGGATAGAAGTTGATTGATTACAAGCCTAAATAGAATGATCCTCGATGTTCAATGAACTCAGGCAAAAATACATGGAAAGAACAGCTTAAATGCCAATAGATTGAAAAAAAATAACCAGAAGAATAAAACCAAGCCACCTTCTCTAAGGGTGGGTGAAAACTACTGAAAAAGGGTTCTCGTCAAGTGTTCACGAGCTGTAGCCAATGCTTGACCTATAGTCTGCAACATTAGAAAGGGAATGTAGTGGTCATGTTAAGAAACTAAAGGGGGGAGAGTATGATTTCTACGAATAAATTAAGTTTTTAGAGAATTTTGGAGCAAGCATTATCTCATGCAGTTTTTAAAGATTGATAATTTTATTAGCAATTTTCAGTGCTTCTGATTCCATAATAACATTTAAATACTCAAATACTATGAAGAAAGTTACAGGCAGGGAGAGAATCAAACCTGCTCTGATAGAGGTGCAGTAGGATCCATGCTATTTACAGCCACCTTTCCAGCAATAACATTGGCATCTGTTTCTAGGATCATGCTGCCAAGCAAGAATGAATGCACAAAATATATGTAAGAGACCTTGACTGTCATATTAACCAGATAGCATCACAAGCAAATATAAGCAGATTGCAGGAAAAGATATACTTCATAGAGAGGGAAGCATGGAAGGGACTTCCACTCATTCAATTTTTTGTTGCTGTAATTGGCAGCATATGGTTTAATGTGTCAACGTAGTAACATAAAGAATGCACCGCTTTTTTATTTTTGAATGATTCACAATGAGAAGCAGGATCAGAAACTTATTTTTCACAATAATGGGTTGATACAAGTCAAACAAAATTAAATTATCTTCACCAGTGAAATGACAATGAATGAAATTAATTTTTTTTTTTTAAAAAAAAAAACGATGTTCAACTGGGAGGACAGACTTTACCAATCAAGTTAGGATGCCAAGAACTCATCATCCAAGTATCACATATGAAAAAAGATAATAGAACTTGTTCACAACAAAAATAGTGATTCTTAAATGCCACCACCATTTTAACAGTCATTTAAGTTTCCATTCATTTGGTTTATTTTCCATTTTACTTTTAATTTAAATTTTCTTCCTATGGTGTGCATAGGAATATGCTTCTCTTAAAAAATTGTACTACTTTGGCTTCCTGCCAGTCAAAGTACACATCCATAAGGACAAACAAAAGAGGCTGAAGTGAAGCTACTGGTCAATTCTTTTTCTGTAGATAAAAGGCTACTTCCTGTTTCATACTTTGCAAGGGCGATCTACCAGACAAAAATACTTGTCAAGGAAAAGATAACAGCATGTTTGGGAAAGGAGAAAATGATGGGAAAGAAAAGGACGGTAATGAAGATGAAAGAGAATGAAAAAAATAAATAAAAGATTATAATTTTCCTCCTTTGGATGGGTTGAAAATGAGAAAATGATCCTAAACAATACAAGATGGAGGGAAGCAAGAGATTCTAAAAATAGAAGTGCATGCCCATATATCTTTTAACACACTAATGTAAAGGATTAGTAGGTATTAGGTAAATTAGTAAAATTAGAGGACATCCAGATTGCTGAGATTCTCTCCACTTTTCTCCCCAATTGTGAGGAGAACAAAAACATGGAAGCCAAAATGGGAAATTTTCCTCCCATTTCCCATTCTCTTCCACTTTCTCTTCCCTTTCCAAATAATCAAAAAATTTCAATCACCTCAAATTTTCATTCCCCTCACTTTCTCCTCTCCTAAACACATTTTATATGATCAAGAGGGTCCTAGGAAGGGAAATTTAGTGACCCCCACCATCCAATATTAGGGCTTGAAAATGCAACACTTTTTTTCAGTACAACATAAAAATCCTGGGCTTATGAGACAAAGAGGTTGGGAATTCATAATCAGTTCATGATTGTTTGATTTAACCAAAAGTCTCTCAGAATGGTCTTTTAAAATTGATTGGATTCGTTTGAATAAGAATGTTTTCAGTTCCTCAATTATTTTATCATTCTGTAATAATCTTCATTTATACAAATACCTACTGTCCCGCAGAGATTGATAAAAGGTAACAGAACCATTTCCCTACAGTTGATGTAAGCAGGAACACCAAAACAAATAGACAAAAACTATTAACTCACCTACACCATGCAAACTACCAATAACAATACAGATACATTAAAAGACAGCATGAATACAGGACTATAACTTCCAATTGATGCATCTAGAGTTCTGTAGCATATGAAGATTTCAATTTGCAGCAAGTTTATCCATCAAGGCTACAAGTAGAAAACTGCATTTCAATTAACATTCTTAGTTGAGTACATTTTCCCATATTGCATAGCAAGTCAATCCAATTCCCAAACAAAACAAAAATTGCATAATAAACATACCCAGTACCAAGATCAAAGTAAACATAAAAAAGCAGTTGACAGAAAGTATTAGTTGCATACCCTCTTTCAACAATCTCATCAAGGCATAGGAAAATGAGATCTAAGTTCTCAAGTGCCTCCCTTTTGTCAACATTGCTCCTAAATTGAGGACAGGGAAATGTAAATTGCACAAGAACAAAATCACACAATCATTAAATCAAATCAAGAAACAGAATACCTCAATAGGAGAGAGACTGAATCAAAGAAACCCTGAAGAACAGCAGCTAAGATGAGTTCATTCTCATCCTCACCCCCAGTCACATAGAAATGGAGATCCTGAACAAATTTGTAGATGACAATGTTGCTGTCAAACATTGTAATCTCCGCTGCATACAACAACACATCAGGAATGCATGTGACATTGTATCTCATAACTTCCACGCTCAATTGAACAGAATTAAAGGCTCATAATTAAATTTTCTATTTTAAGTTTCACTGGGACACATTTCCAAAACAACATGCCAGAAGCCAAGCCTGAGAAGATTAGATGACAATGCAGGCATAAAGAACCCTATCAGTCCTAATGCATAATCTGGAAATTTTTTAAATGTCAAGAACCCCAATAAACAAACTTCAAAGTAAGTTGTAAGAGTATGAACTGTTACTAAGGATTATCAACTAACTAGTAAGAGCAGACTATTAAAGATAAAAAGGATGGATTGCAAAATGAGAACAAAGACAAAGCAGAAATTTAATCTCATTCAAAGCAGCCTCACAACTAAGACGAGACCAATATTTTCCACATGCAGAAAATTCAGCCAATTAACCAACACCCTTCATCTCCAAATGATTCTTCAAAATAACTTTTGGAAAACATATATAATGATTTTTATGGTGTGAGAAAAATATGTGTTTGCTCATGCAGTTGGGGCCATGTAGAGCGGCAACTACTTTTCAATTCAACTAAAGAGGATTTTGAGCTGTAGCACATTGTGCAAGATCTTGTCTCTCAAGAGTAAGAAGTGTCATAGTAAGCTCATATAACTAAAGACGCCCATATATTATTGAACACAGATCAGTGCCTGTATGCATATCTGTATTTGCATTTCTCACACAATACAAAAAAGTTTTTTTTTTTTTTTTCATGATAAACAAGCATTGTGATTTGCCCCCATAAGAAACTAATTTTGAAGTGAGTCAAAACTACCCAATCATCGTAAATGCATGCCATTAAACAGGAAAATGATAATCAACAAACAATAAAACTGCATAATTCCACAAACTTTGCTTTTCAAATAGCTTAACAAATTTATGCAAACCTTCCGTACGAGCATTTGATTTCATAGTCTTTGCAAAAAGAGATTTTTCAAAAGCTAACTTTGCAGAATTTGTTGGCCAATCATCCGAATAGTATTTGACCGCAACTCGCTTCCCTTCTGAGTCTAGCAGAAGAATGTTTTTCACCACCGGGAAGGAATCCTATCCAAAAATAAAATAAAACCAAATTAGTCAAAACAACAGTATTTCCAGAATCCAGATTTTCCTTCACTTTCAAAGCAACCAAAATGATACTTCAAAATCAAATCAAATTCCACACGTAACTAACACCACACCAGATCTCAGCAAAATTCAGAACCTCAACACTCCGTTTGGTTTCTAACAAATCGAAGCGATCATTTAGCGCCTCCAATTCCTAGCAACCAACCAGAGCGTGACTGAATCCAAAGTCACCCATTGGATTCGGCAAACGGAGAAAACGATTCGATTGTGTGATTAGAGGCTAACGATTTAGATAATTAGATGCGTAATTAAGATGACAATAGTAAGAGATCAAAGCAGATTGGAACAAATTCGATGCGGATGCTACAAAACGACAGCAGAAATGGGATGTCAATAGCAAAAACGACAGCAGATCAATTGTCAATTTACCATTTTTGCAGATCGCGAGAGGTGGAGATCCGAGAGAGAAAGAGACTGTAAGTTAAGAAGAGAATTAACAAAAGCGCAACTGTTTATGGAGGGATCCTGTGGGGGGTGGTATAGGGTGAGGCATTCAAACTCTTATATTAGTTATTTTTTTACCAAACCTTGATAATATTATACTTCAATTGTCTGTTTTATTATCAAATGATTTTTATATCAATTTTACTAATACCTAAATTTTTTTATTTCATAATTTTTTTTACTTTTTTTCATATTTTCATTCATATTATATCATTTTTTTATATATAAAAAATACATCATTTTACGTTAAATGAGTGCAATAAAAATCCTTAATTTAAAAATTAAAATAGTATGTTTAGAGAGGATTGACCATTATTTATTTTTCAAATTGATGTTTTATCATTTAAAATTTTTAAAATGTAACAATCTAAGCATTTATCATCCTCTTTTTTATGTTTTTCTTTCCTAAAAATATAACAATATATATCATAAAAAAAAAAGCATCTCTTCCCATCTTTCTTTATTTCTCCCTCCTAATCTAGATAGTTTTAAATCCCGGCCAGTCGACTCGGGATCCGGCCGACCTAGAACTGGAACCAGACAAGGTTGAAGAAAAAAAAAAGAAGGAAAAATCAAGCTGACCCGGCGACTCGGAAAAATCAAGGAAAAATCCGACAAGACTCGATTGCAACCCGTTGACTTTTACTTTTTTATTAAAATAATGTTATTTTGATTTTTTTAAAAAAATTAATCCGAATAACCTGATGACCTGGTCAAAACCCGAAACCTGAAGATTGTATCTTTCATCTTTCTTTCTAAGTTGTTATGTTAATTTATGGCATTCCTGAGTACAAAACTGTTTAAAGAACATGGACACCTCTATTTAGTATAACAATCTTATTGTTCTCCCGTTTTAATTCCTACTACGAGTTGAAAAAGAAGTGATAATTAAAGTCACTAAAAAAGATGAGAAAAAAAACCTTTGGGTTACCAAAAAAAAAAAATATCTTGATTTAAATGAGTTTGTTTTTAAGATGAGAGTTTGATGAAGAGGTAGTTTTAATCTTTAATTATGTTAAAAAAAATACATCAGAATCTAAATTTTTTTTTTCATTTTTTTTTTGAGTTTTTAGATTAATTAAAATATATTTTATAATTGAAAATGTAATTATTGAGCTTTCTACAGTGTTTTTTTTTCTTTGAATGTCTTCAAGTATGAATATATTATAAATTAAGTTTTCATGATTTTTCACTCAAAGTAACTAAAATTTAATTCACTAGATGACACGTGGTTCGGCTTGTTTTTTTAGTCCTAGATATGTTTGGCCTTTTTTAAATGACTATTTTGTATTTTTTTAATTTTTAAATAAAATTATTAAAATGATGTTTAAAAAATTATATGACAAATAAAATTAAAGATCTACATGGTAGTATTAAAAATTATTTTATAAATAATTATATATGGTCTAAAATATGAAATATTTTTTAAAAAATATTTATTAATATTATTCAATGAGAATAAAATATTTATTTTGTTACTTTGCTATTATTATTCTTATATAAATTTATCAAATTATTTATTCTTTTATTCTTTTATAAAGCTCCTTAAAAATTTTCAAGTCATGATTTTTTTATTGAAATTTATTTTTTAGATCATGATATGTTTTCATTTAAAAAACAATGCTTTTAACAACAACAAAAAAAAGAAAAATTGTCCAAAAAAATAAATATATGAATAAGGAAAAAAGTTTTTATTAAAGAGATACATTTTTTGAAGTTTTTATGAATATTTATTTTAATTAGTTTTAGTTTTTTTTTAAAAAAAAATACATGATTACGACGACAGAATTTCTTATAAATATGTATTTTAACTATTATAAAATTAAATAAAAATAAATTTAGAAAAGTACCTTGGCACACCGACTTTTCATTTGTTACCATACAACATAGTTATCAAACCCGATCCGGGGATTGACCCGGTCAAGGGGCCGGGTCTCGGGTTTCATGGGTCAACCCGGGTCAACCCAGATCAACCCGGATCAATTTAAAAAAAATTAAAAATTTCATATTTCATATGAAAAAAATTCAATGTGAATATAAGCTATACATATTGTAAATAATGAAGTTTAAAAGAATATTTTAAAAAGTTTTTTATAACACACTAAAAAAATACTATGTTATGCTTTTAAGTTGAAGTATTTAAACCAAAAAAGTTTTTTATCCCACATTAAAAAAAATAATTTTTTTCTTGTGAATATAGAGTATATATATGAAAGGGTTTCAAATCCTACATTGAAAATATATTATGTTATCATTTTAAATTAAAGTATTTTAACTAAATTTTTTTTATCATATATTTAAAAAACATAACTTTTTTATATTAGAAGTGTGAAAAAACTCTTATATTTTAGTTTATTTTTTATTATTATAAACTGTAAAATAAACTTTATACATTTATAATTTTTTTGAATAAAAAAACTAAAATAATTATTTTAATGAATTAAAATAAAAACCCTACACATAGCTTAGACAATTAATCAAGTTATTGATTATAATTCCACGGAATGGATGGGCGTATAAATATATATAATTATATACACACACGCTTATTATATATATTCATTTATATTGCTTTGACATGAATAATTAAATAAATCATTTACTTACCAATAAAAAAGCGTTAACAAGTCAATTGCAAATATAAAATCTATATGACTGTCCTACATTACTGTCTCTTCACTCCCCCCCCCCCCCTCTCTCTATCTAAAAGGAAAAAAAAAAAAAAATTCAAAGCTAAGCGAGAGAATTCATCAGTTTTTGAAAAAAGATTTAAGAGAAAAAATTGATTTTGATTCGATCAGTCACCATCAGATCCCACCTTCACCAGCGATTGCCATGTACTCAACAACCACTGCTCAATCCCTTCTTCTCCTCGCCTTTATTTCCCTCCTTCTCCTCTCTCCTGCTCTCACCTTCGACGCAAATCACAGTGTAAACGGAAGATTTGATAGCTCAAACCCTATTTGCTCTGTTTTGTTTTGTTTTGACTCAGGTGTACTCCCCTGAGTCAGTTGTAACTCGCAGATCTCGTTGTTTAGATTTTATGTGTTTTGTTGTCGAGTTTGACTCAGATCTGTTAATTTTTGCAGGATTTAAATGTTAGGTTGATTGGTGTTCATGGATCGAGTTTTGATTTTGCAAATGGCAGTTGATGCATTACAAATTCCGGATCTCGTCTGGGTTTGCCAGGGTCGCCCGGGTCATGGGTTGACCCGCCGGGTCGACCGGGTCTTGCTGGTTTTTTACACTCACCGGTCTTTTTCCTAACCCGGACCGGTCCAGCCACCGGGTCGACCCGCCGGGCCAGTCCGGGTTTAATAACTATGCCATACAGAACTCTACCCAATGAGTTTGCTGCGTGGGTGAATAGTAATTTTTGAGATGGGTTTTGCAAATGAACTTCAAGGTGAAGTTCTCGATTGATCTCTTCGACAAGTAGATGATATATTAATATATATATTTTTTATTAATATGGGTATTCGGGTTAACTTAAACATATCTCAACTAATTTTACAAGTTATAAAATTAATAATTATGTAAGTTTTTAGTGGTCTTGAGATTTGTAAAACTTGAATAGATAACCTCTAGAAATTAAATTTAAAATCTAACTAATTAAGTTTTATTTTTTAAAATTAAATTAATTTTTTTTTATAACCCGATATGTCTAAAGTAGATTGCTTCTTTAATTGTATAGCTGGTGCTGCAGCAAGCAAGTGCCATTGCAAAGACCACAATTCCACCCCTTTAAACGATAAAAATACCATTGTAGAGGAAATCTTCACGCAACATTCTTGTACTCTTTCTTATTTTATACATACGTACATATTTCTTCACCAGAGTTGGAGTAACCATCATGCATATGTTACATATCAGTCCTAACTCATATTTGAATCGAGTTGTTCTTGAGGGATCATTGCTTGTGATCTTGTACTCCTTCCTCTTTTATATGCATGTGGGGTTATCATTGTGCTTGAGAGCCAAAGTTTGGATAATAACTTGGCATATTTAAGCTAGTTGGAATATCAAACCCAGATGATATGGGTTTGGCTTGTTTTCAAGTCTAATATTTTTTGGGTTCAGCTTAGTGTTGAGCTCAAATACAAGTGGGTTTAGCGAGTTACTAGACCCAACACTCTTGGGATTAGCTACATGTTGAACTCAAATATATATGGGTTTGATGAGCTTCTAGACTTAACATCTTTGAGTTCAGCTACGTGTTGAGCCCAAGTACATGAGGATTTGGCGAGTTGCTAGACCTAACACCCTTGATTCAGTTATGTGCCGAATCCAAGTACATGTGGATCTGAAGATTTGTCAGACCCAACATCCTTGAATTCAGTTATCTGCTGAACCCAAGTATAAATGAGTTTTGCAAACTGTCAAACTCATCACCTTGGGCTTGGTATCATTCCAAGTTCAAGTATGAAATTGATGATCATTATAGGTCTCATGTTGAGTCACAAAGCTTTGTTTGGTTATTTTTATGATTTTTAATATAAAATGTTAAAAATCAATAATTAATAATCATTTCCTTACACACCTAGGTGTATAAAAATATCTTCAGGGTCTATTATATTTCCATCAACATTAATACTGTGTAAGATATATATATCCCTCATTAATATTGCAGAAGGAATATATATATGTTGTGTAAAAAATATTTATTTCGTATTAATGCTATAAGGATAAATAACAATGCAACCCTTTTATTCAAGCAACATTGCAAGGTTGAGGGGCTATAATATCCCCTAAACCATCTAGATAAAAGATTCATGTTTTTCTATTCTCTAAGTATCCATATTCTTATTCTTAGAGAATTTATCATACACAAATAAGAACAAATACTCTTGTTCTTAGAATTTAAAACTCATTATCTCATTTCTAGCAATCCCTTATTAAAAGTCATTAACTTTATCATTGGAGGGTCCTTAAACTTCACCAAAAAAGACTGTTTTACAGGTGTTAGGTCTTCTACCACCAACCAACATCTTCATGAACTCTGGAGAAGGGAATATTGATGTGAACATGTGATTATCCAATGTCCAAACACTCAAAAACCTCATTCATGATCATATTGGATTTTGAAACATTATTAATTAGCGTCGTATATGGGAACCTGATAAAAAACCATCAATTGTTCTCCTTGAACTGGTTTTTGACATCTTTAAATACCATTAATGACAAATAATCAAGAAATTCCTGAAATAGAACATATAATAAATCTTCATGCTATAACAAACACTTCTGTCCAACCAAATATTTAGCAGCTCATCAACCAAGTACAACTTCTTACCAAGGCTATGTTGCCAAAGACAAAGGCCAAATTAGACTTTTTCATCCTCAACAACACCCTCCTTTACACCTTTACAGCTAAAGGCTATGCCCCGTAGTACCCGTAGACAATTGCATTATTCAGAGAAGTTTGGGCATAATGAAATGTTAGGGGTTTTCAGCCTCAATGGTCACCAAGCCTTTCTATAGAGCATTTTCTTTGTCACGAGGCTCATGCACGACACCCAACTAGACATCACGGGATAGAGGCTAGCCATTGATCATGTTGTTTCATGCGAGAAATGTCAAACTCTTAGAACTCTATAGACATAGGAGTGGAAAGCAGTCTCTAGGGTGGTATATGAATGAAGATGTCTACACCCTCGTCAAAATCAAGATTCTCCCCTGTCAAGACGAGTGTTGCATACTCGTATACCCGGGGATTACATTTCTATCAAGATAATCTTGGACAACTATGATTGTCTTGCTAACAAATACAAAACATACGGAGCAGCCTGGAATTGATCATATAAGATAGCTATCCTTTGTTCCTCTACTCTCATTCTTTTCTTCTTTCCTTTAGTTCCTGAAGAATACCAAGACTCCCTACGACTTTATCTCGCATTTGGAGCTTTGGCTGGTTTATTTGGATCGACCTGCACATATCCATTGATTAGGCTCTAAGTTTGCCCTTACCTGCTAGTGTGACATGTTTTTCTTGGTTATATGTCATATGGTTTCTGTAACCCCACCAAGTTTAGTTAGGAGACAAAAGCAGGTAAGGCTCTAAGTCTACCAAGTTTAGTTTCTGCCTCTCTGGAGTCATTATCTTCTTATTAATCAATATATTTGGTTTCTATATAAGAATATCATAGAAGGTTGATTCTACAATCATCATATAGCTGTAAGCTTTCGATATGGCAGAAAAGCCCAATGCAGACCTTGGTTCCTCGTATATATTTTCTTCTATTGTCTTAATTATGATGCTTTACTTGGTGACAAGTTCTTTGCGTTCATGGTTTTACCAGGTTGATTATCTACAACAGGGTGTGGCAAGGTACAGCAGCACAAGACGGGGACTTACTTCCATTCTCCGAAATCAAGGAAGGAGACAATTGTATGCTGGTTTGAGTATAAATTATATGAAGGTAACTCCATGAAACTCCCTTGCCACTCCTAAAAATCTTCTGCCCTTAATTTGACACCAAATGAGTCATCCTGCATTAATTTTAGTGATATCTCAACAGCTTGCTAGAATATGCAGAACTTTGTTTATGGTGATATATAGAGTATGTAACACTTCTAAAAAAGAAATACAGAAAAACTGAGTTACGTTGTATTGTATTCCATATTCTTCCAATGAACAATAATGCTGCAGGCTGTTCCTTCTCTATCTATTGGATTTACAGCATGCGACGTAATGAAGTCTTGGCTACACATATCCAAACCCAATAGAGGCCTCGATTATGAGCATTTACTGCTTGAAGTGATGAACTTTTCTTCTCTAGTTGATATAGCAAGAGTTGGATGGCCAACCCCTGCTATCCCAATTGCCGTTTTGACCATTGTCCCATAGTAGCGTTGGTGAACTGAAGATTTTACAACAAATTATCGCACTGGGCTGTCAGATAACAAGTATTTTGCCCATTGCTGCTTGCAAGTTGCTGTATATAGCATATGATTAAGGATTTGTAACCCTCTATCCTTCTGATTGATTGTGATTATTTCCGGAATCCAACTGTATTTGGTTGCAAGATTGCTTTGATATGGCTACGTGTTTCCCAGACAAGTAAATCATCACATTAAACTACAGAGTGTAGCCTATATGATCTGAATTGTTTGCTACTTGAAGTCTCTGTATTTAGATAGACAACACATATATTGCATATCTTTCTGTCCTTGAAAAAATTGGCAAAACGTAAAATTCACATAAAGATTACTTGAACTAATATGAAAACGAAAAATATGTACAGAAATAAAGTGATCATTATCTCGAACATAAGCAGAAATGAGTCAATCAAACTGCATGTCTCTGGAGTTCAAGGGCTATAGAAGGAAGGTCCACATTTGCATTTCCAACCTTCAGGCTCATAATTTGCATAGTTTACACTTAAATGGTGGGAGCCGGTTTTGCTGATGGCTGGCACTTGAATTGCTTCACAAGGAGTGCAGCCATGGCACTTGTGCTCACAACTTGGTGGGGTGGACCCAATTTTAGTAATGCCTTTAGCATAACCTGCTGCTGCCTCTATTATCATCCCACCCGCCACCCCATCTTTGGTTTTAATGCCCTTCAAGATTCAAATCGAACTATCCTTTTATCATCTTGTTCAATTTGGTCATAATAACTTGTTTAAACACAAAAGAAAACGAGAGAGGGATCGATCATACGTACTTTTTTGGAACCTGATTGGGGGTCGAAGTTCGAGTCCAGTGGAACTTGTAAAGATTGAAGGCTGTGTCCTGTGACTGACCATAGCATTTAATTAAAGTTAGTACTTACAACATCAACTATTCAAGCCATAGCATTTGCATAGAGAGAGAGAGAGCAAGAGAAAGAGGCTTAAACAGGATGGGAGAGAGAAGTTCTGAGAAAATGGCGATACAAGTTCAAAATAAATTTAAAAAAGCAGTCAAGAGTCAAGAATCACGAGAAACAACAATCTTTTAACTCCTTATGGAAAGAGAAATTGTGGGTTTCGATCGAGTGGGTATGTTGTATTCCTAGTTTAGCCCCCTGTAAGTCAAAAAAGAACACTTGAAAAGATGAACCACCACCCAGATAAGTCGCATGAAGCCAAAGGAGACAAAATCAGAGGACACAGTCACAATTGTAAGAAACAGAACTCTTTTAGTTTCAAAGGGATCATCGGTCAGGCAACATATACCTGCTTGGTTGACAGCAACACCGTTATTAGGTGCAAAAGGCCTGCTTGCTGCAGAAACCAAACTCACTATCTGCAGTGCTAGCAGTAAACAGCAAATAGAACTTGCCTCCATAGAAGCTGTGATGATGATGGCGACTTGATTGGAGCGAGTGTGTGAAGAGAGGGAGTTTCTGGATCAGCCACACAGTAGTACTCTGGGAGAAATCAAGTGTATGGTGGGGATTATTTAAAGGAACAAACTCACTACTCGCATTTCCCAAAAGCCAAGCCTCCAGAATTTCTTGGGTTTCTCCTGGTGGAGTCTCTTATCTTGCATTGGTACTTGGTTAGTTTGGTACAGCTTGGAGATATTGCTTCACAAGCAAGTGATTCTGGTTTTTGTCAAATAGTGAAAGTCTTCACCTGTGAGTTTCCACTTCACTTGACAACTCACTTCGAAAACCTTATCATTAATCTGTTTTCTCTGTCTCTCCTCCTCCACCACCTTGATTTCCTTGCCTTTCAATACAAGGCAACTTAGACACCGGATTTTTTTTTTTTCAGTGGTTTTTATGGCAATCAAAATATTTTAAATTAAATTTAATATAATCAATAAATAATAAGATTTTTTAAATTATTTATAATAAACTCAGTTAAATATTTTTAACTCTAAAATATTTTTCATTAATTATCTTTTTTAATTGTAGATAAACACAATAAAATTTTAAAAAATAATAATTAAAAAAAACTTTCTATGGAACAAACATCTTATACTTCTTTCTCTCTCAAATCTGTTTAAAATGGAGCAGTACTTTTTTGTGAGGAGGTCCCTTTGCGCAAGATAACAGCTCCCTTTCCTGAGGCATCTGGAAAATCTGCGAGGCACCCAATAAATCTCTGATGTACAAAAGAGGATCTGAGCTAAGCCTAGACTGCAGAGCCCTTTTAGTTGTAATCCCATAAAAGAAAGATAAGGAAAATAAATGTCCACCATAACGCAGGAGAGAAAAAGGGCACCACAGTCTGCAGGAAACCATTAATGAGTTAAATAATGGTGTACTAGGGTCAACCTTTCACAGGTTGGTGGAGGGGGGACACTCAATCTTGGCCATCCATCTGGAGATCCAGCCATGGTCGCCATTAAGAGCTTGTGCTGTCCCTTTTGCCTTGCTGCTTCCTCCAGATAGGAGCATTCAATGGATAGTAGATTCCATGGCACCCATTCTACAGCTTTCCTTGTCCACCTGCTCTCTTAACTCCTCAGCTGTTGAGTCTGTAGGACGAGGTGGAGGTAGGCGACGGTGTAGCCACTGATTTGGCAAGTGTCTTTTAGAGAGAAGAGGTTCCTATTTGAGGAGCTTTCGTGGACTGAAAAATGTGAAGTCGAGCTGCCATGAAGCGATGAAAAATGGGAAAATTGAAAGCCGTGTTGATTAGAGTGATTTGATAACTCAATGAAGCATTGCCAGACTCCTCTCTTCCAACCTGCATATTGAAAAGAAAGACTCGCGTGAGAGACATCCTCATAGGCATTTCTGCCTCTCCCCCCCCTCGAACAACTCTCTGTTTTCATACCGAAATTCAACTTATATCATGTCAAAATTTGAGCTTTTCAACTAGAAAAGTAAGCAGCATCATTATATTATATTATATTTCCTCGGACATATTGCGTTAATTATGGAATTCAACCAAAAACAAGACAACTTTGAGGTACCGAAGACTACAAATTCAATGAAAGTAAACGAATGAGACTAACAAATACACTTTCGTTGTTGGAAACATGAGAGTTGTCATACAAGGGACTGATTGTTGTCAATGAAGCTACTAAAAAAGAAGCTAGAAAATATAGGACCTACTTTTTTCAGCATTGCCCATTCAAAAATATATATAGTAAATATTCAAACAAATTGCATCTGTTTTTCCATCGAAAAGCAATTATTGATTGTGATGAAGTTTTAATTTCAAATGTGCTTGTAGAATAAGGTTTTTTTTTTGTGTGGTTATATTATGGGTTGATCAACTGAACATTGAAATAACTTCTTTTTTTCAATGTAGATGAAATTATTTTGATTAATACCTTTTAATACCGTAAAAAATTCTCATTTGAGGGATTTGAGGATTTTCTAATGATAAATACAATAATTTTATAGAGAGAAAGAATAGTAAATATGCTAGAGAGTATTAAATTCTAAGAATATGATTGTTCTTGTATTGAATTTATGTTTTTTGAATGTAAAAACTTCAACCTCTTACCTAGATGACTCAAGAAGTATTTATAGTCCTTAAATCTTGTTTTTCCTTGAGTTGAGAGGCTGGAGATAATTTTACCATAATAATATTTATGAGAAACAAATATCTCTTACACATACATTAATGAAAGAGAATATCCCTTACACGTGCATGAATAAGGGAAGAAGCAGATTGACTTAAGATACTCATTGGTTCTAAAAACAACAGGTCATGTTATTAGGCTAAACAAAGAAGACATGAACCAAAGGGACCAGGCACACCCCGTGGGTTCACACCCAGAAACACTACCTAGGCCCAAAGAGATACTAGGTGTTCGCCCAACACTTGGGCTCGGGCTGTGCACCTGAGCCCACAACAAGGTGTTGTAACGTGCCCAACACCTCTTCATGGGCCTGAAAAGGTGTTGGGCGATCGCCAAGCACCTAGGCTTGGGTGCTCTACCCGAGTTCATTATAGGTTTTTGCTAAAAGAGATAAATCTTAATCCATCATATAATTATTTTAAAATAATACCAAAATTTCTAAAATTTTAATAATACTAGTTAAAAAGTTACATTGTAAATAAAATATAATAAACATCCAGATAAAAGCTTTTACCGGTACTATTTTTATTTATGAAACTCTATTGATTCGATAAATAAAATAAATTTATTGAAATTCTATCAACTAGATATTATTATTCCAATGATATATTTACAACATATTATTAACAATAAAACTGAAAAAAAAAGATACCTTTGAATACCTAAATATTTAGACATTAACAATTCGACATTTCTATTTCATCATTTGACAAGTTTTTTTTTCTTTTTTTTTCCTCAAAATATTAGACACGACAAGTTTTTTAGGGCCGCTTATTGTTCACATGATGATGTGGACAACTCAGATGCTATCTTCATGCGGATCAGATCACCACATTAAAGCACATAATCGAACACATGCATATATAAACTTAGGCCATGTTTGTTTCCCGGAAAGTGGTTTCCGGGAAATCACTTTCCAGACTTTCCTGTGTTTGTTTGTCATTAGAAAAGTTGGTCAACGAAAAACACTTTC
The DNA here is from genome assembly GCA_019202695.1 of Populus x sibirica. NCBI lineage: Eukaryota > Viridiplantae > Streptophyta > Magnoliopsida > Malpighiales > Salicaceae > Populus > Populus x sibirica. The sequence continues at coordinate 494,955 of JAGMVL010002394.1, read as the reverse complement.
CAGTCAAAGGAAAATTTGGCTTGGTTTCTAAGAAAGTGTTTTCCTGAAAAATTTGGGCGGAAAACACTTTCCGAAAGTTGTGAAAAATTTAGAAATATCATATTATTTGCTGATTATATCAAATTTGGTCCTCAAACTTTTGATTGTTTTATATATTTTGTTTTGAATATTTATTTTTCAATTTCATCTCTTAAAATTTAATTTTTATATTAATTTTGGTCCTCATTTTTATAATTGTTATTTGCTTTTCCCTTATCATTTTTTATTGAAATTTTTTATCTATCAAATTTGATCCTTATTCTTTTGATTGTTACTTATTTTATTTGAAATAATTTATGAAATTTTAATTATTATTATTTTAATTTCTTCATCTTTTATTTTTTTATTTTTTAGATTTGATTTCTATTATTTTGATTATTATTTATTTTATTTGAGATAATTTATGAAATTATTTTTTTTTCAATTTCATTCTCATTCAACTTTTTAATTTGTAAGATTTGTTTCTCATTATTTTAATAAACTTGAGAAAAATAAAACATTAATAAGTTATTTTCTAGATTTTCCATGACATAACCAAACACTGGAAAGTGTTTTCCAACTTATTTTTCATTACACTACCAAACATCGAAAAATAATTCACTTTCCTGGAATTCACTTTCCAAAAAGAAACTACTTTCCAAAGAAATAAACGGGGCCCTAATGAAAAAGTTGATGATATGGGCTTGTTGGGTAGGTTAATGCAAAGCTGGCTTCTTCAAAATCTTTCACCATGATTCTGACTTGAAAACTTATTACCAAAAAAAAACAAACAAAACAAACATATGGGCCATTTTATCATCGGATTATAACCATATTTATTTAAATAATTTCTTTTTACTTTTTTCATTTTTCATTTTTTAATTCATTAGTGTTGATACGATTTGGTTTGGAGCAGGTTTGTTTAGGTCCATCAAATCATTAAAAATATAGCTAAATCAATAAATTTTTAACAGGTCAATGTTTGATCCAATTCAACTAAAAATTTAACATGAATAGGGTTTCGCTCTATACTGCTGGATGAAAAAAAAAATTAAACCCAACATAATCGAATCTAACTTGTAGAAAACCTTTTAGCATTGTCATTAATGACACCTGGTATAACAAGTCGAACTTAAGCACTCATAACCCAACTCTTTATTTAAATTGAGTTTCAAATTCAATCGTATAAAAGTTGCACCTATATGCCCTCGTCAACTTGGCAAGTTTAGGGAAACACAAAATCAAAGGAACAAAAAACAACACAACCCATGTTAACCTATGAACAAGATCATGAATCTCATTGGGTTCCATTAATTTTTATTTTATTTTACTACATGATTAAAAACAACATTTCAAAATCAATACAAAATTAGAGGATAAATTGAAAAAAAATAAATAAAAACCTTATATTGAAGGATGAAATTGAAAAAAAAAATAAGAGCAGAAAAACCAAAGAAATCAATTGGTGCGAGCCCACGTGGCCTGTTGATGCAGTCTTGAGTGGCCCAGTCATGTGGGCCTCAGCCATGTCCACTCATTTGGACCATAATGTTTTTCTTTTTAAAAGGAGTGAATGACAGGTTGAAGAATAAAAATCAAAAGTTCACTGACTCGATTGTATTTCAACAACAACAATAACAAAATAATAATAATAATAATAATAATAATAATAATAATAATAATAATAATAATAATAGGGTGGATGACATGTTGATTGCTTTTCATTTTTTTTTTAACAAAAAATAACATTGACAATGCGTTGTTTGTTAAGGAAAATGATGTTTTCTTCACTTGCCTAGTTTACTGACCCTTTCAATAACAAAAAACTAGGCATAAACTCTCCAATGGATTTTATAAACCAAAAAACTCATTTCCAACAAATCTTTTTACTTAAAACACATGGAAAAATAAAATACACAACTTAATAAATCTACTTGTTCTCTTAAAGAAAGTTGCTAAAAATCAATAAAAAATAAACAATCAACCTAAGACCCCAAATCCTCTCAAGTATTGATCTATTGTTTCAACCAATTTGAATGTCAATAACCAACATCATCCAACTCCCCTAGTCAAGTGGAACAATATTTGGGTACTAAACTCGATCATTTTTGTGGCTGGAATCACAATTGCCAATCACTTTCTCTCTTTACCATTGTTTTCTAGCAAGTCTCTCTCTTACCCATGAATCCAAAAATAAATAAAATAAACTTATGGATAAAAAATAAACATTTGAAAACATCTTGGATCAGACTTATTATTCCCTGAAAGATGAAATAAACAAATGAGCTTAAAAAGAGTAAAAAAAAAACAAGCAAACCAGAGTAAATCTCCTAAACATGGGTTAATCTTCCAAACTCGTAACCCATGGAATCCTAGACCCAGACTTAATTAAGAAGCTTAATTCTCAATTAATTTAATATTGAAGGATGAAAATAGAAAAAAAATATATGAATTTAAAAAATTTATCAAAGTAAAAAAAATAACAATTAAAAGAATGAGGATCAAATATGATATGAAAAAAAAAACTAAAGGAAGATGAAATGCAAATGTATATATGAAAGAGCATGGATTTTCTATAATTTGGAAATAAAAGACTATGTCCATACATATTGTTGAATAGATCAATGCTCATACACAAAGAAAAACATGTTGCAACGGTAATGGTAATGATGAAATAGCCAAGAATAGAAAAGGAAACAATATGCAAAATTTAAAGGATTCGGCCAAATACATTCAAATATAAATATCAATCCAATAAACATTGCTCAATCCCAAAACATTATCACAAACACATCAAAATAAAAAAAATAAAGCAAGATGCAAGATTAAGGGACTTAGCCAACATCATTCAAGCTCAAATATGAATCCAATGAAAATTACACAATCTCATCACAAAATACATCAAAATTATCAATAGAGCAAGATAATTATTCAAGAGATATTTAGAGTTCCAAATAGACCTACCAGGTTGGCCAAGGAGGACAAAATAAAAGTTGGAACAACGACCAAAAACTATTAGACTGGGAGATGTAGTGTTGACACATGACAACCAAGCTCTAAGAGTGGGTTGTCATGTTCATCGTATCACACGACATCGATGTTTGATCAATGTGTGGAGGGGCCCACATGGTGTGCAATTCTATGCTACTCCTTCCTATGTGGTGATTTAGGTCACCACTAGTCGGTAAAGGAAATTCGAGGCGTTGAAGGTCTGATAGTCTTTTCTATCTCTACTAATTTGTTTTGTAACTTTTAAATATTCTCACATCAAGGTTATTGGGTTACATGGCTTATATGTTTGTGTAATGCTCATTAAAGAGAGAAGAATGATAACGGTATTGCCTTGTTTAGAGGTTAGAGGAGAGATAAATAGAAGAGAAACGTTTTGAGGGCTATTTTATCTTTCTTTTTTATTGATGATGATGCAAGGATTACTGGATGCAATTGATTAAAAGATTTTATACAGGGCTTTGAGGTAAAGAGAATGGTGGTAGTCTTGTCAGAAATGGAGTCAAAGGTAAGATAAATCAAAAAGAGAAGTTTTAACTTTAGAGAGAAAGACAAGGTTAGGGTTTTCATGGGAGAAAGGTATGAGAAGATGAATAGTGTTCTTCTAGGATTTATTTCTTCATATTTCAGCCTATATTCTCTCAAGAAAATTTATGGTGGTAAGGGTTTTGGTGGAAAAGATGATGAATAGCATAGTTATAAAATCTGACCCAAGGGTTGACCCTGCCAAGAGGCTGGGTCCCAGGTTTCATGGGTCAACCCGGAAAAATTAAAAAAAATATATTTAAAGTTTTAATATTTCATATAAAAAAACTAAGAAATAATCCATGTGAATATAGGTTATAAATGTTGTAAATAATGAAGTTTAAAAGAATATTTTAAAAAGTTTTTTATCCCACATTGAAAAGATACTATGTTATCCTTTTAAGTTGAAGTATTTAAACCAAAATTTTTTTATCACACATTGAAAAAACATAATATTTTTTTTGTGAACATAAAGTATATATATTAAAAAACTTCAAATCCCATATTGAAAAAATAACTTCTTTATTGTGAACATAGAGTATATATATTAAAGGGCTTCAAATCCCATATTGAAAAGATATTATGTTATCATTTTAAATTAAAGTATTTAAACCAAAATTTTTTTTATCCCACATTGAAAAAACTTAACTTTTTTCTTATGAACATAGAGTATATATACAAAAGAGCTTCAAATCCCACATTGAAAAAATAACTTTTTTTCTTGGGAACATAAAGTATATATACTAAAGGGTTTCAAATCCCACATAAAAAAATAAAATATTTTTCTAGTATTTATATAGTGAACTTTAAAAAGTGTTAATAATCAACTAAAAAAATATGAAAAAAAGGGGTATAGGAGAAAAACCATATTTGAAAAAAAAAACCCCGGGTCTCGCTTAGGTTCGCTTGGGTCATGAGTCAACTCGCCTGGTTTTGCCAGGTTTTTACTCTGGTTGGTCTTTTGTCTTACCCGAATCGGTCCAGCCACCAGGTCCCGGGTCAACCTGTCGGGCCGGTCCTAGTTTAATAACAATGATAAATGATATTTTTTTTTATAGAATTTTGGTGCAAGAGATGATGAATATTTTTTTTTGGTAGCCCTTTCTTTTCTCTACAATTCCCTCGTCTATTTATGGACCATAAATGTTGTTCTCTTCTTCTTAGTTACTTGGTCCCCAACTAACTTAATTTTACTTTGGCCCATCTTTTTCTTGTTTTATACTTTAGCTCCCTTCTATTTTGCTTTTTATTTTTCTTATTTTTTTAGTTTTTTTGTAAAACAACGCTAACATCAATTCGATAAGAAAAGTAATCAATAATTACAAAATGGATGTGTAAATGGATAAAATACATCAAAAGCTTATTTTTTAATTTGATTTTCAAAAAGATATTGAAAATTGCAAAATGGATGCAAATACATAAAAAAAAATATTATTATTTTTTGATTTTTTTAAGAAGACATTAACAAGAGAAAAGTAGCTGAAAATCACAAAATTGACGTGCAAATAACCAAAATACATCGAAAACACATTTGTTTTTAATTGTTTTACCTTTTTTTGGATCATTAGAAAAACAAAATTGGATTTGAGGGTCACGTTTTGAGTTATAACAAGAAGTACATGTATTTTTGTGTGACTAGGTGAAGAAGAAAGGATCAACAAATTGCATGTGGTCACATTTCACAAAGTGCAACATGTAATGAGGTATGAACTTGATTGATGATACAATTTCTATTTACCACAACCATTTCATGCACTTTTCTTTGACCACTTGCTATTTGAGGGTGTCTTGACCATTTCAAGCCACATATGCTATAAATATTGTGACATCAGCAAGTAATTTAATTAAGACAATTGAAGAATTCTTAGAAATTCTTTAATTTTGGCTTTTTCTTCAATAAAATATTTATAAGAATGCCACAAACACTTTTTAATATATTATTAAAAATCTTAGATAAATTAATAATTATATTATCATAGCAAAAACCATCAAAATCATAGAGTTCTCATTTCTCTTAAGTTTAACCATTCTTTAATTGCATTATTAATCTCAATCAAATCATCATATAAATTATCAAATTTATATTTTGAAGTTCTTGACACATCATATGCAACATATTTTTTTAAGGAAATATTATTCTTATTTCATATCATTCAATTTTATATTTATATTAATTGCCTTTTAATTTTTATTGAATAAAAAATATAGCTTAAAAAGCTATATTTTTTTTTGTTAAAAAATATCAATAAGAAATTGATGAATTATACTTGATTTTTTTTTCAGTGAGATTTAAATTATTATTTTTCTTATAAAAAAACCAAATTTATTTTTATATAATTGAATAACTCCTTGTGGTATAAAATCAGATATCTTAATTTGAATTTATCTATCAATTTTCCAATTTAATTTTATTTATTATTAATAACTTTTTTAACAATATAATTTTCCGTGTTCACAGAGGAGAAACCAAGTTCACGAACTGGGTGAAGAACTTTGCTGCAAGCGTGGATGTTGTACTGCTCATCTACGACTTAAAGCCTTGAGAAAAATTATTAGGGGAGTCTGAACCCGAAATCCCTACGATCTAGATGCTGTCTCGGATATTGGCCCATATCTCGGGTTTTAGATGGTCAAAAATTGCAAGACCAGTTTTGTTGGAAAAAAACTTTGATTTTCTATAATTGTTCTAGAAATAAAGAAGTCTCAGTTCACATGTTTTCTGTTCTAAAATTGACCCATAATATAAGGAAAGAGAATAAAGTCAGAATATGTGACAGAGTAGAAAAATGATTTCCTTTCCTTTGAACGATAAACCCAGCAATAAAAACCTCTTTAGGAGGCAACCCAGATGTTCTTTTTATACCCTAAACACACCATAGGAGGCAACATTTAAGAACAAAAACAATGAAAAGACAAAAGCCGAGAACACCAGCCCCTTCAAGATGCCTTACTCTCTATCTTATCGTACTCTTGAGTGACGTTCATAATATAAAATTTGTTTTTTATTTTTATTTTTATTTAGTTATGGAGTAGTTCTGGATTTTTTATATAGCCTAACTATGATTATGTAAATATTTCTTTGATTGAATTGATTTAGTATTTGTTGACTATTTCATTCTGAACTTAATGTCTGTGTACACTTGATCACCATTTGCATGATTTGAGATTCAGTTTAAGACAGAAAAGTGATAATTGTTCTTGGCATTGTTTGAAATACCATAAGGAATCAATATAATAAAAATATCTATGGAACTTGTGTAATCCTTAAAGGGTTTTATCATTCTTAATAAATTTTAACAAGTTTAGAATTTTCATAGAAACGTAGAAAATTTACTTATTAAAATAATTCGTTGATGCTCAAGAGAGATTAATAATTAAATTAATAAAACCTGATTATCAACAATAATAAAGAAATTTTGACAGGATTAATTCAATTGAAATTCATATAGGTTTAGTTACATCGAAGTTAGAAATCTTAGGATTTCATTAAACTTGATTTCAACACTGTTTAATTATTTCTTGTTCATTTTAATTTTTCTTTAGTTTCACAAACTTTTATAATCAAATCATTAAATACATAGAAATTTAATAATTTTAATGCTTATTGATGATTTTTACAACTCCTCTTATTCATTTTATTACTTGTTAAGGTCAGCGAACATGCAATTTTTATCAGCAACCTCATTACTCCTACTGATTAAACTCATTATTATAACATAATTGTACTCCTTAAGTAAATGTTAAGGATTGTGCATCCTGAACAACAACCTGCACACAACTTTGCAGGTCGTTAAGAACCCAGAAGCCAAGAAAAACCTGAACACCAACCTACACAGGTTTCCTAGCATAAAAAAGGAAAAATAGCTAAACAAAAGAGGAGATGACATACCTCACAGTACTCCCCCCCAACAACCCTAATGGCAGCACATACAACCTCCTCCCTCGCCAAGCCACACACACTGATAAGGAAAGAAAGCCATTAATTAGAGTAAGTGCTCAAAACCACCTGCATAACTAAAAAGAAAAACCCAAGACAAAACCACAGCTAGCAAATCCCCCCTCCCCACGGGGAAAGAATTGCAAAAATAAAAACAGGATATGAAAACAACCACCATCACGCAAAAGGAATCAAAAGAACAACCAAGAGTGTAAAAAACAGAAACAAAAACAATTGAATTGTGCTACAAAAGAAGAGGAAAACAGAGTGTAGAACACTGCTGATCAAGAACCGCCCTATCTAAAGCACAAGATGAAAGACTGTCTCACACATACACATTCGATGCGAAAGAAATGAAGGTGCTCATGAACCAAGTACAAAGCATAGCCCAAAAGACCCGTCACATAATCATTAATGAAAAGACCAAGACCAAGCATGAAGTGGCACACGCAATCTGGGAAAAAGAATAATCAAAGCATGACCAGAAAAAGCACTTATCTAGTTCCACAACAATGGGATTTGAACATATATAACCAAGAGGGGAGCTAGTGACTGGCAGCACCAACCAAGGATTCCCAGCTCTCCCAATGCATAGATGAAGACAAATAAGATCGGTAGTGCATTTAATGCACAAATAAGACCGATTGAGCAAGTGGCTAAGGCAAGAAACAAAGCCGAGAGGCCACGTCTGCCATTCACCCAGAACAGAACCCACAAGCAGATAATCCATCCCCACACAAAGCTACTACGAAGAAAAGAAACCAGTGCAAAGAGAACAAATACAAGAGATGAGAAGGCCACAGCAATATTCTCAAGGAAACTATAGCAAACTCCTCTCAGCCATATAATCAGCCCTTCTCTAGCCAAGCGGCCTCCCATGGAATAGCAAACTCCTCTCAGCCAGGAACACACGCCTCACACAACAGAGATCCATCACTGTCGATGTAGTTTTTTCTGCAACTGTAATAATAATATCAATAATGTTAATGTGTCATGAAAAGGCCTATTAACCCCTGAATGCTTAGTTGATTCCATGAAGACAAAGTACACTGAAGTTTCTGTTAATTTTATATTCCTTGTTAATGATGAAAAAGAAGAAGAAGAATCCCCTCTTTTCTCTTCTATTTCTTCAATTCCCCCTTTGGGTTTATTCACAATATTATAAAATAAAAAATAAAGGATATTTTATAAGTAAATTTCATAATACTGTGCATAGTTTTGAAACCCGGCCCGACTTGGCGGGTCGATCCGGAACCCGGCCGACCCGGGTCTGGGGCTGGGCCGGGTTTAAGCAAAAAACAGCCTGAAAATTAGCTCGGTAAGACCCGGTAAAACCTGGCCGACCTGGAACTTGGCTGATCCGGGTAAACCTGGCTGAGACCCGGCCTTATTTTATATATATATATATATATGAACAAAACGAGGTCGTTTTTTTCTAAACACTCAATTTGATTGAAAGCCATCGTCTCTCTCTGTCTCTGACCCACAATCTTTGTGGATCTCGATCCTTGCTAGTTGCTTAAACTCTTTCTCTCCCAAAAGCTCGTAAAAAGAAAGCATATGGCGATGATATCTGTTCAAAATATGGTCAAATAAAGAAAATACCCTTTCATCTTTGCTCTTGTTATTTTACTCGTTTCTGCCGGTATCTTCTTCTTATACTCAAACAATTTTCAATCTCTCACATTCTCTATCGGAGATCTACAAAAATCTAACCCCACAATCTCAAAACCTTCTCAAAAAATCCAAATCCATGGTGTTTGATGCCTCTTTCTAATGGGTATTAAGTGTCAATTCAGAGGCCGAAAAGCAGGGACATGGTGAGATTATTTTGATTAATTCTTTTGGTAAGATTTTGGTTTTAGTTAGTTTTCTTCCTTTTTATTTCAGGTTTTAGTTGTTGGGCAAAATTTGAAAGCTTAATTTTAAGTGGAGGACTATGGATAACAGAAGATTATTCTGTTGGATCACTTGAGTTCATCCAGGTCCAAATTGCCAATGTGGAATCTAAATTTGCCACTGCAATTTTTGACTCTGGTGAGATTAAAGTGGAGGGAAGAGTGAAAGACAGAAAGCCCCACCTCACCAAGGTATATTCATTTGGCATGTTGATGTGAGCATGGAAGGCAACCTCATACTTTGCAGTCAGGTTGATCAACCAGGTATGATTGGCAGTGTGGGGAATATCCTTGGTGAGGAGAATGTAAATGTGAGTTTCATGAGCGTTGGCAAGATCGCTCCACAAAAACAAGCAGTAATGACCATTGGTGTGGATGAAAAACCCAGCAAGGAAGCGCTAAAGAGGATCGGGGAGATACCAGCAGTTGAAGAATTTGTGTTTCTTAAGTTGTAGGGCGCACAATTCCGTCATTCTTGAACCCATTTTTTTAGATTGATCTGGGTTAATTCGAGTTAATTTATCTGATCTGTGATCAAATTATTATATCAAGTTGATAACCTGATCGAGTTTTAGTTTGATTGATTCCGGTCCTTCCACCGGTCCTTTACCCTGTTTTGACTTCTGATGAAATCAACTCACAGTCCAAATGAAAACGATTCAAAAGCTTCTCGAAGTATATATCTTAACAATTTTAATTGTTTTTTATTTAAAATAATTATTTTCTTATATTTTTATATTGTTTTGATATAATGATATTAAAAATAATTTTTTTAAAATAAAAAAAATATTATTTTGATATATTTCGAAGTTAAAAAGACTTTAAACCGTAACCACTACTATATTTTCAAACAGACTTTGATCATGTTAACAAATTAAGTTTTCTTGGCATTATTTAGAATTGCGTTTTAAAAAATATCCATGAAAATTTTGAATTTTTTTATGTTTAAAATTAATTATTTTATATTTTTTAATCGTTTTGACATGTTGATGTTAAAATAATTTTTTTTAAAATTTAATAAAAAATATAATTTTCATATATTATTAAATAAAAATACTTTAAAAACGACCATTATTATTTCATTATAATTCAATTATAAGTAATGTTGCATGGCTGACCATTTCAATAAACCTAAGCTAGCCACGTCATTATCTTGGATTTGTTATTTATTCATTTATTCTTTTAACAAATCCAATATTATACGTGTTTGGAGGCACAAGCAAATATACTTTTGACCTTGCGTGTCTCACTTGACAACATATACTGGACGACTGGAAATGACTGTTGAACAGCTTTGGAAATGGCAATAAGTACAGTGGATGAAAAGAGAAATTATCAATAATTTAAGGACCTATATTTGAAGCAGACTTTGGTCAAAGTTATCAATCCCATCAATTAACGTCAATTAAGGGGTACGTTTTTTTAAATATTTTTGAAAAAATTAATTTAATTTTTTATTTTTCTTTAATTAAAATTTTATTTTTTCTTATTTTTAGATTATTTTTATGTGTGAAAAATTATTTTAAAAAAATATTATTTCAATGTATTTTCAAGTAAAAAATACTTAAAAAAACAACCGATATCATACTTTCAAACATCCCCATAAACCTTACATGAACACAACTCCTACCATATTAATCTGTAAATAAAACCCTTTAAACTAAATTAAAAATAAAATAAAATAAAAAGATGTGTTTTTAGTTTGTTGTCGGTCCCAGAAAATTGAGTTAGTATTTAATTATAGTAGCGATTATTTTTAAAAATAATTTTTATTTGAAAATGCATCATCAAATAAAAACCATAGAGAATTATAAAATAATTAATTTAAATAAAAAAATATTAAAAGAACTTTTAAAAGTGTTTTTTGAACAAAAAATAAATATACTCTTGAAGGGGTGAAAATTTAGACTTGTTTAAGTTAGTTTCCTATGAATTCATAGTGGTGAAAATTAAATATTATGACATTAGGTTGATTGATGTTCGATTATACAAAATTACATCTCATTTTATTGCATTCAAAAACTTAACTGGAGGGAGCAAATTTGACAATATTTAGCAATAATTCATGATTTTTTTTTAATTTGAGAATTATTCATTTTGCGTCTTTTTAAAGGTTTTAGATTGTGAAGATTTTAAATTTTAATATTTTATCCTTTTAGTTTGAAAATTTTATATTTTTAATATGAAATTTTATTTTAATCATATTTTAGTTCATGAGTTAAAAAAGAAAGGAATATTTACAAAAAAAATAAAATGAGAGAGAAATATGTGGATTGACAATATTTCATTTAAAAAATAACTTAATAAGATGTCTAAAATCTTTTTATAACCTAATTAACTCGAAAAAAAAACCCAGGATTATTAGTCAAATATTGCCGATATATATGTTTTATCACCCTATAATTTTTGAACTCCATTTAGTACTTGGTAATTAGTTTGATGTTTATTATAAAGTGAATGCAACTTTTACGCACACACATAAGATACATAAACTTGAAAAAATATTTTCACTAATTGTATATGATAATTTTATTAATAATGTTTATTTAATTTTACCCAACCATCTGAATCCAAAACTTTAAAGTATTGAATAAGATTTTTTTTTAATAATTTTATTATTTTAATTAAAAGTTTGTTTAACTTAAAACTTGAATAAAACCATTATTTTAGGTTTAATTTTATTAGAAGGAATAGAGCTATAAATCTTGAACAGTGTGGTTGTCAAAAATACTTTTTTGACACGACACGAAATATACAATATAAATTCGGATTGTAAAATTGTAAAATCACAAGAAAAATATTTTAACTAATTATATATTGACAATTTCAGTTAAGTAGTAAATAATAATATAACACAATTAAAATAAAAGTGAAATAAACAATACAAATGTCCAAACACCTTAAAATACATAATTCAAATAAAAATTCATACATGGTTTAAATAACTTAAAAATACGAAAAGAAAAAAAATAAGATTGAATAACTATGCTTTATTGATAGAGTTTCAGAATTTTTTCTAGAGGATAGGTCTTGAAACACACTGCAGGCAACTAGTGAGATGATACAATATTCTAAGGTATATCACCAAGACACCAACTTCAAAAAAAATTAACAGGGACCAATACAAAGGAACCCGTGACAACGAGAACAAAAACATACAAAATGACATCAATTTAATCTCATGCCACCTCACATTCTACCTTTTTTATGTTAACAACAAGTCCTAGAAATAATGTCCAAATATCCCACCAAGCAAGACAAGTATTTCAAGTTCTCTCTGAGTCTTTGTCGTCTCTCTTTGTAGTTAACAAATGGTTAGTCTAAAACACAATATTTCTCTTTATATAAGTATTTTTATCTTTTATTTTACTCCTTTGATTCCTCACCATCTACCTCTGTCTTCCCATGGTTTCGATCCTCCAATCATGCCTTCCTAGGCTAAAATACAGTATAAGGCTTCTCCATACCCAAGATCCTCTAATGCTGGTGTTAGTCTGCTAAGATTGAAAATTTAAGATTTGGGCAACGAGGAAAGGGGAGACTGGGGAGTGGTGACTATGTAGTGGAGTGTCAGAGGACTCGGACAAGGAGACAGTAAATTATTTAACTTTTATGGGTTAAAACTCAAAATCGGTCAAACTCGGTCAAACTCGTAAAATGAGTCTGATTTTACCGATTTTAACCGAGTTTGATTGATTTTGACCGAGTTTGACCGATTTCGAGTTTTAATCCGATTTGACACGTTATATATATGTTGACTCGTAAAATTATAAGATTTTAAGAGTCAACTCGCGATTTTGACAACAATACACCTAATGTTCATTAATTCTTTAGAAAATCACATAAAGAATGAATTAAGGCGACTAATTATGAAAACATATGTTAAGTCCTTTTGGGTTTAATTAGGAGGTTCTAACAATTTTGAATGTTTTATTTTTCAAAACCAATTAAAGCAAGCATATAATTAAAGTCTCGAAGAGTAATTTGAACCCTAGCTTTAAAATGCAAACCTTTCCTTTCCTTTCCTTTTCTTTTTCTTGGTCAGAAAAATTCAAACCTTTCCTTTTTCTTTTTCTTTTTTTTTTTTGGTCAGAAAAATTCAAACCTTTCAAGGACGTAATGGTTTTCACAATATGTTTTTTTCCCCAGTTCAACTCGAGGTACTCTATTTGTATGTAAAGTTACGAAAATATTCCCATTTTTTCTTTAGTTTTTCGGCAGTCTTTGTCCATTGCGTATTCTAAGGTTAAACTTCCTTGTTTCACACAGAGTTCGGCGGTATATATAAATATAAGAGGAAGTTCTTGGTCTCAAATCAGAAAAAACACAGACATTAAAGAGGAATATTTTGGAAATATTGGTACGTAGTTGATTAATTTACTACATAGTTAGAAAACTTTGTTCACGATTATGAGATTCTGCATGCATTTCTTTATCATTTCTTGTGCTAACAATACAACTTTGTTCATGATTATGGGATGATCATCCTTAAGAAATTAATACTGGGGACCATAAGCTTCAAGAAGAGGGATTTGTCCAGAAGTATAGTTGATTAATCTGATTGTGTCACAGAGGAATATCTATATATTCAAGAAGATCAAGAAGCCAGCAAAGCTAAATCTCCAAGCGTTCATGGTTATGAAGGGAAGGAACTTTGATTTGGTCAGCAAGGTACTGGATCGTAGCGCAGTTTCTTCAGCTGATCATTTTAGGGGGGCTTGATGCTGCTGCAACTAAGTTGCAAAAAGCTTACAAGATTTATCGGACTCGTAGAAACCTTGCTGGTTGTGCTGTTGTTGGGGAAGAGCTATGGTAATTAGTCCGATATAGCTAGAATTATCTATGTCACTTTGCTTTAGATCAAGTACTTTCGATATACGTTAATTTCAATCAATACCATAATAAGTATTTATAGCAATCATCATTAACTCGGATATATATTTTCATTATTCTCAGGTGGAAAGCATTAGATTTTGCAGCCCTTCGACGGTGCTCGATATCATTCTTCGACTCGGAAAGGTCAGAAACCGCTGTTTCACGATGGGCACGGGCTCGGACTAGGGCAGCCAAGGTATATATTGTAGAACAAAACTTCAAAAATTTTGAAAAACATTTTTTAAACTAAAAAACAAATATACTCTGTATATAGTCCTTAAGATGGTTGCTACGGCAAGTAGTTTAGCTACCTTCTGGATGGCTTTGTTTCATTATAATAAATAAAACTTTAATCCAAAATTAAGAAAGATCATTGATCAGGCTGTGTTTATTGCTGTTGTTTGCAGGTCGGGAAGGGTTTGTCGAAGAGCCAGAAGGCTCGGAAATTAGATTTGACACAGTGGCTTGAAGCTGTAATTAACTCCACATTATTTATATAATTTCATTTATCTAAATATATACTTAATTAATCTCAAATAAATATAGATCCATGATAAAAGCTGCACTACGTACAGATTGATCCAAGACATCGTTACGGAAGAAACTTGCACTTTTACTACAATGTCTGGTTTCGTAGTGATAGCTCGCAGCCTTTCTTGTATTGGTGAGGAAAAAAAAGAGAAATTGTTTGTTTGTTTGTTTTTTATTTATTTTATTTTATTTTAGTGTTATTTCTAAGAAACTTCTTCGTGAAAACGAATTAATTAAGGTTGGATATCGGAGATGGGAAAGGAGTAAACCTTGGCGCATGTTCCAGGACCCAACTACAGTGTCAACGCGTTAAATATCTTGGAAAGGTAGAGCGTCTCTTTGTCTTTAATTAATTTCTAGCGCCAAACTCAAACTAACAAATTTATTAATTTATTTTTTTTAAGAAAAAAAAGAATTAATCTTCCTTCTTTTTCTAAGAAAAAAATTATATTCTAATTTTTCAAATCTCAAATAAAAAGCGAGCAAGATATGGACCCATGCATTAATTAGAGTTTATAAATTGTTCATGATTTTATTTCGTGAAGAAATTAAATTACCATAATATATGCCAAAAATATATGGTAACTAGTACTTGTTATAAAATTATATAAATCATATATAGATGTTTTATTTAATAACTTAAGCTTTTTAATGATATGTTTTTTTGATATGATATCAGAGCTTTCTTGATCAAACAGTCACGGGTTTGAATTTCAGTACCATCATTCTATTTGATAAAAATTAAACACAAGGTAGTGTGAGTTTATGCAAGGTTCAAGCCCAAATAACTTTTACTTGAAAGGATACGCTAGAGAATAATATAAATTATATCTTGTAATCTCATCTAATATCTTAATTTTTTGCGTGAGATGATTTTTTGACATTACTTAACCCTTTTTTTCAAAAAAAATATATTTGGAAGCATCTTTCTAATAGAGCGTTTGGAAACGCAGGCCAACCCGCGTTTCCAAACAATTCATTTTTTTTTTTATATTTTGAATCGTTTTGATGCGCTGATCTCAAAAATGATTTTTAAAAAAATAAAAAAAATATTATTTTGATGTATTTTAGAATAAAAAACACTTTAAAAAACAACCGCAACCACACTCCCAAACAAGTCATGATGGTAATATGATACCACCCAAAAACTTGAAAAGCATTACCAATCATAAACTTGAAAAGCATAAGGTATGTATGATACCACCCAAAAAGAGTAATTTATTTATTTATTTACAAGTTCTAAAAGGATACCTAAACAATTGTCACTGTTCTTATTACATGTATTGCAAATAAACTTGAATATGGTTTCAAGGTTAATTACTATATATTACATATATCACAATTGATTATTTATTCTCTTGCAGCAAGAGAGGGAAGAATATGAAGTGATTGTGGAGGCCGAGAAGCTTATTTACAAAAAAAGTAGGCTACCGGTGGACACTTTTGATGGCAGCAAATGGATATTTGTTCTTAGTGCGTCCAGAAAGTTGTATGTAGGGAAGAAGCAGAAAGGCTTATTTCAGCACTCTAGTTTTTTATCTGGCGGTGCTGCCATTGCTGCTGGCAGATTGGTTGCGCGTAGTGGGTTTCTTGAGGTATACATATATATATATACACACGTTGCATGCACATATACGAGTTCCATATTCCCCATTCCCTGTCATATTCAAGCTAAAATGAAAGAAAATAAAATCCTCCATCTTGTTTGATTAGGCTATATGGACCTACAGCGGTCATTATCGCCCACCAGAAGAGAATTTCCTGGAGCTTATTAGTTTCTTAGAGGAGCAGCTTGTAGACTTCACAAATGTTAAGGTAAACATTCTCCAGGCATATAACAATTAATTACGAAATATGCATCTAATTCTTCGTAATTTGCCTTCGCATGCAGAAGTATCCCATAGACGACGACATCCCACCTTCCACAGCTAGTTTTTATGATAACGAGAGTAATGGAGAGAATCGAGGTTCCATTTACACTGAAAATAGTTCTTCCAAAAGTGACGGTGGAGATGTTGTTGCCATTTCTATTGCAAATTACCCAAATGGAGAAGATAGAGGAGCACTGGTGTTGTAATTGGGCAAGCCTCCTGCACGCAAATGGAAAAGCAGAGTTGGAGAAAACCAAGCACAGCCACAATTCCAGGCACTTGGTTAATTCTGGGATCAAGACATAGCCCATTTCCTAATAATAAAACTATTTTAACATTGATTTTAGTAATTAGTTTGGTTTCTTTCAAGAAATTTAATTCTTAGGGATGCTGATTCTCAACTTTATATTTTAATTCTTTTGTTTATTTATTCAATATAAAATGTATTCATTAGTAAATTCTTCTTACTTGTAATTCATCTTTAGGGATTCCCACGTGGTTCAGGCTCCAAAATCTTTGTTACACTTGAATGACTTTGATTGTTGGGTTGAAGTTCTATAGAAATTAAAGACTTAAGAGCGTGTTTGAGAGTGTTTTTGCGGTTGCTTTTCAAAGTGTTTTTCACTCAGAAATGTATCAAAATAATGTATTTTTTTATTTTTTAAAAATTATTTTTGACATCAGCACATCAAAATGATCTGAAAACACCAAAAAAATATTAATTTGAAGTGAAGAAAAAAATTAAAAAAATTAAAAAAATTCAAATTTTTTTAAAAATACTTTTAAATTTTTTAAAAAATGGATCATTCTTCGCTTTGTAATTAATTTAATATTTATTTATTTATTTACCCCATGAAGGAAATGCTCAATAAAAACTTCAACTGATCATTCGTTGAATGATGAGATGTTCTTGAAGATAATTTAATTAGGAAAGAATAATCTTCCTATAAAATATGCATTAAGTATCACTAATTGATGGTTTCAAAATTAATGATAGATCTCTCTCTTTATTTGTAACTGAGAAACTAGCTGGGATCTCAATAATCTTCAGCGGACACTTTCGAGTGTAATTATGATGGATCTTGACACAATTCTAGGAGAGACGAGAACAAGACTGAAGTGTAAGGTTATATATAGTTTGTGTCCGTACTTCTATTTACCTCAATTCTAGCAATAAATTCAATTATACCGAGCCTAAAAATGCTTAACACTTCAAGTTTTTTAAAATCTTGTTTTAACTTTGATGGTTTAATATACTAAGCATATTGTAAAAATATTATTTTAAATTTTATGTGTGATAAAAGAAATTATATATATTTTAAAAACATGATGTTTTAAAGAAGAAAAATCCAAAATAATTAGAGAGTCAATATAAAACCATTCTTAGAGTATTGCCTACAAATCTAAACTTTTAAATTAATACGATTATTTAATATTTAATATGTTATTAAAATTTTAATAATCAAACTGTAATAAATTGGAATCCAATCACTTTTAATTCTCTTAAATTAAAAAAAAAATTCATCACCTAAAAATAGTGGATCAATATAAAATTCAATTCTAAAAGGTTTTGGCTTGAAAGAATTTATTAAAAATTAATAAAATTATTTTTAGGATGTTAGCTAAAAGTTTAAGTTTGAATTCAAGTTTTGTTTTTTTAACAAAAATCAAGGTTTTGACACAATTTAATTTTGAAATGCAAATATTCAATATATATATATATATATATATAGACACACATAAAAGGACTTAAGTACCTATCAAACTATTTGAAAAATGAGAATCCCAGGGGAGGCTAATATTAGCAAAACAAAACAAAAATAATCTAAATCAAGTTAATTATTGTGCATTAAGACACAAATTTTTATTTATTATAATAGTATAATTATGCTTTTATCCTTGAAAAAAGAAAGGCAAACACTAAGCTTTGGGATAAGATTGTCTTTTTATTATAATACACACTATAAAATTTTTGCATATTATCAATGAATTATTTTGTCAATATATAGACATTGATTTTATTAAAAAGCTTATTATCAGTAATTTTTATTCGATCAGTTATTCTTATGATAATATAACATACACAATTCTTCACATTTTCTATATTAATACATTTTGTATTGCTAAACTTCTCAAAAACATGTTAATTTACTTTCATACTATACTTTTTAAGTCAAGTTCATAAATAGATCCATTTCAAATCCAACTATACTAGCAACTTCACCCAAACACAATCAACTAAACTTGATTAAATTTTCTATTTCACATAACTCATTCACTATCATTATAAATCATAAAAAAACATTAACTAAATATCAAGATCAAGTTCCTAACTTAATTCTAAATTCCTCTAAACTAATAATTCAGCAAATTTTTAGCAACAACTCATGTTTGTTATAACTTCCTCAATGCATTTATCAAGCATAATAATTTTCAATACCAAAACATGATACACTTTAAACAAAAACATAATGAAAAAAAAAAAAGAGGGAGAAGAAGGAGATTTACCTGGCTAAAGACCTTGCTGGCGTTGAAAAAGAGGCAGACCTTGAAGGAGGGATAGGAGAAGAGAGTGAGAGTGCAAAAACAAGAAAAAAATAATAATTTAATTAACCCATATACATGGCAATAAAAAAAATGGAAGAGTTGGAGATTTACCTAGTGTGGAGGGTTCTGGCATGAAGATGGAGTGAGAGAGGAAAATAATGAAAGTGAAGAAAGAGTGATAAAGGTGATAGAAAGAGAAGAGAAGAAGAAATTGCAGAGAGAATAAGAAAAGAGATGAAGAAGACGAGTTGTTATGGTAAAGCTAGGACTCTGATATCTTAATTGGTGCTTTTTACTGAAAGAATTACTTTAAGACAATTAAAAATTAATTAATTTTTAAAGTTACTCGGTAATTAAAATTTAAAATTTAAATTTAACCTGAAATTTTTAGAAACTCGAAAATAAAAAATCAAATCGATAAAATTTTAGTGTGTCGGTGATGTTGTCTGTAATGGTAAGTGGCATGGTTGTGCAATTTTTTTATAACTCTCTGAAAATTTCCGACATAATTAATCCGTTGGTGATTTTGACTGTAATGGCCAGTGACATGGTCGTGTGGTTTTTTTTCAACTCTCAAGTACTTTATGAAGAAATTAGCCCGTCAGTAATTTTATCTGTAATAGTCAATAATATGGTCATGTAATTTTTGTCAAACTCTTTGGAAATTTATGACGGATCTGTAATGGTTAGTGACATGGTAATGTAGTTTTTCTCCAACTCTTAGACGAAATTAGAGTTTGTTTGAGATTGTGATAGTGGTGACGGTTTAAAGTGTGTTTTCTTAAAAATGTATCAAAATAATTTTTTTTATTTTTTAAAAATTATTTCTAATACCAGTACATTAAAACGATTTAAAAACATAATTTTTTTTTCATTTTAAGCAAAAAAAAAAAATTTAAATTTTTTAAAAACATGATCGGTATCTCATTCCCAAACACTACGTAATTAATCCCCTCCCCCTTGACGCATCGCAACAGCTCTAGCACAGCTACCTAAAAGGATGCAGCTCCCACAACAGCAGCCCAACACCAAGCTAGAGCAAGAAAAAAAAAAAACAGGAGGCAGTGAGGGTCCGTGTGAATCCACACCGACATTCTGTCTGCAACGTAAAAACTTTTTCAAATCATGAATGTGTGGTACAAAGAAGATTACACCCATGAAAAAAAGAGAGAGAAATCTTCCTAAAGAGAAGATGGACAATAGCCAAAGAGCCATGATAAAATACTTGAAAGAATGGTTGTAGTTGCTTTTCAAAGTGTTTTTCGTGTCGAAATACATCAAAATAATATATTTTTTATTTTTTAAAAATTATTTTTGAAATCGGCGTATCAAAACGATCCAAAACATACAAAAAAAATTAATTTTTAGTATTTTTTTTTGAATTTTTATAGAACGGGTTTGCACCGTGTTCCCAAACGATGCTTTAAAAAATGTAGCAGTAACCACCAAAAAAAAAAAAAAAAAAAAGCTTAGATGAGTCATGTTTTTAATTAAGAAAATACAATTGCTAAAGTAATAAGATAAATTTTGTAGTAACAAATTCTTTTTGTGTGAGTTATGCAACAACAAACTCAATAATCTTATAGAGTTATAATAGAATTAAAGGATCCACAAACCAAAGGTTGAGAAGGGTGGAGAGAAGTCTTTGAAATTTTTTGTCATCAATAAGAGAAGAGAATTGTGCAACAATCATGACAATATAATTCACCATCATGGAATCCAAGTTTTTAAAGTTTTGAGTCTTTCAAAATTAAAGAGGAGTGATGAAATTAAATTTAAAGCCTATTTAAAGAGTCCTTTAAGTAGTTATATGCAATGTATTAATTATGTATTTATTTTTTAAATCTCTTGAAGTATTCATACACTATATAAATACTTACGTTAAGTATTGTATTTTAAGTCTAAGAGGGTGCTTGACAGTGTGGTAGCGGTTGCTTTTCAAATAACTTTTTGTGCCGAAATGCATGCCAATGATTTTTTTTATTTTTAAAACATTATTTTTGACATCAGCATATCAAAACGATCCAAAACATACAAAATATATTAAATTTTAGTAAAACAAAAAATAATTTTTTAAAAACACGGTTTGTACCGCGTTGCTAAATATGTTCTAAGTCTACAAGGACTTCCTCGCATTTGATAGCACATAACATAAGATCTCCCTACTTATCTTCTCCCCTTCTTTTTTTTTTTTTTTTTTTTTTTAATTTCTAACAATATCGCTGCTTTGATCAGCTGCTGCATGTTTTTCTTATAAACTCTTTTATCTTTTACAATACTAAACAATAAGGAACGGAAATTTAAGTTAAAAAACAAACATAAAACTCATTGATAACACAAAATTATTTCATTTTAAAAGTTTCATGTTTAGTACCGCAGTGATATTTGTTTTTTATTTTAAGTGTTTTTTTTTGAAAATAAATCTAAGTAGTTATCTTTTATTTTTAGCTTCGACACCTAAAAATCTAATTTAAAACAAATTAAAATTTTTAAAAAAACACGGTCAGTTGCGTTCCCGAACAAGCTTTTAGTGTTTGTTTTAGAGTATGATAGAGATTGTTTTTTAAAGTATTTTTTGCTTGAAAATATATTAACATAATATATTTTTTTTAATTTTTATTATTAACATTACAACATCAAAATAATAAAAAAATATTAATTAATATTGTTTTATGAAAAAAAATTTAAAATTGTAAAAAGCACACCTTAATTGATCCCATGTTTTAAAAAACAAACCAATGAAGACTGCTGCTACAACCTCCTCTACTTCTTCTTCGTATAACGTGGAGCGGCAAAAAGTCCATGTATCCGTTACATTCCTTTATTCAAAATTTCAAAATTCAAACGGCTCTCTTATTTAAAATCACATCCTCCTCCTACCATCCCAAACCACAGGCATAAACCCTCTAACCTCTTCCATCTCCCTCTCTTCTCCAAAATGGGTGCTTCAGGGAATTGGCTCAAATCACTAATCACTCTAAAAAATCCCCTAACGACAGATCAGGTAATCTTCTTTTGAAGAAAGAACGTTATGCTGCCTTTTGTTTTGTTTTGTTTTTTTTTATGCGTCTCTCTTTTTTTTATGGGAAAAACAGAGGGATAACAAGGGAAACAAGAAGAAATGGAGGCTATGGAGGAGCCCGTCAGAAGGGTATATACAAACGTCAATCAAGGGCTCGAAAAGGGTCCATGTGGCTTCGTCAGAATCGTCTGATTCTTCCCTTGTAGCCGATGATGCCTTCACTGCTGCCATGGCTACTGTTGCCAGAGCTCCGCCTAGAGATTTCATGATGGTTAAGCAAGAATGGGCCGCTATTCGGATCCAAACTGCTTTTCGAGGCTTATTGGTAAAATGGGTTCCTTCAACTTCTCTGTTTTTTGTTACAAATTGTGAGATTTTAGGGTTTTTGTCAAATAGGTTTTGTGTTTTCTTGAGTTTTGTAGATTTAGCACCTGTTTTCAATTTCATGTCTCTGAATAAATATTTAGAAGTTGAGCAAGAAGAACAAATAAAGAAGCAAACGGAGAAGTTAATTTCTGATTCTTGAACAGGATCTGATCGGTGATCACCATTTGAAGAGTTTCTGGTTTTTTTGAGATACTTCAATGGAGAGATTACAAAGGATGAAATTTGATTCTTGAACAACTGAACCAAAGTGTTCCAGTGTTCAATCTGGTGTCTTAAAAAAATTTTCTTGAGCAAACTCATCTCAAATAAGCGTGATGTACCTCAGTTGTAAAGCCATTTTCTTGTTGTTTTTGTTGTTTGTAATTGCAATGCGTAAAGTTGCTGCTCAGTTGTAAAGCTATCACATTCTTTATTGCCTCAAGAATCACATGATTATTATTGAGGAAGCATTTTATGACCATACAGATTTTCTGCTTACATTGTAATTCTTTAATTTGATGTTTTCTTTTTCTTTGATTATTTGGTTGCTTTTGGGTGAAAAGTATAGTGCGATTGCTTGGGAAAATTCTGTTTAGGTTACGGAGGCTTGTTTGGATAATTGCAGGCAAGAAGGGCTACGAGGGCTTTGAAAGCAGTAGTGAGGATTCAAGCTATATTTCGTGGTCGGAAAGTCCGAAAGCAAGCTGCTGTGACACTGAGGTGTATGCAAGCTCTTGTTCGGGTTCAGGCTCGAGTAAGGGCACAAACTGTGAGCATGGCTGAAGCTCAAGCTACACAGAATGAGTGCATGTGCCAAGCTGATCCCATCAAGCAGGCAGAGGTATCACATTAACTTTTACCTTTTCTTCTGTTTTCTTTCATTAGAATATGTTGTATACGATTTGATACAAGCTAAATTTAATCTGAATCTAGCTATTCTTGAAATTTATTCTGTCAGAAACGATGGTGTGATAGTCCAGGAACAGTGGATAAGGTCAAGAAAAAGTTACAAATGAGAACAGAAGGAGCCATTAAGAGGGAGAGAGCAATTGCATACTCCCTCTCTCAACAGGTAATGAAGCTGGGAAGGCTAAATATAGCCTGTACATTTCTTTATGTGTATGAACTAGACAAGCAAATTAAAGAAAAACTGTTGTCATCACATTTTGTTTATCAAGTAGGTTTTTTTTTTTGCTTTCAGAAATCAAGATCTAATTGTGCAAGCCCATGTAGAAGAACAAGCAAGTCAGCGTTGTCTCTCAAGAATCAGTCATTGAATAACAGCAGCCCTGGATGGAGCTGGCTGGAACGTTGGATGGCAACCAAGCCATGGGAAGATAGACTGGTGGAGGAATTTCATACCAAATCATCAGAGATTCCGTTTTCCAGGAAAAGCGAAGATAATATTGCCAGCTTCTATTTCTCTAAACACGACTCAGAAAAAGTGAGAAGAAACAATGTTGCAACCGGAATTCTTGCTAAACCTCCTATTGTCAAACATGTTACTCGCTCCTCTTCAACACCAAGCTCTGAATCCCTATACAACGAGAGCTCGTTATCAACTTCATCTACATCTGCCTCACCAATACCAATTTTGAACGACATGTTAGTGGAAGAAGGGAGTTATAACCAAAAACCTGCTTACATGAATCTAACCGAGTCAACTAAGCTTAAGCAAAAAAACAGCAGGCATTCTTCTCAAAACATCCAGAGGCAGATGATGGACGATAAGTTTCTTACGAAGTCAATGGAACTTTTGGATGAAGACTCTAAGAGCAGTGCTGATTCCAATCCTTCATTTCATTTGTCAAGGGATCTTTACCCACCATTGCCTTTGGGTAGACATGATGAGATAAGAAATCGACGATTCTAAGGGAGATCAAACATGGCTGCTTGTTGATCAAGTACTTGTGTGTTTTCGTAAAGTTCAGGAGTTTAATTTTGAGCTCAACTGCTTGTTGTCCTTAACGATTCTGAAGCCATTCATGTGACATAGAGATTCACATCAAAGGATTTCTACCAGTACTGGTTGTGGTATATGTAGCTGAGGTGTAGATGTTTGGAATGATTATGGCATATGATAGAAAGAAACTACTTTCTTTTTACATTGAAGTAGTCCGTGAGGATTTTACAGTAGAAAGAAACTACTTTCGTAGCAAACTGGCTTCCGAAGTAACCACAGCCCCTTGGTCCTGCATGGTTTGGTGCTGTATAAACCTGAATCATCAAGCCAGGGTTCAAGCTATGGTAGCAGCAGACTCCAAAGCAAACTATGCTCCAAGAAGCCAGAGGTTTCTGAGAAAGCTGTAAAATATGGATTATGAAAGTATGTAAAGTCACATTGTCACTGATTAGAATTGAATTCTTAACTAATATGCTTGTAATTATGCTTGTCATTGCATTGGATTTTATTAGTTCTTGAATACTTTTGTTGGCTCTGCTTCAACCTTAACGATGGGAGGGAGGGGAAGGATAATTCTAGTCAGCTGGTTATGACGCGCGGTCAATAGCGACATAGAAGTACTTCAATAGAAAAATTTGATTATAGACGATGAAGCAGAAAAACCGCAACATTTCAAGCCGCCCTTATTCTGCTTCATTTTCTTGCTTTGTGTACTATTGTGTTTATTCTTAATATGCATCCAAGCTCTTTTTTTGTACGGGTTAGCCAACAATCTATAAATCAATGCACTAAAGTAATTCATGGGTTTACATCAGTGGGATTGCTTTTACTACTGGCTTGCCTAGATGATGCATGAACAGCCAGCATTATTGATAATTGAGAAAAAAATGGTTGTCAAAGTAATTCATGGTTCGAAATGGACTATATATGATGAAATGGTTGATGGGTCTATTTCAAATTAACATCATCATCTTTTGAGAAGTTTTGGACAGTATATCTAATTCTTTTAAGGTTGCCTTCTCTCTAGGGCATGCCTAACGTGGTCACCGATGGCACAAGATGATGATGATCATCATTTCACAAGCTTCCCATGTGGGAATTTTCTTGGATGGGAACTTCAAGCTCGAAGGAAAGTAAAGAAACTTGAACGTTCTGTCATGGGGGTTGCCATGAAGAGAAGGAAGGGCAATGTGGGGTCTGGTTTTGGATAGGCTATTTTCTTTTTAATGAAAGGATTGGCTGTTTTCCTAATGTTCATCTTCTAATTTGAGAATGTTGTGGTTTGTTTCATTAAGTTTTCACCTCCTTTCCTTTTTACATAAACACCAGGTTCAGCATTAATGAATTCACATTATATTGCAATATTACTCCTAGTTTCACCTCCCAATTTTACCTCGATTGAGTAAAAAGCTGCAAAATACCACCATTTAAGAGACAAGTTAAAGAACACTTAACCACTCATATCATTTTTGTCTCAAGGAAAATCTAATCCTTAAGCAGAACGTATTTAAAACCTTACTCTTACAATTGCTTTAAAAGGAGAGATATCGGACAACAAGTTAAGGCAGTATGGGGCTTTATAAGGAATGATTAAGGTATGGTGTAACCTTCATTACCAAGTAAATTCTTAGCTTATAGTTGGGGTGTTTCACAAATCTAAATCCTAATTAAAAGTCTTGAGACAAACTAATACTCCTTCATCTAATCTAGAATTGGGTTTATTCTCAAAGTTAAAATGCATGAAGAAATTAATCAATACTCGATGTACTTATGCATGGACAGTATGTAAAAAAAAGCATGTTAAAATTAAATTACACAGACCAACAAAAATAAGCAAGCAAACAATCATAAAAAATCCATGAAGTTCAATCCAATCAGACCAGTCCCTAGTGGAGTTACTATCCTGTCAAGGTGTGCACAACATCAAATGATGGGGCTGCCTCTTAGATTGAAGGGTTTTGAGATAATCATAAAATTATGATTTTAAAGGAGTCGACATCTAATATCATGGTCATTAAGAAATCTAATGGCTTGCAAGAGTCTAGATAATGAAACTAGTTGTACAAGGAGAAGACGCATCACCCTAGTGTATCTTACCTATGGTTAGCTGCATTTTTTATTGACTATTTTTCTAGGTCATATTTTTATCCGTTGGTTTAGCTAAGGTTCACGGTAGATCTCCATTCTTGAAAAAGTCTTAACCTTAACGGGTTAAATCCTAACCGTTTTAGAATCTAAATTTTAGCATTGCATTTATTTCCTACTTTGTACCTTTAATACCTATGGTTATACTTTACAACGTAATTTTATACTCTCAAATAATAAAGTCTACATCTAATTCCTTATGTTTGCCAAACACGTCCTTAGCCTAAAATTAGAGGTACAAAAAATGTCTTAAGGCTGTGTTTGTCAAACACGCCTTAAGGACAAAAAAGAAACATTTTTTCTTAAGCAAAAATAGAGCGTGTCAAACATGACTTTAGGTCTAGGTTGGGCTTAGCCAAGCCACATGGGTTGGGCTTATTGTGCCCGAGGCCTAATCCAATGGCACGGGTTGGGTTTAGGCCCAATCCCACTTGATTTGTTGGGCTAGTTGACGGCCTAACGAGCTTCTTCTCCCTTTTTATATATGTGAGTTGGACCCAATCTAGCCTAGTCGTACAGGTTGTCAGACCCATTCACATGTCCCTTCACCTTTACCATAGGCCTAACCCAATTACATTGCCTTTATTGGAAAATGTCAGCAGCAGAACGTGAGTTAATGTTCTATATGCACAAAACAAACGTTGTTTGTTTCAAAGGGACAAAAAAAACAACTTCTTGGTGGTGATGCTCTTGCCGTTGGTTTTGACAAGAGGGAAAAGGAAAAAAGGGAAACAACGGGGGATGATGGTGTGTGTTGGTGGTTACTGGAATAATGGTTGAGGTAACATAGGTTCAGTGGCTTCTCTTTTTTTATGTCAATTATGTTACGAGTAGAGGATGGTTCTTTTGGTTTTGGTGCAGAAGGGTGGATAGTTGTTCTTTTTTCCTCTCTTTTTTTTTTCTTCCTCTATTCTCTCTCTCTCTTTTCTCCTCTATTTTTTCACAAATTTCACTCTTATTTACAGGGGATGAAAAAGGGACATCTACGAATCTTGGCTCTTGATTCGCCTGGAAAGGATCCCCAGTCATTGGTTAGAAAACACCAACCTGGTACTGCCAATACAAGGTTGTCCAAGCTGATCGGGTCAGCCTATTTAGGTTGACTTTTCAGCAGTTCTTTAGGTGGTAAATTGGCGGGAATAAGGTTGAAGGTGAAGTACAAGTTCAAGGTTACTAGAGAGTGTGTTTGTCGTCTCAGTCAACTTTTTTGAAACCAAAGGAAGAAGACAAGGAACAGTGTCGAATGACATGTTGTTTGATTTATTTTTTTTACTGGGCATTGACCAAAACAATGTTATTTTGAACTAAAACATGTCGTTGTGGTCAAAATATGACCAAAATACATCATTTTATTTAAATGAAACATTGTTGTTTTAGTCACTTTTAATCTAAATTAGGTCATAAATCCCTCTTTCAATTTTATCCTTCAATATTTTAATTTTTTTTAATTAGGTCCTCAATTCAATTCTGATTTTAAGAATTAATTTAAATTTACCTTTGTAAGATTTAAAATGACCCTATGAGCTTAGCATATTTTTCAACTCGGTACTTCATATTAAATATTTTTAATTTCATCCTCAATTGACCTTCAAACTACTAGTTTCTTCAATTTAATCCCTATTTTCAACTGAATTTGGTTCTTGAATTCACGCTCCTTTTTCAAAAAGATCCTTGGTCTTGAATTTATTCAAGTCAACCTTTAATTGATCCTAAACTTTGATTTCCTTGTAATTTTACCCCTAATTTCATCCAATTGAATTTGTGAAAATTAAATTTGATCCTCTAAAATTTCAATCTTCTTAATTAATTCTAAATTAGGCTTTCAAATTTCATTTTTCACCAATTAAGTATCCAATAAAATTAATTTGACCTATTAAAAGTCTAATTAAGTCCTTGTACTTAATCAATTCATTTAATTTGACTCAAATTAATTCTTATGCCTAAGTAAGCCCTTAATTAGGTTTGTAATTAAATAAAATTAGCGTATTAAAAATTTATTTAAGTCCTCAAACTTAATTTTTATGCAAATTTATCTGATAATCATTTAATTTAACCTTAAATTTGTATTGTCTTTCAATCTTGGGTACAATTGAGTTCCTAATTTTGTCAAAAATCTCAATTTGATTCCTTTATGCGTTTAAAATCCTTTTTAGCTTATTCTTTTCAAGTTGCTAGTCTTTTTTCATCATCATTTTTTTATTTTTGTTTTATTTATTTATTTAAAAGGAAAAAGATGATTTTGGGGGAAACTTAAAATTAGGTATGAAAACAGGAACATGAATCAAAGAGAGGAGAGAGAAAACAAAGATGAGGTTCAAGAAAAGAAAAGGATTTGTCAGAGCCACATTGGAGGTCCGACTTCAACACGTGTTGTTGCCCAATAAAAAAGCCCTCTCTAAGATGATCTTAACGGTATTAAGGCAACCTTGGAGCTTGAAGAAAACCACATGCACCACTATAGTACAACGGTCTCCCTCACGCATGATACGAGATAAGTCAAGTCTGAGTTTGACCTTAAAATATCTGCTAACAAGTTTTATGAGATTAGACATATCTCTCAAACCATACATCAAAACGAGCTAAAATTTTACAATGGGATACTAGACACATAGAACTATATTTTTGTAAATTTTATTTGTCTCGAGCTCAAATAGAGTTTAGGAACATATTATTTCGTAGAGGGTCGAATTTACTAGATAAATCTTGTTTGTTTGTGGCAATTTCAGTAACAAGTTGGATAATAAACATGAGTTTTCTTTTGTTTGTTTGTGGAAAAATAACCTTTTTTTACAGAGTCAAAGATCATACACTGACTTATCAAAGATTAACTGGCTTTGTGATGTAATTCACATACTTAGGGTTCTTAAATACAAAGTTATCTTTAGTTCCAAGTCTTTTTCCAATACTTGTGATTCTTAGGTACAGGGTTACCTTTGAGTCAAGATTATTTTAAACCTGATTTTTGGATTTCAAGGTTGTTATCTACTTCATTAAAGGTTACTTGACCACGTGATCAAAAGATCCGCATTAGTTAGTATTAGAGCTAAGCTCCAAAAATCAAGTTATGTCTTTTATTTTCTAGTTAGTTTTGGCTTCCTCAGCTTTAGTTGTCTTTGATTTGGTTTTCAATTATTTCATGTCTAGAGCTTAGTAGTTTGTGTCTAGGGTTCCTTAAAAGAAAAAAGAGGTGTTATTTTTGTTTGTTGTTGTCGTGAGATATATCAGTAGCATAAAGAGTAAAAAAAAAGTCCAAAAATCACTATTATCAAATCTCCTATAGTATATAAACAAGGGAGAATATGGACCAAACCAATTCATAGAATTCTAAAATTTTATATACTTGTTCTAATCGCACCCCATATAAAATTTGAGCTCATTTGAAGATCGTTTGCTATAGTAACCAAAGTCGGGATTAAAACTTGTCGTAAAAAGGTCAAATTCATATCGCACCTCATATAAAATTTTAGGTCATTTGGAGTTTGTTTTCTATAGGAACTAAATTTGAGATTGGAACTTGTCATAACAAGTCTAATTCACATAAGTAATTCAAACTTGTTTTGTTGCTGTTATTTTCAATTATAACATTATAATAACATCATAATTGATATATTTAGATTTCATTTAAATTTATTTATATAACATTTGCATCTTTCTTTCTTTCACATCTTCAGAACTTTTATTTTTCGTAAAAATTCGCTTGTTACTCGTGAAATTGTAATCGTAGTTTCATCTTTGCTTGTTTTCATATTTTTTTTCTTATTGAGTCATATGCACATATTTGGATATACTACTAAAACTGTTATATTTGGTGTTGATTTCAGTTCTGCAAGAGTCAAAGAAAGGTGAGAAGAGAGAAAAAAGGCGTAGCGAGTATATTTAAATGAAAAGCCTATATTTTAGTGAAACACAAGAGGAGTGTAAACACATGAGGGAGTGGATGAAGAATATATATTTCTTGTCAACTAACTAATTTTCATATTTAAAGATGTCAGAGGTAAGTAACAACATGGCACCACAGAAAGGAGATAGGAGACAATGAAATTGTAACTCAATTACACATTATGAATCAATGAATGGATCGGATGACCAACGCATTTGGAGATAGGTTGGACAAGAAACATTTTAATAATCATGGTAGGGTTCAAATTAGGCCTTAGCAAAGAGAATTTATTGTTAGGAGGGTTGTTAGGCAAGTTAACATTGATGTGGATGAGTTTGTGGCTGATAATACGGACATGAGTGATGTTGATTTTAAAGATGTGTCTGTGGGACATTGGAGATGTTTTGAACAACAGTGGAATTCTTAGTTTGTATGGGAAAAATATGGTGACAAATGTGTAATTATAGGTATTAATTTTGGCCAAATGTGTAATTATAGGTATCGGGATCATAATGTGGAGATAGGTGGAGATTTAGGTACAATTAAGCTGAAAATATTAGTTTTTCAAATGAAGAATGGTCTAGAAGTTTATTTAGAACGGGAAAAGAAGATGGATTAGATTTTTTAGTGTCATAATTATCTGAAACCCAAGAAAGTCAAGCTTGTTATGATTTGTATGCCATTATGTGGTGGGATCAGTTATTGACAAACAACAGGGGGGAATTATGATAGGCAAGTTAATACTTGGGAATAGATGAAATCCCTTATGAGGAGGAGATTTGTGCCTAGCCATTATCATAAAGAATCATATCAAATATTGCAAAGTTTAAGCCAAGGTATAGATAGGGTTGACGAGTACTTCAAAGAGATGGAGCTTGCTATGATTCGAACTAATATTGAGGAGGATAGGGAGGCTACTATGGATGGATTCATGAATGGCCTTAATCATGATATAACTTATATTGTGGAGTTGCATCATGATGTGGAGTTGGAGGAAAATGTGCATATGATCGTAAAGGTGGAGAAACAACTTAAATATAAGGGTACCATTTGGCAAAGCCAACCATTAGGCCCTTTAAAACCTTGGAAACCCAATTGAAAAACTAACATTAGGGGTGGTCCATCACATCAGAATGAGGAAGGAAAGGCTGAATACCCTAGAGAAAAGAAAGACACCTCAATCATTGTTAAAGGTATCAATGTTACTCCTACTTCTCATAACTATGACATTAATGCTTTCATTGTCTGGGTTTTGGTCATGTTGCTTCATAGTGTCCAAGAAATAGAGTCATGATTATGAAAGTTAATAATGAGGTTAAGACCAATGGGAAAGATGAAGAGGAGAAAATGCCACTATTGGAAGATGCTGATGATGTTTGTGTTGAGTATCCGGTTGAGGGAGATGAACTTATGGTGAGGAGAGCACTGAAAGATGAAGTGAAAATGAATAAACAGGTTTTGGCTGCCTTTTCTATTGATAAATGAAAGATGTGAGATCCTTTTTAGGACACGCTGATTTTTACCGAAGATTCATTCATTCTTTTAGTACCATTGCCAAACTATTATGTAAATTGTTGTCACAAGATGTCCAATTTGATTGGACATCAAAATGTCAAGAAGCTTTTGAAAAGCTTAAAGGGTTGTTGACCACTGCACCAATCATGCAAGCTCCTGATTGGTCTTTATCATTTGAACTGATGTGTGATGCTTATGATTTTGCGGTAGGGGCTGTTTTAGGGCAAATAAAAGATAAGAAGCCTCATGTCATTTATTATGCTAGTAAGACTTTGAATGATGCTCAATTGAATTACACTACAACTGAAAAAGAACTCTTAGCCGTGGTCCTTGCATTAGACAAGTTTAGGTCTTATGTGGTTGGATCTCTTGTCATTGTTTTCACTGATCATGCAACATTGAAATTCTTGCTCACAAAACAAGATGCCAAACCACATTTGATTCGATGGATCCTCCTACTCCAAGAGTTTAACCTTGAAATTTAAGATAAAAACGGAGTAGAGAATGTAGTGGCTGATCATTTGTCCCGTATTTCAAGCTATGAGATCAAAATTGATGAATCTCCAATAAATGAACTCTTTGCTGATGAAAATTTAATTTGTGCAGGTACTGTCTCCTACATTGGCTCTCCATGGTATGCCGATAGAGCAAATTACCTAGCCACATGTCAAATTCCTTCTTGTTGGTCTAAACTTGACAAACAAAAATTCTTGCGCAACATGCGTATCTTTTTTACCCCTACCTATTTAAATACTGCCCTGACCAAATTGTTAGGCGGTGCATCCCTGATCATGAAATTCCAAGTGTCATTAATTTTTGTCATGCATTAGCCTGTGGTGGGCATTTCTCTTCCAAGAAAACCATTGTCAAGATCTTGCAGTGTGGTTTTTATTGGCCCACCATGTTTAAAGATATCCATGCCTTTTGTGTTGCATGTGACCGATGCCAACGACTAGGTAACCTTACTAGGCGTAACATGATGCCCCTTAACCCCATTCTTGTTTTGGAAATATTTGATTGTTGGGGGATTGATTTCATGAGACCTTTTCCAAGTTCATTTGGCTACCAATTCATCCTTGTAGTTATTGATTATGTGTCTAAATAGGTGGAGGCCATTGTATCTTGAACCAATGACCATTGAGTTGTGGTCAAATTCTTGAAAGAAAATATTTTCTCTTATTTTGGCATGCCCCAGGCTATGATTAGTGATGGGGGAAAGGATTTTTGTAACAAGCCCATTGGGATTTTGATGAGAAAATATGGTGTAATTCACAAGGTCAGTACCCTCTATCACCCACAGACCAGTGGCCAAGTTGAGTTGACAAATAGGGAGATCAAGAACATTTTAGAGAAAACAATCAATCCAAACCGTAAAGATTGGTCCCTACGACTAGTTGATGCTTTGTGGGCATATCGCACTGCTTACAAGACCTATTTAGGAATGTCTCCTTATAGGCTAGTTTATAGAAAGCCTTGTCATCTCCCTGTTGAGATTGAGCACCGTGCATATTGGGCCATCCGGCAATTCAATGACAATGAAGATGAGGGTTGAAAAAAAAAGCTTTAATTGGATGAATTAGAGGAACTGAGAAATGATGCATTTGAAAATGCAAAAATTTCAAAACATAAGATGAAAACTTTGCATGATAAACATATTCTTAGAAAATCCTTTCATGTTGGTCAAAAGGTTATCTTGTATAATTCACGATTACATCTCTTTCCTGGAAAGTTGTGGACAAAATGGATTGGTCCATTTGTGATTAAATCCATCTCTGAGCATGGTGCCCTTTGAGGTAGAAAATCCTAAGAATGGAAATGTTTTCAAAGTAAATGGTCATCGATTGAAACCTTATCTTGAAAACTTTGTGGCTGAAATTGAGACATTGGATCTTGAAGATCCAATACCATTGTAGTATCAGAAGTAATGAGTTTTAATTTTAATTTTAATTTTAATTTTTCTCTCTCTTATTCTTCCAACTCTTATATTTACTTGTTCATGCATTAGGGACAATGTATTATTTTAAGTTGGGGGGTGTGAGGTTTTTTATTTAAAAAAATAAAATTGGTTTGATGTTTTTTTTAGTTGTGATATACAGGTTAAAAAAAATCAAACAAGAAGTCAGCTTATGTCCAATTCAATCAGACATTCATCCTTGAAAAAAAAAGGAGTAACAATTTTCTACTCTTTATTCTTTTCTTCTCTTTCGTTTTTACATTGAGGATAATGTAAAACTTAATTTTAGATATTTGATTATGTTGAATACTTGAGATGGCCATGCTTGTTTGAAAAAAAAAACTTGCATTCGTATGTGAGCGGGACTTGTTTAGGATCAACATTATATTTTTAGATTCATTATTGTGTTGAACATTGCATGCTTTAATTTGGGATAGATAATATCTTATAAAGCAAGATATAGCATACTTTTTTTTCTTTAAGATTATTGAAGTACATCTTTCCTTGTAAAAGTTGTGTGAGTTGTGCATAAAAGATGAGTGATGCTTTACTTGTGATCATCCCTTTTGATCTAGTCCTAAACAAGGTTTAAGTAAATAGAGTAATAATTATTAGATAATTAAATAAATAAATGTGTACAAAGTTCTATCTTTACGTCAAACGGCAGCTTGAAATATGAGGATGCAAAAGTACTTTAAGTTTGTGACTTTGTAAGTAACCGGGTGTATTCATCACAAATATTTGTATTCGCGTCAAAAGGAAAGTGACCACTTAAACACAAATAACAAATAATATCTTCAAAAGAAAGAAAGAAAGAAAGAAAGAAATATATATATATTTCTCTAGTTTGCTACCTTGTTTGTAGTAGTGAGAAGAGAATATTACAAGTTGAGTTGTCGCGTGAATCAATTATGTTGGTTGCATGATAAATACAATTGAATTTAGAATTTTGTATGGAAATTTGATTTAGAGAATGTGAGTATGTTCATTTTTCTTTATTCGATATTGTGTATACACTAAGTTGAAGATACCAATGTTTGCATGATAGATCCTTAAAGTGTGATGAGTCGAGCCTAATTATGGTTATTATTATTCTTTTTATTTCAAAGGTTTTATGTTTTGTTTTGCTTGAGGACTAGAAAAATCTATGTTGGGGGTGTGATTGTGCATCAAAAGTATTATTAAGTCTCTTGTTTTACATATGTATTTATTGTTTTTATTGGGGGTTTTTTATAATAATTGATGTGCTTTTTAGTAATAAAGTTTCTTTTAATGTTTCGATAGGTTTTTAGAGCTTAAATGAATTATTTCAGAAAATTAACGTCAAAATTTAGAACAAAGAATCGAAGAGAAATTTAGTTGAAGATTAAAGCAAATCTTGATTCAAATAAGTGCTCCAAATTTGCCCTAAAAAATAATTCTATTCCAATCCTAGAAAAGATTATCATATGATATATTTCAAGCCCAAACTTGTCTTATGTTGTGTGCAAACTTCAAGCTTTCAATGTCAATCTTAGCCCAAATAATAGATACACTTGTATCCTTATATGATGCTTAAATTCAGCCCTAAATCATACTCCAAATCAGCCCAAGCACAATCTATGATCTTACATGTCCACACAACAAATAACATTTGCTTTATTTTAGGTAATCCATTGATCTAAGAGGGCAAGCACATAGATGGAAAGCTGGAGGGGACATTGTTACATTATTTTGGGTCAAAAATAAGAAAGAGACACCTCATAAAGGAGGAAGAAAAACGTGCACCAAAGTGTTCTCCAAGCTGGCCAGATTTGATTTTCCAGAACACGTTTCAGTGTTTTGCCCATAACTTTTGACTCAGATGTCCAAATGAGCTGTTCTTTAATGATCTAGAAAGCTAACAGAATGGCCTATAAATATGTGTCTAATAGCCATCTCTGAGGGAGGCTTCTAAAATGATTGAATCGCTGTCCAAATTTAGCATTATATTTGTGTTAGAATTTTTACCGAAATTTTGTTGTGTTATTCTTTGTAGATTTCAGTTCTTTAGTTTGTGAAACTTATTATTTCAGTTTGATTCAAGTTATTTCATGTTTATTAAAATTTTCTTATATATAATCATGGTTGGCTAATCTCTTTCTTGGATCCAAATCAAGGATGATGGTGATTGAGGTAAGTTCTTTAAGATATAAATGAATCTTAATGTTTATCTTCTCATTTTCTTCATGAATGTTTTATGATTAGTACTTAAAACTGCATTCTCATTAAGGCTTTATATCATCATATTGCACTAAAATATCGTTAAATTCCCTAACTAAAGCATGTTTTATAATAACAAGTCTAATAATATAATATATCTTTAATTTATGGTAAATGCTTGTTTTGAATGCAGGTATATCTCACAATTCAAAGGATTGATTGATGTGATTAACTATTGAAAGTGAAGAGACAAAAAGAGGACTAGGCTAAGAGAAGAGATGTTGGTTCAATTCCAAACTGGAACACCATTCGGTTATTTGATCATAACTGGAGTTGTAGAACTCGGATTTAGGTCCACTTTATATGGATGGAAAGATAAGACATAGACCTAAAACTTTTATGGGATTTCAAGACTCAATTCTGCCATTTTCAAGTTCAAATCTTAGCAACAACAGAGAAGTCGAACCTGTCTGCGCTCAGCTCAAACACGTTCGGTTTTCAGCTAATATCTTGAGTTCTAGAAGTCCAAATGAGCTCTGTTTTTTTGTTGGAAAGTCGAGACAATTGCCCACAGCTTTCATGGAACAAAGGGCTCAAATTCTGATGTTAGCAATGACGTTTTGGCCAGCCAACAATATCAAAAATCTGCCAACAATATCAAGAACCAAAGACCAATAATGTCAAAAACCAGCCACCAAATCAATGGTTGGCCACCAACTATTTTCTTAGTCCACCAATCAATAGTTCTGAACCTTAGCCTATAAAAGGAGGCATTTGCCATGTATTTAGTCATATTATTTTTCAGATCAAAATCATGTTCTTGCTTTCTCTCTTTATATCTTTATAATATTCAAGTTTTCTTTCATGTTATATTAATCTCTTGTTTATGCTTTTTCATTTCCTTTCATATACTTAGTTAACTTATGTCATAATCATGTTCTTATCTTGTTTATTTATGTTCTTCTTCATCATTATGTTTAGCTAAGTTAGTTATGTCAAGGTGAAAAGGTTTTACTAATGGTGTTAGAATAGGTATAATATAAACTCAACATGGAATTTAATGTTTATATCCAAGAAAGTTTGTTATTATCATGTTTTATCTTTTTATCTTACTAATTCTTAATACCTTGCTTGGTAAATGGTTAATCTAGATTTGTGTTGCATAACACTTGGTACATCGAATGCTTGATCCTTCATAGTTTTCGGCCGACATCGTTATTATGATAGGAACTTGATTTGTTGTTAACATAAGCTAGCAACATGAATGCCTGATGATATTTATAAGTATGGTGTTACTTAGACAAGATAATTAATATGATCATGTTAATACTTTATAATGAGCCATTAATGATAAATCATCCGATTGGAACCTCCTCTGCGCGTGGTTTTAGTTAAGTAATAAAAGGAGTTTATATTATATTTATTTGAAATACCATTAGTGGATCCTCTAACCTTGACAATTATTTTATTCTTATTTAATCTTTTCATCATTATTACATCTCAAAGTTCTCTTCAATATCAATATCATTTTATTATTTGTAATTTATACAATTCACCTCTTTGTGGTTCGACCTCGGTCTTGCCGGGTTATTTATTACTTCGACACTCCTGCACTTGAGATAAGACATCAACTCTTTGATCGTGTCAAGTTTTTGGCGCCGTTGCCGGGGAGGTAAGTATTGTATAAATTTTATATTTCTTTTATTTTTTTTTTGCACTTGCATGAGAGTTTGGACACGTACATTAAGTGGTAGACTTTCTAGGAAATCCTCATTTTCTTTAGAAAACATGGCCGAAGAAGATAACCAGTCAATTTATAATGAGAATAATGAGAATAATCGTGTGAGAACACTTAAAGATCACTTGAATCCAACAAGAACAAGTGTACCATCATGTATAATTTTTCCTCCTGATACTTCTCATTTTAATTTTAAGCTAGGTATTATTCAACTTTTACCCACTTTTCATGGCTTAGAATTAGAAAATTCATACTTGCATTTAAGAGAATTTGAAGAAGTTTGTAACACCTATAATGACTTAAATTGTAGCATGAACACCATCGATTAAAGCTTTTTCCTTTTTCATTAAAAGATAAAGCTAAAACATGGCTACAAAATATTAGGTCGGGATCCATTCGTGTTTGGGATGAAATGCAACAACAATTTTTAAAGAAGTTTTTTCCGTCTTACGTAACAAACTCTTTCAAAAGACAAATCACCACTTTCACTCAAAAACCAGGAGAAACATTTTACAAGTGTTGGGATAGATATAAAGACTTGCTTAATACCTGTTCTCATCATGGTTTTGAAACATGGAGATTGGTCTTACAATTTTATGAAGGGTTAACACCTAAAGATAGGCAAATGATGGAATTGATGTGCAATGGAACTTTTGAAGATAAAGACCCTGATGAAGCAATGGAGTACCTAAACTTGCTAGCTGAAAATGCTCAAAATTGGGACACCACAGGTACGTGTGAGGCACTAGGTAAAACTCAACCTCATACATCTAATAGAGGTATGTACAACCTTAGGGAAGATCATGACCTCCAAGCCAAATTTGCATCTTTAGCTAGAAAAGTCGAGGCACTAGAATTAAAAAAGAGTGGACAAATAAAATCAGTTCAAGAAATTATGTGTCAAATTTGTGAAACTAATGAACACTCAACCAATGATTGTCCAACTTTGCTTTCTTTTAAGGAATGTCTCCATGAACAAGTCAATGCTTTAAATAGCTACCAAAGGCCAAGTCATAACCTATACTCGCAAACGTATAACCCTGGATGGAGAAATCACCCAAATTTCAGTTGGAAGAGTGGTAACAATAATGCACAAACTTCACGACCACCATTTCAAGCACAACATAATTTTCAAAATTCTCATGGATATGCACCTCCTTATGTTCCCCCTCCTAGAAGAAATCTTGAGGAAACACTGCATGCATTCATTGAAAAGCAAGAGACAATCAACACTCAAAATGCTCAAACCATGGCGGAATCTAAAAGATATTCTTGCAAAGTTCACATCTCGCTCTTAGTTTTCGGGAGAAAGGTAAGTTTCCATCTCAACCACAAAGAAAATCCCAAAGGGCAATACAATTCAAGTGCAAGTAGTTCCGGAAGCCAACATATGGATCAAGTCAAATCAGTCACTACTCTCCGCAGTGGTAAGGTTATTAAAAAACCCCGTTCTTGAACCTTGTGAGAAAGAAGATGAGTTAATCTATGAGGGTAAGGAAAGGGTTGAACCTGAACACTGCAAGGAGGAGACTGATTCCCCACCAGCACTTCCATTTCCTCATGCCATGACCAAACAAAGGAAAGTCAATCACAATTCTGAAATCTTTAAAACTTTCAAACAGGTAAGGATCAATATACCTTTGTTAGATGTTACTAAATAGGTACCGTCTTATGCTAAATTTTTGAAAGATCTGTGCACTGTGAAGAGAAAACTGTATGTGAAAAAGAAAGCCTTTTTAGCTGAACAAGTAAGTGCCATTCTTCAGAACGATAATGCTTTGAAATATAAAGACCCTGGTTGTCCTACAATTTCCTGTTTTATTGGAGAACATAAAATTGATAGAGCTTTACTTGATCTTGGAGCTAGTGTGAATTTACTTCCATATTTGGTTTTTCAAAGTCTCAATTTAGGTGAGTTAAAACCTACTTCTGTAACTTTTTTACTTGCTGATAGATCTGTAAAAGTGCCTAGAGGAATAGTTGAAGATGTGTTAGTACAAGTTGATAAATTCATCTTTCTTGTGGATTTTATTATTTTGGATACACAACCTGTTGAAGCATGCAATTCAATTCCTGTTATTTTAGGACGTCCATTTCTTGCAACTTCTGATGCATTGATTAATTGTAGGAATAGAGTGATGAAGTTATCTTTTGGAAACATGACATTGGAGATGAATATTTTTAATATTTGCAAGCAACCTGGATGTCGCACCCTCCCGAGAGCTCGACGTCGCGGCGACACTATCCTTCGTAGCGGGGATCGATATTTGATGTTGGGGTCTTTCTTGTGAAAAAGGGAGTCGCCACCTAGTATTATGGTCACTAGGAAACCTAACTGGTCTTTCGGAGATTCTAAGGCAAGGGACCGGTTGCGTAAAGGGAAGGTTTTAGCACCCCTAGTACGCCCTACCTAAGGTAAGCCGCTTGGTGTTTGATTTGCCTTATAACTGTTATGGTGTTGATGTTCTCTAATCCCATCGGTTTCCTAGGATAAGTCTGCTCGATGAACGAAATCTAGGGTGCTTTAAAAACCTATTTTTGTCTCGTAAACCGTGGAGTAAAAAATAATTGAAATGTCCTCGATTATAATCAAGGCTTCTTTCAAGGATTTGTGCGGATTTATTATTCCTAGAAAATTATTTTGGATATTTACCACTCCGGGTTTCTTTATCCAAATATTAACAAGTGAATAATAACAAATTATTCCCAATAATATTTTGGATATTCGTCCTTTTAGGATTTCTTTATCCAAACATTAGCGGTGAATAATAGATGAATTCCCCCAAAATAAGATTTTTATATTTTTTGGAATATTGGCCAATACCCTTTGGAGTTTTACAAACATGTTGTAAAATCCGAAATGCAAGAAAAATGATTTTTGTTGTGTTTAAGAAATCCATGCGAAAACACATTTTCAAAGCTTCAAATATTTATTTTTTTATATAAAAAAACATAAAAACAATGTTAGGGTATTGGCCGTATGCAGGAAAACAAAATATTTTTTTATTTTATATTTTTTGATGTCTCGACGAAAACCGGGTATTTTCATACCGACATGTATCTTTACCATATAAAAAAGCAAGCGGATATTGATAAACAATGCATCAACAAACTTTCGAAAATCACATATTTAAATAATTCTTTGAAGCAAATTTTCCGAACGAGCCGGACCGGCCCACAAAGAGGTTGGGCCGAAATCGCCCCAACATAAAATGGGCCCACTTTCTACAGTTTGGACTCAGCCCGGCCCAAACCACATGACTCACTATCGTTCACTTTGTGCATACGCACGATCTGTTAATTAATTTTCCGATTCTCGTGCATACGCACGTACCCCCAACCGCATGCAAAGACCACGTTATCGTCCAAGTGAATTATATTTCACTTGAACAGTGCAAACACAAAGCAAAAAATTGCAGGAGGTTACAGTTTAATCAAAGCTGGAAGTGCGAAACAAGTCTGCTCATTACTCTAACAAAACAATTCCGCGAGGCACCAAAAACAACAAAGTCCTGAAGCTGAAACCTATAACAGAAGCTATAACAGAAACCATGCCTTTCTACAAGAAACAGAGGGACAAAAACCATGAAACCGGAACCTGCAAAAACCAAGTCCCCTTAATTAAAAGGACACTCCCTCACGTTATTTCACTCCTTCTTAGGTACCTATAGGCCGTAACTACTCCTATGTAATGTTCCAATTGCACAGACGCGCTCCAACCAAAGGAAAGCCGGGTGACGAAGACCTTTACAACCTACGGTCTCTCGGGCGAGGAACCCGGAAAGCTAAACCAGTCTCTTAACTCACAGGTCTAAACACAAGGCATGACCCATCATTTTCGACAAAGAGGAGCAGGTCATATACGCATGGAAGCTGAACATTTGAAAACCAAACCTAAACAGAAAACATTGTTCACGCCTAAACTTTTTCTAATCTCTGCTACTGCCATGGTTTGTTTTATCCAAGAATGAAAGAACGAAAGAACATGCTTTTCATCATGTATATCAGAGACGCTAAAACAGAAACAACAAATCAAATGGCCAGCTATCTCTCTTTCGAAGAAAAACAGGAAGGAAAACACACTCCAAAACCAGCCAAAACATCATCCCAACTAAAGAGGGCCTTCTCTCGTTTTTCTTTCTAAATGAGTCACCGTATGAGTAAACAAAGAGAAAAAATGCAGCTCTAACATAAATAACAAGCTAAACTCAAAGGCATGGGAGGAACAGTGGGCAAGCATACAACTTTGTTGTTGAGATGGAAAATGAACGTCCCAAACGAAGCGAAAACAGATTTTGAAAAGAAAGAAGACCAACCAAATAGCTTTACATATGTTAAAGAAAAAAGAAAGTCAAGACTCATACCTGCGGGTCCTGCACGTTTAAATGCAGAAAAATAAGATACAACTGGTGGACAAGCTTCTTCCTTTTTAATTACCTCTGATAACCAAAGCAAGCCTTCCTCTCTTTTGCCGTTGGGAACTTTTCAAAAACCTCATAGAGTCTTTGCAAGCCCCGGTTTGACGAGGTAGGATAGACTCAAGGTAATCTCCTCCCGTTCTCCTACCCTCAGCCTCCTCCTAGTTCTCTCGGTTTTTTTCTTTTTTTTTCTCTTCTTTGTTCTCTCTTGTCTTTCTTCCCTACTTGTCTTCATTCACAACCGCTCTACTCCTCTTCCTCTCCCCCTTCCAAAAAAGCCCCGGCCCGTAGGCTGCTAATAACGAGTATATATATAGGTGAAGGGGGAGCGGGGGCAGAAGCATGCGCATGGGGAGCGAGGGGACACCAAGCCGGGGCGGCTGCGCCGCTCCCACGCCTGCGCCGCTCCCACGCCTGCAGCTGCTCGCACACTCGCGCTGCTCGCACGCCCGCGCGCTGCTCCCACGCCCTGCACGGTTTGCTCGCACGTCTGCGCGCTCCCCACGCCGCGCCTGCTCCCCCACTCCCGAGGGTCTCGGGCGCGGCATGCACATGGGAGGAACAATGTCTCAAAACGACGCCGTTTTGGGTTCCGCTCTCTTTTTATAGATAATTAATATCATGTTTGCGGGTAGCCAAAAACATGCGGCGAAATTTCACTTCCTCATTAGATATTCAAACATGCATATCTTGAGTTTCGATATCGAAATCCAGCGATTCAAAAGCCAAAATTCATCTATGCATGTAGGACTACAACTTTCACGAAGGATTCAAGGTGAGATATAATCATTTTACTTGACAGAATCGGGCCGCAAAAATGGTCGGTAAAAATGGTCTCTTGATCCGATTCAAAAAGCGACGAATGTCGAGTGTCCCGATATGACCGAGAGTATCCTAAGAATGAACCAGAAAAATCGTGATGGCAGCAGAAATTTCAGTGCAAAACTTGGGTCAAAATCACATGTTCGGCGGGAATTCTCTAATTTCACGTCGAATATTCAAACAGGAATATCTCGAGCTCCCGATATCGAAATCAAGCGATTCGAAAGCCTAAATTCATCTATGTGTGTAGGACTACAACTTTCACGAAGGATTCAAGGTGAGATATAATCGTTTTACTTGGACAGAATCGGGCCGCAATCTGGTTGGTCAAAAAGGGTCTCCCGATCTAAATTCGAAACCGACAATGCCAAGCATCCTAGTTCGACCGAGAGTCCGCCATAAGAACAGTGAGCTCTAGGACCCAATAAAGGTGTAGGTCCATTTTTCAACATGTCATGAGTGACAAAATATAGCCGGGATGGTCGGATATTGCACGAAACCAAGTCGAAACAAGGCCTAAGTTGGAAAAAAAGATTGTGGCGAAGTCGAACCAGGTTTTTTTTTATTTCCACCTTTGAGGGATTTATTCACCCTTAAAGACCCTATAAAAAAGGAATGAATTTGGCATTATGAAGACTTCGATCGGTCTAAGAAAACCCGATGATTTTGGCGTACAAAGGGGAAGGATACAAAAGAGCGAAAAACAGCTCAAACAGAGTTTTCAAAAAAATATTTCTTTCATTTGCTTTTGTCAATCTTCCAGCAAACATGGGGTCCAAAAATGAGTAACAACACTGGAGATGATAATGATTTACAGGAAGTAGATTTTATTGAAAAATTAATTTATGATCAGTTTGAAAATACTTCTAGTGAAATTGAGTTTAATGAATCTGATGATTTGCAAATGGTTTAT
The DNA here is from genome assembly GCA_019202695.1 of Populus x sibirica. NCBI lineage: Eukaryota > Viridiplantae > Streptophyta > Magnoliopsida > Malpighiales > Salicaceae > Populus > Populus x sibirica. The sequence goes on along the minus strand of JAGMVL010002394.1, from coordinate 450,887 downwards.
TTTCAGGAAGAATTAAAGGCAAATAGTTGGAGACCAAAAATTGAGGAATTGCCACCACGATCAATTGAGTCCATACCTTAAATTGTTCAACCACCAAAACCCGATTTGAAGCCATTACAATTTAATCTCAAATACTTATTTTTAGGAGAAAATGAAACTTTTCCGGTAATAATTTCTTCCAAACTTAATGTTCATCAAGAAGGTAAGTTATTACAAACTCGAAAATGCACAAAAATGCATTAGGATGGACCATAGCTGACATAAAAGGAATTAGTCCTTTGATTTGCACACAAGATTTATTTGGAGGAAAATGCTAAACCCTCTAAAGAAATGCAACGAAGGCTTAATCCTAACATGAAAGAAGTAGTGAGGAATGAAGTCATTAAGCTTCTAGATAATGGAATCATTTATCCTATTTCTCGACAAAGAAATGGGTAAGTCCTACCCAAGTTGTACCTAAAAAGTCTAGAGTTACTGTGATAACAAATAAGAAGAATGAGTTAATTCCAACTAGGACTATTACTGGTTGGCGCATGTGCATTGACTATAGGAAACTTAATTCAATGACTAAAAAAGATCATTTTCCTTTACCTTTCATGGATCAAATTCTAGAAAGAGTTGCAGGTCATGAATTTTATTATTTTCTAGATGGCTATTCAGGTTATAACCAAATTGAAATTGCATTTGAAGATCAAGAGAAAACTACTTTCACATGTCCATTTGGTACATTTGCATACCATAGGATGCTGTTTGGATTATGTAATGCACCAGCCACATTTCAAATATGCTTGCTCAGCATATTCGATGATATGGTTGAACGTTTTCTTGAGATTTTTATGGATGATTTTTCTGTTTTTGGTGATTCATTTGATGATTGTTTAACTAACTTGGAAAAGGTTTTGAACAGGTGTGAAGAGAAGAATCTTGTGCTTGAATTGGGAAAAATGTCATTTTATGGTAACAAACGGCATTGTACTTGGTCACATTGTTTCATCAATAGGAATTGAGGTTGACAAATCTAAAATCGAGTTAATTGCCAACTTGCCAACACCAAAATCTGTTAAAAATGTTAGATCATTCTTAGGACATGCTTTGGTTTTTATAGAAGGTTCATCAAAGATTTTAGTGTAATATCTAAGCCATTGTGTAACCTTCTAACAAAGGATAATGTTTTTGAATGGACTGAACATTGTGAAGAAGCCTTTGTTAAACTTAAAAACTTGCTTACTTCGCTCTGTCATTCAACCTCCCGATTGGTCATTACCTTTTGAAATAATGTGTGATGCTAGTGATTATGTCGTGGGTGCTTGTTTTAGGACAAAGAAAAGACAAGAAACCCTATGTGATTTACTATGCAAGTAAAACTTTAAATAGTGCTAAAATGAATTACACTACCACTGAAAAGGAATTACTTGCAGTAGTATTTGCATGTGAAAAATTCAGATCTCATCTTGTTGGCTCACCTGTTATTGTTTTTAGCGATCATGCGGCATTGAAATATCTTCTTTCTAAGAAGGATTCTAAGGCTAGATTGGTACGGTGGATTTTGTTACTTCAAGAATTCGATATCACAATCAAGGATAAGAAAGGCACCGAAAATGTTGTCGCGGATCATTTGTCAAAATTGACAACCGATTCGAGATCCGACATCACACCAATCAATGACTACTTTCCGATGAATCTTTACTTTCTGTCTCTACGATGCCTTGGTTTGCTAATATTGTTAATTTTCTTGTTTCAGGACATTTGATAGCTCATTGGAGTACCCAGACAAAAGAGAGTTCTTGAACGAAGTGAAGAACTTTTATTGCGATGACCCTTACTTATTCAAATATTGTCCTGATCAAATATTTCGAAGATGCATTCCCGACAATCAGGTAAGTAGTGTCATTAAATTTTGTCATTCGAGGCATGTGGGGGTCATTTCTCATCAAGAAAGACAACTGCAAAAATCTTACAATGTGGATTTTATTGGCCCACCATGTTCAAAGACACGCATACATTCCCGCAAAACTTGTGAAAATTGTCAAAAGCTAGGATCTATTTCAAAACATCACATGATGCCTTTAAATACTATTCTTGTCATTGAAATATTTGACTGTTGGGGTATAGATTTTATGGGTCCATTTCCTCACAATTTGGTTTTGTGTACATATTAGTCGCAATAGACTATGTTTCAAAATGGATATAAGCAATTTCAAGTCGTAACAATGATCATAAAACAGTGATCAAGTTTTTGAAAGAAAATATTTTGAGTCGATTTGGAATCCTTCGGGTCATGATAAGTGATGGTGGAACACATTTCTGTAACAAGCCATTTGAGTCTTTAATGAAGAAATATGGAATCACACACAAAGTTGCCACCCTTTATCACCCTCAGACAAATAGATAAGTAGAACTTGGTAATAGGGAGATCAAACAAATCTTGGAAAAAACAGTGAACCCTAATCGAAAGGACTGGTCTTTAAGACTTAATGATGCACTTTGGGCTTATCGCACCGCTTTTAAAACATCATTAGGTATGTCACCTTATAGGTTGGTTTATGGAAAACCTTGTCATTTGCCTGTGGAACTTGAACACAAAGCTTATTGGGCTATTAAAGCTTTCAATTCAAACCTAGATGATGCTAGCCATCTGCGTAAGTTGCAAATAAATGAGCTTGAGGAAATAAGAAATGATGCATATGAAAATTCAAAAATTCATAAAGCAAGAATCAAAGAGTTTCATGATAAGAGAATCTTGAGAAAAACATTTGATGTTGGTCAAAAAGTTTTGCTTTATAATTCTCGACTCCATTTATTTTCTAGAAAGCTAAGATCAAGATGGAGTGGTCTATTTATTGTGAAACATGTGTATCCTTATAGGGCCTTTGATATTGAGAATCCAAAGAATGGCAATGTTTTTAAGGTAAATGGACTTCGTTTGAAAGCTTACTTTGATAATTTTCCTAGTGAAATTGAATCCATTGGTTTGAATGATCCTGTATATAAAGGTTGATTATATTATTTTTCTCACATTGTTTTTATGTTTCTTTTTAGTGTGACTCTTGTTTTGCTAGTCTTTCTCCAACCCCGGTCAAATGGCGGATAATGGTACTCCGTTATTCTTAAGTTGGTTCTTTCAGTTTCCCATGATAACTGATATCTGTGTATATATTTGTTCAATTCCTTGTTCCTTCTCTTTTCTTTGCATCTCTTCTACACTTCTCTTTTGAAAAATGGACACCACTCTTGAAAAATTAAAAAAGTATTTTCCCGCTCTGCCTCAGAATGCGATTACAAAAATTTACTGTGCTAGGTGTGAAAGATTGAGGTTGTTAATGAACTATGGAATTCCTGAAGATATTCGCTGGCTAATTGAAGCAAAGGTCCGATTATCGGTGAGTCTTCCAATACTTTTATTTCATACATGCCTGGAACAGGTAAAAGCACTTTTGCAAAGAAACGTCGTGCAAAACGACTGAAAGTCTGTCACTGATGTGCCAGATGGACTTGTAATGTAAAATGTCGTTCTTTAGAAATGGTATCTATAAACCGTGAGGATAAAATACAATTCATTAAGGATGGCCTGAGTAAGGAGTCTTTAGGTAATCTTCTATTAACTCTTGAGACACATCCTAGTGGAGATGTGCATCGTGCAATTCATGATTTATGGCCTCATTTCCATAAAGAACATGATCGACTTAGTCTTGGGAATCTGACTAAAAAAGACCTTGTTTGTCAGTTTTTAAAAAAACTAGATGAGAAGCCTATCCCCGACCCATAGAGGGCGTTTAAGCTGTTCTTGAACGTAAAATCAAGGGAAGATGTGAGCCACAATCATAACTGCTTGTACATACACATGTTTTACAAAAAAAATAAAAAAAATAAATAAATAAAAGAGAGAGAGAGAGAGAAAGTGAGACTCCAACTAGCCTACATATAGGTGGTATGATTGCATTTTCAATTTCTCATCTATAAAATCTTCTCTTCCTTCCCATCATTTCTACTCTACCCATTCATTTAACAGATATAGAAGTGTGTAGAAATGGTCAGTTCCTCTGTTCCTAAAATAAAAAATATTTGTGTTTTTTGTGGATCCAGTCTTGGAAAAGAAAAAGAGTTTTTAGAATCAGCAAATCATCTTGGTCGGGTACTAGGCGAGAGAAAGATTCATTTAGTGTATGGGGGAGGCAGCCTTGGGTTAATGGGGCGTGTGTCAATAGCTGCATTTTTAGAAGGCAGTCAAGTTTTAGGGGTCATCCCCTAAGCTTTAGCCGAAAGGGACATCATTAGAAAAACAGTTGGAGAGGAACTACAGGTCTCCACAATGTTTGAATGACTGTCTGTCATGTTTAACCATGCTAACGCCTTTGTCGCACGTCTGAATCCGCGCGGCGTCGGCTGGCGATTTTATCGTTGTTATGCGTTTTGCTTGATTTGATTGGTTCGTTGGAGTCGCCACCTAGTAATTTATTAAAGGCTACTAGGAAACCGGATGTACTGGTCTTGTCAGAGATTCGCGGGTAAGGGACTCGGTTGTGGTTAGGGAAGGTTTTAGCACCCCTAACGCAGCCTACCCGAGGTAAGCCGCTTCGTGATTTTGACGTGTTAAAGAAGTTTTAAAATTTTGTCTTTTCATCGGATATTAGAAATACAACTTATGTATAAGTTAATAATTCTTGACCGTGATCCAATCAAAATATTAAATTCTTCTTTAATCTTTGCAACTTTATCATAAAAAAAACATCCATAAAAAAAAACATACAAACACACACATACACTTTTACTATATTTTTTCTTTTTTTTGGTTACATCAACACTACAAAATTATACAAAATCAAAACTAAACAAAAAACATACATTAAACACTGTTAAAACTACAAGAATTAGCCCCAAAACAATCTGAAATTTACAGGGATGGCCTTCGCAAGCCGGAACAGTGCCGGCGCGTCTGCTCCACGCGCCGCCGCCACTGGCGGCGCGTGGACCCACGTGCCGCTGCAGACAGACCCGAACACCGGTTGGATCTAGCTCTACTCCATCCCCTCTTCCCTTCTGCGCCGCCAGTGAGGAGTAACGTCACCTGCAAAGAAGGAAAAAAATGCAAGCAAAGTCTCGGTTCTTCCCCCTTTTCCAATCTATTTTTTTTTCTGCTCTCTCTTTGTTTCTGTCTTTCTTCTTTTGGTTTCCCCTGCTCTGTTTTAGGTAGTTGCTGGCGACCGGGAAGCCGGCAATTGTGCTTCGTCGTGTCCGGCCGGCGGAGCTGGAGGAGGAAAGAGTGTTGGGCGATCGTCGGTTTCGGTTGGAAATGGCGCTGGATCTGTGGGCGCCGTCGTGTGGGGGCTGCCGCTGGAGGGCAGATCTGCGGACACTGCTGGAGGGAGAAGGCGGACCGCCCCGCGTCTGTGGGCGACGCTGCTGCTGACGGCGAAGAAGAAAGGAGCCTCTGTGAGGCTGGTCTCAGTTATGGAGAAGCTGGGTCGGCCAGGAGAGTGAGGTCGGGTGCTGAGGGTTAGCAGGGACACCGCTGCTGGGAGGAGGATCCGAAGGAGAAAATCGGGAAGGAGGGAAGGTGATGTGAAGTGGGGTGCTGGTTTAGGGGGGTGTTCGGGTGGCTGGTCTGAGAGGGAGAGCAACGGTGATGGAGGGGGATGGGCTTAGTCGGGGTTCTTCTTTTTTGGGGGCTAAACAAAACCAAGCCGGCGGCTTCTTTTTGGTAGAGATGGGGAGTGGGCGCCGCCGGCTGGTTTGTGTGAGGGGGAAGTAAGGGTTAAGGTTTTTTTTTAGGGTTTTTTGTGGCTTAGGGTTTTTTGTGGTCTCCCTCTATTTTGCAAAATTGCCCCTCCTCTTGAGTGTGTTAAGGGGACCAGTATTTATAGGCAAAAATGTTGCTAAGTTTCCAAACTTGGTCCCTCAACTTCTTTCTTTTTGTAAATTTGATTTTTCTTAATTTTTTTGTATTTTTTGAAAACGAGCAGTATCAACATCGACTCAATGAGAAATATCAATTATTTTAAAAATAATGCGTTAAAAGTTGAACGCGTTCCAAATGTCTTTGAAAGTTTAAATTCTTTTGAGACGATGCTAAAAATGCTAAAAACGATGCAAGTGTATTAGAAATGTATTTTTTGGATTTTCAATGTTTTTCGCTATTTTTGGATTTTTCTGAAAATTTATCAAAACATGGGTCAAAAATTGGGTAGCAACAACCTTCATTGCTTTACTAGGTGGTCTGGGCACTTTAGATGAGATATTTCATATTTCCTCTTGGGCTCAACTGAACATTTACTAGAAACTTATAGGTTTGCTAAATGTTAATGGTTTTTATAATACTTTACTGTCTTTTCTTGATCATGCTGTGGAACAACAATTTCTAACATTTTCAGTGCGACAAATCCTCATCTCTGCTGCTACGGCTGAACAATTGATTGATGAACTTCAATCTTTCATCCTTGTAGTTGATTCCTCTATGAGTCGACTCAATTGGTCAATCACAGAACATCGTAAAAAGCTTAGATTGGATTTGAGCCTTAGTTTGTGAAAACTTGTGTCTTTTGGTTTTATTAATCGCATAATATTTGTGTTTTGTTCTTTCTTATATTTGTTTAAGTGTGTTTCAGGTTTGTCAGTAGTCGCTGTTTCAAGTGATGTCTTCTATACTCTATCTTTCTGCCTTAGAACATTGAGGATAATGTCTCGTTTTGGTTAGGAGGAGAGGGTAGTAGTTGATATTAAAAAAAAATTAATTAACTATGTTTTCTATTATTACAACCATTTGCAAACCTGTTGTTACTAGGATGGCAGAGTAAAGGATGAACTTTAGTGACTCTTGAGACGCATCTTAGTAAATATTCTTAACAAGGTCTATCATAATACTTCTTGAAATATTCAGGTTTACAAACTCTCGCATTGTTATCACTTGATTCTCGCTCATATACTCATTTAACAAGTATTCTTAAACCTTCATTTTCACACACACACTTTAACATATGATTGTGGGTTGCACATTGGATTGTTACATTATTCATGTTCTTTTTTAAAGGTAATAATTAAGGAAAGGGATAGTATATAATATGCAAAAACAAAAAACAAAAAAAACAAAAAAAAACAAAAAAAAATTGATAATAAAATGAATAAATAAAAAAAGTAGATAAGTTTGGTTTCGTAACCTCCTTGACTTAAGCAATTAAGCCCGAAGGGGTGTTTTAACACCTAGTACCCTAAAGTCAACTGACTTGGGAGCTATTGGCCTAGTGCTTGTTACATGGGTTAAGGAGAAAAGCTTAAGGGAATCAAACATTGCACTATCTACGTATCAGTATCTGCAACCCGAGTTACTAAGCTTGTAAGGGTGTCTCAACACTCGATGCCCTAAGACCAACTGGTCTGGGAGTCACAAGCTGAAAGCTCGTTACATGGGTTCAAGATACATTGTGTTATAAATTCTTGTTTATGCTAAAAAAAAACGATAACAATCCCAACCCAAGGAAGTTAACCTTAAACATTGGAACAAAATTTTGTTTTCTTCCATGAAAAGCTCCATAGCTATGTTTTGATTTACTGAGCACAAAAAGAAGGTTTATTAATATTTTGTTTAAAAAGCATGAAGCAGATATATAAATTTAATGAGAGTTTGTTTATTTGGATAGATTAATGGAAGTTAAATGATGAATGCCTTGCTTTGTGGAACTTGCAAATTGTTTTTATATTTTAACGCTTTGATTACTAGGGACTAGTAATAAGTTGGTTGGGGGGTGTGATTAGTACTTAAAAGTTCATTCTCATTAAGGCTTTATATCATCATTTTGTGCCTATCGCCCCTATCCAGCCAACTCATGCTCCAATCACTGTGGACTTAACAGCGGAAGGAACCCCGGATAATAGGTCTCCCAGTTTGATGGACCGAGACAAACTGTTTGCTTTAGAAGAAAGATTAAGGGTCGTTGAGGGTAATGACTGGTTTAACCCTATACGAGCAGCCGAAGTATGTCTGTTACCAAACATCGTGGTGCCAAAGGATTTTAGGATACCAGATTTCATTAAGTACACCGGTTTGCAATGCCCAAACACTCACCTTCGATCCTACTGCAACAAAATGGCAAAAGTAAGCTGTGATGATAAATTACTTATCTATTTCTTTCAAGATAGCCTCGCAGAATCTGCTTTGAGCTGGTACATGAGGTTAGACAATGTTAGGATCAGGAGCTGGAGAGATTTGGTGGAGGCTTTCCTTAAGCAGTACAAGTTTAACCTGGAAATCGCTACAGATCAAACAAATCTAATGTCAATAGAGAAAAGGAGCCAAGAGTCAGTAAGGGCATATGCGCAAAGGTGGAGGGATGAGGCAATGCATGTCCAACCCCCTTTAATATAAACAGAGATGGTGACTTTGTTTGCCAATACCTTCAAGGCACCATATTATGAGCATTTAATGGGTAGTTCATCTCAGCATTTCTATGATGTTGTACGCATAGCGGAAAGGATAGAGCAAGGGATTAAAGCTGGACGCATAGCTGAGCCATCGCAGACGAAGGGTTTTATTGGAAGAAAAATGGAAGGTCACGTTAACAACTTCGAAGGTGGGTCCAAGGGCAAGATAGTGTATTCACATAACCCACAAATACCTACCTCTCATGTTACCCACATAAACTTTAACAAACCTTTTTCCTCTAATCGAGCAAATAACCAGTCAAACAACCACCAAAGACCAAACACAAGATACATTTCAAAACAACTACCACAATTACCCATGCCTTTGAAGGACATGTATGCCAAACTACTAAGCATTAGACAAATAGCTCATATCCCCACATTACCACTACAACCACCATTCCCCATCTGGTACAAGCCCGAGTTGACTTGCGAGTACCATGCTGGTATTCCCGGGCATGGTCTTGAAACGTGCTACGCTTTCAAGAAAAGGTTGTCGGAGCTCATCATGATAGGATGGGTGTCATTTGGAGACACACCTAACATTAATTCAAATCCATTGCCTGGTTATGACGCAAGTAATAGTGGATAAAGGGTTGAAAAACCTTGGTCAAGAATTGTGAATAAGGAAGAAGGTGAGATCGAAGGAGATGACAAGAAAACACAGGTGGGGAAAGAAGATGAAGCACTGCCATGACTGACTGTCCACACCTTAGAACAAGCCTCCGCCAAGATCTTTGGGCGCAAGTTGGCTCAGGGTGAGAAGTTTCAGAACTGGGTGACCCAAGAAGTTCTAGTAGTTTTTAAAATGAATCCTGAAAGCGGATCTCTTACAACATCATATTTAAGAAACTCACCGAATATAGGTATAGATACATTGAGATAGAAAGGCTCTATTGTGCTTGTTGGTGAGGGCGGCAAAGAGATTACAACATTATATGTTACACCACTTGATGGATTTCAAAAGTGAAACAAACCCTTTTTCTCAAGAATATGCAGAATATGACATAAAGTATATGACAATGAAAGCCCTAAAAGAAAGTGCAATTACGGACCATTTGGCTGATAATGCTGTTGAAGATTACAAACCTTTGGGATTTGAGATTTCCCCTATTAAGAAATATTGTCAATAAAGAAAGCAGAAGGGAAGACAGATTGGTGGACTGTGTTTTTGATGGGGCAGTGAATGTATATGGTAACGGGGCTAGTGCGGTAATAATCTCTCCTAATAAGAAGCAATATCCAGTTTCGGTTAAACTGCGTTTCGAGTGCACCAACAATACAGCTAACCATGAAGCTTGTATGCTCGGTTTAGAAGCTGCATTAGAGCTAAAGATAAGATAGATGTATATGGGGATTCGATGTTGATTATCTATCAGGTAAAAGGGGAATGGCAAACCAAGAAAGAAAAGCTGAGGTCATACCAGGAATACCTATCTACACTAGCAAAAGAATTTGAATAGATTAAAATCACCCATCTAGGAAGAGAAGGGAACCATTTCGCGGATGCTTTGGCCACACTAGCGGCTATGACTACCATTGATCTCGAGTATAAGGTACAACTTGTACACATTGACATTAGAAATGACCCAGCTCACTTGAAGGAGAAATAGGCGAAATGAATTTCTTCTTCATAAAAGCCCGAATCAGGATCACATCCCCACACTGGGGGCAATAAAAGACATTTCATGAAAACGGGATGAGAGCCCGTAGATTTGAAAAGGATAAGTTAAAGCATTTGACAGAAGCATGATAAAGAAGGCAATGAAAAGTCATACATTAAAAAAAAAAGGGCTACTTGTAAAAAGTCGAAGACTTCTTCTCAAAGATATGATAGGGCAGCACGAGAAATGAATCCAAAGATACGACTTCAAAAGCAAGCTCATGTCAAGAGAGAGTTTCATGAAATAGAAGGAGATGATGGGACCTATGTTTCAAAACCAGTTTTTTGGAAACGTTGCAGGAGGAATCCTTAATGTAATCCAACAAGATTGTGGATGAAGAAAGGGTCATTGAGTTGATGATAGCAAAGAATCACGGTTTTGATTCTGGAACAACAATAAAGTGAGAAGAACCTATTATGATTTTTTTTAAAAAAGAAAACGAAAGGTTCAAACCCTGCCATCAGGAAGAACGACATCGATATCGACTTTGGTTAAAAGAGGTCGCCAGAAGGGATCTCATATTTCAGCTTTGGTCCAAGGAGGTCGCCAGAAGGGATCTCATATTTCAGCTTTGGTTAAAGGGAATCGCTAGATGGGATTCCAGGTTGACTGAGCTACAAATATAGTTTTTGGTTTTGCTTAAAGGAGATCGCCAGAAGGGATCTCATATTTCAGCTTTGGTTAAAGGGAATCGCCAGATGGGATTCCAGGTTGACCGAGCTACAAATATAGTTTTTAGTTTTGCTTAAAGGAGGTCGCCAGAAGGGATCTCATATTTCAGTTTTTGTTAAAGGAGGTCGCCAGAAGGGATCTCATATTTCGGATTTGATTAAAGGAGGTCGCTAGAAGGGATCTCATATTTCAGCTTTTGTCAAAGGAGGTCGCCAGAAGGGATCTCATATTTCAGCTTTGGTTAGAGGGAATCGCCAGATGGGATTCCAGGTTGACCGGGCTACAAACATAAATTTTTTTGGTTCTGGTTAAAGGGGATCGCCAGATGGGATCTCAGGTTAGCCCAACCACACATAGAGTTTTTGGTTCTCGGTTAAAGGGGATCGCCATATGGGATCTCGGGTTAGCCCAACCACACACAGGGATAATGGTTCCGGTTAAAGGGGATCGCCGGATGGGATCTCGAGTTAGCCTAACTATACACGATTTTTTGGTTCTGGTTAAAGGGGATCGCCAGATGGGATCTCGAGTTAGCCCAACCACACACAGGATAATGGTTCTCGGTTAAAGGGGATCGCCGAGATGGGATCTCAGGTTAGCCCAACCACACACAGATTTTTGGTTCTGGTTAAAGGGGATCGCCGGATGGGATCTCGGGTTAGCCCAACCACACACATGATAATGGTTCCGGTTAAAGGGGATCATCGAGATGGGATCTCAGGTTAGCCCAACCACACACGGATAATGGTTCTGTTAAAGGGGATCGCCGGATGGGATCTCGAGTTAGCCCAACCACACACGGGATAATGGTTCGGTTAAAGGGGATCGCCAGATGGGATCTCAGGTTAGCCTAACTATACACAGATTTTTTGGTTCCGGTTAAAGGGGATCGCCGATGGGATCTCGAGTTAGCCCAACCACACACGGGATAATGGTTCCGGTTAAAGGGGATCGCCGGATGGGATCTCGAGTTAGCCCAACCACACACAGATTTTTTGGTTCGGTTAAAGGGGATCGCTAGATGGGATCTCGAGTTAGCCCAACCGCACACAGGATTTTGGTTCGGTTAAAGGGGATCGCCGATGGGATCTCGAGTTAGCCCAACCACACACGGGATAATGGTTCCGGTTAAAGGGGATCGCCGAGATGGGATCACAGAGTTAGCCCAACCACACACGGGATAATGGTTCGGTTAAAGGGGATCGCCGGATGGAATCTCGAGTTAGCCCAACTATACACGGATTTTTTGGTTCGGTTAAAGGGGATCGCCGGATGGGATCTCGGGTTAGCCCAACCACACACGGGATAATGGTTCCCGGTTAAAGGGGATCGCCGGATGGGATCTCGGGTTAGCCCAACCACACACGGGATAATGGTTCTCGTTAAAGGGGATCGCCGAGATGGGATCTCGAGTTAGCCCAACCACACACGAGTTTTTGGTTACGGTTAAAGGGGATCGCCGGATGGGATCTCGGTTAGCCCAACCACACACGGGATAATGGTTCTAGTTAAAGGGGATCATCGGATGGGATCTCGGGTTAGCCCAACCACACATAGAATAATGGTTCTCGGTTAAAGGGGATCGCCGGATGGGATCTCGAGTTAGCCCAATCACACACGGATTTTTGTTCGGTTGAAGGAGGTCGCCGTAAGGGATCTCGGGTTAGCCCAATCGCAACACGTATATCGGCTTTGACTAAAGGAAATCGCCGGATGGGATTTCGAGTTGGCCAAGCTACAAATATAAATTTTTTAGTTAAAAGAGATCGCCGAAGGGATCTCGAATGGAATTCCAAGTTAATATAATCGAATTTAGAAGTCGAGGGATCGCCAGATTGGGATCTCAAGATGACAAAGTTTTGATCATTGTTTCGGGTCGAAGCGGAATTGCTATAAATACAAAGTTTCAGGTCAATCAAGATCAGTTACGGTAATTCAGTTTTGTTTATCTTTATAAAACTTACTGTGCAAAATCCCTGCTCCATAAGTATTATAAAGAGGGGGCATCTGTTGTAACCCATTTTTGGGTCCCCACAAATAAAATAAAAAAAGAAAAAAAAGGAACATTGTTCATCGCTCTCTCTCTCTCCACACACTGCCTAAAGCCCTACGCCCCTTAAAACATGGAATAATGGCCGAACCTAAAGCCCCACGCCCCTTGTCCGGCCGACCAACCGCCGCGTGCCCTGCTCCCCATGCACAACAGCAGGCCACTCCCCTGCTCCCCACGCGCAACAACAGCCCGCGCCCCTCTAGCCTATAAATACTGCTCTCAACACCAGCAGACCAGGAGAGGGTATTAGGCGAAGCAACAGCCCACAGAAAACAGAGAAGGAGCAAGAGAATACAGAGGGAAGAACGTCCAGTACACCAGCACATCACACCTATATCATCGTCTTCGTCGTCCCTAGAGAGAGCATCGGCAAGAAGAGAAAGACAGAGACCAACACCAGTGTTACCAGCGTTCACCATCGTCTCCAGAATCAGTGATAACCGTTTGTGCGGGAGGACTGCAACATCATCATCTTCGCCCGTCGCCTATCGTAAGCTCCTGCATTCTTTCCACTTTTGCAAATTTAATTACCGGTTCTGTGCATGTGCACAAGAACCGGCTAATTAATTAACGGGTATTGTTCACCTGTACAGAAACAAGAACTGATCATGTGGTTTTGGGTTGGGCTGAGTCCAGCCCTGTAGAAACCAAGCCCCAATTTATTTTGGGCTGATTTCGACCCAGTTTCCTTTTGGGCCGGGTCTGGACCGTTCGAACAAAAATTCTTCAAAAATTATTTCAAAAAAATATGTGATTTTCTGTAATTTTATTACTGTATTTTGATCAATATCGGTTTGTATTTTTATACTGTAAAGATACAAATCTGGTATTAAAATACCCGGTTTTAGTCAAGTCTTCAAAAAAAAGAAAAAAAAATGTTTTGTTTTCATGCATACGGCCTAGTCTCTCCAATATATATGTATAAATATTATAACATCATATTTTCACACAACAAAGGAAATTTCAAAACAATATATGTATTAGCATGCATTTTGGCTTTAATAACCAATTTATTCAAGCCATGAGAACTAGGCCAATATTTCAAAAATTCTAAAAAAATCTTTTTGTCTTCTTTTAGTATTTGGGATTACGAATTTATACATAAAACGTATTCCTGATATTAAAAATATGGTTTTTTACATAGACGTTAGAACGGTTAGGTTTTACCCGATAAGATAAGGACCTCCTTATTGAGGAGGACTTTTCTTGAACCATAGACGGACCAACAACTAGGAAACACAACGAGACCTTGAATTTTATCAGACAAATAAACAATGCAGCTTACCTTAGGTAGGGCGTATTTGGGGTGCTAATACCTTCCCTTTACGCAACCAGTCCCCGTACCCAATCTCTGAGACCAGTTAGGGTTCCTAGTGACCAAAATACTAGGTGGCGACTCCCATTCCATTTTCTACCAACAAAAGACAATATTTTCTTGTCTCCCCACATTTGCCAGATATATACCATACACACTTCCTAGATTTAAAGTGGAATATTCGCCGCGACGCCGTGCACCCGCGACAATAAGTATGGTGTTACTTAGACAAGATAATTAATATGATCATGTTAATACTTTATAATGAGTCATTAATGATAAATCATCCGATTGGAACCTACTTTGTGTGTGGTTTCTAGTTAAGTAATAAAAGGAGTTTATATTATATTTATTTGAAATATCATTAGCGGATCCTCTAACCTTGACAATTGTTTTATCCTTATTTAATCTTTTCATCATTATTACATCTCAAAGTTCTCTTCAACATCAATATCGTTTATTGTTTGTAATTTATACAATTCACCTCTCTGTGGTTCGACCCCAGTCTTGCCGGGTTATTTATTACTTCGACACTCCTGCACTTGGGATAAGACATCAACTCTTTGATCGTGTCATTTTATTATTGAAAAGAAATTTTAGAAATCATTTAGGTAATGTTATAATCTTGAATTTTTATGCACAAACCTTAGTTTTGGTACAGAGATTGCTTGATTCAATGTCTTAATTAATATGAAAGTACTCGTTCATTCTTAAGCAATAATCAATCTTCATCTTTTTAAACTTCATTGTAATAACTTCTGATCTAATATCACCATTATTGATATTAGGTTGAGTTATCTTATATATGTTGAAGGAATCACCAATACATCACCATTAAAATTGATTTGGAACCAAGACTTACTTTTTCTTGTCATTTAAAATATATTTACACTCTTTCATCTTTGAAAACAAATCCATTAATTATTTTCAACCAAGTTATTTCTCTTGAGTTTTTTTTGTTACCTAGCTTAATTTTCAAATCTAGCTCTCTGTGGATATGACCTCGATCTTATCGAGTTAATTGCTACATCGCACACTCGTGCACTTGCGAGTTAAAACAAGTCAATCATATTGATTTGGAACCAAGACTTACTTTTTCTTGTCATTTAAAATCTATTTACACTCTTTCATCTTTGAAAACAAATCCATTAATTATTTTCAACCAAGTTATTTCTCTTGAGTTTTTTTTGTTACCTGGCTTAATTTCCAACTCTAGCTCTCCGTGGATATGACCTCAATCTTACCGAGTTAATTGCTACATCGCACACTCGTGCACTTGCGAGTTAAAACAAGTCGATCATATTGATTTGGAACCAAAACTTACTTTTTCTTTTCATTTAAAATCTGTTTACACTTTTTCATTTTTGAAAACAAATCCATTAATTATTTCCAACCAAGTTATTTCTCTTGAGTTTTTTTTTGTTACCTAGCTTAATTTCCAAATCTAGCTCTCTGTGGATATGACCTCGATCTTACCGAGTTAATTGCTACATCGCACACTCGTGCACTTGTAAGTTAAAACAAATCGATCATAAAAAACGATCAATTAATTTTGGAGAATTGATTATCATATGATCTATTTCAATCCCAAACTTGCCTTATATCAATCTTAGCCCAAATAATAGGTACATTTATATCCTTATATGACGTTTAAATTCAGCCCCAAATCAGACTCCAAATCAATCCCAAACTTGTCTTATGTTGTGTGCAAACTTCAACCATCAAACACTCAAGGTTTCAATGTCAATCTTAGCCCAAATAATAGGTACATTTATATCTTTATATGATGCTTAAATTCAACCCCACATCAAACTCCAAATTAGCCCAAGCACAATCCATGATCTTACATGTCCACACAACAAATAACATTTGATTTATTTTGGTTAATCCATTGATCTAAGAGGGCAAGCACATGGATGGAAAGTTGGAGGGGACATTGTTACATTATTTTGGGTCAAAAAGAAAAAAGACACAACTCATAAAGGAGGAAGAAAAACGTGCACCAAAGTGTTCTCCAAGCTGGCCTGATTTGATTTTCCAGAATACCTTTTGGTGTTGTGCCTATAACTGTTGACTCAGATATCCAAATGAGTTGTTCTTTAATGATCTGAAAAGCTAACAGAATGCCCTATAAATATGTCTCTAACAGCCATCTTCGGGGGAGGCTTCTAAGATGGTCGAATCGCTGTCCAAAGTTAGCATCATATTTGTGTTAGAATTTTTACCGAAATTGTATTGTGTTCTTCTTTGTAGATTTCAGTTCTTTAGTTTGTGAAACTTATTATTTCATTTTGATTCAAGTTATTTCATGTTTATTAAAATGTTCTTATATGTAAATCAACCTTGAACATTTTAATAAACATGAAATAATTTGAATCAAACTAAAATAATAAGATTTACAAACTAAAAAACTGAAATGTACAAAGAAGAACACAACACAATTTCGGTAAAACTTCTAACACAAATATGATGCTAACTTTGGACAGCAATTAGACCCTCTTAGAAGGGTCCGCCAGAGATGGCTATTAGAGTGATATTTATAGGACATTCTATTAGCTTTCCAAATCATTAAAGAACAGCTCATTTGGACATCTGAGTCAAACGTTATGGGCACAACACCAAAAGGTGTTTTGGAAAATTAAATTAGGCTAGCTTGGAGAACACTTTGGTGCACTTTTTCTTCCTCTTTTATGAGGTGTCTTTTTCTTCTTTTTGACCCAAAATAATGTAACAATGTCCCCTCCAGCATTCCATCCACGTGCTTGTCCTCTTAGATCAATGGATTACCCAAAATAAATCAATTGTTATTTGTTGTGTGGACATGTAAGATCATGGATTGTGCTTGAGCTGATTTGGAGTATGATTTTGGGCTGAATTTAAGCATCATATAAGGATAAAAATGCACCTATTATTTGGGCTAAGATTGACATTAAAACCTTGAGTGTTTGAAGGTTGAAGTTTGCACACAACATAAGGCAAGTTTGAGCTTGAAATAGATCATATGATAATCAATTCTCCAAAATTGCTTGACCGCTTTTTATGATCGGCTTGTTTTAACTCGCATGTGCACGAGTGTGCGATGTAGCAATTAACTCGGTAAAATCGAGGTCATATCCACAGAGAGCTAAATCTGGAAATTAAGCTAGGTAACAAAAAAAACTCAAGAGAAATTAAATTAACAATAACTTGGTTGAAAATAATTAATGGATTTGTTTTCAAAGATGAAAGAGTGTAAATAGATTTTAAATGACAAGAAAAAGTAAGTCTTGGTTCCAAATCAATTTTAATGGTGATGTATTGGTGATTCCTTCAATATATATAAGATAACTCAACCTAATATCAACGATGGTGATATTAGATCGGAAGATATTACAATGAAGTTTAAAAAGATGAAGATTGATTATTGCTTAAGAATGAATGAGTACTTTCATATTAATTAAGACATTAAATCAAGAAATCTCTATACGAAAACTAAGGTTTGTGCATAAAAATTCAAGATTATAACATTATCTAAATGATTTCTAAAATTTCTTTGCAATAATAAAACATTCATGAAGAAAATGAGAAGATAAACATTAAGATTCATTTATATCTTAAAGAACTACCTCAATCACCATCATCCTTGATTTGGATCCAAGAAAGAGATTAGCCAACCATGATTATATATAAAAACATTTTAATTAACATGAAATAACTTGAATCAAACTGAAATAATAAGTTTCATAAACTAAAGAACTGAACTCTACAAAGAAGAACACAACAGAATTTTGGTAAAAATTCTAACACAAATATGACGCTAACTTTGGACCTCGATTAGAATGTTTTAGAAGCCTCCTCAGAGATGGCTATTAGAGAAATATTTATAGACCATTTTGTTAGCTTTCTAGAGCATTAAAGAACAGTGCATTTGGACATCTGAGTCAAAAGTTATGGGCACAACACCGAAAGGTGTTCTAGAAAATCAAATCAGGTCAGCTTGAAGAACACTTTGGTGCACGTTTTTCTTCCTCCTTTATGAGCTGTCTCTTTCTTTTTTTTGACCCAAAATAATGTAACAATGTCCCCTCCAGCTTTCCATCCATGTGTTTTCCCTCTTAGATCAATGGATTACCCAAAATAAATCAAATATTATTTGTTGTGTGGACATGTAAGATCATGGATTGTGCTTTGACTGATTTGGAGTCTGATTTAGGGCTGAATTTAAGCATCATTTAAGGATAAAAATGTACCTATTATTTGGGCTAAGATTGACATTGAAACCTTGAGTGTTTGATGGTTGAAGTTTACACACAACATAAGGCAAGTTTGAGCTTGAAATAGATCATATGATAATCTTTTCTAGGATTGGAATAGAATTGATTTTTGGAGCAAATTTAGAGCACTTATTTGAATCAAGATTTGCTTCAATCTTCAACTAAATTTCTCTTCAATTCTTTGTTCTGAATTCCAAGGTTAAATTTCTGAAATAATTCATTTAAGCTTCAAAAACCTATCGAAACATTAAAAGAAACTTCATTACTAAAAAGCATATCAATTATTATAAAAAACCCAAATAAAAGCAATAAATACATATGTAAAATAATAGACTTAATGATACTTTTGATGCACAATCAGTAACTATTATAATGAGGTGTTATGTGATGTTGTATCAATGCAAGCTAGTCACTTGTTGCTTAGTAGACCATGATAGTATGATAATAGAATTATGCATGATGGAGTGACAAATAGGCATTCCTTTGAGATGAATGGAAGACCTATAACTCTTGTATCATTAACACCTAAGCAAATATATAAGGAGCAAGTTAAATTGAAGAAAGATAAGAAGGTTGAAAAGATGAGCTTTTATATCAAGGGGACAATACCTTATAGTTATGCATGATGGAGTGACAAGGTTCTTTTTAGTTTTGATGATGGTGTTATTCTTCAGCTTGGTACTGATTTGTTGATCTTAAAAGATGTTTTTCATGATATACATTTGAGGTCGAATCTTTTAAAAGAAGGGAGGATGAGACGAACCAAGTCAAGTCCAAATTTGATCTTAAAATGTCTGCTAGTCAATTTTGTGATATTACACATATCTCACAAATTGTATATCATAACAAGCTGAAATTTTATAAGGAGATACTAGACATATGAAACTATATCTTGATATATTTTCAGGTCAAGTAGAGTTCAGTAACATATTATTTCAGATGGTCAAAGTTACTAGATATGTAACACCCTGTAATTTAGTACATTCATAAAAGAACTTTGAGCCTTAACTTTTAAAAAAAATGGGTATTTTTTTTTCATCCACCGAACTTATTCGAGACTTGCCGAAATTTCCACTGAAATTTCGGCAAAGTTTCCTTTATACCTGGAGGTCCCAAGTTATCGACAATCATCCTGTATAGTTATACTCATTTCTCAATCATATCATAATCATGTAGAACCTTAACAACACATCATTCATGGTACATGCCTCACATTTCGCATGCTCATTTCTTTCCTATTAACACACATAATTCATAATAATTGCAAGTAAACAAACTAAGATTACAAATACGTAATAATACATTTTTATGTCCGACACTTAATGTAAAAGGAGTACTATTACATATTAAGTCATTTAGTTCCTTAAAGACAAAATACATTAATGTTCATCTTCTTATTCAATCATACAAAAGGAGACTAGAGGACCTAAAACGCTACTCCTGGCGTGAATATGAAGGACCTGCAATTTCATAATGTATATAATAAATATAGCATAAAAGGAAAATCACACAATACATGCATAAGTAATTAAACATATATTCAACGATATGCAATCATAGTTCCTTGAAATTCTCATTTATCCTTCCATTATTACGTCTCTATTCATCCTTCCTAGAATCATTCAACATTTTCATTTTGTGTCTTGTTTCACCTCACGAGCGCATTTAATTCATTATAATATCTACCATGTGATTTCTCTCCCTCTTACTCTATCTCTTTATATCAATTTCAATCCCAACATCTATTATACCCATTATGGCTTTTCCATATAAGTTGTCAAACTCGTCATGATTTCGGTCCAATTTTAGTTTATAAATATATTCAACTTACAAATTTCTTGTGCCCATTTCGACACATTCCAATGTTTCTTTAGATTTTCAGTAAAATCTCTCATTATCATGGAACCTACCATCATTTTCACAATATTCACATCCGATCCATCTCCAAATAATGTGAATACCATACATACATCATTCTATTTAATTCATCAACCTAATCTCATTTGACCACTATAATTAAGGCCAAATTTCATTATCTATCACTATTATTGGCATTTTATTACACTATTATAATTATCACCAAATTCTTATCATGCCAACAACACGAAACCTTAATACAACATATTTACATTATTAGTCATAACTTCTTTGACATCCTCCATGTGCGCAGGACATGATTCTCAAATTATATCAATTACAATTCATTAATTAATTCAAAATACATCATATATATATATATATATATAACATTGCATTCCTTAAGTGTATAACACCTACCAAGGTTAATGAACTTCTATTCTCACGTCCCAAGCGATACGATATTTGCCTCCATCCTTCACAAGAATTAGATCTTCATCAGTTTCTCTTTTTTTCTTCTTCAATAATCCATAACATAAACACAAATTACCATTTTTGTTTAACAATTAGGTATCATCCAACATTCCATTTATAATCGACAAGTCACTCATCCCGACAATATTAACACCACACAAGTTTAACTCAAGTTGTATATTCCGGTCATTAGAAAACAAAACTAATGCCACTAGCCCATCACCGGGTAACTAGTTCCTCCGCCCATCTTATTCCATAATTTCCAATCAATATCCACCTCTTCAAGGCCGAATGAATAATCCTATCAAGATGTCAATCCCCATTTCATTAATATTTTTAATTATTCCCTATTGGAAATATCATTATAATACCTCTCCCCTAAGACTTGAAGGGAATGCCGACACTAATAAATTTTCATTAGTGTTATTAGTCTCCCATATCGGGGATCGGCTAATCAAGTTCATTGTAAACATCAAAATTAATACCACCGATTGATGTTATCGACTATTTCTAACATGAAATAGCCAATTAGATTTTTCTTTCCATAATATCTTGGAATATTTCCGGAAATGTTGATGTCAAGATTCTTGACATCATTAGCTTTCTCTTCAGGAATAGCTAGTCAAGTTTCATGTGATTGCCGATATCGACAACATCAAGTCGATATCATTAACTATTCTCACCCGAATAGTTAATCAAATTCAAGTATCCCTCATTTTCAGGATGATTATGCCAATGGATGATTATGCCGATGTTAGTAAACCTTACTAACATCATTAGCCTCCGCATTCGGGACCGGCTAATCAAGTTTCGTGTGATTTCCGATATTGACAGCACCGGTCAATATCATTAACTATTCTCACCCAAATAGTTAATCAAGTTCAGCATCCCTCATTTTCAGGGATGATTATGCCGATGTTAGTAAACCCTACTAACATCATTAGCCTCCGCATTCAAGACCGGCTAATCAAGTTTCGTGTGATTGCCGATATTGACAAAGACTTGGTCAATATCATTAACTATTCTCACCCGAATAGTTAATCAAGTTCAGTATCCCTCGTTTTCTGTGGATGATTATGCCGATGTTAGTAAACCTTACTAACATCATTAGCCTCCGCATTCGGGACCGGCTAATCAAGTTCGAGGAATGATCATCAACGAAGTCTATTAGTGTAATTCATATTCTTAACCCAGTCAAGTACTCGATCCATTTTTAATTTCTCGTTTATTTCACTTTATCCTCTCTCTTTGTGGTTTCACCCATAGACGCAAAGACCAAGAATTTAATAAGTTAGTAAATTAACGCTACGTAAAAAGTGTAGGTATAGAACACCTACCAGCTGCAGAAGCTCAACTCGCTCTTCCTCGTTGTTGTTGTGCCCCTCTTACAGTCCCTCCTTAAGCTCCTACTATACGAGCTCCTGAGAAGTCCAGTGAATGCTTCTCCTACATTTTTAATATAACATCCCGAATCATTATTGAATCTTCCCGATTTATTCATAATATTCATAAATTCACAAAATCGAATACTTCCGTAAACAATTTCCATGAATGTATTTTATTTTCTTACTTGTCATTTAAATTCATTTACATTAGAATTTATTTACACTAACATTAAACGCCCATTTAATTCAATTTTTCATCAATGATCTTCAATGTCCAAAGGGCATGACTTTTCGTCACCGATTTTCTTTTGTCCCAAGACATTTAATCTATCACCAAACAATGTAATTTAACTTAAATTTCATCAATGACTACACATGCCAAATTTTTCCAAAAGCACACTCAAAATGATTCCTTATATCATAATTCAACTTACAACATGATTTCCCATTCTAACACAACCAAAGTATTAGTCAATCACTATTCTTTATAGAATTTAACTATATCATCACTTATCAACACATCAAACATGACTCAAACAACACAAACACAACTATCATCATTAAACCCATTGCCATTATCCTTAGTCCCAAAACATACTTTTTATGCTAAACCTCATATTCTCATTCAATATTTCTCAAACCAAACTTAAAACATCATTCTGTAAATTTAGAATTCAATAAATCCAAACGGTGGAATTATATATCATCATCATTAGAATAACATATCCAAAATTAACATACATCCAACGGTTAAACCTCCCGATATCAGAACAATACTGGACTGACCTGAAATTTGGAGACCTGCTGATCGGGAAGTACAATTCCTGGTAGGAGTGTTCTTTTCCGATCCAAACCGTTCAGAATTTATATAACATCTGGATGAACAACATATCCAAAATCCAGACCAATCCAACGGTGAAACGATAATGTAATGGCCGACGAACAAAGCTGTCTTGAAGGGTGATTTTCCAGAAATGTTCCTCCGGTGACAGCCCTCAAACGAAGTCTGATATTTGCAATCCCTCCGGTCAGAATGTAGGTGACATTGAGTATAATAACATATCAAAAAATCAATCTAATCCAACGGTGCAAAGTCAAAATATGGCTGCCGAAGTTCCTGCCCTGTTGCAATCCCAAAACCCATAGTTTCAAATCAATTTATTCCTTCTATTTTTCAGCAAATCAAGCCATTATCATGCAATTAATCTTGAAATTCACATGAACAATTACTCCCCCAAAATATTTACATGAACCCTAGAATTTTAAACTTGGAGGTTTTCTTCTCCTCATGCAAGAACAAGAGAGAAAAACGAAATTACTAAAGGGTATGTTGCTTACCTTTGCTACTTTAACTTATTTCAATGAATTCTTGCAAAAATTTACAAAAATCATGTCCTCCTCTTCCAATTTCCAGCTTCTTCTCTTTGTTTCTCTCAAGCTCTATAACTCTCTAAGTTGTTATTTAATTTGTTTTCTTGGATATAATCCTCCTAAGCACACTCCCTTTTGATTTAGCTTGAAGAAATGAAGAGAAAATGAAGAAAATGGGACAAAACAAATGGTCTCCCTCCTGTTTTTCCATTTGCAGAGGACGTGCTCTGTTTTTAAAGAGAGGAGAGGAGAGTCTTTGTTTTGATAAAATTACAAAAATGCCCTTATTAATGCCCCTTGTGTCATCTTCTTCAATTTACCCGATTTTCAGTGCTCTCGTAAATCCTTCCCAAACTCCGATTGACACGAAATTTGAACCTAATATAAAATAATATGTCTGGAGATTCCTTATAAAATTTCAGCCCGATCCAACGGTCGGATTGAGATATATCATCGATACTGTAAAACTAGACAATCAATGTCTTTTACGCTAAAATCTGAATTTCACGCATTAATTTATTTACTTAGATCCTCGTGACATTTCCCCTTAATTTATACTCAATAAATTCAATATTACCACATTTATCATTAATTTGTCAAAATACGTGTTTTGACCGGGGTTTACATATCTTCCGGTTTTTTTTTTCTTATTCTTTTATCCATTGAAACTCGTCACTGGTTTCGCTAACGTTACAAGTTTTAAACTAAAAATCATGACTCTCTTTTCAACTTCAACAATACCTTTAAATTTATTTATGGAGATCATTCTCTCTCTCACATGACACATTTATTGTCATTCCTACTATTTATTCATTTCTTTCATACCGAATATCCATTACTCATCGAAACGTCATTACTTTGATCCTATGTGTTGTTGTTTTTTTTTCTTTTTATTATTATTATTTTTATTTACGGGGGTTTACAAGATAAACCTTATCAAATCTGTCAGACTATACCTTTGTGTATTGTTTGGGACATATCTGGAGCTATAGGTGGAATTTTTCTGCGATTCAAGTTGGGTTGGAAACTATACATCTTAATATTTTCAACCATATATGGTATGCTCAGTAATTTATTCAGATGAGAGAGAATGACGTGTTTGAGGTTAGGACTGAAAATCTGCAAAGAATGTGTGAAAATTGGACAATCAGGCTACATAGAGGAATTTTAGCATGAAGACTTTTTTTATTATTCTATTTTTTTAATACTTATTTTTAAGTTGGGTTTGTTCTGACTCATTAGTCGTTGTTTAGGTGTTTATTTCATTATTAGACTTATGTTAGTTGATTACTAGTTTAGGCCCATTAACATGCAACCCAAAAATGGTCCATTAAAGTTAGTTAGAGGAGATTATATTATGTTTTTTATCTGTAAATTTCAGCAGGAAGTTGGAAAATAAACGTGAGTTTTTCTTTTGTGAGTTTGTGGTAAAACAATCTTTCTTTGTAGAGACAAAAATCGTACATTGACTTATCGAAGATTAACTTGCTTTGTAACATCATTCGCATATTTAGAGTTCTTAGATACAAGGTTATCTTTAGGTCCAAGTCTTTTTCCAATATCTTTGGTTCTTAAATACATGGTTACTTCTGGGTCAAGGTTCTTAAGTCCTTGGCTTGAGAAAAAATGAGCTGAATATTTGCACCAGTTTTAAATTTGATCCCTATAGTTTCAATTGTTTTAAATCAATACCATCAAATTTTATTTTGCCAAGTCGAGCATCAATCCATCGCCGAATTGTTTTCTCAGCACCTTGAGAACGCCACAAAAAGCCAACATTAGCAAATCATCAAGTTCAATCATAAATCAACCCAATTTAAAAGAAATCAAGAAGAAAAAAACACGAGTGACAAAAAAAAACAATACTAAAATGTAGCACATTTGTTTCATTTTCAAATATACTCTTGAAGCTTTGATTGTTAGAAATAATTACAATCAAAATTTATTTTCTCAAATCGAATATAAATTGAGGGCTGAATTTTATTTTCACGACATCTCAAGAACACAACACCAAGCCAATAAAAAAATTATGAATAACCCTAAAGGGTGTAGCTCATTTGGTCAGGCTCTCTAGAGATCATCAGTTCGAGTCTCACTAACCTTAAAGCTACTGGAGACTTGCATGATCATTAACTTTAGGGCCCGTGAGATTAGTCGAGGTACGCACAAGTTGGCCCAGACACCCACGTTAATAAAAAAAAATTATAAAATTCAACCCCTCTATAATTATAGAGTAAAAGGATCGAATCAAGTTCAACCCCATATAAACCTAGAGTAAAAGTATCAAATAGTAAAAAAAAGTGTCAAGTAACTAGAAAAAGAAGACGAAGAAGAAAAGTTGAGCACTATTACAATTTATAGTGTTTTGTGTCCTTTGGAGGAGTAATCTTATTTTTAAATAACAAGAGGATACGGAAAATCGTAATGCATTTATATATAAAGGTGTACATATCCATTAAACGGTGGTATTCCAATTGTTATATGCAAAATAATGTCCAACAATGGCCGAGCATGAACAAGCTTACTCTCTTTTTTTGAACCTTAAGACAATATTTTCTACTCTGTTTTTATTACTCAGTGATTTGCTTGTAAAGTTACAAACATCGTTTTTCATTTTTCTAATTGATAATTTACGTTTTTATATTATTATATATTAATTCAATTTTTTTTAAAATCATATTATTTATTTTATGATATAATAACAATAGTTAAATCTATAATATTTAAATTAAAAACCATCAATATTAATATATATTTTTTAAAATTATTTTATAACCTCAATTTTAAAAGTATTTTTAACCAAACACATTAAACTACTTTTTATTGAACCTCAATTTCAACCATAGTTTTAACCAAATATATATTTTTCCAAACCAATCTCAATTAAAAGTATTTTTTATAAAATAATTTTTTTTAAATTATAACCACAATAGCTATCGCATTACCAAACACACACTTTTATTTCTAGATTATCATTTAGGAGTAATCTAGGAGTAAAAGTATCAAATAGTGTTTTATGTCCTTTGTAGGAGTAATCTTATGATACGTTGCATATTTGGCAGAGTTTGTAGAGAGAACAAGAAAACAACGGAAGATTCAAATTCTAAATTTTATTCAAAAGATTATAACTAGCATTCAAATCGTCAAAAATAGCTTAAATAGTATGTTCTAATCAACTTTAAAAACATTTTAAACTTCCAAATATACCTGAAAAAAACCTCTCACAACTTCATGGCCACTGTGGTAGTGTAAACTTTCTAAATTTATGTAATTTTAAGTTGTCTTGTTGGACTGCAAGGGAATAATGGTAAGAGAATGTTTCTCTAATTCATCAGATAAGAGGTTCAATTCTCAATCAAAGAAAGCATTTCTCTCTTGTATGGCACTAGACATGAACTGCTAGAATCTACCCAAGGCTAAGCAAGGATTTTTTATACGTCTGACCAAAAAAAATAATAAAAATACACCATTGTTAATTTATTCCCCTTCTAAAAATATCATTGAAGTTACCTTTTCGTTAAAAAAATGATTGTTTTTTATGTTATCATTATATTTGCATTACACTAAAATGGTGTTGAGAGGGGGGAAATTAAAGTGAAATATTATTTATATTAAATGGATGATAGAATTTTAAAATAATAAAGATTTCAATTGAGTTAATTTCTAAATTTGAGATTTAATTTGACTTGTTTAGTAGGTTACAAAAATATAAAAGAAGAATTCTATGCAAACACATCTGATCATAGCAGGGCACTGAGTGCTTGCAAAGACATGTGTTTTTAGCAAAGTAGAAAGGTCAATAATAAGTAATAGTGGAATTCAAATTTGTTAATTTACCTCTAGAAGGTATAGTGCCATTGAGTGCAAATAATCACAGATTTTTTAGAGAAGATAGTGCTCCAAGGCTTTGGAGTGTTCATCCAGATAACACCAGTCCAATGTTCATGTAGAGAACACCAGTCCAGATACAAACTTTCCAATGAACTTAAATTTTGCAATTCTGTTCATTAAAAAGTAACAAATTGAATTTTTCAATTTAACCCAAATATGTAAACATCACTATATATATATATATACAGTCATCTAATATTCTTCCTCTAAAATCATTGTTGCTCGGCTGAAGTGTCGTGAGGTTTGGGAATGCTCCTAATGATTGCAGTAACTGGAAGCTACTTCCATAGGTTGTGATATTATCTAGCCATAGAGTACTCAAGTTGCTTGGACCTACACGTTAGTTAGAGAAGAAACGTATAGAAAAGCTTTCCAAAAGCAAAAATAATTAATTAATATTGTATGAATGGGCTCAGATATTATCTTCATGCTACCAAGTAGGTAATGTGAATGTGTTACTAATTATCTCTTGAGGCTTTCAATTTATTAATATTGTTGCCACCCAAACTCAATTCCTTTAAACTACTCAAAGGTGCTTGATATTTATAAAAATAATAGTTAATTAATTCACCATAACACAAAAATTATGTTTTTTTAATTGAATTTAATAGAGAAAAGATAAGTATATAAAAAAACTAACCTTTCAAATATGTTATTCCCTCCGGTCTATTATCATCTAAATATAGTGATTTAAGGTATGAAAATCCCTTCACAAATGATAAAATATTATTATTGAAGTGATTAGATTCCAAGTCAAGGATTTTCAAATTGCTCAATCTTGATAACACATAACCACCTATATATAAAAAATAAATAAATTAAGACTTCATATAAAGAATAAAAAAAATCTTGTTGGAGTAATTTAATTATCATCGATGAAGAGGCAGGTAATTGTTATATAGACTCCATATAAAGAGGTTGAGGCGGTGAAAGTGAAAGTAAGAGGAGCAATGTTATCAAACTTTTTTTTTTTTTATTTACGTGGGTGTCTGGACCAGCTTGCACGCACCACGACTAATCCCACGGCCCACTGAACATCCTGCAAACCCAGTAGACATGTAAGGCATCGCAGGGGTGACAGACGTGCACATGAGAACTCGAATCCAGGAGCAGCAGGAGGAGACAAGCCTCTCTCACCGCCAAACCAAGACCCTCAGTGCGCAATGTTATCAAACTTGCTAGTTGACTCGTTAGTATGATTTCGAGTTTACTTGTATATAACATGTAAAATTAGGTTAAAAATTTAAAAATTAGTAAACTCGGTCAGCTCGAACCGAGTTTACGAGTTTGAGAAAAGTTACAATTTACAAAATGAATCGTCACTCACTCACTCTACTGACTACTCTGTAATCTCCATGAGTCCCTCCCGAGTCCCCACTCTCCTTTCCGCTTTGTCTTTTGCCTTAGCAACACCAGCAGATCTGATTGTCTTCAGTCTTCCAAGTTCCACAATCCACACTCTGTTAATCTCTCTCTCAAGAGCAACACCCGAAAAGGAGTGTTAGCTTTAGGTGGTCTTTCCAAATTCCAAGCTTGCCTTTGTTGGGTACTGGGTAGGCTTCCCCCGTAGTACTTTTCACCTTTTGTGAGGAGCCAATTCTTATTGATGCTTTTACAGGGGCTGTTGTTCATGTCGATTCTAAAGTATAGAGCTGCTCAATTTTCCTGAGAAAAATAAAAACACACTCTTACACGCTCATTTCATTTTCCAGGAGAATCTGATTGTGATTGCTGCACCCATTTTGATAGAATGATGGATCTGTGGGCAGCTCATGTAAAGAACACAACTGGAAGCCCTCTTTGTTTAAGAAATCATTCAATTCGAGAGAAATCATTCAGTTTTGGGAAATTCAGGGTTTTGGATGTTAGGGTTTTGAAGCGTAAAGTTTCTTCTTTTGGGGATCATTCTTTGAGTGTCAAAGCTATGGCTAAGAAGAATAGCAATGATAACTCCAATTCCTCTTCTCCTTCTCCTTCTGGTGCATTTTTTTTTAATTCATAATATTGAACTATTATTTTGGTTGCAATTTTGTATACCTTTTGATGATATTATGTGATTATATATTTGTACTGAACAAAGAAGTGATTGAAATTGAATTGATTAAAAGAAATAGACTGTTATTAATGTAAAAAGAGTTTTGATGTTCGTTTTACATGCAATTAAGGAATTTGAAGGCATTGGATAGAGTGAATAGTAGGAGAATGGATTGTGCTGGCAATTCATTGTTCTATGAATTTACTAAGAAATGTTAAGAACGGATTGAGTTGTGTAGTCTTGTATGTGTATACATATTTTGGGTTCTTGCATAATTTATTAGCAGAAAAGTATCTAAGAAGAATTAGTTTTGGTTTCAATTGAAATTATTTAGTTGGAGTGTTCTGTTCATATATAAGGAAATCAATAGTCTGGTTTATTGATTTTCATTGCTGGGAGATGATCCCAATCAGAGTAATAACTGGCAGTTTGCTTCTTCATGCTGTCAATAAAGTTGTTGTATGTAGTGCAAGTAATGACTTGTGTAACAAATGTGGTTTTCGAAACATCTCTGTCAAAGCACATGTTCATAAGAGTTTGTCTTGAAAAGATCACTAACCCTATTTTGTGCGCGTGTATTCTTCTCTAAAAGATTAATTTTGTGGGGTGTTAAGAAAAAATCACTAAGATGTGACATTCTTTATTCTGGAACCATCATTTGCGATTCAGTGTTCACTTCTTTTGTTTTATTGGGAGCTTGTTTCTTGTTCATTGTAATAAAGTTGTGGGTGGTAGCAAGCATGTTAGTTTTGGCTGTCTTCTTGCTTCATTTCTTTTGTATTTGCTCTCTGAACTAATGATTATCAAGTTTCCTTGATAATTATTCTGTTTCTATCTTATGAAGTTATTCCCGCAGGACTGCATACTATTATATATGAATTTTTATTTGAATCATGTATTTTAAGGTATTTGGAAATTTTTACTATTTATTTCACTTTTATTTTAATTGTGTTATATTATTATTTACTACTTGACTGGAATTGTCAATATATAATTAGTTAAAATATTTTACTTATGGTTTTATGATTTTACGATCCGAGTTTACGATTCGAGTTTACATTGTATATTCCGCGTCCTCTGCCTCCCTTGGTTGATAGGAAAGGCTCTATTCATGAAACAAGTGTACAAACACTAGTGGTTAAGCAACGACTTGGGATAACAAAAGAAAATGCTGAACAAAGGGAAGCAGAGGTTACACTTCTATCATTGATGATCTTTTCTGCAACTTGTTGATATCAAATCTGCGCACATACAGTAGTGTTGGAAAGCATGCACCTGTGGAATGATTTTACCCGTTAATATATTGCTTCATTTTCTGTTAATTTTCCTTGACCATGGCCTTGCAATTTTTTTCTTTTAATTTATGGATAGATTTTGGTTTTTATGTTTTGAGTTCAATTTTTTTTGACCCTTTGTTGTAGATCAAATTCCATATATTGAAACAGAGGTTACACTTATGTGACCTTGCTGTAAATATCTAACAATCAAGTCCCTCTAATTTCTTTCAAGAACACAACAGCAATCTATGCTGTTATAAAACACATTACCATCAATTTTATTTTTTCCATTTAAAAACTCTCTTGAAACCATTTTCTGTTAACATGGTTTCTACTTATTTGATTTTCACGTGATCTGCTATGGTTATTCTGTCCTCTGTAATATTGTGTGGCACAAAGCATTTGAGTTTGTTGCTTCACTTGTCAAATATTTTCAACTCTTATCCTTTTATGTGTTCCATGCCATTAGGAATCGTCGATGCTGCGAAGCGCACTCCTGGAGCATGGTAATCTCATACGATATGCTGAAAAACTTAAGACAGATTTCTTGGAGGCTGGATCGTCTTCTTCTGTCCCACAATTCCTTTCAGACGCTTCATTGACTTCAACAAGATGTCCTTCAAATTCAGGCAAGATATTTTCATCTTTTATTCCTGTGAATATTATATTGGTCATACTATTATATTTTTACTAAACCAAACCAGCCTACAGATCATGTTTTAGTCATCATCAAACTAACAATTTGATGCTTCAAGAAAAATAAAAGCCATTGGGAAATAAGAGGTCAAAAAGTACCATCCATGTCTCTTTTCTTTCAAATAGAATTTCTAACTATTTTGATGTGTTTTTTTCACTAGGCTCAAAGCCTAAGAAGCAAGCCAAGAGGGAAAGGACAGAAGAGGAAAGAACTTTCAGAAGAAGGGCAGGATACTTTCTAGTAACGCAAGTAGTTGCAGTTTTAGTCTTTCTATCTGTCATGAGCAGTAATGATTTTTCTGAGGTGGAGGTTGATGATGGTGATGATGATGATGAAGGCTTCAGTTATGACTGAAGAAGCATTCATTTTCTGACAAATTTGTATTTTCCTTGACAATTGTTTTCCTCATGACAATACAGTCATGGACATCACTGTGAGAAAGATAGTTTCCTTTTTACCTTTCGTTCTTGTATTCCATGTAAAATTTTTGAAAAATAAGCATCCAACAGTTGTAGGTTGATCAACATTTCCCTAAGCATAGTGATAGGTGGTTCAGAGAAGAAATTGTGGCCAAAGTAATTGGATTCTAATAATTGAAATTCAGAAACTTTCCTTGCTGCAGGAAATAGCCCTTGTTGTTGAATCTGAATCCACTGTAAAAAATCACCCCGTGTGCACTCATTCATTCTCATTGATTTACTTCCAATCCCAGATATTTCTAAGGATATCTGCTGTTCATCTTTGGTTAGCTTGCCAACTAATAGATCACAAAGAAATATGTTAGCAGGAGCAGCAATTGCTCTACGCTACCTTTGCATTTAGGTTAGAACATGTAATTACATCACTGATGCTAACAATATTAGCCACCGGGATATCCTAAATTATGTTCTAGGCCTGCTAGAACTCTGGAGCACTTGGCAATGGCATTCTCCCATTGCTTAACATATTCTGCATACCCCTCTCTGCAGAACCAATAGCAAATTCAGTCAGTGACCTCATTGCAACTGACATTCCTGCACAAAGTAGCTTTATGGCCATTTCAGCCATTTTCTCTGTAGTCATTACATCTTCTACTTCACCAACCTCCACCATTTCCATACTTCTGCCTCATTCAACTGACAACACTGCTCCAAATCTCTTTGAACCGATCGGGGTCCTGTGTGGATTGTCTCTTCGCTGCTGTGCATAGATAAATACATTGAAATTCGATTTGATAATCATGGCCTTGAAAACTAGGGACGCTCAGAATGCATTATTCAAAAAGTTATGCAGAAGATTTGAGATGTACCCTGACTTCTTGGTAGAGTTTATTCTCCCGGGCATATAATCTATAAAATGTTGATTGGTGACTACATGAGAACATGCAAGAAATCAAATTGGTGCTGCAAGAAAAAACTATTTTTTCTTAAATCAAAACGATGTGATTTTGATTTCTTTTTAAATTTGTTTTTTGGTTCAATCTCTGACAAGACCTACAT
Source organism: Populus x sibirica (assembly GCA_019202695.1). Classification (NCBI taxonomy): domain Eukaryota; kingdom Viridiplantae; phylum Streptophyta; class Magnoliopsida; order Malpighiales; family Salicaceae; genus Populus; species Populus x sibirica. The sequence continues at coordinate 418,053 of JAGMVL010002394.1, read as the reverse complement.
TAGCTCGATTTTTTTGCTTTAACTCGGGCCTTGTCCTGTACATTTTCTAGATCAGGTTTTAAAACAAGGATGGTAACTATCTATGATGCCTGTTGTGTCCGGGGACAGTAACAAACGCCAAACAATGCCAAACAAGGATGTTGTCACTTGGAATGCCGTTATCACAGGGTCATTAGATCGGTTTTATACTTTGTAATTGTGATGTAGGACAGCTTAATGAATAAATCCTAGGCCACACTGGAATCCTAATTCTGCAGGGAAACATACACAGGAGCAAGCAGCGTGTTCTCCCCTGTTGATCTTTTCCTTAATTCACATGGATTCCCCATTGAAGTTCCCTGCAGACTAATTTTATTTGCTTACAAATCAGAACCTTGAATTACGTCTTTTCCTGTTTTGCTATTTACTTTTATTATTAGGATTAGGATTTGCAGCTTATAAATACAAGTTGCCCTTCTCGTTGAAAGACACTTTTGATTTTATTGAATAAGAATTTTCATTCAGAAACATTAATCTTTTACTCATGGATTCGAGTGTTTTTATCTCTTGTTCGTGGACTCGAACAAAATCAGAGAAAAGGGACGGTGATCTTGTGTCCGGGGACAGTAACAAACGCTGCCTTACTTATATGTTTTTGAAGTGTAAGCAAAGTTGAGTTCCAAAAACAATGCTCAAGACAAGACCTACCTCGTTTCTACTCCCTACCATCTCCCTTTTTCAAACCTCAACTTCCAAACCCAAAAGGAACATCAAACCTTGACCAAAAAGCTTTTGACCGAGATATATGCAACTTTTCGAGCTCTTATCAAAACTTAACATTCTACTGTGATCAAATGCTTTAGGTGTGATTTGGGTGGGGAATACACCTCTAATAAATTTTGCCAATTGCTTGCCTTAGATGGAACCATCCACCAAACTTCATGTACAGATCCTCCTGAACAAAATGGTGTTATTGAAAGAAAACATAGGCACATTGTCGAAACTGCTCGTTCTCTCTTGTTGTCTGCTTTTGTTCCTAGTGATTTTTGGGGAGAAGCTATTCTTACTACTATAAGTTTGATTAATACAATTCCATCTTTTCATAGTTCAGGTCTATCTCCTTTTGAAAAGTTATATGGGTATGTCCTTGATTATTCCTCATTTAGAGTCTCTAGTTGTACTTGTTTCGTTCTTCATCCTCATGTAGAACGTAGTAAGCTATCCTCTCGATCCGCTATTTGTGTCTTTCTAGGTTATGGTGAAGGTAAAAAGGGGTATCGTTGTTTTGATCAAATAACTCAGAAACTTTATATGTCTCGTGATGTTGTCTTCCTTGAGCATATACCTATCTTTTCTATTCCATCCACTACTCATAGCCTGACTAAATCTGATCTTATTCGTATAGATCCCTTTTCGAGGATTCTGTAATGATACCTCTCCCCATGTTCGATCAATTTGGACTCATAACTCTGCAGGTACTGGTACTTTACTCTCTGGCATACCTAAAGCTCCATTCTCATCTATAGCCCCCTAAGCTTCATCTGAGATTGTGGATCCACCTCCACATCAGTCCATCCGCATTCGTAAGTCCAAAAAACTACTAGATTTTGCTTATTCTTATTATTCTTCATCATTTACTTCCTTTTTAGCTTCTATTCATTGTCTCTTTGAGCCCTCTTCCTATAAAGAGGCAATTCTTGATCCGCTTTGGCAAAGAAGCTATGGATGAGGAACTTTCGCTTTGCATAAGACAAATACTTGGGATCTGGTTCCTCTACCTCTTGGTAAGAGTGTTGTTGGTTGTCGTTGGGTGTATAAGATCAAGACTAATTCTAATAGGTCTATTGAGCGATACAAAGCTAGGCTGGTTGCAAAAGGATACTCTCAACAGTATGGTATGGACTATGAGGAGACATTTGCCTCGGTTGCAAAAATTACTACTATTTGTACTCTTATTGTTGTAGCTTCGATTTGTCAGTGGCATATTTCTCAGCTTGATGTTAAAAATGCCTTCTTGAATGGAGATCTTCAAGAAGAAGTTTATGTGGCACCCCCTCCTGGTATTTCACATGACTCTTGATATGTTTGTAAGCTTAAGAAAGCATTATATGGTCTCAAACAAGCACCCTGTGCTTGGTTTGAGAAATTCTCTATTTTGATCTCGTCTCTTGGCTTTATTTCTAGCAGTCATGATTCTGCTCTTTTTATTGAGTGCACTGATGCAAGTCATATCATTTTGTCTTTATATGTTGATGACATCATTATTATTGGTGATGACATTGATGGTATTTCAATTTTGAAGACAGAGTTGGCTAGACGATTTGAAATGAAGGATTTGGGTTATATTCGATATTTCCTGGGTATTGAGGTAGCATACTCACCTAGAGGTTACCTTCTTTCTTAGTTGAAATATGTTGCAGATATTCTTGAGCGGGCTAGACTTACTGATAACAAGACTGTAGATACTCCTATTGAGGCTAACGCAAGGTATTCTTCTTCTGATGGTTTACCTTTGATAGATCCTACTTTATACCGCACTATTGTTGGGAGTTTGGTATATCTCACCATTACTCGTCCAGATATTGCATATGCTGTTCATGTTGTTAGTCAGTTTGTTGCTTCTCCTACTACTGTTTAGTGGGCAGTTGTTCTTCGTATTTTGCAATATCTTCGGGGTACAGTTTTTCAAAATCTTTTACTTTCATCCACCTCTTCCTTGGAGTTGGGTGCATACTCTGATGCTGATCATGGTAGTGATCCCACATATCGCAAGCCTTCGTTCGGGTTCTGTATCTTTTTAGGTGATTCTCTTATTTCTTGGAAGAGCAAGAAACAATCTATTGTTTCTCAATCATCCACCGAAGCAAAATATTATGCCATGGCATCTGCTACCAAAGAGATTGTTTGGTTACGTTGGTTACTTGCTGATATGGGAGTTTTCTTTTCTCATCCTACTCCTATGTATTGTAACAACCAGAGTTCTATTCAGATTGCTCACAACTCGGTTTTTCATGAGCGAACTAAGCACATTGAGATCGATTTTCATCTTACTCATCATCATCTCAAGCATGGCACCATTGCTTTGCCTTTTGTTCCTTCTTCCTTGCAGATTGCAGATTTCTTTATCAAGACGCATTCCATCTCTCGTTTTCGTTTTCTGGTTGGCAAACTCTCGATACTTGTAACTGCCGCATCGTGAGTTTGAGGGAAGATGTTAAATAATATTTATGTAGTCTTATTTATTAAGGGTAGAATAGTACTTTCAGTTTAACCTATATATACTTTATTTGTATTTAGGTTAAGTCTATGCAATCATAATAAACAGATTATTGAGAATTCTAGCCTTTTTTTGTGTTTGTTCTTAGTTATTTCATAGTTTTCTCAAATATATCATGCAAATATCAAAATTGTCTTCAAAACACTTATCTGACCTTTTGTTGTAGATCAAATTCCATATATTGAATCAGGAACTTATGTGGCCTACATTGACGAGAATGCTGAACAAATTCCATATATTGAGCTTCCAATGAAGTAATTGTACTATTCAATGGAATGAGAGAGACAGGTCCTAATCCAGATAAAGTCACAATGATTGAAGTACATATTGTCCGCATGTTCCACAATAGGGGCCTTTGATTTGGGGAAATGGGTTGAGACACATGCATCGAAAGAGGTTTACAAAGATGATGTCTATGTTGCGAGTGCATTAATTGATATGTATGCAAAATGTGGGAGTTTTTGAATCATTGACTTTGTCATTTGGATTGGTTGGATTGGTCCCAAAAGTCGAGCATTATTCTTGCATGGTTGATCTTTGTGCGCGTGCAGGACTTCTGAACGGGGCTTGGGGCTTAGGGCTTAATCAAGAAGATGCTTGGAAAACCATATGAAATTGTGTTGGGGTCAGATGTGTAGAAATGCTGATGTTGGTGGAAGGGTTATTCAATTGTTTCTAGAGATGGAGCTATCAAATTCAGGAAAATATGTTATCTTATCTAAGATATATGCAAATATGAGAAGGTGGGAAGATTCTGCGAAGACAAGGGTGTTGATGAGGCAGTGTGGTGTCTCTAAAACCCCTTGCTGTAATTGGATTGACATTGGACCTCGTGTTCATGAATTTCATTCTGGAATTTCATTCTGGTGACAACTTAAATCATCATTCGGTGAACATATTCCAATTGCTGAATGAGGAGATGAAGAGAGGTGGTTCTTCAAAGACAAGGGTTTACATTCCAAATATTGGTTGCATATAGAGGTGGAAAAGTTGAAAACTTGGTTGCCTCTTTCAGCCATTGAACAGTGCATCCGGAGCGATTATATCTTCTGGTTGCTGACTCCAGCTAAAACATTGAATGGTAATTTGTGTTCTTAATAGCTTGAGCAAGGCTGGTTTGGAACATGCTATTATTGAGAGTAATAGTCATTCAAACACAAATTGTTTTCCAGCAAATTAAGCAACTTCAGCAAGAACTGGTAAGGTGCTTAGTATGTGAATATATCTTGTAAGCTAAATTGATGAAATTCTTTTAGGACAACCTTGCCTTTAGATCAATTGTGACTTCAAGAAATATTAGGTACCAAGAAAAGAAAACTACCAAGACAAATCCATATTCTTTGATGAATTCAATATAGGAAGATAATGCAAATTTGTGTTTTTAACAATAATATTTGTGTTGTAATGTATTCCACTTGATATTAAATATTTTTGGATATTTTGTGTTGTAAATTTGAATTGATCATCCATATAAATCTAGTAATAATGTAATATACAAGGTATGAAGACAATGAAAAGTAAAACTCATGGAATTATTTATGGGCTTGAAAAGCCCCTGCTAAATAAAATCGCACCAAATCAAAATCAAATTGAACTGAAAATACTTGCTCGGATTAACCAATGAAGAAATTTAATTATTATATCACATAGAAGCTAAAATGAAAAACAAAACACAAAAGAAAATTAATACAATATCGCTTAAGCATGCATTTAAACTTGTTTAAATCTTAAAACTAGAATACACAACGATGCACCAAGTCTTAAGTACCATCAAGGCTATGAAAATCAAAACTTGGATAAACTGGGAAGATTGTCCACCAGAAAATAATAGCAATTGTTGATGCTCACCTCAATAAAGTGAAACCAAGCTCGTCGCCAATATGGATTTATGTAAAGAACTGCACCTATCACCAGCAGCACCATGATGTATGCAATCCCAAAGGTCACATAAAAAACCTCCATATCCATGAAGCCACCATCATCTTCATTGTTCGTTGAAGTTGGCATTGGTGACGGTGGCATAGTCGCACTGCAAATCTTGAGTAGTGGTTCTCCACAAAGAAAAGGGTTTTCCTTGTAGCAGCTCTCCTCAAACGTGGCAAATTGTGCAACTCTCACAGGAGTCTTGCCAGACAGATTATTGTGTGCAACACTGAAAAACTCTAGAGAAAATAGTTCAGTAAGTCGAGGTGGGATTTCTCCATCCAGTTTGTTATAAGAAAGATCCAAGCTCTCTATTTCTTTTAAGTTCGAAAATGTTGGTGGAATTGGTCCAGTTAAACTGTTGTGCGAAAGGTTCAGTACCTTGATCTTGGTGAGGTTTCCAATTTCAGGAGGAATCTCTCCTATGAAATTGTTGCATGAGAAATCAATTCCTGTGAAGTACTGGATGATGCTGCCTCTATAAGAAAGGGATACATTCTTCGTTGTAAACTCGAAGGATTGTTGTGATGAGGACAAATCATCATAGGAATTGTATTGTTGTGGGAAAGGATGAGTAGATATCATCCAAGAGAGGATGTTACCGTAAAGGTGGTTGTGAGATAGATCAATCGAGGTTAATTGGTCCAACTCGCATAATTGAATTGGGATTTCACCTTCAAGATTGTTATAACTCAAGAGTAGAAATCTCAAGTTGGATAGTCTGTCAATCCATTTTGGAATACTACCAGTTAAATTATTATGGGAAAGATCTAGTGCAAGTATCTCAGATGAGTTATAAAATGCCATTGCGATCAGTCCTTGCAACTTATTTCTAGACAAATAAACATATTTCAAATTTGAAGAAGTGCCGAATCTAGGTGGTAAACGACCAGAGAAATTGTTCACTGATAAGTCCAAGAATTCAAGAGAAGACATATTCCCTATCCATCTAGGGATCAACCCTTGCAAACTGTTGTTGGACAGGTCTAACACTTCCAGCGAGCTAATGTTACCCAACGACAAAGGAATGCTTCCATTGAAACCATTGTCAGACATAAATAAAACTTCTAACCCTGGCAAACGAGCTTCGATTTCTGAAGGGATTTGGCCTTGGAAGTAATTCATGGATATACTTAGGAATGCCAAATTCACATGAGAATTCTTTGGTAACAAGAATGGACCCGAAAGAGAACAATTTTCTAAAGAAAGATGATATAGGTATGTGTTGTTCTCAATCAACCAATTTGGAAACTCTCTCTTTATTTGGATGTTTGTAAGATGCAAAGATTGCAGGCTGAACTGATGGTAAAGGAACTTGGGAAATGCTGCTGCACCTTGTCCATGACTGCTCAAATAGATGGACTCTAATTGGAACTTTGGGCTCAGACTATGATCATATTCTTCTTCGTATATTTCATTATCTGAACCATCAAAATACTTGAGTTTTGAAAGGTTGTATAATGGGCTCAATGACATAGGGATCTTCAAGTGATTGGAAGAGAGATCTAGCTGTTGAAGGGAAGTCAAATTTGCCCGACACGAAGGCAAGAAACCATTGAGATCATTGTCATACATATATAGCTCTTGGAGATGATTTAAGTCACATAGGCCTGATCACATTATAATTTAGGAAAAATTAAAACTCTAAGTGTCTAATGAAAAATATATAACCTATAGAGAGATAGAGTAAGAGTAATAAACTTTACCGATGGTTTGAAAGATGCTATTATCGAGAGTATTGGAACTCAAATCTACACTTACCTTGGGCTATAGGTATTCGACCATCTAGTTTGCAGCTCATCAAAATCAAAGTTGTAAGAGAGTTCATCATTCTAAGGGCTTGGAAGATGTTATTATTTAGAGTATTGGAACTCAAATCCAAGTATTCCAAGTTCTTGAGATCAAGAAAGCCTGTCACAATAATTAAACAAGAAATTATATTAACTTAGAAGGAATTAAGATTGGAAATAATTCATTACTTATTAATCATGGCTAAAAAAAAACTAAAAACATAAGGTAAGTGTAGAAATTGTATTGGCCATTTAAAAGAATGATTTTTTATACGTGTGACCCAAAAGATAAAATTACAACATTGTTAATTTATTCTCCTCCTAAAAATAGCACTCTCTATATATGAAGTTGCCTTTTCATTAAAGAAACTATTGTTTTTTTATGTTATCATTATATTTACATTACACTGAAATGGTGTTGAGAGAGGGGCAAAATTAAAGTGAAATATTATTTATATTAAATGAATGGTAGAATTTTAAAATAATAAAGATTTTAATTGAGTTAAATTTGAGATTTAATTGTCTCTCCAAGTCTTGTTTAGTAGATTGTAAAAACATAAAAGAGGAATTCTATGCAAACACATATGATCATAGCAGGTCACTAAGTGCTTGCAAAGACAGGTGTTTTAGAGAAGTAGAAAGGTCAATGATAAGTATTAGTAGAGTTCAAATTTGTTAATTTACCTCCAGAAGGTACAGTGCCACTGAGTGCAAACAATAACAAATTTTTTAGAGAAGGCAATGCTCCAAGGCCTTGAAGGGAGTGTTCATCTAGAGAACACTGGTCCAGATACAAACTTTCCAATGAGCTTAAATTTTGCAACTCTGCTCAAAAGAAAAGGAGTAGCAAATTGAATTTTTCAATTAAACCCAAATATATAAACATCACTACCTTTGTATTCCATATATTATATTTTTCAAAATTTTCAATTAAATTTTGCAACTCTGCTCAAATATATATAACTTACCATCACCTAATATTCTTCCTCTAAAATCGTTGTAGCTCAGATAAAGTGTCATGAGGTTTGGGAATGCACCTAATGATTGCAGTAACTGGAAGCTACTTTCATAGGTTGTGATATTATGCAGGTATAGAGTAGTCAAGTTGCTTGGACCTGCAAGTTAGTTAGGGATGAAACTGAATAATTAATATTGTATGGATGGGCTCATCATCATGATGCTACTAAGTACTAATTACCTCTTGAGGCTACCAATTTGTTAATTTTGTTGCCGCTCAAACCCAAGACCTCCAAGCTGCTCAAGGATTCTTGATATTTATATAAAATAATAGTTAATTAATTCACTACACCACATAAATTAAATTGTGTTTTTTGAATTTAAATTTAATAGTTAACTAAAAATAATAGTATATAAAAGAAAAAACTAACCTTTCAAATCTATTAACCCCTCTAATCTAGTATAACCTAAATATAATGATTTAAGAGATGGAAATCCCTCCACAGATGATAGAATACTATTATCCAAACTATTTGATCCCAAGTCAAGGGAATCCAAATTTCTCAATCTTTGCAACTCGTAACCACCTATATATAAAAAATAAAAATTAAGTTAAGACTTCAGATAATTACTGTAGAGAACCAAAATGATACTAATTAAACAACACCTTATTTGATTAATTTAAAAATACAAAACTAATCTAAATATTTTGTAATACTTAAGAGAGCAAACCTCTCTTCTCAACCCAACCAGCTATACGATTACCCCGCAAAGAGAGACTGTTGAGTTGTTGAAAAGGAAGAAACAAGGAGGGATTTAAGTACCAATCTCCCATTTCCTCATTCCTTGTGCTGTCAAGATGGAGTTTGGTGACTCGACCTGTACTTCTGCTGCACTCAATACGTTCCCAAGAACAACAGTGGGCGTCAGCTTTTATCCAGGAGGGAAGGGAGGTGCCATTGGGATAGTTAAGAGAATCTTTGAGCTGCAACAGAGCGATTCTCTCTCCATCCAAGCAACCAAGAGGCAGCCATCCTTGCAGGGAAACCGTCGTTACAAACACCGTCAACACCTGAAGGAACAGCCCCATCTAAATATCAGAATATAAATGGTAATCAATATTTGTTATAGAGGACAGCTAGCGAGGACGCTCAGGCTTTTATAGAGGACTTCATGGATCCATGCCGTGGAAAAAACTAATATAAAATTAATTTAGATTAATAATCTAAACTTGAAGCAGAAGTTCTAAATAAAGTCACTAAAAATCATTATCAGCAAAGATCGTTCTCTCAATATACTACTTTTCTTCAACCAATGCTATTTATTAAATTATAAATCATAAATCAAAGGTGGTTGCTTCTTGCCATAATTATTTAAAATAAATAAATGGTTAAACTTGACGTCTTTTGCAAATATATCCTTTAATATAATGTAATATCATTTAATTACAGGAAATTAATCATAGTAATTATTAAATCGATGAATCTTCAGAGAATACACAGATAAGTTTTCTTAAATGAATTTGTTCTTAATGTAGACTATTCTAGGAAGGAAAGCTAAAATTAAGCCTGGTGTTTACAACACATTTGTTAAAGAACAATATAAATCATATCTTGAGAACTTACCTAACAGCTTAAGTTATTGGGTTGAGATGATTCTTTAACATGGTATCAGAATCTTGATGACCAAGAGGTCACGAGTTCGAATCTCACCATCTCCATTTATTTGATTAAAAAAAAATTAAGCACAAGGTAGTGTGAGTCTGTGTAAGTTTCAAGTACAAAGGGTTTTCACTTGAGGGATGTGTTAGAAAATAATATAAATTATATCTTGAGATCTTATTTAATAGTTTAAGTTACTGGGTTAGATGATTTTTTTTGACAACATTTAAAGGAGATATGATTTTACTGTTATAAATTCAGCCTAAGGATCATGTCCTTTAATCTTGTGCTTGTTTACAGGACACTTCCCTTATAACCTAATAATTTTAATATACAACATTTTAGCACCTCCTCATACTTTTCAATTAGAATTTTAATAATTAGTTAGAATCTATTAATTTCCCATAAATCATAAAATAAAAAGTCCCTATTGGAATTAGCAAATTTAAAAATACTACTTAAAATATTAATATTATAACTCCACATATATGTTTGCTCATAGCATTAACCTTTATAATAGTTCTTAATATTTATTTTTAATATATATATATATATATATATATATATATATAAAATATATATATATATATATATATATATATATATATATAATGAAATATTTTAAGAGTTGATTAATATTGTTAAACCATATATGTTATCTATGTTTTTTTTTTAATTTCATTCTTTGATATTGAGTTTGCTTATCCCGATCTCCTGATTCAAATCACGAATTTGATGGCTTAACTTGGGGTTTTTTTTCTTCAATCTCATTCTTCAATATATGTTGATTTGATAATAGGCTACATAACTTTTTATTATTATTATTTCTATGAGGTTATCGTAGTCTTATTACCTGTGTTACAGGTTTGACGGGTTAAATCAAGTTAACCCGGGTTAGGTTTTTTATGAACTTTTTAATTGAGTTTTTTTTTTCATTTTCATCATTCAATGTTTGGTTGATTGAAAATTATATTTCATAATTTGTTTTGATTTACTTTATATGTAGTTATCCTAGTTGCATGACTTGGGTTTGTGGGCTTGGCATGTTAACTCGGGTTAATTTGAGTTATTTGTTTTATGTTTTTTTCATTGATCTTTTATTTCAATCTTAATCTTTAATATTGGGTTGGTTAGGAATTGAGCTTATAATGTATTTCGATTTGCTTTTTATGGGATTATCTCGGTCTCATGGTTCAGATCTCAGATTTGACAGGTTTACCCGAGTTGATTAGGATCAATCTAATATGTTTTAGTCGTAATATTTTTAAAAAAAGATATTATCTTGGTTTTTTTTAATCAAACTATATATTTTTAACCATCCTACAGGTTGTATTTGGATCTGCCAAGTAGACCATGTTATATTTTTAACATTTAAATTTTTTCTATTAAAAAAATATTAGTAATCAAAATTTTAAGGATCAAATTTGATATAATCATCTAATAACAAAATGTTTTTGAATTTTTCACAACTTTTAAAATGTTTTTTCCGTAAACTTCTAATGCTAGCAACATGCATGAAGCGGCAAATGACAACACTAATCCTTACAGGAATATGGTTATGGATGCAATGAGAATGAATCAAGGTAATGTCAGTCAATGTCCAATCGTAGAAGAAGAACCTAATGCAGATGCAGCTAGGTTTTTTGATTTGTTGAAAGATTCTGATGAACCATTATGAGATGGCTGCATGAACCACAATAAATTATCGGCCATAGCATAGGTGTTCACCATCAAGTCGAGATCATGGGTTGAGTGAGGCCGAGTATGATAAAATTATTGAATGGGCGAGAAGTATTTTACCTGAACGGAACAGGCTGAAAGAGAACTTCTATGCTGCAAAGTCCATGATGAAACCCCTCGGTTTAGGATACCAGAAAATTGACATATACCCTAACTTCTGCATGTTATACTACCTTAAAAATGTTGAACTGACCGAGTTCATGACATGTGGGCATTCTCGTTAAAACCCAGAACTGGCAGGGGAAAAACTCTAGTGGCATATAAAAAATTTAGATACTTTCCAATCACACCTAGACTACAGAGGTTATTCATGTCATCAAACACTACTGAGCACATGACATGGCACCAATCACATGATGCGGTTGATGGAGTGATGATGCATCCTCACTTTTTAGCTGAATCAAGGAACGTACGTCTTGGGTTGTGTACGACTGATTCAACCCATTCGGGTCATTTGCTGCTCCTTATTCTTGTTGGTCGGTCATACTCACAGTTTATAACTTGCCACCGGGGATGTGTATGAGGTCGGAGTTCATGTTTTTATCTATTGTCATACCCGGTGCAAGTAGCCCGGGCCGGAATATAGATGTTTGTCTTCGACCGTTGATTGATGAGTTGGCGCAGTTGTGGTCCTCCAGAGCTTTGACTTATGATATATCGAGGAAACAAAATTTTGTTATGAGGGCAGCTTTGATGTGGACTATCAATGATTTTCCAACTTATGGAATGCTTTTGGGTTGGAGTACGCATGGGAAACTAGCATGTCCATACTGCATGGAACAAAACATCCACGCTAACAAATGGAGGTAAAGCTTCTTTTTTTTTTACTGTCATCGTCGTTTCTTGCCACATAATCACAAGTACAGAAAGAACATAAAAGATTTCTTTGTTGGCAGAGTTGAAAAGGATGTTGCATCCCCATGTCTTTCTGGTGAAGAATTGCATGATGTTGTATCAGAGTACGGTGACATTGTGTTTGGTCTTCAATCAGGTAAGTAGAAGTTTCCTGGTTTTGGTTTGACCCATAATTGGGTAAAGTGAAGTATCTTTTGGGAGCTTCCTTATTGAAATACCAATCTGCTCCGCCATTAACCTTGACGTCATGCACATTGAAAAGAACGTGTTTGAGAACATTTTCAACACTGTTATGGATGTGAAGGGGAAGACAAAGGACAACATCAAGGCTAGATTGGATAGAGCTTTGTTTTGTAATCGTAAAAATATAGAGTTGGTTTGTGATGAGTCACAGGTTGCAAAACCAAGAGCAAGCTTCGTGTTAGAGATAAACGCATAACTACTAGTCTATAAATGACTTAAGAGTCTGCATTTTTCTGATGGACATGGCTCGAACATATCAAGACTGATTAATACGGAGGAATGCAGATTGTATGGAATGAAGAGTCATGACTGCCACGTGTTTATGCAAACACTCATCCCATTAGCTTTTCGTGATTTGTTGCCAAAGGGGATATGGGATGCACTTATGGAGATCAATCATTTCTTTAGAGATATATGTTCCAGCAAGTTGAATGTTGATCACATTGAGAGGCTTGAAACGAATATTGTCGAGACACTATGCAAACTTGAGATGATATTCCCTCCATTATTTTTTGACTCAATGGAGCATCTCCCCATACATCTACCGTCGAGCCAAAAGTTGGAGGACCGGTCCAGTATAGATGGATGTACCCATTCAAACGGTTAGATATTACAGTTGCAATGTAATTCATATATAAAAGTATTTTCTTTGTTTTTCTTAATTGAAAATATTTGATTAATTCAATGCAGGTACTTGTTTAATCTCAAGAAAAAGGTTAAGAACAAGGCGCATGTTGAGGCTTCGATATGTGAGGCCTATATTGTTGAGGAGATCTCAACATTTATCTCGTACTATTTCGAACCTCTTCTGAGAACGAGAATCAATCGTGTTCCACGGCATGATGATGGCGGTGAAGTGCCTTCTAGTGGGAACTTGTCCATATTCTCCAATACTGGACAACCCACGCCTAAAAATGCTGTAAGAGGAAGATATTTGTTAGAAATAGAGTTCAAACAAGCACACAAATATGTTCTATTTAACTGTGATGAGCTGAGACCTTTTATTCAGTAAGTATATATATGTGTAATACTAATTAAACTTTGTTAATAATGTACTGTTTATATATTGTAATATCATACACTTATTATCACTTGCAGGCAACATCGACAATATTTGCTGTCCAATAACTCACAGCTGATCGAATCCCAGATCTTTCAATTACAAGATGAACAATTTGCCACATGGTTCAGAGCACATGTAAGTACTATCACAAACTCATTCTCACTTGCAAAATTACTGTACGTATGCATGTCATTACGAGATTCTCGTTTACTGTTCATTTATGTACATTACATATAAGGTTTATCAAATGGGAAGGAGTGCTGCTAAGTCATTGTCTTCACTAAGCCTGGGTCCTAAAAGAAAAGTTAAATGCTACAACGGGTATTTTATCAATGAATATGTGTTCCATACTAAAGAATACGGGCATGGAAGAAAGACATACATCAGCGGTGTTTGTGTTAAGGAATCGACTAGTAGTGAGTTAGAAGTTGACTACTATAGTAGATTAGAAGAGGTCGTCGAACTGCAATATCATAGCGAGCAGAATAGAGTGTTTTTATTCAAATGTTATTGGTATGACACGACCGACAAAGGAATCGAGTTGATCCGCACTATGGTCCCGTCGAAATCAACTCAAAAGCTAGACTCCGCAACATAAACGATGTCTTTGCTTTCGCAAAGCAATGTCAACAAGTTTATTACACATACACCCCTTCCTTTAGAAAGGATCGATCAAGAGTTGATTGGTTGTCTGTTTTAAAAACAAAACCTAGGGGTCATGTCGAGCTTATTCAGGATGAGAATGAAGACACAAGTGTGGGAGATGAAGTCTTTCAAGTTAGTAAGTTGGTTGAACCATATCGAGTTGCTACTTCGATTGACTTGGAAGAAAATTCAAATTTTTGCATTTTTTATTATAGTCTTGTTGATGTTGACGTAGAGGAGTTGAATGTTGTTTTGAGCTCTAGCGGACAAGCAAATGTCAATGAAGATGATGATATCCATATTGAAGATTGCGATGAAGGTGATGACTATTCAATTGACGATGAAGAAGAAAAAAATTCTAACTAACTATCAGAATGAAGCCCTATGTAAAACATTGTTTTCATTTAATATATATTATGGATGACATATTTTTTAACACGAAATATTTATTTTATAAGTTTATGTATTGTTTAATCACTGTTGTTATTGTTTTGTGCGATGGACAATTTATCATTTAAGTGTTTGCAGGAAGGTAAATAGGCAATACAAACATCATCTTTCTTGTACAATGCACTATCACCGACGTCCATACCGACGGACTCACGTCTGTCAGTATTTCACAGAGAGTTGAAAAATATTTACTGGAAATGCCACAATCACTGATGACGTGGCAGACGGATTCCAGTCCGTCGGTATGTTGTCGGCGGGTCAAAATTACCGATAAAATCACCGACGGACGGTGCGAATTCCAAAGGGCGGGGCTTTAAATGCATCTCTGACCGTGTCAGTTTGCCGACGGAATTACCGACGGACTACGAAAAATATGGAGGGTAATTAAAAATGATGGTGCGAAATTCAAAATTTACCGACGGATTTTCGAAACGTCACCAGCGGAATAATTTAAAATAATATTTTTTTAATTGCTGTCAATGAAACCATCAGTAAAATTGCGCTATAAATCCCAGCGACCGCCCCTTCAGTTCATTTTTTCATCTGCTCCGTTATTCCCCTTTCATTTTTTATTTTTTTCCTCTCATTTCCTTCAATACTTTTGTTTGTTTTGCTTGTAATCTCTACTTGAATCTTCATCAAATTAAAAGGTATGTATTTCCTCTATTTCATTTTACTTTAAGGATTTTTTTTCTTTGTTTTAGTTATTTTTTTTCTTTGTTATGTTTTTTGTTTTGGTGTATTTTTATAATGTAGATAAAGTCTTGAAATAAACACATTACTAAGGTAAGCATATTTCATTCCTAAAGTCTAATTTTTTTTTAATTTATTGAATATATTTTATTGTTTGTATTGCCATAATAATTGAATAATTTGTTGAATTATAATTGTTAATGTTGAATTTACTTTAGAATTAGTAATTGAATATGTTGGAATAATTAGTAATTTCACTCCATTATTGCATGATTTGTGTTTAATTACTTCTATTAATTTTAATTGTTAGTCTAGAGTTTTTTTTTGAATTTATTGGCAATATTTTATTGTTTGTATTGCCATAATAATTGAATAATTTATTGAATTGTAATTGTTAATGTTGAATTTACCTTGTAATTAGTAATTGAATATGTTGGAATAAATTTAATTATTTTCTCTCAATTTTACTCTATTATTGCATGATTTGTGTTTAATTATTTCCATTAATTTTAATTGTTAGTCTAGAGTTTTTTTTTTTGAATTTATTGAATGTATTTTATTGTTTGTATTTCCATAATAATTGAATAATTTGTTGAATTGTAATTGTTAATGTTGAATTTACCTTGTAATTAGTATGGAAGTTATTTGTATAGATGTTATGTTATATACAATATTAGTATAGATGGGGTCAATTGGTTGTGGCTATTGTCAATATTTGCAGGTTTGAAAAGTTTTGATAGTCATTAGTATAGGGGAGGTGTTGTCGATTTTTTTTTTAACATTTGAATTTACTTATATAATTATTTGTATAAAATTGTGTAGATGCATAGAACGAAATCCACAGCTCGTCGCTCACGTATGGTCGCAGTTAGTTCTTCTAGTAACGAGGATGACATATCCTTAGGTGCCTGTCAAGAAGAGGCACATGCGCCGCCAACCGATCCTGCCTCTTCCAGCGCGGTTTCACAGCGCAGAGGCTGCGTGCCTTCACAGAGGAATCAATTCACCTGGAAGTACGAGGCACAGTGGAAGGACGACCTTTCAATGTAAGTTTGTTAAGGTTTTAGTTTTTTTTTAACATAATTTATGAACAACTAATCAATATTTCATTAATTTAATTTATTTTCAGGTTCACAAACATTGAGAGCGCTTGAGTAATATCATCGGCGTTTAAATCATCGATGGAGATTCCATTATTTCAATGGAGTCAAGTATCCAGACATCCTGAATAGATACCTCAAATCGATGCATGGTTTGACAAATTTGAGGTTGATGTTAATTTATAATGTCCAGCTTATTTCTAATAAATTATTAATATACTTTTAAATAAATTATTATTTTTATTTAAAATTAATAATTTATACACAGGACAAATTCGACTGGGACAAAGGCGCATGACAGTGTTGTGAGGAGGGTGTGGGAAAATCACGTGGCAACTAGGTAACATCGAAAACAATACAAGATTTTTTAGAAAAAAATGTATGTTTCAAAATCTAATTTCTCGCTATGGAAGTAGGTTGCGTGATTTTTGATATGAAGCACAAAAAAAGAGCAAAAAAACTTGCGAGAGATAATGGTCTCCAAGGTTGGAATGATGTGGCGGTTTGGAGGGATTTCAAACCGATATACATCTTGATAGATATATGGCCGCACTATCTTGAGCACGTGACGTCTGAGCGGTTCACACGACGCTCACAGTCCAATGCTAGCAACCGGAATCGACCAATTCATGGATCGGTGACAACGCACACCGGCGGCTCCTTCCGTTTACTGCACATGCGAAGCGGATGGTAAGATTAATTTAAATGAAATATATCGTTAAATTAATTTGTTGTTAATTAATTTTTTTTCATTATAAGCTACGTCTCTTGGACGTGAGCCGAGCCCCATGGAGCTGTTTGTTGAGACGCACGTGCAGAGTCAAGACCACCAAAAAGGGGTGCAACAGTTCGTTGACAACCGTGCTCAACACTTTGTGGTATATTTGTTCAACCATTTTATTTTGTAAGTTATTATTTTTATTGAATTGAATATGATGATTTCTTTTTTCATTTTCAGGAGATCTATAATAGCCAGTTAAGGGAGAGATATGTGGATGATCATTTGACCCATCCGGATTTCGATTCGGATTTGTGGATGGAGGTTGGATCGTCCGTGGACCCGATAAAAATCGGGTGTATGGGCTCTCCAACACTACGACCGAGAACTTGCGGGTGGCTCGTAGTGTCTCAACCGTTGGGAGCTCCCAATCAGTATTGAGCACCTAATCTAAGGAGTTCGTGGCCTTGCAGCAACACACGACTCAGCTCACCAAAAAATACGACCACCTATCGGCGGGGTATACACAAATCTCGGTGAATTATGAACAGCTTCGCCAAATGATCATGAACATGGCATCCCAGAGTGGTGATACATGTGCGCCTCCTCCTTTTTGGCCGTATAACAACTAGCCTCCTCCTCCTCCTCTAATTCCACCATTATGTTAATTTGTGATGAATATTATTTAACTTTAATAGTTAATTTAATATTTTTTTTGAAACACATTCAATTTGCAATGAATATTATTTAACTTTATTTTTTTGTTTTTGATGTTTAATAGAAATTTTATTTGCATAATTGGTTTTTTTACTATTAATTTATATAATTTTATATTATGTATTCTAAATAATGTTTTTAAAAAATATTTAAAAATAATCACGGAGGGTTTTACCGACGGACTGTATCCGTCAACATTCGATAGAGAGCGGGAAATGCCAATCTTACTGACAAAGTTACAGACGAAATGTGTCCGTTGGCATTTCACTGTAGCTTGTTGCAAATGCCACAATCACCAATGAATTTACAGACGGATATCTTCTATCGGTATTTGACACACTCACCGACAAAGTTACCAAGGGCTATAGTTCGTCGGCATTTTAATCGGGAGCTGAAAAATATTTACTGGATATCCCACTATCACCAACGAAATCTATCCGTCGATATATTTCAAGCGGGAATTTTTTTTTGTTTGGCACGCAATTTCCGTTTGTAAAACCATCGGCAATTTTTTTTACCGACCGATGTAGCGATGGAATTAGGTATTACCGACGAAAGGAATGACGATGGACGGTTTCCGTCGGGGATGTCGTCGGTAAAAAAATTACCAACAAACTCTGAATCACAGACCGATGGAATAGTTCCGTCGATAAAACTGTGAAATCTTGTAGTGATATAGGATTATCTCAGGTTGCATGTTTGTTAGGTTAACCTAGAATGACTCGAGTTTTTTCTCAATGTTTTCTTATTTATTTATCTTTGATCTTTTTTTCTAGGTCATTTTTTTAAAATGACTGTCTTATCACAATCTCATGTCGTGAGTGGTAGGTTAGCTCAAGTTTTTTTTCTTTCACATTTTATTTTTAATTTTCTCTTTCAATTTTATTTTTGAAAATTAGTTTTATTGGGACTTGAGCTTTTTTTCCCCCCTTTACTTCTTTCAAGATTATCCTGGGTTATGAGTAAATCAAGTTAACATGGATTCACTCAAGTTACTGTTGATTCAATATTTTTTTTATATTAGAAAAAAATTAATTTTAACAATGAAAATAATAAAAGGCGATTGTTACAAACTAAAATTTCAAGATGAAGAAATATGAAGGAGCAAACTAAGAATTTACCAAAATTTGAGCAAGTGGTTTCTTGATAAAATAAAGGAATCACATCAACTAATGGTTTCTAGATAAGCATAACCCTTTCAATTAAAAAGCTAGAGGCACAACCCTGAGGGGTGTAGCTTAACTGGTCAGGTTCTAGATTTGCTCCGTGGAGGTTACTAGTTCGAGTCTTACAAACCTCAGGGCCATTGGAGACTTACATGGTCGTTAACTTCAGGGCATGTGTAATTAGTCGAGGAGTGTGCAAGCTGGTCCAAACACCCACATGAATAATAATTAAAAAAAAAACTAAAGGCACGCAATTTCCCACAAACCCTCTCGCACCCCATAAAAGAAATAATGAAACATGAGGGGAACAAAGAAACTGTTTTTTTACGTACACAGCACGGTTGTTCTTCCACTTAGCAGATTCATTTGTATCATAAAATAAATTTATTTTTAAAATAATGAAACATGCTTGACTGACAAAAGCCCAAAAGTTAGAACTTGAGCGGCAATTTCCCACAGCCATAATGAGAAACTGCTTTTTACATCCTCAGCACCTACGGTTGTTCTTCCTCTATTTGTATTTTAAAAAAATAAAAACATATCTGATTAAAAATACAATACAGAGAAATTGTTTCTAAAATTGTATACTTTTAAAAGAAAAAATACATACAAGCATATATTTTTTTGTCCTTACTATTTTTGTATTGTGGAATGGCATGCTAGTTGGATCTTTTTTTTTTTTGGTGTGTGATTAAATTAATTATTTTGATAAATAACACATGTATTCGGGGAAAAATAAAAAAAATAATCTTATTGCTAGAGAGGCATTGGAGCCTTTAATATTTTGCAAAGGCATGGAACACGATGCCAAGGGAATGGAAGATAGTTGTTGACTTGTTGACTGCTGGCGTCAACCCAGAAAATTCTAAAATATTCTCATCATTTCCAAGAAAATTCTATCAAGATGAATTCTTTATTTATTTGGTAGGCCACCACAGTCAAAATGGAGAGGTAACTCATCATTACCAAGAAAATTCTATAGGAACGAAGATATTTTCGGAGAATAACAGAAAATAAATCAAACCAAAGCATTTCCCAAAATTTTCTCTATTTATTTGGTATAGAACCATCTTAATGGTTGACCAAAAACTTGATGGACAAATTGTTAAATAGGTTGTGAGAAAAAGAGGAATTCTTTATGGCAAAGACAGATACAGAGTTGAGTTGAAACTTGTCAATTCACCCTAAGAAGATACAGAGCCCTGAGTTATGGCAAAGACAGATTTTAGAGAAGGTACTAGATGCCATGCCCGCGCGATGCTACGGCTTGTGGTATGCTTGTGCGTTATCGTGGATTTATGAAAAAAATCATAAAAAAAATCATATGGAAAAAAACTGTTGCAATCCACAATATTTTCAAGGAAAAAACTACAAAACTAAATTTTCAACAAGTTTAATATTACAAAAATAAAATTAATAAAGATAATTTTGGAAAAACTCATAAAAAAACAGCAGGAAAAAACCAAGTAGGGAAACACTGTAGCAATATATAGTGTTTCATGAGGAAATCTAAAGTTGTAATTCTCAAACAGCTTAATATTAAAAATAATAAAATCAATAAAGACAATTTTGAAAAAAATCATAAAAAAAAACATCATGTGGGGGAACACTATAGTAATCCACAGTGTTTTAAAGAAAAAAACTACGAAGCTAAATTCTCAACCAGCTCAATATGAAAAAAATAAAATCGACAAAGACAATTCTAGAAAACATAATTATAAAAAAAAAAACCATGTGGGGAAACACTGTAGGGATCCACAATGTTTTAAAGAAAAAAAACTACAAAGCTAAATTCTCAATCAGCTCCGTATTAAAAAAATAAAATCGACAAAAACAATTCCGAAAAAAAAAAAGAAGAGGATAATTTTGGAAAAAAAAGAAAAAAGAAAATAAAAAAATGAGAAAAAAAACATGTGGGGAAAGTTAAAGTTAAATTCTCAATAAGCTCAATATTAAAATCATTTAGGAAAACATTGTAGCAATCTATAGTATTTTGTGAGAAAATATACAATTGTAATTCTCAACTAGCTCAATATTTACAAAATAAAATCAACAAAAATAATTTTAAAAAATATCACAAAAATAAAAGAAAGGAAAAAAAAAACAATGCAGGGAAAAACTGTAGCAATCTATAGTGTTTCATGAGGAAATCTACAGTTGTAATTTTCAACCAACTCAATATTAAAAACAATAAAATCAATAAAGACAATTTTGAAAAAAATCATAACAAAAAAAATCATGTGGGGAAACATTGTAGCAATCAATGATGTTTTAAAGAAAAAAAGCTACAAAGCTAAATTTTCAACCAGCTCAGTATGAAAAAAAAATTCGATAAAGACAATTTTGAAAAAACAAATCGATAAAAAAAACATGTGGGGAAACATTGTAGCAATTCACAGTGTTTTAAAGAACTACAAAACTAAATTCTCAATCAGCTCAATATGAAAAAAATAAAATTGACAAAGATAATTCTGAAAAAAATAAAAAAATAATAATTAAAAAAAAATCACGTGGAGAAATATTATAGTAATCTATAGTGTTTTTTTTAAAAAAAAACTAATAATTTTAAAAACATGAAAAATTTTAAAAATAGATTACAGAAAATCACTTTGTATGGAACAAACCTGTCTTGCTGTGAAGACATTCCAAAAAAAAAAAAATTCGTTAAATATTAGCCTTTCAAGAAAAAGAGAAGCTTCCACTCTTCCTCCTTATATTAATTAGACGGTTGGAGAGTGGGAAAAACACGTTGTTCTATTTTCTTCACTTTGTTTATACATTATTATTGTCATAAAGTGGATATATTTTTTTTTCTTCAATATTTAAATAAAAAAAAAGTTATAAAAAATTATTTTTTATAAGTATACCATTAACTTTAGATGTTGTAAGTGGTAGATTAGCAGCGTGAACTCCAGTTAACTTAAATTTTTTTTCTTTCATATTTAATTTTTAATTTTCTCTTTTAATTTTATTTTTGAAAATTAATTTTGTTGGGAGTTGAGCTTTTTTCTTTTCCTTTACTTCTTTTAGAATTAATTTGGGTTATGAGAAAATCAACTTAACATATATTCACTTGGGTTATTGTTGATTCAATTTTTTTTTTATATTAGAAAAAAATTGATTTTAACAATGAAGATTATAAAAGATGATTGTCACAAACTAAAATTTCGAGATGAAGAAATCTGAAGGAGCAACCTAAGAATTTACAAAATCTGAGCAAGTGGTTTCTAGATGAGCATAACCCTTTCAATTAAAAAGATAGACGAACTCTGAGGGGTATAGCTCAACTGGTCAGATTTTAAATGTGTTTTCTAAAGATCATCAGTTCAAGTCTCACAAACCTCAGGACCACTAGAAGCTTATATGGTCGTTAATTTTAGGGCCCGTGGGATTAGTTGAGGTATGTGCAAGTTAGCCTGGACACCCACATTAATAATAATAATAAAAAAAAAGCTAGAGGCACGCAATTTCCCAGAAACCCTCTCGCACCCCATAAAAGAAATAATGAAACATGACGGGGAACAAAGAAACTGTTTTTTTACGTACACAGCACGGTTGTTCTTCCACTTAGCAGATTCAGTTGTATCATAAAATAAATTTATTTTTAAAATAATGAAACATGCTTGACTGACAAAAGCCCAAAAGTTAGAACTTGAGCGGCAATTTCCCACAGCCATAATGAGAAGAAACTGCTTTTTACATCCTCAGCACGGTTGTTCTTCCTCTATTTGTATTTTCAAAAAATAAAAACATATCTGATTAAAAATACAATACAGAGAAATTGTTTCTAAAATTATATACTTTCAAAATAAAAAATACATATAAACATATCTTTTTTGTCCTTACTATTTTTGTATTTTATATCACGATAATAATCAAATGTTGCCTAATTAACAGAGCTCCAAATCATAATAAAAATTGCTACAAATTAATTATTTCGATAAACAACACATTTATTAATTTTAGGAAAGATAAAAAAAATCCTTATTATTAGAGAGGCATTGGAGCTGGTTTTAATTATTTTGATAAATAACACATTTATTTATTTTTAATCTTATTATTAGTGAATTTTTTCTTAATTCTTGATTGATAAGAAATGGCAGCTGGTTTTTTTTTTATTAACGTGGATGTCCGGGTTAGCTTGCGCGCACCTCGACTAATCCCACAGTTCCTGAAGTTAACGACCATATAAGCTTCCAGTGGCCATCATATTAGTAACCACATGACTTGAACCTAAGACTATAGGGGGAGCAAACCTTTTAGTCTCAAGCTCTTATCACCGGACCACGTACTAGATGGTTAAATGGCAGCTGGTTCTTAATATTCTTGCTGATAGCCTTGGAAGAGTAATGAGTGTGTTTTTTCTTTACATTCCTTGTTTTTTTTTGTGGGTTATTTTTATTTACTGGTTTCTTGTGAAGAAATTGAAACCTCAATTGCTTCAATCTTAAACATTTCCATTAATTAATCGGTGGTTGCATTCTTCTTCTCCTTTTTAATGATAATTGAGGAATATATTAAAATATTAAAATATTAAAATTAAGGCATGATTTTCTACACGTGATTTCCATAAAGATAGCAGAGAGGGCTGTATATCCATCATCTTATTGCTAGAGAGGCATTGAAGCCTTTAATATTTGGCAAAGGCATGGATCACGATGCCAAGGGAATGGAAGAAAGTTGTTGACTGCTGGCGTCAACCCAGAAAATTCTAAAATATTCTCATCTTTTCCAAGAAAATTCTATCAAGAGTAATTCTTTATTTATTTGGTAGGCCAGCAAAGTAAAAAAGAAGTGGTAGCTCTCTCAAAAAATTATCTCAATCTAATTGTTTAAGTTGTTAGATGAGGTTACAGGATATAATTTATATTATTTTCTAATACACCCTCTCAAGTGAAAGCTCTTTGGGCTTGAAACTTGTACAGGCCCACATTACCTTGTGCTTAATTTTTTTCAAATAAATAGGAATGGTGAGATTTGAACTCATGACTGTTTGGTCGTTAAGACTGTGATATCATGTCAAGGAACCATCTCAAACCAATAGCTTAAACTGTTAGGTAAGGTCCCAAGATATGATTTATATTATTCTCTAAAAAACTCATCATTTCCAAGAAAATTCTATCATGGAACGAAGATATTTTTGGAGAATAACAGAAAATAAATCAGACCAAAGCATTTCCCAAAATTTTCTCTATTTATTTGGTATAGAACCATCTTAATGGTTGATCAAAAACTTGATGGACAAATTGTTAAATAGGTTAATATTTATTTAAAAAATCTATTAAATAGAAATAAAAAATAATTAAAAAATTAAATTAATATAAAATTCAAATATTTATTACAAATTTAAACATTTATAAGTTCAAATACAATTAATTTAGAATAAAGGCATCAGAGGAGGAGGAAGAGACAAGTTTTCGCCTGGACGGTGGGGCGAATAAGAGGGAGCACTTGTACCACCCATATGTGATCTCATCTCCATTACCAATTTATGAAGTTCGGTTGTCTTAGCATCAAGTCGTTCATAATCACCAAAGAAAATGGGTCATTCGATCTTTAACTTGTTGATCTAAAACCGCCTCGAACCTAGAGTTTGAGTGCTTAGAATCGATTGTGAGCACCCAACAGTTGAAAAATTGTGGGTTGTTTGCAAGAACTCGGATGTAGTGTTAGAGAGACTGTACACTCGATTTCTATCGGGTCCAACAAACGATCCTATCTCCAACTACAAATCCGGATCGAGATTAGGATGGGTTGAAGGATCGTCACCGTATCTCTCTTTCAACCCGATGTTATATGTATACTGGAAAAAAAGTCAACAAATTCATAACAATAATAACTTAAGGGAAAAAAAATGGTTGAAAACAACATACCACAAAGTCCTGAGCTCAATTATCCATGAGCTATTGCACCTCATTTTTGCGGTCATCAATCTGCACATGTGTTTCCACAAAAGCTCTATCGGGCTTGGTTCGCATCAAAAAACCGTAGCCTATAAGAGAACATTGTTGTTAGTTAAATATATTTATAAAAAACAACAAATAAAAAATGGATGTAATTAAAAAAGAATCTCACCATTTGCTTTACATGCGAAATGAATAGAATAGAGACGCTAGGGTGCGTGGTAGCCGTGAAGACGTTGGCTCTGCTTTTCCGCACTAGAGTGTGATCGTCACACAAAATAATCGGACATCACTTGTTGAATATATTCCGCCTACACGGCCTCTGAGACATACGGAGGTTTGAAATCCTTCCAATCGCCATCTCCTTCCAGCCTGGAAGCTCTCTTTTTTTCGTATATTTTTTGCTTTTTTTTGTGCCTCATACAAAAAATCATGCTAACTGACCCCCTGTATAATTGGGCTTGTAGAATCTCTTGACTACATTGAGCCTATTCCATAATCGAATTAAAAGTTGTGTGTTTTTCTGTCAGGCTAGTTGTTTGGTGTGATCAGGCATGTTCTTTAGCTTAGCTCTATCCCATTAATTCATAAAAGAGTATGCTAGGCTTTCTAAATTTCCTAGTTGTGGCAGATCTGCAACTCACTGTTTATAACCATCATAGTATCTGCCTACATCGAAAGCCTAAGAACTAATTAGCTGATTATGGATGCTGTTACAGAATGAAAATGAATTTCACTATACATACAAAGTTGGATCCTTAATTCTTCTGAAACTACAATGTCTCAGGCCAATGCTGTGATGTCATCATTGATGAGCATAGCTCCTCAGAAAGCAGTCATAGCCGAAACTAGGGAAGAAGTAGATGCTGATGAGGTCAAGTTAAACACTGTTCTTGCAGTTAAGGCTGGTGAAGTTATACCAATTGATGGAGTTGTTGTTGATGGTAACTGTGAAGTGGATTCCGTAGTGTGGGTTGGAACTATTAACTTAAATGGTGTCATTACTTCTCTCTGACACTCTATGAATTGTTTTTTAATGCATTTTGGCTTTGGTGGTAATGGGGTGTTAGAACTACTGCTTTAGCTGAAGACTGTGTGGTGGCTAAAATGGCAAAGCTTGTGGAAGAAGCTCCAAACAGCAAGTCTAAAACTCAAAGATTCATAGACAAATTTCGGTCAGTACTATACTCCAGGTTAGGCATACTGCAGTCCAATTGCTCATCCAGTTTTCTAGGCTTTCACTGAAGTAGAGTACCGAGAACGAGTATTTGGACAGCCCTTCACATCATTCTTTTAGAATGAATCGTCAGCTCCATTTGCTAGACAATCCTACCTTTCATTTTGTGGGAAAGTTTTCATTTTAGTTCATTGTTCAGATTTGCAGCGGTGATATTCATGCCGGCTGGCGTAGCGGTGATTCCTAGTAACAAACTGGTAGAATTGGGCTTTCGAGGTGTTCTAAATGCTTTGGTGCTTTGCTCTTATAGTGCCAACAATAGAAGGCGATAAGAAGACAGGAAAGACTGTTGGATATGTGTACTATGGAGCAACTCTTGCTTGGATTTTCTGTCTCTCTGACAGCTGCAGGACAGGGGTTGCAGAGGCCATCAAGGAACTGAAGTCATTAGGCATTAGAACTGCTATGATTACAGGAGATAGTGAAGCGGCTGCTATGCATGTACAAGAACAGGCGAAGCTCTTATCCATAATCATATCTACTTTCTGGTCTATTTGCGTTTCACTTCAAACTGACATGGAAGTAAAATTAATGCCATGTGCACCTAGATCATGCGCTTGAAGTAGTTCATGCAGAACTCCTACCTGAAGGCAAGGCTACGATTATCAAAGAACTTAAGAAGGAAGGGCCAACAGCAATAACTGGAGATGGCCTGAATGATGCCCCTGCATTAGCTATCGCTGATATTGGCATTTCAATGGGAATCTCAGGCTCGGCACTTGCAATAGATACAGGACATTTGATTCTTATGCCCAATGATCTTAGAAAAGTCCCGAAAGCAGCCATCCGGCTTGCTCGCAAAGCTCATAGGAAAGTTACTGAGAATGTGATTATGTCCATGTCCACAAAGTCTGCTATCCTTGCCTTGGCTTTTGCTGGTCACCCACTTGTTTGGGCAGCTGTTCTTGCCGATGTGAGTACGTGTTTTTTGGTGATTTTCAACAGCATGCTGCTTTTACGAGGGACACAACATCATGCTGGAAAATGCACTAAAACATCAGGTGCATTGCGTTCACATAAACATGGTAATAAGAATTCATCGCATAATAATCACAGTGACTGTTGCTCTATCAAAAAAGTCGAGAAGGTGCAATGTGGGACTCAAAAATGTTGTTCTAGCCAGAGAGTTGAGAAGTTGTGCCTCTGGTGGTTCCTCTAACGTGAAAGTTGAGAAGTTGTGCCTCTGGTGGTTGCTCTAACGTGAAAGTTGGGGCTCAAAATTCAATCTGCACCTCAGGGTGTTGCTCTATCCCTAAAGTTGAGAAGGTGCCAATTGGAGCTCAAAATTCAATCTGCACCTGAGGGTGTTGCTCTATGAAGAGCTGAGATGATAGGAAACGATTCTATTTCTCATATTGAATGAATCAATCAGATTTATACACGGAAATATAACGCTGGAAAACAGATTCTGCATGGTTTGTTCTAACAGCTGTATATATAGTGCTAAAGATAGACGTGTCTGTTATGCCCCCTGGAGCTTGACACGAGAGGCCAATCTTGTCGCGAAGAAACAAAAACCGAGCTCTGGGAAGCAGCTTAGTGAAAAGATCTGCAAGTTGATCAATGGAGGATAAATGAACAACTCGGAGAATTCCACTTCGGACCTAATCACGAATGAAATGGAAGTCTATAGCAACTGAGTTGCTCCAACATTGTCACAGTAAATGACTGTGCAAGTGGGTAGTTTGATACCAAGATCACATAGCAAGGAGGACACCCAATTAGTTCAGCAGCTGTATTTGCAATAGACCAATATTCCACTTCAGTGAAATGACGAGCAATGATTTTCTGCATTTCAAAGCTCCAAGAGATAGGATTGTGACCAAGATATACAATATAGACACCTGTGGAAGAGAAGTGGTCTAGGTCGTCAGCCCAATCAGCATCAGAGTAGGCATGCATCAGAAAATGCATGCAAGGATAAAGAAGAGTCATAGTAAAGCTGAAGGCCATGATCAGGAGTACCACACAGATAACGAAGGAAAAGCTTAACAAGTGTCCAGTGCTTAGTTGTGGGCTTGTGCATAAATTGAGAGAGCTTATTGACAACAAAAGCTATGTCAAGTCTTGTGAGAAGCAGATATTGGAGACTTTCGATAACTGATCGAAATTCTATGGGATCAGATAATTCATTTCCTGAACACAGTGAGAGTTTTGTACCTGATGGAAGAGGAGTTTGAATAGGTTTAGCCTCAAACATGTGAGTACGCCCAAGAAGATCAAGTAAACATCGACGTTGAGAAAGCAGGAATCCTTGTGTGTTGGGAACAATTTGAATTCCAAGAAAATAAGAAAGTTTTTCAAGATCTTTAAGAGAGAAACAGTTAGCTAGCAGACCAATAAACCGATTCACCAAGTTTTCATCATCCCCGGTAACAATGAGATCGTCAACATAGAGTAGTAAATAGACATGATGTCCACCAGATTTAAGGACAAAAAGTAATGTATCAGATTAGGAGTTTTTGAACCCTGAATGAAAAAAAAATTATTTGAGTTCATGATACCACGCTCTAGAAGTCTGCTTTAGGCCATAAATAGCTTTCTGTAGCTTACAACCATGTGATGAGAAGTATTTATCAATGAAACCTGGTGGTTGATGCATATACACATGCTTATTGAGAGTACCTTGCAGGAAAGCGTTATTAACATCAAGTTGACGAAGTATCCACCCACAATTTAATGCAATACTAAGGACAAGTCTGATGGTGGTAGGGTTGATTACCGGACTGAAGGTATCATAGTAATCAACTCCTAGGTGTTGATGGAAACTTTTGGCAACCAAACGAGCCTACATTGATGTGTTTGGTTTTGGGTATTGGCTGTGTTAAGATGATTAGTGTTACGTATAGGGGCTGTAGTGTGTGATTGTGTTGAGCTTCACATTGGAGTTGCTATTGAGAAAGAACTTCAGATGGTGGTATGAGTGCGGAGGTGATAGTGTTGAGTTTAATTACTGGTGGTGTCCAAGTAAAAAGTGTGGTTGATTCTGGTCATAGAGCTTGTGTAAAAGAGGATTTAAAAGGAAAGACTGTTTCAACGAACCTAACATGCCTAGAAACAAAAATCTTTAATGTTGATGGATCATAGCAAAGATAGGCATTTTGAGTTAAAGAGTATCCGAGAAAAACACATGGCTTGAAAGGAGAGTCCAGTTTATGACAAGTATAGCTAGGGGTGAAGCCAAGGATAACATTGACAACAAAAAAAAAAACTTGAGTTTTGAGTAATTAGGAGGAGTACCAAAAACTTTTTCATAAGGGGAGAAGAGATTTAATGTTTGAGTTGGCATTCGATTGATTAAGTAGACAGTTGTAGTAAAGGCATTACACCAATGATTTAAAGGAATGGAAGCATGAAAGAGAAGGGTGAGACCGGTTTTAACAATGTGGAGATGACATCGTTCTGAAAAGTCATTGTGTTCGGGTGTGTGAGGTGGAATAGTGAGATGAGATATACCATGAAGAGCAAGAAAATTAGCAAGTGCAACATATTCACCATCATTATCGGACTACATTGTATTGATGCTCTGATTGAAGTGTTTTTCCATAATGGCTTGGAATCTAATGAATATATAGTTTACTTGTGATTTTTGTTTTAGAGGATAAAACCAAATATAGTTACTAAAGTGATTAACAAAAATTACATAATACTTAAAGCCATCATAAGAAATAATTGGTGAAGTCCATATATTTGAAAAGATTATTTGAAGAGGTCGATTAGATGTCACGACCCGATTCCCGGATCCATGACCGGCACATAGGCAAGGTTCCCCTTCAAGGTTCCATACCTATGCGAACCCAAACTTACATACAAACTTATCTATTAAATAACTCAATCAGAGTTCAACGCAGCAGTAACAACAAAACTAACTTTATAATATAATTCGATTGTCTTAATACAAGAGTTCATATAAATTCAGAGTTTGGGAGCACTAACTAGACATAAAGGGAAAGGTACAAATTACAACCAAAAGAGCAGGTTCTGAAGGTCCAACAAAAGTGACCTGCTATCAAGCTATAAGCCTGAAAAGGATAAATAATGAGAGGGTGAGTTCAACAACTCAGTGAGTAGATAACGTTCATTACACACACACGAGGTAATAGAACAATGAGAATATATATACAATTATGGCTCTGTGTTCTTATAGGAAGGTTTCTCAAATAAACCATAACAAGAATATCGAAGGTAAAACTCGTCAGAAAATCAAAATGCAATGAGCATGAGGCTCCGTACGTGGGATGATCAGTCCACACAAAGTTGGTGACTCCCCGACCAACTAGGGTTCAGGATACGATGTGCACAAAGACTAACACTACCCTCGTTAGCATGGGTATTCTGACTGACATACCATATGTTCATAATCATAATCAAATAGACATGTTAATATCTCAAGGCTCAACTCATGACATGAATCAAATGATGAGCTATCAATTCAGAAGTCAATTCAGAATATATATACTGATTCATATCAATAATTCAGATTCAACAATTGATCATGCGTATCATAACAAGGATAATAATCAATATATATATTATTAAGAAGCATGATCCAATTCATATTAATAAATCAAATATTTATAATATTTCTCATGCATATGAAAAATTATCCACTCACCTGACTCGAAAGCAAACATAAGTCAAAAGCAGATACCGAAGGAAATCCTAATGGCGTCCCGCCGGTAAAATATCATATAAATTCACCACAACACAAAAATTGTGTTTTTTAATTGAATTTAATAGAGAAAAGATAAGTATATAAAAAACTAACCTTTCAAATAAAAAAACTAACCTTTAAAATCTATTATTCCCTCCGGTCTATTATCATCTAAATATAGTGATTTAAGAGATGAAAACCCCTTCACAGACGATAAAATAGTATTATCGAAGTGATTAGATTCCAAGTCAAGGATTTCCAAATTGCTCAATCTTGATAACACATAACAACCTATATATAAAAAAATAAATAAATTAAGACTTCACGTAAAGAATAAAAAAAGATATTATTGGAGTAATTTAATTATTATCGATGAAGAGGCATGTAATTGTTACAGTGACTCCATGTAAAGGGGTTGAGGCGGTGAAAGTTAAAGTAAGAGGAGTAATTGTTACAATGATGATGTCATGGAAAAAAACTGCATGATGGCAACGGACACATCCCTTCATGGAGAATAAATATTTATAATTCAATGTTCATGACTTTCTTAAGCAAAATAAATTAAAAAAAAATCTGAAAAAAATCTCAGTAATTTTAAAAAATATCTCAATGAAAAACACACTTAGCAGCCACATAAGTTAGAAGCTTCATTTTTTTGGTTAAAAAAAAAATTCCACTTCACAGTCACATCCTCTCTCTCTTGTTTTTTTTCTTAATTTTTCATTTGGCCAATATTTATAAGACAAATCCTAGTAATATTTTTGTTTTTGCAATGAATAAATTTAAATTTCCAACGCTATTGTTGTAGTCAATTTTTCCATCTAAACTTTGGTAAATGCTGATCATCACAAAGGTTGATGTTTCGACACCAAGTTTTTTTCCAACTCAAATACAAGCCCCCCGACCAAATATTTGTGTTTTTACCATGGTTATAAAAAAATTGAAAATATACATTAAAAGATAAGATTAAAAGAATAAGGATCGAAATGAAAAAGACATCAAACATGAATACTTTACCATAAGTTTCGCAAATGATATACTTTGATCTTTAAACTTTAAAAATCACGCAAATCATGTAATTTCAATACCTCGATATTTTTCGAATTTGATTTTAATATAAAATTTTATTTTTTTTATTTTTTAATTTCTGGTTGAGAAATGAGAGAGAGAAGTCGTCAGATTCCAGCGATAGATAGAGAAAAATATCGTTCATCAACCCGGTCATATTCAAGAAAAGTCTATCAAGAAACCAAAATATTCGAGAATGACAGAAAATAAATCAAACCAAAGCCCTGAAATTAGAAACAAAAACATGGACCAAATTTATCTCTACAG
Organism: Populus x sibirica; assembly: GCA_019202695.1. Lineage (NCBI taxonomy): Eukaryota > Viridiplantae > Streptophyta > Magnoliopsida > Malpighiales > Salicaceae > Populus > Populus x sibirica. The sequence goes on along the minus strand of JAGMVL010002394.1, from coordinate 385,947 downwards.
TGAGTCATCTTAGTGGTAGGGCAAAAACATGATAGAGATATAATTATTTATTTATCAAAACAATTATTTATTCTAGAGGAAAACCCAAACTCAATTTCATTTGATCAAAGTCATGCCATCAAAGAAAACAAGAAAAAAGGTATTTAATTGATATAATAAAAAAAATTTGGTATTCTAATATAAGAAAAATAAAAATCTACTAAAATTGATGGCATTCAAATAGCTCTGAATGTTCACATACCTTATTTTCCAGGTAAGAAGAGACAATAAAAGCAAGTGATGTTCTTTTTGAAGAGATACAGAGTGTATCTGTCAACCATGATCCTATCTCCATGACTTTCTCTCTATTTAATCTCTTACTCTGTTTAGTATACTTGATTACTTTCTATGCACAGCATAATAGACAGTGATTATGTTTTCATGTATAGCACAATAGACAATAGACAGCCATGATATTAGCTATATGTAATCATTACCTATGCTTGTAATCTCCTTTATTTAAGATGAATACAATAATGAAGGAAAGATAAGTTAGTTTTCCTACACTTTTCTCCGGTTGTAAATGAATGGAGACATTAATATAAAAAACATGGACAAATTATTTTTATTTTTTTCAATTTGAATACTTATTTTCACAAAATCTTATCAATAAAATATCTTCATTAGTTCTATTATTAAGATGATGATGTCACAGTTAACTCTTTTTTAGATGCGTTTGTATTGATTTTATTTTATTTTTAATTTCTGAACAGTAAAGATATATAAAATACTTATACTTTATATCTTCTTTTATTCAAGTACTCTAATTGATTTTTTTTTCTATTTAAGTACTTGATAAACTAGTGTTTAGCCATAAATTTGTTTTCATTGATTTCTCGAATAAATGTAAGGTTTAACTATGGATTAATAAGAATATTAATAATAAAATTTATTTATAAATAAATCATGGATTTAATTTCTCTAAATTTTAAACATGGTGTGGATAAATTCAAGGGATTTCCAAGATAAGTAGTACAATATTAGCCTTTCAAAAAATTGAGAATCTCCCACTCTTCCTCCTCAAGGAATTAATTAGTGGGTAGTTAAAACTATAGTTTGTTCTATTTTCTTCACTTTGTCTATAGATTTACCTATATTATTGTCACAAATTAGGGATAGTTAAAACTAATGATATTTCTCGCAAGCTCTTACAACTATAGTTTTTTTAATTTGTTCCTCAATTTGTTTTTGATAAATTAGTTCTAATTAACGACCAATTGATTTTGATTTATTATGAAAATATAAGATTGAACGAACAGAGACCGAAGTGAAAAAGGCATCAAACATGGGTGTCATGCCATAAGTTTTGAAAATGATACACTTTGGTCCTTAAACTTTAAAAATCACGCAAATCATACAATTTCAGTATCTCAATATTTTTCCACTTCGATTTTGATACAAAAGTTTATTTTTGTTATTTTTTAATCCCTGGTTGAGAGAGGGGAGAGAGAAAGGTCGATAAATTTCAGCAGTAAAGAGAGAAAAGTGTCGTTGATACCGATTTAGACCGCCAAAATTAATGATATTTGTGTCAAATTCTTTATTTGATGAGGGAAGCTCATATTAAGTATTTTTTTTTACCTTTAAAGTTTATAAAAAAAAATGACCTTTAATTGATTTTTTACCTTTAAAGAAACATGATAAGTATTTCTTTTTCTTAACACCACTGATCACTTCTTTGAATGAATGAGAATTTAAGTGGACAGAATTTTAGGATTTCTAGAAAAATTAATTATCTCAAATTTTGTCATATTTTCGGTTTTTATTTTTATTAATTTGGATTTTCTTTCTTAATTTTTAATATTTTTTAGATGAGACTGAAATATTTTATATAAACCTTAAAAACAACACTGAGATTTATTCATATATATATGTTCTGTGTTACAATTACTTGTATAAATGGATGAAGCATGGAAATTATAAGGCGATTGTTACAAACTAAACTTTGAAGATGAAATTGAGAAATCTCAAGGAGCAAACTAAAAATTTAACAAAAACTGACCAAGTCGTTTAAGAAGCCAAGAAAGAACATAAAAATAATGGATTCACATCAACATCACTAGCAGTATAACCCTTTCAATTAGAAATTTAGAATCGATAATTGAGGGTGTTTGGGAAGGGCGAAAAGTACACAGCACTTCTCCATTTATATCTTCTAGATTTATAAAGTAACTGGGTAGTTTAATGGCCCGGTGGCCGGCCAGTCCAAGATCCGGGTTCGATGTAAAAATTCAGTCAGTGAGCTCATTGCAACTGACATTCCTGCACAAAGTACCTTTATGACAATTTCAGCCATTTCCTCTGTTGTCATTACATCTTCTACTTCACCAACCTCCACCATTTCCATACTTCTGCCTCATTCAACTGACAACACTGCTCCAAATCTCTTTGAACCGATAGGGGTCCTGTGTGGATCGTCTCTTCGCTGCTGTGCATAGATAAATACATTGAAATTCGATTTTATAATCATGGCCTTGAAAACTAGGGACGCTCAGAATGCATCATTCAAAAAGTTATGCAGAAGATTTGAGATGTACCCTGACTTCTTGGTATTGTTTCTTCTCCCGGGCATATAATCTATCAAATGTTTATTGGTGACTACATGAGAACATGCAAGAAATCAAATTGGTGCTGCAAGAAAAAACTTTTTTTCTTAAATCAAAACGATGTGATTTTGATTTTTTTAAATTTGTTTTTTGGGTCAATCTCTGACAAGACCTACATGAGGTCGATTTTTTTGCTTTAACTCGGGCCTTGTCCTGTACATTTTCTAGATCAGGTTTTAAAACAAGGATGGTAACTATCTATGATGCCTGTTGTGTCCGGGGACAGTAACAAACGCCAAACAATGCCAAACAAGGATGTTGTCACTTGGAATGCCGTTATCACAGGGTCATTAGATCGGTTTTATACTTTGTAATTGTGATGTAGGACAGCTTAATGAATAAATCCTAGGCCACACTGGAATCCTAATTCTGCAGGGAAACATACACAGGAGCAAGCAGCGTGTTCTCCCCCTGTTGATCTTTTCCTTAATTCACATGGATTCCCCATTGAAGTTCCCTGCAGACTAATTTTATTTGCTTACAAATCAGAACCTTGAATTACGTCATTTCCTGTTTTGCTATTTACTTTTATTATTAGGATTAGGATTTGCAGCTTATAAATACAAGTTGCCCTTCTCGTTGAAAGACACTTTTGATTTTATTGAATAAGAATTTTCATTCAGAAAAATTAATCTTTTACTCATGGATTCGAGTGTTTTTATCTCTTGTTCGTGGACTCGAACAAAATCAGAGAAAAGGGACGGTGATCTTTTTTCATTAATAAACTTCCGCTATGTCAAATTGTCACATATAATGGAATTGTGTCTATTTCTGTTGCTTTGAACTAACTTGAAATTTGAATTCTTCCTAATTAATCATCTATGAAATAAAAACCACACAGATATATGAAATATGAAAATGTGTTTCAAGTTAATATGATTTTTTTTTGTTCAACAATCACTTCATAGGTGCTCACAGAATGGAGCTTCCAATGAAGTAATTGTACTATTCAATGGAATGAGAGAGACAAGTCCTAATCCAGATAAAGTCACAATGATTGAAGTATATATTGTCTGCATGTTCCACAATAGGGGCCTTTGATTTGGGGAAATGGGTTGAGACACATGCATCGAAAAGAGGTTTACAAAGACGATGTCTATGTTACGAGTGCATTAATTGATATGTATGCAAAATGTGGGAGTTTTTGAATCAATGACTTTGTCATTTGGATTGGTTGGATTGGTCCTAAAAGTCGAGCATTATTCTTGCATGGTTGATCTTTGTGCGCGTGCAGGACTTCTGAACGAAGCTTGGGACTTAATCAAGAAGATGCTTGGAAAACCATATGAAATTGTGTTGGGGTCATTGCTTGGTGCCTGTCAGAGGTGTAGAAATGCAGATGTTGGTGAAAGGGTCATTCAATTGTTTCTAGAGATGGAGCTATCAAATTCAGGAAAATATGTTATCTTATCTAAGATATATGCAAATATGAGAAGGTGGGATGATTCTGCAAAGGCAAGGGTGTTGATGAGGCAGTGTGGTGTCTCTAAAACCCCTTGCTGTTACTGGATTGACATTGGAGCTCGTGTTCATGAATTTCATGCTGGTGACAACTTAAATCATCATTTGGTGAACATATACCAATTGCTGAATGAGGAGATGAAGAGAGAAGGTTACATTCCAAATATTGGTTGCATATAGAGGTGGAAAAGTTGGAAACTTGGTTGCCTCTTTCAGCCATTGAATAGTGCATCCGGAGCGATTATATCTTCTGGTTGCTGACTCCAGCTAAAATATTAAATGGTAAGTTGTGTTCTTAATAGCTTGAGCAAGGCTGGTTTGGAACATGCTATTATTGAGAGTAAGAGTCATTGAAACACAAATTGTTTTCCAGCAAATTAAGCAACTTCAGCAAGAACTGGTAAGGTGCTTAGTATGTGAATATATCCTGTAAGCTAAATTGATGAAATTCTTTTAGGACAACCTTGCCTTTAGATCAATTCTGACTTCAAGAAATATTAGGTACCAAGAAAATAAAACTACCAAGACAAATCCATTTTCTTTGATGAATTCAGTACAGGAAGATAGTGCAAATTTGTGTTTTTAGCAATAATATTTGTGTTGTAATGTATGCCCCTTGATATTAAATATTTTTGGATATTTGTGTTGTAAATTTGAATTGATCATCCATATGAATACAGTAATAATGTAATATACAAGGTGTGAAGACAATGAAAAGTAAAACTCATGGAATTATTTATGGGCTTGAAAAGCCCCCACTAAATAAAATCGCATCAAAACAAAATTGAATTGAACTGAAAGTACTTGCCCGGATTAACCAATAACCAATGAAAAACAAAACACAAATAAAAATTAATACAACATTGCATAAGCATGCATTTAAACTTGTTTAAATCTTAAAACTAGAATGCCTAACGATGCACCAAGTCTTGGTACCATCAAGGCTAAGAAAATCAAAACTTGGATAAAATAGAAAGATTGTCCACTAGAAAATAATAGCAATTGTTGATGCTCACCTCAATAAAATGAAACCAAGCTCGTCGCCAATATGGATTTATGTAAAGAACTGCACCTATCACCAGCATCACCATGATGTATGCAACCCCAAAGGTCACATAAAAAACCTCCATATCCATGAAACCACCATCATCTTCATTGTTCATTGAAGTTGGCGTTGGTGACGGTGACATAGCCGCACCGCAAATCTTGAGTAGCGGTTCTCCACAAAGAAAAGGGTTGTCCTTGTAGCAACTCTCCTCAAACATGGCAAATTGTGCAACTCTCACAAGAGTCTTGCCAGACAAATTATTGTGTGCCACACTAAAAAACTCTAGAGAAAATAGTTCAGTAAGTTGATGTGAGATTTCTCCATCTAGTTTATTATAGGAAAGATCCAAGCTCTCTATTTCTTTTAAGTTCCAAAATGTTGGTAGAATTGGTCCAGTTAAACTGTTGTGCGAAAGGTTCAAGCCTTGATCATGCTGAGGTTTCCAATTTCAGGAGGAATCTCTCCTATGAAATTGTTGCATGAGAAATCAATTCCCGTGAAGTACTGGATAATGTTGCCTCTATAAGAAAGGGATACATTCTTTGTTGTGAACTCGAAGGATTGTTGTGATAAGGATAGATAATCATAGGAATTGTATTGTTGTGGGAAAGGATGACTAGATATAATCCAAGAGAGGATGTTACCAGAAAGGTGGTTGTGAGATAGATCAATCAGGGTTAATTGGTCCAACCCGCATAACTGAATTGGGATTTCACCTTCAAGATTGTTATAACTCAAGAGTAGAAATCTCAAGTTGTATAGTCTGTCAATCCATTTTAGAATACTACCAGTTAAATTATTATGGGAAAGATCTAGTGCAAATATCTCAGAGGAGTTATAAAATGTCATTGCGATCGGTCCTTGCAACTTATTTCTAGACAAATAAACATGTCTCAAATTTGAAGAAGTGTCGAATCTAGGTGGTAAACAACTAGAGAAATTGTTCCTTGATAAGTCCAAGAATTCAAGAGAAGACATATTCCCTATCCATCTAGGGATCTGCCCATGCAAACTGTTGTTAGACAAGTCTAACCCTTTCAGCGAACTAATGTTACCCAACGAGAAAGGAAGGCTTCCATTGAAACCATTGCTGTACATAAATAAAACTTCTAACCCCGGCAAACGAGCTCCGATTTCTGAAGGGATTTGGCCTTGGAAGTAATTCATGGATATACTTAGGAATGACAAAATCACATGAGAATTCTTTGGTAACAAGAATGGACCCGAAAGAGAACAATTTTCTAAAAAAAGATCCAAATATTGCAGGCTGAACTGATGGTAAAGGAACCTAGAAAATGCTCCTGCACCTTGTCCACGACTGCTCAAATAGATGGACTCTAATTGGAACTTTGGGCTAAGACTATGATCATCTTCTTCTGCGTATATTTCATTATCTGAACCATCAAAATATTTGAGTTTTGAAAGGTTGTATAATGGGCTCAATGACATAGGGATCTTCAAGTGATTTGAAAAGAGATGTAGTTGTTGAAGGGAAGTTAAATTTGCCAGACACGGAGGCAAGAAACCACTGAGATCATTGTCATACATATATAGCTTTTGGAGATGATTTAAGTCACATAGGCCTGATCACATTATAATTTAGGAAAAATTAAAACTCTAAGCGTCTAATGAAAAATATATAACCTATAGAGAGAGAGTAAAAGTAATCAACTTTACCGATGGTTTGGAAGATGCTATTATCGAGAGTATTGGAACTCAAATATAAAAGTTCCAAGTTCTTGAGATTAAGGAAGCCTGCCACAATCAAGAAATTATATTAACATGGAAGCAATTAAAATTATAAAAGAAATGAAAGGGTAAGAGTTATTAACCTTACCTTGGGCTATAGGTATTCGGCCATCTAGTTTGCAGCCAGGCAAAATCAAAGTTTTAAGAGAGGTCATCATTCCGATGGCTTCGAAGATGCTATTATTTAGAGTATTGTAACCCAAATCCAAGTATTCCAAGTTCTTGAGATCAAGAAAGCCTGTCACAATAAAAAAAACTAAAAACATAAGGTAAGTGTAGAAATTAAAATTATAAAGGAAATGAAAGAGTAAGAGTTATTAACCTTACCTTGGGCTATAGATATTCGGCCATCTAGTTCGCAGTTAGGCAAAATCAAAGTTTTAAGAGAGGTCATCATTCTGATGGCTTCGAAGATGCTATTATTTAGAGTATTGTAACCCAAATCCAAGTATTCCAAGTTCTTGAGATCAAGAAAGCCTGTCACAATCAATTAAACAAGAAATTACATTAACTGAGAAGGAATTAAGATTAGAAATAATTCACTACTTGTTAATCATGGCTAAAAAAAACTAAAAACATAAGGTAAGTGTAGAAATTAAAATTATAAAGCAAATGAAAGAGTAAGAGTTATTAACCTTACCTTGAGCTATAGGTATTCGGGCATCTAGTTCGCAGTTAGGCAAAATCAAAGTTTTAAGAGAGGTCATCATTCTGATGGCTTTGAAGATGCTATTATTTAGAGTATTGTAACCCAAATCCAAGTATTCCAAGTTCTTGAGATCAAGAAAGTCTATCACAATCAATTAAACAAGAAATTATATTAACTGAGAAGGAATTAAGATTAGAAATAATTCATTACTTGCTAATCATGGCTAAAAAAAACTAAAAACATAAGGTAAGTGTAGAAATTAAAATTATAAAGCAAATGAAAGAGTAAGAGTTATTAACCTTACCTTGAGCTATAGGTATTTGGGCATCTAGTTCGCAGTTAGGCAAAATCAAAGTTTTAAGAGAGGTCATCATTCTGATGGCTTCGAAGATGCTATTATTTAGAGTATTGTAACCCAAATCCAAGTATTCCAAGTTCTTGAGATCAAGAAAGCCTGTCACAATCAATTAAACAAGAAATTATATTAACTTAGAAGGAATTAAGATTAGAAATAATTCATTACTTGTTAATCATGGCTAAAAAAAACTAAAAACATAAGGTAAGTGTAGAAATTAAAATTATATAGGAAATGAAAGAGTAAGAGTTATTAACCTTACCTTGGGCTATAGGTATTCGGCCATCTAGTTCGCAGCAAGGCAAAATCAAAGTTTCAAGAGAGGTCATCATTATAATGGCTTGGAAGATGCTATTATTTAGAGTATTGTAACTCAAATCCAAGTATTCCAAGTTCTTGAGATCAAGAAAGCCTGTCACAATCAATTAAACAAGAAATTATATTAACTTAGAAGCAATTAAGATTAGAAATAATTCATTACTGATTAATCATAGCTAAAAAAACTAAAAACATAAGGTAAGTGTAGAAATTGTATTAGGCATTTAAGAGAAGGATTTTTTATACATGTGACCCAAAAATTAACTGTAAGCTACTTTCAAAGGTTGTGATGTTATGCAGGTATAGAGTAGTTAAGTTGCTTGGACCTGCAAGTTAGTTAGGGAAGAAACTGAATAGTTAATATTGTATGGATGGGCTCATCATCATGATGCTATTAAGTACTAATTACCTCTTGAGGCTATCAATTTGTTAATATTGTTGCCGCTCAAACCCAAGACCTCCAAGCTGCTCAAGGATTCTTCATATTTATATAAATTAATAGTTAATTAATTCACTACAACACATAAATTAAATTTTGTTTTTTGAATTAAATTTAATAGTTAATTAAAAATAATAGTATATATAAAAAAACTAACCTTTCAAATTAAGTTAAGACTTCAAATAAAAAATAAAAAAATATTATCGGAGTAATTTAATTATGATTGATTGATCAAGAGGCATGTAATTAATTACTCTTAAGAGGAGTAATTGTTACAGTGGTGATGTAATAATATTGGTAATGTAATAATATATGTTGCGGTTATATTAATAATATATATAAGGAATTAAACAACACCTTATTACTAAATATTTTCTTCGCTGGATGAATTACTGTGGAGAACCAAAATGATACTAATCAAACAACACCTTATTTGATTAATTTAAAAACACAAAACTAATTAATCTAAATATTTTGTAATACTTAAGAGAGCAAACCTTTCTTCTCAACCCAACCAGCTATACGATTACCCCACAAGGAGAGAGCGTTGAGTTGTTGAAAGGGAAGAAACAAGGAGGTATTTAAGTACCAATCTCCCAGTTCCTCATTCCTTGTTTCCTCAAGATGGAGTTCGGTGACTCGACCTGTACTGCTGTTGCACTCAATACGTTCCCAAAAACAACAGTGGGCGTCAGCTTTTATCCAAAAGAGGGAAGGGAGGTGCCATTGGGATAGTTAAGAGAATCTTTGAGCTGCAACAGATCGCGATTCTCTCTTCATCCAAGCAACCAAGAGGCAGCATCCTTGCAAGGAAACCGTCGTCACTAACACCGTCAACATCTGAAGGAACAGACCCATCTTAATATCAGAATATAAATGGTGATCAATATTTGTTATAGAGGACAGCTAGCGAGGAGGCTCAGGCTTTTATAGAGGACTTCACGGACCCATGCCGTGGAAAAAACTAATATAAAATTAATTTAGATTAATTTAAAAAATAATCATCACTACTAACTGTCGAATTACAAATGTATAAGGAGCACTTTTAGTTCTGCCACACGTAATTTCCATTAAATTCGAAAGGCATGATTTGTCACTAATTGAACGTCTCGAAATGTGAGTTAACCCGTGTTTTTAAAAAATTAAATTTTTTATTAAAAATTAATATTTTTTTATGTTTTGAATTATTTTGATGTGCTGATATTAAAAATAATTTTTAAAAAATAAAAAATATTATTTTAATACATTTCAGAATAAAAATATTTTAAAAAATAATCACAACTACTCTAACACGAACACATCATTAACCTTGAAAGTAGCCAGTTTTCTATATCCATCATTGTCTTGAAAATGGAAAGTGAGCTCATAGCATTAACCTTTATTCATTTTTTTTAAAAAAAGAGAAACAACTTTGACTCACATTTGGTTAGAAATTTGGTACGGCATGAAAGGTTCACCTGAGATTTAATTGGTTAGAAAAAATTAAATGAGAGTTGACCAGTGAATCCATACTCTAGTTAACTTAATCAAAACCTATTTTAATTTTTTTCAAAAATATCTTAAAATAACATAATCTTAGATTGACACCAGTCAATATAAACTAATTTGACTGGTTTCAATGAACAAAACATTAATGTCGTATATAATTTTTTATAACATTTTACAAATATAATTCGCATTCAAATTGACACATTCATAAATTGATATAATAGTTCTTAATATTTATTTTTAATATATATATATATATAATGAAATATTTTAAGAGTTGATTAATATTGTTAAACCATATATGTTTTGTAAGGTTTTTTTTTAATTTCATTCTTTAATATTAGGTTTGCTTATCTCGATCTCATTATTCGAATCGTGAATTTGACGGCTTAACTTAGGGTTTTTATCTTCAATCTCATCCTGATTTGGAAATAGGCTTCATAATTTTATTTTATTTTTATTTCTATGAGGTTATCGTAGTCTTATTACTTGTGTTACAGGTTTGACGAGTTAAATCAAGTTAACCCAGGTTAGGTTTTTTATGAACTTTTAATTGAGTTTTTTTTTTCATTTTTATCATTCAATGTTTGGTTGATTGAGAATTATATTTCATAATTTGTTTTGATTTAGTTTATATGTAGTTATCCTAGTTGCATGACTTGGGTTGTGGGCTTGGCATGTTAACTTGGGTTAATTTGAGTTATTTGTTTTTTGTTTTTTTATTTATCTTTTATTTCAATCTTATCCTTTAATATTGGGTTGGTTAGGAATTGAGCTTATAATTTATTTTGATTTGTTTTTTATGGGGTTATCTCGGTCTCATAGTTCAGATTTCAGATTTGACAGGTTTAGCCGAGTTGATTAGGATCAATTTAATATGTTTTAGTCTTAATATTTTTTTTAAAAGATATTATCTTGGTTTTTTTTATTTTTTAATCAAACTATATATTTTTAACTATCCTACAGGTTGTATTTGGATCTGTCGAGTAGACCATGTTATATTTTTAATATTTAAATTTTTTCTATTAAAAAAATGTTAGTAATCAAAAGTTTAAGGATCAAATTTGATATAATTATCTAATAACAAAATATTTTTAAATTTTTCACAACTTTTAGAAAGTTTTTTCCGTCCAAAAGAAAGAAAAATATTTTCATAAAAACCAAGCCAAATTTTTCTTTTACCAGAAAATATATTTCATTAACTAGTATCTTTACTAAAGAAACATGAAATTTTTTTAAAAAATAGATTACAGAAAATCACTTTCTATGGAACAAACCTGTCTTGCTGTGAAGACATTCCAAAAAAATAAAATTCGTGAAATATTAGCCTTTCAAGAAATAGAGAAGCTTCCACTCTTCCTCCTTATATGAATTAATTAGCGGGTTGGAGTGGGAAAAACACGTTTGTTCTATTTTCTTCACTTTGTCTATACATTAATATTATTGTCACAAAGTGGGTATACTTCTTTTATCCTTCAAGATTCGAATTGAAAAAGAGGGTCCTAAAAAATTATTTTTAATTTTATAAATATACCATTAACTTTGGATGTGGATAATTGTTCGTAATATATTTACATCCAATATAAACAATTCACCAATGACCATTAATCCTTTTGGTCATGCAGTGCCTCTATATATATTAGTTGAAATTTTATGATATCCATTAATCCTTTTAAAAGAATGAAAGGCTTAACACTTTGGCGTATTTTTTTTTTTTTTTTCAATATTTTTTTTAATTTTATCCTTTAATGTTAGGCTATTATGTCTAGAGATTTCTTATTTTTATATTTTTTTTCTTTTTACAAGGTTATCTCGGGTTGCATGTTCGTTAGGTTAGCCTAAAAATGACTCGAGTTTTTTCTCAATGTTTTCTTATTTATTTAGCTTTGATTTTTTTTTCTTGGTTATTTTTTTAAATGATTTTCTTATCACAATCTCATGTTGCAAGTGGTAAGTTAGCAGAGTGAACGCGGGTTAACTCAAATTTTTTTCTTTTCACGTTTTATTTTTAATTTTTTCTTTCAATTTTATTTATGGAAATTAGTTTTGTTGGGACTTGAACTTTTTTTTTTCTCTTTACTTCTTTCAGGACTATCCTGGGTTATGAGTAAATCAAGTTAACAACGATTCACTCAAGTTATTGTTGATTCTAGTTGATGTGGTTCCTTTATGTTTCTAGATAAGCATAACCCTTTCAATTAAAAAGCTAGAGGATCCCTGAGAGATATAACTCAACTCGTCAGATTTTAGGTTTGCTCCCTAGATGTCATCAGTTCGAGTATCACAAAGTTCAGGGCCACTGGAAGTTTAAAAGGTCTTAACTTTAAAGCTCATGAGATTAGTTGAGGTACGCGCAAGCTGGTCCGGATACCCACGCTAATAATAATAATAAAAAAAGCTAGAGGCACGTAATTTCCCACAAACCCTCTCGCACTCCCATAAAAGAAATAATGAAACATGACGGGGAACAAAGGAACTGTTTTTTAACGTACACAGCACGGTTGTTCTTCCACTTAGCAGATTCATTTGTATCATAAAATAAATTTATTTTTAAAATAATGAAACATGCTTGACTTAATAAAGCCCACAAGTTAGAACTTGAGCGGCAATTTCCCACAGCCATAATGAGAAACTGCTTTTTACATTTTTAATGAAATACTTTTGATTAAGAACATAGAGAAACTGCTTTTTACATCCTCAGCACCTACGGTTGTTCTGCCTCTATTTGTATTGGAATGGCATGCTAGTTGGATCTATTTGTTTTTTTTTTTTTTTTGTGATTAAATAAAAAAATAATCTTATTGCTAGAGAGGCATTGGAGCCTTTAATATTTTGCAAAGGCATGGAACACGATGCCAAGGGAATGGAAGATAGTTGTTGACTGCTGGCGTCAACCCAGAAAATGCTAAAATATTCTCATCATTTCCAAGAAAATTCTTTCAAGAGGAATTCTTCCTGATCTATTTGTATTTTCAAAAAATAAAAACATATATGATTAAAAATACAATACAGAGAAATTGTTTCTAAAAAATACATACAAACATATCTTTTTTGTCCTTATTTGTATTTTATATCACATAATAATCAAATGTTGCCTAATTAACAGAGCTCCAAATCATAATAAAAATTGCTACAAATTAATTATTTCGATAAACAACACATTTATTAATTTTAGGAAAGATAAAAAACCCTTATTATTAGAGAGGCGTTGGAGCTGGTTTTAATTATTTTGATAAATAACACATTTATTTTTAATCTTATTATTAGTGATTTTTTTCTTAATTCTTGATTGATAAGAAATGGCAGCTGGTTCTTTTTTTTATTATTAACGTAAATGTTCGGGCCAGCTTGCACGCACCTCGACTAATTTCACGGGCCCTGAAGTTAATGACCATATAAGCCTCCGGTGATCCTGAGATTTGTGAAACTCGAACTGGTAATTTCTATAGATCAAACTTAGGGTTTTAATTATTTTTGTTTTGTAGAATGGCATGCTAGTTGGATCTTTTCTTCTTCTTTTTTGTGTGATTAAATTAATTATTTCGATAAATGACACATGTATTCGGGGAAAAATAAGAAAATAATCTTATTGCTAGAGAGGCATTGGAGCCTTTAATATTTTGCAAAGGCATGGAACACGATGCCAAGGAAATGGAAGATAGTTGTTGACTGCTGGCGTCAACCCCGAAAATTCTAAAATATTCTCATCATTTCCAAGAAAATTCTATCAAGAGGAATTCTTTATTTATTTGGTACGCCAGCAAAGTCAAAATGGAGTATACTCTTAAAGAACCGTCTCAATCTTAATTTAATAGTTTAATTTTTTAATATAATTTTTTAATTGAAAATTCTTTAGACTTGAAACTTGTATAGGCCTACATTACTTTATGTTTAATTTTTATCAAATAAATAGGGATGGTGAGATTCGAACTCGTGACCGTTTGCTCATTAAAACTTTGATACCATGTCAAAGAATCATCTCAACCCAATAACTTAAGCTATTAGGTGAGGTACCAAGATATGATTTATATTATTTTCTAACAAACTCATTATTTCTAAGAAATTTCTATCAAGGAACGAAGATATTTTTGAAGATTAACAGAAAATAAATCAAACCAAGCATTTCCCAAGAAAATCCTAATGGTTCATCAAAAACTTGATGGACAAATTGTTAAATAGGTTGTGAGAAAAAGAGGAATTCTTTATGGGGCACAGTCACAAACATATCTAGAAAAGATACAGAGTTGAGTTGAAACTTGTTAATTCACCTTAAGAAGACACAGAGCCCTGAGTTATGGCAAAGACAGATATTTTAGAGAAGGTATTTTAGAGAAGGTGATGCTCAAGGGTTTTAAGGGAGTTTTCTCTAGAAAACAAAAGTCCATGCAAAACTTTTCCAACGAGTTCAAATTCTCAATTAATTAATTATAGACTGAGTTAACTTTCACACGATTTAAATAAATTTTTTTCTACTCTCTGGAATATATAAACAGACTATATCTGTCAGTAACTCGTCAATAATAATTTAAAAATATATATATTTGAAAAAATCTATTAAACAGAAATAAAAAATAATTAAAAAAATTAAATTAATAAAAAATTCAAATATTTATTACAAATTTAAACATTTATAAATTTAAATACAATTAATCTAGAATAAAGACATTGGAGAAGGAGGAAGAGACAAGTTTTCGCCTGGACCGTGGGGTGAATAAGAGGGAGCACTTGTACCACCCATATGTGATCTCATCTCCATTACAATTGATGAAGTTTAGTCGTCTTAGCACCAAGTCGTTCATAATCAACAGCAAAATGGGTCATTTGATCCTGAACTTGTTGATCTAAAACCACCTCGAACCTAGAGTTTGAGTGCTTAGAATCGATTGTAAGAACCTAGTAGTTGAGAAATTATAGGTTGTTTGCAAGAACTCGGATGTAGTGTTAGAGAGACCGTACACCCGATTTTTATCGGGTCCACCAAACAATACTATCTCCAACCACAAATCCGGATCGAGATTAGGATGGGTCGAAGAATCGTCAACGTATCTCTCTTTCAACCCGATGTTATATGTATACTGGAAAAAAAAAGTCGACAAATTCATAAAAATAATAACTTAAGGAAAACAATGGTTGAAAACAACATACCATAAAGTACTGAGCTCAGCTATCCATGAGCTATTGCACCTCATTTTTTCGGTCATCAGTGTGCACATGCGTTTCCACAAAAGCTCTATCGGGCTTGGTTCGCATCAAAAAACCGTAGCCTATAAGAGAACATTGTTGTTAGTTAAATATATTTATAAAAAACAACAAATAAAAAATGGATGTAATTAAAAAAGAATCTTACAATCCGCTTTACATGCGAAATGAATAGAATGGAGACACTAGTGTGCGTGGTAACTGTGAAGACGTTGGCTCTGTTTTACCACTTTTCCCTTCCTTTTTTTCACTTAAGTCCTTGGCTTGAGAAAAAATGAGCTGAATATTTGCACCAGTTTTAAATTTGATCCCTATAGTTTCAATTGTTTTAAATCAATATAATCAAATTTTATTTTGCCAAGTCGAGCATCAATTGATCGCTGAATTATTTTCTCGGGACCTCGAGAACGCCACAAAAGATCAACATTAGCAAATCATCAAGTTCAATCATAAATCAACCTAATTTAAAAGAAATTGAGAAGAGAAAAACTCGAGTGACAAAAAAAAGACAATACGAAAATGTAGCACATTTGTTTCATTTTCAGATATACTCATGAAGCTTTGATTGTTTGAAATAATTACAATCAAAATTTATTTTCTCAAATAGAATATAAATTGAGGGCTGAATTCTTTTTCCATGACATCTCAAGAACCCAATACCAAGCCAATCAAAAAAATATTACATTGACTCTCTCTAACACACATTTAGAGTGGATTTTGACCTAAAAAATGCCTCTAACAACTTCGTGGCCACTGTAATAGTGTCAACTTTCTAAATTGATCTAATTTTAAGTTGTCTTGTTGGACTTTTGTTTGTTAATTTGGTTTATAAACTTATTCAATTAGGGTGTCCCACAGAGTTTTGGCTCCCTTTGAAATAATATCAGGACTCCATCACCAGAATGCTGGACAATGGATTAAGGTACGGTTCTCAAAGAACAATTTCTTGCATTTTATAAAATGAAATTGAGTAAAAAGGAGCAAATTTGAATAATATTGATGAGTATGGGACTCAATATTGTCAGAAAATAATAAAATATTTTTCTTCCTTCATGACTCATAACAAAACGACACTGCAAATAGACCTAACAACTTGCGTAACAAGAGAGATTTAACTCCACCGAGGATTGCAAGGGAATAATGGTAAGAGGATGTTTCTCTAATTCATCAGATAAGAGGTTCAATATATTCTCACTCAAATAAAGCATTTCTCTCTTGTATGGCACTAGACATGAACTGCAGCTAGAATCTACCCAAGGCTAACCGAGGAAAGCTCTTGGTGGACCTCTTTGTTATCACATCATAATTGAAGGATTTTTTATACGTCTGACCCCAAAAAGAAAAATCCACCATTGTTAATTTATTCTCCTCCTAAAAATAGCACTGAAATTACCTTTTCATTAAAGGAATTATTGTTTTTTATGTTATCTTTATATTTGCATTATACTGAAATGGTGTTGAGAGATGAGGAAAATTAAAGTAAAATATTATTTATATTAAATGGATGATAGAATTTTAAAATACTAAAGATTTTAATTGAGTTAATTTCTAAATTTGAGATTTAATTTGACTTGTTTAGTAGGTTGTAAAAATATAAAAGAAGAATTTTATGCAAACACATCTGATCATAGCAGGCCACTGAGTGCTTGCAAAGACAGGTGTTTTAGGGAAATAAAAAGGTCAATGATAAGTAATAGTGAAGTTCAAATTTGTTACAAACAATGATAGATTTTTTAGAAAAGACAGTGCTCCAAGACTTTGAAGGGAGTGTTCATCTAGAGAACACCAGTTCAGATACAAATTTTTCATGAGCTTAAATTTTGCAACTTTGTTTGTTAAAAAGTAGCAAATTGAATTTTTTAATTAAACCCAAATATGTAAACATCACTCCATATATATATATATATATTGAAGTAATTTAATTATGAGAGGCATGTAATTGTTATTGTGACTCCATGTAAAGAGGTTGAGGCGGTGAAAGTGAAAGTAACAGGAGTAATGGTTACAATGATGATGTCATGATTATAATAATATTAATAAAGTAAAGTGAAAAATAAAAATCTACTAAAATTGGTGGCACTCAAATAGCTCTGAATATTTACATACCTTATTTTCCAGGTAAGAAAATATAATAAAAGTAGGTGATGTTTTTTTCTCCGGCTGTAAATGGATGGAGACATTAATATCAAAAACATGAACAAATTATTTTTATTTTTTTCAATTTGAATACTTATTTTCACAAAATCTTATCAATAAAATAGCTTTATTAGTTCTATTATTAGGATGATGATGTCATAGTTAACTCTTTTTATATGAGTTTGGATTGATTTTATTTTATTTTTAATTTCTGAATAGTAAAGATATATAAAATACTTATACTTTACATCTTTTTTTATTCAAGTACTCTAATTGATTTTTTTTTCTATTTAAGTACTTGATAAACTAGTGTCTGGCCATAAATTTGTTTACATTGATTTCTCCAATAAATGTAAGGTTTACATAATGTAACTATGGAGTAATAAGAATATTAACAATAAAATTTATTTATAAATAAATCATGGATTTAATTTCTCTAAATTTTAAACCTGGTGTGAATAAATTCAAGGGATTTCCAAGATAAGTAGTACAATATTAGCCTTTCAAAAAATTGAGAATCTCCCACTCTTCCTCCTCAAGGAATTAATTAGTGGGTAGTTGAAACTATAATTTGTTCTATTTTCTTTACTTTGTCTATAATTTTACCTATATTATTATCATAAATTAGGGATAGTTAAAACTAATGATATTTCTTGCACACTCTTACAACTATAATTTTTTTAATTTGTTCCTCAATTTGTTTTTGACAATTTAATTCTAATTAAAGATCAATTGATTTTAATTTATTATGAAAAGATAAGATTGTACGAAGAGAGACCAAAATGAAAAAGACATCAAATATAGGTATCATGCCATAAATTTTGAAAATAATGCATTTTGATTCTTAAACTTTAAAAATCACGCAAATCATACTAAACTTTGAAGATAAAATTGAAAAATCTCAAGGAGCAAACTAAAAATTTAACAAAATCTAACCAAGTCCTTTAAGAAGCCAAGAAAGTATAACCCTTTCAATTAGAAATTTAGAATCGATAATTGAGGGTGTTGGGCAAAAAGTACACAGCACTTCTCCATTTATATCTTCCAGATTTATAAAGTAAATTTATACCGAGTATGTTTGGCTGGTAGTTTAACCTGTTTTTTTTATTAATTTTTTTTTAAAATATATTGTAAGAAAACAACAGCTAATGCACTATCTTGTCTCTGAAAAAATTGCAGAAAGGAGTTTTAGGCTTTTAGATCCACAATTGTACAGACCCATCTCGTGGAAAATTTGTTGGGAGTGTCTTCTCCATCAAAATCTTTAATTAATCCGAATATTTAAATTAATAATTTTTTTTTAAAATACATAGCATTTAACGTTAAGAATTATATCCCTTGAATTATAATCCAAACATTTACATTAATCACTTGATGAAAAATTAAATATGACTAGAAAATAAAAACAAATGATAGTATATTAATCCAAGGTCCATTGTCCATTAATTAGTCCTTCCAAGAGGCAACCATCGTTACTAAAATTAAATAAAGTGGTTTTGTTTGAATTCTGATAAGTTCATTAATAAGTTTAAATATCATTACCAGATTAAGTTAGACTCGTATTGTGATCAATTTTGTAACAACATCCCTAGAGTGCCATCAACAGCTCAAAACCACCAAATCCACCTCCACCAAATCCACCTCCACCACCAAGCCCGCCACCTCCTTCATCCTCAAAAGAACCCTTTCTAGAACCGGATTCTGTAACGCATTGTCTTCATTTTGACAGGAGGGGATATCAGTCACAATTTGGAAATCTAATAGTTTGAAGGTTTCTGAAAACCCTCCTCAGACCTGTCAGCGTCGCTGGCCGATTTCTCATTCTTCCACCGTTGGATTAACATGAATTTTGGGTAAGTTGTGTGTCACTATAGTTCCCACATCCTGACCAGAGCGATCGTTCATATTTGAATCCACTAGAGAAATCCTACCGTTTGAAAATTTCTGGGAAAATCACTCTCGGAACAGTCAGAATCGCCGGCTTATTTCTTCTCTTTCTACCGTTGGATCCATCTGAATTTTGGATATGTGATGCGTATGGTTGTATTACACAATCGGAACGGTGGAGATGAGATGGAACTCTTCCAGCAAAGAGTTATGCACGCTCAACAGTGGTCCATCAATCTCAGGTCAGTTTTGGTCTAACTCCGATCTAGGGAGATCCAACCGTTAACTTGAGCTGATATTTGGATATGTTCTGAATGAGATGTGTTTTTACCGTTTCACCGTTGCGATTTGTTATTTGTTGAATTGTTAGTGAGTAATTGCTGTTTGAAGCTCTGCCCAGAATCTATCATGGCTTCCAATCCGAAACTTCAAACCCTCAAATCTAACACCACCCACTCAATCACTAAACAACCCACAAACCATCACCAAAACATCCAAAATACAGCCTCCTCAACGCAGGTTAGGTTTATAAAATCCCATGAATCAACAAACAATCAAAAATCCCTTTCCAATAGTCACCTCCACCTTGACCCAAAACAACAACCACCCCTAAACACATTCACAATATTCCTAGCCCAAAAACCCCGAATAACCACTCTTTTAACATTTCAGTGCCACAAATTTACTTTGAAGGTTTCCCAATATGGGCTGATTACCATCGCATAAAGGCTTCTTTTAACAAGTTTGGCTCTGTACTCAAACTCTATGTATCCAGGCGTGTCAACAAATCAGGGAGTCTTTTTGGTTTTGTAACAATAGCATCAAACTTTTCGATAAAGTTTTGCTAGAGAGTGTGAATGACATTTGGTTTGAATATCACGAGACTAAAGGCCAATTTTTCCGAGACACTATAAAAAGATTCCAAGAGAGAACAAAGCTCCTGACGGATCAAAACCCAAAACAACTATAAGAGTGCCTATTAGTGAAAGAGATGAAAGAAGTTACAAAGAGGTACTCGGTGAAGGAAAAGTGGAACAAATACTTCGCTCGTGGCTTCGGACCAAAGGATTACTTTGAAAAACTCTCCATTGATATTGAAGAAGAGGATTATGCTTGGCTAAAGAGATGTCTTCCGGGAAAAATAAAAAAAGGATCCAATTACTCTTCTATACGTTTGGATCGATCCAACATGATATAGATTTTGCTTGAATTGCGCTTTCTTGGGGCATCTTAGGTCCTTGTGATTTTTGATAATAGAGACATATTAATGGAATCATGGAGGAAGAATAATAAATGTTGGGATGTATTTTTTGAGGAAGTTCGCCCGGGTTGGTTGAAACCGACACAACTTTGAATCGGATGGCCTGGATAACAATAAAAAATCTACCCATTATAGGGTGGAATTGCGAGATGCCTCACAAAGATTTTAGAAAGATCCGCGGATGATAGGTTATGATAAAACTACTCTCAAGCATTTTGAACTATCACGATTACGGATCCTCATTGGTACACAACTGGATAAGGTGAATAAGGTGATTGTTTTGCAACTCAATAATCAAACATATCGGGTTAAGATAGAGGAGATGGACCAGTTACATTACCCAATTGCCGGCTCTATTTCATACACCATGGATGACTTTCGGACATCCCTAGAGCAAGGGGATGGGGATGATGAGGAAGACTCGGTTGATGTGGGTGATGGCGTAGACACGAGATGAGGACGGAGAAGCGGTGTGGCTCCATCAGTCACCAGGACTCTTGGGGGCGGCGGCAGCGGGTGGGAAAATTCAGATCTGGCACAGGATGGAGACAAGCTATCAACTTCTGACGATAGCTCTCTTATCATATTTAATGCTCTTCATCTGGATGTGGTGCAAGATCAACATCTTTGCCTCATCTTTAGAGAGATTTCCGAAATTATGGCATACAATCTTTCTTTTTCCGACAACGACTATATAAAAAGTAGTCCCATTCCCAATGCTCTTACCGTATATACGGGACGGGGCACTCCTATTTTGAGAGAAGATGCTAGAAACCCCGCACTTTGCCTTGGACCTTGACTCCCTTGTATTGGCCCGGATTGAAAGCCCGGTTTATGGCGGTGGATCTCAAAGTCCATCCGACGTTCTCTCTATTTCATTTGGATCAAACAATGATTTAGCCCTTCAATCAACATACAATCCTCAAGCCATAGTAATTCGGAACCGCAACACATGAATCACCCGGTTATTTTACACTCGATGCAAACACAAAAGAGAGTGCAATTGCTCTATCTGCAAAAACAAGAAGGAAGTTGCGACGTACAAAGATGATTACAGTCGATGGAAGTTTGAATGAAATAGTCAATACGAGTGAGATGGATTCGAGGACTCAACAATACGGAGGTGTAACGGGAGGAACTTGCTAGCTCATGACGAAAACAATAAACCTTCGAGGGTGATGAGGTTTGTTTAATGCTTGGAAATAGGAGAGGTTTTGCGATTGAAAAACCTCACAATTTAGATGACTTCACATCCTATATAAATCAGCAAAGACGTAAAGAGAAGGCCGATTGGGAAGCATCCCAGGAGCGAGATGTTCCTCTTTGTTCTGTAAGGATTTTAAATCTCTTTTCTTATGCGAGATTCTTTCATGGAATTCTTGTGGTTTGGGGTTAGCTAGAAAGAAGAGGACAGGTTTCAAAGTTAATCGGGGATTTTGATATAGAAGTTTGTTTTTTGTTTGAAACTAAGTTACAAAGTTACTCGAGCAGATTGGTTTTTCAATTATGGAGCGTCGGTAATGTTTCTTGGTTTGGTAATGAGGTGAAGGTACTAAAGGGGGCATTCGGCTATGTGGGATAACTCTAAGTTTGCGGTATCATCGGTGGAGTATGGTCATGGTTGGATCGGGTTATTTGGGCGGGAATATCTTGACGGGCTTCTCGGGGCGGTGGTAGGTGTTTATGCCCCTTGCAATCAAGTCGACAGACTTCTTCTTTGGAAGGACCTTCGTATTCGAAGGCCGCTTTTGAGTGGGTTTTTAGCGGTGACTTCAATGAAACTATGTTGCGAAGTGATGAAAGCGGTGGCTTCATTAACAAGGTGGGTTCAACGGCTTTTAGACTTTTTATTGATGATTGCAACCTAATCGAGTACAACATGTCGAGGGTTTGTACACCTGGTTTCGTGGGGGATCCATGAGTAAACTAGACCGTATTTTTTCTAGTCCTTGTTGTCATTTGCAATTCCCCCTTTTGTCTCTTCGACGGCTTCCAAGAGGGTTCTCGATCATTGCCCTTTAATCCTAGGGGTTTCACACTGCGAGAAAAAGGTTGGATTCCTTTCAAATTCATGGATTGTTGGCTCCATCATCCAAATTTTAAAGATATCGTAAAGGGTATATGGGATGAAGCTTGCAATGAATTTTCAGGTCAATTCAAGCTCATTAAGAAGCTCAGCTTTATGGCAACTCGGCTAAGACAAAGTGGAATAGGGTTGGTTTTGGGCATCGAGAGCCTGCTTTGTCATTGATCCAAAGCAATATTTCAGCTATAGAAAAGAAATCGGAGTATGGGCAATTATCTACTGCAGAAGCGAACTCGCTTGATTCATTGATCAAGAAACGGTGGCAATGTAACTTGCATATAGAAAGCATGTGGCGTCAAAAGTCTCGCCAAATTTGGTATCGCCCGGGCGATCGCAACACGCGTTTCTTCCATCTAGTTGCTAACTTCGGGAGGGCTAAAAACCATCTCCGAAAGTGGTTCATAATGGTTCTCGTTGTTGAAGGTTTACCGGTCATAAAAGATGCGGCGATTAACTTCTTCTCCAACTTATTCGAAGTCCCGATAGATTCCGAATTGGTTTAGGGCACTTGGTTTTAAAACACTCTCGGCTTCTTCTTGACTAGCTTGGAGCGAGATATCACCTTGGAAGAATTAAAGCAGAGTGTTTGGGATTGTGATGGGAGTAAGAGTCCGGTCCAGGATGGTTTCAATTTTAAATTCTACGAGGCTTGCTTGGAATTTCATTGCGGATGATCTGTTAGACCTGGCCAAGAATTTCTTCAAAACAGGTAGGCTTCCAAAAGGAGTCAATCATGCTTATGTTCATCTAATTCCGAAGATAGCTTCCCGAGTTGGCTTCAAAGATTTCGAGGCCTCTTAGTTTGATTCATGGCATTTACAAGATAATGGCTAAGGTTCTTTCTAGCCGTCCGAAAGCGGTTATGCATGACCTTATCGGTGAGAATCAAACAGCTTTCTTGGCGGGGGAGGCAAATAATTGATGGGTTTTTGGTTGCCAATGAAGCGGTTCATTCCTTGAAAAGACACGAGTGTCGAGCCTTATCTTTAAGGTGGATTTTCACAAAGCTTTCGATAGTGTGCAGGTGGGATTATTTAGAGCGAGGTTATGAGGCATATGGGTTTTGGTGAAAAATGGATTAATTGGATCAACACTTGCATCTCCACCGCAAAATTATCGGTCTTGATTAATGGATCTCCTTCTAAGGAATTCTTGATGGGCCGTGGGATTCGCCAAGGTGACCCCCTTTCTCCATTCCTTTTTCTAATAGCGACAGAGGGATTATCTGTTTTGTTTCAAAGAGCGGCTTCAAATGATCTTTTCAAAGGTATCCCTTTTGGAGACAGCTTTTACCTCGGTCACCTACAATATGCGACGACACTTTGATCTTCATGCCTGCTAATCTTCATATGGTCAAAACAGTTAAAAGGATCCTGTTGTGGTTCGCTATTTGTTCGGGTTTGCACATTAACTTCCATAAAAGCTCTTTAATTGGCATAAATGTTGGGGAAAATACTTGTGCTAGTATGGCATATTCAGTCTTTTGCAGATTTGATTTCTTGCCTTGCTCTTATCTAGGCATGCCTTTAGAATTTCAGACGAAAGTTGAGCATGTGGAGAGGTCGTATGCTTAGTATGGCGGGACGTATCCGCCTAATCAAAAGTGTCTTGAGTTCATTGCCGGTATATTATATGTCTTCTTTTCTTATGCCAAAAGGTGTCGTAATATACTAACATCTATTCAACGAAGATTCTTGTGGTCTAGAGTGGCGAAGCATAAGAAAATCTGCAAGGTTCGGAGGGCGTATTGTTGTGAAAGCTAGAAAAGAAGGAGGCCTCGGGTTGGGTTCTTTAATGTCAAAAAATATATCCATGCTTTTCAAATGGATATGGAGACTAAGTTTACCAGACCATGCCTTATGGAAACAGGTAACAACCCATTTTTACTCCCCAACTTTCGAGAATGGAATCCCAAAATTGCATGGTCATATTTCCCCATTTTGGAAAGACGTTTTGTCAATCTTGGATCCAAACAATGTCATCGGCTTAGTATTGCGTGAAAACATTAAATTTAAGATTGGAGATGGATCCTCCATCCTTTTAAGGTCTCGACGTGTGGATAGGATCAAATGCTTTACGTAGCATTTTCCCTAAGCTTTACCAAATTTCTACTTTTCGGAATGGTTTGGTTAATGAGATGGGTCAATGGGTGAATGATCAATGGCGATGGAATTTGGTTTGGCGTAGGAAGCTCTTATTTTATGAAGAGCAACAATATCATCATTTGCTCTCAATCTTGGGAGCCAACGATAATTCGTCAAGGAAAAGATGACAAACTTATATGGCCATGCAATTCGATGGAAGCTTCTCGGTTAAATCGTGTTGCACCCTAATTGACAATACCTCCTCTGCGGCGATCGATAGAGTCTTCGAAGCCAATGTTTGGATTAAAGGGCCCCCCGAAAGTTCGGGTGTTTCTCTCGGTTGGCGGTACAGGGACAAAGTTAGTACAAGAGCTTTTCTTCATCAACGGACTGTTTTATCCGCCACACAAGCTTCATGTGTCTTTTGCGGCTCAAATTTGGAAACCTCGGAGCATCTTTTTATACATTGTAACTTTTCTAGGAGTGTTTGGATGAAAGTTTTGGATTGGTGGGGTATCCAATGTTGTTTACCGAGAACAATTGACTTGCCGCTTCTGCAGTGGCCCGAAATGGTACATGGCAAATTCCAAAGATCGGCTTGGAGATTAATTTCAAGTAGTACTATTTGGGGTATATGGTTGCTGAGGAACAAAATTGTTTTTGAGGAGGGAACTATAAACTTGTTTGATTGTTTCTCCACCATCCTTCATCGGGTTGCTATTTGGTTGCATACTCAAGATTCAAATTTCAATTATACAGGAAATGACCTCTTAAGATCTTCTCGATGGCATCAAATTATGGTGTAATAAGAAATCTTAGGTAGTCTTCTTGTTGTTTGTTGTAGTAGATCAGTTTTTTTCTTTTTTTCTTTTTTTTTTATCTCTTGTATTTCTCTTTGGCTATTCACTTTATAGCCTTTTCAATATACTCTCGATGATTAAAAAAAAAACTAACACTAAAGCTCCCGGTGATGTTACTGCGTATCTTTAAAAAAAACAAAAAATTATAAATAATTATATAATTATAAATTTATCCTTGAAAAAAAAATAACGAAGTAAACTTTGAAAGTAAGATTATCTTTTTATAATAAAAAAATAATTGTATAATTTTTTATAGTTTAATTATATTGGGTTAACCCTTTATAGGTTTTTTTCAATTTTACCTTTTATTATTTTTAATTTATAAATAATATATCAAATTATAAATGTTTTTCAATTTCAATCCCTTGTAATTTTTTAATCTTTCAAATTTTATTCTTATTTTTTTAATTGCTATTTACTTTATATAAAATCATTTTTAAAATTGTTTTTTTTTCAAACTTCATCCTCCTTGGATTTTGTTCTCTCAAATCTTATCCTCATTATTTTTTTATGTAATTTTTTTTTTGCTTTTGCAAGTTTTTTGAATTAATATTTTTCAATGATTTCATTATTCAAAATTAAATTGATTGAGAGTTAATCTTTTTTATTAAAGCTAGGTTTAGAATTTAATGAGTTTCAAGTTTTAGATATTACACCGGATTTAGAAGATTCACCTGAATTTGCCTAATTTTTTTCTTTTTTTTTAGATTAAGTTTTTTTATTTTTTTATTTTTTACCGTTTTCCTTCTATTACATTAGAATTAGATTGTTTGATAATCTAAATAGGATAATGTTTTTTCTTTTTACCTTTTTTTTCTTTATGGTTTTTTTTATCATTTTTTTACATAAAATTGTTTTACAAATCATGTAGTTATTACTAGATTGCTACTAGTATAAATAACTATCTCTTGCAAATGAAGCGAGGAGTTTTAGGCTTTTAGAGCCCACAAGCTACGACCCCATCTTGTGGTAAAAAATACATGATTGCAATGGTCTCGTTAACGTGGAAAAAACGCATATAACTATCAAATTAAGTTTTTAATTTGAGATAATTTACTTAATTTATTGAATTTTATTAATTAAAATTACAAGTTTAAATTTTATTATTTTATTTTATAAAAGTTAAATGTAAAATAATGAAAATTTATGAAAATTTCAAGTTTAAAACATTTTCATTTAAAGAGGTAATGTTTATTAAAAAATTATATAAATATTATCTTGAGATATTATTTAACAGATTAAATTTTTAGATTAAGATAGTTTTTTGAAAAGTTTTCAAGTTTGAGATTAAATTGATAGCTCTTTTCTCTTTAAATACAAGAAATGTACCAGAGGTTATATTTGTTTTTTTTTTATGGATCATGTTAAGATGGGCTGTGGTCATTTTGCAGTTTAACTGAGTTCTATACTTTTGTTTAACTGAGTTCTTTTGGATATCTGAAAGTTGGTATTTTGTTGTTCAGTGGGATTTTTAGTGGTGTATGGCGAGGATTCGGAATAAATGAGGCTAACATATTGTCTTAAAGAAGGCCATGGTCATAAATAATAGGGAAGGAGTTAGTAATTAGCATTCAAGATTGGATCTGCATGACCAGGACTGTTTTTGATGGATATTGGTTTTTAATGTGTGTGGATGCTTTGCTCATGTTGTCATTTATGTTTGTTTTCTCAAATATATCATGCAAATATCAAAATTGTCTTCAAAACACTTATCTGACCTTTTGTTGTAGATCAAATTCCATGTATTGAACCAGGCACTTATGCAGCCTGCAATGACGAGAATGGTGGGGTAATCCAATGTTTAAAGGAAGATGGTATTGTTGATTTGGACACTGACTTCAGCTCGCTCCTAGAATGGATATCATGCAGCCCTTCACTTTCTCTCTCTCTCTCTCTCTCTCTCATTCTGCACTCTCTCTCTCTCTTCTTTGCTTTCTAATTTATGCATCTATTTATAGGCATGAATGATAAGATTATAGATTATGGCACTAATGGTGGCAGCACATGAGTTGCATCATTTTGTCAATGGTTGGTGCAACTTGTTTGACAATGACAATAGACTGCAGATGCTTCATTGTTAATGGACGGTGCAGTCATTGATGATTGCTGCACATTAATGGCAACAATCCTAATAAAAAAGACAGAAAAGGAGAAAACTTTCAGAAGAAGGGAAGGATACTTTCTAGTAACACAAGTAGTTGCAGTTTTAGTCTTTCTATCTGTCATGAGCAGTAACGATTTTTCTGAGGTGGAGGTTGATGATGATGAAGGCTTCAGTTATGACTGAAGAAGCATTCATTTTTTGACAAATTAGTATTTTCCTTGACAATTGTTTTCCTCATGACAATACAGTCATGGACATCACTGTGAGAAGATAGTTTCCTTTTTACCTTTTGTTCTTGTATTCCATGTAAAAATTTTGAAAAATAAGCATCCAACAGTTGTAGGTTGTTAACTGTGTGCTTGATCAACATTTCCCTAAGCATAGTGATAGGTGCTTGATCAACATTTCCCTAAGCCAAAGTAAATGGATTCTAATAATTAAAATTCGGAAACTTTCCTTGCTGCAGGAAATAGCCCTTGTTGTTGAATTTGAATCCACTGTAAAAAATCACCCCGTGAGCACTCATTCATTCTCATTGATTTACTTCCAATCCCAGATATTTCTAAGGATATCTGCTGTTCATCTTTGGTTAGCTTGCCAACTAATAGATCACAAAGAAATATGTTAGCAGGAGCAGCAATTGCTCTACGCTACCTTTGTCATTTAGGTTAGAACATGTAATTACATCACTGATGCTAGCAATATTAGCCACCGGGATATCCTAAATTATGTTCTAGGCCTGCTAGAACTCTGGAGCACTTGGCAATAGCATTCTCCCATTGCTTAACATATTCTGCATATCCCTCTCTGCAGAACCAATAGCAAATTCAGTCAGTGACCTCATTGCAACTGACATTCCTGCACAAAGTACCTTTATGGCAATTTCAGCCATTTTCTCTGTTAGTCATTACATCTTCTACTTCACCAACCTCCACCATTTCCATACTTCTGCCTCATTCAAGTGACAACACTGCTCCAAATCTCTTTGAACCGATTGGGGTACTGTGTGGATCGTCTCTTCGCTGCTGTGCATGGATAAATACATTGAAATTCGATTTTATAATCATGGCCTTGAAACCTAGGGACGCTCAGAATGCATCATTCAAAAAGTTATGCAAAAGATTTGAGATGTACCCTGACTTCTTGGTATTGTTTCTTCTCCCGGGCACATAATCTATCAAATGTTTATTGGTGACTACATGAGAACATGCAAGAAATGAAATTGGTGCTGCAAGAAAATTTTTTTTTTTCTTAAATTAAAACATTTTGATTTTTTTAAATTTGTTTTTTGGGTCAATCTCTGACAAGACCTACATGAGCTTGATTTTTTTTTTTGACAAGGAGACATAAGCAAAGTTGAGTTCCAAAAACAATGCTCAAGACAAGACCTACCTCTTTTCTACCCCCTACCATCTCCCTTTTTCAAACCTCAACTTCCAAACCCAAAAAGAACATCAAACCTTAACTGAAAAGCTTTTGTCTCTGATAAAACATTGCAAATCCAAAAACCTATTAAAACAAATCCACTCATAAATGCTTATAAACTCAATACCAAAACCCAATTGCCTTTCCAAAATCATTGACCTCAAAGACTTGGCCTATGCATCCCTTGTTTTTAATCAAATCACCAAACCATGCCTTCAATGTCATGCTTCGTGGGTTAGCTACCACAAGGAAAAAGTACGATTTTTGTGCTGAATTGTATTACAAGCTGAAGTCTTTAGGCCTAAAAGCAAATAATTTTACATACCCTTTTTTGTTTATAGCGTGTGGGAATGTTTGGGGTTTTCTTCATGGAAAGATCGATCATCGTCTGGTGTTTAAGGCTGGTTTGGATGGTGATGAGTATGTGAATCGTTCTTTGATTACAATGTACAAAAGGTGTGGTGAAATGGGGTTTGCACGGATGGTGTTTGATGAAATGGGTGAGAGAGAGTTGGCGTCATGGAATTTGATGATCTCGGGGTATTCTAAGACAAGTTTTGCTAAAAAGGCATTTGGGTTGTTTATGGAAATGAGGGAGAAGGGGTTTGAACCAGATGAGATGACGTTGGTGAGTGTTCTTGGGGCGTGTGGGGATTTGGGTTTGGGGAGATGGGTGGAGGGGTTTGTTTTGGAGAAGAAGGTGGAGGTAAATTCATATGTGGGGTCTGCTTTGATTGACATGTATGGTAAGTGTAGGGATTTGATATCTGCGAGGAGGGTCTTTGATTCAATGCCAAACAAGGATGTTGTCACTTGGAATGCCATTATCACAGGGTCATTAGATCGGTTTTATACTTTGTAATTGTCACATATAATTCTATTTCTGTTCCTTTGAACTAACTTGAAATTTGAATTCTTCCTAATTAATCAACTATGAAATAAAAACCACACAGATATATGAAATTTGTAAATGTGTTTCAAGTTAATATGATTTTTTTTTTGTTCAACAATCACTTCACAGGTGCTCACAGAATGGAGCTTCCAATGAAGTAATTGTACCATTCAATGGAATGAAAAAGACAGGTCCTAATCCAGATAAAGTCACAACGATTGAAGTATATATTGTCTGCATGTTCCACAATAGGGGCCTTTGATTTGGGGAAATGGGTTGAGACACAAGCATCAGAAAAAGTTTTACAACACGATGTCTATGTTGCGAGTGCATTAATTGATATGTATGCAAAATGTAGGAGTTTTTGAATCAATGACTTTGTCATTTGGATTGGTTGGATTGGTCCCAAACGTCGAGCATTATTCTTGCATGGTTGATCTTTGTGCGCGTGCAGGACTTCTGAACGAATCTTGGGACTTAATCAAGAAGATGCTTGGAAAACCATATGAAATTGTGTTGGGGTCATTGCTTGGTGCCTGTCAGAGGTGTAGAAATGCAGATGTTGGTGAAAGGGTCATTCAATTGTTTCTAGAGATGGAGCTATCAAATTCAGGAAAATATGTTATCTGATCTAAGATATATGCAAATATGAGAAGGTGGGATGATTCTGCAAAGACAAGGGTGTTGATGAGGCAGTGTGGTGTCTCTAAAACCCCTTTCTGTAACTGGATTAACATTGGAGCTCGTGTTCATGAATTTCATGCTGGTGACAACTTAAGTCATCATTCGGTGAACATATACCAATTGCTGAATGAGGAGATGAAGAGAGAAGGTTACATTCCAAATATTGGTTGCATATAGAGGTTGATTATATCTTCTGGTTGATGACTCCAGCTAAAATATTGAATGGTAAGTTATGTTCTTAATAGCTTGAGCAAGGCTGGTTTGGAAGATGCTATTATTGAGAGTAATAGTCATTCAAACACAAATTGTTTTCCAGCAAATTAAGCAACTTCAGCAAGAATTGGTAAGGTGCTTGGAATGTGAATATCTCCTGTAAGCTAAATTGATGAAATTCTTTTAGGACAACCTTGCCTTTAGATCAATTCTGACTTCAAGAAATATTAGGTACCAAGACAAATCCATATTCTTTGATGAATTCAGTACAGGAAGATAATGCAAATTTGTGTTTTTAACAATAATATTTGTGTTGTAATGTATTCCCCTTGATATTAAATATTTTTGGATATTTGTGTTGTAAATTTGAATTGATCATCCGTATAAATCCAGCAATAATGTAATATACAAGGTATGAAGACAATGAAAAGTAAAACTCATGGAATTGGGCTTGAAAAGCTCCCACTAAATAAAATCGCACCAAACCAAAATCGAATTGAACTGAAAATACTTGCCCGGATTAACCAATAACCAATGAAGAAATTTAATTATTATATCACACAAAAGCTAAAATGCAAAACAGAACATGAATGAAAATTAATACAACATTGCTTAAGCATTCATTTAAACTTGTTTAAATCTTAAAACTAGAATACACAACGATGCACCGAGTCTTAGTACCATCAAGGCTATGAAAATTAAAACTTGGATAAAATGGGAAGATTGTCCACTAGAAAATAATAGCAATTGTTGATGCTCACCTCAATAAAGTGAAACCAAGCTCGTCGCCAATATGGATTTATGTAAAGAATTGCACTTATCACCAACAACACCATGATGTAGGCAACCCCAAAGGTCACATAAAAAACCTCCATATCCATGAAGCCACCATCATCTTCATTGTTCGTTGAAGTTGGCGTTGGTGACGGTGGCATAGTCGCACCGCAAATCTTGAGTAGCGGTTCTCCACAAAGAAAAGGGTTGTCCTTGTAGTAGCTCTCCTCAAACGTGGCAAATTGTGCAACTCTCGCAAGAGTCTTGCCAGATAGATTATTGTGTGCCACACTAAAAAACTCTAAAAAAAATAGTTCAATAAGTTGAGGTGGGATTTCTCCATCCAATTTGTTGTAGGAAAGATCCAAGCTCTCTATTTCTTTTAAGTTCGAAAATGTTGGTGGAATTGGTCCAGTTAAACTGTTGTGCGAAAGGTTCAGTACTTTGATCATGCTGAGGTTTCCAATTTCAGGAGGAATCTCTCCTATGAAATTGTTGCATGAAAAATCAATTCCTGTGAAGTACTGGATAATGTTGCCTCTATAAGAAAGGGACACATTCTTTGTTGTAAACTCGAAGGATTGTTGTGATGAGGACAGATAATCATTGGAATCGTATTGTTGTGGGAAAGGATGACTAGATATCATCCAAGAGAGGATGTTACCAGAAAAGTGGTTGTGAGATAGATCAATCAGGGTTAATTGGTCCAACCTGCATAATCGAATTGGGATTTCACCTTCAAGATTGTTATAACTCAAGAGTAGAAATCTCAAGTTGGATAGTCTCGTCAATCCATTTTGGAATACTACCAGTTAAATTATTATGGGAAAGATCTAGTGCAAGTATCTCAGATGAGTTATAAAATGCCATTGCGATCAGTCCTTGCAACTTATTTCTAGACAAATAAACATATTTCAAATTTGAAGAAGTGCCGAATCTAGGTGGTAAACGACCAGAGAAATTGTTCACTGATAAGTCCAAGAATTCAAGAGAAGACATATTCCCTATCCATCCAGGGATCTGCCCTTGCAAACTGTTGTTGGACAGGTCTAACCCTTTCAACGAGCTAATGTTACCCAACGAGAAAGGAATGCTTCCATTGAAACCATTGCTAGACATAAATAAAACTTCTAACCCTGGCAAACGAACTCCAATTTCTAAAGGGATTTGGCCTTGGAAGTAATTCATGGATATACTTAGAAATGACAAATTCACATGAGAATTCTTTGGTAACAAGAATGGACCCAAAAGAGAACAATTTTCCAAAGAAAGATCATGTAGGTGTGTGTTGTTCTCAATCAACCAATTTGGAAACTCTCCCTTTATTTGGATGTTTGTAAGATCGAAAGATTGCAGGCTGAACTGATGGTAAAGGAACTTGGGAAATGCTCCTGCACCTTGTCCACGATTGCTCAAAGAGATGGACTCTAACTGGAACTTTGGGCTCAGACTATGATCATCTTCTTCTGTGTATATTTCATTATCTGAACTAATAAAATACTTGAGTTTTGAAAGGTTGTATAATGGGCTCAATGACATAGGGATCTTCAAGTGATTGAAAGAGAGATCTAGTTGTTGAAGGGAAGTCAAATTTGCCAGACACGGAGGCAAGAAACCACTGAGATCATTGTCATACATATATAGCTGTTGGAGATGATTTAAGTCACATAGGCCTGATCACATTATAATGTAGGAAAAATTAAAACTCTAAGAGTCTAATGAAAAATATATAAACTATAGAGAGAGAGAGAGAGAGAGAGAGAGTAATTAACTTTACCGATGGTTTGGAAGATGCTATTATCGAGAGTATTGGAACTCAAATCTAAATGTTCCAAGTTCTTGAGATTAAGGAAGCCTGCCACAATCAAGAAATTATATTAACATGGAAGCAATTAAAATTATAAAGGAAATGAAAGAGTAAGAGTTATTAACCTTACCTTGGGCTAGAGGTATTCGGCCATCTAGTTTGCAGCTATGCAAATTCAAAACTTTAAGAAAGGTCATCATTCTAATGGCTTGGAAGATGCTATTATTTAGAGTATTTAAATTCAAATCCAAGTATTCTAAGTTCTTGAGATCAAGAAAGCCTGTCACAATCAATTAAACAAGAAATTATATTAACTTGGAAGGAATTAAGATTAGAAATAATTCATTACTTATTAATCATGGCTATAAAAACTAAAAACATTAAGGTAAGTGTAGAAATTGTATTGGCCATTTAAGAGAAGGATTTTTTATACGTGTGACCCAAAAAATAAAAATAAACCATTGTTAATTTATTCTCCTCATAAAAATAGCACTCTCTATGTATGAAGTTGCTTTTTTATTAAAGAAATTATTGTTTTTTTATGTTATCATTATATTTACATTACACTGAAATGGTGTTAAGAGAGGGGCAAAATTAAAGTGAAATATTATTTATATTAAATGTATGGTAGAATTTTAAAATAATAAAGATTTAAATTGAGTTAAATTTGAGATTTAATTGTTTCTCCAAGTCTTGTTTATTAGATTGCAAAAACATAAAAGAGGAATTCTATGCAAACACATCTAATCGTAGCAGGCCACTTAATGCTTGCAGACATGTGTTTTAGAGAAGTAGAAAGGTCAATGATAAGTAATAGTGGAGTTCAAATTTGTTAATTTACCTCTAGAAGGTACACTTCCACTGAGTGCTCGCAATAATAGAGTTTTTAGAGAAGGCAATGCTCCAAGGCTTTGAAGGGAGTGTTCATCTAGAGAACAACCGTCCAGGATACAAACTTTTCAATGAGCTTAAATTTTGCAACTCTGCACAAAAAGAAAGGAGTAGCAAATTGAATTTTTCAACTAAATCCAAATATATAAACATCACGACCTTTGTATAACAAATATATATATATATATATATATATATATATATATATATATATATATATAAAAGAAAAACTTACCGTCACCTAATATTCTTCCTCTAAAATCATTCTTGTTCAGATAAAGTGTCATGAGGCTTGGGAATGCTCCTAATGATTGCAGTAACTGGAAGCTACTTTCATAGGTTGTGATATCATGCAGGTATAGAGTAGTCAAGTTGCTTGGACCTGCAAGTTAGTTAGGGAAGAAACTGAATAATTAATATTGTATGGATATGAGCTTTAATAATTGGATGGGCTCATCATCATGATGCTACTAAGTACTAATTACCTCTTGAGGCTACCAATTTGTCAATATTATTGCCGCTCAAACCCAAGACCTCCAAGCTGCTCAAGGATTCTTGATATTTATATAAAATAATAGTTAATTAATTCACTACACCACATAAATTAAATTGTGTATTTCAAAATTAAATTTAATAGTGAATTAAAAATAATAGTATATAAAAAAAACTAACCTTTCAAATCTATTAACCCCTCTAATCTATTATAATCTAAATATAATGATTTAAGAGACGGAAATCCCTCCACATATGATAAAATACTGTTATCGAAACTATTTGATCTCAAGTTAAGGTAATCCAAATTTCTCAATCTTTGCAGCTCATAACCACCTATATATAAAAAAAAATTAAGACCTCATATAAAAAATAAAAAAGAAGATATTATTGGAGTAATTTAATTATGATTGATTGATCAAGAGGCATGTAATTACTCTTAAGAGCAAAACTAATCTAAATATTTTGTAATACTTAAGAGAGCAAACCTTTCTTCTCAACCCAACCAGCTAGACGATTACCCATCAAGTTGAGAGCCTTGAGTTCTTGGAAAGGAAGTAATAAGGAGGCATTTAAGTACCAATCTCCCAGTTCCTCATTCCTTGTTTCCTCAAGATGGAGTTCGGTGACTCGACCTGTACTTCTGCTGCACTCAATACGTTCCCAAGAACAACAGTGGGCGTCAGCTTTTATCCAGGAGGGAAGGGAGGTGCCATTGGGATAGTTAAGAGAATCTTTGAGCTGCAACAGAGCGATTCTCTCTTCATCCAAGCAACCAAGAGGCAGCCATCCTTGCAAGGAAACCATCATAATTACTAACAGTACCGTCAACATCTGAAGGAACACACCCATCTTAATATCAGAATATAAATGGTTATCAATATTTGTTATAGAGGACAGCTAGCGAGGAGGCTCAGGATTTTATAAAGGACTTCACGGACCCATGCCGTGGAAAAAACTAATATAAAATTAATTTAGATTAATATATAATCTAAACTTGAAGCAGAAGTTCTAAATAAAGTCACTAAAAATCATTATCAGCAAAGATCGTTCTTTCAATATACTACTTTTCTTCAACCAAGGATATTTATTAAATTATAAATTATAAATCAAAGGTGGTTGCTTCTTGCCATAATTATTTAAAATAAATAAATAAATGGTTAAACTTGACGTCTTTTGCAAATATATTCTTAGCTTATCATCCTTTAATAATATAATGTAATATCATTTAGATCATATATTAGTGATTGAACAACAATTCAATCATTTAATTACAGGAAATTAATCATAAGAGTGTATTTTTTTCAACTCAGGTTCAACGCTAAAAATTGATCACAAGTGTATTTTTTTCATGAAGCTCTTAATATTCTTGTGTGAATGAATGACTTGTTGATTGTGTTATAAACAATAGAATTATTGTAATGAGAAGGCATGATTCATTTTATCAACCATTAAAACTAAGTAGTCATTTGTGTTACAGGTTTAACGAGTTAAATCAAGTTAACCCGGATTAGGTTTTTTATGAACTTTTTAATTGAGTTTTTTTTCTTTTCATTTTCATCATTCAATGTTTGGTTGATTGAGAATTATATTTTATATATTTTTTTGTTTACTTTATATGTAGTTATCCTAGTTGCATGACTTGAGTTGTGGGCTTGATATGTTAACTTGGATTAATTTGAGTTATTTGTTTTATGTTTTTTTATTGATCTTTTATTTCAATCTTATCCTTCAATATTAGGTTGGTTAGGAATTGAGTTTATAATTTATTTCAATTTGTTTTCTATAGGGTTATCTCGGTCTCGTAGTTCAGATTTCAAATTTGACAGGTTTACCCGAGTTGATTAGGGTCAATCTAATATGTTTTAGTCTTAATATTATTTTAAAAAGATATTATCTTGGTTTTTTTTTTTTTAATCAAACTATATATTTTTAACCATCTTATAGGTTGTATTTGGATTTGTCAAGTAGACCATGTTATATTTTTAACATTTAAATTTTTTCTATTAAAAAAATGCTAGTAATCAAAAGTTTAAGGATCAAATTTGATGTAATCATCTAATAACAAAATATTTTTAAATTTTTCACAATTTTTAGAAAGTTTTTTTTGTAAATTTTTTTTTTATAAAAACCAAGCCAAATTTTTCTTTTACCGGAAAATATTTTTCATTAACTAGTAACTTTACTAAAGAAACATGAAAATGTTTAAAAATAGATTACAGAAAATCACTTTCTAGCTATGGAACAAACCTGTCTTGCTGTGAAGACATTCCAAAAAAATAAAATTCGTGAAATATTAGCCTTTCAAGAAATAGAGAAGCTTCCACTCTTCCTCCTTATATGAATTAATTAGAGGGTTGGAGAGTAACACGTTTGTTCTATTTTCTTCACTTTTCTATACATTATTATTGTCACAAAGTGGGTATAATTCTTCATTTTTCCTTCCAGATTTGAATTGAAAAAGAGGGTCGTAAAAAATTATCTTTTATAAATATACCATTAACTTTGGATGTTGTAAGTGGTAGATTAGGATAGTGAACTCGGGTTAACTCAAATTTTTTTTTTCACGTTTTATTTTTAATTTTCTCTTTGAATTTTATTTTTGAAAATTAGTTTTGTTGGGACTTGAGCTTTCTTTTATTTTCCCTTTATTTCTTTTAGGATTATCCGAGGTTATCAATAAATCAAGTTAACATGAATTCACTCAAGTTATTATTGATTTAATATTTTTTTTATGTTAGAAAAAATTTGATTTTAACAATGAAGATTATAAAAAGCGATTGTTACAAACTAAAATTTCAAGATAAAGAAATCTGAAGGAGCAAACTAAGAATTTACCAAAATCTGAGCAAGTGACTTTAGATAAAATAAAGGAATCACATCAACATCACAGGTGGTTTCTAGATAAGCATAACCCTTTCAATTAAAAAAAAAATAGAGGAACAATGAAGGGTGTAGTTTAATTGGTCAGATTTTAGATTTGCTTCTTAGATATCATTAGTTCGAGTATCACAAACCTCAGGATCACTGGAGGCTTATATAGTCATTAATTTCAGAACCCGTGGGATTAGTCGAGGTGAACGCAAGCTGGTTAGAATACCCACATTAATAATAAATAAATAAATAAAGCTAGAGGCACCCAATTTCCCACAAACCCTCTCGCACCCCATAAAAGAAATATAATGAAACATGACGGGGAACAAAGAAACTGTTTTTTTACGTACACAGCACGGTTGTTCTTCCACTTAGCAGATTAATTTGTATCATAAAATAAATTTATTTTTAAAATAATGAAACATGCTTGACTGATAAAAGCCCAAAAGTTAGAACTTGAGCGGCAATTTCCCACAGCCATAATGAGAAACTGCTTTTTACATCCTCAGCACGTAAAGTTGCTCTTCCTCTATTTGTATTTTCAATAATTAAATGCTGCCTGATTAACATAACACTAAATCATAAAAAAAAAAAAAATTGATTGTGGAATGGCATGCTAGTTGGATCTATTTGTTTTTTTTTTATTAAATTAATTATTTTGATAAATGACACATGTATTGGGGGAAAAATAAAAAAATAATCTTATTACTATAAGGGCGTCTCGAAATGCGGTGCAAACCGCGTTCCATTAAAATTTATTTTTTTTAATTTTTTTATATGTTTTGAATCGTTTTGATAATTAATCTTAAAAATAATTTTTAAAAAATTAAAAAAATATTATTTTAATATATTTTAACATAAAAAATATTTTAAAAAATAATTATAATCACATTTCAAAACAAATATTATAGAGTCATTGGAGCCTTTAATACTTTGCAAAGGCATGGAACACGATGCCAAGAGAATGGAAGATAGGTGTTGACTGCTGGCGTCAACCCAGAAAATTCTAAAATATTCTCATCATTTCCAAGAAAATTCTATCCAGAGGAATTCTTAATTTATTTGGTAGGCCACCAAAGTCAAAATGGAGAGGTAACTCCTCATTTCCAAGAAAAGTCTATCAAAGAAAGAACGAAGATACTTTCGAAGAATAACAGAAAATATCATCAGTATGCACATGCGTTTCCACATAAGCTCTATTTAGCTTGGCTCTTATAAAAATTATAAGAAAACAATGTTATTAGTTAAATATATTTATAAAAAAACAATAAATAAAAATAAATATAATTAAAAAAAAATCTTATCATCCATTTTATATGCTAAATGAATAGAATAAAGACGCTAGTGTGCGTGGTAACCATGAAGACGTTGGCTCTGCTTTTTCGCACTCGAGTATGATCATCACATAAAACAATCGGACATCACTTGTTGAATATATTCTGCATGCAAGGTGTTACGGCTCTAGGCGCGGGGATGCGCCAACGAAAGCACACTGCCTAGAATTCAGCAGCGATGGACGCGGAAGCCTTGCATAGGCGTAAACGAATTCGGCGGGCAGGCGTGCGATGGTCTATGCGAGCTTGCGACTTAGCATGGACGAGGGAACTTAGAGAACGGACCTTCTAAGTCGCAATTGACGCAGCAGAACCGCGCAGTTGGGACCGCCAAGTAGACAACCGGAAATGGGGGAAGTGGCGGCTTCATGGGAGGCAAAACGTGGGAGCATAACGGGGTGTTCTCCATGCCACTAAGTCCTGGAAACATGGGATCATGGGTGAGAGGTAGTGCTCCACTAAGTCCTGGAAACATGGGATAGTGGGTTAGAGGAAGTGCTCCACTAGGTCCCATTTAGGGGATAGTGGGGGGAGCCCGCAGCCTCATATCTCGTCTATAAATAGGCCGCCAAGCCTCTCGTCGTGTAGGATGCGATTTATGTGCATAGCACACACTCTTGTTGTAATATCCTTTGTTGACGAGATAAATAAAGGTTGAGAGGGATTCTTGTAATATTGTTGTGCTTGCTTGTGTTTGTCCTTTGTTTACGACGACGCAACTGTGAGAACCTCCTTGGGTGAGCGAAACACATAGTCGTAGGAAAACACGAGCGAAAGGGTGAGGCAAGGCTGAGTCTAGTTGGGACTAGATCGCCGCATTGGGTTGAATTTCGTTGCGGAAAATTTAACCTCGTGACAATTGGTATCGAGCACGGTTGATTCTAACAACGTGCGCAAAAAGTCATGGAAGCCATTCGGGAACGGTTGACGCGTCTTGAGACTTTGATAGGGTTGGATGAAGAAGACGAAGACCGTTCTATTATGGATCGCTTGAAGGAAGCTATGGAAAGCGCCGAAAGGGCCGAGAGCCTCTATATTTCTCTTGCGGCGGAATCGAGTGAACGATTGGCCGCTGCGAAGAGACGATTGCCATTCTAAAGAGGGCAAGTGACAAACGCTCCTATTGGGGTAAGTAATTCAAAACCTAAAGTGCCCGAACCAAAGTGTTTTGGTGGAGCAAGAAGTTCCAAAGAGCTGGAAAATTTCTTGTGGGATATGGAGCAAGACTTTAGTGTTGCGAAGATTGGCGTGGCTGAACAAGTGGATCTTACCGTGATGTATCTCACGGGTGACGCGAAGCCGTGGTGGCGAACGAGAACCAAAGAGGACTTAAGTGCTGGACGTCCAAAGATTGAGACATGGGATTGTCTCAAGAAGGAGCTAAAGGAGCAGTTCCTTCCGAACAACACATCTTGGATTGCGCGGGAGGAACTTAAAAGACTCAAACATGACAGTCGGTTCGTGATTATGTTAAGTCTTTCGCTTCCTTGATTCTCGACATCGAGAATATGTCCGAGGAGGACAAAGCTATTCAACTTCATGTCCGGATTGCAAACTTGGGCGCAAGCGGAACTAAGGCGACAGAATCGTGAAGGATCTCGTCCTCCGCTATTGTCTGCGGACAGCTTGATTGATTTCAAATCAACTACTAGAGAGGGCTATACATCATCCTCCTTCAAGTCTAAGGGAAGGAACAAGGAAGAAGTTCGGTGGGGGTGCATCGAGGGCTACTGCCGTGGAGAAGGGCAAGGCCAAGTTTATGGGTGCACAAGGTAAGGGTACTAAACCGAACTTTACTTGCTTCATTTGTGATGGTCCTCACTTTGCGAGGGAATGTCCGAAGAGGGAGAAGTTGAACGCTATTCGGGCTGGGGATAGCGATGAAGGGGAAGGGGTA
This sequence comes from Populus x sibirica, assembly GCA_019202695.1. NCBI lineage: Eukaryota > Viridiplantae > Streptophyta > Magnoliopsida > Malpighiales > Salicaceae > Populus > Populus x sibirica. Next base: position 344,895 of record JAGMVL010002394.1, on the reverse strand, counting down.
GTTACGCACGTCAATCCTATGCGTGTGATAAACTGCCCGGTAGCTAAATCAGAGGATGGGGCTGCCGAAGCCCGCCCCGTCGATAAAGACTTGGCGAGGATTGATGCACTGCGAAAAGGGAAGTCAGGGGCTACGGACAATCTAATGTATGTGAAGATTGGGGTAAATGGCAAAGACGTGAATGCTATGCTGGATTCAGGCGCAACCCATACGTTTGTGGCAGATCGGCTGGTGAAAGAACTTGGCCTGCGGGCCGAGTGACACCACACATCCATGAAGGCAAGTAAACTCGAAGGCACGAGAGGATTGCCGGGATGTCTTACGATGTGCCGATAACGCTGGATCGGTGGAGAGGTAAGCATGATGTCTTGGTTGTAAATCTTGACGATTACGATATTATTCTTGGCCTTGATTTCTTACGAAAAGCCAAGGTTGTCTTGATGCCTTATCTCAATGGAATGATGATTGCAAGTGAGGGATGCCCATGTTTCGTCCCATGTTGTAATGTCGCAGCTGCGAATGTGGTGAAAAAGGGGAAGAGCTTGGTCTCGGCAATTGCTATTGATAAAGCATTGCGGAAAGGAGGGGAAGTGTTTCTGGCAACAATAGTTGACGAGAAGGCAGACCATTGTGGTGAGGTGCCGAAAGAAATTGCTAGCGTCTTTGCCGCAAAATTCGAAGATGTGATGCCGCCTCGCCTACCGAAGAAACTCCCGCCTAGGAGGGCCATTGACCATCGAATTGAGCTGGTGCCAGGGGCAAAGCCACCATCTTAAGCCCCTTACCGAATGTCGCCAAAGGAATTGGCAGAATTGAGGAAACAATTGGAAGAGCTGATTGACTCAGGGTTTGTCCGGCCTTCCAAGGCTCCGTATGGTGCTCCGGTTTTGTTTCAAAAGAAGGCGGATGGGAGCCTTCGCATGTGTGTGGACTACCGAGCACTTAATAAGGTAACAATCAAAAACAAATATCCTGTTCCTTTGATTCAGGACTTGATGGACAGATTGTGTGGAGCCTCAATCTTTACAAAATTGGACTTGCGATCGGGGTATTGGCAAGTGCGGGTTGCTGATGGTGACGAGCATAAAACGACTTGTGTGACAAGGTATGGCTCATACGAGTTTCTAGTTATGCCATTTGGCCTAACAAATGCTCCAACAACATTTTGTAATTTAATGAATGACGTGTTATATGATTTCTTAGACAATTTTGTTGTAGTCTACTTAGATGACATTGTAATCTATAGTAGAGGCATTGAAGATCATGTAATACATCTCTCTAAAGTCCTAAGTAGGTTGAGAGAATATGAATTGTATGTAAAGAAAGAAAAATGTGAGTTTGCAAAAGCTGAAATTATGTTCCTAGGCCACTTGATCGGGGAAGGACAAGTGAAGATGGATCCAAGGAAGATTCAAGCCATTGTTGAATGGACAAAGACCAAAATCTGTCCCGGAATTGAGATCATTTTTGGGGCTTGCAAACTACTACGACGATTCATTGAGGGTTATAGCAAGAAGACAACTCCTCTCTCGGATCTTCTCAAGAAGAGTCGGAGATGGGAATGGACGATTGACTTGCCAACAAGCTTTCGAGAAGCTGAAGACACGGTAGCGTCGGCTCCGATCTTGGGGTCGCCCGATTTTGAGAAGCCATTTGAAGTGCATACGATGCTTCGGATAGAGCTATTGGTGGAGTGCTAGTGCAAGAGGGACATCCGGTTGCTTTCGAGAGTCGGAAGCTAAATGACGCAGAGCGAAATTACTCAACGCATGAGAAAGAAATGACGGCGGTAGTGCACCGCCTTGGCATATGGAGAGTATATCTTGTTGGGGCCGAAATTCGTTGTCAAGACGGACAATGTTGCCAACACATTCTTCGGACGCAGAAGAAATTGTCGCAGCGACAAGCTCGGTGGCGAAGGAATTCTTGGCCGAATATGATTTTGTATGGAAGCACAAACCAGGAAGCCACAATCGGGTTGCGGATGCACTCAGCGGACGCGAAGTAATTGCTACTATTCTTGCTATTGTTCGGTGGAGTCGGACATGCTGGGTCGACTTCGTCAAGCTGCGGGGAAGACGCAGCGTACAAGAAACTTGGTTGAGCTTGTACGAGAAGGGACAATACGGAGGTATTGGTTGGAACAAGACCTACTCTATGCAAAGGGGGTCGAATCTTCGTGCCAAAGGAAGAGCTGCGGAAACATTTATTGATGGAGACTCATGATCCGCAGGTGGGCGGGACATCCAGGTAGAGAAAGGATGGTTGCTCTCCGTCGCAGACTTATTATTGGCCGAAGATGGAGGACGACGTAGAACTCTATGTCGACTTGTCTAGTGTGTCAACAAGACAAGACTTTACGCGGCAGTGAGGCGAGGCTTGTTACGGCCCCGCCGCCGATTCCAGAAAGGCCTTGGGTGTCGGTCTCAATGGATTTCATTGTTGGTTTTCCAAAGGTGGATGGCATGAACACAATCATGGTTGTTGTGGACAGATTCACTAAGTATGCGGTGTTTATCGCCGCCCGACGGTGTGTACGGCCAAGTGGCCGCTGAATTATTCTACCGCAACGTGGTGAAATACTTTGGAGTACCTTCGGACATTGTAAGTGACCGTGATGTGCGATTCACGAGAAGATTCTCGACAGCATTGTTCAACATGATGGGAACAAGGCTGAAGTTTTCAACCGCCAATCACCCGCAAACCGATGGGCGAGACGGAAAGGATAAATGCTTTGTTGGAGGAATATTTGAGACACTACGTGTCAGCAATGCAAATGCAAACCGGCCGGAGTTGCTAGATAGTGCGCAGCTTTTGCTATAATCTTCAAAAATCCTCAAGAACGGAAGCAAGTCCATTTGAGCTGGTTTTGGAGCCCAACCCCAAACTCCCGCGGAGATTGCAAAGCAGATATCGGGTGGGAAGAGTCCAAGCGGCGTACAGGTTTGCGATGGAACTACAGGAGCCGTTCGAGCAAGCCCAAGATAGCTTGCGTAAGGCAAGAAAACGGATGCTCAAATATGCCAATCAAAAGCGGAGATTGCTTGGAATTCAAAGTGGGTGACAAGGTGTTGCTCAAGTTAACTCCGCAAATTTGGAAGAAAATTGTGGGCACGACGAAGCACCGAGGGCTGGTGCCAAGGTATGACGGGCCTTTTGAAGTCATTGAAAAGGTGGGGGTCACGCATACAGGTTGAAGCCGCCCGAACGGCTAAAGCTTCACCCAACTTTTCACGTAAGTTACTTGCGGCCATTTTATGAAGATCATGAGGATCCGAAAAGAAGTAAGTCGCAACGAGCTCCTCCTACGATTCATAAACAATTTGACGATGGTATTGTCAAGATTATGGATCATCGTAGACTCGGCCAACATCGAAAGAATCGGCGGACAGGAATTCTTGATAAAATGGAAGAAAAATGAGGAGGTTTCGTGGGAAAAGGATACGATTTATGGCAATTTGAGGACCAAATACAAGACTACCTCACATCTATTCCGACGAGGGCGCGACTCTTCTAGTGGGGGTGGTTTGTTACGGCTCTAGGCGCGGGATGCGCTAACGAAAGCACACTGCCTAGAATTCAGCGATGGACACAGCGCGCCTTGCATAGGCGAAACGAGGTCGGCAGAAGGCGTGCGATGGTCTATGCGAGCTTGCGACTTAGCATGGACGAGGGAACTTAGAGAACGGACCTTCTAAGTCAGCAATTGACGCAGCAGAACTGCGGTTGGGACTGCCAAGTAGACAACCGGAAATGGGGGAAGTGGCGGCTTCATGGGAGGCAAAACGTGGGAGCATAACTGGGGTGTTCTCCATGCCACTAAGTCCCGGAAACATGGGATCATGGGTGAGAGGTAGTGCTCCACTAAGTCCTGGAAACATGGGATAGTGGGTTAGAGGAAGTGCTCCACTAGGCCCCGAAATTAGGGGATAGTGGGGGGAGCCTCGCAACTCATATCTCGTCTATAAATAGGCCGCCAAGCCTCTGCTGTGTAGGATGCGATTTATGTGCATAGCACACACTCTTGTTGTAATATCCTTTGTTGACGAGATAAATAAAGGTTGAGAGGGATTCTTGTAATATTGTTGTGCTTGCTTGTGTTTGTCCTTTGTTTACGACGACGCAACTATGAGAACCTCCTTGGGTGAGCGAAACACATAGTCGTAGGAAAACACGAGCGAAAAGGGTGAGGCAAGGCTGAGTCTAGTTGGGACTAGATCGCCGCATTGGGTTGAATTTCGTTGCGGAAAATTTAACCCCGTGACACAAGGCCTCTAAGACATATGGAGGTTTTAAATCCTTCCAACCTCCATCTCCTTTCAGCCTGAAAACTCTTTTTTTTGTATGTTTTTTTGTTTTTTTATGCCCCATATAAAAAATCATGCAAACCGACCCCATATATAATTGGGCTTGTAGAATCTCTTGACTACATTAAGCCTGATTCAATAGACAAATTAAAAGCTGGCTAGTTGTTTGGTGTGATCATGCATGTTTTTTAGCTTAGCTCTATCCCATTAATTCATAAAAGAGTATGCTAGGCTTTCTAAATTGCCTAGTTGTGGCAATTCCTCCTTGTATGATTAATTAATTAGCGGGTTGGAGTGGGAAAAACACGTTTGTTCTATTTTCTTCACTTTGTCTATACATTATTATTGTCACAAAGTGGTTATACTTCTTTTATCCTTCAAGATTTATATTAAAAAAAAAGTCATGAAAAAATATTTTTTATAAATATACCATTAACTTTGGATGTCGTTAGTGGTAGGTTAGCAGAGTGAACTCGGGTTAGTCAAGTTTTTTTTCTTTCACATTTTAGTTTTAATTTTCTCTTTCAATTTTATTTTTGAAAATTAGTTTTATTCATACTTGAGTTTTTTTTCCCTTTATTTCTTTTAGGATTATCCTAGGTTATGAGTAAATCAAGTTAACTTGGATTCACTGAAGTTATTGTTGATTTAATATTGTTTTTTTATGTTAGAAAAAAATTGATTTTAAAGATTATAAAAGGCTATTGTTACAAGATGAAGAAATCTGAAGGAGCAAACTAAGAATTTACCAAAATTTGAGCAAGTGGTTTCTAGATAAAATAAAGGAATCACATTACCATCATTAGTGGTTTCAAGATAAGCATAACCCTTTCAATTAAAAAGCTAGAGGGACAACCCGAGGGGTATAGCTTAATTGGTCAGGCTCTAGATTTGCTCCCTAGAGGTTACCAGTTTGAGTCTCACAAACCTCGGGGCTACTGGAGGCTTACATGGACGTTATCTTCAAGACCCGTGGAATTAGTCGAGGTACGCGCAAGCTGACCCGGACACCCATGTTAATCAAAAAAAAAAAAAAAAGCTAGAGGCACGCAATTTCCGACAAACCCTCTCGCACCCCATAAAAGAAATATAATGAAACATGAGGGGGAACAAAGAAACTGTTTTTTTACGTACACAGCACGGTTGTTCTTCCACTTAGCAGATTCATTTGTATCATAAAATAAATTTATTTTTAAAATAATGAAACATGCTTGACTGATAAATTAAAGCCCAAAAGTTAGAACTTGAGCGGCAATTTCCCACAGCCATAATGAGAAACTGCTTTTTACATCCTCAGCACGTTTGTTAAATAGGTATTTATTTGGTATAGAACCATCTTAATGGTTGATCAAAAACTTGATGGACAAATTGTTAAATAGGTTGTGAGAAAAAGAGGAATTCTTTATGGGGCACAATCACAGACATATATAGAGAAGATACAGAGTTGAATTGAAACTTGTTAATTCACCTTAAGAAGATACAGAGCCCTGAGTTATGGCAAAGATAGATTTTAGAGAAGGTACTAGATGCGAGGCCGCGGGCTTGTGGCATGCTTGTGTGTTGTTGTGGATTTGTGGAAAAAATCTTAAAAAAAATCATATGGACAAAAACTGTTGCAATCCATAATATTTTCAAGGAAAAAACTACAAAGCTAAATTCTCAACCATCTTAATATTAAAAAAATAAAATCAACAAAGATAATTTTGGAAAAAATCATAAAAAACGACCGGAAAAAAAACCAAGTAGAGAAACACTATAGCAATGTATAGTGTTTCATGAGAAAATCTAAAGTTATAATTCTCAACCAGCTTAATATTAAAAATAATAAAATCGATAAAGACAATTTTGAAAAAAATCATTACAAAAAAAAAATCATGTGGGGGAACACTACAGTAATATAGTGTTTTAAAGAAAAAACTACGAAACTAAATTCTCAACCAACTCAATATGAAAAAAATAAAATCAACAAAGACAATTCTAGAAAAAAAATCATAAAAAAATAAAAAAAAAACCATGGGGAAACACCGTAGCAATCTACAAGTGTTTTAAAGAAAAAAAGTACAAAGCTAAATTCTCAACCAGCTCCATATTAAAAAATAAAATCAACAAAAACAATTCTGAAAAAAAAAACAACAAAAAAATAAAATAAAAAGCAAAAACAAAATAAAAAAATGAGAAAAAAAACATGCGGGGAAAGTTAAAAGCTAAATTCTCAATCAGCTAAATATTAAAATCATTTAGGAAAACAATATAGCAATCTATAGTGTTTTGTGAGGAAATATACAACTATAATTCTCAACCAGCTCAATATTTACAAAATAAAATCAACAAAGATAATTTTAAAAAATATCACAAAAATAAACGAAAGGAAAAAAAAATCATGCAGGGAAAAACTGTAGCAATCTATAGTGTTTCATAAGGAAATCTACAGTTGTAATTTTCAACCAGCTCAATATTAAAAATAATAAAATCGATAAAGATAATTTTGAAAAAAATCATAACAAAAAAAAGATGTTTTAAAGAAAAAAACTACAAAGCTAAATTTTCAACCAACTCAGTATGAAAAAAATAAATTCGATAAAGACAATTTTGAAAAACAAATCGATAAAAAAAAAATACATGGGGAAACAATGTAGCAAGGCAAAAATTATGTGAAGAAACATTGTAGCAATCTACGGTGTTTTAAAGAACTATAAAGCTAAATTCTCAATCAGCTCAATATGAAAAAAATAAAATTGACAAAGATAATTAAAAAAAACAAAAAAAATAATTTTAAAAAAATCATGTGGGGAAATACTGTTGCAATCCATAGTATTTTTTTTTAAAAAAAAAAACTAGTAATTTTAAAAACATGAAAATTTTAAAAAATACTATGGAACAAACCTGTCTTGCTGTGAAGACATTCCAAAAGAATAAAATTCGTGAAATATTAGCCTTTCAAGAAAAAGAGAAGCTTCCACTCCTCCTTATATTAATTAGAGGGTTGGAGAGTGGGAAAAACACGTTGTTCTATTTTCTTCACTTTGTCTATACATTATTATTGTCATAAAGTGGATATATTTCTTTTATTCTTCAATATTTTGAATAAAAAAAAGGTTATAAAAAACTATTTTTTATAAATATACCATTAACTTTAGATGTTGTAAATGGTAGATTAGCAGGGTGAACTCCAGTTAACTCAAAATTTTTTTCTTTCATATTTTATTTTTAATTTTCTCTTTTAATTTTATTTTTGAAAATTAATTTTGTTAGGAGTTGAGCTTTTTTCTTTTCCTTTACTTCTTTTAGAATTAACTTGGGTTATGAGTAAATCAAGTTAATATGTATTCACTTGAGTTATTATTGATTTAATATTTTTTTTTATATTAGAAATTTTTATATTAGAAAAAATTGATTTTAACAATGAAGATTATAAAAGGCGATTGTCACAAACTAAAATTTCGAGATGAAGAAATCTGAAGGAGCAACCTAAGAATTTACAAAATCTGAGCAAGTGGTTTCTAGATGAGCATAACCCTTTCAATTAAAAAGATAGACGAACTCGAGGGGTATAGCTCAACCGGTCAGATTTTAAATGTGTTTTCTAAAGATCATCAGTTCAAGTCTCACAAACCTCAGGACCACTAGAAGCTTATATGGTCGTTAATTTTAGGGCCCGTGGGATTAGTTGAGGTATGTGCAAGTTAGCCTGGACACCCACATTAATAATAATAATAAAAAAAAGCTAGAGGCACGCAATTTCCCAGAAACCCTCTCGCACCCCATAAAAGAAATAATGAAACATGACGGGGAACAAAGAAACTGTTTTTGAACGTACACAGCACGGTTGTTCTTCTACTTAGGAGATTCATTTGTATCATAAAATAAATTTATTTTTAAAATAATGAAACATGCTTGACTGATAAAAGCCCAAAAGTTAGAACTTGAGCGGCAATTTCCCACAGCCATAATGAGAAACTGCTTTTTACATCCTCAGCACGTACAGTTGTTCTTCCTCTATTTGTATTTTCAAAAAATAAAAACATATCTGATTAAAAATACAATACAGGGAAATTGTTTCTAAAATTATATACTTTTAAAATAAAAAATACATATAAACATATCTTTTTTGTCCTTACTATTTTTGTATTTTATATCACGATAATAATCAAATGTTGCCTAATTAACAGAGCTCCAAATCATAATAAAAATTGCTACAAATTAGTTATTTCGATAAACAACACATTTATTAATTTTAGAAAAGATAAAAAAATCCTTATTATTAGAGAGGCATTAGAGCTGGTTTTAATTATTTCGATAAATAACACATTCATTTATTTTTAATCTTATTATTAGTGAATTTTTTCTTAATTCTTGATTGATAAGAAATGGCAGCTGGTTCTTTTTTTTATTAACGTGGATGTCTTGACCAGTTTACGCGCACCTTGACTAATCTCACGGACTCGGAAGTTAACGACCATGTAAGCCTCTAATAGTCATCATATTAGTAACCACAGGGCTTGAACCTGAGACCACAGGGGAACAAACCTCTTAGTTCCAAACTCATATCATCACTAGGTTACCTGCTAGATGGTTAAATGACAGCTGGTTCTTAATAATCTTGCTGATAGCCTTGCAAGAGTAATAGTAATGAGTGTGTTTTTTATTCACATTCCTCGTTTTTTTTTTTGTGTTATTTTTATTTATTGGTTTCTTGTGAAGAAATTGAGACCTCAATTGCTTCAATCTTAAACATTTCCATTAATTAATCGGTGGTTGCATTTTTTTTTTTTTTAATGATAATTGAGGAATATATTAAAATATTAAAATTAAGGCATGATTTTCTACACGTGATTTCCATAAAGATAGCAGAGAGGGCTGTATATCCATCATCTTATTGCTAGAGAGGCAAAGGAGCCTTTAATATTTTGCAAAGGCATGGAACACGATGCCAAGGGAATGGAAGAAAGTTCTTGACTGCTTGCGTCAACCCAGAAAATTCTAAAATATTCTCATCATTTCCAAGAAAATTCTATCAAGAGTAATTCTTTATTTATTTGGTAGGCCAGCAAAGTCAAAATGGAGTGGTAACTCTGTCGAAGAATCATCTCAACCCAATAGTTTAAGTTGTTAGATGAGATTCCAATATATGATTTATATTATTCTCTAACACATGCCTTCAAGTGAAAGCTCTTTGAGCTTGAAACTTGTACAGGCCCACATTACCTTGTGCTTAAATAGGGATAATGAGATTTGAACTCATGACCGTTTAGTCATTAAGACTCTGATATCATGTCAAAGAATCATTTCAACCCAATAACTTAAACTGTTAGGTGAGATCTCAAGATATGATTTATATTATTCTCTAACAAACTCATCATTTTCAAGAAAATTCTATAATGGAACGAAGATATTTTCGGAGAATAATAGAAAATAAATCAAACCAAAGCATTTCCCAAATTTTTCTCTATGTATTTGGTATAGAACCATCTTAATGGTTGATCAAAAACTTGATGGATAAATTGTTAAATAGGTTAATATTTATTAAAAAATCTATTAAACAGAAATAAAAAATAATTAAAAAATTAAATTAATATAAAATTCAAATATTTATTACAAATTTAAACATTTATAAGTTCAAATACAATTAATCTAAAATAAAGGCATCGGAGGAGGAGGAAGAGACAACTTTTAGCCTGGACCGTGGGGCGAATAAGAGGGAGCACTTGTACCACCCATATGTGATCTCATCTCCATTACCAATTGATGAAGTTCGGTTGTCTTAGCACCAAGTCGTTCATAATCAGCAGCAAAATGGATGATTCGATCTTTAACTTGTTGATCTAAAACTGCCTCGAACCTAGAGTTTGAGTGCTTAGAATTGATTGTGAGCACCCAACAGTTGAAAAATTATGGGTTGTTTGCAAGAACTCGGATATAGTGTTAGAGAGACCGTATACTCGATTCTATCGGGTCCAACAAACGATCCTATCTCCAACCACAAATCTGGATCGAGATTAAGATGGGTTGAAGGATCGTCACCGTATCTCTCTTTTAACCCGATGTTATATGTATAGTAGAAAAAAAAAGTCAACAAATTCATAAAAATAATAATTTAAGGAAAAAAATGGTTGAAAACAACGTACCATAAAGTCTTGAGCTCAATTATCCATGAGCTATTGCACCTCATTTTTCTGGTCATTAGTCTGCACATGTGTTTCCACAAAAGCTCTATCGGGCTTGGTTCGCATCAAAAAACCATAGCCTATAAAAGAACATTGTTGTTAGTTAAATATATTTATAAAAAAAAAACAACAAATAAAGAATGGATGTAATTAAAAAAGAATCTTACCATCCGCTTTACATGCGAAATGAATAAAATGGAGACGCTAGTGTGCGTGGTACCCGTGAAGACGTTGGCTTTGCTTTTCGCACTAGAGTGTGATCGTCACACAAAACAATCGGACATCACTTGTTGAATATATTCCGCCTACACGGCCTCTGAAACATACGAAGGTCTGAAATCCTTCCAACAGCCATCTCCTCCCAGCCTGAAAGCTCTCTTTCTTTCGTATATTTTTTTGCTTTATTTTGCGCCTCATAGAAAAAATCATGCAAACCGACCCCCTATATAATTGGGCTTATAGAATCTTTTGACTGCATTGAGCCTGATTCCATAGTCGAATTAAAAGTTGTGTGTTTTTCTGTCAGGCTAGTTGTTTGGTGTGATCATGCATGTTCTTTAGCTTAGCTATATCCCATTAATTCATAAAAGAGTATGCTAGGCTTTCTAAATTGCCTAGTTGTGGCAGATCTGCAACTCACTGTTTATAACCATCATAGTATCTGCCTACATCGAAAGCCTAAGAACTAATTTGCTGATTATGGATGCTGTTACAGAATGAAAATGAATTTCACTATACATACAAAGTTGGATCCTTAATTCTTCTAAAACTACAATGTCTCAGGCCAATGCTGTGATGTCATCATTGATGAGCATAGCCCCTCAGAAAGCAATCATAGCCGAAACCAGGGAAGAAGTAGATGCTGATGAGGTCAAGTTAAACACTGTTCTTGCAGTTAAGGCTGGTGGAGTTATACCAATTGATGGAGTTGTTGTTGATGGTAACTGTGAAGTGGATTCCGTAGTGTGGGTTGGAACTATTAACTTAAATGGTGTCAATACTTCTCTCTGACACTCTATGAATTGTTTTTTAATGCATTTTGGCTTTGGTGGTAATGGGGTGTTAGTGAAGAACTATGGAAATATATGCAGAGATCCCATGCAGGATGCAAGTGTAGAAATCCTGCATGGATCTTCTGCATACATCACTCTATTGAGAGATCCCCTGCTATAATTCTTCATTCCATTTACTTCATGATTTCCATAATTCCTGCATCAAATCATGTATATATATAGTAAGAATCAATGACCTGTAATGTATTGTATTGTATGTAATGCCTATTTAAAGGCACGAACAATATACATGAATAATAAGTTCAGCTTTCCTACATGGTATCAGAGCCTTCTATCACTATGGCATCTTCTTCTTCAGTTCAAACAATGTTCTCTACTTCTTCTCTTGAGATTACACTCCTAAAATCACATCTGCCTGATATCTCCATCAAGTCAGCTTCAAACAATTATCTTCTGTGGAAAGCACAGGTTATTCCTGTTTTACGTGGCTATGGACTCCTTAGATATGTGAAGGATGAAGTTCCCTGCCCAGAATCAACTATCATTGGTGAGTTGCAAACAAATCCTGCTGCAACAGTGTGGCTGCGCACGGATAAATTGATCATTAGATGGATCAATAGTTCACTATCTGATGGACCTCTTTCTCAAGTCATCAATAGTGAATCTTCGCATGATGCATGGTAAGTGTTAGAGACTCTTTATGGCACTCACACTCGAGATTGCATCCAACAAATCCAAGGCGAACTACAGTCCCTGACAAAAGGTACCTCTTCACTAGAAGATTATTTACACAAAGCAAAAGCTTTGGCTCTGTCTCTCCGTGGTGCGGGTAAACCAATGGATGATGATGAATTCATCATTTGTATTCTTTGAGGATTAGGATCTGAATTTGATCCTATAGTAGCAGCATTAAATGCTAGAGATATCTTTCCATCTCTTGAAGGAGTTATTGGCAAACTTCGTGACGTTGAAATTCGAATTCAAGGAGCACGGACAACTGCTCCTTTTGTGGCTTTTTATACAAATCGTGGCCGCACAAACTCAAAGCCATGGATAAACACCAGCACTCGTGGTCGCAATCATCGCAAAGATCACTAGGAGAAATTCCACTAACAATACTCCACTACGAGCTAAAGAGACTCGTTTTCCTCGCCAAAATAGAAGCTTCACTAGGACTCGTCAGAAACAAATCTCACATAACAGTAATCGTGGACATGGTAGCATCACTTGTTTTCAATGTGGGGGACCTAATCACAAAGCAGATGGATGCTTTGCATCTGATGAAGAAGCTGATCAATACAAGGCCTTTGTTGTAATCAAAATTGGTGAAACTGCAGAAGAGACATGGTATTTTAACACTGGAGCAAACCAAAGATATGGCGTCTGACACAAATGAAGTCCAAGGTATTATCTCTTATCCTAGAAATGACTCTGTTATGGTTGGAAATGGTCAGGGCTTGCCTATCACTAGTACTAGAAACGTTACTATTCCCATTACCAATCTCAAGCTAAATGATGTTCTTGTGCTTCCTGCAATTAAGAAGAAACTATTATCTGTATCTCAATTTACAAGAGATAATAACTATTATTTTTTGTTTTATCCATGGGGTTTTATTCTTAAGGACATGAAGACGAAGCAGGTAATTCTTAAAGGTTTCATGAAGGATGGGTTATATCCGATCAATCTGCAAAGCAATTCTCCACACTTCCGATTGATTTTTAGCAAATAAAGTGTCCAACGAACTTATGGCATGCACGACTTGGCCACCCTTAAGCCGAGAATTCTCACAAAGTTATGTTTACCATTTATGGATAAACAAAATGTTTTTTATGAAAGCTGTGTTTTGGGAAAATCAACAAAGTTACCGTTTGAATCTAGAAAATCATATGCTACTGCTTTTCTGCATACACTGCATTTAGATGTCTGGGGTCTTGCATCTGTCCCTTCTTATGATGGAAACTGATTCTATTTAATTATTGTTGATGAGTATTCCCGGTATATATGGTTCTTTCCTATGAATCGAAAATCTGACGTAGCAACAATATTTCCTTCCTTTCTCAAGCAAATGGAAACACAGTTTGATACCCATGTTAAAATATTTCAAAGCGATGGAGGCGGTGAGTTTGTTAATCAAAGTCTGCAGAATCTTTTCAAAACTAATGGCATCATTCATAGAATTTCATGTCCAGGAACACCAGAACAAAATGGATTAGCCGAACGACGTCATCGACATATCGTAGAAACAGGATTAACATTGTTATCACATGCTTCTGTTCCAATAAAATTCTGGACTGAAGCTTTTCATACTGCAGTGTTCCTAATTAATCGCTTACCTACTTTAGTCTTGGGTTACAAGTCACCGCATGAAGTGGTTTTTGGTTCTGCTCCTACTTATGACTCCTTACGAGTGTTTAGATGTTCCTGCTATCCCTTGCTTGCACCATTTGATCGATCAAAGTTGGATTTTAAATCCACACGAAGTGTCTTTCTTGGTTACTCCACCAATCACAAAGGTTATCTCTGTCTTGAACCACAGACACATCATTTTTACATATCACGCCATGTGAAATTTAATGAATTCCAGTTTCCCTACAAGTGCATGCAGCAACCTGACACACATGCCTCTCAGTTGTTTAAAATTAAGGCACTTCCTCAACTACTCAAAACTGTGGCAGAAAAATCTATTGCCACAGCCCCACAAGTCAGTCATCACGATCCAAAGAACAATTGTTCAAAATGCATAAACTGTTCAAGAAGAATCAGCATCTCAACCTACCATTTCTGCTTCACTATCTTCATCAACTGCAGCAGAAATCACTCCTGTACCACCAGCGATCTCTCTTACATCTGCTCTAGCTCCACAGCGACAGCATCATATGATTACACGAACTCAAACAGGGAAGCTAAAACCCAAGGTATTTATTTCTTCACGACATCCCATCCCTCACTGTTTTGTTCCCGACCTTGTTGCCCAACCACAAGAGCCATCGTCAGTTCAACAAGCTCTCCAACATCCACATTGGCTTCAAGCAATGCAAGCTGAAATGAATGCCCTTCACAAAGAACAAAACCTGGACCCTGGTACCTAGACAAGCAACAATGAATATTATCAGCAGCAAATGGGTGTTTAAAATCAAAACACGATCTGATGGTTCCATTGAAAGATATAAAGCTCGGCTAGTGGCTCGTGGATTTTCACAACAACCAGGACTCGATTATGATGAAACATTCAGTCCTGTTATAAAACCAAGCACCATTCGGCTTATCCTCACCATAGGACTGTCTCAAGGATGGTCTGTCAAACAACTAGATGTAAGTAATGCCTTCCTTCATGGTGATCTACAGGAGCAAGTGTATTTGGCTCAACCTCCAGGTTTTGAAGATTTATCTCATCCAGATTATGTTTTTCATCTTCATAAAGCTTTATACGGATTGAAGCAGGCTCCTCGTGCATGGTACCTCAAATTTAGTACCTATATTCAGCAAATGGGATTACACGATGCCTCTATGATCAATCCTTATTTTATCGCACTCAAGGATTAGACATTCTCCTTTTACTCATTTATGTTGATGACATTATTTTAACAGGCAGCTCATCTTCACAGATTACCAAGCTTATTGCCCATCTCTCTGTTGTCTTCCACATGAAAGATCTTAGTGACATTCATTATTTCTTAGGACTTTAAATTGCTCGTGATGAGTCCACCTTCACAGTCACTCAAACAAGGTATCTCGCTATCTCTTCTTTAAAAGTTTGGCCTTGACGGTGCCAAACCAGTAAGCACTCCACTAGCATCAGGCTCTTCCATGTCTGCCACTGATGGTGTTCCCTTAGTTGATCCTTCTCACTATCACTGTTTGGTTGGTTCTCTGCAATATCTCACCCTGACCAGACCAGACATTTCGTTTGCTGTACATCACGTCTGCAGATTCATGCAAGCACCTCATGATACTCACCTTATTGCTGTTAAAAGGATTTTTCGGCATCTGAAGGGGAAACTCAATGTTGGACTTCACTACATTCGTAGTCCTGTTCATGAACTTTGTGGTTTTTGTGACGCAGATTGGGCTAGTCAGGGATGAAAGACGTTCCACTACTAGGTTTGCTATCTTTTTAGGCAACAATTTGATATCCTAGGGAGCTAAGAAGCATGCCACTGTGTCTCGATCAACAGCTGAGGCAGAGTATCGCGCCTTAGCCTCCACTACAGCTGAGCTCATGTGGTTCGTCCACTTACTCAAAAATATTGGCCACTGTGTTCCTCCTCCTAAGCTCTATTGTGATAATATTAGTGCCATCCATATGGCTAAAACTCCAGTATTCCATCATCGTACAAAACACATTGAAATAGATGTCCATTTTGTCCGAGAACGAGTTGCAAGTGGTGCTCTTTCATTGGATTATATTCCAGGATCCGATCAAATTGCGGATATTTTCACCAAATCACTTTATGCTGCAACATTTGCATTAAATCGTGACAAGCTCTGCCTCGGTCCAGCCCCGCCTTGAGCTTGAGGGGGGATGAAGAACTATGGAAATATATGCAGAGATCCCATGCAAGATTCAAGCGTAGAAATCCTACATGGATCTTCTGCATACATCACTCTATTGAGAGATCCCCTGCTATAATTCTTCATTCCATTTACTTCATGATTTCCATAATTCCTGCATCAAATCATGTATATATATAGTAAGAATCAATGACCTGTAATGTATTGTGGTGGCTAAAATGGCAAAGCTTGTGGAAGAAGCTCCAAACAAGAAGTCTAAAACTCAAAGATTCATAGACAAATTTCGCTCAAGACTATACTCTAGGTTAGGCATATCCGCAAGATCCAATTACTCATCCAGTTTTATAGGCTTTCACCGAAGTAGAGTACCGAGAACGAGTATTTGGACAACCCTTCACATCATTCTTTTAGAATGAATTGTCAGCTCCATTTGCTAGACAATCCTACCTTTCATTTTGTGGGAAAGTTTTCATTTTAGTTCATTGTTTAGATTTCCAGCAATGATATTCATACTGGCTGGCGTAGCAGGATTCCTAGTAACAAACTGGTAGAATTGGGCTTTCGAGGTGTTCTAAATGCTTTGGTACTTTGCTCTTATAGTGCCACCAATGATGCGGGACAATAAATAATAAAAATTAAAATAAGAAAAGAAAGAAGCTTTTAAAGAAGAAGCTAAGAAAAGAAAGCAAAGAAAGAGAAGAAAAGAGATTGGAGTTATACAAAGTCTACAATATTTTCATTAATCATCAAAACTCTTTAACATTTAGAAAAGTGGGATATAAATACTAAAACCCTAACTAGAAGAAGCATTTGGGCTTATATCCCACTAAATAAAATACTCAACAATAATTAAATCAAACCCAACAAATAAAACCAAATTAATAAACCTTAACTAAAAGTTCATATAAATTAAACCCAAAAACATAAGTTAAAGCCCAATTTCTCAATGGTTTGGGCTATCCTCCATCGTCTATGATCATACACGTGCGTAAACAATATTTCTTGTTCGGTGTCCTCATCAATTCTTCTGGGGTTGGAAGAACTCGACCCCGTCGAGTATAGGTTAAGGCAGCTCCGATAATGCTCTCAAAGATAAGGATCAAGCTGTTGTGATGTCTCTCTGATAATCCAAGTATAGTCTGAATCTGGTCGTCGAGCCCATATATTGGGATTTGCTGAAGTTCATCTCCTTGGTAAAAACAACTTGTGCATTCAAAGTAGCATTAATATGTTCCTTTTGTGCCAAAGATATGGATAATGAGATAGGGGTATCAAAAGAAGCATCAGGGATATGTTGTATTTTATAAATACTGAGGCCTTTCATGTTAAAAGTAGAGCTAATATCAAAGTTTAATGGCAATTTAATGACATAATTATTTGATTTAATCATTTGCAACACTTTGAATGGTCTAGCACTACTTACTTGCAATTTATGATCGGTTTTCAAAGGACACCGTTCAGGTCTAATCTGTATCATGAAATAATCCCCAACATTAAGTGCATCATGATACTTAAGTAAATCAGCTCGAAATTTGTAATGTTCATTACTTGCTTGAATTTGTTTCATGATCTCAATATGCAAATTATGAACTCTACATGGTAACGACTCAGCTGACTTAGACATCCTATCGTGAGGAGATATGGGAAGGTGTTTTATAGGCTTCTCAGGTTTGTAACTATGAACACTAAATGGTTGAGAGTGTGGAATGAGACAAACATTGTTTGAAACCTATGTAGATATGGTATGGACACAATCAAGTAAACTAGGATTATCTTCATCTTCCTCATCACGTGCATGAGGTAAGGGCTCAAGAAGCTCAACATGTTGCTCTGAACTTATGATGTGCTGGACACCAAGCATGTGGGGTGAGGAATCAGGTAATTTAGGAGGACTAATATCATGAGACTCTTCTAAGACCATACTTATCTCTATAGGCGATTCCACTGAAGAGTTCCCTAAAACTTCCTCTACCATTGAAGCAGACATATCAGACTCTTTCTTAACCTCATTCTCAAGCTCACGTGAACTCATTGTGTTTGGTCCCTCTTCTTGCACATCCTCATCATCTAGGTCACTAAAATCCTCAAGATTTGGCTCATACACTTCAACACTACAGTATTCCTCTTTACCTATATCCTTATGTTTTTGGATGACTAAGGGTTTAGAGGTGCAATCTAAAAAGATATGACCAAAACCTAAACAATTAGTACACTTAACCTTTGAACTCACCTTAGACACTTCATTGACAACTCGTTTGCCTTTATCTTTCTTACAAAGTTGGGCGCTTCTAGGATTAGGTCTATGGGGTGGAGCACCTAACAAAGAATCACTACTTCTAAATTGGAACCTAGTAGGGATACTATAAGAGCTATGACGATTCATCCACTGATTCTTCGTGACCAACTTGTAATTTTGAACTAAGGTATAACCTTGGTTAAGGGTAGATACACTTTGAAATACAACTTCTCTTCTAAGATCATCATTTAAGCCTTTACAAAATCTACGCAAAGTTATGGCTTCATTCTCTCTTATGGCACATCTAATCATGTAATTGTTAAATTGCGTTATATACTCATTGACAGACTTATTCCCTTGTCTTAGATTGTTTTATTGGTCTAAAAGTTTATTCCTATAAGACTGGGGTATGTACTTCTCCTAAAGTTTTTGTTTCATTTTGATCCAATCAGTTATAGGAGGTTTACCTCTCATCTCTAAACAATCCTCAACTTCTCTCCAATAAATTTTGGCTTCATCAATGAGTTTCATCTTAGCAAATCTAACTTTCCTATTATCAGACAAGTTATGCCACTCAAAGAATCTATCCATATCACGAATCCACATATCAAATATCTAAGGGTCATGACGACCATCAAAAGTGGGGGCTTCTATGTTGATACGACTCAAGACTCGCTCATCAAAGTCATCATGTTTAGAGTAACCTAAATGATAGTCATACTTGGTGTCGCTCATAGTGAACTTGTCCATAATGATTATTCTTGTGATATTTATTGGTCTTTAAGTGCCGTATTCGAAAACTCTCTTGGGGCTCAATTCTTTTAAACATGTTGATCACCTAAGTTTGCGCTCCCTTTAAATGGTCGTAAGAGTATCACTAAAGGTTGAGTCTACTGTAAGTGTAAACTTAAGCTTGGACACTAGATGATCATGATACAAATGCATGTAATACTAACTTATAAATGGAATTGAGATCATAAATGGTTCTTGCATGTAAAATCACAATACAAAAATAAAGCTAATTTTTTTTTATCTTTTTTTTTCTTAAATGTGGAGATTAATCAAGAACAAATTACACTAATAAAATTGTAAGCATGTAATACTAGATTCTTAAGTTTAAATGATTAATCAAACACAATTTCACAAGCAAGAACTCATAATTATCAAATAGAATAAGATATTAGCTACCACTGATGAAAGAGGTTGATGAACAAAAATTAACAATTAAAAATGCTAGGTGAGATATTTTTTTTATGAATTTTTTTTTCTTTTTTTTTGGCACAAAAGTAATATTAATGATAACTTTAAATGAAAATTGCAAAACCGGAGAAGGTAAAATTCAATAAATCAAAAGCTAGACTGATTCACTAACTATATTTGACTCGAGTGAGCCGGAACTTCTTTAGTCCGACGTGAAAGACTGGATGATGTGGCGGAGTATGCCGACATGGCGAAAAGATTGTGTGGCAACGACATGGCAGGATAAGCTTAAGTGGCTGCTCAGATGCTACTTTAGAGTAATGACATGGCAGGTGACGTGGAAGGTGACGTGGCAGGGTTAATTATTGTGTGGAGAGCTTCTGTTTCCTTCTTCCTTGTCTTCTGTAATTTGTTGCCACTGGTGACGGCGATGGCGCAAGATAGGTGGATCTATGATTCTGCTTGGGATTGGCGGTGCGAGGAAAGGGCTGTGATGTCTGTGATGTCGCTGCTGGATGGGGGCTTGTTGATCCGTTGTCGCCGCCAAGGCGAGGGCACCGTGGATGGTGGCGACGAAGATCCGTTGCGTTGCCCTTGTCAGAGTGAATCACCGCCGGGTCTTTGGTTGTGGTGGGTTTGTGGGTGGTTATGGCTGGTGGTTTGTGACGCTGGTTTGGTTGCTGAAGCTGAAGGTCTGCGCCGCTGATCTGTGTCGGAGGTAGTAAATCAGCGTGGATCTGTGGGCTGATGCAGTGGTCTTCTCGGTGGTGGTGGGTCTGGCTCGGCGTGATTGGCCGAGGCATCGCCACTCGATGGTCATCGTTGATGATGAACAATGAAAATTTTGATTTCGGCGGCTGTTTGCTAGTGGAGAAGATGAACAGTGTTTCCCTCTTCTTCTTCTTTTTCAATCAGAACAGTAGGATGTTTTTTTTTAGATCAAACCGGATCTAGGGTTAAGCATAAACATGTAGACTGTTTAATTGTAAGAACAATTAAAAGCCATGCTCTAATACCAAATTTGATGCGGCATAATAAATAATAAAAATTAAAGTAAGAAAAGAAAGAAGCTGAGAAGAGAAAGCAAAGAAAGAGAAGAAGGGATTGGAGATATGCAAAGTCTGCAATATTTTCATTAATCATCAAAACTCTTTAACATTTAGAAAAGTGGGATATAAATACTAAAACCCTAACTAGAATAAGCATTTGGGCTTATATCCCACTAAATAAAATACCCAACAATAATTAAATCAAACCTAACAAATAAAACTAAATTAATAAACCTTAACTAAAAGTTCATATAAATTAAACCCAAAAACATAAGTTAAAGCCCAATTTCTCAATGGTTTGGGCTATCCTCCATCGTCTATAATCATACGCGTGTGTAAACAATGTTTCCGGTTCGGTGTCCCCATCAAACAATAGAAGGCGATAAGAAGACAGGAAAGACTGTTGGATATGTGTACTATGGAGCAACTCTTGCTTGGATTTTCTGTCTCTCCGACAAAATAGGACGGGGGTTGCAGAGGCCATCAAGGAACTGAAGTCATTAGGCATTAGAACTGCTATGCTTATAGGAGATAGTGAAGTGGCTGCTATGTATGTACAAGAACAGGTGAAGCTCTTATCCATAATCATATCTACTTTCTGGTCTATTTTCGTTTCACTTCAAACCGACATGGAAGTAAAATTAATGCCATGTGCAGCTAGATCATGCGCTTGAAGTAGTTCATGCGTAACTCCTACCCGAAGGCAAGGCTACGATTATCAAAGAACTTAAGAAGGAAGGGCCAACAACAATAACTGGAGATGGCCTGAATGATGCCCCTACATTAGCTATCGCTGATATTGGCATTTCAATGGGAATCTCAGGCTCGACACTTGCAATAGATACAGGACATTTGATTCTTATGCCCAATGATCTTAGAAAAGTCCCGAAAGCAGCCCATCCGGCTTGCTCACAAAGCTCATAGGAAAGTTACTGAGAATGTGATTATGTCCATGTCCACAAAGTCTGCTATCCTTACCTTGGCTTTTGCTGGTCACCCACTTGTTTGGGTAGCTGTTTTTGCCGATGTGAGTACATGTTTTTTGGTGATTTTCAACAAGATGTCTGCTTTTACGAGGGACACAACATCATGCTGGAAAATGCACTAAAACATCGGTGCATTGCGTTCACATAAACATGGTAATAAGAATTGATCACATAATAATCACAAGTGACTGTTGCTCTATCAAAAAAGTCGAGAAGGTGCAATGTGGGACTAAAAAATGTTGTTCTAGCCAGAGAGTTGAGAAGTTGTGCCTCTGGTGGTTCCTCTAACGTGAAAGTTGAGAGGTTGTGCCTCTGGTGGTTCCTCTAACGTGAAAGTTGAGAAGTTGTGCCTCTGGTGGTTACTCTAACATGAAAGTTGGGGCTCAAAATTTAATCTGCACCTTAGGGTGTTGATCTATCCCTAAAGTTGAGAAGGTGCCAATTGGAGCTCAAAATTCAATCGCACTGAGGGTGTTGCTCTATGAAGAGCCGAGATGATAGGGAACGATTCTATTTCTCATATTGAATGAATCAATCAGATTTATACACGGAAATATGACGCTGGAAACCAGACATTATGCATGGTTTGTTCTAACAAATTTGTATAGTGCTAAAGATAGACGTGTCCGTTATGCCCCCTGAGCTTGACACGAGAGGCCGCCTCTTGTCGCGAAGAAACAAAAACCGAGCTCTAGGAAGCAGCTTAGTGAGAAGATCTGCAAGTTGATCAATGGAGGATAAATGAGCAACTCGGAGAATTCCACTTCGGACCTAATCACGAATGAAATGGAAGTTTATAGCAACTGAGTTGCCCCAACATTGTCACAGTAAATGACTATGCAAGTGGGTAGTGGGTGTTGGTGGGAGAAACCACTGGTGGTGGCTTTGAAACACTCAGAGGGTGTTGCTACCCAATTTTTGACCCATCTTTTGATAATTTTTTAGAAAAAAAACCAAAAATAGCAAAAAAACAATGAAAACCAAAAAAATGCATTTTTGATATATTTGCATCATTTTTAGCATTTTCAACGTCATCTCAAAAGAATTTAAATTTTCAAAGGTATTTGAAACGCGTTCAACTTTTAACGCATAAATTTTATGATCATTGATTTTCCTTGTTGAGTTGACGTTGATATTGCTCGCTTTCAAAAATACAAAAAAAATAAGAAAAATCAAAATTTGCAAAAAAAGAGAAAAAAAGAAGGAAAGGAAAGGTTGAGGGACTAGTTTGAAAACCTAGTAAAACTTTTCCTATAAATACCATGCTATACTGATTTTGTAAAGGGGGCAATTTTGCAATTAGAGGGGGAGGCAACACAAAAAAACAAAAAAACCCTAAAAAGCTTAGATTTCTTCTCCCTCTCCCGCAGGGCGGCCCGCCGCCACCCCCCCCCTTCATCACCATTTCTCCTTTTCTTCTTCCCCACCGAGCTCCCCCCACGAACCACAACCAAGACCGCCGCCGCCCCCCTCAACCACGGCCTCTCCCCTTCTCCAAGACAGCTGACTCCATTTTTCTTTTCCAGGAAGAACACATCCGAACACCCCCCACGCACCGGACCTTCCCCCTCCCGGCGGCGCTTCTCTCGGCCCACCGAGAACACCGCCTTCCAGGCCCCGCAGGCGACGGATCTTTGAATAGATCTAGAAAAAAAAAAACTAAAACCGACTGCTTTTTTGTGCGTTTTTCTTGTTGTAGCAGTGACGGTGACCCTCACCGCCGGCGGAGGAAGACAGGGAAGAAGAAGACGTTCCCGATCCACTGGTTTTCGGTCTTCATCGGAGGCGGCGCGTGAACCCACGCGCGCCGCCGGGCGGTGGCGCGTGGAGCAACGCGCCACTACCGTTCAGCACCCGAATGCATCCCGAATTGTTTTCCTGAATTTTTTGGATTATTTTGTAATTTTCAAATTGTTTAATGTAATATTTGTGTAATTTTGAGTTTTTTTTTATAATTTGTACTTTGTGTAAATGTGGAGGTAAAAGAAAAAAGAAAAGAAAAGAGAAGAGAAGAGAAGAAAAAACAAATAATAATAGAAAAAGAGTTGTGTGTGTTTGTATTTTTTTTGTTATGTATGTTATTGAATAAAAAGAAAAAAAAATGAATTTAATTTATATGCACAAATATCTAAAGGACAGATAAAATCATGTTGTATTTTCCAAAAATATAGAACATGTATCTATATATATTTTGGGAACTAATAACTGATTTATCAAAGCTTTAGAATTGGGCTAAAAATTTATTTTTTAAATCACATCAAGTCCACGAAGCTTGAAAGTGAATGTGTGGTGTGTATTTTGTTTATGAATTTTTTTTTTATGATAAAATTGCAAGAATAAAGAAGAATTTAATATTTTGATTTGCTCACGGATAAAGAATTATGAACTTACATGTAAGTTGTATTTTCTAAAATTCGATGAATGAACCGAATTTTAAAACTTTTTAACACATCAAGTTCACGAAGCAGCTTACCTCAGGTAGGGTGCGTTAGGGGTGCTAATACCTTCCCTAACCACAACCACCCCTTACCGGCGAATCTCCGACAAGACCAAAGACCCGGGTTTCCTAGTAGCCTTCAATTATATACTAGGTGGCGACTCCAACGAACGAATCAAAGCAAAACGAGAAGACAAAAACTCGCCAAGCCGATGTCGCGCGGATTTTCCGACGTGCGGCGTAATGGCGACTCCACTAGGGAAGGTATTGTTTTCAACATTATTGGACTAAGCTTTGTATATTTGATGTGTTTATGTTTTTGCATTTGTCTTTTTTTTTTATCCATTCATTTTGTAGAATTGTCTCATGCATCACATAGTGTAATTTTTTAAAAGCACACACAAGCTTCAGGTTAGGAGGGGGACTAGCAACTTACCTTACGACTTTTAGTCAAGGTTTAAGTTTGTGTAAACCCCAACTCTTCGTTGAGTGCTTAGACCGGTAATAGTTGGACACGTGCCATCTTACCGCCTCTGGCCCCTATATTGCCTTCAAGAGGGTAATCACTAGGACAACGAGAGACCCTTTTTAGAGACCAAGTAGTAAACCTGCCTTTTGTCTCACTTAAAAAGATTAGAACCTGCCTTTAGGATGTATGCTCCGTATATATTGTTTTGCATCCGAGCAAAGCCCTTCTTGAAGTATTTTGAACTCAAGACTTGTGGGTGACACAATGACCGTCGCTCGAAAAATTTTCATTGTAGAGTTTGTGCAAGAATCAAGATTCTTGTTTCATCATGCAAGAGTTGCGATCATATGTCACCCCTCGAAGGGCGAGTTTGTCATATAGATTTCATATGCATACATTTATCATGCATGTACCGGGTTGAAAGGTAGGTCCCCCGCACAAGCCGTGTCTTTGCGCGTAATTGAAGAAAGATGATGGAAGTGAAAAAAGATGTCAGATAGAGGCTCATTATCAGATTGAGGTTAAGAGCATCAAAGGTGAAGTAGCTAGACTCAGATCTGCTCGAACAAGTGTTGAGCATCAAATGAAAAGAGAATGTCTCGCACGCCTTACGTGGGAACACTGCTTGTCCACGTCTAATTAAAGCTGCACCTCTCATTTTTAGTCATGAACAACAACAAAGAATGCCTTCAATCATCAACTAATGACAACCTTTGTTCTTGTTCGCTTGCATTGTTAATTGCTCATCGCCTCCACATCTTCCAATGGCACCAAATAACTGTTAGCCTTCTGTGCATGGTGCATTAGCCTTTTCTGAAGTTACCCCCACTGTGAGCCCTATTCCAGTGCAAAGATCACATGATTAGACCCTGAACCTCTACGTGGCAGAGCTCTCTCTATAGAGATTTGTTTGTGGATCTGCTAGTGGGGAATGCAAGAGGGGATGCAAGATTTTTTCATACGCTACAAAACTTTGTCTCATCGGTTTCAAAGACCGAAACACCGGAGTAGGCGGAAGAGTCGACCTAGTCCCGAAAACATTAGCGACATCAAACTTCAACGTGGCGAGCTCTCTCGGCGGAATCTGTTTGTGAATCTGCAAGTGGGAAATCCAAGAAGGGATGTGGTAGTTTCAGATCGTCTATAATTTTCTCCTACCAGTGTCAGCATTGAAATACAAAAGTAGGGAGAAAAGACAAGCCTGGACTAAACAACATGAAGAAGACTGAAACTTCAATAGAGGAGAACTCCCTCTACAGGTGTCTGTTTGTTGCACTGTCCGTGAGGAATCGAAGATGAGGCAGAAGCGTTTTCGATTCATCAGGTTCTCTTCCAGTTTTGATAATGTGTGATTCCACACGTTTTGTTTTTGTGCGCTGCCAGGATTACCTAGCTATTGAGAGGGTTCCAACAATCCTAAAACAACAACATTGGAAGATTGATTTGAAGTTGTGTGGATTGCCAAAAAAGAACTGAACAAGCTATGAAGAGGGGAAAGATTGAAGGTTCTGGCACGGATTCCAGAACAATGATGAGAGATGAATCAGAGGATGACTTTGAAGGTGAAAAACCTTACTTATGAGGTCCAGTCAGATCTCGTTGTAGCATCAATTGCTCAAGTACCTTTGTCAGGATTGACTTCCCTCTGTCATTTGAGTTTATTTACCAAAGATCTGCCAGATTCCAGACTTTTTGCCTGACTCCGTTAAATCCCACGCAACCACTGTTTCCTATGTGATATAATCCAAACAGGAGATTTGAATATCACGGGGGGGGGATTTCAGGCCATTCAGTTGAACAATTGCAAGAATCAAGTCTGTAAGTTGGTGAGCAAAAGACGAGAGGAATCTGTGAAGGAGGTTGTCATTGGCTATATTGTCCCTCGAACACCTTCAGAATGACATGTGATCGAAAATGCTTGGCAAAACACAGATATCGCCAGAAAAGCTTATTCAAGAATGGCGATGAATTGTCAATCATATTGTTGTGGAATGTTGCATTTTTGTTTTGGGATCACATCTCATCCTTCAACGAAACATGTCTTGTTTTTGTCTCTTTGTTGTTTTGAAATCAACAGATGTTTAGCATTTTATTCTGACAAAATATTTTGATCAAACTCCAACATGCGATAAAGGTTAATCAATCCTGAAGATTAAAAGTGTTTTGATTACGTAAATGACTCGATGCTTGAAAATGACATGAGGTGACCAAACAATTTTGAACTCATACCTCCTGAAATTGAACCACACATCATATAGCTAAATTTTAACAGTATGCATAATAACATGTAGTGGATTTAGTAGTTATGGACTCGTGAATCATTGACTCTTACAAGTCCCAATCATTACACTAGATGAGATCAAAATTTATCGGTTCTAACCGACCTTGCTTGAAATGAGAAAAGCCCATCTTTGTTATCCTTTCACATTTCTTAAAATATTATCCCTTGCAGTCCCATTTTGAGCCTGGTAAAGTATTTTCTTTCAAAAAAAAACCCTGACTAGGATCACACCCCACACTGGGGACAAATGAGAGATATTTTGAAGACACTGATATGATTAATGGATAAAAGAAAGGCTTAGAACAAAAGTCCAATGATTGAGAAAGGGCTAGAAGAAGAAAAGCCATAGATTGAGGGCCATCCAAGAAAACGTTGAGGCAGGCTACGTAAAAGCAAAAAAAAGAGTGGAATGGAAGGAGAATGCCTATCAATTCTAAGAGGGGCAAAAGAGGTTTCAATTGAAGAAAGACACAACAAATGCCAAAAGTCAACACTAAAAAAATCAAGTTTCATGTCTTTTGGTGTGTCTAGGATAAAGCCTTTAGTGTCTTCAAAATTTTTTTAGATTGGTTATTCATCAAGGAAAGGTGGATTTACATTATGACTTATGTTAAGAGAATTTTGATCTTTGAGATTAATAAGGTTATATGTCACTTTCTCTACAATGACAACAAGAGAAAAAGAGTTGATGAATAGTTGATGTTGATCCTAGGTCTTTGAAACCCTTAAACACCTTTTGAGCTTGTGAATTTCCTTTCTTTCATAAGCCATGAACCATAGCCTGCATTACGTGCTTTTAAAAGCCCTTTTTGATCAAGTAAGCAATTTGAACCGATAAATGACGCTCTCAAAACTTAAAGAGCTTTTCCATAAGAGTCGTGGCTTCATGGATTAAGCTACTTGTTATTATGCATGCTGATAAAATTGGTGCAAAAAAAGAAAACAATCTTTCTTGATGAATCCTTAAGTTTTGACTTGAGTCTTTTGTTTCTTGAAATTCACAGAAGGTCACCTCATCGCAGACCATCAAAAGATATACCCAAGATCAAAGATTAAAACTGACACAAAGAACCATGAAAAAAGTAATTTTAATCTTGCAACGAGTCAATTTCTGTTTTCAAAATACAAGACAATCAAAGGATTGCATATTTTGAATAGCATGTGTTGGGTCTTTGACCAAAGAAGCTTGAATTAAAAAAAAAATACTTTCAAAAACAGACATCTCTCTGATTGCATTTCAACAATTAGACTTGAATAGACATGACCGTTGAAATATGAGATTTGATTCCAGAACAAGAAAGATTATCAAATAAGAACATCGGGCGAATTTGCAAAATCCTTGACAAGAATGACATTAACATTTCTCGACACTCCTTGAAAAGTTGACCACCTAGGGGGCAATACAGTGGACCCCGAGAAGGAAAACAAAAGGTATTCAGGATCAGTCTGGGGGCAAAGAAAGAATCGAATGATGAGTTGGCGAAGTCCATCAAAGTCATTCCTGGCGATCACAAAAACCATTTGGTTATAGACAGAAGAATGAGCATGTTCAGATCATATTGGAGGCAATGTTGTTCAAAGACAATCCATGATTTAGTGAACTTCAAAGAACAATTGATGGGCAACGTTGCACTTGAAAGATATTTTGATATCTTCATCTTGGTTTATCATCCCCAACATAGCTATGACTTTTGAACGATGTTATCACATAGTCGCATTTGAATGAATGTTGGAAGGATGCACCCACTAAGACTGATCTGTGGGGCCATTTGTTTTGAAACCCAAAGATGCACTTCACCGCATGAATATGGGTGATGAACATCATTGATGATGCCAAATCATTTCTTTTTATAAGCTGATTTGACAAGCCAAAAGGAATCCATTGAGAAGAGCATCGGGAATGTAACAAAGAGCCTTTTACAGCAAGTTATGAGAGGCATTTCTGGACGACTTGGCAGTTTCCAAGAAGGTTGATGATAACGTATACTTGAAAAGTATTGTTTCAACTGGAGGCAAGTTCATGACTGGTTGACAATCTTGATGGGTGTTGGCATGATGCACACAATCAATCAGAGGATAATTCTCAGAAGAATCCAGAGAGAAAATCCTTCATGATGAATCACGCAACACCACACTTGGGGGCGAGTCAAGTTTGATAAACAACAAGAACAAGAATCATCGTAGACAGCCCCAAGATGGGCACTTGCACTTACATTTGAGTGGAAGGCTAGCACACGAATGAGCCAGTACATAGGAAGAGCAAAGAAGGCTTTGGTTAGCAAACAAAGGCACCCTATGACGATGGATCATCCAAGGGGGTAACCTATATTTCACATCGGGTAAAGATGCATGCATGTCATCTAACCTTAAAGCATTGCACATACTTGTGATTTGTTACA
Organism: Populus x sibirica; assembly: GCA_019202695.1. Classification (NCBI taxonomy): domain Eukaryota; kingdom Viridiplantae; phylum Streptophyta; class Magnoliopsida; order Malpighiales; family Salicaceae; genus Populus; species Populus x sibirica. The sequence continues at coordinate 315,841 of JAGMVL010002394.1, read as the reverse complement.
GAAAGATCCTCAATGAAGTCCATCAAGATTGTGGACAAAGAAAGAATCATTGAGTTGAGGATGAAAAAGAATCGGTTTCGATCCTGGAACGAGAAGAGAATGAGATGAACCCTGCCAGTAGGAGAATCTCAAAGAAACGAGGAGATTAACCCCGTCATCAAGAGGAGTCTTCAAGTCAACCTGCAACCGAGAAAGTGCCAAGTTTGTCACCCTTATCCTCGCCAGGATTGCTCCAACCAAGTCTTTTTGTCAGGTAAGTCACATTCTATCTTTGGGTAGGTCACCCATAACAATGAGACCACTTCACATTTTTTCTATCTTCCACCTGGGTAGGTCACCCATAACAGTGAGACCACTCCATATTTTTTCTATCTTCCATCTAGGTAGGTCACCCATTATAATGAGACCGCACCTCACATTCTTTCCATTTGGGTAGGTCACCCATCATAATGAGACTGTTTTTCACATTCTTTCCACCTGGGTAGGTCACCCATTACAATGAGACCATTTGTTACACATTTTTTAGTTTTGATTTAATAAGGTCGTCAGATGGGATCTCATGTAGCTTTGGTTAAAGGGAATCGCCAGATGGGATTTCAGGTTGACCAAGCTACACATATTTTTTTTTAAGTTCCAGTTGAATGAGGTCGCCAGATGGGATCTCATGTAGCTTTGGTTAAAAGGAATCGCCAGATGGGACTTCAGGTTGACCGAGCTACACACATTCTTTGGCTCTGGTTAGAGGGGATCGACGAAGGGATCTCAGTCTAGCCTAGCCACGAAGAGACTTTGGTTATGGTTAAAGGGGATCGGCAAAGGGATCTCGGTTTAACCTAACCGCAAAGGATTTTGGTTCCCGGTGGAGGGGATCGGCGAAGGGATCTCGGTTCACCTAACCACGAGGATTTTGGTTCCGGTTAGAGGGGATTGGTGAAAGGAATCTTAGTCTATCCTAACCACGAGAGGATTTTGGCTCGGTTAGAGGGGATCGGCGAAGGGATCTCGCTCTAGCCTAGCCACGAAGAGACTTTGGTTATGGTTAAAGGGGATCGACGAAGGGATCTTAGTTTAACCTAACCGCAAAGGATTTTGGGTTCCGGTTGGAGGGATCGGCGAAGGGATCTCGGTTCACCTAACCACGAGGATTTTGGTTCCGGTTAGAGGGGATTAGCGAAAGGAATCTCAATCTATCCTAACCACGAGGATTTTGGCTCCGGTTAGAGGGAATCGCGAAGGGATCTCGGTCTAGCCTAGCCACGAAGAGACTTTGGTTATGGTTAAAGGGGATCGGCGAAGGGATCTTAGTTTAACCTAACTGCAAAGGATTTTGGTTCGGTTAGAGGGGATTGGCGAAAGGAATCTCGCCTATCCTAACCACACGGGAGTTTTGGTTCGGTTAGAGGGGATTGGCGAAAGGAATCTCAGTCTATCCTAACCATACAGGAGTTTTGGTTCTGGTTAGAGGGATTGGCGAAAGGAATCTCGGTCTATCCTAACCGCACACGTGGATTTTGGTTCCTGGTTGAAGGGGATCGGCGAAGGGGTCTCGGTTCAGCCCAACCACACGATTTTGGTTCGGTTAGAGGGGATTGGCGCAAGGAATCTCGGTCTATCCTAACCATACAACATTTCGGTTCTAGTTAGAGGGGATTGGCGAAAGGAATCTCGGTCTATCCTAACCGCACACGGAGTTTTGGTTCTGGTTGAAGGGGATCGGCGAAGGGGTCTCAGTTCAGCCCAACCACACAGATTTCGGTTCTGGTTAGAGGGGATTGGCGAAAGGAATCTCAGTCTATCCTAACCGCACACAAAAGTTTTGGTTCTGGTTGAAGGGGATCGGCGAAGGGGTCTCGGTTACCCCAACCACACGAATTTGGGTTCCGGTTAGAGGGGATTGGCGAAAGGAATCTCGCTTTATTCTAACCGCACGAGGAGTTTTGGTTCTGGTTAAAAGGGATCGGCAAAGGGATCTCAGTTTAGCCTAACCACGCAGAATTTAGCTTTGGTTAAAGGGAATCGCTAGATGGGATTTCAGGTTGACCGAGCTAGACACCAATTTTTATTCTTGTTAGATCGCCAGATGGGATCTTAGGTAAACCCAATCAAAAGGGCGAGTCGCCCGTGAAAATAGACCCGTGTGAGTGTGTGGGCCGGTCGCCCCTGAAAATAGACCAAAGTATGTGTGGGTAGGTCGCCGGTGAAAATAGACCAGTGTGAGTTTGTGGGCAGGTCGCCCCTGAAAATAGACCACTTTGAGTATGTGTGGGCAGGTCGCCCGTGAAAATAGATCAATGTGAGTTTGTGGGCAGGTCGCTCCTGAAAAGAGACCACTTTGAGTATGTGTGGGCAGGTTGCCCGTGAAAATAGATCAGTGTGAGTGAGTGGGACCACTTTGAGTATGTGTGGGCAGGTCGCCCGTGAAAATAGACCAGTGTGAGTTTGTGGGCTGGTCGCCCCTGAAAATAGACCACTTTGAATATGTGTGGGCAGGTCGCCCCTGAAAATAGACCACTTTTCTTCAAAAGGGGCAGGTCGCCCAAGATAATGAGATCATTTTCCTTTTCTTTTCTTTACAAAGCTTACTATGCAAAACATTGAGGAGTTTTGCTTCGTAAGCATTGTAAAGAGGGGGCATCTGTTGCTACCCAATTTTTGACCCATCTTTTGATAATTTTTTAGAAAAAAAAACCAAAAATAGCAAAAATACAATGAAAACCCAAAAAATGCATTTTTGATATATTTGCATCGTTTTTAGCATTTTCAATGTCATCTCAAAAGAATTTAAATTTTCAAAGGTATTTGAAACGCGTTCAACTTTTAACGCGTAAATTTTATGATCATTGATTTTCCTTGTTGAGTTGACGTTGATATTGCTCGCTTTCAAAAATACAAAAAAAATAAGAAAAATCAAAATTTACAAAAAAAAGAGAAAAAAAGAAGGAAAGGAAAGGTTGAGGGACTAGTTTGAAAACCTAGTAAAACTTTTCCTATAAATACCATGCTATACTGATTTTGTAAAGGGGGCAATTTTGCAATTAGAGGGGGAGGCAACACAAAAAAACAAAAAAACCCTAAAAAGCTTAGATTTCTTCTCCCTCTCCCGGCAGGCAGCCGCCAGCGCCACCCCCTCCCCCTTCATCACCATTTCTCCTTTTCTTCTTCCCCACTGAGCTCCCCCCACAGACCACAACCAAGACCGTCGCCGCCCCCTCAGCCACGACCTCTCCCCTTCTTCAAGACAGCAGTTCCATTTTTCTTTTCCAAAGAACACATCCGAACACCCCCCACGCACTGACCTTCCCCCTCCCGGCGGCGCTTCTCTCGGCCACCGAGAACACCGCCTTCCGCCCGCAGTGACGATCTTCCCTCTTCCACCGGCCGCAGCCACGGTCTCCCTCATCGGCACGGACGCGACAAAGCTTCCCCACTGCGCGGCCGAACAAGAAGAAACCAAAGAACCTCTTCGTCTCCTTCAACCCGCGATGCCGACCCGGTCAACTGCCTCCCCTCTCCACCGCGGCTCCAACAATCCGAGACGACGACCCGCGACCAGATCAACCATCTCGAGAAGAAAAAGACGAACCAGGATAAGAGAGAACAGAGATCTTTGAATAGATCTAGAAAAAAAAACTAAAACCGACCGTTTTTTGTGCGTTTTTCTTGTTGTTGCAGGTGACAAGGACCCTCACCGCGGAGGAAGACAGGGAAGAAGAAGAAGAAGAAGACTACTGTTCAGGCAGACCCAGAATGCATCCCAGAATTGTTTTCCTGAATTTTTTGGATTATTTTGTAATTTTCAAATTGTTTAATGTAATATTTGTGTAATTTTGAGTTTTTTTATAATTTGTACTTTGTGTAAATGTGGAGGTAAAAGAAAAAAGAAAAGAAAAGAGAAGAGAAGAGAAGAAAAAACAAATAATAATAGAAAAAGAGTTGTGTGTGTTTGTATTTTTTTTGTTATGTATGTTATTGAATAAAAAGAAAAAAAAATGAATTTAATTTATATGCACAAATATCTAAAGGACAGATAAAATCATGCCGTATTTTCCAAAAATATAGAACATGTATCTATATATATTTTGGGAACTAATAACTCGATTTATCAAAGCTTTAGAATTGGGCTAAAAATTTATTTTTTAAATCACATCAAGTCCACGAAGCTTGAAAGTGAATGTGTGGTGTGTATTTTGTTTATGAATTTTTTTTTATGATAAAATTGCAAGAATAAAGAAGAATTTAATATTTTGATTTGCTCACGGATAAAGAATTATGAACTTACATGTAAGTTGTATTTTCTAAAATTCGATGAATGAACCGAATTTTAAAACTTCTTTAACACATCAAGTTCACGAAGCAGCTTACCTCAGGTAGGGTGCGTTAGGGGTGCTAATACCTTCCCTAACCACAACCAGTCCCTTACCGGCGAATCTCTGACAAGACCAGCACCCGGGTTTCCTAGTAGCCTTCAATTATATACTAGGTGGCGACTCCAACGAACGAATCAAAGCAAAACGAGAAGACAAAAAACTCGCCAAGCCGATGCCGCGCGGATTTTCCGACGTGCGACAGAATGGCGACTCCACTAGGGAAGGTATTGTTTTCAACATTATTGGACTAAGCTTTGTATATTTGATGTGTTTATGTTTTTGCATTTGTCTTTTTTTTTATCCATTCATTTTGTAGAATTGTCTCATGCATCACATAGTGTAATTTTTTAAAAGCACACACAAGCTTCGAGTTAGGAGGGGACTAGCAGCTTACCTTACGACTTTTAGTCAAGGTTTAAGTTTGTGTAAACCCCAACTCTTCGTTGAGTGCTTAGACTGGTAATAGTTGGACACGTGCCATCTTACGCCTCCGGCCCCTATATTGCCTTCAAGAGGGTAATCACTAGGACAACGAGAGACCCTTTTTAGAGACCAAGTAGTAAACCCGCCTTTTGTCTCACTTAAAAAGATTAGAACCTGCCTTTAGGATGTATGCTCCGTACATATTGTTTTGCATCCGAGCAAAGCCCTTCTTGAAGTATTTTGAACTCAAGACTTGTGGGTGACACAATGACCGTCGCTCAGAAAATTTTCATTGTAGAGTTTGTGCAAGAATCAAGATTCTTGTTTCATCATGCAAGAGTTGCGATCATATGTCACCCCTCGAAGGGCGAGTTTGTCATATAGATTACATATGCATACATTTATCATGCATGTACCGGGTTGAAAGGTAGGTCCCCCGCACAAGCTGTGCTGCACGTAATTGAAGAAAGATGATGGAAGTGAAAAAAGATGTCAGATAGAGGCTCATTATCAGATTGAGGTTAAGAGCATCAAAGGTGAAGTAGCTAGACTCAGATGGAAAGAGAATGTACGCACGGTCTTCTGTGGGAACACTGCTTGTCCACGTCTAATTGAAGCTGCACCTCTCATTTTCAGTCATGAACAACAACAGCAATGCCTTCAGTCATCAACTAATGACAACCTTTGTTCTTGTTCAGTTGCATTGTTAATTGCTCATCGCCTCCACATCTTCCAAAGATAACATCTCTACTCATGATTACCTTCTTTGTGATGGGATTATACAACTTGTATCCCATCCTTCAATCACCATATCCCACAAAGATGCATTTCTTGCTTTTATCATCGAGTTTGGTCATTCTTGCATCTGGGATATTTGCATATGCCACACAACCAAAGACTTATAGATGAGTAACACTTGGTTTGTGACCACTCCATGCTTCTTCTGGAGTGACAGCTTGCAAACTTCTAGTTGGGCAGCGATTCAGTAGATACACTTGCACATGATACAGCTTTCACCCGGTATTGTTTGGGCGCTTCTTTGCTTTGAGTAGACTTCGGCCATGTCAAGAATCGTTCGATTCTTTCTCTCACTACACCATTCAGCTGTGGTGTATAAGCGGCGTTGTTTGATGTCCGATGCCTTATTGTGTACGAAGGCTTCAAAGTCATTTGTTTGTATATTCTCCACCTTGATCAGATCTCACTGTTCTGATCTTATAGCCACTTTACTTCTCAACCATTGCTTTAAAATCTTTAAAACAATTTACTACTTCTAACTTCCTCTTCAGAAAGTATATCCGTGTCTTCCTGCTAAAATCATCAATGAAAGTAAGGAAGTACCTATTCTGTCCAGTCGACATAGGTTTTATGGGACCACACACATCTGTGTGCACTAACTCCAGGCCTCTTTGCTTTCCAGTTGACTTTTTTGGCAAAACTGGATCTGTGATGTTTGCCGAGGACACAACTCTCACGACTTCATCTGGATGATCAATGTGAGGCATACCTTTGACCATCTTCTTGCTTGCTAGCATCTTCAAGCTCGTGAAATTCGATGTCCAAGCCTCAAGTGCCAAAGCCATTCTTCACTGTTGGTGATGGCACTCAAACACTTTGCTGCATCATATTGGATGTTTAAAGGAAACATCCTATTCTTGGACATTTTCACATAGGCAATTAATCTCCCATTGTAGTCTATAAGTGTCAGATGACAATTCTTTGTGTAAAGAGTATAGCCTTTCTCCATAAGTTGACCTATACTCACCAAGTTCTGCGTTATGGCCGGGACATAGTAAACATCTGCGATGTAGCTATGATCGCCATTCTTCAACTTGATTGGGATGTTGCCTTTACCTTTGAATGGAACTTTTGAGGTATCTCCAAATGTGACTAGACCTTGTATGGTCTCATCTAGATCACAAAATAGATCTCGTTGGCCACACATGTAATTGCTGGCTTCAGAATCTAGATACCAAATGTTCTCTTGATTCTCGCCAAGTCCTTGTTGGACAAATAATGCAGCTGCTCCTCTGCTGTTGGCATCTTCATATGCATAGTTTGCATGCTCACGTACCTCTAATGGAGCTTTCCCTCGACATTCAGTGTATAGTGCCCAAATTGATTACATCTATAACACTGGATATTTCTCTTGTCACGGTTATTGTAACCACCTCCTCTTCCTCTAGGAGTAAATGCTTGTTGTCCTCGACCTCCTCTGGTGGTGTTTCTACCACCTCTTCCTCTAAAACCTATATTCCAAGATCCTCTTCCTTGGAATTGCTGAAATCCTCCTCGTCTTTGTGGACTTCTTCCTTGAGTGGTATATCCACTTGTTGAGGTCTCCCCTTGCTCATATCTGTCTTTGAGCGACAACTTTGCTTGTAAGGCATGCTCAATTGCCTTATCTCCATTTCTTTTGATGATCTTTTGCTCATGAGCTTGCAAAGAACTCATAAGTTCATCCACCACCAACTTGTCCACTTCTTTGGACTCTTCAATAGCGACAACAACAAAATCAAATTTTGGATCTAGCGATCTCAAAATTTTCTCAGTAATTCGAGCATCTGTGAGGGCTTCTCCATTTCTTCTCATCTGATTGACTATCACCATAATTCTTGTGTGATAATCAGAAATTGATTCTGACTTCATTTGCAATAACTCAAATTCACCTCGTAAGGATTGGAGACAAATCTTCTTCATTCTGTCGGCACCTTTGTATTTTTGTTGGAGAGCCTCCCATATCTCTTTCGATGTTTCTGCGGAAGCAATTATCTCAAATATTGCTTCATCAAGACCTTGATAGATGATAGTCTTCGCTTTGTTGTCTTTCTTTCTATTGGCTTTGAGGACTTGCTTTTCTGCCTCTTGTAGAGTATCTTCTACTTCTTTGGACTCTGGTTCATCATAACCATATTGCATGATCTCTATACACTCTTGTGAACCAAGAAATGCCTTCAATCTGATGCACCAACTATCTTAGTTGTCTTTGGTTAGCTTCGGGATGAGTGTATGTGCATTTTCTGTAGTCATTTTGCTCTTGGAATGACTATATCACCTTCTGGGAGTTGAATTTGGCAAAACGGACACTGTCGATCGATCCGAAATGGTCAAATAGTTAGGAACCGATCTGACTTTGTTGAAAATGGGTCAGAAATTAGGTGAACCGGTCAAAAAACCAATTCTGGGCGTCGGGCGGTTCGCTGGGTTGAACCGGGAATATTCTGTGGAATATTCTATCGGCTCCGCGCGGCTTGGATGTGGCGCGGCGTACGGCGCGGATTGGAAAGGGAATATTCTCGGGAATATTCTTCGGCTCAGCTGGAGGCTCGGCTTACGGCTCGGCTCGGCTTAACGCGGCTCGAATATGGCGCGCGTGGATGGCACTCGTCTTCAACCTCTGGCGCGCGTGGTCCAACAGTGCAAAATCTTCAGGCGGCGCGTGTGGCTCACCTCGGTCGTCGATCAAAGTGATTTTTGCGCCAGTGAGTTCGTATGGATGAGCTCTACACGGTGGAATGATCAAAACTTGTTTTTGACAACTTTGAAAATTCGGCTATCTCCCAAAACACTCCTGTTTTCTGACGGACGGGGCTCTGATACCAATTGTTGATGGGAGAAACCACTGGTGGTGGCTTTGAAACACTCGGAGGGGATAAAACACAAAGTTTTATTTCAAGAACAAAAGCTTACGAAGCAAAAATAAACACAAAAGCTTAATACACGCCCTCTCTCTTTCTTTCTAGTGTTTCTCTCTAATCTCTCCACACATAATAGCATAAGCTCAGCTTGCTATTTATACATGAATTCAAAACAAGAAAATTCAACCTTCAAGTGTGAAGGCGGCTGGCGGCTGTGGCAGCAAACAGCTGGTGGCTGGTGGTCGGTGGTCAAGGCGGTTGGTGGCTGGGCGGTGACAGCTGGTGGCTGCCTTCCTTGACCTTCAAGATTGATTGAGTTTAATACAACAGTGGGATACCAAGATCACATAGCAAGGAGGTCACCCAATTTAGTTCAGCAGTTGTATTTGTAAATGACCAATATTCTGCTTCAGTGAAATAACGAGCAATGATTTTCTGCATTTCAAAGCTCTAAGAGATTGGATTGTGACCAAGATATACAATATAGGCACCTCTGGAAGAGAAGTGGTCTAGGTCATCAGCCCAATCAGCATCAGAGTAGGCATGTAAGGCATTAGAAAATTCATGCAAGGATAGAGGAGAGTCATAGTAAAGCTGAAGGCCATGATCGGGAGTACCACACGATAACGAAGGAAACGCTTAACAAGTGTCCAGTGCTTAGTTGTGGGCTTGTGCATAAATTGAGAGAGCTTATTGACAACAAAAGCTATGTCAAGTCTTGTGAGAAGCAGATATTGGAGACTTCCCATAACTGATCGAAATTCTATGGGATCAGATAATTCATTTCCTGAACACAGTGAGAGTTTTGTACCTGATGGAAGAGGAGTTTGAATAGGTTTAGCTTCAAACATGAGAGTACGCCCAAGAAGATCAAGAAAACATCGATGTTGAGAAAGCAAGAATCCTTGTGTGTTGGGAACAATTTCAATTCCAAGAAAATAAGAAAGTTTGTCAAGATCTTTAAGAGAGAAACAGTTAGCTAACAGACCAATAAACCGATTCACCAAGTTTTCATCATCCCCGGTAATAATGAGATCATCAACATTGATTAGTAAATAGACATGATGTCTACCAGATTTAAGGACAAAAAGTAATGTATCAGATTAGGAGTTTTTGAACCCTGAATGAAAAAAAAATGATTTGAGTTCATGATACCACGCTATAGGAGCCTGCTTTAGGCCATAAATAGCTTTATGTAGCTTACAACCATGTGATGAGAAGTATTTATCAATGAAACCTGGTGGTTGATGCATATACACATGCTCATTGAGAGTATCTTGCAGGAAAGCGTTATTAACATCAAGTTGACGGAGTATCCACCCACAATTTACTGCAATACTAAGGACAAGTCTGATGGTGGTAGGGTTGATTACCGGACTGGAGGTATCATAGTAATCAACTCCTAGGCGTTGATGGAAACTTTTGGCAACCAAACTAGCCTTGTGCCTATTAATAGAGCCATGAAAATTTTGTTTAGTGTGGAAAATCCATTTATAACCCACAACATTTTGACTGGGATTGGAAGGTAGTAGTTCCCATGTTCCATTCCCAACAAGAGCATTGTATTCTTCAGACATGGCCTTACGCCATTTTGGATCTCTAAGAGCTTGGGCTTATGTGGTGGGTCCAAGATCAAGAGGTTTGGATAATTGGGTGTGAAGATTTAGTTTTTTGAAGAGGTTTGCGAATGTTATTTTTGGCCCTTGTTTGCATGGGATGATTCGGTTGGGTAGCAGTTGGCAAGGGATTTGTGGCAGTCATTTGATGTGTTTGGTTTTGGGTATTGGCTGTGTTAAGATGAGAAGTGTTACGTATAGGGGCTGTAGTGTGTGATTGTGTTGAGCTTCACATTGGAGTTGCTATTGAGGAAGAACTTCAGATGGTGGTATGAGTGCGGAGGTGACAGTGTTGAGTTTAATTATTGGCGGTATCCAAGTAAAAAGTGTGGTTGATTCTGGTCATAGAGCTTGTGTAAGAGAGGATTTAAAAGGAAAGACTGTTTCAACAAACCTGACATGCCTAGAAACAAAAATCTTTAATGTTGATGGATCATAGCAAAGATAGACACTTTGAGTTAAAGAGTATGTGAGAAAAACACATGGCTGGAACAAGAGTCCAGTTTATGACAAGTATATCTAGGAGCGAAGCCAAGGATAACATTGACAACCTAAAACCTTGAGTTTTGAGTAATTAGGAGGAGTACAAAAAAAAAATTCATAAGGGGAGAAGAGATTTAATGTTTGAGTTGGCATTTGATTGATTAAGTAAACAGTTATAGTAATTAAAGGCATTGGACCGCATTAGACCAATGACTTGAAGGAATGGAAGCATGAGAGAGAAGAGTGAGACCGGTTTTAACAATGTGGAGATGACATCGTTTTGAAAAGCTATTGTGTTCGGGAGTCTGAGGTGGAATAATAAGATGAGATATACCATGAAAAGCAAGAAAATTAGCAAGTGCAACATATTCACCACCATTATCAGACTACAATGTATTGATGCTCTGATTGAAGTGTTTTTCCGTAATGGCTTGGAATCTAATGAATATATCTTTTACTTGTGATTTTTTATTTTTGTTTTAGAGGATAAAACCAATTATACTTAGTAAAGTTATTAACAAAAATTACATAATACTTAAAGCCATCATAAGAAATAATTGGTGAAGTCCATACATTTGAAAAGATTATTTGAAGAGGTCGATTAGAAGTAATGGTAGAATTGAAAAAAGAAAGTTTGTGACTCTTATTTCAATGACATGCATTACAAGAAAAATTTAAAATGCTGGAAGAAGATAAATCGAGTTTGTTTATAGAAATGACGTGCTTTAAAATAGAAAAGGCAGGGTGTCCCAATCTATAATGCTATTTGGAGGAGGTGGTTTTGACAATGGAAAAGGCAAATAGAAGTGAAGATATCGGCTACTCATATACACCATCCTTAGCTTTACCCGTCAAAAGCCATCCTTAGCTTTACCCGTCAAAAGCGTTGCTACTATGTGAAGATCTTTTACAAGAAAAGAATATGGTAAGAATTCAATTGAAGCATTGTTGGATATACAGAATTTGGAAATTGTAATCAAATTTTTTTTCGTGCTGGGTACACAGAGAACATTGGTTAAGGAAAAATGAGCATTGGAACTGCGAAGAGAAGTGGAACCAGTATGTGTTATGGGAAGCCCTGTGCTATCTCCAATCATAATGTCGTCAAAGCCATTGTATGGGGCATGAAGTGAGAGATTGCTCAAGTCGGAGGTAACATGATGAGAAGCGCCGCTATCCAATAGCCATGTTGGGGATGTCTCAATTGGTATTAATTTAAAGGAGGGACAGCGCTTAGCTGTATGTCCCTGAATTCTGCAGATTTGGCAATAGCCAAGGTAAGGCTTGGGAGAGCTGCGATCAGAACGGGAATTATTAGATGGTAGAGAATCGATTACCATAGCCTGTGTTGTTGCCAGGGGAATAATAGGAGTGTGGCAAGTTGTGTGAGACAGTGTAGTCACGATTAGTTGGATTAACATAGGCAGGGAAGTAGGATTGTTCAGTTTTGTTGGTATTTTGGAGAGATGCTTCAAAGTTTAGAAGCTTTTCATGTGGTTCATCGAAGGAGATTGGAGTATCTCAAGCTTGAACTGCCCGAGCCAATTCTTTGTAATCATCACCAAGTCCCTCAAGAATTCTTTCCGAGAGATCTTCATCATCAACTGCTGCTCCAAGGATGGCAAGCTCATCAGCCCGAGCCTTGATGGTCTGAAGGAACTCAGAAACACCCATGGATCCCTTCGTGATTTGTTTTAACTGGTTTTTCACCTGCTTGATTCTGCCACAAGATGGTTTGGCATATGTATTAGCCAATATTGTCCAGGCTTCGTTTGATGTTTTTGCTTGAGCAATGAATGACATTATTGTGGGAGATAGAGAACCAAGAATGGCATTGAGAAGAAGCTGATCTTGTCTGATCCATAGTGTATGTGCTGGATTAGGTGTAGTGGTTCCTTGAATAATTGTTTCTGGACAAGGATTTGATCCGTCAATGAATCCGAGGAGATCATACCCAATGAATTGAAGTTTCCAGGCTAAATAGTTGGTGGAGGTAAGTTTTAATGGAGTTTGAGCTGCAACATTGATCTATGAGTTTTAATGGAGTTTGAGCTGAGATGATAGGAAACGATTCTATTTGTCATATTGAATGAATCAATCAGATATATATATACAGCAGAAGGAATTACTAGCTGAGTTGCCTAGCCTCTAGCCTATATACACGGAAATATGACGCTGGAAAACAGATTATGCATGGTTTGTTATAACAGCTGTATGTGCTATAGAGAGAAGTGTCTGTTACTCTATCCCTAAAGTTCATAAGGTGGTACGCCAAGGGAATGTAAGATAGTTGTTGACTGCTGGGGTCAACCCGGTCTATAAAATATACCCACGGAACGGCAAGCCAGCCGAGTCAAAAGGAAGCGGTAGCTCATCATGTCCAAAAAAATTCTGTGGACCTCTTGGTTCAACACCACGAGGTCCATCAAAAATTCAAGAAGTGAATCAACAGGGGTGTAGCTGAACTGATTGGATTTTAGGTTTGTTTTCTAAAGATCACCAGTTTGAGTTTCACAAATCTCGGGTCACTGGAGGTTTACATAATCTTTACCTTCGGGGCCCGTTGGATTAGTCGAGGTGCGCACAAGCTGGCTCGGACACCCACATTAATTAAAAAAAAAAAGAATTGAAGAAGTGCTGCACAAGAGAGAAAGCTCATTCGCAAACATCCTAGTAATTAAAAAAATGAAAACAAGAGGAGGAATCAAACATCCTAGTCCCTAAACTCAACTGGAGACTTGATTAAATCCATTTGTGGAGTAAAATTAGGGTTCCACACAATTAATTTTGTTAAGTAAAACCTGGTTTCTTTCGAATTTTGTCAAGTCTCTTGTGTCTTTCTCAGGTGTTTTTATAATCAAATTGGATGGAGAATTCGTTTTGCTGCCATGAGGTCAGGATTCAGGTTGGTAAGCTGTGCAGAGCATGGATTTCTACCTTTCCCAAACAAGGATCCCCTAATGACAAGCCAAACAGTGATAGCCTCCGAGTGCGAGTCTGGCCAAACATGGGTTTTAGATCAATATACAGAATCGATTGCTATTTCAAGGCTGCCTTCCATAACCAGCATAAGTTAAAACCTTCTTGAATAAGATAAAGTTAGAATCCTGGATGCAAAATGACATTTAAAGAAATGATGAAACCCTGCCCCCATTGCATTGTTCAAAGTCGTATGCTTTTTCAAACAAAATGCACTTAAAAAAGTACTAGCAATGCAATACCAAAGGGTGCCGCCTATATCGTCCGCATCATCTGTCAATCAAGTAACTGGATTTCATTAACGAAATTGAAACATAGAACCACTATTTCTTCTTGACAACATTATTGCAGGCCATTGGGTACAAAACATAACAAAAAAGAACGCAATTACTTTTCCTGATGATCACTTCAAAATACGTCTTGCGTATAATTCAGCTCAGGAATCTCATGGAAAAAATTATATGGAAGAGTACGGATTCTAAAATGATCACTTCAAAATACATCTTGCGTTTTAAATTTGATCCCTATAATTTTAATTGTTTTAAATCAATACAATCAAATTTTATTTTGCCAAGTCGAGCATCAATCGATCGTTGAATTGTTTTCTTGGCACCTTGAGAATGCCACGAAAAGCCAACATTAGCAAATCATCAAGTTCAATCCTAAATCAACCCAATTTAAAAGAAATTGAGACGAAAAAAAACTCAAGTGACAAAAAAAAACAACACTAAAAGGGCTAACATTTGTTTCATTTCAAATTACTTCGATTGTTTGAAATAATTACAATCAAAATTTATTTTGTCAAATCAAATATAAATTGAAGGCTGAATTTTTTTTCACGACATTTCAAGACCCAACACCAAGCCAATCAAGAAAAAGATTATAAAGTTCAACCCCACACAAACCTAGAGTAAAAGTATCAAATCGTGAAAAAAGTGTCAAGTAACTATAAGAAGAAGAAGAAGAACAAGAAGCTGAACACTATTACAATTCATAATCGCACCTCATATAAAAGTTTAGGTCATTTGGAGTTCGTTTACTATAGGAACTAAATTTGGGATCACTACCAGAAAATCGATAAATACAAACGGAAATACCAAGGGAATCTTTCCGTCGGTAAATTTCTGAGGGATTTTACCGACGGAAATATTCCCTCGGTATATACCGAGAGAATTACCGTGGGCAAAAAAAATTAAAACAAAGCAAAAAAAAATTGATAACGTCTCATTTTTACCAACGGAATTACTGACGGAAAAAATTCCGTTGGTAAATCCGTCGGTAAATCCGTTGGTAAACTATGAACACTGTTCATCATGACAATTACAAAGGGAATCACCGACGCAATTTTCCGTCGGTATTTTTCAGAGAGCTCCAGAACTATTCACCTTCCAATTGCACTGTTAATTGTTGTTCTTTACGGACAAAATCACCGACGGATTGAAAAGTCATCGGTGTTATTTGGCGATTTTCTGAAAAAATTCAATAAATTTAAAATTTTCATTTAAATATTACAGACGGAATCACCGACGGATTAAAAAATCATCGGTAATTGTTGGCGGTTTCTGAAAACTTTTTACAAAATTGAAAATTTAAATTAAATATTACCGATGGAATTACCGACGGAATAATTAAAAAATATTAATATTCAATTATTCGTCGGTAAATCCGTCGCTAACGCCCCAATAAAAAACCTGAATGCCCTTATTTCACAAAAGACAGACTCATTTCTTATAATTCTTCTTCTACTACTTCTTCTTTTACTTCTTCTTCTTCTTCTTCTTCTTCTTCTTATTCTTCTTCTTCACTATATGTAAAAAAACATCAATATCTATTTCTTTCTCTTCTTTTATCTCCTCATCTCCTTCTCTTTTCCTCCATGCTCGGGTATGTCTTCTTCTTCTTTCTTCTTTTATCCTCTTAGTTTTTTTTTTTTAATTAATATGCTTTACAAAAATGTTTCTCTCTCTTTAGCTTCACTTGCAACTACATTAAGGTAAGATTTTTTTTTTCTTCTTTTTTCATGATTGTTTTCACTATATTTGTTTTTTATTTTATTTTGTATTGTTTTTGTTCTTAATAATTGTATAAATGTTGTTGTGAGATGTTTTTTCATATGAGACCAATTTTTAGTTGATTTATTTATAGGATTTTTAAATTTTTAGCAATTGCAACTTCATTTTTTTCATATGAATTTTTTTAGTTGAATTTATTTTTTTCATTTTATTTATTTGTTGCAAATTTGTTTGAGTTGATTTTCTTATTTTTTTTTCCAAGCATTTTGAGTATATAATATACAGTGTTGATTTATGTTAATTTAATTATTTTATAATTTTATAAAATGAAGTTTTTTAAAATGTTTTTAAATAATTACCGATGGAAAAAAAAAATTACCAACGAAAGATTCACCGACGGAGCATTTTCGTTGGTGATGTTGTTGGTAAATTAATTACCGACGGAATATGTGTCTTACGCCGATGGAAAAATTCCGTCGGTAAAACTGTTAAATCTTGTAGTGGATTGGAACTTGTCATAACGAGTCTAATTCGCATCAATAATTCAAACTTGTTTTGTTGCTATTATTTTTTAATTATGACAGTATTATAACATCATAATTGATATGTTTAGGTTTTATTTAAATTTATTTATATAACATTTGCATCTTTCTTTCTTTCGCATCTTCAAAACTTTCATTTTTTGTACAAATTCGCTTGTTACTCGAGAAATTGTAATCGTAGTTTTGTCTTTGCTTGTTTTCATATTTTTTTTCTTATTGAGTCATATACACATATTTGGATACACTGTTAAAGTTATTATATTTGGTGTTGATATCAGTTCTACAAGAGTTGAAGAAAGGTGAGAAGAGAGCAAAAAGGTGTAGCGAGTATATTTGAGTGAAAAGCCTATTTTTAGTGAAACACAAGAGGAGTGTAAACACATAAGGGAGTGGGTGAGGAATATATATTTCTTGTCAACTAAACAATTTTCATATTCAAAGATGTCGGAGGCAAGCACCAACATGGCACCACAAAGAGGAGACAATGAAATTGTAACTCAATTACACATTATGAATCAACGAATGGATCGGATGACTAATGAATTTAGAGATAGGTTGGACAAGCAATATTTTAATGATCATGGTAGAGTTCAAATTAGGCCTTAGCGAAGAGAATTTAATGTTTGGAGGTTTGTTAGGCAAGTTTACATTGATGTTGATGAGTTTGTGGTTGATAATACGGACATGAGTGATGTTGATTTTAAAGATGTGTCCGTGGGACATCGGAGATGTTTTGGACAACAGTGGAATTCTTAGTTTGTATGGGAAAAATATGGTGACAAATGTGTAATTTTAGGTATTAATTTTGGCCAAATGTGTAATTATAGGTATCGGGATCATAATGTGGAGTTGGGTGAAGATTTGAGTACAATTAAGCTGAAAATATAAGCTTTTCAAATGAAGAATGGTCCAGAAGTTTATTTAGAACGGGAGAAGAAGGTGGATTGGAATTTTTAGTGTCACAATTATCTGAAACCCAAGAAACTCAAGCTTGTTGTGATTTGTATGCCATTGTGTGGTGGGATCAGTTAGTGACAAACAATAAGAGGAATTATGAGAGGCAAGTTGATACTTGGGAATAGATAAAATCCCTTATGAGGAGGAGATTTGTGTCTAGCCACTATTATAGAGAATTGTATCAAATATTGCAGAGTTTAGGCTAAGGTATAAATAGGGTTGACAAGCATTTCAAAGAGATGGAGCTTGCTATGATTCGAACTAATATTGAGGATAGGGAGGCTATTATGGATGAATTAATGAATGGCTTTAATCATGATATAACTCATATTGTGGAGTTACATCATTATGTGGAGTTGGAGGAAAAGGTGCATATGACCATAAAGGTGGGAAACAACTTAAATAGAATGGTACCATTTGGCAAAGCCAACCATTAGGCCCTTTAAAACCTTGGAAACCCAATTGAAAAACTAACATTGCGGGTGGTCCATCACATCAGAATGAGGAAGGAAAGGCCGAATACCTAGAGAAAAGAAAGACACCTTGGTCATTGTTAAAGGTATCAATGTTACTCCTACTTCTCATAACTGTGACATTAATGCTTTCATTGTCTGGGTTTTGGTCATGTTGCTTCATAGTGTCCAAGAAAAAGAGTCATGATTATGAAAGCTAATAATGAGGTTAAGACCGATGGGGAGGATGAAGAGGAGAAGATGCCACCATTGGAAGATGTTGATGATGGTTGTGTTGAGTATCCGGTTGAGGGAGATGAACTTATGGTGAGGAGAGCACTAAATATGCATATCAATGTGGATGATTTGGAAGGTCAGAGGAAGAACATATTCCACACGAGATGTCATGTTCATAATAAGGTATGTAGCTTAATTATAGATGGTGGCAGTTGCACTAATGTTTCTAGTACTGAATTGGTGAGAAAATTGAACTTGCACACTACCAAACATCTTATACCTTATAAATTATAGTGGTTGAATGATGGCGATGAAGTGAAAGTGAATAAACAGGTTTTGACTGCTTTTTTTATTGGTAAATATTGTGATGAGGTGTTGTGTAATGTTGTGTCAATGCAAGCTAGTCACTTGTTGCTTGGTAGACCATGATAATATGTTAGGAGAGTTATGTATGATGGAGTGACAAATAGGCATTCCTTTGAGATGAATGGAAGACCTATAACAATTGTATCATTAACACCTAAGCAAATATATAAGGAGTAACTTAAATTGAAGAAGGATAAGAATGTTGAAAAGATGAGCTTTTATATCAGGGGGACCATACCTTATAGTTATGCATGATGGAGTAGTGACAAGGTTCTTTTTAGTTTTGATGATAATGTTATTTTTCAGCTTGGTACTGATTTGTTGACCTTAGAAGATGTTTTTCATGATATAGATTTAAGGTCGAATCTTTTAAAAGAAGGGGAGGATGAGACGAACCAAGTCAAGTCCAAATTTGATCTTAAAATGTTTGCTCGTCAATTTTGTGATATTACACATATCTCACAAATTGTACATCATAACAAGCTGAAATTTTATAAGGAGATACTAGACATATGGAATTATATCTTGATATATTTTCAGGTTAAGTGGAGTTCAGTAACATATTATTTCAGATGATCAAAGTTACTAGATAAATCTTATCAAATCTGTCAGACTAGACCTTTATGTATTGTTTGGGACAAATCTGGAGCTATATGTGGAATGTTTCTGCGATTCAAGTTGGGTTGGAAACTATACATATTAATATTTTCAACCATATATGGTATGCTCAGTAATTTATCCAGATGAGCGAGAACAACCTGTTTGAGGTTAGGACTGAAAATCTGCCAAAAATATGCGAAAATTGGACATTCGGGCTACATAGAGGAATTTCAACATGAAGACTTTTTTTATTATCCTATTTTTTTAATACTTATTTTTAAGTTGGGTTTGTTCTGGCTCATTAGTCATTGTTTAGGGGTTTATTTTATTATTAGACTTATGTTAGTTGATTACTAGTTTAGGCCCATTAGCTTGCAATCCAAAAAGGGTCCATTAAGGTTAGTTAGAGGAGACTATATTATGTTTTTTAGCTGCAAATTTCAGCAGCGAGTTGGAAAATGAACTTGAGTTTTTGTTTTGTTTGTTTGTGGTAAAACAATCTTTCTTTTTAGAGACAAAGATCGTACATTGACTTATCGAAGATTAACTTGCTTTGTAGCGTCATTCGCATATTTAGAGTTGTTAGATACATGATTATCTCTGGGTCCAAGTCTTTTTCCAATAACTTTGGTTCTTAGATACATGGTTACTTCTGGGTCAAGGTTCTATGAAACCTGATTTTCAACTTTTTTGATTGTTTTCTACTTCGTTGGGGTTTGATTGACCACATGATCAAGAGGTTCGTATCAACATGCTAGCGCGTGATTACACGCGCCAACCACTTTTCCCTTCTTTTTTTTTAGTCCCTGGTTTGAGAAAAAATGAGCTGAATATTTGCACCAGTTTTAAATTTGATCCCTATAGTTTCGATTGTTTTAAATCAATACAATCAAATTTTATTTTGTCAAGTCGAGCATCAATCAATCGCCGAATTGTTTTCTCGACACCTCGAGAATGCCACAAAAAGCCAACATTAGCAAATTATCAAGTTCAATCATAAATCAACCCAATTTAAAAGAAATTGAGAAGAAAAAAACTCGAGTGTCAAAAAAAACAATACTAAAATGTAGCACATTTGTTTCATTTTCAAATATACTCTTGAAGCATCGATTGTTTGAAATAATTACAATCAAAATTTATTTTCTCAAATCCAACATAAATTGAGGGCTAATTTTTTTTCACGACATCTCAAGAACCCAACACCAAGCCAATCAAAAAACAATTATGTAGTTCAACCCAATATAATTATAGAGTAAAAGGATCGAATCAAGTTCAACCCCACATAAACCTAGAGTACAAGTATCAAATCGTAAAAAAAGTGTCAAGTAACTAGAAAAAGAAGAAGAAGAAGAAGAAAAGCTGCAAAATAATGTCCAACAATGGCCGAGCATGAACAAGCTTACTCTCTTTCTTCTTTGAACCTTATGACAATATTCTCTACTATGTGATTTTAAACTAAATAAACAACTAATCTGAATTAATATTAGATTTTATCATCCATATCACTGATAATTTATACTACAGCTTTAAGTCGGAATATATTTTTATGTATCCATTATTAATACATAATCTAATAAATAAGCATTATATTTTTTTTATTCGAACAATAAAAAAAATCCTTTACACCAACCAATAATGAACAGTGAATCATCATTTCTCATGTGCAAAGTACCTTTTGTGCTTCCATTTTTTAGTTAATTTAAATTTCTTAATTTTAGACGTCTAAGTTGAACCTCAAGGGGTTGGTGGATGAGTTAACGTGTGCTATATGAATATGCACATCTTACGGATTTAATTAAGCCCCAATGTCCTCTTGGGAAGGTCTTTCGAAGTTTTTAGTCAGGTATACGATCCCATGCATGTTTGTAAATAAATAAATTCAGTGAAACATGAAAAAAATTTGATGAGAAATTAAGTAGTCTACACAGTAACAGGGGATAAAATAAATTCCAATTCATTTTTATATTTTTTTTACTTAAATAGTTAGATATATCAAGTTGAACTAAATTTTTTATGAATATTAAATATTCACGGTTAAGTTTATATTATTAATTTTCATGAATCCGTATTTAAAACAGGTCTACATCATGAATTATAAGCGTCATGGCACCTTCTAATGTTAAGTATACTACTTTCATGGATATGTATTTAAAACAAGCCTACATCATGAATTATTAGTTATTTTTTATTATGTTAAAAATATTTAATGAAAAACACACTAATAAAAACTTTGAAAACCAAAACATTTCTTAATAATAATAATAATTAATCTATAAATGATCAAATATAAAAATAAAATGAATACAGAGTATCTTGGTTGACTCAAGATGATGGAGTAGGCTTAAAGCTTTAGGTCTCCATCTAATCATCTATAGATATTTCTATCGCCAAACCTGGCCTCCCAGAACGATAAGGCTTTTTAGTTAAACAAATAGCAAAATAGATAGTGACTTCCTTTTGAATTCAAACTGGTGGTGCACATCTGCAAATCGTCATCCCTGTGATTTGAACATATAAATTACAGTTAACTTATCCAAACGTGGCAGTAATTCAAGCACACCCGCCATGCACATGGCTACATATGGTGTAAGGATTTGACACAAAGGGAGCTCACCCCTCTCGAGGACGAAGACATTTCTGGTATCGCCGTCCAGGCAATCAACACTTGGCACGTCTTTTGGAAATCGACAAGAGAGGCATCTTTTATCCAATCACACCATAGCAATTGACATCTCTTACTTAATTTTCCTTGTTCTGTTGCCTGTACAAAAAATCAAAATCATGGAGATTTTTCCTGAAAGCTTTCCGCCATGAAGATTTTGAGGTTCGTTTAATTAAAATTCTTCGCCTACCGAAGTCTACCAGTCTAAATAAAAGTGCATAAAGCAATATTACTCCTAACTGAAAAGATATATAGCATCCAAATGTTAAAGATTTCCTGCTCTCTGCTACGTTCTAGATGGAATCATGTCAAGTTTGGACCACGGATTGAATAACTCCATGCCAAGAAGCCCTGCTACCAGTTCTGCGACTTCAGCTAATGAATTAATGCACAATATGATTCCTGCTAGTTGGTGGTATTAACAGCAACACAACACCTCTGCAGCAGCAGCAGGAGACAGCAGCAGCAGCAACACAGGATCCTCACCCTCGTCAGCAACCAATCTGAATTAACACCTCCAACAGCTATTATTCAGAATGATAATTAACCATACATGGAAATCATAGCTGTGGCAGATCAAAGATAAATCAATAAAAAATCAACAGCTACCTCAACCAACGGCTACTTCTCAAAGAAGGAAACTACAGCGATGGCAGACCTCTCATAGAAGGAAACTACAGCTACCTGATATCAGAAACAAATCAATATATATAAATAAGGAATATTGTATTCATAGAAAGAAATAAGTGATGAAAAGGCAATAGTTAATTACTACTCTATATATAAAGAGCATCCTGTACAAATTAGATTATTGTGCTCACGTTTGTATTTTGACAGTAATAGCAGTAAATCAATCTTCTTCATCTACTGCGTACCCTTGTTCATTTTCTTCTCTGGTGGGATTGGTATGGTTAAGGGATGTGCTCCTTCAATTCTCGCAATTTAATTTTCAGATCAAAAGGCAGAATTTTCATGAATCTTTTAATTTTGAAATATATAATAAGAATCCCTTATATTCAAGTAGTTTATGTAGCTGCATACGATTTGACCGAGTAACAAAATAGGGCGCCTTGGTCAATCTTAGTATTACAGAGTCGGTTCTAACATGTCGATGGATTTAATCTCTAAATTTATCTAATTTTAAGTTGTCTTGTTGGAATTTTGTTTGTTAATTTGGTTTATAAACTTATTCAATTAGGGTGTCCCACAGAGTTTTGGCTCCCTTTGAAATAATATCAGGACGGTCCTCAAGGAACAATTTCTTGCATTTTATAAAATGAAATTGAGTAAAAAGGAGCAAATTTGAATATATTGATGAGTATGGGACTCAATATTGGCAGAGAATAATAAAATATTTTTCTTCCTTCATGACTCATAACAAAAAACGACACTGCAAATAGACCTAACAACTTGCGTAGCAAGAGAGATTTAACTCCACCGAGGATTGCAAGGGAATAATGGTAAGAGAATGTTTCTCTCTTGTATGGCACTAGACATGAACTGCTAGAATCTACCCAAGGCTAAGCGAGGAAAGCTCTTGGTGGACCTCTTTGTTATAACATCATAATGGAATGATTTTTTATATGTCTGACCCGAAAAAGAAAAATACATCATTGTTAATTTATTCTCCTCCTAAAAATAGCATTAAAGTTACCTTTTCATTAAAGAAATTATTGTTTTTTATGTTATCATTATATTTGCATTGCACCGAAAAGGTGTTGAGAGAGAAAAAATTAAAGTGAAATATTATTTATATTAAATGGATGATAGAATTTTAAAATAATAAAGATTTCAATTGAGTTAAATTTGAGATTAATTACCTCTCCTAGACTTGTTTAGTAGAATGCAAAAACATAAAAAAAGAATTTTATGCAAACACATCTGATTGTAGCAGGCTTGCAAAGACAGGTGTTTTAGAGAAGTAGAAAGGTCAATGATAAGTAATAGTAGAGTTTAAATTTGTTAATTTACCTCTAGAAGGTAGTGCTCAAAGGCTTTGAAGGGAGTGTTCATCTAGAAAATACCAGTCCAGATATGAACTTTTCAATGAGTTTAAATTTTGCAATTATGTTTGTTAAAAAGTAACAAATTAATTTTTTGAATTAAACCCAAATATGTAAACATCACTATATCATAATATTTTTACCATCATCTAATATTCTTCCTCTAAAATCGTTGTTGCTAAATATTTTCTTCTATGGATGAATTACTGTGGAGAACCAAAATGATACTAATCAAACAACACTTTATTTGATTAATTTAAAAACACAAAACTAATCTAAATATTTTGTAATACTTAAGAGAGCAAACCTTTCTTCTCAACCCAACCAGCTACATCAGAATATAAATGGTGATCAATATTTGTTACAGAGGACAGCTAGCGAGGAGGTTCAGGCTTTTGTAAAGGAATTCACGGACCCATGCCGTGGAAAAAAACTGCATGATGGCAACGGACACATCCCTCATGGAGAATAAATATTTATAATTCAATGTTCATGACTTTCTTAAGCAAAATAAATTAAAAAAATATCTGAAAAAAATCTAAGTAATTTTAAAAAATATCTTAATGAAAAACACGTCATTGCCACATAAGTTAGAAGCTTTATTAAAAAAAAAAAAAAAAATTCCACTTCTTAGTCGCATCCTCTCCGATCTCTTGTTTTTTTCTTAATTTTTCA
This sequence comes from Populus x sibirica, assembly GCA_019202695.1. NCBI lineage: Eukaryota > Viridiplantae > Streptophyta > Magnoliopsida > Malpighiales > Salicaceae > Populus > Populus x sibirica. The sequence continues at coordinate 291,829 of JAGMVL010002394.1, read as the reverse complement.
TTTGGCCAATATTAATAAGAGAAATCCTATTAATATTTTTGTTTTTGCTATGAATAAATTTAAATTTCCAACGCTATTGTTGTAGTCAATTTTTCCATCTAAACTTTGGTAAATGTTGATCATCACAAAGGTTGATGTTTCGACACCAAGTTTTTTTCCAACTCAAATTCAAGCCCTCCTGACCAAATATTTGTGTTTTTACCATGGTTATAAAAAATTGAAAATATACGTTAAAAGATAAGATTGAAAGAATAAGAATCAAAATGAAAAAATACATCAAACATGGATACCTTCCTATAAGTTTCGTAAAGGATGTACTTTGATTCTTAAACTTTGAATACCTCAATATTTTTCCAATTTGATTTTAATATAAAAATTTATTTTTGTTATTTTTTAATTTCTAGTTAAGAAATGAGAAAAAGAAGTCGTCAAATTCCAACAATGAATAGAAAAAAATATCATTGATCAACCCGACCATATTCAGGAAAAGTCCATCGAGAAACGAAGATATTCAAGAATGACAGAAAATAAATCAAACCAAAGCCCTGGAATTAGAAACAAAAACATGGACCAAATTTATCTCTACAGTGAGCTATCTTAGTGGTGGGGCAAAAACTTGATGGAGAGAAAATTATTTATTTATCAAAACAATTATTTATTCCGGAGAAAAACCCAAACTCAATTTCATTTGATCAAAGTCACACCATCGAAGAAAACGAGAAAAAAGTATTTAATTGATATAATAAAAAAAGGTTGTTATTCTAACATAAGAAAAATAAAAATCTACTAAAATTAGTGGCACTCAAATAACTGTGAATGTTCATATATGTTATCTTTCAAGCAAGAAGAGACAATAAAAGCAGGTGACATTCTTTTCTTCTACTGTAAATAGATGAAGACATTAATATTAATACTTTTTTATTATTATATCAATTAAATACCTATTTTTTATTATGGTAAGTGTAGGGATTTGATATCTGCGAGGAGGGTCTTTGATTCAATGCCAAACAAGGATGTTGTCACTTGGAATGTCATTATCACAGGGTAATCAGATCGGTTTTATACTTTGTAAGTGTCACATATAATGGAATTGTGTCTATTTCTGTTCCTTTGAACTAACTTGAAATTTGAATTCTTCCTAATTAATCAGCTATGAAATAAAAACCACACAGATATACAAAATTTGTAAATGTGTTTCAAGTTAATATGATTTTTTTTTGTTCAACAATCACTTCATAGGTGCTCACAGAATGGAGCTTCCAATGAAGTAATTGTACTATTCAATGGAATGAGAGAGACAGGTCCTAATCCAGATAAAGTCACAATGATTGAAGTATATATTGTCTGCATGTTCCACAATAGGGGCCTTTGATTTGGGGAAATGGGTTGAGACACATGCATCAGAAAGAGGTTTACAGCACGATGTCTATGTTGCGAGTGCATTAATTGATATGTATGCAAAATGTGGGAGTTTTTGAATCAATGACTTTGTCATTTGGATTGGTTGGATTGGTCCCAAAAGTCGAGCATTATTCTTGCATGGTTGATCTTTATACGCGTGCAGGACTTCTGAACGAAGCTTGGGACTTAATCAAGAAGATGCTTGGAAAACCATATGAAATTGTGTTGGGGTCATTGCTTAGTGCCTGTCAGAGGTGTAGAAATGCAGATGTTGGTGAAAGGGTCATTCAATTGTTTCTAGAGATGGAGCTATCAAATTCAGGAAAATATGTTATCTTATCTAAGATATATGCAAATATGAGAAGGTGGGATGATTCTGCAAAGGCAAGGGTGTTGATGAGGCAGTGTGGTGTCTCTAAAACCCCTTGCTGTTACTGGATTGACATTGGAGCTCGTGTTCATGAATTTCATGCTGGTGACAACTTAAATCATCATTTGGTGAACATATACCAATTGCTGAATGAGGAGATGAAGAGAGAAGGTTACATTCCAAATATTGGTTGCATATAGAGGTGGAAAAGTTGGAAACTTGGTTGCCTCTTTCAGCCATTGAATAGTGCATCCGGAGCGATTATATCTTCTGGTTGCTGACTCCAGCTAAAATATTAAATGGTAAGTTGTGTTCTTAATAGCTTGAGCAAGGCTGGTTTGGAACATGCTATTATTGAGAGTAAGAGTCATTGAAACACAAATTGTTTTCCAGCAAATTAAGCAACTTCAGCAAGAACTGGTAAGGTGCTTAGTATGTGAATATATCCTGTAAGCTAAATTGATGAAATTCTTTTAGGACAACCTTGCCTTTAGATCAATTCTGACTTCAAGAAATATTAGGTACCAAGAAAATAAAACTACCAAGACAAATCCATTTTCTTTGATGAATTCAGTACAGGAAGATAGTGCAAATTTGTGTTTTTAGCAATAATATTTGTGTTGTAATGTATGCCCCTTGATATTAAATATTTTTGGATATTTGTGTTGTAAATTTGAATTGATCATCCATATGAATACAGTAATAATGTAATATACAAGGTGTGAAGACAATGAAAAGTAAAACTCATGGAATTATTTATGGGCTTGAAAAGCCCCCACTAAATAAAATCGCATCAAAACAAAATTGAATTGAACTGAAAGTACTTGCCCGGATTAACCAATAACCAATGAAAAACAAAACACAAATAAAAATTAATACAACATTGCATAAGCATGCATTTAAACTTGTTTAAATCTTAAAACTAGAATACACAAAGATGCACCAAGTCTTAGTACCATCAAGGCTATGAAAATCAAAACTTGGATAAAATGGGAAGATTGTCCACTAGAAAATAATAGCAATTGTTGATGCTCACCTCAATAAAGTGAAACCAAGCTCATCACCAATATGGATTTATGTAAAGAACTGCACCTATCACCAGCAACACCATGATGTATGCAACCCCAAAGGTCACATAAAAAACCTTTATATCCATGAAGCCACCATCATCTTCATTGTTCGTTGAAGTTGGAGTTGGTGACGGTGGCATAGCCACACCGCAAATCTTGGGTAACGGTTCTCCACAAAGAAAAGGGTTATCCTTGTAGCAGCTCTCCTCAAACGTGGCAAATTGTGCAACTCTCGCAAGAGTCTTGCCAGAGAGATTATTGTGTGCCACACTGAAAAACTCTAGAGAAAATAGTTCAATAAGTTGAGGTGGGATTTCTCCATCCAGTTTGTTGTAGGAAAGATCCAAGCTCTCTATTTCTTTTAAGTTCGAAAATGTTGGTGGAATTGGTCCAGTTAAACTGTTGTGCGAAAGGTTCAGTACCTTGATCATGCTGAGGTTTCCAATTTCAGGAGGAATCTCTCCTATGAAATTGTTGCATGAGAAATCAATTCCTATGAAGTACTGGATAATGCTGCCTCTATAAGAAAGGGATACATTCTTCGTTGTAAACTCAAAGGATTGTTGTGATGAGAATAGATAATCATAGGAATCGTATTGTTGTGGGAAAGGATGACTAGATATCATCCAAAAGAGGATGTTACAAGAAAGGTGGTTGTGAGATAGATCAAACAGGGTTAATTGGTCCAACCTGCATAATTGAATTGGGATTTCACCTTCAAGATTGTTATAACTCAAGAGTAGAAATCTCAAGTTGTATAGTCTGTCAATCCATTTTGGAATACTACCAGTTAAATTATTATGGGAAAGATCTAGTGCAAATATCTCAGAGGAGTTATAAAATGTCATTGTGATCGGTCCTTGCAACTCATTTCTAGACAAATAAACATATCTCAAATTTGAAGAAGTGTCGAATCTAGGTGGTAAACGACCAGAGAAATTGTTCTCTGATAAGTCCAAGAATTCAAGAGAAGGCATATTCCCTATCCATCCAGGGATCTACCCGTGCAAACTGTTGTTGGACAGGTTTAACACTTGCAGCGAGCTAATGTTACCCAACAAGAAAGGAATGCTTCCATTAAAACCATTGTCAGGCATAAATAAAGCTTCTAACCCTGGCAAACGAGCTCCGATTTCTGAAGGGATTTGGCCTTGGAAGTAATTCATGGATATACTTAGGAATGACAAATTCACATGAAAATTCTTTGGTAACAAGAATGGACCCGAAAGAGAACAATTTTCTAAAGAAAGATCATATAGGTATGTGTTGTTCTCAATCAACCAATTTGAAAACTCTCCCTTTATTTGGATGTTTGTAAAAGCCAAAGATTGCAGGCTGAATTGATGGTAAAGGAACTTGGGAAATGCTACTGCACCTTGTCCATGACTGCTCAAAAAGATAGACTCTAACTGGAACTTTGGGCTCAGACTATGATCATCTTCTTCTGCGTATATTTCATTATCTAAACCATCAAAATACTTGAGTTTTGAAAGGTTGTATAATGGGCTCAATGACATAGGGATCTTCAAGTGATTGAAAGAGAGATCTAGTTGTCGAAGGGAAGTCAAATTTGCTAGACACGGAGGCAAGAAACCACTGAGATCATTGTCATCCATATATAGCTCTTGGAGATGATTTAAGTCACATAGGCCTGATCACATTATAATTTAGAAAAAATTAAAACTCCAAATGTCTAATGAAAAATATATAACCTATAAAGAGAGAGAGAGAGAGAGAGTAAGAGTAATCAACTTAACCGATGGTTTGGAATATGCTATTATCGAGAGTATTGGAACTCAAATCTAAAAGTTCCAAGTTCTTAAGATCAAGAAAGCCTTACCTTGGGCTATAGGTATTCGGCCATCTAGTTTGCAGCTATGCAAAATCAAAGTTTTAAGAGAGGTTATCATTCTGATGGCTTGGAAGATGCTATTATTTAGGGTATTGTAACTCAAATCCAAGTATTCCAAGTTCTTGATATCAAGAAAGCCTGTCACAATCAATTAAACAAGAAATTGTATTAACTTAGAAGGAATTAAGATTAGAAATAATTCATTACTTATTAATCATGGCTAAAAAAACTAAAAACATAAGGTAAGAGTAGAAATTGTATTGGCCATTTAAGAGAAGGATTTTTTATACGTGTGACCCAAAATATAAAAATTACACCATTGTTAATTTATTCTCCTCCTAAAAATAGCACTCTCTATGTATGAAGTTGCCTTTTCATTAAAGAAATTATTGTTTTTTATGTTATCATTATATTTACATTACACTGAAATGGTGTTAAGATAAGGGCAAAATTAAAGTGAAATATTATTTATATTAAATGGATGGTAGAATTTTAAAATAATAAAGATTTCAATTGAGGTAAATTTGAGATTTAATTGTCTCTCCAAGACTTGTTTAGTAGATTGCAAAAACATAAAAGAGGAATTCTATGCAAACACATCTGATCGTAGCAGGCCACTGAATGCTTGCAAAAACAGGTGTTTTAGGGAAGTAGAAAGGTCAATGATAAGTAATAGTGGAGTTCAAATTTGTTAATTTACCTCCAGAAGGTACACTTCCACTGAGTGCTTGCAATGACAGATTTTTTAGAGAAGGCAGTGCTCCAAGGCTATGAAGGGAGTGTTAAGGCTATGAAGGGAGTGTTCATTTAGAGAACAACGGTCCAAATACAAACTTTCCAATGAGCTTAAATTTTGCAACTCTGCTAAAAAGAAAAGGAGTAGCAAATTGAATTTTTCAATTAAACCCAAATATATAAACATCACTACCTTTGTATTCTGTATATTATATTTTTCAAATTTTTCAATTAAATTTTGCAACTCTGCTCAAATATATATATATATATATATATATATATATATATATATATATATATATATATAAAAAAAAACTTACCTTCACCTAGTATTCTTCCTCTAAAATTGTTGTAGCTCATAAAGTGTCTAATGAAAAATATATAACCTATAGAGAGAGAGTTAATCAACTTTACCGATGGTTTGGAAGATGCTATTATCGAGAGTATTGTAACTCAAATCCAAGTATTTCAAGTTCTTGAGATCAAGAAAGCCTGTTACAATCAATTAAACAAGAAATTATATTAACTTAGAAGGAATTAAGATTATAAATAATTCATTACTTATTAATCATGGCTAAAAAAACTAAAAACGTAAGGTAAGAGTAGAAAGGTAATTGTCTCTCCAAGACTTGTTTAGTAGATTGCAAAAACATAAAAGAGGAATTCTATGCAAACACATATGATCGTAGCAGGCCACTGAGTGCTTGCAAAAACAGGTGTTTTAGAGAAGTAGAAAGGTCAATGATAAGTAATAGTGGAGTTCAAATTTGTTAATTTACCTCCAGAAGGTACACTTCCACTGAGTGCTTGCAATGACAGATTTTTTAGAGAAGGCAGTGCTCCAAGGCTTTGAAGTGAGTGTTTATCTAGATAACAACGGTCCAGATACAAACTTTCCAATGAGCTTAAATTTTGCAAATCTGCTCAAAAGAAAAGAAGTAGCAAATTAAATTTTTCAATTAAACCCAAATATATAAACATCACTACCTTTGTATTCCATATATTATATTTTTCAAATTTTTCAATTAAATTTTGCAACTCTTCTCAAATATATACATATATAATATAACTTACCGTCACCTAATATTCTTCCTCTAAAATCGTTGTAGCTCAGATAAAGTGTCGTGAGGTTTGGGAATGCTCCTAATGATTGCAGTAACTGGAAGCTACTTTCATAAATTGTAATATTATGCAAGTATAGAGTAGTCAAGTTGCTTGGACCTGCAAGTTAGTTAGGGAAGAAACTGAATAATTAATATTGTATGGATGGGCTTTAATAATTGGATGGGCTCATCATCATGATGCTACTAAGTACTAATTACCTCTTGAGGCTACCAATTTGTTAATATTGTTGCCGCTCAAATCCAAGACCTCCAAGCTGCTCAAGGATTCTTGATATTTATATAAAATAATAGTCAATTAATTCACTACACCACATAAATTAAATTGTGTTTTTTGAAATTAAATTTAATAGTTAATTAAAAATAATAGTATATAAAAAAACTAACCTTTCAAATCTATTAACCCATCTAGTCTATTATAATGTAAATATAATGATTTAAGAGACGAAAATCCCTCCACCAATGATAGAATACTGTTATCGAAACTATTTGATCCCAAGTCAAGGTAATCCAAATTTCTCAATCTTTGCAACTCATAACCACCTATATATATAAAAAAAAAAAATTAAATTAAGACTTCAGATAATTACTGTACAGAACCAAAATGATACTACACCTTATTTGATTAATTTAAAAATACAAAACTAATCTAAGTATTTTGTAATACTTAAGAGAGCAAACCTTTCTTCTCAACCCAACCAGCTATACGATTACCCCACAACTCGAGAATGTTGAGTTGTTGAAAAGGAAGAAACAAGGAGGTATTTAAGTGCCAATCTCCCATTTCCTCATTCCTTGTTTCCTCAAGATGGAGTGCGATGACTCGACCTGTACTTCTGCTGCACTCAATACGTTCCCAAGAACAACAGTGGGCGTCAGCTTTCATCCAGGAGGGAAGGGAGGTGCCATTGGGATAGTTAAGAGAATCTTTGAGCTGCAAGAGAGCGATTCTCTCTTCATCCAAGCAACCAAGAGGCAGCCATCCTTGCAAGGAAACCATCATAATTACTAACAGTACCGTCAACATGTGAAGGAACAGACCCATCTAAATATCAGAATATAAATGGTGATCAATATTTGTTATAGAGGACAGCTAGCGAGGAGGCTCAGGCTTTTATAGAGGACTTCACGGACCCATGCCGTGGAAAAAACTAATATAAGTCCCTGTTGGAATTAGCAAATTTAAAAATACTACTTAAATTTGAGTTATTTGTTTTATGTTTTTTTTTTATTTCAATCTTATCGTTTAATATTGAGTTGGTTAGGAATTGAGCTTATAATTTTTTTCTATTTGCTTTCTATAAGGTTATCTCGATCTCATGGTTCAGATCATAGATTTGACATGTTTACCCAAGTTGATTAGAGTCAATTTAATATGTTTTAGTCTTAATATTTTTTTTAAAAGATATTATCTTGGTTTTTTATTTTTTAATCAAACTATATAATTTTAACTATCCTACAGGTTGTATTTGGATCTGTCAAGTTAATCATATTATATTTTTAACATTTAAATTTTTTCTATTAAAAAAATATTAGTAATTAAAAGTTTAAGGATCAAATTTGATATAATCATCTAATAACAAAATATTTTTGAATTTTTCACAACTTTTAGAATGGTTTTTCCGTAAAAAAAAAAAGAAAAATATTTTCATAAAAAACAAGTTAAATTTTTCTTATATCAGAAAATATTTTTCATTAACTAGGAACTTTCTAAAGAAACATGAAAATTTTAAAAAATAGATTGCAGAAAATCACTTTCTATGGAACAAACCTGTCTTGCTGTGAAGACATTCCAAAAAAATAAAATTCGTGAAATATTAGCCTTTCAAGAAATAGAGAAGCTTCCACTCTTCCTCCTTATATGAATTAATTAGAGGGTTGGAGTGGGAAAACACGTTTGTTCTATTTTCTTCACTTTTCTATACATTATTATTGTCACAAAGTGGGTATAATTCTTCATTTTTCCTTCAAGATTTGAATTGAAAAAGAGGATCGTAAAAAATTATCTTTTATAAATATACCATTAACTTTGGATGTTGTAAGCGGTAGATTAGCAGAGTGAACTCGGGTTAATTTAATTTTTTTTTCACGTTTTATTTTTAATTTTCTCTTTCAATTTTATTTTTGAAAATTAATTTTGTTGGGACTTGAGCTTTCTTTTATTTTCCCTTTATTTCTTTCAGGATTATCTTAGGTTATCAGTAAATCAAGTTCACATGGATTCACTCAAATTATTATTGATTTAATATTTTTTTTATGTTAGAAAAAATTTGATTTTAACAATGAAGATTATAAAAAGCGATTGTTACAGACTAAAATTTCAAGATAAAGAAATCTGAAGGAGCAAACTAAGAATTTACCAAAATCTGAGCAAGTGGCTTCTAGATAAAATAAAGGAATCACATCAACATCACAAGTGGTTTCTAGATAAGCATAACCCTTTCAATTAAAAAATTAGAGGAATAATGAGAGGTATAGCTTAATTGGTCAGATTTTAGATTTGTTTTCTAGATGTCATCAGTTCGAGTATCACAAATCTCAGGGCTACTGGAGGCTTACATAGTCATTAATTTTAGAGCCTGTGGGATTAGTCGAGATGCACACAAGCTGACCTGAATACCCACATTAATAATAAATAAATAAATAAAGCTAGAGGCACGCAATTTCCGACAAACCCTCTCGCACCCCATAAAAGAAATATAATGAAACATGAGGGGGAACAAAGAAACTGTTTTTTTACGTACACAGCACGGTTGTTCTTCCACTTAGCAGATTCATTTGTATCATAAAATAAATTTATTTTTAAAATAATGAAACATGCTTGACTGATTATTTTAATGACTGATTTGTATCATAAAATAAATTTATTAAAATTTATTTTTTTTATGTATGTTTTGGATTATTTTAATGACTGATTTTAAAAATAATTTTTTAAAATAAAAAAAATATTATTTTAATATATTTCAATATAAAAAATATTTTAAAAAATAAAAAAAAATATTATTTTAATATATTTCAATATAAAAAATATTTTAAAAAATAATCATAAATATATTTTCAAACAAACCTTACATAGTCATTGGAGCCTTTAATACTTTGCAAAGGCATGGAACACGATGCCAAGAGAATGGAAGATAGTTGTTGACTGCTGGCGTCAACCCAGAAAATTCTAAAATATTCTCATCATTTCCAAGAGAATTCTATCAAGAAGAAGTCTTTATTTATTCGGTATGCCAGCAAAGTCAAAATGGCGTGGTAACTCATCATTTCCAAGAAAATTCTATCAAGGAACGAAGATATTTTCGGAGAATAACAGAAAATAAATCAAATCATAGCATTTCCTAAATTATTTGGTATAGAACCATCTTAATGGTTGATCAAAAACTTGATGGACAAATTGTTAAAAGAAATAATCGGTGGTTGCATTCTTCTTCTTTTTTTTAATTATAATTGAGGAATATATTAAAATATTAAAATTAAGGCATGATTTTCTACACGTGATTTCCATAAAGATAGCAGAGAGGGCTGTATATCCATCATCTTATTGCTAGAGAGGCATTGGAGCCTTTAATATTTTGCAAAGGCATGGAACACGATGCCAAGGGAATGGAAGAAAGTTGTTGACTGCTGGCGTCAACCCAGAAAATTCTAAAATATTCTCATCATTTCCAAGAAAATTCTATCCAGAGGAATTCTTAATTTATTTGGTAGGCCACCAAAGTCAAAATGGAGAGGTAACTCCTCATTTCCAAGAAAAGTCTATCAAAGAACGAAGATACTTTCGAAAAATAACAGAAAATATCATCAGTATGCACATGCGTTTCCACATAATCTCTATTTAGCTTGGCTCTTATAAAAAACCTTTAGCTTATAAGAAAACAGTGTTATTAGTTAAATATATTTATAAAAAACAACAAATAAAAAATAAATATAATTAAAAAAAAATCTTACCATCCACTTTACATGCTAAATGAATAGAATAGAGACGCTACTGTGCGTGGTAACCATGAAAACGTTGGCTTTGCTTTTCCGCACTCGAGTATGATCATCACACAAAACAATCGGACATCACTTGTTGAATATATTATGCATGCAAGGCCTCTAAGACATATGAAGGTCTTAAATCCTTCCAACCTCCATCTCCTTTTAGCCTGAAAACTCTTTTTTTTTTGTATATTTTTTTGTTTTTTTTATGCCCCATATAAAAAATCATGCAAACCGACCTCATATATAATTGGGCTTGTAGAATCTCTTGATTATATTGAGCCTGATTCAATAATCGAATTAAAAGCTGGCTAGTTGTTTGATGTGATCATGCATGTTTTTTAGCTTAGCTCTATCCCATTAATTCATAAAAGAGTATGCTAGGCTTTCTAAATTGCCTAGTTGTGGCAATTCTTCTGTGATGTCATCATTGATGAGCATAGCTCCTCAGAAAGCAGTCATGGCCGAAACTAGGGAAGAAGTAGATGCTGATGAGGTCAAGTTAAACACTGTTCTTGCAGTTAAGGCTGGTTTATACCAATTGATGGAGTTGTTGTTGATGGTAACTGTGAAGTGGATTCCGGATTCCGTAGTGTGGGTTGGAACTATTAACTCAAATGGTGTCAATACTTCTCTCTGACACTCTATGAATTGTTTTTTAATGCATTTTGGCTTTGGTGGTAATGGAGTATTTATCACTTTCAGGTAATGTCAGTGTTAGAACTACTGCTTTAGCTGAAGACTGTGTGGTGGCTAAAATGGCAAAGCTTGTGGAAGAAGCTCCGAACAGCAAGTCTAAAACTCAAAGATTCATAGGCTTTCACTGAAGTAGAGTACCGAGAACGAGTATTTGGACAGCCCTTCACATCATTCTTTTAGAATGAATCGTCAGCTCCATTTGCTAGACAATCCTACCTTTCATTTTGTGGGAAAGTTTTCATTTTAGTTCATTGTTCAGATTTGCAGCGGTGATATTCATGCCGGCTGGCGTGGCAGTGATTCCTAGTAACAAACTGGTAGAATTGGGCTTTCGAGGTGTTCTAAATGGTTTGGTGCTTTGCTCTTATAGTGCCGACAATAGAAGGCGATAAGAAGACAGGAAAGACTGTTGGATATGTGTACTATGGAGCAACTCTTGCTTGGATTTTCAGTCTCTCTGACAGCTGCAGGACAGGGGTTCCAGAGGCCATCAAGGAACTGAAGTCATTAGGCATTAGAGCTGCTATGCTTACAGGAGATAGTGAAGCGGCTGCTATGTATGTACAAGAACAGGTGAAGCTCTTATCCGTAATCATATCTACTTTCTGGTCTATTTGCGTTTCACTTCACACTGACATGGAAATAAAATTAATGCCATGTGCAGCTAGATCATGCGCTTGAAGTAGTTCATGCAGAACTCCTACCTGAAGGCAAGGCTACGATTATCAAAGAACTTAAGAAGGAAGGGCCAACAGCAATGACTGGAGATATGATTCTTATGCCCAATGATCTTAGAAAAGTCCCGAAAACAGCCATCCGGCTTGCTCGAAAAGCTCATAGGAAAGTTACTGAGAATGTGATTATGTCCATGTCCACAAAGTCTGCTATCCTTGCCTTGACTTTTGCTGGTCACCCACTTGTTCGGGCAGCTGTTCTTGCCGATGTGAGTACATGTTTGTTGGTGATTTTCAACAGCATGCTGCTTTTACGAGGGACACAACATCTTGCTGGAAAATGCAATAAAACATCAGGTGCATGGCGTTCACATAAACATGGTAATAAGAATTCATCGCATAATAATCACAGTGATTGTTGCTCTATCAAAAAAGTCGAGAAGGTGCAATGTGGGACTCAAAAATGTTGTTCTAGCCAGAGAGTTGAGAAGTTGTGCCTCTGGTGGTTGCTCTAACGTGAAAGTTGAGTAGGTGCAGGGTGGAGCTCAAAATTCAAGCTGTTCCTCAGGGTGTTGCTCTATCCCTTAAAGTTGAGAAGGTGCCAAGTGGAGCTCAAAATTAAATCTGCACCTCAGGGTTTTGCTCTATCCCTAAAGTTGAGAAGGTGCCAATTGGAGCTCAAAATTCAATCTGCACCTCAGGGTGTTGCTCTATGAAGAGCTGAGATGATAGGAAACGATTCTATTTCTCATATTGAATGAATCAATCAGATTTATACACGGAAATATAACGCTGGAAAACAGATTATGCATGGTTTGTTATAACAGCTGTATAGTGCTAAAGATAGACGTGTCTGGTATGCCCCCTAGAGCTTGACACGAGAGGCACTACCAGAAAATCAGCGAAAATCAACAGAATTATCTATGGAATTTTTTCATCGGTAATTTTTACTGACAAAAATAATTTCGTTTCTAATTTTGTCGGTATATACCGACAAACAATTTCCGTCGGAGATACGGTCGGTATATACCGACCGTATCGCCGACAGATTATATAGTTTTTTTGAAAAGTTGCAACGGTGTGATGACATGGATTTTTTTCAGACGATTTTACTGACGGAATGACCGAGGGATTCAAACCGAGATCTCTGTACAATGACGTGGCACAGTCACCGGCGGACTCACCGACGGGTATACCGACGAAAACGTTCTGTCGGTGATTCCATCGGTAAAAGTCAATATATACCCACTTTGTCGACACTCTCTTCCTCTATTTCTCCTTCCTCTTCCCCTTCTTCTTCCCCATCCCAACTCTCCCCTCCCAAACTGCAGCCAAACACCCATCCCAACTCTCCCCCTCTTCTCAACACAAGCACTCAAGTTTCTTATACTTTTGTATGTGGTCACAACATCCGTTCTCCGAGCCATTTATTGTGGATTTTATCATTTTTAGTTTTAACATTTAAATGTCAATTTTATTATTTTTTATTGTTTTTTTAGTATATGTATTTTGTTAACGTATACACTTGTTTAATTGTTATTTGTCAAAGAAACTTGTAGTATGAATATATAATTTTGTAGTTGTTATAGTTTGTTTTAGATTTTGTCAAATTATATTTGTTTGTAAATTATAGAAACTTTGTTTAAATTACACCGAATTAGATGTGTTGTGATGAAATAAATAATAGCATGTTTAACGGGTCCGTTTTAATTTTTATCAATTCTATTGCAAAGTTGTGATTTCCGTAAATTTATATATGTATAAATTTTTATGGACGTTGATAATTGATAATGAATATTTAACATAAGTGTTTTTTTAGTTTGTTGGATAATGTTGGTGCAAACCAATATTTTTGCAAATTTATTTACGTAACATAGTTAATTAATATATGTTGTCGTCATAATTTTATAGAGATTCGATAAAAGTCATGGATGATCGTTCATGGATGTATCAGGACTCACCCCAAGGATTGCGGAGGATGGATTATTGTAACGGGGTTCAGGGTTTTATTAATTTCGCAACATCTATTCCGAGGAATTTTACTGATAGCGGTATTAGGTGTTCATGTAGGAAGTGTAAAAATAAAAAGTTTTTGCATCAAGATGTTGTAACGATGCATCTTCTAACCAAAGGGTTCATGGAGGATTACCTGTGTTGGTATGCACACGGAGAACTATTTGTTCCTAATGAGAGAATGGTAGAAAGGGTGGTTGGGTCAACTTCTAGTGCTAGCAATGTGCATGAAGTTGGAAATGACAACAGTAATCCTTACAGGAATATGGTTATGGATGCAATGAGAATAAGTGAAGGTAATGTCAGTGAATGTCCAATCGTAGAAGAAGAACCTAATGTAGATGCAGCTAGGTTTTTTGATCTGTTGAAAGATTATAACGAACCATTATGGGATGGCTGCACGAACCATAGTAAATTATCGGTCGTAGCACAGGTGTTCACCATCAAGTTAGATCACGGGTTGAGTGAGGCCGGTTATGACAAGATTATCGAATGGGCGAGAAGCATTTTACCTAAAGGGAAAGGCTGAAAGAGAACTTCTATGCTGCAAAGTCCATGATGAAACCCCTCAGTTTCGGATACCAGAAAATTGACATATGCCCTAACTTATGCATGTTATACTACCTTGAAAATGCTGAGCTGACCGAGTGCATGACATGTAGGCATTCTCGTTACAAACCTAGAACCGGCAGGGAAAAGACTCTCGTGGCATATAAAAAACTTAGATACTTCCCAATCACACCTAGACTGCAGAGGTTATTCATGTCACTAAGGACTGTTGAGCACATGACATGACACCAATCACATCATGCGGTTGATGGAGCGATGGTGCATCCTTCTGACGGTGAAGCATGGAAACACTTTAACAGTGTGCATCCTCACTTTTCAGTTGAATCAAGGAACGTGCATCCTAGGTTGTGTACATACAGATTCAACCCATTCGGGTCATTTGCTTCTCCTTATTCTTGTTGGCCGGTCATACTAATGGTTTATAACTTGCCACCGGCGATGTGTATAAGGTCGGAGTTCATGTTTTTATCTATGGTCATACCAGGTCCGAGTAGTCCGGGGTGGAATATAGATGTTTGTCTTCGACTGTTAATTAATGATTTGACGCAGTTGTGGTCCTCTGGAGCTTTGACTTATGATATCTCGAGGAAACAGAATTTTGTTATGAGAGCGGCTTTGATGTGGACTATCAATGATTTCCCAGCTTATGTAATGGTTTTCGGTTGAAGCATACATGAAAAACTAGCATGTCCATACTGTATGGAGAACAACAAGGCATTCACGCTAACAAACGGGGGTAAAGCTTCTTTTTTTTACTGTCACCGTCGTTTCTTGCCACCGAATCACAGGTATAGAAAGAACAGAAAGGATTTCTTTGTTGGCAGAGTTGAAAAGGATGTTGCACCCTTGCGTCTTTCTGGTGAAAAATTGCATGATGTTGTGTCAGAGTACGGTGACATTGTGTTTGGTCTCCAATCAGGTAAGCAGAAGTTTCCTAGTTTTGGTTTGACCCATAATTGGGTAAAGCGAAGTATCTTTTGGGAGCTTCCTTATTGGAAGACCAATCTTCTCTGCCATAACCTTGACGTCATGCACAATGAAAAGAATGTGTTTGAGAACATTTTCAACACCGTCATGGATGTGAAGGGGAAGACAAAGGACAACATCAAGGCTAGATTGGATTTAGCGTTGTTCTGTAACCGTAAAAATATAGAGTTGGTTTGTGATGGGTCATGGGTCGCAAAACCAAGAGCACGCTTCGTGTTAGAGAAAAACACACAAGAGACCGGTCCAGTATAGATGGATGTATACATTCGAGAGGTTAGATATTATAGTTGTTATGTAATTCATAATTAAAAGTTTTTTCATTTTTTTTAATTGATAATTTTTGTTTAATTCTATATATGCAGGTACTTGTTCAATCTTAAAAAAAAAAAGGTTAAGAATAAGGCGCATGTTGAGGCATCAATATGTGAGGCCTATATTGTTGAGGAGATCTCAACATTTATCTCATACTATTTTGAACCTCATTTGAGAACGAGGATCAACCGTGTTCCACAACATGATGATGGTGGTGAAGTGCCTTCAAGTGGGAACTTGTCAATATTCCTCAATCCTGGACGACCCACGCCTAAAAATGTCATAAGGGGAAGATATTTCTCTGAAATAGAGTTCAGACAAGCACACAATTATGTCTTATTTAACTGTGATGAGCCGAGATCTTTTATTAAGTAAGTAGATGTTCTACTTAAACTTTGTCAAGAGTGTACTATTTATATATTGTGATAGCATAAACTCATATAATTTGGAATAACCTTGCACGCAACATCGACGATACTTACTGTCTAATAACTCACAGCTGACCGAATCCCAAATCTTTCAATTACAAGATGAACAATTTGTCATGTGGTTTAGAACATATGTAAGTCCTATCACAAACTCATTATCTCTTGCAAGGTAAGTAACTGTACGTCAATATTACATAATATTTGTTTATTGATTATTGTTGTATTTGATATACAAGGTTTATCAAATGGGAGGTAGTGCTGCTATTTCACTGTTTTTACTAAGCCTGGGCCCTGAATGAAAAGTCAAGTGCTATAACGGGTATTTTATCAATGGATATGTCTTTCATATTGAAGAATACGGGCATGGAAGAAAGACATACAACAGCGGTGTTTGTATTAAGGGATCGACTTCTAGTGAGTTTGAAGTTGACTACTATGGTAGATTAGAAGAGGTCATCGAACTGCAATATCATAGCGAGCATAATAGAGTGTTTTTATTCAAATGTTATTGGTATGACACAACTAACAGAGGAATCATAGTAGATCCTCACTATGGTCTTATTGAAATCAACTCAAAAGCTAGACTCTGCAATGTAAACGATGTCTTTGTTTTCGCAAAGCAATGCCAACAAGTTTGTTACACATACACCCCTTCCTTTAGAAAGGACCGATCAAGAGTTGATTGGTTATTCGTTTTAAAAACAAAACCCAGGGGTCGTGTCGAGGTTGTTCAGGATGAGAACGAAGACACAAGAGTGATAGATGAAGTCTTTCAATTTAGTGAGTTGGTTGAACCATACCGAGTTGCTCCTTCGATTGACTTAGAAGAAAATTCAAATTTTCGTGTTTTCGATGATAATCTTGTTGATGTTGACGCAGAGGAGTTGAATGTTGTTTTGAGCTCTAGTGGACTAGAGAATGTTGATGAAGAAGATGATAACCACATTGAAGAGTATGATGATGCTGATAACAATTCAATTGAGGATGAAAATGAAAATTCTGACGAAATATGCTATAAGGCTTTTTTTCTTATAATGTAATATGATGGATGATATTTTGGAACATGAAATATTTATTTTATAATTGTTTGCTCTTATTATTGTGTTTTGCGTGCTGTAATATTGCAATTTAAGCGTTTGTGCAGGAGGATAGACAGGCAATACAAACAAAATATGCAAAAGCTTGACAACAACACCGACGAATAGACCGATGGATTGTGTCCCATCGATATAATACCGAGAGTTGCAAAAAAATTACAGCCCCTGCCACAATCACCGACGGATTTCCCAACGACATCACTGACGGATGGTGCACATTCCAAGGCGTGTGACTGTCAGACTGCCTGGTCGATTGGCACGTTTTACAACGAAATCACCGACGGACGCAGCAAATCCAAGGCGCGCATGATCTGACACACAATTACCGACGGATTTGTCGACGGACTTCAAAAAATCTAGAGGGATTTTCAAAATTTTGGTAAGAAAATCAATTAATTATCGACGGACATTACCAGCGGAATTTAATGCACCACCCAAAAAAATATTATTATAATTTCCGTCGGTACTTCCATCGGAAAATTTGTAGTATAAAACCCGTCCCCCCCTCCGTAGTTCATTTTTTCTCTGTTCCTCATTACATCTTCTCTTCTCCTCTCCGTTTGTGTTTTGTTTTTGCAAGAATTGGTGCGAATTTTCATTGTTTTGATTGTAGTTTTCAACATATTAAAAGGTATGTATTCTCCTTTCTTTATCTTTGAATTTTTTTACTTTTATATTTTAATTATGATTATTTTTGTGGTGTTCTTTGTTTTGTGTATTGTTTGTAGATAAAAATCTTTAAATCAACACACTATTAAGGTAAACATTTTTCATTCCTAAAGTCTTTAGTTTTTTCTTTTTATTTGTTAAATTTATTTTATTGTTTGTATTGCCAAAATAATTGAAAATTTTGTTAAATTTGAATTGTTATTGTTGAATTTACCTTTAAAATGTTAATTCAAATATAGAATTAAATTTAATTAGTTTATCTTAATTGTATTATAATATTGTTTGTTATGTTTTTTATTATTTTGATTCATTTTAATTTTTATTTATGAATTTGTATAGATGTTAGTTGAAAATATATAGATGTTGAATTTCGATAGATGTTAGGTTGTATAGAGTTGATTTTGCAATATTTATGTAATTATCAATATTTATAGGTATGAAAACTGTGGATAGTCTCTAATATAGGGGAGGTGCTGGTGAATTTGTTTTAAATAATTGAATTTAATTATTTAATTATTCGTATAAATTTGTGTAGATGTATTGAATGAAAATTTAATTTTTTTATTTTTTGCATTGTAATAATTATTTGATAATTTAGTCTTTTTTAATTGTTATTGTTGAATTTTCCATGGAAATGGTAATTGGAAATGAACAATTAAATTTCATTGTTTTATCTCAATTTTATTCTATTATTGGTTGTTATGTTTTTTATTATTTCCATTAATTTTAATTTTCATTTATGCATTTCTATAGATGTTAGTTTAAAATATATAGATGTTGAATTTCTATAGATGTTAGGTTGTATATAAGATTTTTCAATGGAGTCAATTGGTTTGTGGTTATTGTAAAGATTTGTAGGTTTGAAAACTGTGGGTAGTATCCAGTATAGGGGAGGTGCTGCCGAATTGTTTTTAAATAATCGAAGTTAATTATGTAATTATTCGTATAAATTTGTGTAGATGCGTAGAATGAAATCTACAAGACGTCATCGACAGACGGTTGCAGCTAGTTCTTCTAGCAAATGAGGAGGACTTATCCTTAGGTGCTGATCACGGCGAGGCATCTGCGCCAACTTGTGATGTTGCCTCTTCTAGCGCGGTTTCACAGCGCAGAGGCGGTGTGCCTTCACAGCGGGGTCAATTCACCTACAAGTGCCAGACACAATGGAAGGATGACCTTTCAATGTCAGTTTGTTTAGGTTTAAGTTTTTTTTTATATACTTATAACATAATTTATGAACAACTAATTAATATTTTATTAATTTTATTTAATTTCAGGTTCACAAACATTGAGGCTGCCTGGACAATAACATCGGCGTTTAAATCATCGATGGAGATTTCATTGTTTCAATGGAGTCAGGTTTCCAGACATCCTGAGTGGAGACCTAATATCGATGCATGGTTTCGACGATTTCAGGTAGGTGTTAACTTTTAATTTCCAGCTTATTTTTTATAAATTATTTTTATAATTTTATATTTTGTACTATTTTTATTTTAAATGAATTATTTATATACACAGCATAAATTTGAGTGGGATAGCACGGACAACAATATTGTGAGGAGGGTATGGGAGAATCACGCGGCAACTAGGTAACATCGAAAATAATATTTATTTTTGTTTTATAATTTTATGTTCTAAATTCTAATTTGTTATTATGGAAGTAGGTTGCGTGATTTTTGGTATGACACACAAAAAAAAGCAAAAAGATATGCGAGAGATAATGGTCTTGAAGGATGGAATGAGGTGGCGGTTTGGCGGGAATTCAAACCGCCATTCATCTCAGGGGATATATGGACGACATATATTACTTTAAACAAAATCTATCATTAATTAATTTGTTGTTGCTTATAAATATATTTAACTTGCAACCTTTTTTTTCCCTTACAGACTACACTTCTTGGACGTGAGCCGAGCCCAATGGAGCTGTTTGTACAGACGCACGTGCGAAGTCAAGACCGCCAAAAGGGGGTGCAATAGTTCGTGGACAACCGTTCTCAACACTTCATGATATGTTCGGTCAATCATTTTATTTTGTAAGTTATTATTTTCTTAAATTGAATATGATGATTTAAAAAAAAATTCAGGAGACCTATAATAGCCGGTTGAGGGAGAGATATGGGGACAATCCTTCGACCCATTCGGATTTCGATCTGGATTTGTGGATGGAGGTAGGATCGTCTAGTGGAACCAATAAAAATCGGGTCTCCGGGCTCTCCAACACTACGGCCGAAAACTTGCGGTCGGCCCGTAGTATTTCAACAATTGAGAGCTCTCAATCAGTATCGAGCACCCAGTCTGAGGAGGTCATGGCCTTGAAACAATAATATGAACGACTCTTGACGGATTATGATCAGCTTCGTCAAATGGTCATGGAGATTAGATCAAGGATGGGTGATGATACATGTGGAGCCCCTTTTTGGCCGTACAGTGTCGGGAACAACCAATCCCCTCCTCTTCCTCCTCCTCCAGCTCCACTGTTATTCTAGTTTAATTTTGTTTTTGAAACACATTAAATTTGTAATGAATATTTGGATGAATATTATTTAACATTATTTTTATATTTTTAATGTTTAATACAATTTTATTTGGTTATTTATTTGGTTAATTAGTTGTTTTTACTATTAATAAATAAGTTTTTTAAAAATATTTTAAATAAATACCGACGGCTTTACAGACAAAACCATTCCGTCGGTATTTTACCGAGAGTTGCAAAAAAATTACCACCCATGCCACAATCACCGATGGATATATTCCGTCGGTCTTTACCGTCGGTATTTGACAAAGAGTTCTAAAATATTTACCGCACATGCCACAATCACCGATGGGCATTCCATCGGTGATTACCGTTGAAAATACAAACGGAATAATTCCTTCAGTAAAGTTCTCACGGTAAAAAAAAATTTTGGCGCGCTTCGCCGTCTGTAAGACCGTCGGTGGTCCGTCGGTTTTGGATTTTTTTTATTTCCGATAGAATTAGCGACGGAACAGGGAATTACCGACGATCAATATTTCGACGGACAGATTTCGTCGGTAAGGCTGTCGGTAAAAATTTTACTGATGAATTGTGTGCCTTACATCGATGAAATGAATCCATCGGTAAAAATATTTAATGGTATAGTGAGGCCAATCTTGTCGCGAAGAAATAAAAACCAAGCTCTGGGAAGCAGCTTAGTGAGAAGATATGTAAGTTGATCAATGGAGGATAAATGAGCATCTCGGAGAATTCCACTTCAGACCTAATCACGAATGAAATGGAAGTCTATAGCAACTGAGTTGCCCCAACATTGTCACAGTAAATGACTGTGCAAGTGGGTAGTGGGATACCAAGATCACATAGCAAGGAGGACACCCAATTAGTTCAGCAGCTGTATTGCAATAGACCAATATTCTGCTTCAGTGAAACAACGAGCAATGATTTTCTGCATTTCAAAGCTCCAAGAGATAGGATTGTGACCAAGATATACAATATAGGCAGCTGTGGAAGAGAAGTGGTCTAGGTCGTCAGCCTAATCAGCATCAGAGTAGGCATGCATCAGAAAATGCATGCAAGGATAGAGAAGAGTCATAGTAAAGTTAAAGGTCATGATAAGGAGTACCACACAGATAACGAAGGAAACGCTTAACAAGTGTCCAGTGCTTAGTTGTGGGCTTGTGCATAAATTGAGAGAGCTTATTGACAACAAAAGCTATGTCAAGTCTTGTGAGAAGCAGCTATTGGAGACTTCCCATAACTGATCGAAATTCTATGGGATCAGATAATTCATTTCCTAAACACAGTGAGAGTGTTGTACCTGATGGAAGAGGAGTTTGAATAGGTTTAGCTTCAAACAAGTGAGTACGGCCAAGAAGATCAAGTAAACATCGACGTTGAAAAAAGCAGGAATCCTTGTGTGTTGGGAACAATTTCAATTCCAAGAAAATAAGAAAGTTTTCCAAGATCTTTAAGAGAGAAACGGTTAGCTAGCAGACCAATAAACCGATTCACCAAGTTTTCATCATCCCCAGTAACAATGAGATTGTCAACATAAACTAGTAAATAGACAAGATGTCCACCAGATTTAAGGACAAAAGGTAATGTATTAGATTAGGAGTTTTTGAACCCTGAATGAAGAAGAAATGATCTGAGTTCATGATACCACGCTCGAGAAGCTTGCTTTAGGCCATAAATAGCTTTTTATAGCTTACAACCATGTGATGAGAAGTCTTTATCAATGAAACCTGGTGGTTGATGCATATACACATGCTTATTGAGAGTACCTTGCAGGAAAGTGTTATTAACATCAAGTTCACGAAGTATCCTCCCACAACTTACTGCAATACTAAGGACAAGTCTAATGGTGGTAGGCTTGATTACCAGACTGAAGGTATCATAGTAATCAACTCCTAGGCGTTGATTGAAACCTTTGGCAACCAAACGAGCCTTATGCCTAGTAATAGAGCCATGAAATTTTCGTTTAGTGCGGAAAATCCATTTATAACCCACAACATTTTGACTGGGATTGGAAGTTAGTAGTTCCCATGTTCCATTCCAAACAAGAGCATTATATTCTTCAGACATGGCCTTATGCCATTTTGGATCTCTAAGAGCTTGGGCTTATGTGGTGGGTTCAAGATCAAGAGGTTTGGATAATTGGGTGTGAAGATTTAGTTTTTAAAGAGGTTTGCGAATGTTATTTTTGGCCCTTGCTTGCATGGGATGATTCGGTTGGGTAGCAGTTGGCAAGGGATTTGTGGCAGTCATTTGATGTGTTTGGTTTTGGGTATTGGTTGTGTTAAGATGAGAAGTGTTACGTATAGGGGCTGTAGTGTGTGATTGTGTTGGAGCTTCACATTGGAGTTGCTATTGAGGAAGAACTTCAGATGGTGGTATGAGTGCGGAGGTGACAGTGTTGAGTTTAATTATTGGTGGTATCCAAGTAAAAAGTGTGGCTGATTCTGGTCATAGAGCTTGTGTAAGAGAGGATTTAAAAGGAAAGACTGTTTCAACAAACCTGACATGCCTAGAAACAAAAATCTTTAATGTTGATGGATCATAGCAAAAATAGGCATTTTGAGTTAGAGAGTATTCCGAGAAAAACACATGGCTTGGAACGAGAGTCCAGTTTTTGACTAGTATAGCTAGGAGCGAAGCCAAGGATAACACTGACAACAAGAAAACCTTGAGTTTTGAGTAATTAGGAGGAGTATCAAAAACTTTTTCGTAAGGGAAAAAGAAATTTAATGTTTAAGTTGGCATTCGATTAATTAAGTAGACAGTTGTAGTAGTGAAGGCATTAGACCAATGACTTACAGGAATGGAAGCATGAGAGAGAAGGATGAAACCGGTTTTAACAATGTGGAGATGATGTCATTCCGAAAAGCTATTGTGTTCGGGTGTGTACGGTGGAATAGTAAGATGAGATATACCATGAAGAGCAAGAAAATTAGCAAGGGCAATATATTCACCATCATTATCAGACTACAATGTATTGATGCTCTGATTGAAGTGTTTTTCTGTAATGGTTTGGAATCTAATGAATATGGCTTTTATCCGTCTACAATATATCATCTCTATTTTAATTAATAAAAATTAAACATAATATGAGATTATACAAATTTTAAATCCATAAAACTTTTATTTAAATCTTAGGATCCCAATTAAACTTTTGGGTAAGAAGTTTTTTGACACCTGGCCTAAAACTGATAATTACCCTAAACCCACGCCATCATTCCCACTTAAACTTTTGGGTAAGAAGAAATGATGAAACCCTGCCCCCATTGCATTGTTCAAAGTCGTATGCTTTTTCAAACAAAATGCACTTGAAAAAGAACTAGGAATGCAATACCAAACGGTGCCGCCTATATTGTCCGCATCATCTATCAATCAAGTAACTGAATTTCATTAACGCAATTGAAACATAGAGCCACTATTTCTTCTTGACAACATTATTGCAGGCCATTGGGTACAAAACATAACAAAAAAGAACGCAATTACTTTTCCTGGAGATCACTTCCAAATACATCTTGCGTATAATTCAGCTCAGGAATCTCATGGAAAAAATTATATGGAAGAGTACGGATTCTAAAATGCATTGAGACTTTCCTACAAAGCATATGGGCAGGCCACCAGAAAACAACAAACTGCATGGTATAAAAAGAAACAAAGGTTGCTGGCAAACTTGTCTCCCATCGCATCACAACGCATAGACAGAGAAGCTAAGCAGTAACTCTTGACCGGCCTTTTGCTATTCTCCGAGCAATTACTCTCCGACCACCCTTGGTTGCCTTGCTGTATTGCATAAATCATGATTCAAGTCTAATTAGTTCAACAAGTTCATTTAACAAACATGTGCATGAAGAAAATAAAAAAACAGTATCAGTCCAAAAGGGGACAGGTGATACATGCTTGGCAGCTAGACCTTAAAGTAATGCACTCTCTATGGTTTAACTAACCTAAAAAATATTTGCAACGAGGGAAGTCAAGTTTGTTCTTCACCCCACACGATGAGCAACAAATATAGAATCAGAGCTAAGTAGAGTTCAGTGGGGTCAACCGAACCCCTAATGCTTCTTCTTTTTTTAAGAAAAAAAAACAATTATACATCATAAAAACGTATTTTCTTAGTCTAGTACCAAATCAACCAAAGTAATAGATGCGGTCATTTTTGTATTTTTCTAAAAATAAGCCAAGCAGTTGAGCATAGCATGTTGTTAACTAAATGCTAAATGTTTGCAGAGATGACTAAAGATTTACTTAAGCATGTCAATTATAAGTTTTACACCATTACTCAACCCTTCTTAAATCCAAGAGCACATAAAATAAAACTGCTTTTACAATTTATCGATATTTATCCTTGGGATGAATATGAAATCCAGCTGTTATTTTTTACACTCATATTCAAGTCATGCTTTCCCCTATCCCATATTCTGATGAATATGCACTCCAAATCACACCCAATCAAATGTAAATAGTTGAATTTTCCTAATAGAAGAAAAACAGTGTGTTTCCATCGAAATCAAACCATAGCCTCAGCTAATCAAATTTCTCTACCCAAAAAGTTGAATGATGTTAGCAGTGTCTTCCTAGGTTCTCTAATTCTAATAGAAAATGGATTACAAAGCTAGAGACAGAAAGAGAGAGACCGTGCAAAGAACCCGTGTTTTCTCTTGCGCCTGATGACACTAGGCTGGTATGTCCTCTTAGGAAACAAGAGCATAGGCTCAGTAGATGAATCTCCTGCAAAACATGCACAAGGCAGAGCAGTTACAGCAAAGGGAAGGCCGGATTTTTATCAAGAGAGAAACAGAAGCAAGAGAGAGAAATTGTGGCATATTATCAAACAGTTGGCAGGCACCTAGAAAGTAAAGTTATTTCTTGAGGAGGAAAAGAACCCATCAATCAGAAAAGCATAATAAATCAGTAAAGTACCGTCGGGCAAGAAGAATTCGAGAGAGGGGAGACCGGAAGGATGCAAGAAGTCTTGATTGGCAACTGCAAGTTTAGTGATTGAGAGGAAGTCGGTTGGCTGGAAGTTGGAGACAGAAGAAGGGAAAAGGTGAGGAGTTAGAGTTTGGAGAGTGGAGATTGCGTTTTGATGGAAAATTGGGTTCTTCGATATAATCAATCTGTTCATTAGGGATGCTCCTGCTCGAATTAAGTTTTTGGTCGCCATTTTCCTTTCTTCCTTCCGGAGAGGGAGAGACAGAGATGCCTGCTTGTTCGGCTTCACCACTCAACTAAACCCTAAGGGAAAATGGTGTGAGATTTGCTGTTCTTGTGGTCATTTAGCCCAATGGACCTCTTTTTGTGTCACTATTTCTTATCTTTGGGCCTACTACCAGTCCCTTTTTTTTTCAACACTTTTCTCTCCAATTGCCATTGACTTTACAATTAACATTTACATTAACAATAAAAATAAATAAATAAATAAAATTATAAAAGTGTGACTAATTCATATTAACTACACTCATAAAACACTATAATACTATTTTGTGTTTTAGTTTTTTAGTTTTTTCTTCAATTTATCATTTAATATTAGTTTTTTTAAGAATTGTGTTTCAGATTTTTTTATTTTTTTTAATTATTAAATTATATATCGGTCTTATGAATTTTTTTTTTTTATCTGATTTCAACTTTTAATATTAAATTTATTAGAAGTGGGGTTTCGTAAATATTTTTCAATTTATTTTCTATAAATTTATCTCGATCTCAGGACTCAGGACGTGGGTTTAATAAATCAACCCTTCATAAAGTCTTTTTTTTATTTTCTAAATACTGGTTATATATAGATGTAACACTATTCACTAGAATAGTGTTTGTGTTTTTTTACTTTTTTTTAGGTTTTTTTCCAATGCCGACCTTCAACAACTTAATTTTTTTTATTATTATTTTATCTTTCAATATTAAGTTGTTTTGGGAATTGTGTTTCGTAATTTTTTTATTTTTAAATTGTTGGGTTATATACTAGTCTTATGAATTTAGTTTTTTTTTCTGATTTTAACCTTCAACATTAGATCTGTTAGAAGTGGGGTTTTGTAATTTTTATTTATTTTTTTTATTATGAATTTATCTTAATTTCAAGACCCTAATTGTGAGTTTAACAGGTCAACCCTTTGTAATTTGTTTTTAATTTTATAACTATTGGGTTATATATCAGTTTTATGGATTTATTTTTCTTTTCAATTTCAACCTTTAACATTAAATCTGTTGAGAGTGGAGTTTCTTAAAAAAAATATTTGTTTTTTATGAACTCATCCTGATTTCATTACTCAAGTCGTGGGTTTAATAGATCAACTCGAGTTGACTCAAACTGTTTTTTTTAGTCATTTTTTAATTTATTCTTTTTCACTTTCATCCTTCAATATTATAATACAGATCAACCCACAAACACCATCAAGAATCTATTACATATTCTAACTAGTCCAATCACAAGGTTCAAGACAAAAGTATTGAAAGAGACAGTGAATGAGCTTATTACAAAGGTTTTGGCCAAGGCTGATTTTAAAGATCCTTTGGAGCATCAAGAAGAGTTTCTAGTCCATTTAATATAAGTCTAAGAAGGGCTCAATCCATGTTCAACAGGGGCCTGATATGTGAGGCCCTATGATAGCCTTGTTTAAGCAAGATTTCTTAATGTTATAAGGATCCTAAGTTGGTAAATATTCTCCTATTAATTCAATGAAGAATTTAGCCAGGCTTGATTCCTATGCTAGGAAGTAAACTAATAAGGCAACAACAAAGGAAGATATTTGTATTTATTATTCTCCAAATATTACAAGGAAACCTAGCTCTACAAGGAAAAATAAGAGGCTACAAAATTAATTCCACTTTTAGATCAGATTTTCCTAGTCTATTTAGGACATCTAGAGGTGGCAACTCTTTCTAGAGTCACAAGGAAGGTTTATTTAGACTATAATACCTTATTAAGCTAGGAAAATTAGATATCTCTTCATTTCTCTTTGGTTATTTACGGCAACATAGAGAACCTTTATTTTAATTTTAATTTTTAAATGTTTTGGATTTGTTTAAAATTATTTGGGTTATTCAATTAAGTTTTGGGTCTAGTTATAAGTGTGCTTCACATCAACCCACATCTTAGGTTAGTGGGTTCAAATCAGCCAACTATAGTAGATCCATTAGGGTATTTTTGCTTGGAGTATAAAAACTCTTTGTAAGACACTTTTTATTCAGTTTTATGATAAAATATTGTTGTTGAACTATTGTTCTTGAGTGTTAGGAGGATGTCTTGCATTCTTTGGTTCTCTAAAGAACTGAAACTAACTTATCAAAGATTAACTAGTTTTGTGGCGTCTTTCTTATATTTCTTGTTCGTGAATTGGTATTCGTAAGGTGGGGGTTCTTATTTCAATAGCAGGCTTGAGATATGTTTTCATTGTGTCACATTCCTATCAGACTTATTTCGGCTTTTCAGGATTCATTGTCAATCTTGATGTGAGTTACATGACCACGTGATCACAAGGTTTGCATCACATTGGGCTGGTTGGAAATTATTCTTATTTTTTTTATTTGTTTTCTACGGGGTTATCCCTACACCATGACCCGAGCCACAGGTTTAGTGGGTTGACTCGGTTTTTTTTATCATTTTTAATTGATTTTTTTCTCAATTTGACCTTCCAACAACCCAATCTTCTTCTTCTTCTTTTGTTTTTTTTTCTTAATTTCAACCTTCAGCATTGGATTCATTGGAAAAGTAGCTTCATAATTTTTTTATTTGCTTTTTATGAAGTTATCCTGGTCTCATGAGCTAGGTCATAAGTTTAACAAATTAGCTCAGGTTGACCTGTTTCTTTTTTATCAATTTTTTTATTTCATCCTTTAACATTTGATTAATTTTAAATTGGGCTTTGTATTTTTTTTATATAGATTTATCTTGGTCTCATGATCTAGATCGTAGGTTTGATAAGTTAACTTAGGTTGATTTAGGTCAATTTGTTTTTACCTTTTTTTAATTTAATATTTTTTTTATTTTTACCCTTCAATATTGGATTGATTAGAATTTAACCTTCATAATTTTTTTTGATTTTTTTTTATAAAGTTATTATACTCTCATGTCTCAGGTCTCAAATTTAACAGGCTAGTCTGGATTAATCTAATATGTTAACGTCTCAATATTTTTTTAAAAATATCATCCTATAAGCCACTGTATCAATATTTAAAAAATATTTTGTTTAATATGCATCATATTTTGAGTTCATGATTAGTTTTTTATTAGAAAACACGTTATTGATCTTAGAATATTTTTTTATGTTAAAAAAATTGATTTAACTTGCAACGTAATACGAGTCAATGATCTATTACGATATCAATAAGTAGCATTTGGTTTATGTCTTGAAACAAATTAAATGAGACAAAATAATACAAAAAAGATGATAAGACATGATATAAGATGAAAATCAAATACATGTATGATAATGATTTACAAGATAAGATAAGATAGAATTGATGTTTTCATATTCTATATAAGAGGTAGTTTATATTAGAAGTTGCTATATGATTGTGGTTATCCATGCTTTACGACAGCAGCGAATGTTTGATTTAAGAGTTGTGGATAATATAAGAAACCACAAACTCGAAAAGCTTGA
The DNA here is from genome assembly GCA_019202695.1 of Populus x sibirica. Taxonomy (NCBI): domain Eukaryota; kingdom Viridiplantae; phylum Streptophyta; class Magnoliopsida; order Malpighiales; family Salicaceae; genus Populus; species Populus x sibirica. The sequence goes on along the minus strand of JAGMVL010002394.1, from coordinate 262,765 downwards.
AACGTTGGAAACACTTCAGAAGGTAGCTTTTGAATTTTCAGTATTGGATAGAAGTTCAAAACCAGTTTTCGATTGAAAATGACACAAGCTAACCTCATCTTGTATTAAAGCATTAAGACACCTGATATTTAACAGTAAATTTCTTGTGAATTCTTCAGTTTTATGATGGATGAGGTCGCTTTATCTGCCCTTTGCCCGGAACTAATAAATATTTATTTGTCTAATTAGTACAAGATTATCGCACCCTCAACCCAAAAAAATAAAAATAAAAATCGTTGCAGTGATTGGTTGTGCTCTCGCAGTGCCAAGGAAAATCATGCAAGTTTAGCTGTTCCAATTGGTGACAAGTGTGTTTGCAGCTCAAGAACAAAAAATGGAAGTGCAAATTTCTGAAACAAGGCAGACATAAATCTCAAAGTCTGAACACAATCAGAAGCTAAGCCATATTTCAGAAGGAACATGCCACAGATGGTGTGCTTGCAGAAGCAGAATCATTGCAGCAGCAGCAGCAACAATAACAACAACAAAGAATCCAATCATTTGCAATATCACCCTCTAATGTCACAATCACAAAGCAGCTTTGAGAAATAAATAGAAGATACAAATCCCGAAATCACAATTAGTGGAAAAGACAAGGTCATGTAATTAAGACCTGGCCATTTTAAATTACATTTCTTTTAACAACTACAAATGCAAACCACCCAACCCCACCAAAAACGAAAGGTAATTGAAGAAAAAGAAATACAATAATGTGATTGATCACTAAATAACACAATCGCGCCTGCAAAAGTATACAAGATAATCGACTAGATGAATGGGGAGAGGAGGCTTTTATTGGTCAACATGAAGCGTGGAAGAGATCCAATCTGAGGCTGCTAAGTGAGCATCCTCTTCGATAGAAAGTGATAGGGGAGTTATTGCAACCTGGTGTTCCAATGGAAAATAAAGACAGTAAGCAGCCCTACTAAAACCCAAAGCAATCAAAGTTCTGCAAGTTTTAATAGTTAGATTAGAAGTTAAGAGAATTTTGAACAGAATTTATTAGCCTTCCCATAGACAATTTAAGGCCCAGAGATTTTTGTTAGTCTGCACAAGCCCTCAACTCAAGTACAGGCACAGTGGCAGTTCACCAGGTTTGGTGTTAGGATATAATGCTAATGGTGAGCCATCATTTATGAAAAAATAAAAGTAAGAGCCATACCAATCATAACTTTTGTTATGATGATGGCTCCCAATGCCTTATGAGCATTCCGACTGATACTTGCACAGTTTCTAGATGAACAACTGACGCACATCATCAATGTGGAAAATACAATGTTATGACTTACAAATCCATTTTCGAGGGCTCTAAAATCCAGATCCTCATCTGTATCCTCCTGCTCCTTGTCCAGAAACTGAAAAATACATTAAATCAGTGCTTAGTTCTCCTTCCATAGAGCAAAAAAGGAAGGGGCAAAAAAGACAAGTCATGAAAGCAAACAAGAGCACAACATGAAAACAAGGACAATTTGGTCGAAGCCAAAAACATAATAGAAATAGAACATCAAGAAAATATCCAATGCAAAGTCCAATTTCAAAACACAACCACATTCATGCACTGAAATCTAGTTGTAATTTTAGTTAGCATTGACTATACTGAATTCCAATGCTAAATTTATTTCTTCAAAGTTCCTAAATTCTAGCTTTAATAAGCCATTAAAGATCATTCTTGTCACAATTAAAACCAATCAAAATTGTTCCTGAAAGCATGTCAGTAGTGAGGATTTTCTTTACCTCCATTCGAAAATACTTTTTCACCCGGTTGCTATCAGATTTTCCAGCAGCCCCAACTGATTCAATCTCTACCATGTTCTTCCTTTGTGTGGTCAGACGGCGAGCTGCACCCTGAGATAATACAGTTCCATTAACAAAAACAGGAAACTGCATGGCAAAGCTCTTTTGAAAGAAATTACAAAGAAAGAAAAAATGACAATCAGTTCTTTTGCAATAGAAACTCACAGCAGCAGAAGCATCTCTACTAAGCTGTGCAAGCTGTAGGCCAAGACTTTGTTGATTAGACATGAAATGTCCAGCCGAAGGATGCCGATTAGCTGAAACAGCTTGCCAGCTAGGTGAGGATCTCCACATACTTCTCCTAGTTAGTTTGAAGCCCTGCCAAGGAAAAAATTGGGGTGGGGGGGAGAGAGTGGATCAGCTACAGATATATTTGACAGAACTTATTTCCAAGAAAAACCATTGTACGAGTTAAAGAATCTAGTTCTGCTACTCCAACAGAGCAGGTGAGTGAGCAGAGAGAGGGACAGGGGCACCACAGCCTCTTATTTAGTACAATGTTTTGAATGCATGTTAAGAATACTCGATGTTGCCCTTGCCAAATACAAACCTTTTCCTACAAAGTTCTACATTCCAACATGAACTAATTTTCTTCACTGCTCAACAAAGTTATTAGATAAACATACCCTCCATGTTCCAAAGTTCCTGTATGGATATTGTCAACATGCTTGTATTCAGTGAAAAGTTATTCATGCATTTCAAGGGTATGGCATCTGACATAGCAGGATGAAACTTCTACCATGTATTCAACTAAGGGTAGAAGTTGTAGAAGCTATACATCATAAAACACCACCCCATTGATGGGAGAATCTTTTACGTTTTTTCTTTTTCAGGACACTATTAAATGGCTCACCGGAAAACCATGATTAATGTTCCAATAAACACCATTAAAACTCTCAGATCCTGATCATAATTAAAGGAATATTTTGTGCCCTTGGCCGTACTGCTTGGATGACAGATAATTCCTCCAGAATCAACCACAAATTGACAGCAGGAAAAAAAAAAGATCTTAAAACCATCCTACATACTCTTCAAGAACATTTATAAGAAGTAGAAATTTTGCAGTCATTACCAAGTTCTAAATAATAGCAACTCAACAAATGAAATAGAAACGGCTTAGATATAAAAAATGGAGTTTATGTGATAATCTAGGAAGATCAGCATGTTGATAAAGTAAACCCATTTATGCAACTTTGAAGCAGTGGCCAAGCTAGGACACTATGATGGTGAGTTTCTAAATCTATCACTATTTATAACTCACTGGTGAAAGCACGTCTCCCATTGATATTCAAAACGCATCATGAAAAGAGTGCATATGGTCAATTAATTTGACAATGATCTACATTTATGTGCATATCGTCAATAAATAACAGGCAACATCTGTTCAGCAATGTCAGCAAAATACATAAGAGTGCTTACCTTGTTTGTAGATGGAGATGTGGGGATTTCAATATTCAGAGAGCAACTCTGTGGAAAAACCCCCCTTTTCAATATCTCTGATGGCAGCATTTATTACTGGCAAACAGACAGCAACTGCATCCTTAAAATCACTATCTTGGCTTTCATCCTTCTTCCTATTGAAGATTACAACTCTAAAAAGTTATTGGAAAACTAGAAGAAGAGCAAACAGAAAGAAAAGAAAAACTTCTACTAACCAATTCAGTGATATTGATAGGGATGGGACACCACAAATTAATGCTTCTCTAGCTCCAGCAACAACACCCGAATAAAACCTGATGAGTTTTGCAAGTAATTGATGTATTTTATCCCACAGGCAAGGTTATACGAATTTGCTTAAAACAAAACCAACAAGAAACAAAAAATAAAAATAAATAAAAAATAAAAGGCAAGGTTGTACACATTCACTAGTTGCCACTAACTACAAAGATTCCTTGAGAAAATTTAATCATCGACATCATTGACATGTTGTTTGAGAAGTTTTTCCTACATGAGCATGCTATTGGAATTTCAGCAGGATAATATAGAAATATTCCAAAGCACAGGAAGAGACTTACATATGATAGCCACAGTTTGATCCCCGATTAATTCCACTAATTACCTGAAAACAAAATGAACTATAAATTCTCAATAAATTCATCACAGATACAGGTATTATGCTATCACAAGGTGAACAATAAGTGAATGCTAACCAGCAAAGGTTTTGACCATGAAAACAGTGCGCCAGACAATGCCAATGAGACACAATCCACTGGAGTCCCTGAGTAACAAATCCCATAAACAAAGCCTATTACTAAAACAAATACTACTACGAGTGCAAAACACACATCACTTCACTATGAATCCAGTTGGTGGAAAAAAAATCAATCAGTTCCAAAATACAGTCACGACTACAGCCCTAGAAATGAAGTTAGAAAAAGCAAAAGCCCAGTCATTCCTAGAAAATCTTACAAAAAAATGCAAAACCAACACTCCTACATGTTAGTAAACCTTGAATTCTTAAACTGGAGGTGGCTCGGTTACTACAAATATACGATGCTCTTAACAATTAATATTTTCAAATTTAGAGGCCAGAAACTGAGGAAAAATAAGATGCGTTCTACCTGAAATTTCATAAGCTACGGCACCATTAATTTCAGCAGAAGTTGCAGCAATTGTTTCTTGTAAAGTCACAGAATGACTGGATACCGATTTGTCCCTGACCAACCAATTCACAAACTAAAGAAATCAAAAAACATGACCCCAGGTTAAATACCAACAAAAAAAATAGTAAGAACAACCAATTAGCACATACAAAACAAAATTCAAAAAACCGAAGACAAATTCAGGCAGTAACTAAAAAACCAACACACCCAGGTAAGCAAACTAAACCAAATGGCATATAAATATTTAGAACAAATAAATGAAAAAAAAGCATAAAAAACAGAACCCACATCCCCATGTGTGAAAATCTATGCTAAAAAAATCCCATCTTCCCATATACCCAAAACGAATTCAAATCCCATCATCACATCCTCCAAGCTTAAAAACTGAAGACAGCCCTTTATAAGCATATCAGTAACAAAAGTAAATAAAAAAAAAAAAGCAAAACCATCAAAATTGAGGAAGTCAATGAGAAAAACCCACGATTGAGGAGCGCAAACATGGACATTACAGAGGCCTTCACGAACCAGAGCTTCAACAAGAAAAAGAAGACCAGGGGAGTCAATCCCATCTCCATTAGTGACCAAAACAACAGGCTTTGAATTATTGTTGTCTTCCTCTTCAGTGTTTTCAACACAAGCAGAAGTAGATGGCTCTGTTGATTGATCATTATCATCATTTGATAGGTCACTTCCTTTTTCTTCTTCTCCTCCTCCTCCACCTTTTCTGCTCAACAGTACTTGTTGTAGATTGGAAACCAGGCCAGGAGGTAACATGTTGTTGTTCTTGACAGATGTCATTTGTTTGCAACAAAACACAAGACAGACACTTTCTTTTAAGATATTGGTCGGGAATCAAAACCCTAAAGACACAGGGAGATTGAGAGAGATGGGGAAGGAGGGTGAGAAAAAAGAAGAAGAAGGAAGAGCAGAGAAGGAAGAAAAGGAGGGTAATTTATGGATAGACCGGGTCCGACGGAGAGAAAGAGACTGGCGTCGTCCTTGTGGGGGAGACAAATTACTTTCTTTAAAGGAAAAAAAAAAAGTTAATTGTTGTTATTACATGACTAAAATGTTCTTCGGTTCCTAGCTTTTGAAGGTAATTATAACTTCAAATTGATGTGCATCCAAATCTATAATTTAGACCAATTTGGATGCAATTGAATCGGTTTTTTATTAAATTTTCAAATTTTATTTTTAATTAAATTTCTTTTATATTTTTAAATCATTAATATCAAAAATAAATTTATTTTCATATATTTTTTTAATTATTTTAAATATATTTAGTTTTTGAAGATATAAATCAGATTTATAATTTTTTTAATTTTTTATATAGATAAAATTTATTTTTTAAAATAAAAAATTTATTTTCATATAGTATCTCTAATACATGAAGTCATACATAAAAAAAATTTTATTTAATAAATTTAATATGTATCTATTTTATTATCATTTGAAAGGATAAAAAAATTATTTTAATAAATAAATTTATTAAACATAATTAGATAAATATTTTTTATTATAAAATAAAATATCTTGATTTACTAATATTTCTTTATTTTTCTAGTTCTAGTTATTGTTTATAATTTTTTTTTATTAGCAAACATAATTTTTAATTTATTTAATCATACATATATGTATAAAGTTTTTTATTTTCATAAAAATAAAATTATCTATAAAAACACATAAAAAAACTTGTGTATATAAAGTTTTTTTATTAGAAAAAAACAAATGAGTTGCGGCGAATCTGGAGTCTAATAATTAGTTGTTACTATAATGGAAACTGGCAATGGCATGATTAAAGGGAGAGAGAGAGAGAGAACGAAAGAGGGTCACGTTATGTGCTTGTCCGATACTTGGTTAATTAAAATTAATACAAGCGTTGTTGTCATAATTACAATCAGAAAAGGGAGTGTGTGATCTGATTTCATGTCATGGAACTGTTACAACGCACCGTTTTAATGATGGGCTTCCGTGCCCGCCAGAAGCTCATCTGCTATATTCATTCATTTATTTTACGAAAATATTAATTTCAATATTTTTTAGAAAAACTGATTTATTATTATTATTATTATTATATTTTGATTTTCATCAAATGGGTGTTATAAATATTGACAAAATAGAAGAATAGAGCATTGTGTTTTCATAATTCCACATTTTATCTGTTTGGAAGCGTGGTTGTGATTATAGTTGTTTTTAAAGTATTTTTAACTCAGAAATATATCAAAATAATATTTTTTTATTTTTAAAAAATTATTTTTTATATTAACGCATCAAAATGATTTTAAAAAACCAAAAAATATTAATTTGAAATAAAAAAAAATAAAAAATTTTATTTTCTTTAAAAAATACTTTTAAAACACAAAAACAAACAGAATAAAAGAGCTTGTGTTGAGGTGGAGATTTGAAACATTCTCACGAATACATCTAACTATACATAAATATAGCATTTTATTAATTAAATGAAGAATAATAGTTTGCAACTACAGATTGGATGAACCTGTACTCCGTCACTATAACAACCTTTTATAAAGCTAATGTTTATAAAAATCCCAGTGATAATTTTACGAATAGTCAAATTTTGCTCTATAAAATAGTTTTACAAATTCAACTCTACCTTCGTTAAGTTTAGATAATTTGATCCGACTTTACTCAATTATTAACAAATATCCTTTAACTATATTAAAGCTTATTGTGCTGGAGTATATTAGTGTACATTATTGATTATCAAATGGGTGATATATTATTTAACGGATCCAAATTTAAAAAAAAAATTAAGAATCCTTTAAAAAAAAAGCATAAAAAATCAAAAATAACAAAAAAAAACGTGGGTTTAGACGTGGTAGCCCAAACCCAACTCCTAAGCGGGCAATAATCCAATTGGATATGTTGTTATGCCTAGCCTTGTTAAGGGTGTTGTAACACCTAGCTGGGGTTGGGCAGGCACCCCAGCACTTTTATAGGCTCAAGCCGTCACACCTAAACACAACGTTTTTTGGTCTAAATAGTACGCATGAACCTATTTTTCATCTTTTTTGGGCTCGGCCACCTTACCCAAGCTTAACACCCCTCTAGGATTTTTTCTAGGACTCCACGCGCATCCATTAATATTTTACACTGATCTTATATGTATTATTTTGGGTAAAATACAATTTAAAATATCATAAGGGTAAAATTACACTTCAGTCTCTTCTCTCCACAAAAAGACAAGACTCGTAGGCTATAAATACACCATGAATCTTTCAAACTAAATGTTCACAATCTCTTCATTCTTAACACTTCCAACATATATATTTTTAGAGTCTATCTCTTTAAAATATCAATGTAATTTTTATATAAAGTTACTAACTTAAGTATCTGAGAATCTCTACATCCATTAAAGAGAATCTTTTACAGGTACCAGCTGTTAATCACCTAAACTTTCCATATCAAGCCATCAGATACCTTAGCTAGAAAGAATAAATCATATTACTTGAACTAAGAAATTAACTAATTATCCAGTACATCAATTTTATTCCTAAGCATATTGGATTTTGGAACTCTACATTATTTTTTTTCTAAGCTAAGGCTAGCCCTTCTTCTACTTCTTGGTTTTCTATGAGGGGTTACCCCCCTCCCTTCCCCGCTCCTCAATAGACACGTGGTAGTTGCTTCTCCTCTCTTCTTCTTGATATTTTTTCATTTGGAGAAGAAATATCGGCCCATTCCTAAACACCAACTCCCACCAAGATCTACAAGAAGAAAATAGAAGAGTTCAGTTTAGATAAAAACAAGATAATTTTTTCAAAAATGAGATAACTTGGTTAACCAATATGATAAGACAAATCATTCACTCCAAAAAAAGCCCCCCCCTCATAAAAGCCAATACTAAAAAGCTCAACATGAAATGCCCCTTGTCTCTTTTCACACCCTTATAAAAAAAAAAGTTGTTTCTTGGTTAATTAAATTTTGCAAATTATTAACACCCCCAGTTATTCAAACATTCATGTTATCTTGCAATCACTTTTTTTTTTTTTGATTCACGTGGGGTGTCCGGGCCAGCCTTGCGCGCACCACGACTATTCCCCACGGCCCACTGGATATCCTGCAAGCCCAGAGGCAGGTTAGGCACCACGGGGGTGACAGACATGCACATAGAGGGTCGAACCCGGAACGGGGACGGAACAAGTCACACGGTTGACCACAGCAACTAGACCCTCAAGTGCGCAATCACATTTTTTTCGTCTTACAGAAATTTGTTCATGGAGCTCCAAATGTTTTTTTTTTCCAACTGCGAAAGCAGACATGTTGTGAAAATCAGATGCATTCTCGTAGGAAGCGTGTGAGCAACGAATCTAGTTGAAGCCTGCACTCAAATGTGCTGACTCGCTCTCCTATAAGAGATGGGTTCCACGTTGTGGAAGTATAGGCTCACAAGCTTCCTGGTTACGTGAAAAACAGTCAGGCCTTATCTTGGTCTATTTTCTTCAATTTAATGGCCTCCAAGGTCAACCACAAAACAAAACTTGGGTTATGTTTTAATGCTCTGTTTCTCTTCTTTTGAATTCAGCAACAAATTATAGTTTAAAGTTTCAAGAAATGCGGCCACATTTTGGTCATTCAAGAAACCTCACTAGGAAGCATGTACTTTATTTATGTTGCTTTTCTTCTTCTAGTTCCCCGGCCCCCAACTTCTGGGGTGTTTCTGAGGTTGAAATGAAATTAACCAATACCTGTAATTTTCACATACATGAAATCACAAAAGAGAAAAGGTTTAAAAATGAATTTATGGCTTTCAGTCTTGGACTAGATTAATTTCTAAAATTATCTAACCTTATCCCAGGAGTTTATTGGAAAAGAAAAACAAAGAATGAATAGATAGGAGGAGAGTCGGATGGAACTATATTTGGATAAATTAAAAGCATGTTAATTTGTTTTTGTATTTTAAAAGTATTTTTAAAAAAAATTAAAATTTTTTATTTTTTTATATTAAATTATTTTTTTATGTTTTTAGATATTTTGATATGTTGATGTTAAAAAAATATTATTTTAATATATTTCCAAATAAAAAGTATTTTGAAAAACAATCGCTACCACAATATTAAACGTGTTCTAAATTAATATTGTGAAGTAGTTTTACAATTATCTGATTTTTTTTAATTGATGCATAAATTAATAAAAAAGAAAACAATAGATGTTGTTTTATTCGTATTAACATTATTAATTATTATTATACAAAACACTCATTTAAGCCCACATCACTATAGAGCCAAACTTAGTGTACTGTGAATTTTGATGGTGTAATTTTTTTTGTCTTAATTTTTTTTTATTATTTCACCATCACATCTTTTGAATTATAAATATTGAATCCTTTTAATTTTCAAATTTTTAAAAAAGTCAATTTTAATTATTTTTCGGTCACTAATTTAAGAGGGGAGAGAAAAAGCCATTGAATTTCGGTGCTAGAAATAAAAAAATCATCTTTAGTGCCTTCTTCAGCTACCAAAATAGTCAAATATTTTGATGTCAATGAATTTCATTTGGTGAAAAAAGTTTCACTTATGTTTTTTTTTCACATTGAAAATTGCATTAAACAATCATATATGAGCTCAAGAAGAGTTTTGGTTTCACATTATTTTTCAGGTTTTTGTACAGTTTTTTGAGGCCATAAATAAATTTAACATGATATATATTGTTTTTTGGGTCAGGAATGGTTGAAAATTAAATTTTTGGGGAAAAAATACCCAGGGCCTAGTTTTTCAGCGACTCTTGACAACCGATTCTAGTTCACCAAATAACATGCCGTCTATAGTTTTATTTTTAAATTAAAGGATGAATGACATGTTGTCCGCCCTTTAATATTTAAAAATAAGATGATAACACGTTTTGTTGTATGCTCTTGGGAAGAGAGCAAACCAAGTCTTTTTTATGTGCTAGACGTGTGGGTAGGTCTATACACTTGGTTTTTTTAAAAAAATTAATGTATTTTTAAATTTTTAAATTTGTTTTTAAAAGAAAACTCATTTTGTTATTAAACTTTAAGAAACATTAAGGCTATTTTTTATTTAGTTCCACACACAACCCCTATTTTTAATTTTTTAAATTGTTATTTTGTATAAAAAAAAAGTCTGATTGCATATAATTAAATGAAAAATAATCTTAAGAATTATTAATTATTAATTTCATTGAGGTATATGATCCGAATCACAAGTTTGACAGATTAATCAGTTTATCCGGTTCTTTTTTTTGTTGTTATATTTTGAATTGAATATTTTTTTGATTTTTTTTTTGTATTTACTATATAAAAAAAAACATTGAAATAGCCTTTGCTTATTATTATTTTTGTTGGAAAAAAAATTATCTGATACATGGTAAATCACGTGTCAATGGTTAGTAAAAAAAACACTAATTAAGGTGGGGAATTAATTATGGAGGATGGATTATTGTAATGAGATTCAGGGTTTTATTATATATATATATATATATGACAACAACATGTATTAATTATATAGGTTTAATAGAAGTCATGGATGATCGTTCATGGATGTACAAGGATTCACCCCAAGGATTATGGAGGATGGATTATTGTAATGAGATTCAGGGTTTTATTAATTACACAACATTTATTCCAAGAAATATTAGTGGAGGCGATATTAGGTGTCCATGCAAGAGGTGTCAAAATAAAAAGTTTCTTCATCCAGATGTTGTAATGATACATCTTCTACACAAAGGGTTCATGGAGGAATAATTGTGTTGGTATGCACACGGAGAACCATTTGTTCCTCACGCGATCATGGTAAGAAGGATGACTGAGTCAACTTTTAATGCTAACAACGTGCATAGAGTTAAAACTAACAATAATAATCCATATAGGACTATGATTATGGATGCGATGAAAATAAATCAAGGTCATGCCGGTCAATATCCAATCGTAGATGAAGAATATAATGCAAACGCAACCAGATTTTTTTATATATAATATTAAATTTAATGATTTTCATTCTAATTAATAAAAATTAAGCTAAAACCCGAATACAGCTTGCTTCTCTCAATCACAGCCGTCCTCGTCCTGGTCCTGTGAAGGTTGCATAACTGAGAAAGGGTTGTTGGATAGTAATGGTGCATGACAACATAAAGGCTTTGGTGAATCTTGAATAACAGCGAACGAGGATGAAAAGCAACAGTCTCTATAAGTCAGAAGCATCCAGCAGCGCTGAGAAAGATAAAACAAAGGAAGAAGAAGCAAAGCTCGGGACATTCAACGAGATATTGAGACGGTTGCTAAAAAGATAGCCGGAGAGTCGATAGATTCGGGTCCTGCTTCTTTTTTTAGCCTGCCTTTGCTTCCAAAATCCCGGGTTTTTTCTGATAAATCCGACGTTGGATTTCATCAAATTATTGAATTAATATGGTTATTTGACTAATACACCCGTCCTAATTACAACTTATTGTGTGTGTGTGTGTGTATATATATATATATAAAATTATGGTTAGTTAGAGGTGAATAATACACGAATACTCGCTCTTTCCCTCGAGCAGTAACTTAAAAAATGAAAATGCGGCTGAAAACGAAAGGAAGACTATTCAAAACCTATAAAGCATTATCTAATTCCTAGGCACTTTCATGGGATGATATTTTAGTGTATTTATATATAAAATTTAATAATAAATTATATGAATCAATTATTGACATCTTCTTGTTCACTTGCTAGGATCGGTTTCCTGAGCTTTCTCAATTCAGATTTGGTATTTTGCATGATAAAGTTTGATAAAAGGGATAATATAAGCTTGTGGGTAATCTAGGGCACTGAATAAGGTGTATAGCTTCCCTGATTCTACTTCATGATCAGTGCTGTATCCCTCCAACATATTTTCAGAGCTTTCTAACAAGCTATCGAAACAGGGCCTTCAAGTGACCTTTGTAATCACCTGTTGAGAACCAAGAGAGCATATTCAGTCTTTACATCTCAACTTTCATAAGTTATATACACTACCTGAAAATCTACGAATACAAACGAAATCATCAATAAAAATATTTCATCGGTATTTTAGCGTGGTATTTACTGACCGAATTGTTCTCATCGCCATTTTTATCGGTAAATACCGAGGGAATCCCATTTAGAATAAAAAGAATTTTAAAAAACCAAAAGATAGGATAATGTGTAATTTTTTGTGTACACTTTACCGATGGAATTACAATTGGATTCAAATAGAGAAAGTCGTCTTTAACGTGTCATTTATACCGACAGAATTGTTGATGGATTGACAGACCGAATAATTTAGTTAGTAATTCTATTGGTAACAGTTAATATATGACCTAGTCGACCATTTCCTCCCCCATTTCTTTTTTTTCCTCTTTGCAACTAAACAAACCCCCCTCACCCAAAATCTGCAACTAACAGCCTCCCCTCCCTCCCCACATCACCCTCTCATCTCAGCTCAACTCATCCTTCCTCGACTTTTCAAGTCACAACATCAATTTTATTGCGGTTTTTTTTAATATTTTAAGTAAGTAAATCTACCATTTTTTAAATTTAAACATAATTTTGAAATGTCAATTTTTTTATTGCATATTTTTGTAGTATATGTATTTTGTTTGGGTGTTTACTTATTTTTTTTCCTCTAACAAACTTGTTGTATGGATACATGATTTTGTTCATGTTATGGTTTGTTTTAGATTTTCTAAAATTATATTTGTTTTTAAATTGTTGAAACTTATATCGAATTACCGACTTAGGTGTGTTTGATGATATAAATAGTGGCTTGTTTAACGGGTCCGTTTTATATTTTGTCAATTTTATTATCGAGTTGTAATTTCCGTAAATTAATGTTTTTTAATTTTAGATATACGTAGATAATTGATAATGAATTAAAAGAAGTATGAAAGTAGGTTGATTATTTACTTAACATAGTTAATTAATACATATTGTTGTCATCATTATATATATAAGTTCAATAAAAGTCATGGATGATCATTCATGGATGTACAAGGATTTACCCCAAGGATTGTGGAGGATGAATTATTGTAATGGGGTTTAAGATTTTATTAATTACGCAACATCTATTCTGAAAAATATTAAAGAGAGAGGGACTGATACGATCCAGGCAAGGTCAAATTCGGATTTTGATGTAAAATGTGCAACTATCTAGTTTTACGGTAACAATCATAATTCTCAATCCGACCGTTAGATCGAGCTGAAATTATACGTGGAGTCTCCTGACATGTTGTCCTACCTTGAGCTAAAATTTCAGGTCAATCGAAATTTGGGAAGGCATAACAATACTGGTCAACAGAGGCTGTACAAATTTTGTTATTTACTTCCTTTTGACTCGTGAACTTCCTATTTGTCTAGGATTCTTTTTCTAAAAGGATGTGGTAGCTTGTTTTGGGAATCTCCTAGTTCTACAAATATATTTAATGGGCTACACCATAGTTTCCAATTATGGCAAGGATTCATAAATGTTTCAGAATCTTTTTCTTACAAGGATTCCTTATTCATCCTAGCTACAACAAGGAAAGAAGATTTCAAAATTAATTCTACCTTCAGATTTGATTCTCCTAGCTTATATAGGACTTCTAAAGGGCAACAAATTTGATACTATCATATTTAGGATATTAATTTCATATTTATTATTGTTATTATTATTTTCTTCTTAGTTTAGGGTTTATTTATATTATTTGGGTTTAATTGTAAGTTGGTATCATATGAGTCCACATAAGGGGTCCATTAGGGTTTATTTTAGTTTGGAGTCATTATAAATAAGGGCATAACCAGACATGTAAGGTTAGATAATTCAGATTAATAAAACTTCTTATTTGCCGCACTTGTTATGTGTTGATGAGATAATCTCCTTTTCATGGTTCTCTAAAGAACTGAAAACGACTTATCGAAGAACAACTGGCTTTGTGGCGTTATCCTTATACTTCTCGTTCGCAAATCAATATTCATTGGTAGGGGTTTCTGTTTCCAATAGTATTGGTGCCTAGATACAAGTTATCTTTGTGTTACACTCCTATCAAACCTGATTTACTTGGCTTTCCGGGAATTGGTGTCTTTGCGTGACCACATGATTACGAGGTTCGCATTACAATCTCTCTCTCTCACACACAAAAACCCTAGACCCATTATTCTTAAACCCAGTTGCTGACTATACACAAAAGAAAAAAATAGCTCACCTCCATCCCTCTCTTTATTAAAACCAAAGACACACGAATTCCACTGGAGGCCCAACATCAGTTCCTTTTTTCTCCCACTAAAACCAACTATCACAGATCATGTGAGTTCCTACATCTCCACTAGATACCACCACTCCAGTTTTTTCTCTTGTTTAACAACACCTATCACACCTCACCGTCAACCCTCACCAGTAGCTGACAATAAAAACACATGTAATCAACCCAAAACATCAACCTTTATTTTCATTTTTTTCTCTTGGCCGAACATCAATCACACATAACCCATTCTCTCTTCATCTCCCACTACTGGTCAACACCATTTTCAGCATTGGCCTCCCTCTTCTTTATACCATCACTAACTAAATAAAAGGGAAACCCAATCACAAAACCCACCAAGCACCTGTCACTACTACCAAGCCACGTAACGACCACCACCTTAATGCATTCCATCCATCAATGCCAACAATAATTCCTCTCTACTGTGAGCTCAACCGGTGGTTATGAACTAGCCTTACCTAACTCACAACTTCTATCTCATTTTCTCCTCAATCCTACTGTGACCACTATTGTGTAGTCTTTCTTCATTCATGTGACAACAATTGTTGTGCTCCATCTCCATTGACGACAATAACCCACAAACACATACCATTTCTCCTTCGTTTATCTACCACCAATGTTGAGTTTCTCTACGTAAACCATGATTATTTAACCATTAACAACATCAATGACCAGTAGTAGGAAAGAGAAACATAATTGTAGAGAGAGAGGATGAAATGAAACTGAAGCTTTGTTGTGTGGTTTTTTATTTTTGCAGGTGATGATGACTCTCACCACTAGCGTAGACAGAAAGAGAAGAAGAAGATGTTCTAGATCCACCCCTTCCTTTACTTCCCCAGGCTCATGCATTGCTAATGGTGAAGGTATGGATACGCGCGCCACCATTGTTCCTCCGCTTCCAAAAGTCTTCTGGCACTGGTTCTTGGTTATAATAGCCTCTCAAATTAATTTCTAGTCCTCGAAAGGTCGATCCATAAACTCAAATCATTTTTCTTATATAAATTACTAAAATGTTGTGAGATTTGGGACAAAATGCTCATTGTTGTGTATAATTTTTGGACTGTTTGGACATTTAGTTTGGATTGATGTTGTTTCTGATTTGAGATGATTTGATAATTTGTGTTGGATTGTTAGTTTATTTCTTTAGGTTGTGATTGCTATTTAAACATTAAATATTGATGTATGAATTATGTTTGGGTTTGTGTTGATTTGTTTGAATTAATATGCGATTTGAATGAAGTTTGTGAAATTAATAAGATCCATGTGGATTTTTGGTGTTGCTCGGTTTGAGTTGATGAATGATAATTCATTTTAAGTTAATATCATGTTTAAAATAACTAGATAAAAACATTTTATTTGTGTCTTGCCAAACACAATCTTAGTTCAATTTAAAAAATATATATATATATTTTGAAGATCATCGTGTAATTAATTTTGAATTCTCTATTTTTTTTACCCTTCTATATTTAATATTTGGAATTGTGATCTATACGTGAGGTGTTTTTTCATTATTAAATAAATCAGTTTCCTTCCATAAAAAAAAATAACAAAAATCTTTCTTTAAAAAATGAAACTTTATTTTAAATTGCATATGGTCAAGTCTCTCAAAAATGAAAAAAAAAATCATATTTGCATAAATAATAAAAATAAAATATACATGGCATGATTTAACATCTTTAAATACTAAAATTTTAGAAAAATAGTTTTGTTGATATCTTTGCATGTATTTTTGGATTTAATCACTAATGAAATAAATGAGAACTTGACCTACATTTCAAAAATACAAAAATAAAATTTTTGTTTCTTCTAATATCAAGGATTACAAACTTATATGTATGATGTATTCCCAATATTAAAAGCAAAATGCAAAAATATATTTTGACTCTAGAATGACAAGGTTTGACCCATAAAGCTATGATCCACTCTACTAGGATGGACCAACTTTAACCATTATACAGACCAATGGTTAAAAAACACAACAATATCTTAGTTTGTATTAGACAAATAAACAATGCAGTTTACCTTAGGAAAGATGTACTAAGGGTGGCTTCTAGTGACCAAAATACTAGATGGTGACTTCATCTCTTTTTTTACTGCTAAAAGATAAGAATTCCTTGTCTTTTCCACTCATATTCTGATGATCCCGGTCCGGGAGGACTTTCACCACAACACTGCACAAGTGCAACAAAATGACAACTCAACTAAGGATATTATGTGAACTGAGCTTTGCTTATTTGTTTAATTGTTGTGTTTTATTTTTTGTTAGTCTATATATTTTTATTTTTTTATGCTTTGAATTTTTACTTCTTTTGTCTACATTTTTTTATCAGCATTTTTTTATGCTTTAATTTTCATGTATTTGTATATTGAATATAGATTAATACCTCATGCATCACCTGCTTTAATTTTTTTTAGATCATACACAAGCTTCTAAATTAAGTGGGGGGGATTAACGGCTTGCCCTATGACTATAGGTTAGGGTTCAGATATGTGAAACACCCAACTCATATCTGAGTGCTTGCTTGGTAATGGTAGGCATACGTGCCTTAACCATTCCTCGTAACGCCCCTATATTATCTTTACAAATACCGTCACTAAGCAGATCTGAGATTCTTTTGAGATCAAGTAGAAAATTTACCTATGCTCACTTAATAATTAGAGCCTATCCTTAGGTTGTATGTTCCATCAACAAATTACATTAAAGAAAACCTAACATGTAGCATCCTGAATTCTAAAACTTTTGGGTGGCAAATGATTGTCACATAAATTTTACAAGAGTCTAGATTATTTCAAATTGACTGAGATGAATATGAATTTTCTTGTCAGTGTAATAAAACACCAGGTGACGACCATTGCCACTCTTTGAAGGGCAAACCCATATTCAATGTACCTTTTCTTTTTTTCGCATGCATATAATATTTATCAGCTTTGCAACATTACAAGTTTTTTATTTGCAGAAGAAACACATGTCCACCCCTAAACACCAACCCCCACCAAGATCTACAAGAAGAAAATAGAAGAGTTTACCTTGGATAAAAGTAAGATAATTCATTGAGAAAAGAGATGACTTAGTTAACCGATACGATAAGACAAACCATTTGCTTTAAAAAGAAGCCCCCCACTCATAAAAGTCAATACTGAGAAGCTTGCTATGAATATGCCCCCTTGTTTCTTTTCACACCGTTATCAAAAAATTATTTCTAATATTTATTTAATTAATCAAAATTTGTAAATTATTGCTTCCCACGCCCCGAGTTCGAGTTATTCAAAGATTCATGTTATTTTTGCCGATGCGTGCTTCAATCGTTATTTCATGTGGAACGCATCACATTTTTTTCGTTTTTTATGGGGGGGCATCTTTTTCGTCTTACAGAAATTTGTTCATGGAGCTCCAAATGTTTTGTTTTTTCAACTGCGAACGTAGACATGTTGTGAAAATCAGATGCATTCTCGTAGGAAGCGTGAGCAACGAATCTAGTTGAAGCCTGCACTCAAATGCGATGACTCGCTCTCCTATAAGAGATGGGTTCCACGTTGTGGAAGTATAGGCTCAAAAGCTTCCTGGTTACGTGAAAAACAGTCAGGCCTTATCTTGGTCTCTTTTCTTCAATTTAATGGCTCCAAGGTCAACCACAAGACCAAAAGTTGGGTTATTTTTTAATGCTCTGTTTCTCTTCTTTTGAATTCAGCGACAAATTGTAGTTTAAAGATTCAAGAAATGCGGCCAGATTTTGGGTTATTCAAGAAATTGACCTCACTGGGAAGCATGTACTTTATTTATGTTGCTTTTCTTCTCCTAGTTCCCCCCAACTTCTGGGGTGTTTCTGAGGTTGAAATGAAATTAACCAATACCTATAATTTTCACATACATGAAATCACAAAAGAGAAAAAGTTTAAAAATCCAGCAAATGACATGTCGTTTGTAGTTTTATTTTTAAATTAAAGGGTGAATAATATTTCATCCGCCTTTTAATATTTAAAAATAGAAGGATAACACGTTGTTTGCCGTATGCTCTTGGGAAGAGAGCGAACCAAGTCTATTTTATGTGCTAGACGTGTCTTGACCTTTTTAAAAAACAAAATTAATGTATTTTTAATCCTTTAAAAATTAAAAAAATAATCTCCTTTTATTATCAAATTTTAGAAACATTAAGGCTACTTTTTATTTAGTGCCAAACACAACCTTTATTTTTAAATTTTTAAATTGTTATTTTATATAGAAAAAGTCTAGTTCACATATAATTAAATGAAAAATAATCTTAAGAATTATAAATTATTAATTTCATTGGGGTATATGACTTGAATTGCATCGATTTACTTTGCTGTTATTTTTTAAATTGAATATTTTTATTTTTATTTTTATTTTTATTTTTCAATTTAATTATTTTTTGCATTTATTATAAAAAATACATTGAAAGAGCCTGCTTATTATTATTTTTGTTGAAAAAAAATCATCTGATCCATGGTAAATCACATGTCAATGGTTAGTAAAAAAAAAACACTAATTAAGGTGGGGAATTAAAGTAAGAGTGCATTAATTCATTTCTTTCAAAGAGATGCACATTGATCAACATTTTATTTGAAAAAGTCCATATGTAGCATTTATGCAAAGTTACAAACGCACAACAAAGATAGAAGCACTAACAGACCAACCCAGAAATACAGCATCTTCAAATCTTGGAACGAAAAAATCCAAAAGTTTGCACAGATGGATACATTTGATTCGTCATTCACTGTATAATTTCACCACAACCGAAGTGAATGGGCTATCATATTTGTTTAAAATATATATCAGATTCAACAATATTTGTCTTCAGGGTCATACTTGAAGATGAAAAAGCTTTCAAGTTTCTTTTCAATGAAAAAAGAGAATTTCAACAAGTATACAAGGTTACTAAGCAATCAGCTTGGTACCTGCTGCACCTTTTACTCCCACATGCTTCACTCAAATATGATATTTGTATACAGAGTTTTTCACTGATAAAAACACAATAAAGTTTGATAAAAGGGATAATATAAGCTTGTGGGTAATCTAGGGCACTGAATAAGGTGTCTAGCTTCCCTGATTCTACTTCATGATCAGTGCTGTATCCCTCCAACATGTTTTCAGAGCTTTCTAACAAGCTATCGAAAGAAGGCCTTCAAGTGATCTTATAATCACCAGTTGAGCACCAACAAAGCATATCCAGTCTTTACATCTCAACTTTCATAAGTAATATACACTACTAGAAAATCTCTGAATATAAACGAAATCATCGATAAAAATATTTCATCGGTATTTTGGCATGGTATTTACCAACCGAATTGTTGTCATCACTATTTCTGTCGCTAAATACCGAGGGAATCCCATTCAGAATAAAAAGAATTTAAAAAAACCAAAAGGCATGATAATGTGTAATTTTTTGTGGATGTTTTTACCGATAAAATTACAATTGGATTCAAACAGAAAAAGTCATACAGTAACGTGTCACTTATACCGATAGAATTGTCGACAGATTGACAAACAGAATAATTCTGTCGGTAATTCTATCGGTAATAGTTAATATATGACCTGGTCGACCCTCTCTTCCCTCATTTCTCCTTCTTCCCCTCAACACAACTTATCTTTCCTTGACTTTTCCAGTCACAACAATAATTTTATTGCGGTTTTTTCATTTTAAGTAAGTAAATTTACTATTTTTTAAATTTGAACACAATTTTGAAATGTCAATTTTATTATTGCATATTTTTGTAGTATATGTATTTTGTTTGGGTGCTTATTTGTTTTATTTTTTTTCCTCTAACAAATTTGTTGTATGGATACATGATTTTGTTTATGTTATGGTTTGTTTTAGATTTTCTAAAATTATATTTGTTTGTAAATTGTTGAAATTTATGTCGAATTACCGACTTAAGTGTTTTGTAATGATATAAATAATGGCTTGTTTAATGGGTTCATTTTATATTTTGTCAATTTTATTACTGAGTTTTAATTTTCGTAAATTAATGTGTATAAATTTTTTTATATTCATAGATAATTAATAATGAATTAAAAGAAGTATGAAAGTAGGTTGATTATTTACTTAACATATATAATTAATACATATTGTTGTCATATATATATGACAACAATATGTATTAATTATATATGTTTAATAAAAGTCATGGATGATCGTTCATGGATGTACAAGGATTCACCCCAAGGATTACGGAGGATGGATTATTGTAATGGAATTTAGGGTTTTATTAATTACATAACATTTATTTCAAGAAATATTAGTGGAGGCGATATTAGGTGTCCATGCAAGAGGTGTCAAAATAAAAAGTTTCTTCATCCAGATGTTGTGATGATACATCTTCTACACAAAGGGTTCATGGAGGAATAATTGTGTTGGTATGCACACGGAGAACCATTTGTTCCTCACGCGATCATGGTAAGAAGGATGACTGAGTCAACTTTTAATGCTAGCAACGTGCATGGAGTTGAAACTAACAATAATAATCCATATAGGACTATGATTATGGATGCGATGAAAATAAATCAAGGTCATGCCGGTCAATATCCAATCGTAGATGAAGAACATAATGCAAACGCAACCAGATTTTTTGATCTTTTGAAAGATTCTGACGAACCATTATAGGATGGCTGCACAAATCATAGTAAATTATCAGTCGTTACACATGTGTTTACCATCAAGTCGGATTATAAGTTGAGTGAGGCCAGTTATGACAGAATTGTCGAATGGGTGAGAAGCATTTTACCTGAAGAGAACAAGCTGAAAGAGAACTTTTATGCTGCTAAATCCATGATGAAATCCCTCGATCTAAGGTACCAGAAAATTAACATGTGTCCAAATGTTTGCATGCTATACTACCTTGAAAATGCCGAGTTGACCAAGTGTAGGACATATAGGCATTCCCATTATAAATCCAGAACTGACGGGGAAAAGACTCTTATAGCACATAAAAAACTTAGATACTCCCCAATCACACTGATTAGTACTTAAAAGTGCATTTTTATCAAGGTTTTATATCGTCATTTTGCACTTGAAGTATCAATAACTTCTTAACTAAAGCATGTTTTATAATAACATATCTAATAATATAAGATACCTTTAATGTATGGTAAATGTTCATCTTAAATGCAGGCCTATCACATAAATGAAAGAATTGATTGATGAGTTGAAGTACCGAAATTGAAAGGACAAATAGATGGCCAAACTTAGAAAAGAGATGTTGGTGCGGTCAAAACTGGAACATTATTCGGTAATCGGGTCATATCTGGAGTCGTAGATCTCGGATTTAGGTCTACTTTATATGGATGGAAAGCTAATACATAGGCCTACAACTTTCATGGGAGCCCAAGATTTAATAAGGCCGTTTTCAAGTCCAAATTGTAGCAACAACGAAGAAGTCCAAATCTGTCCCGCAGCCCGGATACATCGTTCGGTGTTCAGCCCATATCTCGAGTTCTAGAAGTCCAAATGATCTCAAATGTTTACCCTGGAAAGATGAGACAATTGCCTAGAACTTTCATGATTGAAGTCCGTTCAAATTATGACGTTATCAATGATGTTTTGGGCAGACAAGAAGATAAGAATTGTCATCAAGTCAAGATGTGGCCACCCATTCATCAATTAGTCAACAAATCAATAGTTCCGAATTTTGGCCTATAAAAGGAGGCATTTGCCATGTATTTAGGCATCTTGGTTTCCAGATCAAGATCATGCTCTTGCTTTCTCTCTTTATATTTTGTAATGCTTAAGTTTTGCTTTTATTAATCTCTTGCTTATGCTTTTCATTTCCTTTCCTTGTTTATTTATGTTTCTTTCTTTCATTATGTTTAACTAAGTTTATTATGTCAAGGTGAAAAGGGTACACTAATGGTGTAAGAATAAGTATAATATAAACTTAACATGGACCTTAATGTTGGATACTAACATGCTTTATATTTGCTATCTTGTTCACTTATAATACTTTGCTTGTTAAATGGTTAATCTAGATTTATGTTGTATAACACTTGGTACAACAAATACTTGGCACTTTCATAGCCCATACCGTATGGTATAACCGACACCTGAGCTATGAAAGGAACTTGATTTGTTGTTAACATAAGTTATAATCATGAATGCCTGACAACATTTACAAGTATTAGCATTATTCGAATAAGATAACTAATGTAATCATGTTAACAATTTATAATCCGATTGGAACCACCTTTGTGTGTGGTTTCCAGTTGAGTAATAAAAAGAGTTTATACTATACTTGTTTGAAATACCATTAGTGGATCCTCTAACCTTGACATTTGTTGTTATCATTGTTTAATCCTTACGTTAATATTCCATCTCAAAGTTCTCATCAACTTCTTCTTCTTCATCATCTTTATTATTATCATTATTAATAGTATTATTGGTATTACTACTACTACTACTACTACTACTACTAGTATTACTATATTATTATTATTATTATTATTATTATTATTGTTGTTGTTGTTGTTGTTGTTGTTGTTGTTGTTGTTACTATTGTTGTTGTATTATTGTTATCTATAATTTATACAATTAGCCTCTCTGTGGTTCGACCCCGGTCTTACCGGGTTAATTATTACTTCGACACTCCTGCACTTGGGATAAGACACCAATCTTTTGGTCGTGTCAAGTTTTTGGCGCCGTTGCCGGGGAGGTAAATTCTTGTACAAATTATAGTATTTATTTTATTTTCTCTTTTCACTTTTCATTTTATCTAACTTTTGTTTCTTTTCTTTTGTTTTGGTTATTTTTCTTTCTTTTCTTCTTTTTATTCTCTTTCTACACGTGCATGAGAGTTTGGTCACGTACATTAAGTGGTAGACTTTGTAGGGTATCCTCATCATTTTCGTAAAATATGGCCGAAGAAGATAACCAATCACTTCATAATGAGAATAATGAGAATATTCGGGTTAGAACACTTAGAGACCACATGAATCCCACAAGAACAAGTGCACCCTCATGCATAGTTTTTCCACCCGATGCATCTCATTTTAATTTTAAGCCAGGCATTATTCAACTTTTACCTTCTTTTCATGGTTTAGATTTAGAAAATCCATACTTGCATTTAAGGGAATTTGAGGAGGTCTGTAACACCTATAATGACTCAAATTGTAGCATGAACACCATTAGATTAAAGCTTTTTCCTTTTTCATTAAAAGATAAAGCTAAAACATGGCTACAAAATTTGAGACCTGGATCCATTCGTGCTTGGGATGAAATGCAACAATAATTTTTAAAGAAGTTTTTTCGATTTCATAGAACGAACTCTTTCAAAAGACAAATCATTACTTTCTCTCAAAAACCAGGAGAAACATTTTATCAATGTTGGGATAGGTATCGAGACTTGCTTAATACTTGCCCCCATCATGGTTTTGAAACATGGAGATTGGTGTCACATTTTTATGAAGGGTTAACTCCTAGAGATAGGCAAATGGTTGAATTGATGTGCAATGGAACTTTTGAGGATAAAGACCCTAATGAAGCTATGGAATACCTAGACTTGCTAGCTGAAAATGCGCAAAATTGGGACACTACAGGAACTTATGAGGCACCAAGTAAAACCCAACCTCATACATCTAGTGGAGGTATGTACAACCTTAGGGAAGATCATGACCTCCAAGCCAAGTTTGCATCTTTAGCTAGAAAAGTTGAGGCACTAGAATTAAAAAAGAGTGGTCAACTAAAATCTGTTCAAGACATTGTGTGTCAAATCTATGAAACCAACGAACATTCAACCAATGACTGTCCAACTTTGCCTTCTTTTAAGGAATGTCTCCATGAACAAGCCCATGCTTTAAACAAGTTTCCAAAGGCCCAATCATAACCCATACTCGCAAACATACAACCCTGGTTGGAGAAATCACCCAAATTTCAATTGGAAGAGTGATAACAATAATGCTCAAACTTCACACCACCGTTTCAAGCACATCATAATTTCCAAAATTCTCATGGATATGCACCTCCTTATGCTCCACCTCCTAGAAGAAATCTTGAGGAAACATTGCATGCATTCATGGAAAAGCAAGAGACAATCAACACTCAACTTGCTCAAAGCATGACAGATTTTAAAGACACTCTTGCAAAATTGACATCTACTCTCAGTTTCAAGAGAAAGGTAAGTTTCCATCTCAACCACAACAAAATCCAAAGGGGCAATACAATGCAAATGCAAGTAGTTCTGGAAGCCAACACATGGATCAAGCCAAATCAGTCATCACTCTTCGCAGTGGTAAGGTTATTGAAAAACCCGTTCTTGAACCTTGTGAGAATGATGATGAGTCAATCTCTGAGGGTAAGGAAGGGGTTGAATCTGATCGTTGCAAAGAAAAGACCGATTCTCCGCCAGCACTCCCATTTTCTCATGCCATGACCAAACAAAGGAAAGCCAATCACAACTCTGAAATCTTTGAAACTTTCAAACAAGTAAGGATCAATATACCTTTGCTTGGATACTATTAAACAGGTTCCTTCTTATGCTAAATTTTTGAAAGATCTCAGCACCTGTGAAGAGAAAACTGAACGTGAAAAAGAAAGCCTTTTTTAGCCGAACAAGTAAGTGTCATTCTTCAGAACAATAATGCATTGAAATATAAAGACCCTGGTTGTCCTACAATTTCTTACTTTATTGGAGAACATAAAATTGAAAGAGCCTTACTTGATCTTGGAGCTAGTGTGAATTTACTTCCATATTCAGTTTTTCAAAGTCTCAATCTAGGTGAGTTAAAACCAACTTCGTGACTCTTTTACTTGCCGATAGATCCCGTAAAAGTGCCTAGAGGAATAGTTGAAGATGTGTTAGTACAAGTCGATAAGTTTATTTATCCTGTGGATTTTATTGTCTTGGACACACAACCTGTTGAAGCATGTAATTCATTTCCTGTTATTTTAGGACGTCCATTTCTTGCAACTTCTAATGCATTGATTAATTATAGGAATGGACCGATGAAGCTATCTTTTGGAAACATGACATTGGAGATGAATATTTTCAACATTTGCAAGCAACCTAGAGATGATAATGATTTACGGGAAGTGGACTTTACTTGAAAAATTAGTTCATGATCAATTTCAAACCACTTCTAGTGAAATTGAGATTGATGAATCTGATGATTTGCAAATGGTTTATTTTCAAGAAGAATCAAAGGCAAATAGTTGGAGACCGAAAATTGAGGAATTGCCACCACGATCAATTGAGTCCATACCTTCAAGTGTTCAACCACCAAAACTGGATTTAAAGTCGTTACCATTCAATCTCAAATACTCGTTTTTGGGAGAAAATGAAACTTTTCCAGTAATAATCTCTTCCAAACTTAATGCACATCAAGAAGGTAAGTTATTACAAACTCTAAAAATGCACAAAAATGCATTAGGATGGACCATAGCCGACATAAAAGGAATTAGTCCTTTGATTTGCACATACGGATTTATTTGGAGGAAAATGCTAAACCCTCTAGAGAAATGCAACGAAGGCTTAATCCTAATATGAAAGAAGTAGTGAAAAATGAAGTCATTAAGCTTCTAGATAATGGAATCATTTATCCTATTTCGACGAGCAAATGGGTAAGTCCTACCCAAGTTGTACCCAAGAAGTTTGGAGTCACCGTGATAACAAATGAGAAAAATGAGTTAATTCCAACTAGGACTATTACTGGTTGGCGCATGTGCATTGACTATAGGAAACTTAATTCAATGACTAGAAAAGATCATTTTCCTTTACCTTTCATGGATCAAATCCTAGAAAGAGTTACGAGGTCATGAATTTTATTGTTTCCTAAATGGCTATTCGAGTTATAACCAAATTGAAATTGCATTGGAAGATCAAGAGAAGACTACTTTCACATGTCCATTTGGTACTTTTGCATATCGAAGGATGCCTTTTGGATTATGTAATGCACCAGCCACATTTCAAAGATGCATGCTCAGTATATTTAGTGATATGGTTGAACGTTTTCTTGAAATTTTTATGGATGATTTTTCTGTTTTGGTGATTCATTTGATGATTGTTTGACTAACTTAGAAAAGGTTTTGAGCGGGTATGAAGAGAAGAATCTTGTCTTGAATTGGGGAAAATGTCACTTTATGGTAACAAACGGCATTGTACTTGGTCACATTGTTTCATCAAAAGGAATTGAGGTTGACAAATCTAAAATCGAGTTAATTGCTAACTTGCCAACACCAAAATCTGTTAAAGATGTTAGATCATTCTTAGGACATGCTGATTTTTATAGAAGGTTCATCAAAGATTTTAGTGTAATATCTAAGCCCTTGAGTAACCTTCTAACAAAGGATAATATTTTTGAATGGACTGAACATTGTGAAGAAGCCTTTGTTAAACTTAAAAACCTGCTTACTTCTGCTCCTGTCATTCAACCTCCCGATTGGTCATTACCTTTTGAAATAATGTGTGACGCTAGTGATTATGTCGTGGGTCTTTGTCTTGGGACAAAGAAAAGATAAGAAACCCTATGTGATTTACTATGCAAGTAAAACTTTGAATAGTGCTCAAATGAATTACACCACCACTGAAAAAGAATTACTTGCGTAGTATTTGCATGTGAAAAATTCAGGTCTTATCTTGTTGGCTCACCCGTTGTTGTTTTTAGTGATCATACAAGCATTGAAATATCTTCTTTCTAAGAAAGATTCTAAGGCTAGATTGGTTCGGTGGATTTTGTTACTTCAAGAATTTGATATCACAATTAAAGACAAGAAATGCACCAAAAATGTTGTTGCAGATCACTTGTCAAGATTGACAACAGAATCGAGATCTGACATCACACCAATCGATGACTACTTTCCTGACGAATCTTTATTTTCTGTCTCTACAATGCCTTGGTATGCTAATATTGTTAATTTTCTTGTTTCGGACAGTTGCTGGCTCATTGGAGTACCCAAGACAAAAGAAAGTTCTTGAACGAAGTAAAGAGCTTTTATTGGGATGACCCTTATTTATTCAAATATTGTCCTGATCAAATATTTCGAAGATGTATTCCTGACAATGAGGTAAGTAGTGTCATTAAATTTTGTCATTCTGAAGCATGTGGGGTCATTTCTCATCAAGAAAGACCACTGCAAAAATCTTATAAAGTGGATTTTACTGGCCCACCATGTTCAAGGATTCACATGCATTCTGCAAGACTTGTGAAAACTATCAAAAGTTGGGATCTATTTCAAAACGTCACATGATGCCTTTAAATCCTATTCTTGTCATTGAGATCTTTGATTGTTGGGGTATAGATTTCATGGGTCCATTTCCTCCATCATTTGGTTTCTTGTACATATTAGTCGCAGTAGATTATGTTTCAAAATGGATAGAGGCAATTCCAAGTCGAAACAATGACCATAAAACAGTGATAAAGTTCTTGAAAGAAAATATTTTGAGTCGATTTGGAATCCCTCGAGCCATGATAAGTGATGGTGGAACACATTTCCGCAATAAGCCATTTGAGTCTTTAATGAAGAAATATGGAATCACACACAAAGTTGCCACCCCTTATCATCCTCGGACAAGTGGACAAGTAGAGCTTGCTAATAGGGAGATCAAACAGATCTTAGAGAAAACAGTGAACCCTAATAGGAAAGACTGGTCTTTAAGACTTAATGATGCACTTTGGGCTTATTGAACTGCTTATAAAACATCATTAGGTATGTCACCTTATAGACTAGTCTATGGAAAACCTTGTCACTTGCCTGTGGAACTGGAACATAAAGCTTATTGGGCTATCAAAGCTTTCAATTCAAACCTTGATGATGCTAGTCAGCTGCGTAAGTTACAAATAAATGAGCTTGAGGAAATAAGAAATGATGCTTATGAGAATTCAAAAATTCATAAAGCAAGAATCAAAGAATTTCATGACGAAGAATCTTGAGAAAAACATTTGATGTTGGTCAAAAAGTTTTGCTTTATAATTCTCGACTCCATTTATTTCCTGGAAAGCTAAGATCAAGATGGAGCGGTCCTTTTATTGTGAAACATGTGTATCCATATGGGGCCTATGATATCGAGAATCCAAAGAATGGCAATGTTTTCAAGGTAAATGGACATCGCTTGAAAGTTTACTTTGATAATTTTTCAGTTGAAAATGACTCTATTGATTTGAGTGATCCTGTATATAAAGATTGATTCATTTTCTCACATTGTTTTGTGTTTCGTTTTGCTAGTCTCTTTCACCCCGGTCAAATGGCGGATAACGGTACTCCGTGACTTCAGTCGGTTCTTTCAGTTTCCCATAATAACTGATATTTGTATATATTTGTGCAATACTTTGCTTTTTCTCCCTTCTTTGACTCTCTTCTCCAATTCTCATTTGAAAATGGACACCACTCTTGAAAAATTGAAAAAGTACTTTCCCGCTCTGCCTCAGAATGTGATTACAAAAATTTACCGTGCTAGGTGTGAAAGATTGAAGTTGTTAATGAATTATGGAATTCCTGAAGATATTCGCTGGTGATTGAAGCAAAGGTCCGATTATCGGTGAGTCCTCCAATTCTTTCATTTCACACATGTCTGGAACAGGTAAAAGCACTTTTGCAAAGAAACGTCGTGCAAAACGACCGAAAGTCTGTTACGAGATGTGCCAGATGGACTTGTAATGCAACATGTCGTTCTTTAGGAATGGTATCTATAAACCGTGAAGATAAAATACAATTCATTAAGGATGGCCTAAGTAAGGGGTCTTTAGATAATCTTTTGTTGACCACGGAGACGCATCCTAGTGGAGATGTGCATCGTGCAATTCATGATTTATGGCCCCATTTTCATAAAGAACATGATCGACTTAGTCTTGGGAATCGACTAAAAAAGACCCTGTTTGCCGAGTTTTTAAGAAAACTGGATGGGAAGCCTATCCCCGACCCATAGGGGCGTTTAAGCCGTTCTTGGACGTAAAACCAAGGGAAGATGTGAGCCACAATCACAACTACCTGTACATACACATGCTTTTTTCAAAATAAATAATTGAATAAAGAGAGAGAGAGAGAGAGAGAGAGAGAGAGAGAGAGAGAGAGAGAGAGAAAGAGTGTGTGAGACTCAGTGGTCTACATATATGGGTATGATTGCATCTTCAATTTCTCATCTATAAAATCTTCTCTTCCTTCCCCTCGTTTCTACTCAACCCTTACATTAAACAAATATAAAAGTGTGTAGAAATGGCAGGTCCCTCAAGTTATCACATAAAAAATATTTGTGTTTTCGGTGGATCTAGTCCTAGAAATAGCATTTTTAGAAGCAGCAAATCATCTTGGTCAGGTCCTAGCTGAGAGAAAGATTCATTTAGTGTATGGGGGAGGCAGACCTTGGGTTAATGGGGGGTGTGTCAATAGCTGCATTTTTAGGAGGTAGTCAAGTTTTGGGGGTCGTCCCCAAAGCTTTAGCAAAAGGGAACTTCATTGGGAAAACAATTGGAGAGGAACTACGGGTCTCCACGGTGTTTGATCGAATGAATACAATGTTTAACCATCTTGATGCCTTCATTGCCTTACCGGTGGTCTGGGCACATTGAAAAAGATCTTTCATATTTCCTCTTGGGCCCAACCGCACATTCACCATAAACCTATAGGTTTGCTCAATGTTAATCGTTTTTATGATAATTTGTTGTCTTTTCTTGATCAAGCTGTGGAACAGGAATTTCTAACATCTTCGACACGACAAATCATAATCTCTGCTCTCTCTGCTTGAACAATTGATCGACCAACTACAATCTTTCACCCCGTAGTTGATCCTTCTATGAGTCGCATAAATTGGTCAACTAAGGAAAGCCGTAAAAAGCTTAGATTGGATTTGAGCCTTCGTTTGTGAATCCTTGTGTCTTTTGATTTTATTAATAGCATATTATTTTGTGTTGTTATTTCTTATATTTGTTTAAGTGTGTTTCGGGTTTGTCGGTGTTCGTTGTTTCGGTGATGTCTTCTATACTCTATCTTTCTATCTTATGACATTGAGAACAATGTCTTGTTCAGTTGGGGAGAGAGGGTAGTAGTTGACATTAAAAAAAAAAAACTAACTTACTAACCTGTTTTTGCTATTATTAAAGCCATTTGACAAAACTGTTATTACTAGGATGGCGAGTAAGGAGGAATTTTAGTGACTCATGAGACGCATCTTAGTAAACATTTTCCAATGGTTATTTGCAATATTCATAACAAGGCCTATTAGAATACTTCTTGAAATATTCAGGTATACAAACTCTCATATTATTATCACTTGATTCTGCTCATATACTCATTTAACAAGTATTCTTAAACCTTCATTTTCACACACACACTTGTAACATATGATTGTGGGTTGCACATTAGATTATTACATTATTTATGTTCTTTTGTTAAAGGTAACAACTAAGGGATAGGGATAGTCTATGCTTTTAAAAAAAAAAACAAAAAAAACAAAAATGATGATAATAAAAACGTAGATAAATTTGATTTCGTAGCCTCCCTAACCTAAGCAATTAAGCCCGAAGGGGTGTTTTAACACCTAATACCCTAAAGTCAACTGACTTGGGAGCTATTGGCCCAAAGCTTGTTACATGGGTTAAGGAGAAAAGCTTAAGGGAATTAAACATTGCACTATCTACGTATCAGTATCTGCAACCCGAGTTACTAAGCTCGTAGGGGTGTCTCAACACCTAATGCCCTAAGATCAACTGATGGGAGTCATTAGCCGAAAGCTCGTTACATGGGTTAAAGATGCATTGTGTTTTAAGTTATATATATATATATATATATATATATATATAAAACCAAAGAAAAAAAAAAAAAAAAAATAAAATAATCCCAACCCAAGGAAGTTAACCTTAAACATTAGAACAAAATATTGTTTTCTTCTAATAGAAGCCCCATCATTTATGTTTCATACATTGAGCACATAACAAGGAAGGTTTATTAATATTTTGTTTAAGAGATATTGAGCAGATATATAAAATTTAATGAGAGTTTGTTTATCCGGATAGATTAATGGAAGTTGAATGATGAATGTCTTGCTTTGTGAAAGTTGCAAATTGTTTTTCTATTTTAACGCTTTGATTACTAGGGACTAGTAATAAGCTGGTTGGGGGTGTGATTAGTACTTAAAAGTGCATTTTTATCAAGGTTTTATATCGTCATTTTGCACTTGAAGTATCAATAACTCCTTAACTAAAGCATGTTTTATAATAACATATATAATAATATAAGATACCTTTAATGTATGGTAAATGTTCATTTTAAATGCAGGCCTATCACATAAATGAAAGAATTGATTGATGAGTTGAAGTACTGAAATTGAAAGGACAAATAGATGGCCAAACTTAGAAAAGAGATGTTGGTGCAGGTCAAACTGGAACATTATTCGATAATCAGGTCATATCTGGAGTCTGTAGATCTCGGATTTAGGTCTACTTTATATGGATGGAAAGCTAATACATAGGCCTACAACTTTCATGCGAAGCCCAAGATTTAATAAGGCCGTTTTCAAGTCCAAATTGTAGCAACAACGAAGAAGTCCAAATCTGTCCTGCAGCCCAGACACTGTTCAGTGTTCAGCCCATATCTCGAGTTCTAGAAGTCCAAATGATCTCAAATGTTTACCCTGGAAAGATGAGACAATTGCCTAGAACTTTCATGATTGAAGTCTGTTCAAATTATGACGTTATCAATGACGTTTTTGGCGAGACAAGAAGATAAGAATTGTCATCAAGTCAAGATGTGGCCACCCATTCATCAATTAGTCAACAAATCAATAGTTCCGAATTTTGGCCTATAAAAGGAGGCATTTGCCATGTATTTAGGCATCTTGGTTTTCGGATCAAGATCATGCTCTTGCTTTCTCTCTTTATATTTTGTAATGCTTAAGTTTTGCTTTTATTAATCTCTTGCTTATGCTTTTCATTTCCTTTCCTTGTTTATTTATGTTTCTTTCTTTCATTATGTTTAACTAAGTTTATTATGTCAAGGTGAAAAGGGTACACTAATGGTGTAAGAATAAGTATAATATAAACTTAACATGGACCTTAATGTTGGATACTAACATGCTTTATATTTGCTATCTTGTTCACTTATAATACTTTGCTTGTTAAATGGTTAATCTAGATTTATGTTGTATAACACTTGGTACAACAAATACTTGGCACTTTCATAGCCCATACTGTATGGTATAACCGACACACGAGCTATGAAAGGAACTTGATTTGTTGTTAACATAAGTTATAATCATGAATGCCTGACAACATTTACAAGTATTAGCATTATTCGAATAAGATAACTAATGTAATCATGTTAACAATTTATAATCCGATTGGAACCACCTTTGTGTGTGGTTTCCAGTTGAGTAATAAAAAGAGTTTATACTATACTTGTTTGAAATACCATTAGTGGATCCTCTAACCTTGACATTTGTTGTTATCATTGTTTAATCCTTACGTTAATATTCCATCTCAAAGTTCTCATCAACTTCTTCTTCATCATCATCTTTATTATTATCATTATTAATAGTATTATTGGTATTATTACTACTACTACTACTACTAGTAGTATTACTATATTATTATTGTTGTTGTTGTTGTTGTTGTTGTTGTTGTTATTGTTGTTGTTGTTACTATTGTTGTTGTATTATTGTTATCTATAATTTATACAATTAGCCTCCCTGAGGTTCGACCCCGGTCTTACCGGGTTAATTATTACTTCGACACTCCTGCACTTGGGAGAAGACATCAATCTTTTGGTCGTGTCACACACCTAAACTGCAGAGGTTATTCATGTCACTAAAGACTACAAAGCACATGACATGGCACCAATCACATGATGCGGTTGATGGAGTGATGGTACACTCTTCCAACAGTGAAGTATGGAAACACTTTAACAATGTGCATTCGCACTTTTCAGTTGAATCAAGGAACATTCATCTTGAGCTATGTACAAATGGATTCAATCTATTCAGGTTATTTGCTTCACCTTATTCTTGTTTGCTAGTTATACTAACAGTTTACAACTTGTCACCGGGGATGTGTTTAAGGCCAGAGTTCATGTTTTTATTTACGGTCATACCTATTCCTAATAGACCGAGCTAGAATATAGATGTTTTTCTTCAACCATTGATTGATGAATTGATGCAGTTGTGGTCCTCTGGCACATTGACTTATGATGTATCGATGAAACATAATTTTCTTATGAGAGCAGCTTTGATGTGGACTATCAATCACATGATGCGATTGATGGAGTGATGGTGCACTCTTCCGACGGTGAAGTATGGAAACACTTTAACAATGTGCATTCTCACTTTTCAGCTGAATTAAGGAACATTCATCTTGGGCTATGTACAAATGGATTCAATCCATTCGAGTTATTTGTTGTACCTTATTCTTGTTTTCCAGTTATACTAACGGTTTACAACTTGCCACCGGGGATGTGTTTAAGGCCAGAGTTCATGTTTTTATCTACGGTCATACCTGGTCCTAATAGACTGAGCCAGATATAGATGTTTTTCTTCGATCGTTGATTGATGAGTTGACGCAGTTGTGGTCCTCCCAAGACGTTGACTTATGATGTATCGATGAAACATAATTTTCTTATGAGGGCAGCTTTGATCTGGACTATCAATAATTTTTCGACTTATGAGATGGTTTCTGGTTGGAACACGTATGGAAAACTAGCATATCCATACTATATGGAAAATAACAAGACATTCATGCTAACAAACAAGGGTAAAACATCATTTTTTTACTGCCATTGGCGTTTCTTGCCAACAAATCACAGGTATGGAAAGAACATAAATGGTGACATCCAAGCGTTTCACACGATACTCACAATCCGTTGTGGGGAACTAGAGCCGAAAAATTCATGGCTCGATTACCACGCACACCAGCGGCTCCGTTCCTTTTATTTTGCATGAGAAATGGATGGTAAGATTAATTTTAATCATATCTATCGTTAATTAATTTTTTGTTATTTACAAATATATTTAACTTGCAACATTTTTTTCTTACACGCTATGACTCTTGGACGTGAGCCGAGCCCAATGGAGTTTTTTGTAGAAACACATATGCAGAATGAAGACCGCCAAAAAGAGGTGTAATAGTTCGTCGACAACCATGCTCAACACTTTGTGGTATGTTCGTTAAACCATTTTCTTTTGTAAGTTATTATTTTTTTGAATTGAATTTGATGATTTTAGTTTTTATTTCCAAGAGACATATAATAGCCGGTTGGGAGAGATATGAGAATGATCATTTGACCCACCGGATTTCAATCTATATTTGTGGAAGGAGGTAGGATCGTCCTCGGTGAACCCGATAGAAATCGGGTGTTTGGACTCTCTAACACTACAGCTGAGAACTTACGGGCGACCCGTGGTGTCTCAACCGTTGGGAGCTCACAATTAGTATCGAGCACCCAGTCATAGGAGTTCATGGCTTTGCAATAACATACGGCTCATCTCATCCAAAAATATAAGCAACTCTCGATGGATTATGAATAACCCCATCAAATCATCATAGACATGAAATCACAGATGAGTAGTACATGTGTGCCCTTTTTTTTGACCATATGGTCCCAGGAACGACCAACCTCCTCCTTTTGCTCCTTGATCGCCGCTATTGTTCTAGTTTAATTTTTAGTTGAACATATAAATTTGTAATGAATATTTGGATTTTATATTATTCAAGTTTATTTTTTCATATTTCAATTTTATACAATTTTATTTTTTTAATTATTTTCTTTTTTTGTTCAAATTTTTTTTAAATTTTTTTTAATTCTTATAGATAAACATACCGACAGACATAATTTGTCAATATATTCCAGAGGCGAGGGGAACAATTTACTTCATATGCCATTACAACAGTGTTACATCACCGACAAAATTATTTTCGTCGGTATTTTATAGAGGGTTGGAATAAAATTACAATAAATGCCACTGCCAATTACTGACGAAATAATTATGTCGGTGTATTAAAGCGGGTGATTTTTGGTGCATTTTCTGTCTGTAAAACCATCAGTATGTTTTTTTTACTGATAGAAATGACATTACCGACAAATATATTACTGACGAACGGTTTCCGTTCATAAATCTGTCAATAAATTTTGTACCAACAGATTGTTAGTATAAATACCAACAAAAAGTTCTGTTGGTAAAACTGTTAATTCTAGTAGTGATACATGGATAGATAGATATTGAGGGGGTGGGGTGCTTTAATTAAAGGCTGAAATTCGATCTACTTGATTGGAGAATACATCAAAAGTTTTAACAAATTGTTAGAATATATCAGTCTAAAATGTGATGAAGTAAACACTTAAAATGTTTTCAAGCTTGTGGAGAAGTTATAAAATCATGATAGTTTGTCTACATGAAATACATGGTTTAGTACATAAAAGGTAAAGGTTGGATAGTGAATTTAGCTGGGTTTCCTATTTAGTGCATGAATCCATCATAAAAGAGTTTCTTTAGTAGCTCTAGGAAGTTCTAAGAAGGAGATTTGTTTCCCTTATCTATGAATTCTTTTATTTCAATATAGGAAGCATTAAATACACAAATTGAAAGTATTTACAGGGATTGATGAATAACGTACTGATAGTAATAAGGTAGTGTTTGGTATGCTCGAGAAAGATGGATCATGCGTGATAATTTTTTTGTAAAGTTGTTTGATGCACCTTTTAATAGTATAAAAATCAATTTTTGTCCGATCCAACACT
This sequence comes from Populus x sibirica, assembly GCA_019202695.1. Lineage (NCBI taxonomy): Eukaryota > Viridiplantae > Streptophyta > Magnoliopsida > Malpighiales > Salicaceae > Populus > Populus x sibirica. The sequence goes on along the minus strand of JAGMVL010002394.1, from coordinate 226,460 downwards.
GTTTTAGTGGAGAAATTCTTATCCCACTAAAAGGAGGAGGACAAACTTGTCAAATTCTCTGCACAAGGGTTAACTTGAGTTGATCCAGGTCAACGTAAAGATAAAAATGATTATTATCATAGTTTTAAAACTTAACTAGGGGATCGACCAAGGAAAGGCATGGTTCACGAATTGGGTTGACTATTGACTTTGGTTAAAATACAGATAAAAGTGGTTATTATTGTATTTTTAAAACTTGACTTAAGGGTCGCCCAGGACAAGGCTTGGGTCACAGGTTGGGTTGACCATTGACCTGGGTCAACGCAAGAAAAAAAATGATTATTATCATAGTTTTCAAACCCAAATAGGATATTGACTTAGGGTTGGGCTTGAGTCATAGGGTGGGTTGACCATTAACTCAGGTCAACGTAAAGATAGAAATGATTATTGTCATATTTTTAAAACTCGACTAGGAAGTTAACTCGAAGCAAGGCACAAGCCACGAGTATTCTAAGTATACTAGATAGTCATCTGAAATGACTAATCTTTTTTCTCTTGAAGATATTCTAAAACATTCACTTTCACCCATAACGTGCAGATGTTGAAATTTTGGTTCAATAATGACTTATTCCTCTTGAGGTGGTATTTCTTGAATTGGTTGTTCCTCCAAGATATCAAGAGGTTGATATATTTAGGGAATGACCAAGGCATTTTCATTCATGAGATTATTATCTTGATCTCGTGTCTCCTTCCATTGTATCATTTGAGGAATAGAACTCCCATTAGATTCATCATTTTTTATAATTTGCATTTCTTGCCTCAGCAATTCTAAGAGTGTATGAGGGACAATAAAACTTGTAATCTTTAGAATTTTCTCTCATTTTTAGCCATGCAACAATATCTCTCATTTTTATAATGTGTTCACGCACACTTCTTATTTTGTGATGTTTCATAGACAACTTATTCATAAGGGTGCTAGCCAATACTTTATCAGAACTAACAAATTGGCTTTGTGAGCATCATACTTAAACGATTAGATCGCTACCACCTCTCATGTGCCATTTTTCTATAGCAAAACTTGATTCTATTAGCATAATAGGATCGTTTAAATGCAATGCAAGGTCTAAATCCATACACCCTAATGTTAAAAAGATTTTGTCTTTCTAATTTGAAAAATTTCCCCCTTTTAAAAAGGGAATTTAAGAATCATTGTTCGTAAGATTATTAACAACAACTGCAATAACCTACAATATAAATAACATTTAAAAATAACATAATAATATGAAAAACATAATTATATCAAAAGAAAAATCTAAACCTTTACGTGGGTAGATGTGCATTCAATGCATAAGATTTACTTAATCACGTACATCTTGATCAATGATAAACATGAAACACTAATCAATAACTCAATTTAAAAAAAAATGATATTCCCCATCATTTTTCCTCTCAACTAGGCAAACTTATGTAACCTCTGATATTTATACATTCCACAAGTCACCATGTAAGAAGACAAGCTCATATAGGCTCACTCGAGCATACTTAACATAATATATTACTCTTATCGTTCGTTATAGACTCTCTATACATATATTTCTCTTTTCACACACACATTTCTCTTGCATTTGTTAACTTAAGTATACGAGGATCCCTAGTTTCTAATTATTAGTCTAGGACTCGGTCAAGAAAAACTTAATCATGTTGTAAGTTTTTCATGATGAGCACTTCATCAATACCCAATAAATGATTTTTATTCATGTTAATAATATATGAAATTATTCACAAATGTTTTTTTTTTAATATAATCAAGATTCATGAGTTTTCAAGGAAAAAAAAAGGGATTGATTGTGAACATTTATTTTATATGAGTCCAAGAGGCCATATTTCATGCATTTGTGGTTGAACATGAAATTTGGCTTGGCCTGACCTTTATTTTTGACCGTCCAACGGTGGGCATGCATGTGCTTTTAGATTATGCCATAAACGACGCCGTTCCAGGCTCAACTTCAACACTGACACTCCAACAATCAATATAAAGAAAATAAACCACCTCCAGAAATCGAATATTTCAAATTGAATTACTTATACTCTCTTTCTTCTCCACTCGCTCTCTTGCACGGCACCTTGCGCGAGCCTAACCTAGGGTTTCTCTGCAACTCCACAATCGAATCCCAATTCCTCTCTCTGCTTGCTCAAAACCCTAGCTAGTAGGGTTCTTGAATCAATCAATCTAGGCGAGTCTACTTTTAGGGTATTGGTAGTTAGGGTTAGGCAAGATCGTAAAAAACGGTGGTACTTTTGCAGGTTTTTGTTTGATTAGGTCAAAAATATGTCAATGGATTATGATTATCCACCGCAAGAGAGGCAATATGGAGATAACGTCCTTGCCTTTAACCGCCATAGTGACGAAGAGCATCAGCAGCAGCAGCAGCAGCAAGAAGGTTTTTATGAGGAAGAACAGCAACAGCAGGAGGGGGACATAGGTAGTGGAGGAATTGAAAGAAACCTATCAATGAATCATCATCATCATCACAATCGTGACTCTTCTTCTGCAGGGTTAGTTTGTAAATTTGTAATGTTTCTGTGCATGTAGGGATTTTGGTGTTTTCTTCTTTTAGAGGCTTAGATTAAATCAAAAGCAGATTGCGGATTTCGCTGCTGAAAATGATTGTGATTGGGGAAATAATTTGTGGGTTTTTTTTTGCTGGTAGAAAACTCTTTGTTGGTGGTGTCTCCTGGGAAACTACTGAAGGTAATAATACTTTACTGCTTTAATAATTTGTTGTTTTAGAATTATTAATGTCTTGTAGGATTGAATTGAGCATTTGAATTCCTACAGTGGCTTGTATTTCGAATAGCTAACTTGTTTGGTGCAGTTTTAATTGCAAGCTTTTTCTGTGTGGCTTTGTAATACATGTGGTGTTATCTAGTTACTTTTGTGTTAAAGAGTCATGGCTGCATGTTTTTGTTTCATTTCTTTTGGTTTTTTTGTGAAATATACGTGCCATCTTGAGGTTTAATCATTGACTTGTGGTGCTGAGTGCGCCTGATATTTCATAATGGGAAGAGTTTGGATATTGTATGTGTGACTAACAATTGAGAACTTTGTGGATTGCATTATAGATATTGAATTTAGCTGTGTAGTTGCATTATATGTAAGTCTATGGAATGGTTTTGGAAATGGTCTGTTATATTTCGTATTGGCAGGTCATACCTTGGATCAAATTCCATCAGCAATAGGAATTGTGCAACCTCTAGTATTAGTAATCTCTTATGAACGCAATCTAGGGTAATTGGTTATCTGCCTTCTCAATTGCTGCAAGCTAGTTTTCTGACACTAAGTCAAGAAATTTGAAGAATATGTGCCTTCCACCTGTGAAGGATTGCTGCTTAGTTCTACAGCATGATTACAGCTATATGGATAGGGTAGTTGTTAGCTTTCGCTTGCATGTGTACACTGCCAAAGGACTTGTGTTGTTCATAGTTCTAATGTTATTAGTACTCAAGTGAAATTGAATAGAAGATGAGGATAGATGAGAACTGATCCAGTGTCAGGTTTTACCATTTTTCATGCGTGAAATTGTGACCAATGAGCTTAAAATCAAGCAGCCATGTTGTCTTTTCTTTTTTTCACCATTTGTATATTTTCTGTTTTGTTATCCTAGGCCATTAAATTCTCCTTCAACATTTTCCACCATTTTATTGTTTCTGTTAGGCCTGTTTTGTCATCTTTTATCATAAAATTCTCCTTGGGTAGAATTGTCTCTCTTCTGTGCTAATATCTATCACATCCTTTTGGTTTCAGAAACGTTCACTAATTACTTTAGCAAGTATGGAGAAGTCATGGACTCTGTAATAATGACTGATAGACATTCTGGAAGGCCACGAGGGTTTGGGTTTGTAACATTTGCTGACCCTGCAGTTGCTGATAGGGTTTTGGAGGAAGACCATGTTATAGATGGCAGAGCGGTAACATTAACTCACTCATTTCCTGACAGCATAAGATGTTTAAGTCGCTGATAATTTTATTCATTGCTTTTTCATTATAAATGGTGGAATTCTTGGTATTTTGGAGCTTACACTGTTGTATTCTTATTCCAGGTGGAAGTGAAGAGGACAGTTCCAAGGGAAGATATGGACGTTAAAGGAGTAACAAGAACAAAGAAAATTTTTGTTGGTGGAATACCACCTTCTTTGACTGAAGGTAGCATAGCTCAATTTTCATATTGAATTTCCCTTTTTGAATGAGCTAAATTTATGTGCTCCCTTGACTGTATTTTCATATTACAGATGAGTTAAAGGAATACTTCTCTGTTTATGGTAGCATTGTAGACCACCAGATTATGCTAGATCATAAGACTGGAAGGTCTAGGGGATTTGGGTTTGTCACATTTGACATTGAAGATGCTGTAGAACAAATCTTTTCAGAGGGCAGAACACATGAGCTTGGTGGTAAACAGGTAGGTTATATTTCTGCTGAATAGATATTCCTGTCATCCTACTGGTTGTTTATGGCATGATCTTGTGAGATTTTAATAGCTCAAGCCCTTCAATATAAATTTTAGGTGGAAATAAAGAAGGCTGAACCAAAGAGAACTGGTGGTGATTATGGCAGTACAGCAAAGTCTTACACTGGATTCAGCAATGGTGCAGGTGGCTTTGGTGCTGGCAATGGTGCGAGTGGCTTTGGTGCTGGCAATAGTTCTGTAGGTCGTTATGGTCGAAAAATGGACAGAGGATATGATGGGTATAGTGGCTATGATGGTTATGGGAGTTATGGCAGTTATGGAGGAAACTACCCGGCAGGCACTGCTGGTTTTTATGGTGGTTATGGTGCATATGGTTATGGTTTCGGGTTTGGTGGGCCAATGATGTATGGAACTGGTGTCTATGGAGGAAGTGGTTATGGCATTCCAAGTAGTTACAATAATGCTGCCGAGTATGGTGGTGGTAAAGCATATGGGAGAACTGGTGATGGTGATGGTTTTGGCAGCGGTAAAAGGTATGACAATGGCGATGCTCTTAGTGGTGGCTATGGTAGTAATAAGGGGTATGCTGGCAGTGCAAATGGTGGTGCTGCTGTTACTGGAAGTGGAAGGTATCATCCTTACCGTAAGTAACGAGGCAATGGCATCAAATCCTGGCAATTTCATATGAAGGATGTCATCTACATGCTTGGTAAGGGTAGGGGCTGTTCTCAGAAAACTGATGGATATTCTGTTGCAATTATCGTTTATAAGGAGACTGAATTGGTTATAGAATGTTTCTTGTAATTGTGAAAACGCAAATTCAAATTATGGTACTTGGCCCTAGGTTATCGGCTCCTTCCTTGATAGAGTTTAAAAAAAAAAATACAACTTAGCTGGAACTCTTGTACAATATGTCAGTTTTACCGTTAGATAGAACTTTGTTTTAAACTTGTGTTGAGTTGATCAATGTCACTGACCACTCTGTGCACCAACCACCAAGGTTTATTGCACCAATGCTGCTAACCATTGTTTCGGGGATCTGTTTATGTACATGTATGTATTTGATATTTCTGGAATTAATTTCAGTCAAATAATCATATAATTTAATTAATGAGGTCTCTCTGTCTGCTATCGTAAGTAAGCATATTTAAGCCCCTCTTTGATAGTGTGGTCCAAATGGATATTTGTAAAATTTCATTTTTTTATTTAAAATTATTTATTTTATGTTTTAGATTATTTTGATAGTTGATATAAAATATAAATATTAAAAAATAAAAAAAATATTATTTTAATATATTAAAAAAATATATTTTGAAAAGTAATTATTATTATTTTTTTAAACACACTCTAAAATTGAACCCTACAGAGGAATGGAATCTGGAAAGATGATATATAAAATTGTGTATTTTAATTAAAGATTAAAGTGGGAAGTTAATGTGTTTTTAGTAAGAAGTTAAAATAGATACAAATAAAAATATTTTATCTTAATTGTTTTTATTTTATTTTATATATTGTTTTATATTTATCTTAAGAGGTTTCCTATTACATATAATGCATGATGTAAATATCACTGTTATAAAACCCGGCCCGGGACCTGGCTGACCCGGGACCTGGACCGGTCGGGGCAAGATAAAAAACCGGCACAAGGAAAAAACCAGCCAGACCCGGCCTGACCTGGGTGACCTGACCTAACCTGGGTGAGACCCGTATATATATATATTAATTCACCTGACTCGGGGAATTTGGGAAAGCAAAAGAAAAGCTAAAGTTTTTGCCCTAATTTCTTTCTTTGAAGTTTGAACAATCAAGACTCTCACTGAATCTTCGATTGGGAAAGCAAAAAGAGATTTTCTTTTGCTGGTATCTCTTACAGAATAGATAACAACCAAAAAAGAGTTCATACCAGAAATTGGTGCTTTTTCTACAAGTGCTCTATCTCTTCTTGAGTTTTTATATTGAGCATGCAATTGTTTATTGTCAATAATTATGAATATTAAACCATGTTGCTTCTGCAGCTCTGCTGGATTTAATCTTTGAATTTTCTAGCCCCTTATTGGATCTTTAATTTCATTACTCATATCATTCCCTTTGTGTCATTTTTTTTCTTGTTATGATCTTGTAGAACTCTACACTAGTGGTCCGAAAGAGAAACTGGATTCCGCTGTTATAAGCCAAGTACTTTCTCTTTCTGCTTCGTAATGTTTTATTTTGGGTTTAATTGTGGTGGCAATAATCTACCATTACTCATGCCATAAGATATCGGTCCCGTTTGGGAACGCGTCATGGGCTGCGTTTCCAAAAAATTTGAATTTTTTTTTTTTGCTAAAATTTAATATGGTTTGTACGTTTTGGATCGTTTTGATGTGCTGATGTCAAAAATGATTTTTAAAAAATAAAAAAACATCGTTGGCATGCATTTTAGCACGAAAAGTTATTTGAAAAGCACCCGCAACCACACGCCAAACACGCTCATCAACTTCTTCTTTTTAATTAGTAGCTTCTATGTAATTGGTTTACTAAATCACCAGTTGGCTTGGTCCCTTGATTTTATTTTTTAACCTGGGATAAACATTATGCCACTGATTTACATCCTTCTTTATTTTCCTTCTATCTTGCTGTTTTAATGTTTTTTTTTTTTCTTGTTGGTTCTCAGTTGGTTTCTGTGGTCTTTCAGAACAAGGCATCTCATTTGCAATACCTTTCTAGTGAGGCTAACTTTGATTTCTGAGAGTTAATGATCTTTTAGTGGGTTAACCCACAAGACCCGTGACCCGATCATTTTACCGGGTTGGGTTTTATAACTATGGTAAATATAACTAATTCATCTTAAATTTAATTGGAAAAAAAATAAAAAAAAATAACAATAATTTCTCGGATGTATTATGAAATTATATAAACCATCCAAATGATTTATTATTGTTTAAAAAATAGTTAAACTATTTTTTTTAAAATGAGAGATGATATTAATTAAATATTAAATAAAAAAAAAATAAAAAAGCTATAATCTATAATCTAAATAAAATTATATAAATGTTTAATTTATATAGAACATTTATTTTATTCTTATTGAATATTCCACAATAAAGTTGTTTTTTTAAATTATATATATTACATTCATATATAATTATTCATAAAACAATTTCTAATATTACCATAATCTATAATCTTATTTAAAAGTTATGACATCACTAAACAATTTTGTAAACATTATCTTAAAAGAAATTTATTAAAAAACAATTAATTAACAAAAGAAAATAGAAGATGATGGATCAAAATTCCCTTAAAAGAAACAAGTAAGACATACCTAGCTTGAAAGAAAAAAAACCTAAGAGCCCTAGGGCTTGGAAGCAAAATGACTAGGCACCCTGGGTTTGAAAGCTAGGCTCATGTGTCGGGGTATTTCTTTTTTTTTTTCTTTTTAAAAAAGGGTAAACGATATATTATTTGCCTATTAAAAAAAATTGATAAAATGTTGTTGCTGATGATATTTCATTTATTGTTTTTTTTTGTCATATCTAGTGATTGGAAAATGAAGTTTGAGTTTTTAGACCTTAAAAATCTAATTTTTAAGTTGTTTTCACCTAAAAAAATACCTTAGAAAAACCTAGAAACTTTAGTAAACCCATTTTAACTCTAAATCACCATCTAATCACCCTAAAAATTAAAAAAAATCAAATTGAATTCAAAAAACTTCATGGGCCTTGATATTTTTTTTGACATTTTAAAATGAAAAAAAACACCTCTTATTGAACTCCATTATTTAAAATCAACCTATTGATATCGAGATTGATCTTTGCTTGTAATGTTTGTAACGGAGTAAAAATTTAGCATGAATACATTGACGAAAACATTGCTGGAAAGACATAGTGGACAATGACGGTCCATGAAACAATGTCAGATTCAGAAGTAGTGGCAGAATCGGTAGCATTGACCTATGCGAGCAGTGTGCTGATTCAAGTTTGAACTTGGACAATGGATAGTCCAAGGCAAACAACAAACACAACAATGTAGTTGGTTGTTATGACAGTTACGATCATGGATTTATGAGAGAAATGAGTGTCCAGATTATGAGGGCATAACTATTGAACATGAGAGCATGGCTAGGATTACTCCTCAAAACACTAAGATCATGAGTCAAAACCACTCATTAAGTTCATAGGAACACCGGGGATAAAATGCCCCACTACTTCTTATGATGATTATATATAGAGAGATCACTTATATTTATAGAAAGACTCATATGACAGTTGTGTAAGTGATCATTAGATTAAAAATCACCAAGTTATCCTATATAGGGAATATGATATCATGATCTTAATTATATGTTGTCTTAATCAAGGGTAGAAAATAAAAAGATATTGGATATAACATAAATTATATTAAGGTATTTGAGTGATAAAAAAAGGATTCACCACCTAGGTGAATTAGAAAAAATGTTCCATATTTTCTCTAATAGTATTAATTGAGAAATATCTATATAAGGTGGAATAAGATTTGAAAAGAATTTCAAATCTTATTCAAATAATCAATGACTATGTTTTTTTAGAACAAATATGATTTGATAAAGCAAACCACTACGTGCTCAAATGTTTAAATCATAATATTCTTGATGAAGGGATAATAATTAAATTGAGTAAATAATCAGTAAAAGATTAAGTTCAACAACATATGATATTCCAAATATTTGAGAGATTATGACATGTTGTTAGATGATATACTCGATCTTTATATATAAATTAATCAATTATAAAATTTGTAATAAATTAAATTGTTTAATTTATTTAATCATATTTTTATTAGGATTTTTATTTATATTAAGGCTAACATATTAGAAATTTAATAGGTAAGACACATTAAAAGTCATTGATATGAAATCAAACTAGGATGATTAATCAAATATAACTTGATTAAAACTAAGTTTTAGAAATTATGGACTAAAATTCAATTTATACATGGGATTACAATATTTAGACTTCTAAAAATCAATAAAGAACTTGATTCCATAAATTTATAAAACTGTCACGAAATAAAACATATGATATTTTTCATGAACAGAGAGATAGATTGAGTTTTTCTATAAATAAAATTCTTGATTTTATATTTTTTTAATCAAAAGATAGAAGAGAAACATATTATATACATCAAATACACCTATATAAATAGGCAAAGTAGAGAAAAGAAAGACATGATACTCGAGCATGACAAGTCATCTCTCTTAAAAGAGTTTAAGAGATTTTTGAATCAGTGATTTGTATGGATTATTATTAGAGGTTGGACAATTGAATGATTTGTGGTTTGTAACAATCTAACCTTGAAGAGTTGATCTAACCCAGAAACAAGGAAATTGTAATCTTCAGGTAATCTTCTTATAAATTTTAAATACCTTATTTGTCTAATGAGATTTTTGAAACTCCCAAGAAATTTTAAAATTAATATTTTTATTGTGTTTATATGTTTTGAGAAATCCAACAACTAATCAATTTAATTTGTTGGGGAAATAGGACTAAACCTTCTAATTAATTATATAAACTCTTGTTATTGTGATTAATTGCTTTATCTTAGTTGATCATGATTTTTAATTGATTTTAATATTCACATTAATTAATTAATTGCAGCTTTTATTTTCGTGTTTAGTTGTGAATAAATATTGTTTTTATTTACAATATGTGTTTTTAGTTTTATCGCAAACAAGTTTTATAAATGAAGTGTCAAATTTGAATAAATAAATAAATGGTGTATTTTTTTTCTTGACTCAACAATTAGTTAATTACTCGAATTTAGATTAGTTATCATACTATAGGTAATTTTTGGTAATCTTGTTCGATGTCAAGATATTAAGGTCACAGTCCAGTTACAATCCCTCTCCAATGAGATTGTAAAACATAAAATTTGAACTCTAACTTGCATTTATTGTTGAAATGAAAAAAAAAAAAGAAGAAAGAGAGAATCCCCTATTTTCCCTAAAAAGTCAATTTCCTCCTTCATTTCAATAATTGACGGAGATTGGATGTCTTTATTTATTTATTTTAATTCACTTGGGGTGTCCAGGTCAGCTTGTGCGTATCTCGACTAATTCTCATGGGCCATGAAATTAACAATCAAATAAACCTCTAGTGACCATCAATATTGGCAATCACAGGACTCGAACCTGAGACTACAGGGAAAGTAAACCTCTTAGTCCCAAGCTCTTACAACTAGGCTACCTAGCAGATGGTTCATTGGATGTCTTTATTAATCGGTCTAATTTGACATTCTTTCAATGAAGGGGGGAAATTGAATAGAATGAAAATAAGGGGAGGAATGACCTTTCCCTAAAACTATAGGGACCAAAATTAGCTATTCTCTTAAAAAAAGAAAAAGAAAAGGGAGCGTACCCCTTAACTTCACTGACCCTCTATCTTTTTCTTTATCCCCTTGCTAACATGCAGAGGTTGCATAGAAATGCGAGCTTAGCTTTGGTGTGGGCACAGACAACCGTTTAAAGTGCAAGGGAAGAGAGCAGTAACAAGCGAACAAGGAAGGGACTATGTCCTTGTTGCTTAAGGCCAGCAACGGTCATCTCTTCTTATCATCATCAATTGCTTCCATGGCAACGTGTTCAAGCTTCTGCGCTCAACTTCCCATCCATTTTAGACCAATACCCATCGCTTCTTCTTTTCCCACTAATCAACCTTTCAAGCCCTTCTCTGCCCAAGCTTCAATTTCTCCTGCTAATGGTATTTTTTTGCTTTGCTTTGCTTCTTCTTCTTCTTCTTCTTCTTCTTCTTCTTCTTCTTCTTCATGTACAATTCAGCAACTTGAGCTGCGAAACTGTATGGGTTTTGTGTTTTATCACGCCAAACTTGGTTGAATTACTATTATGTCAAGGATTCAGAGAGTATTAACAGGTGGCTCCTTGGCTTTTCCCGCTTAATTCACTTGTTTAGTAATTGAAGTGTTTGCCTTCAAACTTGAATGGGATTTGAAAACTGCATTTGCGTGGAGATTGCAAATTGAGATTCATTTCATGATGTCTTTCAAGTTGAGCAACGAGAGTCAAACCAGAAACATTAGTCCTTCCTGCACATGTATTCTTTTTTTATTTTTTTATGATAAGAACAAATTGAGAATTTACATGGTGTGATCTGATACAGATAATGATATTTGTGACCGTAAATTTTATACAAAACGTATGGAAATAGACATTGTGATGGATGGATGAAGTGGGGCACAGTGCAAGTACACATTGGTACTCGAACTGCAAAATTAGCAGTATGGTTGCTATACAGGACAAGCTGCTTCGTTTTGCATGTATACCAAGATAATGAATACATGTTGAAGGATGGGGTTGTTAGTGCTAAAGCAATGTGCCTGTGGATACAGAATTGTTTGTGAGCATGCTTGGTCTGTAAAATTCTTGAATCTGACCAGAGGTTTCAAAAGCAATAGTTTTATGCAACTGCAAATAGAACTAGCACCGTGCAATGGCACATGCACATTAAACATCAAAGGTATTGTTCTTCGTATCTTCAAAATGGAAAATGACGAGGTGTCACAAACCTGTTAGAGTGCAGCAGTGCCAGGAGACAAACTGTTTACGATGATGATGTGCCGGGGGCAGTCTCACTGTGACCGCCTTCTTGTTAGAATACCTCATTAATTTGTTTGTTCATAATAAAGCATAGGTTTTATATTTGACCTATGTTCTAACAGATAATCGTGATTGTATTTAGCTATCAGTTGAGCTGCTTTTCATGTATAAAAACATGTTTTTGGTGTATTTACCCTCTCTAACCAAACCCTTTTCTGAATTTGCAGATGGTGGCTCTCCAAAAACTATTGGCTTTCTAGGCCTTGGAATTATGGGTTCTCCAATGGCTCAGAATCTCATAAAATCCGGGTATGATTTATTTTGTTGTTACTCTGTTTGATTGACAGAATCAAATGGCTGCAGTGTATTTTATTTTTGCATAATCAGGAGCTACAGAAGAAAAAAAATAAAATAGCTGTCAGATTGGGCTATGTTGAGCCAATTTTATTTTCTGGACTGTTTAGTTTAATCCCATACTTGGCATTTTGTAGGTGTGATGTGACTGTTTGGAACAGGACCAAGAGCAAATGTGATCCTCTCATCAGCTTTGGAGCAAAGTAAGCACCCTATGAAGTAAATGATTTATGGAATTTCGAAATGGTCATGGACTACCTCCAAATGAGACGCTTGAAACAAGTGAACTTAGGATGACTCAGCATTCATTTTAATTCCGGGAGCAGGAATCTAGCTATTTTTTAATTGCTCTTGATGCTATCATCTGCAACTCTTCAAAGTGCAATCTTTTACAGATTGAAGCAGGGAAGAAATCTTACAAATTGTTTTCTTATGCAGATATAAGCCTTCTCCTGAGGAAGTAACTGCAGCCTGTGATGTCACATTTGCAATGCTTGCTGATCCAGAAAGTGCAGTGAGTATGTTTTATTTTAATTGCCTCCTAAGTATTTCATACTGGGAAGCCAATAGTGGCCTCATTTCAGGTGGAGGTTGCATGTGGAAAGCATGGAGCTGCAAGTGGTATGGGTCCAGGAAAAGGGTATTCTCTCCTTGTTCTTTCTCATTATAGGGAGTTTATATGTTCTTCAGATCGTTTCCCATTGGTCATTGCTCCTAGCTTCATACTAGAACCACCTTCTGTGAATACTTGATTATGTCGTTGCTTGCTCAACATTCATTTGAGCATTTCAATGTGCAAGTTGCTAGCTGCTGGTGTTCATTTTGGAGAATTAGCCACTTCTTAACAGAACTTAAAAGATCCAACTTATGTGTTGATACAGAAGTATCATCTGGTGGGTACTAGTTGGCTTAGCTCAAAAATTCACCTGGCATGGTACCACCATACCAATCATTCCAGTTTCAATTCCCAAGAGGGGAGGTGGGAGGTATTTGGGGAGGCTGATTCCCTCGTGTAGCTCAAGGTCAAGGCCCACTTAAACTTCTACTGAACCAAAAGAAAACAGAGAAGAATATCCTAGAAACTGCCTTTCATATGGTTCCTTTTCTGATTTAATAGCTTGAAGATCCTTCCTAATACCTTGAAAGAGTCAAGTGCTTGCTAGTACATTCACCATTCACAATTGATTTTCAACAGAGATAAAATCCTAAATCCACACCTGGTTTGGCTTGGATCAGAGGATATATGAGAATGGATAAGGATTAACAATGCATTATTCTCAGCTGGTTTTCTACATTTGCCTTATTGAAGCTATATTTGTTTCTCTCTATCTACCTAAGCCACATCTGACTGCATGATGGACAGGTATGTGGATGTTTCAACTGTTGATGGTGGGACTTCTAAATTGATTTGTGGACATATCGAAGCTTCTGGGGCATCATTTTTGGAAGTGAAAATCTGTTCTCACTGCAACTATTCTTACTGAAACTAAGACATGTTCGATCAAGTTGCATGATAACCATTTTAAGAGAACTTCCAGTAACCTTTACATTATTTTCCTGTAGGCTCCTGTTTCTGGCTCAAAGAAACCAGCAGAAGATGGGCAACTTATATTTCTTACTGCAGGTTGAAAGTGATTTTAAATTTGTCCTCCCTCCACAAGTTCAAATTTATGGATGATGTAGAGACTACTGAAATTTTAAAAGTTTCTGGTCACTAATAAGATTGCTTCATACCTCTTCCACAATATTGTTATTGTCTGCTCGTATTTTATCCTATACCTTTTTTTTTTTAATCTCTGCTGCATAACATAGTGAATCACTTGCTAGAAACTGAAGCATAATGTGCTATCTTTCAGGTGACAAATCTCTGTATGAAACAGTCGCTCCGTTCTTAGATATCATGGGGAAGGTACTGTATCCTATTTTTCTCCTGGAAACTAATCACACTTTATTGTTCACATGGATTTTTTGATAATATCCAGTCAAGATTTTACCTTGGGGAAGTCGGAAATGGGGCTGCAATGAAACTTATTGTCAACATGATCATGGGCAGGTTCTACCGAGTTCCTTTTGTCAATTATTTTCTGTTTTGCTTCTGTGCTGGATTATATTGTGACACCTGGTGTTTTCAGTATGATGGCAACCTTTTCTGAAGGATTGCTTCTCAGCGAGAAAGTAGGACTGGACCCAAATGTACTGGTTGAGGTATTTGTGAACAGAAAATCTTGTTAGATTATGTCGTGTCACTTGTCATCAAATCCCATGAAGATTAACTGAATTCATACTCTTGTTTGCTTTTTATTGGATTATTCTTGTTCTTTCTATCTCATTCGAGCATGCACAATGATAATCATTGCTCTGCTGTTCTCTGGAAAATAAATGAAGAAACTCGATGATTTCCAGTCTGTTTTATTTCTTCGTCTGCGTTTGAGAGAGAGGTTCTGAATGATGCTTAACTAAAATTCCTTGGTCAAAATGAATCAAGGTGTTGCACCCTTCTTGTTCAATAACAGCACTTAATGGAAGAGCACATCCAAAATGGACCTCATTTGTTAGGTGTTCTGGCTTGAAAAACTCTTAAAATTAAAGCGTGCACTCTTTTTCCTTGTCTTTGTTGGTAAAACTAAAAGCCTCTAGTATATAGAATGATGTTATCTTTTTTATTTTATTTTATTTTGTTGTTTTTGAAGGCATCTATTGAAGCCTCTTTGGAATCTTCTTACATAGGTGAAATTGCAGGTAGTGTCTGAGGGTGCCATTAGTGCACCGATGTATTCGCTGAAAGGTCCATCAATGATCAAATCTCTATACCCCACTGCTTTTCCCTTAAAGCATCAGCAGAAGGTTTGTAGATATTCTAAATTGCAGACACTATTTAAATAAACGCTGTCATCTCAAAAATGAAGTCAATGGTTTCAGGACATGAGACTTGCCCTGGGATTAGCAGAATCTGTTTCCCAACCCACTCCAATTGCAGCAGCTGCAAATGAACTATACAAGGTAGCAAAAAGTCACGGGCTTAGCGATAGTGATTTTTCAGCAGTGATTGAAGCACTGAAAGGAAAAGTGCAATCCTGAGCAAACTCGTGTGTTTTTTTCCTGGTTACGAAGGAGAGGCTTGTACCTGAGATCTCGAGTTTTCTTGTATGTCATCATCACCAGCTTGTGGTCTTTTTTCTGTGTTAATACAAGTCTGTCGGAAAAAAACTGCGGAGTCCCTAAACTAGACTATTGATAGTTTCTGAACAAGGAATTTACCATAATTAATAATTGATGGACAAATTCATTGCAAAAAACCACAAGGAGTAATTTGTACTTTACTTAAAGAAACAATGCACAACACGAAACAAGATAAAAGAATCCTATCAATACTTTACTTAAAGTGGAAATCTATTCTAAACTCCAAAGTGACATGAGTGAATTTTGCTTTGCCCCAGATGAAATATTGGTATTAATTTCATCCTGAAGCTGATCCTTCCTGGCTTTACTTGACAGTTAAACTTGAAATCGATTCCAATGGGCTGTATAAATAACAAGAAACACATCACTTTCTCAACTTATAAATAACAACCTGTAAGCTCACATCGACATCTCCTTCTCTCATAAGAGAAAACTAAACTCACTTTCCCTCCTTTTCTAGGCTATTTTTATTTTCCCATCCCCCAAACATTCCCGTATGAGTAACTATAACATGAAGGTGTCATCGTCTCCCAAGGTCAGCAAACACGTGGAGTGTCTCAGACATCTTCAGGTTGGTGTATATAACCATCTACATTCAATAACAGACATTGTGCTGTTTATGTTTTCATAAGCTTGTGTTATTTTATAGCCCAGTTTTCAACATTTTTGTTAAGTTTTATTACATGTATAGATGATCATGACATGCTTAATTACATACGCGAATTGATGTATTCTGCAGAGCCAACATGATGAGCTGGAAGCACAGTTTCTTGAGGAGAGAAAGGCATTAGAAGCTAAATACCACAAGCTTTATCAACCACTATACACTAAGGTATGTACTGTCTTTGCATTAATACTTCTGCATGTGTTACGTGAATGTTGAATCAGAGGTAGCATGCATTGCAATTTTTTGTTCCGTATTTATGTAATTAATTTAAGTTTTTGATGGGCTCTCGGCGCAGAGATATGAGATTGTGAATGGTCTAAAAGAAGTAGACGGGGTTATGTCTGCTGAATTAGATAGCATAAAAGAGGATCAAGCTACAGAAGGTATTAGCGTATATTTTTAACAGTATATCTTGTTTTTGGCAAACATACATGGAGTATTTGAAAGCAATGCCTTATACTGAACTTAAGAGTATAGTACTTCTTCAATGCAGAGAAAGGAGTGCCTGAATTCTGGCTCACTGCAATGAAAACTCATGAAGTACTAGCAGAGGAGGTATGCAAGGCGTGCTCACATATGCACACATATATTTCTTCCTTTTGGATTCATCACTGCGTAATGTGATTTATCAATTGATTCTTGCAATAGATTATGGGACAAGATGAAGGAGCCCTAAAGTTTATAAAAGATATCAAGTGGTCGAGACTTCAAAATCCTGAGGGTTTCGAGCTGGAGTTTTACTTCAACCCTTGTCCTTCAAAAATTCTGTCCTGACAAAGACTTATCACATAATTGATGAATCTGATCCTATTTTGAGTCAAGCAATTGGGTAGTTAATTATATTAATGTTGTTGTGCTGAGAGTTTTTATTCTCTTCCTTTCTAATTTTCCTTCTTATAATGTTTCATCTGATTTTTTAGGTCGGAAATTGAATGGTATCCTGAGAAATGCTTGACGACGAAGGTTGTGAAGAGGAAACAAAGAATGGTGTCAAAGAAGACCAAAACCACCATGACAATTAAGAACTGTGAAAGTTTCTTCACATTCTTTAATCCTCCTCAGATCCCTGAGAATGAGGATGACCTAGATGATGATGATGTAAGTTCCGCTTCGTTATGTACAAGGAAAGCAATGTAACTGTTGATATGTTAATTGATGTCGTAGTCTCTTTTGTTCACAGTATGATGAACTTCAGGACCGGCTAAAACAAGACTACAATTTAGGGTAAGTCCCACATTCTTTATGTGAACTTCATTGGGTCTATTCTGTGCATCTCTCTCTCCTTTTCTCTGATATGGACATGTTTTTGTGGATGATAGTATTATTATTCGGGACAAAATCATTCCACATGCTGTGTCATGGTTTACTGGAGAGGCTATCGAGGAAGATGAGTTAGATGGTATAGATTATGATGGAAATGATGATGATGATGATGATGAGGATGATGAGGATGAGGTTGAAGATAAGGAGAATGATGATGGGGATGAGGAGGACAATGAAAGCGACAAGGAGGTTGAGCAAGAAGAGAAAAGAAAACAAGGTGTGAAGAAGGACATCAAAAAGGACTATGATGAGGATGAGGATGAGGATGAGGATGAGGAAGAGGAAAGAAAATGGGGCTTGAAGAAGGATGATGATGATGAGGCTGGAGATGAGGAGAATGATGATGGGGATGAGGAGGACAATGAAAGCGACAAGGAGGCTGAGCAAGAAGAGAAAAGAAAACAAGGTGTGAAGGACATCAAGAAGGACTATGATGAGGATGGGGATGAGGACGGGGAAAAGGAAAGAAAATGGGACTTGAAGAAGGATGATGAGGACGGGGCTGAAGATGACGAGTATGATGATGGGGATGAGGAGGACAATGCAAGCGACAAGGAGGCTGAGCAAGAAGAGAAAAGAAAACAAGGTGTGAAGAAGGACATCAAAGAGGACAATGATGAGGACGGGGATGAGGAGGAAGAAGAAGAAAAACAGGTCTGGAAGAAGGTAAAGTGCATCAATTTGATAAATTAGACTTCCATATTTTTGAAGATGCTAACATATTCTTCCACTGTTTCTTTCTTTGCAATATTCTTTCAGTCATCCGATGGACACAAGGCAAGTTGCAGCTGATATTTCATTATTTTAGTTTTTTATGCTATCTGTTTTTCTGTGTATAAAGTTCCGAGAAAATCTGATTTGGTTTTATTAATTGCAGAAGATTGGAGGGGCACAAATTCAGAAAGGAGCACCCTCCTGAGTGCAAGCAACAGTAGTGTTGGATCACACTTGCACACAAATGACAGGAGCAGCTTAAAGATTGTAGCATCATCGGTCCTAGTTGACCAAAAGCTTTAGCTCTCTGGCATTGACTATCTATCTATCATCTACATATATCGATATGGCCAATGTTCTTTTCTTTTCTTTTCGTTAGCTATGCATTTGGAGTGAAACTAGAAATAATGTCTATCAGTGTATCTAATTTAATGGCTGCTTGATATTGTATGCTATATATATTGTTGTGTATATTGTGTGAATCATTGGTCAATATGATGCATTATTAGCTTAAACAAGTCACTTTGTTGATTTTCACTGTTGTGAAGTATGGCATGGGACATTTAGGTGAGTTAAAGGAAAAAACAATAAAAGGAAATGCCATCTAATTTTATGATAATTAAAAACTCTAACTAGTCATTCAGAGATTATTAAATAAAAACTAATTATATATATAAAAATAAAAATAAAAATTATCCCAAGACATCTTAAAGATAAACTACTTCATGTTTGGATTTTATGATAAAAGTATTGATGCAAATCTCTTTATTACGTGGTCAAGTAACCCTAATAAAAATAATACTTCCCTAAAAAAGATGAAAATCAAATTTGAGAAGTATGACACAATAGAAACCTGTCCCAAGACACCAATACTATTGGAATTGAATCGAATGATACCATAAGGTCAGTTATACTTTAATAAGTCAGATTTGATCTTTATCCCAACAAAGATAACGTGTTGAATCATACAAAACATAAGTTTACTTCATAAATCCATGGCTACTTGATTTTCAGCATACAAAACACTTATATAATGCTTTACGTTTGCATTTTATGATAAAAGTACCTTTTATGTTTATATATATATATATATATATATATATATATGGTAAATGACGACTAAAACCTAAAGTAGTGATTTGGGATCGGAATCGACAACAAAGCTTAATTCTTTATTTTAGAATGTAGGTGTCCGACCCAAAAGGATAATGAATGTTTAGTTGGACTTTGACTCATTTTCGTTGGGTAGTTTCAAAATGAGACCGAATGCCATCATTCGCCATCAATAAACCTTGTTAGGATCACATTGATTCATCTCAAATCTACTCACAATAAACAAGTTAATATATCCTAACACCTAGATATTTCTAAACAAGCATTCTCAAACATTGGTGAAAGGAAAGAAAAAGAAGCATATTTGCAAACAAAGACTACACCAATATTTACATGTTATATATACACTTTTTTTTTTTTATAAAAAATGTGTTGTCTCTCTCACACACACACATATATGGTAAAGGGCGACTAAAACCTAAGACAGTGATTTAGAATTTGGAACAGGCAACAAGACTCAATCTTCATTTTTAGAATACGAGCGTTAGACCCGAGAGGATGATGAATATTTAGTTGGGCTTTGACTCATTTTCTTTGGGTAGTTTCAATGAGACCGAAAGTCATCACTCATTCTCAATGAGTTTTGATGGGATCACATTGATTCATCTCAAACCTACTCACAACGAACAAGTTAATATATTCTAACACCTGGATGTTTCTAAACAAGATTCTCCAACATTGATGAAAAGAAAGAAAAAGAAGCACATTTGCAAACAAAGACTAGAACAATCTATATATATATATATATATATATATATATATATATCTTAAAAAAATGTTATTGAATCTGTTAGTAGGATAGTGGTTTACTATATAATGGAGTAGTAAATCAATAGAGTATTTCCAAGCTACCCTTAAACTCATATCCAAATTCATATTAGAAAAACAATTTACTTTGGAAATATAGCACCTCAATCATATTTAATTTTTGAAAGAAAGTATATACAAAAAATGAACATAGAAAATCAAGAAATCTTTTATTTATTTATTTTTAACAAACAACTAAAAAACAAGAAACAATTTTTTTTTATATAAAAAAATACTCATGCGAAAATATTCATATTGTTCTTTTTTTTTTATAGAAAATTTGTTAAGCATAGTTTTTTTTCTTGAATTAAAGCTCACATCCATACATAAAATGCATTCACACAAAAATTTAAACACATCCATACACAAAAATCAAGCATATCCATGAAAATTAAACAATCCAGCTAAATAGTCCATACAAATCCATACACACGAATCAAGCACATTTGCAAAAATTAAACAACCTATACATAAAAATAAATCATTCTTACACAAGAAAAAATTGTTAAGGATAAAAAAAAACCTTTAAAAACCTCTATCATGGACTAGAAATTGCTGAAAACAATATACCAAAATGTTGGCATGTGGGAATCTTTCACTGGTGTGTTGTCAAGCACTTAGGATGTCAGAACATGTACTCCACGTGCATATTGGTTGGATTTTGGGAAGGAATTTAGGAACTATTTCTGGCTTGTCTTCGGGTCGATTATCAATTGGATTTGGGGAAGGAATTTGGGTCTGTTAGTGAGAGAAGGAGGACTTTTTTTTTTTTTATAAAATATAAGAAATTTTATAGATCAAAACGAAACTAAGCTGAAACCAACAAGTCAGAATATACAGGCATGTACATGTACATATAGAGGCTAGGAGAACAGGCTCCCTTAGGCAAAATATTACAGAGCCTAACAATCAGCTATATAGACAAGGTTGCGAAAAGCGAAGAAACAATTCAAAGAAGACAAACTTTACGACATGGCCACAACTGGACGCATGCCAACAGACAACAACAAGGCTTCTCCACTGAAAAGCAATCATCCATGGTGAACAAAAAAAACACACAGCTAGAGGAGGGGAGCCCAACTTCAAAAAAAAAACCCAAAGAAAAGAAACAACCTGCAAACAAGCAGTATAAAGTTCTAGCTATCTACAAGAAGAGGCCGCAGATAGCAGCAACAACAGCCACTCCAGCAGCAGAGAAAACCCATCAGTAGTTACATAAAGGCGTGACGAGACGAACCTGCACTGCATAAGCAGTGTAGAAGAACAAGTCAAAGAGAATGAACATGTTGCAATAACCACCAAATCTACAGGAGCTTAGCTATCCAATATTCAAAGTTTTGAAATCAAACAAGATTGTATCTGTTGTTTAAATTTTGAACTCATCAGATATACATGCACATATGTAGGACAACAGTTAGCATTATCCTTTATTTAAACCCTCTGTACATGCACATATTAAGCAACGAAAATACAACAGTATTCAAGCATTCTTCTTTAAAGTTTCTGTAAAGTTTTCATGGTATCAGAGCCCCTAAAAAGACAAATGTCTTCTCTTCTCTAAATTCTAAATGACATTCTCATCCTCCTCAAACTCCACTGCTCCCGTTAATGTCCCAACCCTCTCCAATTTCCCATTTACTATTACTGTTAAACTACACTCCTCCAACTATCATGTGTGAAAAGCTCAAGCTTTACCATGCTTTTGCGGTCATGACCTTTATGGATATCTTGATGGCACGATCTTTATTCCACCAAAAGAAATTGATTTCTCTGACTCCACCACAAGTATCCTTCAAAAAATTCCAAATCCTCAGTATCAACAGTGGCTTTGTCAGGATTCCGTAATCCTAGCCACCATCAACTCCTCCCTCACAGAAGATGTACTCACTCAAGTCATGTCCTACACCACCTCACGTGAGGTATGGCTTGCACTTGAGCGCAATTTCTCCTCCCTTTCTCGTGCTAAAGTGATCCAAATTCAAACTCAATTAGCCAATGCCAGAAAAGGCGCATTGACAGCTAATGAGTTTTTCCTCTCAATCAAGAGAATGGCTGACGAGCTTGCCCTTGCTGGACAACCTCTCACAAATGATGATATCATCACTTATATTCTTGCTGAACTTGGCCAGGAGTATGATTCCCTGGCCTCCACAATTTCCTCACGGCTTGTTCCTGTCAGCTTGGAGGAACTCTTTTCTCTGCTTCTCATATGTGAATCACGGATCAATCATAATAATCAACCCCTTCAAATTGCCGCTTCTGCCAATCTGGTCACCATACAACCCCAAAGAATACAACTGCCAACCTGGAACATTTCAATACTCCAATTGTTATCGGGGTAATTATTGTGGTCGGGGACGTGGAGGACGTTCTCACTTTCATGATTCCAACCAATCACAATCTCTTATCTGTCAGGTATGCTTCAAACGAGGCCATAGTGCTCGCAAATGCTATCATCGCTTTGATTTATCGTATCAGGCTCCACACAATTCCAAGAACCAACCACAAGCACTTTTGCTTGCACACTATCTGCAACCGGATAAAGAATGGCATCCCGACATAGGAGCCACTCATCATCTCACCAATGACATGAACAATATTCATGTTCCCCATACAGGCCATGATACACAAGATCATGTTCAGGTGGCTAATGGTGCAGGTCTAAAAATTGTGCGCAGTGGCACTTCTACTATATCTTCTCCCTCTAAATCATTTGTTCTTAATCAAATTCTGCTTGTTCCTGATATTAAAAAAAAATTGTTATCTGTTCAACGTTTTTGTCTAGACAATAACGTTTTCTTTGAGTTTCATGCCTCTTTCTTCATTGTGAAGGACTACTCGGGGAATATCCTACATCGCGGCCCCCTCAGTAATGGACTCTACAACTTCTCAGCTTCATTAGCTCATCTTCAGCTGCAAGCTTTCTCTAGTATTCGTGTGTCTTCCCAAATCTGGCATTATCATCTTGGACATGCTTCATTTCCAGTTATCAATAAGGCTATTTCTTTACCAATTCCATATAAAACTCGCTCCATTTGTTCTGATTGTCAACTGACCAAGAGCCATGATATGCCCTTTATAAATATGCATGTTACAGTTTCATAACCTTTAGAATTAATATATTCGGATGTTTAGGGGCCAGCTTCTACATTATCCACTTCTAGTGCACGTTATTATATCAGTTTTTTAGATGATGCTACTAAATTTTTATGGCTTTTTCCATTAAAACTCAAATCTGACGCATATCAAACATTTCTCAGTTTCCAAACTGTTGTCGAACGCCAGTTTGGCAGCAAAATTAAAGCTTTTCAAAGTGATTAGGGGGGGAGAATACCGTAGCTTAAATACAGTCATTAACCATCGAATAACTTGTCCCTATACACATCAACAGGCTGGTGCCATTGAGAGACGTCATAGGCAAATTGTTGAAGTTGGACTAGCCTTGCTTGCTCACTCTAATTTGCCTCAAATGTTCTGGGAAGATGCGTTCTTAACTGCAGTTTTTATTATTAATAGACTTCCCACTCCAATCTTAAATCATAAATCTCCATATGAAATGGTTCATCATCAAAAACCTGATTATAATTTTTTACGTACCTTTGGATGTGCATGCTGGCCCTATTTACGTCCACATAATCGCCATAAGCTTGATTTTCGATCCAAAAACTGCATTTTTATTGGGTATAGTATTGGTCATCGAGGTTACAAATGTCTAGATATCTCCACATGCAGAATTTTTATTTCCCGTCATGTTGTCTTTGATGAAAATCTCTATCCATACACCGCACCTAAACCACTCAATCCTTCATTAAATACTACTTCTGTTACGCTACCATCCAATCTCAATTTATCTTCTGCAAGTTCCTCTTTTCTGCAGGTGCCACTCCACCATCTACTGCATCAAGTACTCTGCATATGGCCTCTTCATCTGGTCTTCCACGTGATCATTGTGTTGATTTGATCTCTCCTGCAATAAATATCACTAAGCCTCAAAATACTGATAGTCCACCCCAAGTTCTTTTACCCTCTGCCTCTGCTCCGCCAACGCAGAATTGGCACCCAATGACTACAAGAAGCAAAAACAACATGCATAAGCCAAAATTACCATCTCGATTCCCACATCAAATATCCCATTCCTAAAGCCCTTCCGGCCACATTCCAAACACCAGAGACAAAACCAACTTGCTACACAGAGGCTGTTAAAAATCCATACTGGAGAACTGCTATGAACATAGAGTTTGATGCTTTGCTGCAGAATGGAACTTGGAATTTGGTTCCCAAACCATCCAATGCTAATCTAGTTGGATGTAAGTAGGTATACCGGATCAAAAGGAAAGCTAATGGTGATATTGACATATTTAAAGCAACACGTGTAGCCAAAGGTTTCTATCAACAAGAAGGCGTTGATTTTAGCGAGACATTCAGTCCTGTGGTGAAACCAACAACAGTAAGGTTAGTTCTATCATTAGCTGTTTCACGTGGTTGGCCTCTTCGATAAATTGATGTCCAAAATGCATTTCTACATGGTTACTTACATAAAGATGTTTACATGGCTCAACCTCCCGGTTTTATTCACTCTCAGTTTCCAAACCATGTTTGTAAATTGGAAAAATCTCTCTATGGTCTTCGTAAAGCACCAAGAGCATGGTTTTCACGCTTAACAGATAAGCTCCAATCTATTGGTTTTATCGACAGTCAAGCCGATCACTCCCTCTTTGTTTATCATTAAGGTTCCAATCTTATTTATTTTTTGATTTATGTCGATGACATAATCATAACTGGAAGTGACATCGGTTCTATCAACTGAGTGATCACCTTGTTTCAGGGTGATTTTGCAGTCAAAGATATGGGTGAACTAAGCTTCTTTCTAAACATTGAAGCTCTCCACACCGATAATGGTCTTTATATATCACAGAGACGTTATATTCTAGACCTCTTAATGCACAGCAAAATGGACAAAGCCAAACCCTGTCTTACTCCAATGTCAACCTCGCTGCCATAATCAAAATTTGCTGGCGTTGCATTCCATTATCCCTCTTTATACAGAAGTATCATTGGAGGGCTTCGATACCTTTCATTTACTCGGCCGGACATTGCATTTGCAATTCATAAAGTTAGCAAGTTTATACATAATCCTATTGAGATGCATTGGGCAGCAGTCAAACACATATTGTGTTATTTAAAACACACCATTTCTCATTCTTTACTAATATAGCCTACTGCCAGTGTTACTTTACAATCATTTAGTGATGCAGATTGGGTGTCCGATCCTGATGACAGACGATCCTTGGCACCTATTGTGTATACTTGGGCAATAATTTGGTTTCATGGAGCTGCAAGCAACAACAAACCGTTGCTTGCAGCAGTACAGAATCCGAATACAAAGCACTTGCCAATGTAGCAGCAGAGCTTTAATGGATTAAATAAGTACTCAATGATCTTGGTATGCTAGTTGTGCATTCTCCCATTTTATGGTGCGACAACATAGAGGCTACTTACTTAAATAGTAATCCCCTATTTCATGCGCACAAAGCATATTGAAATTGATTTTCATTATGTTCGTGACCAGGTTCTTCATGGGCAACTTAATGTTCAATTTATTTCTTCTAAAGATCAGTATGTGGATGCTCTAACAAAACTGCTACCTTCTGTTCGATTTCATACTTTACGTGACAATCTCGGGGTTCGGTCCCTACCCTTTCGATTGCAGGGGCTTGTAGAAGAACAAGTCAAAGAGAATGAACATGCTTTGCAACAACCACCAAATCTGCGGGAGCTTAGCTATCCAATATTCAAAGTTTTGAAATCAAACAAAATTGTATCTGCTGTTTAAATTTTGAACTCATTATATATATATATATATATATATATATATATATATATATATATATATATGTAGGACAACAGTTAGCATTATCCTTTATTTAAACCCTCTATACATGCACATATTAAGCAACGAAAATACAACAGTATTCAAGCATTCTTCTTTAAAGTTTCTGTAAAGTTTTCAAGCAGCAATAAATAGCAGCAAAACAACATATAATAGATCAACAAAAGCCAACAGAGGTTCAAATGACCAAGAAACAAAAGGAGCAACACAAGCCGGAGAGGGTGCTACTCTAGCAAACCGAAAACCTAGAATAAGCAGGAGCTACCAACACTCAACATCAGAGCCAGCTTCCACCTAGGCCATGGCAGGCACAACTATCCAAAGGCAATAGATCACACATTCGGATGAGCATTGCTGGGAACAACCCAATAGACGACATCACAACAAACTTACATGCACAATGCTGCATGTAACAACAACTAGAGAGAAACAAAGCTGGAGACTAGCAAGTTCAAATGTACAATAAACATTAAGTAACAAAGGGAACATGCTCCCTTGAAATAGTATTAAATCCACATACAGAGATGCTGTAAAAC
This sequence comes from Populus x sibirica, assembly GCA_019202695.1. Taxonomy (NCBI): domain Eukaryota; kingdom Viridiplantae; phylum Streptophyta; class Magnoliopsida; order Malpighiales; family Salicaceae; genus Populus; species Populus x sibirica. The sequence continues at coordinate 199,858 of JAGMVL010002394.1, read as the reverse complement.
CAAAACAGGACTACATAAAATATCATCAAAATCCAAATGGAGTCATAAGAAAGAAGAAGGGGAAACTGAACCCTCATGCTTGCCCTGAAGCCTATTGCCTGCCATAGGCCAAACCTTTGCAGAACCACTGCCTTCACAGAGAACAACAACATCAGTCTTCGCATGCTGACCAACTTTTGCAGTAGCAGCAACCATGCTACGAGTCATATATTGCTTCCTGCCTCTAGGGGGCTCTCTTCCTGCAACAACAACCACATCTTGCATAGAATCATCAATACCATGCACTATTTTTGAAGGAGCACAAGGCACAACACCTGGGAGAGAAGGAGGACTTGTCATGCTTGGTGGAGGGTTGTTGCTTTGGTGGTTATATTGTTTAGCTTGCATTAGATTACTACCCTGTGCTATGTTCGAGATCGAACCAAAACTTTATTTTAACACAAACAATAAAATCAAAGAAATAAAAAGCATAGATAACAAAAAAAGAAGAAGAAGCTCAAGCACGTTGATCTAAAAGAAACCTTAACGACAATAATAATTCAATTTTGATTTAAGAAAAACATTCAAGATGACCAAACAAACCCGTGATTTTTTTTTAATATATGAAAAAAATAGAATTTTAAAATATGATTTTAATTGAATTTTCATTAGCAATTTATTATTGTCATATCATATACATAATAATTAAAAAAATGAATTGTTAAAACTCAGAAAAACAATTATAATATTATAAAAAATCATATCAAAGTAAATGAATTAGCATGTTTTTTTAGTGAAAAGAAGAAGAAGAAGGGGCTCAGGTTCATGATAGGGTCTAAAAGGAGAAGGCTAGACGCTTATTGGCCTGAAGGCTAGGCCCAAGCGCACCTTGATTCTTTTTTTTTTAAGGTGGAGGACAGCATGTCATCCAACTTTTTTTTTTTTAAAAATGAAATGGATGACTCGACTTCTATTGTTACTAATAACACATAATTTTTGTATTTTTGAACCAAAACAACCCAATTTTCAACCAAAGTTTCACCTCAAAATATCCGAGGACAACCCTAGAAACCTAAATAAACCCTTATGTGCCCTTTAATAGTAAGAAGTCAATTAAAATTTGAAAAATCAAATTGATAGCACAAATTTTCCTAAAGCCGGATATATTTTTTTCGATAATATGAGGATCCAAAACCATCACCAACAAACTTCTCTCGTCAAATGGATCATCTTGACATAAAACTTGATCGTTTTGGTTGCTGAAATTATGACAACCAAACATTTTCTCTTTCTAATGCTATTTTTAATGGTCTTCGTTTCTCTCTCATACACAAACCAAAAAATAAAAAATAAATAAAATTTAAGACCAAAAAAATATAGCGAACATTTGTGGGTAGCCATCAATTTTATTCGCCTTATACTTTTTTATCTTTAAACTTTTAATTTTATAAATTTACCATAATTTTGAGCCATATTCCATGCAATCAGGCTTGAAAATGATGTAATTAAAAAAACTTAAAAAAATAAAAAAAATAATTTTTGGACCAAAATGAACTTTTCCTAAGAATATTAGATTGACCATTATATTTCTCCATTGTTTTCACTCTAGTGCCCTATCATTGAATTTTTCCAATCTTTAACAAAATTGGACAAATTAGCATCAATTTGGGCTTACAATGATGTAATTAAAAAACAAATTGAGTAAGAATAAAAAAGTACATTGTTTAAGGAGGCTGTTGTGTTCGATTTCGAGTGAGAGGAGACAATGGTTTTGGTCATGGGCTTATGGTTTCGAGGAAATATGCATTTAAAAGTAAGATAGTGGTTGCGGTTCAAAATACTTTTCACTTGAAAATGCATTAAAATAATATTTTTTTTTAATTTTTTTGATATTAGCACATTAAAACAATTTAAACACATATTTTTTTTAATTTTAAGCAATATTTTATGTAAGTTTTAAAAAACATGATTTTAACTGTTTTTCCAAACATTACCAAAAACAAAGATTGCGTGGTTGGGAGAGGTTAGGCTGGGTTATAACGTGGGAAGGCAAGAGAGATAAAGACTATAGTTGATCTCATGTTCTGAGGTTATGGTTAAGTTGTCAGATTCCAAAGAGTATTACAGAAATGGGAGGCTATGGTGTAGGCGGCTAAGGTTTGGTTTCAGTAAACAAGGAGAGTCTTTTGTATTTTTGTTTTTGTTAAAATCTTTTTTTTTATATATCTCCCTTATTTTTTTTAATTTATGTCCTATTTTTTTTCTTCTTTTCTTTTCTTTTTTTTTCTTTCACTTTCTCTCATAATTTTTTCTCTTTTGATTTTTTTATTTTTTTCCATAAAAAAATTCTTCGTCTTGTTTCTCTCCTCGTCTATTTATAATGCTCCTCCTTAAATTTAAAAATCCTATAATTGAATTTAAAAATCTTTTTAGATTTTATTTTTTTCATTTTTAATGTGTTTAATTTTTTTTTTAATTTCAATTCTAATTTTTTTAATTCAATTAATGTTAATTCTAAACTTTAAATTCCTTTATTTTTGAATTTCAATTTTAAATGTTTTTAATTTTTTAATTTCAATTTTAAATGTTTTTAATTTTTTAATTTAAATTTTAAATCCTTTTAATATCTCTCATAATCTTCTAAACTATATTTGGGTCCCTCATTCTTATTGTCCCTTTCATTTTACTCACTAAAATATTTTTGTTAGAGAATATGCTAGAAAAGAGGTTAAAAATAAATTAAAACACTAAGTAGGGAATATAAACAACTTCTTATTTGAGTTAGTTTTCAATTAAGACTTCTTTTATTTAGTTCTTTTATTCTTGATTTTTTACTAATTTACCCCTTTACTTTTATTTGTAATATTATTGACCTTTTACTTTCAAGATCATCTTTGTTTAGTTCTTACTGTTGGAAATAGAGAAGAAAAAGATTTGAATCCAATAATTAATATAGCTGTAACTCAATACCATACATGTTTTCTTATTATTCCATTTAATGAAATCTAAGAGCACATAAACTTCCACAATCTAGGAAAAACCATGAGATCCTTTACTCATTAAAGCTAACAATTAATGACACTGAAAATTATAAATTACACTTTAACACTCCCTTGTAATTTGTAATTTTCATAAAGTCTTTGAATTGCTGAAACTTTTCAACTAGAATAGCTTTTTGTGAGAATGTTCGCAGGTTGATCATTTGTATTGATAAACTCCAGTTGCATCTCTTTCTTGCTCACCATGTCTTTGATAAAATCATGCCTTAACTCTATATGCTTTGATCGTGCATGAAAAATTAGATTCTTGGTCATTACAATTGCTAACATGTTATCACATAATATAATAGTAAGATCAAGAACTTTTTACTGTAAATCAAAAGAATTCTCCTCAACCACACTAATTGATATACTGCTTCATTTGCAAAGAATGTATTCTGCCTCCGCAAAAGATAAAACTATAGAATTTTTCTTCCTTAAATGCTATGAAATTATATTTGTTCCTAGACAAAATACATAACAAGATGTACTCTTCCTATCATCACAGCTTCCAGCCTAGTCATTGTTAGAATAACCAATCAACCTGTTATCTTCTTGTTTCTTGTACATGATTCCATGATCCTTTGTTCCTTAAAGATATCGCAGGATTCTTTTTGCTGCTGCACAATGAAGTCGGCTAGGATCCTCCATAAATCTAGAAATAATACTTATTGGGAATAATATATTAGGTCTTGAATTTATGAGATAAATTAAAGATCCAACAAGACTTTAAAAAAATCTTTGAATCCACTTTAGCAGCACCATCATTCTATTGTAACTTCTCATTTGCTGTATTGCAGATGTTACTAGTTTACATTTTGACAAGTCGAATTTCTTGAAAACATCTACAACATACTTTTCTTGAGAAATAAAATTTTTCCCTGAAGATTGCTTCATTTGAATGCCAATAAAATATCTCATCAATCCAAGGTCTGACATTTTGAATTCTTTCATCATAGCATCCTTGAATTCTGCAACCATATCTTTACTTGTTCTTGTATATATTAGATCATCAACATAAAGATAGACCATTTGAAAGTCTACTCCTTTTTTCTTCATATAGAGTGATGGTTCAAATTTACTTCTTTCAAATTCATTTTGATGAAAATAGAGATCAATTTTATTGTTCCATGCTCTTGGTGCCTGTTTTAATCCATAAAGAGCTTTACAAAGTTTGTAAACTTTTTCTTCTTTCCCTTTTAATTCATATCCTGGGGTTATCTCAACATAGACTTCTTCTTACAATTCTCCATTAAGAAATGCTGACTTAATGTCAAGTTGAAAAACCTGTAATTGAAGTTGTGCAGATTAAGTAAAAACTATTATGATAGTTTTCATTCTTGCAACAGGCGCAAAGGTTTCTGTAAAATCAACTCCAGGTTGTTGTAAGTAGCCTTTAGCAACAATTCTAGCCTTATGCTTCTGAATACTGGCATCCTCATTGTATTTGATCTTGAACACCCATTTTAAACCCACTGCCTTGTTTTCTTTTGGAAAATCAACTAACTTCCATGTTTGATTCTTTTCAATACTTATTATCTCCTCATTCATAGCTTTCCTCTGTTCTTTCTTTTTTACTGCTTCTTTAAAATTCCAAGGTTCACCTGAAAAGAAAGCAACATGACAAGAGTTGTAAATGTCAATTAATGGTCGAAATCTCCTTGGAGGAGATTATGAGTATGATTCTTCATTAGAACTTGATGAGTTTCCTTCATTGTGAGAATTTGAACAAGTTCCATTTTTAGAAGAAGAATTGGAAACATTAGGCTGCTTTAGAGCTTCAAGTAACTCTAGTGTTGCTGATTCTGGATTGACTGTATCTTCCCATTTCCAAACTGGAGATTCATAAAAATAACATCTTTGGAAAAAAGTAACTGATCCTTTTTAGGATTGAAAAGTCGAAAGCCTTTTGATTCATCATTATAGCTAATAAAGATAAGTTTCTCCCCTTTCTCATCAAACTTATCTCTGCTTTGAGAAGGAATAAGAGCATAAACAATACTGTTAAATACTTTAAGATGACTAACATCAGGCTTTTGCTTATTGCATGTTTCAAATAGAGTTTGATTTCAGATGCTTTTGTTAGAGATCTATTGAGAATATAAGCTACAGTATTGATAGCTTCAACCCAAAACTTCTTATGAAGTCCTTTCCCCTTATAAAATTCTTCTTGCCATTTCTTCAATAATTCTATTCTTCCTTTCTACAACTTTATTCTACTGAGGAGTATGCCGAATAATAAGTTGCCTTTGAATACCATTCTTTTTGCAATAATCAAGAAAAAGCTTGTAAATAAACTCTCCTCCACGATCTATCCTTAGAGTCTTCATCTGGCACCCACTTTGCTTTTTTACAAGAGTTTTGAATTGAAAAAAAAATAGAGAATGCTTCTGATTTTTTATCAAGCAAATAAATCCATATCATTCTAGAATAATCATCAACAAAGAGTAAGAAATATCTATTGTTACTTATAGATGGAGTTCGAATAGGGCCACAAATATCTGCATGGATTAATTCAAGAGGTGTATTGGTTCTCCAGGTTGTCTTTGTAAATGAAAAACGATGTATTTTTTCATACACACATCCTTCACAGATTCCAGTTTGGTTCTGGATGGAAGGAAGACCAGAAACCATATTCTTTTGCTTTAACTATTGCAAGCCATTATAATTCAGATGCCCATATCTGAAATGCCAAAGATGAGATTCATCAACATGTTTACTTCTAATAACAACATTATGAAGTGATTTCATGTTAAAAGGAAAAACATTATTAGAACTCATATTGACAAGTTATTCTCCAATTTGTTTTCTTATTATAAATCTCATATTATTCTTCATAAAAAAATCAGCTTATAACCTTTTCTCATCATTTGTCCTACACTCAACAAATTCTGACCAATGCTAAAAGAGTAAAACACATTATGAATATGTTTTTTTATTACCTTTATTGGAGTGGATTGTAACATCACCTCTTCTTTTGATTTCTACCCTCTTACTGTCACCGAGTTCAACATGAGAAGAATAAGCTTTATCAAGAGTTTCAAAGTTTGAGCGATTACCAGTGATATGATGATTATAACCACTATCAAGATATTAAACTTCTTCTCCTTTATGTTCTACATTCATGTAAAAATAGAATAGTTGATCTTCTTTCTTTGAAAAGTGTGTTGCAGTGTTCTCTCCACTACCATCTTCCTTTTCTTTATGCCAACAATTTCTGTCAGAATGTGAGGAATTTTTACATCTGGTACATGTAAAGAAATAATCTCAAGTTTTATGATTAGTTCTTTTGTAAATAGTGTAATATAAATTGCTGCTTCCTCTTAGCTGAAAGTCTATTCTTCCACTTCCTCTGTTTTTACCTGTCTTTGCTATAATTCTGACTTTCACTTGCTCTTCCATATGTTTCTTTTCTAAAAAATGATATTCCTCCTCTTTGATCTTGATGAAATCTTGTTGCCTTCCTATCAGAAAAATTTGCTTTAATCTGAAATGCTTACTCCATTGGTTGCTTGCTATACTAGTTTACTCTTTGTTCATATGCTTCAAGAGATCACATCAATTCATGAATTGTAAGCCTTGACATATCTTTTGTTTCTTCAATAACAACAACTATATGCTCAAATTTTTGTGGCAAACTTCTAAGAATCTTCTCTGCAACTCTTTTATGAAAAACATTGTCTCCACAACTTTTGATTTGATTGATGATTTCAGTGGTTCTTGAAGAGAAATCTTTAATCAACTCAATATCCTTCATTGTATGATTTTCAAATTCTGTTCACAGATTCTGTAGTCGAATGGAGATAGCTTTATGAGAATCCTAGAATTCATTTTTAAAAATCTCCCATGCTTTTCTTGCCTTTTTAATAGACAAAATTCTGAGATAAATTGATTTGCTTACTCGCTAAATTATTCTAAAGGCAGTTGCATTTCTTTACACATTCTGCTTATATTCCTTCGTATTTTTTTTTTCTGTCCAAGATGTAGAAGATCCTGTCTAGGGTGGTTCTTTAAACCCCTCATCAACTAATGTCCATAAATCTTGTGAAATGAAGATAGTCTCCATTTGAGAAATCCAGTATTCATAATGCTCTCCATCGAAGATAGGAATCTGCGTTGCGGTATAGGAGAAAGTAGAGATACTTGATGAAGAAGCCATTAAGAAGAAACCTGCTCTGATACTAAATCTATTGGAAACAAACTGTAGAAATAAGGAAGATAAAGATTTGAATATGATAATTAATAAAGCTGGAACTTAATACCATAAATATTTTCTTATTATTCTTTTTATTCTGCAGGTTACAAGAACATAATAGAGAAAGACTATATAACAAGAACTAATTTAATGAAATCTAGGAGCACATGAACTTTCACAATCTAGGGAAAACCAAGAGAACTTTTACTCCTTAAAACTAAAATTAATAATACTAAAAATTACAAATTACACTTTAACACTTACTAATTCCATTATCCACGCTCTACCACGTGTATGCATATGAATCATCCAATAACTTTGACGACTTTGATTTTTTCCTTATGAGAAAACATGCATTAATTTGATATGTGAGATAGTGGAGTAATAGCTTTACTTTGTATCATGTTTTTTAAGATAATAGATCTGCACATCGTCAAGTTTCAGTTAGCAAAATACCTTAGCACATCACTACGAAAATTCTTGAAACCGGTAATTTACCAACTAAAAAGGTTGCATGGACTCTAAACAAATTAGTTTTATCCTACTATTTATAAAGCTTCTTCAACAGCTATGGTCCAACAACATCTAAGAAGTTACAGTAACCTATAAACCAATTAGCAAAATGTATTGTTTATGGTTTCAATACTATTATTGCTCGCAGATCTCTTTGGGACAACTTTAAGTCCTGGGCTGTAGCTGGTCCCTGGATTGTTTTGGGACATTTTAACTCCATTCTCTCCCAGGAAGATAAACACAATGGTGACCCTGTCTCATCTTATGAAGTCTCTGATTTCAAAGCATGCTGTTCCGACTTGGGTCTCTCTAATTTGAATTACACTGGCTGCCACTATACTTGGTCTAATGGGACTATTTGGACTAAAATAGATCGTGTTCTGGCCAATCCCTTATGGTGAAATCTTCAGCTTACGTCCCATGTGCATTTTCACCCTCTAGGTGCTTTCTCTAATCAATCAGGAGGTCACATTCAGATTGGTAGCAACAGATCCCCAGGTCGGCGCCCCTTCAAGTTCTTTAATATGTGGGTTGATCACCCAGACTATGCAGGTTTAATCTCTGAAGGATGGCAATCCCTAGTTGGAGGCACTCTTATGTTTTTTTGTGTGCAGGAAACTCAAGTCTTTGAAGAGTCCTCTGAAGACTTTAAACAAGCTTCATTTTAATCACATTTCGTAGAGAGTTGTTAGAGTCGAGGCCGATTTAGAGCATCATCAATGCCTCCCGCACAATTCTAGAGATGACATCTCTCTCCTGAACAGAGTTAATCAAATGAAGTTGAATCTCTTCAACCTTAAATTTGTTGAGAAAATGTTTTTTGCCTAGAAGCTCAAGTGTAACTTTCTTAAGAAAAGTGACAAAGGTACAAGGGTTTTACATGCTTTAATGAGTCATAAGCATATGAAAAGTTTCATCCCTGCTGTCTAGCGTAGTAATAGAGCTTTTACTACCTCTTTAGATGAAGTTAGAGCTGAATTTGTTCATTACTATCAAAACCTTCTTGGAACTTCATCGTCTATTTCTCCTATTAATGCTGCTGTTGTTCATAGTAGTCCTTGTCTTGATGAATCCCACTCCAGTTTTCTCTTGGCTCCTGTCTCAAATAAGGCTATCAAGGAAACTCCCTTCAACATTGGTAATGACAAAGCTCTTGGTCCTGACGGATTTTCATCTCTTTTTTTCAAGAAATATTGGGACATCGTTGGGGTTGATTTTTATGCGTCAATTCAAGATTTCTTTTCTTCTGGTCAAATCCTCAAACAGATTAATCATTGCATTATTGCTCTGGTTCCAAAGTCTGCTATTGTCAACTCAGCCAATGATTTTAAGCCAATCTCTTGCTGCAATGTGATTTACAAAGTGATATCCAAGATTCTAGCTGGTAGATTGTGCCGTGCCTTGCAAGACATTTTTGGTCCAGCTTAGAATGCTTTCCTTTGAGGGAGGAATATGATTGATAACATTAACTTGGCTTAAGAGTTTCTCAGGCATTATGGCGGGGAAGAGAACCTTTCCCTGGTGCCTCATAAAAATTAATTTTAGAAAAGCTTTTGATTTGGTGCAATGGGTCTTTCTTAGAGAGCTTCTTCATCTGCTGGATTTTCCTTAGCGTTTTGTTCATCTAGTTATGTTATGTGTGGAAACTTCTTCTTTCTCTATTGCTATCAATGGCAGCCTATATGGGTTTTTCCCTGGGAGGTGTGGAGTTCAGCAAGGTGATCCTCTCTCTCCCTATCTGTTTCTAATCTGCATGGAATATCTCTCACATATGCTGAAGATAGCATCTCAACAGCCAGGCTTCCATTATCACCCGAAGTGTGCATTTCATAACATTTGTCACTTGCTTTTGCAGATGACATTCTTCTGTTATGTCGGGGGGACAAATCTTCTGTTCATATTCTTCTAGAGCAGTTGCATGTCTTTGGCCAGACCTTAGGGTTACACATTAATGCAGGGAGATCTTTCATATATTTTGGAGGAGTTGGAGACAGTATGAAGTAGGGTACCTTCAAGATTCTTGTTTTTCTAAAGGTAGCTTTCCCTTCAAATACCTTGGTGTTCCCCTCAGTCCCCAGAGGCTTCTTGCTAGCCAGTTTCCCCCTTCGCATAAACTTGAATATGCTATACAAGGCTGGATGGGCAAGCACTTATCCTATGCTGGGCGTCTGGAGTTAATTAGATCTGTTCTCTTTGGCATGGTGTAATTTTGGCTCAGCATTTTCCCCATGCCAGATATTGTCATCAACCAAATTACATGCATTTGTAGGAACTTCTTATGGACTGGTTGTAACATCCCCCATTTCTGGGATAAAACAACAATCTCATGTCAATAGAAAAACAGAGTAGTTAATTTATTTTTTTGTTATATACATATTCATGGTCTTCGTATTAACATCTACCAGAATTTCGACGGAGTCCTCCCTATACCGGAAGGTCCCAAGTTACCGACATGTAACCTGTTTACACTTCTAACAATTCGCATCTCATAACTTAATTCCCGACCCAATCATCCTGGATTTCAATTCCATAATTATACTCACACCTATCAACCATAATATTTATGATATGCATTATATAACAAAAATATCATTATGGATGGATAATTTAAATAAATATAAATACATAGACATGAAATATGGTTATATGAACTACAACGTTAAATTCATCCAATCAAGTTTAAACATTTAATATACAAATTAAGTTATACAAACATTTTCATGTTTACAAACTACAAGGGCATACTCCCTAGAACCTAGATTTCAAGAAGGGAACATAAGCTAGGATCTACTCTTGTCGTGCATGCGATGATCCTGAAACAAAATACATATTATTGCAAGGTGAATATCACAATAAAAATAACAATATGAATATCTAATAATTTCAACAGGGTAACATGCATTCATATTTCATTTACTTCTCCCTTCTAGTTTATTTATTTATTTATTAAAATCTCTTCCTTATTCAAACTATTAATAACCATTCCCTCTGCCACTATCAACCTTCATTCCAGACCTCATAAGATCAACGCGATTACTTTTGCTTATCACATTACCGATACCAATTTCACTGGTATCGTCATCACCACCCCATAGGAGTCGATATAAGGCGATCCCTTTACCCGGATCCTAACATACACTAAATGTATCTTGGCCAATACATGGTGATCCCCTTACCGGGATCCTAACATACACCGAATGTATGTTAGCCAATACATGGAGATCCCCTTACCCGGATCCTAACATACACTAAATGTATGCTAGTCCATTCGTGACGATCCCCTTACCTGGATCCTAACATACACTAAATGTATGGTAGCCAATACAGGGTGATCCCCTTACCCGGGATCCTAATATACACTCAATGTATGCTAGTTTATGCCTCAAATCACACTTCTCATATTTCCTTTTTCGATGATAATTTCATCACTTGGCAATTCACATAACAACTTTTCACCTTGAATACATATACATTCGGTAATTCACATTTCACATCAAAAATATATTAAATCATGGAATTTAACTAGAAAGCATAGGTGTGAATCACCTACCTGCAATAGAAGCTCTACTAGTGCTCTCCGTGCTGCTGTTGCACCACGTCTGTGGTCCCTCCTGCAAATCACAGGTTTATCTCATAAATTTTCCTCACTCAAGGATATGTTTTATAATAACCATATCAACAACCAATAAGTCTTTCTTTCAGTCATTTCTTAGTACTTTATGTTTTTCTCATTTCACTCATTATTACTATTGTTCTTTGTCCAATCCTAGTTATCATTCCTTTCTTTATATTTGGACTATCACTGTCCAACTGTTACTGCCTCGTTTTTGAACTGTTACTGTGTGACCTCTCCTCAGATTTTTAACTATATCTGGAGTTATAGAACTCCGATTCAAGCACAATTTATGGCGTTGGAAAGGTAAGACATGAGGCTACAAGTTCTATGTTTTGAGAAGAACCCAGTTCTGCCTGTAAGATAGTCAAAATCGCTCATTAACAAACACTTGGATCAATTCTTGTCCAACCGCATTCTGTCCATTTTTGAACTATTCTTGTCCGACCTCTCCTCAGATTTTTAACTATATCTGGAGTTATAGAACTCCGATTCAAGCGAACTTTCTAGCGTTGGAAAGGTAAGACATGAGGCCACAAGTTCTATGTTTTGAGAAGAACCCATTTCTGCCTCTAAGAGAGTCAAAATCGCTCATTAACAAACACTTGACCGTTCTTGTCCAACTATTACTGTCCATTTTTGAACCGTTCTTGTCCGACCTCTCCTCAGATTTTTAACTATATCTGGAGTTATAGAACTCCGATTCAAGAAACATTTATGGCGTTGGAAAGGTAAGACATGAGGCTACAAGTTCTATGTTTTAAGAAGAACCCAGTTCTGCCTCTAAGATAGTCAAAATCGCTCATTAACAAACACTTGGACTGTTCTTGTCCATTTTTGAACTATTCTTTGTCGACCTCTCCTTAGATTTTTAACTATATCTCGGAGTTATAGAATTCCGATTCAAGCGAACTTTATGGCGTTGGAAAGGTAAGACATGAGGCTACAAGTTGTATGTTTTAAGAAGAACCCATTTCTGCTTTTAAGATAGTCAAAATCGCTCATTAACAAACACTTGGACTGCATTCTTGTCCATTTTTTAACTATTACTGTCTGACCTCTCCTCAGATTTTTAACTATATCTGGAGTTATAGAACTCCAATTCAAGTGAACTTTATGGCGTTGGAAAGGTAAGACATGAGGCTACAAGTTCTATGTTTTGAGCAGAACCCAGTTCTGCCTCTAAGAGAGTCAAAATCGCTCATTAACAAACACTTGGACCGTTATTCTTGTCCAACCATTCACTGTCCATTTTTGAACCGGTATCGTGTCGACCTCTCCTCGGATGTTTAACTATATCTGGAGTTATAGAACTCCGATTCAAGCGAACTTTATGGCGTTGGAAAGGTAAGACATGAGGCTACCAGTTCTATGTTTTGAGAAGAACCCATTTCTGCCTCTAAGAGAGTCAAAATCGCTCATTAACAAACACTTGGACCGTTATTTGTCCAACTATTACTGTCCATTTTTGAACCGTACGTCTCGACCTCTCCTCGATGTTTAACTATATCTGGAGTTATAGAACTCCGATTCAAGCGAACTTTATAGCGTTGGAAAGGTAAGACATGAGGCCACAAGTTCTATGTTTTGAGAAGAACCCATTTCTGCCTCTAAGAGAGTCAAAATCGCTCATTAACAAACACTTGGACTATTATCTTGTCCAACTATTACTGTCCATTTTTGAACTATTCTTGTCGATCTCTCCTCAGATTTTTAACTATATCTGGAGTTATAGAACTCCGATTCAAGCACAATTTATGGTGTTGGAAAGGTAAGACATGAGGCTACAAGTTCTATGTTTTAAGAAGAACCCAGCTTCGCCTCTAAGATAGTCAAAATCGCTCATTAACAAACACTTGGACTCATTCTTGTCCATTTTTGAACCTTCTTTGTCGACCTCTCCTTAGATTTTTAACTATATCTGGAGTTATAGAACTCCGATTCAAGCGAACTTTATGGCGTTGGAAAGGTAAGACATGAGGCTACAAGTTTTATGTTTTAAGAAGAACCCATTTCTGCTTTTAAGATAGTCAAAATCGCTCATTAACAAACACTTGGACATTCTTGTCCATTTTTGAACTATTACTGTCTGACCTCTCCTCAGATTTTTAACTATATCTCGAGTTATAGAACTCCGATTCAAGCGAACGTTATGGCGTTGGAAAGGTAAGACATGAGGCTACAAGTTCTATGTTTTGAGAAGAACCCATTTCTGCCTCTAAGATAGTCAAAATCGCTCATTAACAAACACTTGGACTGTTATTGTCCATTTTTGAACCGTTGCCGTTGTCGACCTCTCCTTAGATTTTTAACTATATCCGGAGTTATAGAACTCCGATTCAAGCGAACTTTATGGCGTTGGAAAGTTAAGACATGAGGCTACAAGTTCTATGTTTTGAGAACAACCCAGTCCGCGCTCGTAAGATAGTCAAAATCGCTCATTAACAAACACTTGGACCGTCTTTGTCCAAGCTTTCATCGTCCATTTTGAACCTATTCTTCTCGACCTCTCCTCAGATTTTTAACTATATCCGGAGTTATAGAACTCCGATTCAAGTGAACGTTATGGCGTTGGAAAGGTAAGAGATGAGGCCACAAGTTCTTTGTTTTGAGAAGAACTCATTCCTGCCTCTAAGAGAGTCAAAATCGCTCATTAACAAACACTTGGACCGTATCTTGTCCAACTATTACTGTCCATTTTTGAACTGTTCTGTCTCGATCTCTACTTAGATTTTTAACTATATCTGGAGTTATAGAACTCCGATTCAAGAAAAATTTATGGCGTTGGAAAGGTAAGACATGAGGCTACAAGTTCTATGTTTTAAGAAGAACCCAGTTACGCCTCTAAATAGTCAAAATCGCTCATTAACAAACACTTGGACTTCATCGTCCATTTTTGAACTTCTTTGTCGACCTCTCCTTAGATTTTTAACTATATCTGGAGTTATAGAACTCCGATTCAAGCGAACTTTATGGCGTTGGAAAGGTAAGACATGAGGCTACAAGTTGTATGTTTTGAGAAGAACCCATTTCTGCTTTTAAGATAGTCAAAATCGCTCATTAACAAACACTTGGACTGTTCTTGTCCATTTTTGAACTATTCTTGTCGACCTCTCCTCAGATTTTTAACTATATCTGGAGTTATAGAACTCCAATTCAAGAGAACGTTATGGCGTTGGAAAGGTAAGACATGAGGCTACAAGTTCTATGTTTTGAGCAGAACCCAGTTCTGCCTCTAAGAGAGTCAAAATCGCTCATTAACAAACACTTGGACTGTTCTTGTCCATTTTTGAACTATTCTTGTCGACCTCTCCTCAGATTTTTAACTATATCTGGAGTTATAGAACTCTGATTCAAGCGAACTTTATGGCGTTGGAAAGGTAAGACATGAGGCTACAAGTGCTATGTTTTAAGAAGAACCCAGTTCTGCCTCTAAGATAGTCAAAATCGCTCATTAACAAACACTTGGACATTCTTGTCCATTTTGAACTATTGCTTCTCGACCTCTCCTTAGATTTTTAACTATATCTGGAGTTATAGAACTCCGATTCAAGCGAACTTTATGGCGTTGGAAAGGTAAGACATGAGGCTACAAGTTGTATGTTTTGAGAAGAACCCATTTCTGCTTTTAAGATAGTCAAAATCGCTCATTAACAAACACTTGGACTATTCTTGTCCATTTTTGAACCGTATCTGTCTCGACCTCTCCTCAGATTTTTAACTATATCTGGAGTTATAGAACTCCAATTCAAGAGAACGTTATGGCGTTGGAAAGGTAAGACATGAGGCTACAAGTTCTATGTTTTGAGCAGAACCCAGTTCCGCCTCTAAGAGAGTCAAAATCGCTCATTAACAAACACTTGGATTATTCTTGTCCAACCGTTCATCCATTTTTGAGCCGTTATTCTTGTCGACCTCTCCTCGAGATTTTTAACTATATCTGGAGTTATAGAACTCCGATTCAAGCGAACGTTATGGCGTTGGAAAGGTAAGACATGAGGCCACAAGTTCTTTGTTTTGAGAAGAACTCATTTCGCCTCTAAGAGAGTCAAAATCGCTCATTAACAAACACTTGGACTGTTCTTGTCCAACTATTACCGTCCATTTTTGAACTATTCTTGTCGATCTCTACTTAGATTTTTAACTATATCTGGAGTTATAGAACTCCGATTCAAGAAACATTTATGGCGTTGGAAAGGTAAGACATGAGGCTACAAGTTCTATGTTTTGAGAAGAACCCGGTTACCGCTCTAAGATAGTCAAAATCGCTCATTAACAAACACTTGACCGTTCTTGTCCAACTGTACTTGTCCATTTTTGAACTCATTCTTGTCGATCTCTCCTCGGAGTTTTAACTATATCCGGAGTTATAGAACTCCGATTCAAGCGAACTTTATAGCGTTGGAAAGGTAAGACATGAGGCCACAAGTTCTATGTTTTGAGAAGAACCCATTTCTGCCTCTAAGAGAGTGAAAATCGCTCATTAACAAACACTTGACCGTTATTGTCCAACTATTCTTGTCCATTTTTGAAGCTTCTTGCTTGTCTCGATCTCTCCTCGATTTTTAACTATATCCGGAGTTATAGAACTCCGATTCAAGAAAAATTTATGGCGTTGGAAAGGTAAGACATGAGGCTACAAGTTCTATGTTTTAAGAAGAACCCAGTTCTGCCTCTAAGATAGTCAAAATCGCTCATTAACAAACACTTGGGTCATTCTTGTCCATTTTTGAACTTGTTGCTTTGTCGACCTCTCCTTAGATTTTTAACTATATCTGGAGTTATAGAACTCCGATTCAAGCGAACTTTATGGCGTTGGAAAGGTAAGACATGAGGCTACAAGTTTTATGTTTTGAGAAGAACCCATTTCTGCTTTTAAGATAGTCAAAATCGCTCATTAACAAAAACTTGGGTATTCTTGTCCATTTTTGAACTGTTACTGTCGACCTCTCCTTAGATTTTTAACTATATCTCGAGTTATAGAACTCCGATTCAAGCGAACGTTATGGCGTTGGAAAGGTAAGACATGAGGCTACAAGTTCTATGTTTTGAGAAGAACCCATTTCTGCCTCTAAGATAGTCAAAATCGCTCATTAACAAACACTTGACCGTTATTCGTCCATTTTTGAACTATTGCTGTCGACCTCTCCTTAGATTTTTAACTATATCTGGAGTTATAGAACTCCGATTCAAGCGAACTTTATGGCGTTGGAAAGTTAAGACATGAGGCTACAAGTTCTATGTTTTGAGAAGAACCCCGTTCTGCCGCGTAAGATAGTCAAAATCGCTCATTAACAAAATATTGGACTTTATTCTTGTCCAAGCTGTTCTGTCCATTTTTGAACCGTTCTTGTCGACCTCTCCTCGATTTTTAACTATATCTGGAGTTATAGAACTCCGATTCAAGCGAACGTTATGGCGTTGGAAAGGTAAGACATGAGGCCACAAGTTCTTTGTTTTGAGAAGAACTCATTTCTGCCTCTAAGAGAGTCAAAATCGCTCATTAACAAACACTTGGACTGTTACTCTTGTCCAACTATTACATCCATTTTTGAACCGTTAATGTCGATCTCTACTTAGATTTTTAACTATATCTCGGAGTTATAGAACTCCGATTCAAGAAAAATTTATGGCGTTGGAAAGGTAAGACATGAGGCTACAAGTTCTATGTTTTAAGAAGAACCCAGTTACGCCTCTAAGATAGTCAAAATCGCTCATTAACAAACACTTGACCGTATTCTTGTCCATTTTTGAACTGTTGCTTCTCGACCTCTCCTTAGATTTTTAACTATATCTGGAGTTATAGAACTCCGATTCAAGCGAACTTTATGGCGTTGGAAAGGTAAGACATGAGGCTACAAGTTCTATGTTTTGAGAAGAACCCATTTCTGCTTTTAAGATAGTCAAAATCGCTCATTAACAAACACTTGGACTTTATTCTTGTCCATTTTTGAACCGTTCTTCGACCTCTCCTCAGATTTTTAACTATATCTGGAGTTATAGAACTCCAATTCAAGAGAACGTTATGGCGTTGGAAAGGTAAGACATGAGGCTACAAGTTCTATGTTTTGAGCAGAACCCAGTTCCGCCTCTAAGAGAGTCAAAATCGCTCATTAACAAACACTTGGACTCATTCTCGTCCATTTTTGAACTATTCTTGTCCCGACCTCTCCTCAGATTTTTAACTATATCTGGAGTTATAGAACTCTGATTCAAGCGAACTTTATGGCGTTGGAAAGGTAAGACATGAGGCTACAAGTGCTATGTTTTAAGAAGAACCCAGTTCTGCCTCTAAGATAGTCAAAATCGCTCATTAACAAACACTTGGACTGTTCTTGTCCATTTTTGAATTGCTGTTGTCGACCTCTCCTTAGATTTTTAACTATATCTGGAGTTATAGAACTCCGATTCAAGCGAACTTTATGGCGTTGGAAAGGTAAGACATGAGGCTACAAGTTGTATGTTTTGAGAAGAACCCATTTCTGCTTTTAAGATAGTCAAAATCGCTCATTAACAAACACTTGGACATGTCTTGTCCATTTTTGAAGCGTATTCTTGTCTCGACCTCTCCTCAGATTTTTAACTATATCTGGAGTTATAGAACTCCAATTCAAGAGAACGTTATGGCGTTGGAAAGGTAAGACATGAGGCTACAAGTTCTATGTTTTGAGCGGAACCCAGTTCTGCCTCTAAGAGAGTCAAAATCGCTCATTAACAAACACTTGACTATTCTTGTCCATTTTTGAACTCATTCTTCTCGACCTCTCCTCAGATTTTTAACTATATCTGGAGTTATAGAACTCTGATTCAAGCGAACTTTATGGCGTTGGAAAGGTAAGACATGAGGCTACAAGTGCTATGTTTTAAGAAGAACCCAGTTCTGCCTCTAAGATAGTCAAAATCGCTCATTAACAAACACTTGGACATTTATTCGTCCATTTTTGAACCGTATTGCTTGTCGACCTCTCCTTAGATTTTTAACTATATCTGGAGTTATAGAACTCCGATTCAAGCGAACTTTATGGCGTTGGAAAGGTAAGACATGAGGCTACAAGTTGTATGTTTTGAGAAGAACCCATTTCTGCTTTTAAGATAGTCAAAATCGCTCATTAACAAACACTTGGACTGTTATTCTTGTCCATTTTTGAAGCTATTCTTGTCGACCTCTCCTCAGATTTTTAACTATATCTGGAGTTATAGAACTCCAATTCAAGAGAACGTTATGGCGTTGGAAAGGTAAGACATGAGGCTACAAGTTCTATGTTTTGAGCGGAACCCGGTTCTGCCTCTAAGAGAGTCAAAATCGCTCATTAACAAACACTTGGACCTATTCTTGTCCAAGCTTTCTTCCATTTTTGAAGCTGTTCTTGTCGACCTCTCCTCGGATTTTTAACTATATCTGGAGTTATAGAACTCCGATTCAAGCGAACGTTATGGCGTTGGAAAGGTAAGACATGAGGCCACAAGTTCTTTGTTTTGAGAAGAACTCATTTCTGCCTCTAAGAGAGTCAAAATCGCTCATTAACAAACACTTGGACTTCTTGTCCAACTATTACCGTCCATTTTTGAGCCGTTCTTCTCGATCTCTACTTAGATTTTTAACTATATCAGGAGTTATAGAACTCCGATTCAAGAAACATTTATGGCGTTGGAAAGGTAAGACATGAGGCTACAAGTTCTATGTTTTAAGAAGAACCCGGTTACGCCTCTAAATAGTCAAAATCGCTCATTAACAAACACTTGGACTGCTTGTCCATTTTTGAACTATTCTTTGTCGACCTCTCCTTAGATTTTTAACTATATCTCGGAGTTATAGAACTCCGATTCAAGCGAACTTTATGGCGTTGGAAAGGTAAGACATGAGGCTACAAGTTGTATGTTTTGAGAAGAACCCATTTCTGCTTTTAAGATAGTCAAAATCGCTCATTAACAAACACTTGGACTATTCTTGTCCATTTTTGAAGCTGGTACTGTCTCGACCTCTCCTCAGATTTTTAACTATATCTGGAGTTATAGAACTCCAATTCAAGAGAACGTTATGGCGTTGGAAAGGTAAGACATGAGGCTACAAGTTCTATGTTTTGAGCGGAACCCAGTTACGCCTCTAAGAGAGTCAAAATCGCTCATTAACAAACACTTGGACTTCTTGTCCATTTTTGAACTGTATTCTTGTCGACCTCTCCTCAGATTTTTAACTATATCTGGAGTTATAGACCTCTGATTCAAGCGAACTTTATGGCGTTGGAAAGGTAAGACATGAGGCTACAAGTGCTATGTTTTAAGAAGAACCCAGGTTCTGCCTCTAAGATAGTCAAAATCGCTCATTAACAAACACTTGGACTCAGCATCTGTCCATTTTTGAACCGTTTCTTTGTCGACCTCTCCTTAGATTTTTAACTATATCCGGAGTTATAGAACTCCGATTCAAGCGAACTTTATGGCGTTGGAAAGGTAAGACATGAGGCTACAAGTTGTATGTTTTGAGAAGAACCCATTTCTGCTTTTAAGATAGTCAAAATCGCTCATTAACAAACACTTGGACTGTTCTTGTCCATTTTTGAATTCTTACGTCTCGACCTCTCCTCAGATTTTTAACTATATCTGGAGTTATAGAACTCCAATTCAAGAGAACGTTATGGCGTTGGAAAGGTAAGACATGAGGCTACAAGTTCTATGTTTTGAGCAGAACCCGTTCTGCCTCTAAGAGAGTCAAAATCGCTCATTAACAAACACTTGGACTGTATTCTTGTCCAACTGTTCTTGTCCATTTTTGAACTTCTTACTGTCGACCTCTCCTCAGATTTTTAACTATATCTGGAGTTATAGAACTCCGATTCAAGCGAACGTTATGGCGTTGGAAAGGTAAGACATGAGGCCACAAGTTCTTTGTTTTGAGAAGAACTCATTTCGCCTCTAAGAGAGTCAAAATCGCTCATTAACAAACACTTGACCGTTCTTGTCCAACTATTACTGTCCATTTTTGAACTGTTATCGTCTGATCTCTACTTAGATTTTTAACTATATCCGGAGTTATAGAACTCCGATTCAAGAAACATTTATGGCGTTGGAAAGGTAAGACATGAGGCTACAAGTTCTATGTTTTAAGAAGAACCCGGTTACGCCTCTAAATAGTCAAAATCGCTCATTAACAAACACTTGGACTTTACTGGTCCATTTTTGAAGCTGTTGCTGTCGACCTCTCCTTAGATTTTTAACTATATCTGGAGTTATAGAACTCCGATTCAAGCGAACTTTATGGCGTTGGAAAGGTAAGACATGAGGCTACAAGTTGTATGTTTTGAGAAGAACCCATTTCTGCTTTTAAGATAGTCAAAATCGCTCATTAACAAACACTTGGACTGTTACTTGTCCATTTTTGAACCTATTCTTGTCGACCTCTCCTCAGATTTTTAACTATATCTGGAGTTATAGAACTCCAATTCAAGAGAACGTTATGGCGTTGGAAAGGTAAGACATGAGGCTACAAGTTCTATGTTTTGAGCAGAACCCAGTTCCGCCTCTAAGAGAGTCAAAATCGCTCATTAACAAACACTTGGACTGTTACTGTCCATTTTTGAAGCTGTTACTGTCGACCTCTCCTCAGATTTTTAACTATATCTGGAGTTATAGAACTCTGATTCAAGCGAACTTTATGGCGTTGGAAAGGTAAGACATGAGGCTACAAGTGCTATGTTTTAAGAAGAACCTAGTTCTGCCTCTAAGATAGTCAAAATCGCTCATTAACAAACACTTGGACTATTCTTGTCCATTTTTGAACTGTTGTCTGTCGACCTCTCCTTAGATTTTTAACTATATCTGGAGTTATAGAACTCCGATTCAAGCGAACTTTATGGCGTTGGAAAGGTAAGACATGAGGCTACAAGTTGTATGTTTTGAGAAGAACCCATTTCTGCTTTTAAGATAGTCAAAATCGCTCATTAACAAACACTTGGACTGTTCTTGTCCATTTTTGAACCGTATTCTTGTCGACCTCTCCTCAGATTTTTAACTATATCTGGAGTTATAGAACTCCAATTCAAGAGAACGTTATGGCGTTGGAAAGGTAAGACATGAGGCTACAAGTTCTATGTTTTGAGCAGAACCCAGTTCTGCCTCTAAGAGAGTCAAAATCGCTCATTAACAAACACTTGGACCGGTATTCTTGTCCAACTGTTCTGTCCATTTTTGAACTGTTACTTCTCGACCTCTCCTCGATTTTTAACTATATCTGGAGTTATAGAACTCCGATTCAAGCGAACGTTATGGCGTTGGAAAGGTAAGACATGAGGCCACAAGTTCTTTGTTTTGAGAAGAACTCATTTCTGCCTCTAAGAGAGTCAAAATCGCTCATTAACAAACACTTGGACCATTCTTGTCCAACTATTACTGTCCATTTTTGAACCGTTACTGTCTGATCTCTACTTAGATTTTTAACTATATCTGGAGTTATAGAACTCCGATTCAAGAAACATTTATGGCGTTGGAAAGGTAAGACATGAGGCTACAAGTTCTATGTTTTAAGAAGAACCCAGTTACGCCTCTAAATAGTCAAAATCGCTCATTAACAAACACTTGGACTGTTCTTGTCCATTTTTGAACCGTAGCCTTTGTCGACCTCTCCTTAGATTTTTAACTATATCCGGAGTTATAGAACTCCGATTCAAGCGAACTTTATGGCGTTGGAAAGGTAAGACATGAGGCTACAAGTTGTATGTTTTGAGAAGAACCCATTTCTGCTTTTAAGATAGTCAAAATCGCTCATTAACAAACACTTGGACTGTTACTGTCCATTTTTGAACTGTTGTCGACCTCTCCTCAGATTTTTAACTATATCTCGGAGTTATAGAACTCCAATTCAAGAGAACGTTATGGCGTTGGAAAGGTAAGACATGAGGCTACAAGTTCTATGTTTTGAGCAGAACCCAGTTCGCCTCTAAGAGAGTCAAAATCGCTCATTAACAAACACTTGGACTCGTTCGTCCAACTGTTACATCGTCCATTTTTGAACTGGTATCGTCTCGACCTCTCCTCGATTTTTAACTATATCTCGGAGTTATAGAACTCCGATTCAAGCGAACGTTATGGCGTTGGAAAGGTAAGACATGAGGCCACAAGTTCTTTGTTTTGAGAAGAACTCATTTCTGCCTCTAAGAGAGTCAAAATCGCTCATTAACAAACACTTGGACCGTTACCGTCCAACTATTACCGTCCATTTTTGAACCGTTATCCTCTCGATCTCTACTTAGATTTTTAACTATATCCGGAGTTATAGAACTCCGATTCAAGAAAAATTTATGGCGTTGGAAAGGTAAGACATGAGGCTACAAGTTCTATGTTTTAAGAAGAACCCAGCTTCGCCTCTAAATAGTCAAAATCGCTCATTAACAAACACTTGGACCGTTATCGTCCATTTTTGAACTGTTGCCGTCTCGACCTCTCCTTAGATTTTTAACTATATCTGGAGTTATAGAACTCCGATTCAAGCGAACTTTATGGCGTTGGAAAGGTAAGACATGAGGCTACAAGTTGTATGTTTTGAGAAGAACCCATTTCTGCTTTTAAGATAGTCAAAATCGCTCATTAACAAACACTTGGACTGGTATTCTTGTCCATTTTTGAACTGTTACTTGTCGACCTCTCCTCAGATTTTTAACTATATCTGGAGTTATAGAACTCCAATTCAAGAGAACGTTACGGCGTTGGAAAGGTAAGACATGAGGCTACAAGTTCTATGTTTTGAGCAGAACCCAGTTGCGCCTCTAAGAGAGTCAAAATCGCTCATTAACAAACACTTGGATCATATCTTGTCCATTTTTGAACTGTTACTGTCGACCTCTCCTCAGATTTTTAACTATATCCGGAGTTATAGAACTCCGATTCAAGAAAAATTTATGGCGTTGGAAAGGTAAGACATGAGGCTACAAGTTCTATGTTTTAAGAAGAACCCAGCTTCTGCCTCTAAATAGTCAAAATCGCTCATTAACAAACACTTGACCGTTATCTTGTCCATTTTTGAACCGTTGTTGTCTCGACCTCTCCTTAGATTTTTAACTATATCTGGAGTTATAGAACTCCGATTCAAGCGAACTTTATGGCGTTGGAAAGGTAAGACATGAGGCTACAAGTTGTATGTTTTGAGAAGAACCCATTTCTGCTTTTAAGATAGTCAAAATCGCTCATTAACAAACACTTGGACTGTTATCTTGTCCATTTTTGAACCTGTTACTTCTCGACCTCTCCTCAGATTTTTAACTATATCTGGAGTTATAGAACTCCAATTCAAGAGAACGTTATGGCGTTGGAAAGGTAAGACATGAGGCTACAAGTTCTATGTTTTGAGCAGAACCCAGTTCTGCCTCTAAGAGAGTCAAAATCGCTCATTAACAAACACTTGGACCGTTCTTGTCCAACTGTTACCGTCCATTTTTGAACCGTTACATCTTGTCGACCTCTCCTCGATTTTTAACTATATCTGGAGTTATAGAACTCCGATTCAAGCGAACGTTATGGCGTTGGAAAGGTAAGACATGAGGCCACAAGTTCTTTGTTTTGAGAAGAACTCATTTCTGCCTCTAAGAGAGTCAAAATCGCTCATTAACAAACACTTGGACTCATTCTTGTCCAACTATTACCGTCCATTTTTGAACTCTTACTGTCTCGATCTCTACTTAGATTTTTAACTATATCTGGAGTTATAGAACTCCGATTCAAGAAAAATTTATGGCGTTGGAAAGGTAAGACATGAGGCTACAAGTTCTATGTTTTAAGAAGAACCCAGTTCGCCTCTAAATAGTCAAAATCGCTCATTAACAAACACTTGACCGTATTCTTGTCCATTTTTGAACTGTTCTTTGCTCGACCTCTCCTTAGATTTTTAACTATATCTGGAGTTATAGAACTCCGATTCAAGCGAACTTTATGGCGTTGGAAAGGTAAGACATGAGGCTACAAGTTGTATGTTTTGAGAAGAACCCATTTCTGCTTTTAAGATAGTCAAAATCGCTCATTAACAAACACTTGACCGGTATTCTTGTCCATTTTTGAACTTACTTGTCGACCTCTCCTCAGATTTTTAACTATATCTGGAGTTATAGAACTCCAATTCAAGAGAACGTTACGGCGTTGGAAAGGTAAGACATGAGGCTACAAGTTCTATGTTTTGAGCAGAACCCAGTTCTGCCTCTAAGAGAGTCAAAATCGCTCATTAACAAACACTTGACCGTTATTCTTGTCCATTTTTGAAGCATTCTTGTCGACCTCTCCTCGAGATTTTTAACTATATCTCGGAGTTATAGAACTCCGATTCAAGAAAAATTTATGGCGTTGGAAAGGTAAGACATGAGGCTACAAGTTCTATGTTTTAAGAAGAACCCAGTTCGCCTCTAAATAGTCAAAATCGCTCATTAACAAACACTTGGACCGTTATTCTTGTCCATTTTTGAACCGTTGTTGTCCGACCTCTCCTTAGATTTTTAACTATATCCGGAGTTATAGAACTCCGATTCAAGCGAACTTTATGGCGTTGGAAAGGTAAGACATGAGGCTACAAGTTGTATGTTTTGAGAAGAACCCATTTCTGCTTTTAAGATAGTCAAAATCGCTCATTAACAAACACTTGGACTGCAAGCTTCGTGCATTTTTGAACCGTTATCTTGTCGACCTCTCCTCAGATTTTTAACTATATCTCGGAGTTATAGAACTCCAATTCAAGAGAACGTTATGGCGTTGGAAAGGTAAGACATGAGGCTACAAGTTCTATGTTTTGAGCAGAACCCGGTTCTGCCTCTAAGAGAGTCAAAATCGCTCATTAACAAACACTTGGACTGTTCTTGTCCATTTTTGAACTGTATTCTTGTCGACCTCTCCTCAGATTTTTAACTATATCTGGAGTTATAGAACTCTGATTCAAGCGAACTTTATGGCGTTGGAAAGGTAAGACATGAGGCTACAAGTGCTATGTTTTAAGAAGAACCCAGTTCTGCCTCTAAGATAGTCAAAATCGCTCATTAACAAACACTTGGACCGTTATTCTTGTCCATTTTTGAACTGTTGCCCTCGACCTCTCCTTAGATTTTTAACTATATCTGGAGTTATAGAACTCCGATTCAAGCGAACTTTATGGCGTTGGAAAGGTAAGACATGAGGCTACAAGTTTTATGTTTTGAGAAGAACCCATTTCTGCTTTTAAGATAGTCAAAATCACTCATTAACAAACACTTGGACTTCATTCTGTCCATTTTTGAACTGTACTGTCGACCTCTCCTCAGATTTTTAACTATATCTGGAGTTATAGAACTCCAATTCAAGTGACCTTTATGGCGTTGGAAAGGTAAGACATGAGGCTACAAGTTCTATGTTTTGAGCGGAACCCAGTTCCGCCTCTAAGAGAGTCAAAATCGCTCATTAACAAACATTTGGACTATTCTTGTCCATTTTTGAACTGTTGCTGTCTCGACCTCTCCTTAGCTTTTTAACTATATCTGGAGTTATAGAACTCCGATTCAAGCGAACTTTATGGCGTTGGAAAGGTAAGACATGAGGCTACAAGTTTTATGTTTTGAGAAGAACCCATTTCTGCTTTTAAGATAGTCAAAATCGCTCATTAACAAACACTTGGATTGCTACTCTGTCCATTTTTGAACTTCGTTACTGTCTGACCTCTCCTCAGATTTTTAACTATATCTGGAGTTATAGAACTCCAATTCAAGCGAACGTTATGGCGTTGGAAAGGTAAGACATGAGGCTACAAGTTCTATGTTTTGAGAAGAACCCATTTCTGCCTCTAAGATAGTCAAAATCGCTCATTAACAAACACTTGGACTGCCATCTTGTCCATTTTTGAACCGTTGCTGTCTCGACTTCTCCTTAGATTTTTAACTATATCTCGGAGTTATAGAACTCCGATTCAAGCGAACTTTATGGCGTTGGAAAGGTAAGACATGAGGCTACAAGTTCTATGTTTTGAGAAGAAACCAGCTCTGCCTCTAAGATAGTCAAAATCGCTCATTAACAAACACTTGGACTGTTACTGTCCAACTGTTACTGTCCATTTTTGAACTGTTACTGTCTGACCTCTCCTCAGATTTTTAACTATATCTGGAGTTATAGAACTCCGATTCAAGCGAACTTTATAGCGTTGGAAAGGTAAGACATGAGGCCACAAGTTCTATGTTTTGAGAAGAACTCATTTCTGCCTCTAAGAGAGTCAAAATCGCTCATTAACAAACACTTGGACTGTTCTTGTCCAACTATTACTCGTCCATTTTTGAACTGCATCGTCTCGATCTCTCCTCAGATTTTTAACTATATCTGGATTTATAGAACTCCGATTCAAGAAATATTTATGGCGTTGGAAAGGTAAGACATGAGGCTACAAGTTCTATGTTTTAAGAAGAACCCAGTTCTGCCTCTAAGATAGTTAAAATCGCTCATTAACAAACACTTGGACCGTTATCTGTCCATTTTTGAACTGTTCTGTCGACCCTTAGATTTTTAACTATATCTGGAGTTATAGAACTCCGATTCAAGCGAACTTTATGGCGTTGGAAAGGTAAGACATGAGGCTACAAGTTTTATGTTTTGAGAAGAACCCATTTCTGCTTTTAAGATAGTCAAAATCACTCATTAACAAACACTTGGACTGTTATCTTGTCCATTTTTGAACTGTTACTTGTCGACCTCTCCTCAGATTTTTAACTATATCTGGAGTTATAGAACTCCAATTCAAGTGAACTTTATGGCGTTGGAAAGGTAAGACATGAGGTTACAAGTTCTATGTTTTGAGCAGAACCCAGTTCTGCCTCTAAGAGAGTCAAAATCGCTCATTAACAAACACTTGACCGTTATTCTTGTCCATTTTTGAACTTTCGTTGCTGTCTGACCTCTCCTTAGATTTTTAACTATATCTGGAGTTATAGAACTCCGATTCAAGCGAACTTTATGGCGTTGGAAAGGTAAGACATGAGGCTACAAGTTTTATGTTTTGAGAAGAACCCATTTTAGCTTTTAAGATAGTCAAAATCGCTCATTAACAAACACTAGGACTCAGCTCTTGTCCATTTTTGAACTGGCACTGTCTCGACCTCTCCTCATATTTTTAACTATATCCGGAGTTATAGAACTCCAATTCAAGCGAACGTTATGGCGTTGGAAAGGTAAGACATGAGGCTACAAGTTCTATGTTTTGAGAAGAACCCATTTCTGCCTCTAAGATAGTCAAAATCGCTCATTAACAAACACTTGGACCTTACTGTCCATTTTTGAACTATTCTTTGTCGACTTCTCCTTAGATTTTTAACTATATCTGGAGTTATAGAACTCCGATTCAAGCGAACTTTATGGCGTTGGAAAGGTAAGACATGAGGCTACAAGTTCTATGTTTTGAGGCAGAACCCAGCTACGCCTCTAAGATAGTCAAAATCGCTCATTAACAAACACTTGACATTCTTGTCCAACCGTTACTCTGTCCATTTTTGAACTGTTACTGTCGACCTCTCCTCAGATTTTTAACTATATCTGGAGTTATAGAACTCCGATTCAAGCGAACGTTATGGCGTTGGAAAGGTAAGACATGAGGCCACAAGTTCTATGTTTTGAGAAGAACTCATTTCTGCCTCTAAGAGAGTCAAAATCGCTCATTAACAAACACTTGACTGTTTGTCCAACTATTCCTGTCCATTTTTGAACTGTTATCTCTCGATCTCTACTTAGATTTTTAACTATATCTGGACTTATACAACTCCGATTCAAGAAAAATTTATGGCGTTGGAAAGGTAAGACATGAGGCTACAAGTTCTATGTTTTAAGAAGAACCCAGTTCGCCTCTAAGATAGTCAAAATCGCTCATTAACAAACACTTGGACTGTTCCTGTCCATTTTTGAACTGTTGCTGTCTGACCTCTCCTTAGATTTTTAACTATATCTGGAGTTATAGAACTCCGATTCAAGCGAACTTTATGGCGTTGGAAAGGTAAGACATGAGGCTACAAGTTTTATGTTTTGAGCAGAACCCAGTTCTGCCTCTAAGAGAGTCAAAATCGCTCATTAACAAACACTTGGACTGTTCTTGTCCATTTTTGAACCGTTCTTGTCTGACCTCTCCTCAGATTTTTAACTATATCTGGAGTTATAGAACTCCGATTCAAGCGAACTTTATAGCGTTGGAAAGGTAAGACATGAGGCCACAAGTTCTATGTTTTGAGAAGAACCCATTTCGCCTCTAAGATAGTCAAAATCGCTCATTAACAAACACTTGACCGTTATTCTTGTCCAACTATTACTTGTCCATTTTTGAACTATTCTTGTCTCGATCTCTCCTCAGATTTTTAACTATATCTGGAGTTATAGAACTCCGATTCAAGAAACATTTATGGCGTTGGAAAGGTAAGACATGAGGCTACAAGTTCTATGTTTTAAGAAGAACCCAGTTCGCCTCTAAGATAGTCAAAATCGCTCATTAACAAACACTTGGATCATTCTTGTCCAACGGTTCTGTCCATTTTTGAACTCGTTACTCGTCGACCTCTTCTCGTAGTTTTAACTATATCTGGGAGTTATAGAACTCCGATTCAAGCGAACTTTATAGCGTTGGAAAGGTAAGACATGAGGCCACAAGTTCTATGTTTTGAGAAGAACCCATTTCTGCCTCTAAGAGAGTCAAAATCGCTCATTAACAAACACTTGGACTTCTTGTCCAACTATTACTGTCCATTTTTGAACTGTTGCTGTCTGACCTCTCCTTAGATTTTTAACTATATCTGGAGTTATAGAACTCCAATTCAAGTGAACTTTATGGCGTTGGAAAGGTAAGACATGAGGCTACAAGTTCTATGTTTTAAGAAGAACCCAGTTCTGCCTCTAAGATAGTCAAAATCGCTCATTAACAAACACTTGGACCGTTCTTGTCCATTTTTGAACCGTTGTCGCCTCGACCTCTCCTTAGATTTTTAACTATATCTGGAGTTATAGAACTCCGATTCAAGCGAACTTTATGGCGTTGGAAAGTTAAGACATGAGGCTACAAGTTCTATGTTTTGAGAAGAACCCAGTTCTGCCTGTAAGATAGTCAAAATCGCTCATTAACAAAATATTGGACTCATTCTTGTCCAACCGTTATCGTCCATTTTTGAACTCGTATTCTTGTCGACCTCTCCTCAGATTTTTAACTATATCTCGGAGTTATAGAACTCCGATTCAAGCGAACGTTATGGCGTTGGAAAGGTAAGACATGAGGCCACAAGTTCTTTGTTTTGAGAAGAACTCATTTCTGCCTCTAAGAGAGTCAAAATCGCTCATTAACAAACACTTGACCTGCATTCTTGTCCAACTATTACTTGTCCATTTTTGAACGTTATGTCTCGATCTCTACTTAGATTTTTAACTATATCTCGGAGTTATAGAACTCCGATTCAAGAAACATTTATGGCGTTGGAAAGGTAAGACATGAGGCTACAAGTTCTATGTTTTAAGAAGAACCCGGTTCTGCCTCTAAATAGTCAAAATCGCTCATTAACAAACACTTGGACTTCTTGTCCATTTTTGAACCGTTGCTGTCTCGACCTCTCCTTAGATTTTTAACTATATCTGGAGTTATAGAACTCCGATTCAAGCGAACTTTATGGCGTTGGAAAGGTAAGACATGAGGCTACAAGTTGTATGTTTTGAGAAGAACCCATTTCTGCTTTTAAGATAGTCAAAATCGCTCATTAACAAACACTTGGACTTGCATTCGTCCATTTTTGAACCGTATACTGTCTGACCTCTCCTCAGATTTTTAACTATATCTGGAGTTATAGAACTCCAATTCAAGAGAACGTTATGGCGTTGGAAAGGTAAGACATGAGGCTACAAGTTCTATGTTTTGAGCAGAACCCAGTTCTGCCTCTAAGAGAGTCAAAATCGCTCATTAACAAACACTTGGACTCTTGTCCATTTTTGAACTGTTACTTGTCGACCTCTCCTCAGATTTTTAACTATATCTGGAGTTATAGAACTCTGATTCAAGCGAACTTTATGGCGTTGGAAAGGTAAGACATGAGGCTACAAGTGCTATGTTTTAAGAAGAACCCAGTTCTGCCTCTCTAAGATAGTCAAAATCGCTCATTAACAAACACTTGACCATTCTTGTCCATTTTTGAACCGTTGCTTGTCTCGACCTCTCCTTAGATTTTTAACTATATCTGGAGTTATAGAACTCCGATTCAAGCGAACTTTATGGCGTTGGAAAGGTAAGACATGAGGCTACAAGTTGTATGTTTTGAGAAGAACCCATTTCTGCTTTTAAGATAGTCAAAATCGCTCATTAACAAACACTTGGACTCTTGCTCCATTTTTGAACCGGTATCTTGTCGACCTCTCCTCAGATTTTTAACTATATCTGGAGTTATAGAACTCCAATTCAAGAGAACGTTATGGCGTTGGAAAGGTAAGACATGAGGGTACAAGTTCTATGTTTTGAGCGAGAACCCAGTTACGCCTCTAAGAGAGTCAAAATCGCTCATTAACAAACACTTGGACTGTTATTCTTGTCCAACCGTTACTGTCCATTTTTGAACTGTTACTGTCCGACCTCTCCTCAGATTTTTAACTATATCCGGAGTTATAGAACTCCGATTCAAGCGAACGTTATGGCGTTGGAAAGGTAAGACATGAGGCCACAAGTTCTTTGTTTTGAGAAGAACTCATTTCTCGCCTCTAAGAGAGTCAAAATCGCTCATTAACAAACACTTGGACTATTCTTGTCCAACTATTACCGTCCATTTTTGAACCGTTATTCTTTCGATCTCTACTTAGATTTTTAACTATATCCGGAGTTATAGAACTCCGATTCAAGAAAAATTTATGGCGTTGGAAAGGTAAGACATGAGGCTACAAGTTCTATGTTTTAAGAAGAACCCAGTTACGCCTCTAAATAGTCAAAATCGCTCATTAACAAACACTTGGACTTCTTTGTCCATTTTTGAACTGTTGCTTTCGACCTCTCCTTAGATTTTTAACTATATCTCGGAGTTATAGAACTCCGATTCAAGCGAACTTTATGGCGTTGGAAAGGTAAGACATGAGGCTACAAGTTGTATGTTTTGAGAAGAACCCATTTCTGCTTTTAAGATAGTCAAAATCGCTCATTAACAAACACTTGGACTGTTACTTGTCCATTTTTGAACTATTCTGTCTCGACCTCTCCTCAGATTTTTAACTATATCCGGAGTTATAGAACTCCAATTCAAGAGAACGTTATGGCGTTGGAAAGGTAAGACATGAGGCTACAAGTTCTATGTTTTGAGCGAACCCAGTTCTGCCTCTAAGAGAGTCAAAATCGCTCATTAACAAACACTTGGACTGTTATCTTGTCCATTTTTGAACCGTTACTGTTGTCGACCTCTCCTCAGATTTTTAACTATATCCGGAGTTATAGAACTCCGATTCAAGAAAAATTTATGGCGTTGGAAAGGTAAGACATGAGGCTACAAGTTCTATGTTTTAAGAAGAACCCAGTTCTGCCTCTAAATAGTCAAAATCGCTCATTAACAAACACTTGACTATTCTTGTCCATTTTTGAACTGTTTCTTTGTCGACCTCTCCTTAGATTTTTAACTATATCTGGAGTTATAGAACTCCGATTCAAGCGAACTTTATGGCGTTGGAAAGGTAAGACATGAGGCTACAAGTTGTATGTTTTGAGAAGAACCCATTTCTGCTTTTAAGATAGTCAAAATCGCTCATTAACAAACACTTGACCGTTCTTGTCCATTTTTGAACTCGTATCTTGTCGACCTCTCCTCAGATTTTTAACTATATCTGGAGTTATAGAACTCCAATTCAAGAGAACGTTATGGCGTTGGAAAGGTAAGACATGAGGCTACAAGTTCTATGTTTTGAGCAGAACCCAGTTCTGCCTCTAAGAGAGTCAAAATCGCTCATTAACAAACACTTGACCGTATTCTTGTCCATTTTTGAACTATTCTTGTCTGACCTCTCCTCAGATTTTTAACTATATCTGGAGTTATAGAACTCTGATTCAAGCGAACTTTATGGCGTTGGAAAGGTAAGACATGAGGCTACAAGTGCTATGTTTTAAGAAGAACCCAGTTCTGCCTCTAAGATAGTCAAAATCGCTCATTAACAAACACTTGACTGTTATTCGTCCATTTTTGAACCGTTGTTGTCGACCTCTCCTTAGATTTTTAACTATATCTGGAGTTATAGAACTCCGATTCAAGCGAACTTTATGGCGTTGGAAAGGTAAGACATGAGGCTACAAGTTTTATGTTTTGAGAAGAACCCATTTCTGATTTTAAGATAGTCAAAATCACTCATTAACAAACACTTGGACCAGTTATCTGTCCATTTTTGAACTGTTCTTGTCCGACCTCTCCTCAGATTTTTAACTATATCTGGAGTTATAGAACTCCAATTCAAGTGAACTTTATGGCGTTGGAAAGGTAAGACATGAGGCTACAAGTTCTATGTTTTGAGCAGAACCCAGTTCTGCCTCTAAGAGAGTCAAAATCGCTCATTAACAAACATTTGGACTGTTATCTGTCCATTTTTGAACCGTATTCGTTCTCGACCTCTCCTTAGATTTTTAACTATATCTGGAGTTATAGAACTCCGATTCAAGCGAACTTTATGGCGTTGGAAAGGTAAGACATGAGGCTACAAGTTTTATGTTTTGAGAAGAACCCATTTCTGCTTTTAAGATAGTCAAAATCGCTCATTAACAAACACTTGGACCGCATCTGTCCATTTTTGAACTGTTACTTCTCGACCTCTCCTCAGATTTTTAACTATATCTGGAGTTATAGAACTCCAATTCAAGCGAACGTTATGGCGTTGGAAAGGTAAGACATGAGGCTACAAGTTCTATGTTTTGAGAAGAACCCATTTCTGCCTCTAAGATAGTCAAAATCGCTCATTAACAAACACTTGGACTGTTACTGTCCATTTTTGAACTGTTCTTCTCGACTTCTCCTTAGATTTTTAACTATATCCGGAGTTATAGAACTCCGATTCAAGCGAACTTTATGGCGTTGGAAAGGTAAGACATGAGGCTACAAGTTCTATGTTTTGAGAAGAAACCAGCTCTGCCTCTAAGATAGTCAAAATCGCTCATTAACAAACACTTGGACTCATTCATGTCCAACCGTTATCGTCCATTTTTGAACTGTTACTCGTCTCGACCTCTCCTCAGATTTTTAACTATATCTGGAGTTATAGAACTCCGATTCAAGCGAACTTTATAGCGTTGGAAAGGTAAGACATGAGGCCACAAGTTCTATGTTTTGAGAAGAACTCATTTCTGCCTCTAAGAGAGTCAAAATCGCTCATTAACAAACACTTGACCGTTATTCTTGTCCAACTATTACCGTCCATTTTTGAACCGTTACTGTCTCGATCTCTCCTCAGATTTTTAACTATATCTGGATTTATAGAACTCCGATTCAAGAAATATTTATGGCGTTGGAAAGGTAAGACATGAGGCTACAAGTTCTATGTTTTAAGAAGAACCCAGTTCCGCCTCTAAGATAGTTAAAATCGCTCATTAACAAACACTTGGACTCATTCTTGTCCATTTTTGAACCGTTCTGTCTCGACCCTTAGATTTTTAACTATATCTGGAGTTATAGAACTCCGATTCAAGCGAACTTTATGGCGTTGGAAAGGTAAGACATGAGGCTACAAGTTTTATGTTTTGAGAAGAACCCATTTCTGCTTTTAAGATAGTCAAAATCACTCATTAACAAACACTTGGATCAGTATCTTGTCCATTTTTGAACTGTTACTGTCGACCTCTCCTCAGATTTTTAACTATATCTGGAGTTATAGAACTCCAATTCAAGTGAACTTTATGGCGTTGGAAAGGTAAGACATGAGGCTACAAGTTCTATGTTTTGAGAAGAACCCATTTCTGCCTCTAAGATAGTCAAAATCGCTCATTAACAAACACTTGGACTGTTACTGTCCATTTTTGAACTGTTCTTTGTCGACTTCTCCTTAGATTTTTAACTATATCTGGAGTTATAGAACTCCGATTCAAGCGAACTTTATGGCGTTGGAAAGGTAAGACATGAGGCTACAAGTTCTATGTTTTGAGCAGAACCCAGCTCTGCCTCTAAGATAGTCAAAATCGCTCATTAACAAACACTTGGACTGCTTCGTCCAACTCAAGCATTCGTCCATTTTTGAACTGTTACGTGTCGACCTCTCCTCGATTTTTAACTATATCTCGGAGTTATAGAACTTCGATTCAAGCGAACGTTATGGCGTTGGAAAGGTAAGACATGAGGCCACAAGTTCTATGTTTTGAGAAGAACTCATTTCTGCCTCTAAGAGAGTCAAAATCGCTCATTAACAAACACTTGGACCGTTATCTTGTCCAACTATTACTGTCCATTTTTGAACTGTTATCTCTCGATCTCTACTTAGATTTTTAACTATATCTGGAGTTATACAACTCCGATTCAAGAAAAATTTATGGCGTTGGAAAGGTAAGACATGAGGCTACAAGTTCTATGTTTTAAGAAGAACCCAGCTTCGCCTCTAAGATAGTCAAAATCGCTCATTAACAAACACTTGACCGTTATCGTCCATTTTTGAACCGTTGCTGTCTCGACCTCTCCTTAGATTTTTAACTATATCTGGAGTTATAGAACTCCGATTCAAGCGAACTTTATGGCGTTGGAAAGGTAAGACATGAGGCTACAAGTTTTATGTTTTGAGCAGAACCCAGTTCTGCCTCTAAGAGAGTCAAAATCGCTCATTAACAAACACTTGGACCTTACTGTCCATTTTTGAACTGTTACTTCTCGACCTCTCCTCAGATTTTTAACTATATCTGGGAGTTATAGAACTCCAATTCAAGCGAACGTTATGGCGTTGGAAAGGTAAGACATGAGGCTACAAGTTCTATGTTTTGAGAAGAACCCATTTCTGCCTCTAAGATAGTCAAAATCGCTCATTAACAAACACTTGACCGGACTGTTCTTGTCCAACTATTACTGTCCATTTTTGAACCGTTACTGTCTCGACCTCTCCTCAGATTTTTAACTATATCTGGAGTTATAGAACTCCAATTCAAGTGAACTTTATGGCGTTGGAAAGGTAAGACATGAGGCTACAAGTTCTATGTTTTGAGCAGAACCCAGTTCTGCCTCTAAGAGAGTCAAAATCGCTCATTAACAAACACTTGACCGTTACTTGTCCATTTTTGAACTGTTCTTGTCGACCTCTCCTCAGATTTTTAACTATATCTGGAGTTATAGAACTCCGATTCAACCGAACTTTATGGCGTTGGAAAGGTAATACATGAGGCTACAAGTTCTATGTTTTGAGAAGAACCCAGTTCTGCATCTAAGATAGTCAAAATCGCTCATTAACAAACACTTGACCGTATTCTTGTCCAACGGTTACTGTCCATTTTTGAACTGTTCTTGTCTCGACCTCTTCTCGAGTTTTAACTATATCTGGAGTTATAGAACTCCGATTCAAGCGAACTTTATAGCGTTGGAAAGGTAAGACATGAGGCCACAAGTTCTATGTTTTGAGAAGAACCCATTTCTGCCTCTAAGAGAGTCAAAATCGCTCATTAACAAACACTTGGACCATTCTTGTCCAACTATTACTGTCCATTTTTGAACTGCTATCTTCTCGATCTCTCCTCAGATTTTTAACTATATCTGGAGTTATAGAACTCCGATTCAAGAAAAATTTATGGCGTTGGAAAGGTAAGACATGAGGCTACAAGTTCTATGTTTTAAGAAGAACCCAGTTCTGCCTCTAAGATAGTCAAAATCGCTCATTAATAAACACTTGGACTGTTACTGTCCATTTTTGAACTGTTGCTGTCTGACCTCTCCTCAGATTTTTAACTATATCTGGAGTTATAGAACTCCAATTCAAGTGAACTTTATGGCGTTGGAAAGGTAAGACATGAGGCTACAAGTTCTATGTTTTGAGCAGAACCCAGTTCTGCCTCTAAGAGAGTCAAAATCGCTCATTAACAAACACTAGGACTGCTACTTGTCCATTTTTGAACGTATTCTTGTCGACCTCTCCTCAGATTTTTAACTATATCTGGAGTTATAGAACTCCAATTCAAGCGAACGTTATGGCGTTGGAAAGGTAAGACATGAGGCTACAAGTTCTATGTTTTGAGAAGAACCCATTTCTGCCTCTAAGATAGTCAAAATCGCTCATTAACAAACACTTGGACTTCATTGTCCATTTTTGAACTATTGCTCGAACTTCTCCTTAGATTTTTAACTATATCTGGAGTTATAGAACTCCGATTCAAGCGAACTTTATGGCGTTGGAAAGGTAAGACATGAGGCTACAAGTTCTATGTTTTGAGCAGAACCCAGCTCTGCCTCTAAGATAGTCAAAATCGCTCATTAACAAACACTTGGACTGGTACTTGTCCAACTGTTACGTCCATTTTTGAACTATTCTTGTCGACCTCTCCTCAGATTTTTAACTATATCTGGAGTTATAGAACTCCGATTCAAGCGAACGTTATGGCGTTGGAACGGTAAGACATGAGGCCACAAGTTCTATGTTTTGAGCAGAACCCAGTTCCGCCTCTAAGAGAGTCAAAATCGCTCATTAACAAACACTTGGACTGTTATCTGTCCATTTTTGAACTGTTACTGTCTGACCTCTCCTCAGATTTTTAACTATATCTGGAGTTATAGAACTCCAATTCAAGTGAACTTTATGGCGTTGGAAAGGTAAGACATGAGGCTACAAGTTCTATGTTTTAAGAAGAACCCAGTTCTGCCTCTAAGATAGTCAAAATCGCTCATTAACAAACACTTGGACTGTTATCTGTCCATTTTTGAACCGTTGCTTTCTCGACCTCTCCTTAGATTTTTACCTATATCTGGAGTTATAGAACTCCGATTCAAGCGAACTTTATGGCGTTGGAAAGGTAAGACATGAGGCTACAAGTTATATGTTTTGAGAAGAACCCATTTCTGCTTTTAAGATAGTCAAAACCGCTCATTAACAAACACTTGGACTGTTACTGTCCATTTTTGAACTGTACTGTCTCGACCTCTCCTCAGATTTTTAACTATATCTGGAGTTATAGAACTCCAATTCAAGTGAACTTTATGGCGTTGGAAAGGTAAGACATGAGGCTACAAGTTCTATGTTTTGAGCAGAACCCAGTTCTGCCTCTAAGAGAGTCAAAATCGCTCATTAACAAACACTTGACTGTTACTTCGTCCATTTTTGAACTGTTACTTGTCCGACCTCTCCTCAGATTTTTAACTATATCTGGAGTTATAGAACTCCGATTCAAGAGAACTTTATGGCGTTGGAAAGGTAAGACATGAGGCTACAAGTTCTATGTTTTGAGAAGAACCCAGTTCTGCATCTAAGATAGTCAAAATCGCTCATTAACAAACACTTGGACCGTTACCGTCCAACGGTTCTTGTCCATTTTTGAACTGTTCTTCTCGACCTCTTCTCGTAGTTTTAACTATATCTGGAGTTATAGAACTCCGATTCAAGCGAACTTTATAGCGTTGGAAAGGTAAGACATGAGGCCACAAGTTCTATGTTTTGAGAAGAACCCATTTCTGCCTCTAAGAGAGTCAAAATCGCTCATTAACAAACACTTGGACTGTTACTGTCCAACTATTACTGTCCATTTTTGAACTGTTACTGTCTGATCTCTCCTCAGATTTTTAACTATATCTGGAGTTATAGAACTCCGATTCAAGAAAAATTTATGGCGTTGGAAAGGTAAGACATGAGGCTACAAGTTCTATGTTTTAAGAAGAACCCAGTTCTGCCTCTAAGATAGTCAAAATCGCTCATTAACAAACACTTGGACTGTTCTGTCCATTTTTGAACTGTTACTGTCTGACCTCTCCTCAGATTTTTAACTATATCTGGAGTTATAGAACTCCGATTCAAGCGAACTTTATGGCGTTGGAAAGGTAAGACATGAGGCTACAAGTTCTATGTTTTGAGCAGAACCCAGTTCTGCCTCTAAGAGAGTCAAAATCGCTCATTAACAAACACTTGGACCGTTACTGTCCATTTTTGAACTGGTACTGTCGACCTCTCCTCAGATTTTTAACTATATCTGGAGTTATAGAACTCCGATTCAACCGAACTTTATGGCGTTGGAAAGGTAATACATGAGGCTACAAGTTCTATGTTTTGAGAAGAACCCAGTTCTGCATCTAAGATAGTCAAAATCGCTCATTAACAAACACTTGACCGTTACATTCGTCCAACGGTTACTTGTCCATTTTTGAACTAGTTACTTCTCGACCTCTTCTCGTAGTTTTAACTATATCTGGAGTTATAGAACTCCGATTCAAGCGAACTTTATAGCGTTGGAAAGGTAAGACATGAGGCCACAAGTTCTATGTTTTGAGAAGAACCCATTTCTGCCTCTAAGAGAGTCAAAATCGCTCATTAACAAACACTTGACCGTTACTGTCCAACTATTACTGTCCATTTTTGAACTGTTACTGTCTCGATCTCTCCTCAGATTTTTAACTATATCTGGAGTTATAGAACTCCGATTCAAGAAAAATTTATGGCGTTGGAAAGGTAAGACATGAGGCTACAAGTTCTATGTTTTAAGAAGAACCCAGTTCCGCCTCTAAGATAGTCAAAATCGCTCATTAATAAACACTTGGACCGTTATCTTGTCCATTTTTGAACTGTTGCTGTCTCGACCTCTCCTCAGATTTTTAACTATATCTGGAGTTATAGAACTCCAATTCAAGTGAACTTTATGGCGTTGGAAAGGTAAGACATGAGGCTACAAGTTCTATGTTTTGAGCAGAACCCAGTTCTGCGCCTCTAAGAGAGTCAAAATCGCTCATTAACAAACACTAGGACTCGCTAGTATCGTCCATTTTTGAACTGTTACTGTCTCGACCTCTCCTCAGATTTTTAACTATATCTGGAGTTATAGAACTCCAATTCAAGCGAACGTTATGGCGTTGGAAAGGTAAGACATGAGGCTACAAGTTCTATGTTTTGAGAAGAACCCATTTCTGCCTCTAAGATAGTCAAAATCGCTCATTAACAAACACTTGGACTGTTATCGCTCCATTTTTGAACTGTTGCTGTCTCGACTTCTCCTTAGATTTTTAACTATATCCGGAGTTATAGAACTCCGATTCAAGCGAACTTTATGGCGTTGGAAAGGTAAGACATGAGGCTACAAGTTCTATGTTTTGAGCGTAACCCAGCTCTGCCTCTAAGATAGTCAAAATCGCTCATTAACAAACACTTGGACCATTCTTGTCCCAACCGTTACTGTCCATTTTTGAACCGTGTTACTTGTCGACCTCTCCTCAGATTTTTAACTATATCTGGAGTTATAGAACTCCGATTCAAGCGAACGTTATGGCGTTGGAACGGTAAGACATGAGGCCACAAGTTCTATGTTTTGAGCAGAACCCAGTTCCGCCTCTAAGAGAGTCAAAATCGCTCATTAACAAACACTTGACTCTTCGTCCATTTTTGAACTATTCTTGTCTCGACCTCTCCTCAGATTTTTAACTATATCTCGGAGTTATAGAACTCCAATTCAAGTGAACTTTATGGCGTTGGAAAGGTAAGACATGAGGCTACAAGTTCTATGTTTTAAGAAGAACCCAGTTCTGCCTCTAAGATAGTCAAAATCGCTCATTAACAAACACTTGGACTGTTATCTTGTCCATTTTTGAACCGTTGTCTGTCTCGACCTCTCCTTAGATTTTTACCTATATCTGGAGTTATAGAACTCCGATTCAAGCGAACTTTATGGCGTTGGAAAGGTAAGACATGAGGCTACAAGTTATATGTTTTGAGAAGAACCCATTTCTGCTTTTAAGATAGTCAAAACCGCTCATTAACAAACACTTGGACTGTTATCTTGTCCATTTTTGAACTGTTACTGTCTCGACCTCTCCTCAGATTTTTAACTATATCTGGAGTTATAGAACTCCAATTCAAGTGAACTTTATGGCGTTGGAAAGGTAAGACATGAGGCTACAAGTTCTATGTTTTGAGCAGAACCCAGTTCTGCCTCTAAGAGAGTCAAAATCGCTCATTAACAAACACTTGGACTGTTACTGTCCATTTTTGAACTGTTACTGTCTCGACCTCTCCTCAGATTTTTAACTATATCTCGGAGTTATAGAACTCCGATTCAAGAGAACTTTATGGCGTTGGAAAGGTAAGACATGAGGCTACAAGTTCTATGTTTTGAGAAGAACCCAGTTCTGCATCTAAGATAGTCAAAATCGCTCATTAACAAACACTTGGACTGTTCTTGTCCAACGGTTACTCGTCCATTTTTGAACTGTTACTTGTCGACCTCTTCTCGTAGTTTTAACTATATCTGGAGTTATAGAACTCCGATTCAAGCGAACTTTATAGCGTTGGAAAGGTAAGACATGAGGCCACAAGTTCTATGTTTTGAGAAGAACCCATTTCTGCCTCTAAGAGAGTCAAAATCGCTCATTAACAAACACTTGACTGTTACTTGTCCAACTATTACTCGTCCATTTTTGAACTGTTACTGTCTCGATCTCTCCTCAGATTTTTAACTATATCTGGAGTTATAGAACTCCGATTCAAGAAAAATTTATGGCGTTGGAAAGGTAAGACATGAGGCTACAAGTTCTATGTTTTAAGAAGAACCCAGTTCCGCCTCTAAGATAGTCAAAATCGCTCATTAACAAACACTTGACTGTTACTGTCCATTTTTGAACTGTTCTTTGTCCGACCTCTCCTTAGATTTTTAACTATATCTGGAGTTATAGAACTCCGATTCAAGCGAACTTTATGGCGTTGGAAAGGTAAGACATGAGGCTACAAGTTATATGTTTTGAGAAGAACCCATTTCTGCTTTTAAGATAGTCAAAATCGCTCATTAACAAACACTGGGAGTGTTACTGTCCATTTTTGAACTGTTACTGTCTGACCTCTCCTCAGATTTTTAACTATATCTGGAGTTATAGAACTCCAATTCAAGTGAACTTTATGGCGTTGGAAAGGTAAGACATGAGGCTACAAGTTCTATGTTTTGAGCAGAACCCAGTTCTGCCTCTAAGAGAGTCAAAATCGCTCATTAACAAACACTTGGACTGTTACTGTCCATTTTTGAACTGTTACTGTCTGACCTCTCCTCAGATTTTTAACTATATCTGGAGTTATAGAACTCCAATTCAAGTGAACTTTATGGCGTTGGAAAGGTAAGACATGAGGCTACAAGTTCTATGTTTTGAGAAGAACCCATTTCTGCCTCTAAGATAGTCAAAATCGCTCATTAACAAACACTTGGACTGTTCTTGTCCATTTTTGAACCGTTTCTGTCTCGACTTCTCCTTAGATTTTTAACTATATCTGGAGTTATAGAACTCCGATTCAAGCGAACTTTATGGCGTTGGAAAGGTAAGACATGAGGCTACAAGTTCTATGTTTTGAGCAGAACCCAGCTCTGCCTCTAAGATAGTCAAAATCGCTCATTAACAAACACTTGGACTGTTACTGTCCAACCGTTACTGTCCATTTTTGAACTGTTACTGTCTGACCTCTCCTCAGATTTTTAACTATATCTGGAGTTATAGAACTCCGATTCAAGCGAACGTTATGGCGTTGGAAAGGTAAGACATGAGGCCACAAGTTCTATGTTTTGAGAAGAACTCATTTCTGCCTCTAAGAGAGTCAAAATCGCTCATTAACAAACACTTGACCGGTATCTTGTCCAACTATTACTGTCCATTTTTGAACCGTTACTGTCTCGATCTCTACTTAGATTTTTAACTATATCTGGAGTTATACAACTCCGATTCAAGAAAAAATTTATGGCGTTGGAAAGGTAAGACTTGAGGCTACAAGTTCTCTGTTTTGCCAAGAACCCAGTTCCGCCTCTAAGATAGTCAAAATCGCTCAATAACAAACACTTGGACTGTTACTGTCCATTTTTGAACTGTTGCTGTCGACCTCTCCTTAGATTTTTAACTATATCCGGAGTTATAGAACTCCGATTCAAGCGAACTTTATGGCGTTGGAAAGGTAAGACATGAGGCTACAAGTTATATGTTTTCAGAAGAACCCATTTCTGCTTTTAAGATAGTCAAAATCGCTCTTTAACAAACACTTGGACTGTTACTGTCCATTTTTGAAGCTGTTACCGTCGACCTCTCCTCAGATTTTTAACTATATCTGGAGTTATAGAACTCCAATTCAAGTGAACTTTATGGCGTTGGAAAGGTAAGACATGAGGCTACAAGTTCTATGTTTTGAGCAGAACCCAGTTCTGCCTCTAAGAGAGTCAAAATCGCTCATTAACAAACACTTGACCGTTCTTCGTCCATTTTTGAACCGTTCCTGTCCGACCTCTCCTCAGATTTTTAACTATATCTGGAGTTATAGAACTCCGATTCAAGCGAACTTTATGGCGTTGGAAAGGTAAGACATGAGGCTACAAGTTCTATGTTTTGAGAAGAACCCAGTTCTGCATCTAAGATAGTCAAAATCGCTCATTAACAAACACTTGGACTGTTTCTTGTCCAACGGTTACTTGTCCATTTTTGAATCGTTACTGTCTGACCTCTTCTCGAGTTTTAACTATATCTCGGAGTTATAGAACTCCGATTCAAGCGAACTTTATAGCGTTGGAAAGGTAAGACATGAGGCCACAAGTTTTATGTTTTGAGAAGAACCCATTTTAGCTTTTAAGATAGTCAAAATCGCTCATTAACAAACACTAGGACTGCTACTGTCCATTTTTGAACTGTTACTGTCTGACCTCTCCTCATATTTTTAACTATATCTGGAGTTATAGAACTCCAATTCAAGCGAACGTTATGGCGTTGGAAAGGTAAGACATGAGGCTACAAGTTCTATGTTTTGAGCAGAACCCAGTTCTGCCTCTAAGAGAGTCAAAATCGCTCATTAACAAACACTTGGACCGTTCTTGTCCATTTTTGAACCGTTCTCGTCTCGACCTCTCCTCAGATTTTTAACTATATCTGGAGTTATAGAACTCCGATTCAAGCGAACTTTATAGCGTTGGAAAGGTAAGACATGAGGCCACAAGTTTTATGTTTTGAGAAGAACCCATTTTAGCTTTTAAGATAGTCAAAATCGCTCATTAACAAACACTAGGACTGCTACTGTCCATTTTTGAACTGTACTTCTCGACCTCTCCTCATATTTTTAACTATATCTGGAGTTATAGAACTCCAATTCAAGCGAACGTTATGGCGTTGGAAAGGTAAGACATGAGGCTACAAGTTCTATGTTTTGAGAAGAACCCAGTTCTGCATCTAAGATAGTCAAAATCGCTCATTAACAAACACTTGACTATTCTTGTCCAACGGTTCTTGTCCATTTTTGAACCGTTACTGTCGACCTCTTCTCGTAGTTTTAACTATATCTCGGAGTTATAGAACTCCGATTCAAGCGAACTTTATAGCGTTGGAAAGGTAAGACATGAGGCCACAAGTTCTATGTTTTGAGAAGAACCCATTTCTGGATCTAAGATAGTCAAAATCGCTCATTAACAAACACTTGGACTGTTACTGTCCAACTATTACTGTCCATTTTTGAACTGTTACGGTCTGATCTCTCCTTAGATTTTTAACTATATCTGGAGTTATAGAACTCCGATTCAAGAAAAATTTATGGCGTTGGAAAGGTAAGACATGAGGCTACAAGTTCTATGTTTTAAGAAGAACCCAGTTACGCCTCTAAGATAGTCAAAATCGCTCATTAACAAACACTTGGATTCTTGTCCATTTTTGAACCGTTGCTTCTCGACCTCTCCTTAGGTTTTTAACTATATCTGGAGTTATAGAACTCCGATTCAAGCGAACTTTATGGCGT
The DNA here is from genome assembly GCA_019202695.1 of Populus x sibirica. Classification (NCBI taxonomy): domain Eukaryota; kingdom Viridiplantae; phylum Streptophyta; class Magnoliopsida; order Malpighiales; family Salicaceae; genus Populus; species Populus x sibirica. The sequence continues at coordinate 155,673 of JAGMVL010002394.1, read as the reverse complement.
TGGAAAGGTAAGACATGAGGCTACAAGTTTTATGTTTTGAGAAGAACCCATTTTAGCTTTTAAGATAGTCAAAATCGCTCATTAACAAACACTAGGACTGCTACTGTCCATTTTTGAACTGTTACTTGTCTCGACCTCTCCTCATATTTTTAACTATATCTGGAGTTATAGAACTCCAATTCAAGCGAACGTTATGGCGTTGGAAAGGTAAGACATGAGGCTACAAGTTCTATGTTTTGAGAAGAACCCATTTCTGCCTCTAAGATAGTCAAAATCGCTCATTAACAAACACTTGGACCGTACTTGTCCATTTTTGAACTGTTCTTCGTCGACTTCTCCTTAGATTTTTAACTATATCTGGAGTTATAGAACTCCGATTCAAGAGAACTTTATGGCGTTGGAAAGGTAAGACATGAGGCTACAAGTTCTATGTTTTGAGCGAGAACCCAGTTCTGCCTCTAAGAGAGTCAAAATCGCTCATTAACAAACACTTGGACCTTTCTTGTCCATTTTTGAACTATTCTTGTCGACCTCTCCTCAGATTTTTAACTATATCTGGAGTTATAGAACTCCAATTCAAGTGAACTTTATGGCGTTGGAAAGGTAAGACATGAGGCTACAAGTTCTATGTTTTGAGAAGAACCCATTTCTGCCTCTAAGATAGTCAAAATCGCTCATTAACAAACACTTGGACTGTTACTTCTGTCCATTTTTGAACTATTGCTTTGTCGACTTCTCCTTAGATTTTTAACTATATCTGGAGTTATAGAACTCCGATTCAAGCGAACTTTATGGCGTTGGAAAGGTAAGACATGAGGCTACAAGTTCTATGTTTTGAGAAGAACCCAGTTATGCCTCTAAGATAGTCAAAATAGCTCATTAACAAACACTTGACTGTTACTGTCCATTTTTGAACTGTTACTGTCTGACCTCACCTCAGATTTTTAACTATATCTGGAGTTATAGAACTCCAATTCAAGTGAACTTTATGGCGTTGGAAAGGTAAGACATGAGGCTACAAGTTCTATGTTTTGAGAAGAACCCATTTCTGCCTCTAAGATAGTCAAAATCGCTCATTAACAAACACTTGACCAGTTACTGTCCATTTTTGAACTGCTGTCTTTCCGACTTCTCCTTAGATTTTTAACTATATCTGGAGTTATAGAACTCCGATTCAAGCGAACTTTATGGCGTTGGAAAGGTAAGACATGAGGCTACAAGTTCTATGTTTTGAGAAGAACCCATTTCTGCCTCTAAGATAGTCAAAATCGCTCATTAACAAACACTTGACCGTTATTCTTGTCCATTTTTGAACTGTTGCTTCGACTTCTCCTTAGATTTTTAACTATATCTCGGAGTTATAGAACTCCGATTCAAGCGAACTTTATGGCGTTGGAAAGGTAAGACATGAGGCTACAAGTTCTATGTTTTGAGCAGAACCCAGCTCTGCCTCTAAGATAGTCAAAATCGCTCATTAACAAACACTTGGACTGTCTTGTCCAACTGTTACTGTCCATTTTTGAACTGTTATCGTCTCGATCTCTCCTCAGATTTTTAACTATATCTGGAGTTATAGAACTCCGATTCAAGAAAAATTTATGGCGTTGGAAAGGTAAGACATGAGGCTACAAGTTCTATGTTTTAAGAAGAACCCAGTTCTGCCTCTAAGATAGTCAAAATCGCTCATTAACAAACACTTGGACTGTTATCTGTCCATTTTTGAACTATTGCTTTGTCGACCTCTCCTTAGATTTTTAACTATATCTGGAGTTATAGAACTCCGATTCAAGCGAACTTTATGGCGTTGGAAAGGTAAGACATGAGGCTACAAGTTCTATGTTTTGAGAAGAACCCAGTTCTGCATCTAAGATAGTCAAAATCGCTCATTAACAAACACTTGACCGTCTTGTCCAACGGTTCTTGTCCATTTTTGAACTATTACTGTCCGACCTCTTCTCAGAGTTTTAACTATATCTGGAGTTATAGAACTCCGATTCAAGCGAACTTTATGGCGTTGGAAAGGTAAGACATGAGGCTACAAGTTCTATGTTTTGAGCAGAACCCAGCTCTGCCTCTAAGATAGTCAAAATCGCTCATTAACAAACACTTGGGTATTCTTGTCCAACTGTTACTTATCCATTTTTGAACTGTTACTTCTCGACCTCTACTCAGATTTTTAACTATATCTGGAGTTATAGAACTCCGATTCAAGCGAACGTTATGGCGTTGGAAAGGTAAGACATGAGGCCACAAGTTCTATGTTTTGAGAAGAACTCATTTCTGCCTCTAAGAGAGTCAAAATCGCTCATTAACAAACACTTGACTGTTATCTTGTCCAACTATTACTGTCCATTTTTGAAGCATTACTTCTCGATCTCTACTTAGATTTTTAACTATATCTGGAGTTATACAACTCCGATTCAAGAAAAAATTTATGGCGTTGGAAAGGTAAGACATGAGGCTACAAGTTCTATGTTTTAAGAAGAACCCAGGTTCCGCCTCTAAGATAGTCAAAATCGCTCATTAACAAACACTTGACCAGTTATTCCGTCCCATTTTTGAACTGTTCTTGTCGACCTCTCCTTAGATTTTTAACTATATCTGGAGTTATAGAACTCCGATTCAAGCGAACTTTATGGCGTTGGAAAGGTAAGACATGAGGCTACAAGTTCTATGTTTTGAGCAGAAAACAGTTCTGCCTATAAGAGAGTCAAAATCGCTCATTAACAAACACTTGGACTCATATTCTTGTCCATTTTTGAATTGTTACTGTCTCGACCTCTCCTCAGATTTTTAACTATATCTGGAGTTATAGAACTCCAATTCAAGTGAACTTTATGGCGTTGGAAAGGTAAGACATGAGGCTACAAGTTCTATGTTTTGAGAAGAACCCATTTCTGCCTCTAAGATAGTCAAAATCGCTCATTAACAAACACTTGGACCGTATACGTCCATTTTTGAACTATTCTTTGTCGACTTCTCCTTAGATTTTTAACTATATCTGGAGTTATAGAACTCCGATTCAAGCGAACTTTATGGCGTTGGAAAGGTAAGACATGAGGCTACAAGTTCTATGTTTTGAGCAGAACCCAGCTCTGCCTCTAAGATAGTCAAAATCGCTCATTAACAAACACTTGACCGGTATTCTTGTCCAACTGTTATCGTCCATTTTTGAACTCATTACTGTCGACCTCTCCTCAGATTTTTAACTATATCCGGAGTTATAGAACTCCGATTCAAGCGAACGTTATGGCGTTGGAAAGGTAAGACATGAGGCCACAAGTTCTATGTTTTGAGAAGAACTCATTTCTGCCTCTAAGAGAGTCAAAATCGCTCATTAACAAACACTTGGACTGTTACTGTCCAACTATTACTGTCCATTTTTGAACTGTTACTGTCTCGATCTCTACTTAGATTTTTAACTATATCTGGAGTTATACAACTCCGATTCAAGTAAAATTTATGGCGTTGGAAAGGTAAGACATGAGGCTACAAGTTCTATGTTTTAAGAAGAACCCAGTTCTGCCTCTAAGATAGTCAAAATCGCTCATTAAAAAACACTTGGACTGTTCTTGTCCATTTTTGAACTGTTCTTTGTCGACCTCTCCTTAGATTTTTAACTATATCTCGGAGTTATAGAACTTCGATTCAAGCGAACTTTATGGCGTTGGAAAGGTAAGACATGAGGCTACAAGTTATATGTTTTGAGAAGAACCCATTTCTGCTTTTAAGATAGTCAAAATCGCTCATTAACAAACACTTGGACTGTTTCTGTCCATTTTTGAACTGTTACTGTCTGACCTCTCCTCAGATTTTTAACTATATCTGGAGTTATAGAACTCCAATTCAAGTGAACTTTATGGCTTTGGAAAGGTAAGACATGAGGCTACAAGTTCTATGTTTTGAGCAGAACCCAGTTCTGCCTAAGAGAGTCAAAATCGCTCATTAACAAACACTTGACTGTTATCTTGTCCATTTTTGAACTGTTACTGTCTCGACCTCTCCTCAGATTTTTAACTATATCTGGAGTTATAGAACTCCGATTCAAGCGAACTTTATGGCGTTGGAAAGGTAAGACATGAGGCTACAAGTTCTATGTTTTGAGAAGAACCCAGTTCTGCATCTAAGATAGTCAAAATCGCTCATTAACAAACACTTGGACTGTTACGTCCAACGGTTCTTGTCCATTTTTGAACTGTTACTGTCTGACCTCTTCTCAGAGTTTTAACTATATCTGGAGTTATAGAACTCCGATTCAAGCGAACTTTATAGCGTTGGAAAGGTAAGACATGAGGCCACAAGTTCTATGTTTTGAGAAGAACCCATTTCTGCCTCTAAGAGAGTCAAAATCGCTCATTAACAAACACTTGACCGTTACTGTCCAACTATTACTGTCCATTTTTGAACTGTATCCTGCCGATCTCTCCTCAGATTTTTAACTATATCTGGAGTTATAGAACTCCGATTCAAGAAAAATTTATGGCGTTGGAAAGGTAAGACATGAGGCTACAAGTTCTATGTTTTAAGAAGAACCCAGTTCGCCTCTAAGATAGTCAAAATCGCTCATTAACAAACACTTGGACTGTTACTGTCCATTTTTGAACTGTTCTGTCTCGACCTCTCCTTAGGTTTTTAACTATATCCGGAGTTATAGAACTCCGATTCAAGCGAACATTATGGCGTTGGAAAGGTAAGACATGAGGCTACAAGTTCTATGTTTTGAGAAGAACCCAGTTCTGCATCTAAGATAGTCAAAATCGCTCATTAACAAACACTTGGACATTCTTGTCCAACGGTTCTTCGTCCATTTTTGAACTGCTATTCTTGTCTGACCTCTTCTCGTAGTTTTAACTATATCCGGAGTTATAGAACTCCGATTCAAGCGAACTTTATAGCGTTGGAAAGGTAAGACATGAGGCCACAAGTTCTATGTTTTGAGAAGAACCCATTTCTGCCTCTAAGATAGTCAAAATCGCTCATTAACAAACACTTGACCGTTCTTGTCCAACTATTACTGTCCATTTTTGAACTGCTACGGTCTCGATCTCTCCTTAGATTTTTAACTATATCTGGAGTTATAGAACTCCGATTCAAGAAAAATTTATGGCGTTGGAAAGGTAAGACATGAGGCTACAAGTTCTATGTTTTAAGAAGAACCCGTTCTGCCTCTAAGATAGTCAAAATTGCTCATTAACAAACACTTGGACCGTTATCGTCCATTTTTGAACCGTTGCTTTGTCGACCTCTCCTTAGGTTTTTAACTATATCTGGAGTTATAGAACTCCGATTCAAGCGAACTTTATGGCGTTGGAAAGGTAAGACATGAGGCTACAAGTTTTATGTTTTGAGAAGAACCCATTTTAGCTTTTAAGATAGTCAAAATCGCTCATTAACAAACACTAGGACTCAAGTCTTTGTCCATTTTTGAACCGTTACTGTCTCGACCTCTCCTCATATTTTTAACTATATCTGGAGTTATAGAACTCCAATTCAAGCGAACGTTATGGCGTTGGAAAGGTAAGACATGAGGCTACAAGTTCTATGTTTTGAGAAGAACCCATTTCTGCCTCTAAGATAGTCAAAATCGCTCATTAACAAACACTTGGACTCTTACTTGTCCATTTTTGAACTGTTGCTGTCGACTTCTCCTTAGATTTTTAACTATATCTGGAGTTATAGAACTCCGATTCAAGCGAACTTTATGGCGTTGGAAAGGTAAGACATGAGGCTACAAGTTCTATGTTTTGAGCAGAACCCAGTTCTGCCTCTAAGAGAGTCAAAATCGCTCATTAACAAACACTTGGACCGTTCTTGTCCATTTTTGAACTGTTACTTGTCTCGACCTCTCCTCAGATTTTTAACTATATCTGGAGTTATAGAACTCCAATTCAAGTGAACTTTATGGCGTTGGAAAGGTAAGACATGAGGCTACAAGTTCTATGTTTTGAGAAGAACCCATTTCTGCCTCTAAGATAGTCAAAATCGCTCATTAACAAACACTTGGACCGTTACTGTCCATTTTTGAACTGTTGCTGTCTGACTTCTCCTTAGATTTTTAACTATATCTGGAGTTATAGAACTCCGATTCAAGCGAACTTTATGGCGTTGGAAAGGTAAGACATGAGGCTACAAGTTCTATGTTTTGAGCAGAACCCAGGTTCTGCCTCTAAGAGAGTCAAAATCGCTCATTAACAAACACTTGGACTGTTACTTGTCCATTTTTGAACTGTTACTGTCGACCTCTCCTCAGATTTTTAACTATATCTGGAGTTATAGAACTCCAATTCAAGTGAACTTTATGGCGTTGGAAAGGTAAGACATGAGGCTACAAGTTCTATGTTTTGAGAAGAACCCATTTCTGCCTCTAAGATAGTCAAAATCGCTCATTAACAAACACTTGGACCGTATTCTTGTCCATTTTTGAACTGTTGCTGTCTCGACTTCTCCTTAGATTTTTAACTATATCTGGAGTTATAGAACTCCGATTCAAGCGAACTTTATGGCGTTGGAAAGGTAAGACATGAGGCTACAAGTTCTATGTTTTGAGAAGAACCCATTTCTCGCCTCTAAGATAGTCAAAATCGCTCATTAACAAACACTTGGACCGTCTTCGTCCATTTTTGAACCGTTGCTGTGTCGACTTCTCCTTAGATTTTTAACTATATCTGGAGTTATAGAACTCCGATTCAAGCGAACTTTATGGCGTTGGAAAGGTAAGACATGAGGCTACAAGTTCTATGTTTTGAGAAGAACCCAGCTCTGCCTCTAAGATAGTCAAAATCGCTCATTAACAAACACTTGGACTGCATTCTTGTCCAACGATTCTTGTCCATTTTTGAACTGTTCTGTCTGATCTCTCCTCAGATTTTTAACTATATCTGGAGTTATAGAACTCCGATTCAAGAAAAATTTATGGCGTTGGAAAGGTAAGACATGAGGCTACAAGTTCTATGTTTTAAGAAGAACCCAGTTCTGCCTCTAAGATAGTCAAAATCGCTCATTAACAAACACTTGGACCGTTATTCTTGTCCATTTTTGAACCGTTGCTGTCTCGACCTCTCCTTAGATTTTTAACTATATCCGGAGTTATAGAACTCCGATTCAAGCGAACTTTATGGCGTTGGAAAGGTAAGACATGAGGCTACAAGTTCTATGTTTTGAGAAGAACCCAGTTCTGCATCTAAGATAGTCAAAATCGCTCATTAACAAACACTTGACCGTCACTGTCCAACGGTTATTCGTCCATTTTTGAACTGTTACTGTCTGACCTCTTCTCAGAGTTTTAACTATATCTGGAGTTATAGAACTCCGATTCAAGCGAACTTTATGGCGTTGGAAAGGTAAGACATGAGGCTACAAGTTCTATGTTTTGAGCAGAACCCAGCTCTGCCTCTAAGATAGTCAAAATCGCTCATTAACAAACACTTGGACTCAGTTACCGTCCAACCGTTACCGTCCATTTTTGAACTGTTACTGTCCGACCTCTCCTCAGATTTTTAACTATATCTCGGAGTTATAGAACTCCGATTCAAGCGAACGTTATGGCGTTGGAAAGGTAAGACATGAGGCCACAAGTTCTATGTTTTGAGAAGAACTCATTTCTGCCTCTAAGAGAGTCAAAATCGCTCATTAACAAACACTTGGACCGTTCATCGTCCAACTATTACCGTCCATTTTTGAACTGTTACGTCTCGATCTCTACTTAGATTTTTAACTATATCCGGAGTTATACAACTCCGATTCAAGAAAAAATTTATGGCGTTGGAAAGGTAAGACATGAGGCTACAAGTTCTATGTTTTAAGAAGAACCCAGCTCGCCTCTAAGATAGTCAAAATCGCTCATTAACAAACACTTGGACTGTTATCGTCCATTTTTGAACTGTTGCTGTCTGACCTCTCCTTAGATTTTTAACTATATCTGGAGTTATAGAACTCCGATTCAAGCGAACTTTATGGCGTTGGAAAGGTAAGACATGAGGCTACAAGTTCTATGTTTTGAGCAGAACCCAGTTCTGCCTATAAGAGAGTCAAAATCGCTCATTAACAAACACTTGGACTCATTCTTGTCCATTTTTGAATTGTTACTGTCTCGACCTCTCCTCAGATTTTTAACTATATCTGGAGTTATAGAACTCCAATTCAAGTGAACTTTATGGCGTTGGAAAGGTAAGACATGAGGCTACAAGTTCTATGTTTTGAGAAGAACCCATTTCTGCCTCTAAGATAGTCAAAATCGGTCATTAACAAACACTTGGACTGTTACTGTCCATTTTTGAACTGTTGCTGTCTGACTTCTCCTTAGATTTTTAACTATATCTGGAGTTATAGAACTCCGATTCAAGCGAACTTTATGGCGTTGGAAAGGTAAGACATGAGGCTACAAGTTCTATGTTTTGAGCAGAACCCAGCTCTGCCTCTAAGATAGTCAAAATCGCTCATTAACAAACACTTGACTGTTACTCGTCCAACCGTTACTGTCCATTTTTGAACCTGTTACTTCTCGACCTCTCCTCAGATTTTTAACTATATCTCGGAGTTATAGAACTCCGATTCAAGCGAACGTTATGGCGTTGGAAAGGTAAGACATGAGGCCACAAGTTCTATGTTTTGAGAAGAACTCATTTCTGCCTCTAAGAGAGTCAAAATCGCTCATTAACAAACACTTGACCGGGCTATCTTGTCCAACTATTACCGTCCATTTTTGAACTCATCGTCTCGATCTCTACTTAGATTTTTAACTATATCTGGAGTTATACAACTCCGATTCAAGAAAAATTTATGGCGTTGGAAAGGTAAGACATGAGGCTACAAGTTATATGTTTTGAGAAGAACCCATTTCTGCTTTTAAGATAGTCAAAATCGCTCATTAACAAACACTTGACTGTTATTCTTGTCCATTTTTGAACCGTTACTGTCGACCTCTCCTCAGATTTTTAACTATATCTGGAGTTATAGAACTCCAATTCAAGTGAACTTTATGGCTTTGGAAAGGTAAGACATGAGGCTACAAGTTCTATGTTTTGAGCAGAACCCAGTTCCGCCTCTAAGAGAGTCAAAATCGCTCATTAACAAACACTTGGACTGTTATCTGTCCATTTTTGAACCGTTACTGTCCGACCTCTCCTCAGATTTTTAACTATATCTGGAGTTATAGAACTCCGATTCAAGCGAACTTTATGGCGTTGGAAAGGTAAGACATGAGGCTACAAGTTCTATGTTTTGAGAAGAACCCAGTTCTGCATCTAAGATAGTCAAAATCGCTCATTAACAAACACTTGGACTGTTACTGTCCAACGGTTCTTGTCCATTTTTGAACTGCTATCGTCTCGACCTCTTCTCGAGTTTTAACTATATCTGGAGTTATAGAACTCCGATTCAAGCGAACTTTATAGCGTTGGAAAGGTAAGACATGAGGCCACAAGTTCTATGTTTTGAGAAGAACCCATTTCTGCCTCTAAGAGAGTCAAAATCGCTCATTAACAAACACTTGGACTGTTCTTGTCCAACTATTACCTGTCCATTTTTGAACCGTTACTTGTCTCGATCTCTCCTCAGATTTTTAACTATATCTGGAGTTATAGAACTCCGATTCAAGAAAAATTTATGGCGTTGGAAAGGTAAGACATGAGGCTACAAGTTCTATGTTTTAAGAAGAACCCAGTTCCGCCTCTAAGATAGTCAAAATCGCTCATTAACAAACACTTGGATCATTATCGTCCATTTTTGAACTGTTGCTGTCTGACCTCTCCTTAGGTTTTTAACTATATCTGGAGTTATAGAACTCCGATTCAAGCGAACATTATGGCGTTGGAAAGGTAAGACATGAGGCTACAAGTTCTATGTTTTGAGAAGAACCCAGTTCTGCATCTAAGATAGTCAAAATCGCTCATTAACAAACACTTGGACTGTTTCTTGTCCAACTAAGCATCTTGTCCATTTTTGAACTTATTCTTCGACCTCTTCTCGTAGTTTTAACTATATCCCGAGTTATAGAACTCCGATTCAAGCGAACTTTATAGCGTTGGAAAGGTAAGACATGAGGCCACAAGTTCTATGTTTTGAGAAGAACCCATTTCTGCCTCTAAGATAGTCAAAATCGCTCATTAACAAACACTTGGACCGTTATCGTCCAACTATTACTCGTCCATTTTTGAACTGTTACGGCCGATCTCTCCTTAGATTTTTAACTATATCTCGGAGTTATAGAACTCCGATTCAAGAAAAATTTATGGCGTTGGAAAGGTAAGACATGAGGCTACAAGTTCTATGTTTTAAGAAGAACCCAGTTCGCCTCTAAGATAGTCAAAATTGCTCATTAACAAACACTTGACCATATTCTTGTCCATTTTTGAACCGTTGCCGTCTCGACCTCTCCTTAGGTTTTTAACTATATCCGGAGTTATAGAACTCCGATTCAAGCGAACTTTATGGCGTTGGAAAGGTAAGACATGAGGCTACAAGTTTTATGTTTTGAGAAGAACCCATTTTAGCTTTTAAGATAGTCAAAATCGCTCATTAACAAACACTAGGACTCTAGCATCGTCCATTTTTGAACTATTACTTGTCGACCTCTCCTCATATTTTTAACTATATCCGGAGTTATAGAACTCCAATTCAAGCGAACGTTATGGCGTTGGAAAGGTAAGACATGAGGCTACAAGTTCTATGTTTTGAGAAGAACCCATTTCTGCCTCTAAGATAGTCAAAATCGCTCATTAACAAACACTTGGACTCTTACCGTCCATTTTTGAACTCGTTGCCCGACTTCTCCTTAGATTTTTAACTATATCTGGAGTTATAGAACTCCGATTCAAGCGAACTTTATGGCGTTGGAAAGGTAAGACATGAGGCTACAAGTTCTATGTTTTGAGCAGAACCCAGTTCTGCCTCTAAGAGAGTCAAAATCGCTCATTAACAAACACTTGACTGTTACTGTCCATTTTTGAACTGTTACTTGTCGACCTCTCCTCAGATTTTTAACTATATCTGGAGTTATAGAACTCCAATTCAAGTGAACTTTATGGCGTTGGAAAGGTAAGACATGAGGCTACAAGTTCTATGTTTTGAGAAGAACCCATTTCTGCCTCTAAGATAGTCAAAATCGCTCATTAACAAACACTTGGACTGTTCTTGTCCATTTTTGAACCGTTGCTGTCTCGACTTCTCCTTAGATTTTTAACTATATCTGGAGTTATAGAACTCCGATTCAAGCGAACTTTATGGCGTTGGAAAGGTAAGACATGAGGCTACAAGTTCTATGTTTTGAGCAGAACCCAGCTTCGCCTCTAAGAGAGTCAAAATCGCTCATTAACAAACACTTGACCGTTATTCGTCCATTTTTGAACTCGTATCGTCTCGACCTCTCCTCAGATTTTTAACTATATCTGGAGTTATAGAACTCCAATTCAAGTGAACTTTATGGCGTTGGAAAGGTAAGACATGAGGCTACAAGTTCTATGTTTTGAGAAGAACCCATTTCTGCCTCTAAGATAGTCAAAATCGCTCATTAACAAACACTTGACCGTTTGTCCATTTTTGAACTTCGTTGCTGTCTGACTTCTCCTTAGATTTTTAACTATATCTGGAGTTATAGAACTCCGATTCAAGCGAACTTTATGGCGTTGGAAAGGTAAGACATGAGGCTACAAGTTCTATGTTTTGAGAAGAACCCATTTCTGCCTCTAAGATAGTCAAAATCGCTCATTAACAAACACTTGGACCGTTCTGTCCATTTTTGAACTGTTCTGTCTCGACTTCTCCTTAGATTTTTAACTATATCCGGAGTTATAGAACTCCGATTCAAGCGAACTTTATGGCGTTGGAAAGGTAAGACATGAGGCTACAAGTTCTATGTTTTGAGCAGAACCCAGCTCTGCCTCTAAGATAGTCAAAATCGCTCATTAACAAACACTTGGACCGTTATCGTCCAACAGCCACTTGTCCATTTTTGAACTGTTATCGATCTCTCCTCAGATTTTTAACTATATCTCGGAGTTATAGAACTCCGATTCAAGAAAAATTTATGGCGTTGGAAAGGTAAGACATGAGGCTACAAGTTCTATGTTTTAAGAAGAACCCAGGTTCTGCCTCTAAGATAGTCAAAATCGCTCATTAACAAACACTTGGACTGTATCGTCCATTTTTGAACCTTCTGTCTGACCTCTCCTTAGATTTTTAACTATATCTCGGAGTTATAGAACTCCGATTCAAGCGAACTTTATGGCGTTGGAAAGGTAAGACATGAGGCTACAAGTTCTATGTTTTGAGAAGAACCCAGTTCTGCATCTAAGATAGTCAAAATCGCTCATTAACAAACACTTGACCGTTCTTGTCCAACGGTTACCGTCCATTTTTGAACTGTTATCGTCTGCGACCTCTTCTCGTAGTTTTAACTATATCTCGGAGTTATAGAACTCCGATTCAAGCGAACTTTATGGCGTTGGAAAGGTAAGACATGAGGCTACAAGTTCTATGTTTTGAGCAGAACCCAGCTCTGCCTCTAAGATAGTCAAAATCGCTCATTAACAAACACTTGGACTGTTATTCGTCCAACCGTTACTGTCCATTTTTGAACTGTTATCGTCTGACCTCTCCTCAGATTTTTAACTATATCTCGGAGTTATAGAACTCCGATTCAAGCGAACGTTATGGCGTTGGAAAGGTAAGACATGAGGCCACAAGTTCTATGTTTTGAGAAGAACTCATTTCTGCCTCTAAGAGAGTCAAAATCGCTCATTAACAAACACTTGACTCGTTCGTCCAACTATTACTGTCCATTTTTGAACTGTTATCTTCGATCTCTACTTAGATTTTTAACTATATCTGGAGTTATACAACTCCGATTCAAGAAAAATTTATGGCGTTGGAAAGGTAAGACATGAGGCTACAAGTTCTATGTTTTAAGAAGAACCCAGTTCCGCCTTAAGATAGTCAAAATCGCTCATTAACAAACACTTGGACCGTTATTCGTCCATTTTTGAACCGTTGCTTTCTCGACCTCTCCTTAGATTTTTAACTATATCTGGAGTTATAGAACTCCGATTCAAGCGAACTTTATGGCGTTGGAAAGGTAAGACATGAGGCTACAAGTTCTATGTTTTGAGCAGAACCCAGTTCTGCCTATAAGAGAGTCAAAATCGCTCATTAACAAACACTTGGACTGTTACTGTCCATTTTTGAATTGTTACTGTCTCGACCTCTCCTCAGATTTTTAACTATATCTGGAGTTATAGAACTCCAATTCAAGTGAACTTTATGGCGTTGGAAAGGTAAGACATGAGGCTACAAGTTCTATGTTTTGAGAAGAACCCATTTCTGCCTCTAAGATAGTCAAAATCGGTCATTAACAAACACTTGACCGTTACCGTCCATTTTTGAACTGTCGCTGTCGACTTCTCCTTAGATTTTTAACTATATCTGGAGTTATAGAACTCCGATTCAAGCGAACTTTATGGCGTTGGAAAGGTAAGACATGAGGCTACAAGTTCTATGTTTTGAGCAGAACCCAGCTCTGCCTCTAAGATAGTCAAAATCGCTCATTAACAAACACTTGACCGTTATCTTGTCCAACCGTTACTTGTCCATTTTTGAACTGTTATCGTCGACCTCTCCTCAGATTTTTAACTATATCTGGAGTTATAGAACTCCGATTCAAGCGAACGTTATGGCGTTGGAAAGGTAAGACATGAGGCCACAAGTTCTATGTTTTGAGAAGAACTCATTTCTGCCTCTAAGAGAGTCAAAATCGCTCATTAACAAACACTTGACCGTTACATTCTTGTCCAACTATTACCGTCCATTTTTGAACTCTATCGTCCGATCTCTACTTAGATTTTTAACTATATCTCGGAGTTATACAACTCCGATTCAAGAAAAATTTATGGCGTTGGAAAGGTAAGACATGAGGCTACAAGTTCTATGTTTTAAGAAGAACCCAGTTCGCCTCTAAGATAGTCAAAATCGCTCATTAAAAAACACTTGGACTTCATTCATCCATTTTGAACCGTTTGCGTCTCGACCTCTCCTTAGATTTTTAACTATATCTGGAGTTATAGAACTTCGATTCAAGCGAACTTTATGGCGTTGGAAAGGTAAGACATGAGGCTACAAGTTATATGTTTTGAGAAGAACCCATTTCTGCTTTTAAGATAGTCAAAATCGCTCATTAACAAACACTTGGACTGTTTCTTGTCCATTTTTGAACTGGTACTGTCTGACCTCTCCTCAGATTTTTAACTATATCTGGAGTTATAGAACTCCAATTCAAGTGAACTTTATGGCTTTGGAAAGGTAAGACATGAGGCTACAAGTTCTATGTTTTGAGCAGAACCCAGTTCTGCCTCTAAGAGAGTCAAAATCGCTCATTAACAAACACTTGGACCGTTACTGTCCATTTTTGAACCGTTATTCTTGTCTGACCTCTCCTCAGATTTTTAACTATATCTGGAGTTATAGAACTCCGATTCAAGCGAACTTTATGGCGTTGGAAAGGTAAGACATGAGGCTACAAGTTCTATGTTTTGAGAAGAACCCAGTTCTGCATCTAAGATAGTCAAAATCGCTCATTAACAAACACTTGGACTGTTACTGTCCAACGGTTACTGTCCATTTTTGAACTGTTACTGTCTGACCTCTCCTCAGATTTTTAACTATATCTGGAGTTATAGAACTCCGATTCAAGCGAACGTTATGGCGTTGGAAAGGTAAGACATGAGGCCACAAGTTCTATGTTTTGAGAAGAACCCATTTCTCGCCTCTAAGAGAGTCAAAATCGCTCATTAACAAACACTTGACTGTTACTGTCCAACTATTACCGTCCATTTTTGAACTGTTACCGTCTCGATCTCTCCTCGATTTTTAACTATATCTGGAGTTATAGAACTCCGATTCAAGAAAAATTTATGGCGTTGGAAAGGTAAGACATGAGGCTACAAGTTCTATGTTTTAAGAAGAACCCGGTTCTGCCTCTAAGATAGTCAAAATCGCTCATTAACAAACACTTGACCGTTACTGTCCATTTTTGAACTGTTGTTTGTCGACCTCTCCTTAGGTTTTTAACTATATCTGGAGTTATAGAACTCCGATTCAAGCGAACATTATGGCGTTGGAAAGGTAAGACATGAGGCTACAAGTTCTATGTTTTAAGAAGAACCCAGTTCTGCCTCTAAGATAGTCAAAATCGCTCATTAACAAACACTTGGACTGTTACCGTCCATTTTTGAACTATTGCGTGTCGACCTCTCCTTAGGTTTTTAACTATATCTGGAGTTATAGAACTCCGATTCAAGCGAACATTATGGCGTTGGAAAGGTAAGACATGAGGCTACAAGTTTTATGTTTTGAGAAGAACCCATTTCTGCTTTTAAGATAGTCAAAATCGCTCATTAACAAACACTTGACCGTATTCTTGTTCATTTTTGAACTGCTTGTCCCGACCTCTCCTCAGATTTTTAACTATATCTGGAGTTATAGAACTCCAATTCAAGTGAACTTTATGGCGTTGGAAAGGTAAGACATGAGGCTACAAGTTCTATGTTTTGAGCAGAACCCAGTTCTGCCTCTAAGAGAGTCAAAATCGCTCATTAACAAACACTTGGACTCGTTATCGTCCATTTTTGAACTGTTACTGTCTCGACCTCTCCTCAGATTTTTAACTATATCTGGAGTTATAGAACTCCAATTCAAGCGAACTTTATGGCGTTGGAAAGGTAAGACATGAGGCTACAAGTTCTATGTTTTGAGCAGAACCCAGTTCTGCCTCTAAGAGAGTCAAAATCGCTCATTAACAAACACTTGGACTGTTATTCTTCTCCATTTTTGAACTGTTACTGTCTGACCTCTCCTCAGATTTTTAACTATATCTGGAGTTATAGAACTCCAATTCAAGTGAACTTTATGGCGTTGGAAAGGTAAGACATGAGGCTACAAGTTCTATGTTTTGAGAAGAACCCATTTCTGCCTCTAAGATAGTCAAAATCGCTCATTAACAAACACTTGGACTGTTACTCGTCCCATTTTTGAACTGTTGCTGTCTGACCTCTCCTTAGATTTTTAACTATATCTGGAGTTATAGAACTCCGATTCAAGCGAACTTTATGGCGTTGGAAAGGTAAGACATGAGGCTACAAGTTCTATGTTTTGAGCAGAACCCAGTTCTGCCTCTAAGAGAGTCAAAATCGCTCATTAACAAACACTTGGACTGTTACTGTCCATTTTTGAACTGTTACTGTCTGACCTCTCCTCAGATTTTTAACTATATCTGGAGTTATAGAACTCCAATTCAAGTGAACTTTATGGCGTTGGAAAGGTAAGACATGAGGCTACAAGTTCTATGTTTTGAGAAGAACCCATTTCTGCCTCTAAGATAGTCAAAATCGCTCATTAACAAACACTTGGACTGTTACTTGTCCATTTTTGAACCGTCTTTGTCGACTTCTCCTTAGATTTTTAACTATATCTGGAGTTATAGAACTCCGATTCAAGCGAACTTTATGGCGTTGGAAAGGTAAGACATGAGGCTACAAGTTCTATGTTTTGAGCAAGAACCCAGCCTTCCGCCTCTAAGATAGTCAAAATCGCTCATTAACAAACACTTGGACTGTTATCGTCCCAACTGTTACCGTCCATTTTTGAACTGTTACTGTCCGACCTCTCCTCAGATTTTTAACTATATCCGGAGTTATAGAACTCCGATTCAAGCGAACGTTATGGCGTTGGAAAGGTAAGACATGAGGCCACAAGTTCTATGTTTTGAGAAGAACTCATTTCTGCCTCTAAGAGAGTCAAAATCGCTCATTAACAAACACTTGGACCGTTCTTGTCCAACTATTACTGTCCATTTTTGAACTGTTATCGTCTCGATCTCTACTTAGATTTTTAACTATATCTGGAGTTATACAACTCCGATTCAAGAAAAATTTATGGCGTTGGAAAGGTAAGACATGAGGCTACAAGTTCTATGTTTTAAGAAGAACCCAGTTCCGCCTCTAAGATAGTCAAAATCGCTCATTAACAAACACTTGGACCGTTACTGTCCATTTTTGAACCGTTGCCGTCGACCTCTCCTTAGATTTTTAACTATATCTCGGAGTTATAGAACTTCGATTCAAGCGAACTTTATGGCGTTGGAAAGGTAAGACATGAGGCTACAAGTTATATGTTTTGAGAAGAACCCATTTCGCTTTTAAGATAGTCAAAATCGCTCATTAACAAACACTTGGACTGTTACTTGTCCATTTTTGAACTGTTACTGTCGACCTCTCCTCAGATTTTTAACTATATCTGGAGTTATAGAACTCCAATTCAAGTGAACTTTATGGCTTTGGAAAGGTAAGACATGAGGCTACAAGTTCTATGTTTTGAGCAGAACCCAGTTCTGCCTCTAAGAGAGTCAAAATCGCTCATTAACAAACACTTGGACCGTCACTTGTCCATTTTTGAACTGTTACTGTCTCGACCTCTCCTCAGATTTTTAACTATATCCGGAGTTATAGAACTCCGATTCAAGCGAACTTTATGGCGTTGGAAAGGTAAGACATGAGGCTACAAGTTCTATGTTTTGAGAAGAACCCAGTTCTGCATCTAAGATAGTCAAAATCGCTCATTAACAAACACTTGGACCGTTACACGTCCAACGGTTAACTGTCCATTTTTGAACTTCTTACTGTCTGACCTCTTCTCGAGTTTTAACTATATCCGGAGTTATAGAACTCCGATTCAAGCGAACTTTATAGCGTTGGAAAGGTAAGACATGAGGCCACAAGTTCTATGTTTTGAGAAGAACCCATTTCTGCCTCTAAGAGAGTCAAAATCGCTCATTAACAAACACTTGACCGTTATTTGTCCAACTATTACTGTCCATTTTTGAACCGTTACTTGTCGATCTCTCCTCAGATTTTTAACTATATCTGGAGTTATAGAACTCCGATTCAAGAAAAATTTATGGCGTTGGAAAGGTAAGACATGAGGCTACAAGTTCTATGTTTTAAGAAGAACCCAGTTCTCGCCTCTAAGATAGTCAAAATCGCTCATTAACAAACACTTGGACTCATTCTTGTCCATTTTTGAACCGTTGCTTCTCGACCTCTCCTTAGGTTTTTAACTATATCTGGAGTTATAGAACTCCGATTCAAGCGAACTTTATGGCGTTGGAAAGGTAAGACATGAGGCTACAAGTTTTATGTTTTGAGAAGAACCCATTTCTGCTTTTAAGATAGTCAAAATCGCTCATTAACAAACACTTGGACTGCATTCTTGTCCATTTTTGAACTGTTACTGTCCGACCTCTCCTCAGATTTTTAACTATATCTGGAGTTATAGAACTCCAATTCAAGTGAACTTTATGGCGTTGGAAAGGTAAGACATGAGGCTACAAGTTCTATGTTTTGAGCAGAACCCAGTTCTGCCTCTAAGAGAGTCAAAATCGCTCATTAACAAACACTTGGACTGTTACCGTCCATTTTTGAACCGTCATGTCGACCTCTCCTCAGATTTTTAACTATATCTGGAGTTATAGAACTCCAATTCAAGCGAACTTTATGGCGTTGGAAAGGTAAGACATGAGGCTACAAGTTCTATGTTTTGAGCAGAACCCAGTTCTGCCTCTAAGATAGTCAAAATCGCTCATTAACAAACACTTGGACTGTTACTGTCCATTTTTGAACTGTTACTGTCTGACCTCTCCTCAGATTTTTAACTATATCTGGAGTTATAGAACTCCAATTCAAGTGAACTTTATGGCGTTGGAAAGGTAAGACATGAGGCTACAAGTTCTATGTTTTGAGAAGAACCCATTTCTGCCTCTAAGATAGTCAAAATCGCTCATTAACAAACACTTGGACCGTTACTGTCCATTTTTGAACTGTTGCTGTCTGACCTCTCCTTAGATTTTTAACTATATCTGGAGTTATAGAACTCCGATTCAAGCGAACTTTATGGCGTTGGAAAGGTAAGACATGAGGCTACAAGTTCTATGTTTTGAGCAGAACCCAGTTCTGCCTCTAAGAGAGTCAAAATCGCTCATTAACAAACACTTGACCGGCACGTCCATTTTTGAACTGTTACTGTCCCGACCTCTCCTCAGATTTTTAACTATATCTGGAGTTATAGAACTCCAATTCAAGTGAACTTTATGGCGTTGGAAAGGTAAGACATGAGGCTACAAGTTCTATGTTTTGAGAAGAACCCATTTCTGCCTCTAAGATAGTCAAAATCGCTCATTAACAAACACTTGGACTCATTCTTGTCCATTTTTGAACTGTTGCCGTCGACTTCTCCTTAGATTTTTAACTATATCCGGAGTTATAGAACTCCGATTCAAGCGAACTTTATGGCGTTGGAAAGGTAAGACATGAGGCTACAAGTTCTATGTTTTGAGCAGAACCCAGCTCTGCCTCTAAGATAGTCAAAATCGCTCATTAACAAACACTTGGACTTTCTTGTCCAACCGTACCGTCCATTTTTGAACTGTTACTGTCTCGACCTCTCCTCAGATTTTTGACTATATCCGGAGTTATAGAACTCCGATTCAAGCGAACGTTATGGCGTTGGAAAGGTAAGACATGAGGCCACAAGTTCTATGTTTTGAGAAGAACTCATTTCGCCTCTAAGAGAGTCAAAATCGCTCATTAACAAACACTTGGACCGTTATCTGTCCAACTATTACCGTCCATTTTTGAACTGTTACCGTCTCGATCTCTACTTAGATTTTTAACTATATCCGGAGTTATACAACTCCGATTCAAGAAAAATTTATGGCGTTGGAAAGGTAAGACATGAGGCTACAAGTTCTATGTTTTAAGAAGAACCCAGCTTCCGCCTCTAAGATAGTCAAAATCGCTCATTAACAAACACTTGGACTCATTCTCGTCCATTTTTGAACCGTTGCCGTCTCGACCTCTCCTTAGATTTTTAACTATATCTCGGAGTTATAGAACTTCGATTCAAGCGAACTTTATGGCGTTGGAAAGGTAAGACATGAGGCTATAAGTTATATGTTTTGAGAAGAACCCATTTCTGCTTTTAAGATAGTCAAAATCGCTCATTAACAAACACTTGACTCATCGTCCATTTTTGAACTGTTCTTGTCGACCTCTCCTCAGATTTTTAACTATATCTGGAGTTATAGAACTCCAATTCAAGTGACCTTTATGGCTTTGGAAAGGTAAGACATGAGGCTACAAGTTCTATGTTTTGAGCAGAACCCAGTTCGCCTCTAAGAGAGTCAAAATCGCTCATTAACAAACACTTGACCGTTCATCCATTTTTGAACTCGTTACTGTCGACCTCTCCTCAGATTTTTAACTATATCTGGAGTTATAGAACTCCGATTCAAGCGAACTTTATGGCGTTGGAAAGGTAAGACATGAGGCTACAAGTTCTATGTTTTGAGAAGAACCCAGTTCTGCATCTAAGATAGTCAAAATCGCTCATTAACAAACACTTGACCGTTATCGTCCAACGGTTACTGTCCATTTTTGAACTGTTATCTGTCTCGACCTCTTCTCGAGTTTTAACTATATCTCGGAGTTATAGAACTCCGATTCAAGCGAACTTTATAGCGTTGGAAAGGTAAGACATGAGGCCACAAGTTCTATGTTTTGAGAAGAACCCATTTCTGCCTCTAAGAGAGTCAAAATCGCTCATTAACAAACACTTGGACTCGTTATCGTCCAACTATTATGTCCATTTTTGAACTGTTACTGTCTGACCTCTCCTCAGATTTTTAACTATATCTGGAGTTATAGAACTCCAATTCAAGTGAACTTTATGGCGTTGGAAAGGTAAGACATGAGGCTACAAGTTCTATGTTTTGAGCAGAACCCAGTTCTGCCTCTAAGAGAGTCAAAATCGCTCATTAACAAACACTTGGACTGTTACTTGTCCATTTTTGAACCGATTACTGTCCGACCTCTCCTCAGATTTTTAACTATATCTGGAGTTATAGAACTCCAATTCAAGCGAACTTTATGGCGTTGGAAAGGTAAGACATGAGGCTACAAGTTCTATGTTTTGAGCAGAACCCAGTTCTGCCTCTAAGATAGTCAAAATCGCTCATTAACAAACACTTGGACTCGTTACCGTCCATTTTTGAACCGTTATTCGTCTCGACCTCTCCTCAGATTTTTAACTATATCTGGAGTTATAGAACTCCAATTCAAGTGAACTTTATGGCGTTGGAAAGGTAAGACATGAGGCTACAAGTTCTATGTTTTGAGAAGAACACATTTCTGCCTCTAAGATAGTCAAAATCGCTCATTAACAAACACTTGGACTCATTCGTCCATTTTTGAACTGTTGCTGTCTCGACCTCTCCTTAGATTTTTAACTATATCTGGAGTTATAGAACTCCGATTCAAGCGAACTTTATGGCGTTGGAAAGGTAAGACATGAGGCTACAAGTTCTATGTTTTGAGCAGAACCCAGTTCTGCCTCTAAGAGAGTCAAAATCGCTCATTAACAAACACTTGACTCGTTATTCTGTCCATTTTTGAACTGTTACTGTCCGACCTCTCCTCAGATTTTTAACTATATCTGGAGTTATAGAACTCCAATTCAAGTGAACTTTATGGCGTTGGAAAGGTAAGACATGAGGCTACAAGTTCTATGTTTTGAGAAGAACCCATTTCTGCCTCTAAGATAGTCAAAATCGCTCATTAACAAACACTTGGACCGTTACCGTCCATTTTTGAACTGTTGCTGTCT
Organism: Populus x sibirica; assembly: GCA_019202695.1. Taxonomy (NCBI): domain Eukaryota; kingdom Viridiplantae; phylum Streptophyta; class Magnoliopsida; order Malpighiales; family Salicaceae; genus Populus; species Populus x sibirica. Next base: position 133,971 of record JAGMVL010002394.1, on the reverse strand, counting down.
CGACTTCTCCTTAGATTTTTAACTATATCCGGAGTTATAGAACTCCGATTCAAGCGAACTTTATGGCGTTGGAAAGGTAAGACATGAGGCTACAAGTTCTATGTTTTGAGCGGAACCCAACTCCGCCTCTAAGATAGTCAAAATCGCTCATTAACAAACACTTGACCGTTTCTTGTCCAACCGTTACGTCCATTTTTGAACTGTTACTCGTCCGACCTCTCCTCAGATTTTTGACTATATCCGGAGTTATAGAACTCCGATTCAAGCGAACGTTATGGCGTTGGAAAGGTAAGACATGAGGCCACAAGTTCTATGTTTTGAGAAGAACTCATTTCCCGCCTCTAAGAGAGTCAAAATCGCTCATTAACAAACACTTGACCGTCTTCGTCCAACTATTACCGTCCATTTTTGAACTGTTATCGTCTCGATCTCTACTTAGATTTTTAACTATATCCGGAGTTATACAACTCCGATTCAAGAAAAATTTATGGCGTTGGAAAGGTAAGACATGAGGCTACAAGTTCTATGTTTTAAGAAGAACCCAGCTTCGCCTCTAAGATAGTCAAAATCGCTCATTAACAAACACTTGGATCAGTTCGTCCATTTTTGAACTGTTGCTGTCCGACCTCTCCTTAGATTTTTAACTATATCTCGGAGTTATAGAACTTCGATTCAAGCGAACTTTATGGCGTTGGAAAGGTAAGACATGAGGCTATAAGTTATATGTTTTGAGAAGAACCCATTTCTGCTTTTAAGATAGTCAAAATCGCTCATTAACAAACACTTGGACTGGCATCGTCCATTTTTGAACCGTTATTCTTGTCGACCTCTCCTCAGATTTTTAACTATATCTGGAGTTATAGAACTCCAATTCAAGTGACCTTTATGGCTTTGGAAAGGTAAGACATGAGGCTACAAGTTCTATGTTTTGAGCAGAACCCAGTTCCGCCTCTAAGAGAGTCAAAATCGCTCATTAACAAACACTTGGACCGTTACCGTCCATTTTTGAACCGTTACTGTCCCGACCTCTCCTCAGATTTTTAACTATATCCGGAGTTATAGAACTCCGATTCAAGCGAACTTTATGGCGTTGGAAAGGTAAGACATGAGGCCACAAGTTCTATGTTTTGAGAAGAACCCATTTCTGCCTCTAAGAGAGTCAAAATCGCTCATTAACAAACACTTGACCGTTACCTTGTCCAACTATTACCGTCCATTTTTGAACTGTTATCGTCGTCGTCTCCTCAGATTTTTAACTATATCTGGAGTTATAGAACTCCGATTCAAGAAAAATTTATGGCGTTGGAAAGGTAAGACATGAGGCTACAAGTTCTATGTTTTAAGAAGAACCCAGTTCCGCCTCTAAGATAGTCAAAATCGCTCATTAACAAACACTTGACCGTGGCATCTGTCCATTTTTGAACTGTTGCTGTCTCGACCTCTCCTTAGGTTTTTAACTATATCTGGAGTTATAGAACTCCGATTCAAGCGAACTTTATGGCGTTGGAAAGGTAAGACATGAGGCCACAAGTTCTATGTTTTGAGAAGAACCCATTTCTGCCTCTAAGAGAGTCAAAATCGCTCATTAACAAACACTTGACCGTTACGTCCAACTATTACCGTCCATTTTTGAACCGTTACCGTCTCGATCTCTCCTCAGATTTTTAACTATATCCGGAGTTATAGAACTCCGATTCAAGAAAAATTTATGGCGTTGGAAAGGTAAGACATGAGGCTACAAGTTCTATGTTTTAAGAAGAACCCAGTTCGCCTCTAAGATAGTCAAAATCGCTCATTAACAAACACTTGACCATTCGTCCATTTTTGAACCGTTGTCGTCCGACCTCTCCTTAGGTTTTTAACTATATCTGGAGTTATAGAACTCCGATTCAAGCGAACTTTATGGCGTTGGAAAGGTAAGACATGAGGCTACAAGTTTTATGTTTTGAGAAGAACCCATTTCTGCTTTTAAGATAGTCAAAATCGCTCATTAACAAACACTTGACTGTTATCGTCCATTTTTGAACTCGTTACTGTCTGACCTCTCCTCAGATTTTTAACTATATCTGGAGTTATAGAACTCCAATTCAAGTGAACTTTATGGCGTTGGAAAGGTAAGACATGAGGCTACAAGTTCTATGTTTTGAGCAGAACCCAGTTCTGCCTCTAAGAGAGTCAAAATCGCTCATTAACAAACACTTGACCGTTATCGTCCATTTTTGAACCGTTACGTCTGACCTCTCCTCAGATTTTTAACTATATCTGGAGTTATAGAACTCCAATTCAAGCGAACTTTATGGCGTTGGAAAGGTAAGACATGAGGCTACAAGTTCTATGTTTTGAGCAGAACCCAGCCCCGCCTCTAAGAGAGTCAAAATCGCTCATTAACAAACACTTGACCGTCATCGTCCATTTTTGAACCGTTACTTGTCTCGACCTCTCCTCAGATTTTTAACTATATCTCGGAGTTATAGAACTCCAATTCAAGTGAACTTTATGGCGTTGGAAAGGTAAGATATGAGGCTACAAGTTCTATGTTTTGAGAAGAACCCATTTCTGCCTCTAAGATAGTCAAAATCGCTCATTAACAAACACTTGGATCTGCATCGTCCATTTTTGAACTGTTGCTGTCTGACCTCTCCTTAGATTTTTAACTATATCTGGAGTTATAGAACTCCGATTCAAGCGAACTTTATGGCGTTGGAAAGGTAAGACATGAGGCTACAAGTTCTATGTTTTGAGCAGAACCCAGTTCTGCCTCTAAGAGAGTCAAAATCGCTCATTAACAAACACTTGGACTGTTATCGTCCATTTTTGAACCGTTACTTGTCTCGACCTCTCCTCAGATTTTTAACTATATCTGGAGTTATAGAACTCCAATTCAAGTGAACTTTATGGCGTTGGAAAGGTAAGACATGAGGCTACAAGTTCTATGTTTTGAGAAGAACCCATTTCTGCCTCTAAGATAGTCAAAATCGCTCATTAACAAACACTTGGACTGTTCATCGTCCATTTTTGAACCGGTTGTCTCGACTTCTCCTTAGATTTTTAACTATATCTCGGAGTTATAGAACTCCGATTCAAGCGAACTTTATGGCGTTGGAAAGGTAAGACATGAGGCTACAAGTTCTATGTTTTGAGCAGAACCCAGCTCCGCCTCTAAGATAGTCAAAATCGCTCATTAACAAACACTTGACCGTTATCGTCCAACCGTTACCGTCCATTTTTGAACTGTTACGTCTCGACCTCTCCTCGATTTTTAACTATATCCGGAGTTATAGAACTCCGATTCAAGCGAACGTTATGGCGTTGGAAAGGTAAGACATGAGGCCACAAGTTCTATGTTTTGAGAAGAACTCATTTCTGCCTCTAAGAGAGTCAAAATCGCTCATTAACAAACACTTGGACCGTTATCGTCCAACTATTACCGTCCATTTTTGAACCGTTACTCGTCTCGATCTCTACTTAGATTTTTAACTATATCTGGAGTTATACAACTCCGATTCAAGAAAAATTTATGGCGTTGGAAAGGTAAGACATGAGGCTACAAGTTCTATGTTTTAAGAAGAACCCAGCTTCCGCCTCTAAGATAGTCAAAATCGCTCATTAACAAACACTTGGACCGTTACTATCGTCCATTTTTGGAACTGTCTTTGCTCCGACCTCTCCTTAGATTTTTAACTATATCTCGGAGTTATAGAACTTCGATTCAAGCGAACTTTATGGCGTTGGAAAGGTAAGACATGAGGCTACAAGTTATATGTTTTGAGAAGAACCCATTTCTGCTTTTAAGATAGTCAAAATCGCTCATTAACAAACACTTGGACTCATTCGTCCATTTTTGAACCATTACGTCTCGACCTCTCCTCAGATTTTTAACTATATCTGGAGTTATAGAACTCCAATTCAAGTGAACTTTATGGCTTTGGAAAGGTAAGACATGAGGCTACAAGTTCTATGTTTTGAGCAGAACCCAGCTCTGCCTCTAAGAGAGTCGAAATCGCTCATTAACAAACACTTGACCGTTATCGTCCATTTTTGAACTATTCGTCTCGACCTCTCCTCAGATTTTTAACTATATCTGGAGTTATAGAACTCCGATTCAAGCGAACTTTATGGCGTTGGAAAGGTAAGACATGAGGCTACAAGTTCTATGTTTTGAGAAGAACCCAGTTCTGCATCTAAGATAGTCAAAATCGCTCATTAACAAACACTTGACCAAGTCTTGTCCAACGGTTACCGTCCATTTTTGAACTCATATCGTCTCGACCTCTTCTCGTAGTTTTAACTATATCTCGGAGTTATAGAACTCCGATTCAAGCGAACTTTATAGCGTTGGAAAGGTAAGACATGAGGCCACAAGTTCTATGTTTTGAGAAGAACCCATTTCGCCTCTAAGAGAGTCAAAATCGCTCATTAACAAACACTTGGACCGTTACTGTCCAACTATTACCGTCCATTTTTGAACATTACTGTCTCGATCTCTCCTCAGATTTTTAACTATATCTGGAGTTATAGAACTCCGATTCAAGAAAAATTTATGGCGTTGGAAAGGTAAGACATGAGGCTACAAGTTCTATGTTTTAAGAAGAACCCAGCTTCGCCTCTAAGATAGTCAAAATCGCTCATTAACAAACACTTGGACCGTTACGTCCATTTTTGAACTGTTGCTGTCGACCTCTCCTTAGGTTTTTAACTATATCTCGGAGTTATAGAACTCCGATTCAAGCGAACTTTATGGCGTTGGAAAGGTAAGACATGAGGCTACAAGTTTTATGTTTTGAGAAGAACCCATTTCTGCTTTTAAGATAGTCAAAATCGCTCATTAACAAACACTTGACCGTTACCGTCCATTTTTGAACTGTTACTGTCTGACCTCTCCTCAGATTTTTAACTATATCTGGAGTTATAGAACTCCAATTCAAGTGAACTTTATGGCGTTGGAAAGGTAAGACATGAGGCTACAAGTTCTATGTTTTGAGCAGAACCCAGTTCTGCCTCTAAGAGAGTCAAAATCGCTCATTAACAAACACTTGGACTGTTACATCGTCCATTTTTGAACTGTTACTGTCTCGACCTCTCCTCAGATTTTTAACTATATCTGGAGTTATAGAACTCCAATTCAAGTGAACTTTATGGCGTTGGAAAGGTAAGACATGAGGCTACAAGTTCTATGTTTTGAGAAGAACCCATTTCTGCCTCTAAGATAGTCAAAATTGCTCATTAACAAACACTTGACTGTCATCGTCCATTTTTGAACCGTTGCTGTCTGACTTCTCCTTAGATTTTTAACTATATCTGGAGTTATAGAACTCCGATTCAAGCAAACTTTATGGCGTTGGAAAGGTAAGACATGAGGCTACAAGTTCTATGTTTTGAGCAGAACCCAGCTCTGCCTCTAAGATAGTCAAAATCGCTCATTAACAAACACTTGGACTGCATCGTCCAACTGTTACCGTCCATTTTTGAACTGTTACTGTCTCGACCTCTCCTCAGATTTTTAACTATATCTGGAGTTATAGAACTCCGATTCAAGCGAACGTTATGGCGTTGGAAAGGTAAGACATGAGGCCACAAGTTCTATGTTTTGAGCAGAACCCAGTTCTGCCTCTAAGAGAGTCAAAATCGCTCATTAACAAACACTTGGACCGTTATCGTCCATTTTTGAACTCTTACGTCCGACCTCTCCTCAGATTTTTAACTATATCTGGAGTTATAGAACTCCGATTCAAGCGAACTTTATGGCGTTGGAAAGGTAAGACATGAGGCTACAAGTTCTATGTTTTGAGAAGAACCCAGTTCTGCATCTAAGATAGTCAAAATCGCTCATTAACAAACACTTGGACTCAACACGTCCAACGGTTACCGTCCATTTTTGAACTGTTACCTTGTCGACCTCTTCTCGTAGTTTTAACTATATCTGGAGTTATAGAACTCCGATTCAAGCGAACTTTATAGCGTTGGAAAGGTAAGACATGAGGCCACAAGTTCTATGTTTTGAGAAGAACCCATTTCTGCCTCTAAGAGAGTCAAAATCGCTCATTAACAAACACTTGGACCGTTACCGTCCAACTATTACCGTCCATTTTTGAACTCATTACGTCTCGATCTCTCCTCAGATTTTTAACTATATCTGGAGTTATAGAACTCCGATTCAAGAAAAATTTATGGCGTTGGAAAGGTAAGACATGAGGCTACAAGTTCTATGTTTTAAGAAGAACCCAGTTTCGCCTCTAAGATAGTCAAAATCGCTCATTAACAAACACTTGGACCGTTATCGTCCATTTTTGAACCGTTGCTTTGTCCGACCTCTCCTTAGGTTTTTAACTATATCTCGGAGTTATAGAACTCCGATTCAAGCGAACTTTATGGCGTTGGAAAGGTAAGACATGAGGCTACAAGTTTTATGTTTTGAGAAGAACACATTTCTGCTTTTAAGATAGTCAAAATCGCTCATTAACAAACACTTGGACTGTTATCGTCCATTTTTGAACCGTTACTTGTCTCGACCTCTCCTCAGATTTTTAACTATATCTGGAGTTATAGAACTCCAATTCAAGTGAACTTTATGGCGTTGGAAAGGTAAGACATGAGGCTACAAGTTCTATGTTTTGAGCAGAACCCAGTTCTGCCTCTAAGAGAGTCAAAATCGCTCATTAACAAACACTTGGACTCACATTCTTGTCCATTTTTGAACTGTTACTGTCTGACCTCTCCTCAGATTTTTAACTATATCTGGAGTTATAGAACTCCAATTCAAGTGAACTTTATGGCGTTGGAAAGGTAAGACATGAGGCTACAAGTTCTATGTTTTGAGCAGAACCCAGTTCTGCCTCTAAGAGAGTCAAAATCGCTCATTAACAAACACTTGGACTTCATCGTCCATTTTTGAACCGTTACTGTCTCGACCTCTCCTCAGATTTTTAACTATATCTGGAGTTATAGAACTCCAATTCAAGTGAACTTTATGGCGTTGGAAAGGTAAGACATGAGGCTACAAGTTCTATGTTTTGAGAAGAACCCATTTCTGCCTCTAAGATAGTCAAAATTGCTCATTAACAAACACTTGACAGTTCTTGTCCATTTTTGAACCGTTGGTCGTCGACTTCTCCCGAGATTTTTAACTATATCCGGAGTTATAGAACTCCGATTCAAGCAAACTTTATGGCGTTGGAAAGGTAAGACATGAGGCTACAAGTTCTATGTTTTGAGCAGAACCCAGCTCTGCCTCTAAGATAGTCAAAATCGCTCATTAACAAACACTTGGACAAGCATCGTCCAACCGTTACCGTCCATTTTTGAACTGGTACTGTCTCGACCTCTCCTCAGATTTTTAACTATATCTGGAGTTATAGAACTCCGATTCAAGCGAACGTTATGGCGTTGGAAAGGTAAGACATGAGGCCACAAGTTCTATGTTTTGAGCAGAACCCAGTTCTGCCTCTAAGAGAGTCAAAATCGCTCATTAACAAACACTTGACCGTACTGTCCATTTTTGAACCGTACTGTCTGACCTCTCCTCAGATTTTTAACTATATCTGGAGTTATAGAACTCCGATTCAAGCGAACTTTATGGCGTTGGAAAGGTAAGACATGAGGCTACAAGTTCTATGTTTTGAGAAGAACCCAGTTCTGCATCTAAGATAGTCAAAATCGCTCATTAACAAACACTTGACCGTTAATCGTCCAACGGTTACTGTCCATTTTTGAACTGTTACTGTCTGACCTCTTCTCAGAGTTTTAACTATATCTGGAGTTATAGAACTCCGATTCAAGCGAACTTTATAGCGTTGGAAAGGTAAGACATGAGGCCACAAGTTCTATGTTTTGAGAAGAACCCATTTCTGCCTCTAAGAGAGTCAAAATCGCTCATTAACAAACACTTGACTGTTACGTCCAACTATTACTCGTCCATTTTTGAACTGTTACTTGTCTCGATCTCTCCTCAGATTTTTAACTATATCTGGAGTTATAGAACTCCGATTCAAGAAAAATTTATGGCGTTGGAAAGGTAAGACATGAGGCTACAAGTTCTATGTTTTAAGAAGAACCCAGTTCTGCCTCTAAGATAGTCAAAATCGCTCATTAACAAACACTTGGACTCATTCTTGTCCATTTTTGAACCGTTGTCTGTCGACCTCTCCTTAGGTTTTTAACTATATCTGGAGTTATAGAACTCCGATTCAAGCGAACTTTATGGCGTTGGAAAGGTAAGACATGAGGCTACAAGTTTTATGTTTTGAGAAGAACCCATTTCTGCTTTTAAGATAGTCAAAATCGCTCATTAACAAACACTTGGCTCATTCTTGTCCATTTTTGAACTGTTACTTGTCGACCTCTCCTCAGATTTTTAACTATATCTGGAGTTATAGAACTCCAATTCAAGTGAACTTTATGGCGTTGGAAAGGTAAGACATGAGGCTACAAGTTCTATGTTTTGAGCAGAACCCAGTTCTGCCTCTAAGAGAGTCAAAATCGCTCATTAACAAACACTTGACTCATTCTTCGTCCATTTTTGAACTGTTACTTGTCTGACCTCTCCTCAGATTTTTAACTATATCTGGAGTTATAGAACTCCAATTCAAGTGAACTTTATGGCGTTGGAAAGGTAAGACATGAGGCTACAAGTTCTATGTTTTGAGAAGAACCCATTTCTGCCTCTAAGATAGTCAAAATTGCTCATTAACAAACACTTGGACTCGTTATCGTCCATTTTTGAACCGTTGCCGTCTCGACTTCTCCTTAGATTTTTAACTATATCCGGAGTTATAGAACTCCGATTCAAGCGAACTTTATGGCGTTGGAAAGGTAAGACATGAGGCTACAAGTTCTATGTTTTGAGCAGTAACCCAGCTCTGCCTCTAAGATAGTTAAAATCGCTCATTAACAAACACTTGACCGTTACCGTCCAACTGTTACCGTCCATTTTTGAACTCAGTTACTGTCTCGAGCTCTCCTCGATTTTTAACTATATCCGGAGTTATAGAACTCCGATTCAAGCGAACGTTATGGCGTTGGAAAGGTAAGACATGAGGCCACAAGTTCTATGTTTTGAGAAGAACTCATTTCTCGCCTCTAAGAGAGTCAAAATCGCTCATTAACAAACACTTGACCGTTACCGTCCAACTATTACCGTCCATTTTTGAACTGTTACCGTCTCGATCTCTACTTAGATTTTTAACTATATCTGGAGTTATACAACTCCGATTCAAGAAAAATTTATGGCGTTGGAAAGGTAAGACATGAGGCTACAAGTTCTATGTTTTAAGAAGAACCCAATTCCGCCTCTAAGATAGTCAAAATCGCTCATTCACAAACACTTGGACTGTTATCGTCCATTTTTGAACTGTTGCCTGTCGACCTCTCCTTAGATTTTTAACTATATCTCGGAGTTATAGAACTCCGATTCAAGCGAACTTTATGGCGTTGGAAAGGTAAGACATGAGGCTACAAGTTATATGTTTTGAGAAGAACCCATTTCTGCTTGTAAGATAGTCAAAATCGCTCATTAACAAACACTTGACTCATCGTCCATTTTTGAACTGTTACTGTCTGACCTCTCCTCAGATTTTTAACTATATCTGGAGTTATAGAACTCCAATTCAAGTGAACTTTATGGCGTTGGAAAGGTAAGACATGAGGCTACAAGTTCTATGTTTTGAGCAGAACCCAGTTCTGCCTCTAAGATAGTCAAAATCGCTCATTAACAAACACTTGGACTGTTACTGTCCATTTTTGAACTGTTACTGTCTGACCTCTCCTCAGATTTTTAACTATATCTGGAGTTATAGAACTCCAATTCAAGCGAACTTTATGGCGTTGGAAAGGTAAGACATGAGGCTACAAGTTCTATGTTTTGAGCAGAACCCAGTTCTGCCTCTAAGAGAGTCAAAATCGCTCATTAACAAACACTTGACCGTTTCGTCCATTTTTGAACTGGTACTCGTCCCGACCTCTCCTCAGATTTTTAACTATATCTGGAGTTATAGAACTCCAATTCAAGTGAACTTTATGGCGTTGGAAAGGTAAGACATGAGGCTACAAGTTCTATGTTTTGAGAAGAACCCATTTCTGCCTCTAAGATAGTCAAAATCGCTCATTAACAAACACTTGACCGTTATGTCCATTTTTGAACTGTTGTCTGTCCGACCTCTCCTTAGATTTTTAACTATATCTGGAGTTATAGAACTCCGATTCAAGCGAACTTTATGGCGTTGGAAAGGTAAGACATGAGGCTACAAGTTCTATGTTTTGAGCAGAACCCAGTTCTGCCTCTAAGAGAGTCAAAATCGCTCATTAACAAACACTTGGACTGTTATCGCTCCATTTTTGAACTGTTACTGTCTGACCTCTCCTCAGATTTTTAACTATATCTGGAGTTATAGAACTCCAATTCAAGTGAACTTTATGGCGTTGGAAAGGTAAGACATGAGGCTACAAGTTCTATGTTTTGAGAAGAACCCATTTCTGCCTCTAAGATAGTCAAAATCGCTCATTAACAAACACTTGGACCGTTATTCTTGTCCATTTTTGAACCGTGGTCGTCTCGACTTCTCCTTAGATTTTTAACTATATCCGGAGTTATAGAACTCCGATTCAAGCGAACTTTATGGCGTTGGAAAGGTAAGACATGAGGCTACAAGTTCTATGTTTTGAGCAGAACCCAGCTCTGCCTCTAAGATAGTCAAAATCGCTCATTAACAAACACTTGGACCGTTATCGTCCAACCTAGTTACGCTCCATTTTTGAACTCGTTACTGTCCGACCTCTCCTCGATTTTTAACTATATCTGGAGTTATAGAACTCCGATTCAAGCGAACGTTATGGCGTTGGAAAGGTAAGACATGAGGCCACAAGTTCTATGTTTTGAGAAGAACTCATTTCTGCCTCTAAGAGAGTCAAAATCGCTCATTAACAAACACTTGACTGGTACGTTCCAACTATTACTGTCCATTTTTGAACTGTTACTGTCTCGATCTCTACTTAGATTTTTAACTATATCCGGAGTTATACAACTCCGATTCAAGAAAAATTTATGGCGTTGGAAAGGTAAGACATGAGGCTACAAGTTCTATGTTTTAAGAAGAACCCAGCTTCCGCTCTAAGATAGTCAAAATCGCTCATTAACAAACACTTGGACTGTTATCGTCCATTTTTGAACCGTTGCTGTCTCGACCTCTCCTTAGATTTTTAACTATATCTCGGAGTTATAGAACTTCGATTCAAGCGAACTTTATGGCGTTGGAAAGGTAAGACATGAGGCTACAAGTTATATGTTTTGAGAAGAACCCATTTCTGCTTTTAAGATAGTCAAAATCGCTCATTAACAAACACTTGGACCATTCATCGTCCATTTTTGAACTCGTTACGTCTCGACCTCTCCTCATATTTTTAACTATATCTGGAGTTATAGAACTCCAATTCAAGTGAACTTTATGGCTTTGGAAAGGTAAGACATGAGGCTACAAGTTCTATGTTTTGAGCAGAACCCAGTTCGCCTCTAAGAGAGTCAAAATCGCTCATTAACAAACACTTGGACTGTTATTCGTCCATTTTTGAACTGTTACTGTCTCGACCTCTCCTCAGATTTTTAACTATATCTGGAGTTATAGAACTCCGATTCAAGCGAACTTTATGGCGTTGGAAAGGTAAGACATGAGGCTACAAGTTCTATGTTTTGAGAAGAACCCAGTTCTGCATCTAAGATAGTCAAAATCGCTCATTAACAAACACTTGGACTGTCATCACCCAACGGTTACTGTCCATTTTTGAACTCATACGTCATCGACCTCTTCTCGAGTTTTAACTATATCCGGAGTTATAGAACTCCGATTCAAGCGAACTTTATAGCGTTGGAAAGGTAAGACATGAGGCCACAAGTTCTATGTTTTGAGAAGAACCCATTTCTGCCTCTAAGAGAGTCAAAATCGCTCATTAACAAACACTTGACTCGTTATCGTCCAACTATTACTGTCCATTTTTGAACTGTTACCGTCTCGATCTCTCCTCAGATTTTTAACTATATCTTGGAGTTATAGAACTCCGATTCAAGAAAAATTTATGGCGTTGGAAAGGTAAGACATGAGGCTACAAGTTCTATGTTTTAAGAAGAACCCGCTTCCCTCTAAGATAGTCAAAATCGCTCATTAACAAACACTTGGACCGTCATCGTCCATTTTTGAACCGTTGCGTCTCGACCTCTCCTTAGGTTTTTAACTATATCTGGAGTTATAGAACTCCGATTCAAGCGAACTTTATGGCGTTGGAAAGGTAAGACATGAGGCTACAAGTTTTATGTTTTGAGAAGAACCCATTTCTGCTTTTAAGATAGTCAAAATCGCTCATTAACAAACACTTGGACCGTTACTGTCCATTTTTGAACTCGTTACCGTCTCGACCTCTCCTCAGATTTTTAACTATATCTGGAGTTATAGAACTCCAATTCAAGTGAACTTTATGGCGTTGGAAAGGTAAGACATGAGGCTACAAGTTCTATGTTTTGAGCAGAACCCAGCTTCCGCCTCTAAGAGAGTCAAAATCGCTCATTAACAAACACTTGGACTGGTATCGTCCATTTTTGAACTCGTTACTGTCCGACCTCTCCTCAGATTTTTAACTATATCTGGAGTTATAGAACTCCAATTCAAGTGAACTTTATGGCGTTGGAAAGGTAAGACATGAGGCTACAAGTTCTATGTTTTGAGAAGAACCCATTTCTGCCTCTAAGATAGTCAAAATTGCTCATTAACAAACACTTGACCGTTACATGTCCATTTTTGAACCGTTGCTGTCCTGACTTCTCCTTAGATTTTTAACTATATCCGGAGTTATAGAACTCCGATTCAAGCAAACTTTATGGCGTTGGAAAGGTAAGACATGAGGCTACAAGTTCTATGTTTTGAGCAGAACCCAGCTCTGCGCTCTAAGATAGTCAAAATCGCTCATTAACAAACACTTGACCATTCTCGTCCAACTGTTATCGTCCATTTTTGAACTGTTACCGTCCCGACCTCTCCTCAGATTTTTAACTATATCTGGAGTTATAGAACTCCGATTCAAGCGAACGTTATGGCGTTGGAAAGGTAAGACATGAGGCCACAAGTTCTATGTTTTGAGCAGAACCCAGTTCTGCCTCTAAGAGAGTCAAAATCGCTCATTAACAAACACTTGGACTGTTACTGTCCATTTTTGAACTCAGTTATCGTCTCGACCTCTCCTCAGATTTTTAACTATATCTCGGAGTTATAGAACTCCGATTCAAGCGAACTTTATGGCGTTGGAAAGGTAAGACATGAGGCTACAAGTTCTATGTTTTGAGAAGAACCCAGTTCTGCATCTAAGATAGTCAAAATCGCTCATTAACAAACACTTGACTGTTATCGTCCAACGGTTACCGTCCATTTTTGAACTCATATTCGTCTCGACCTCTTCTCGTAGTTTTAACTATATCCCGGAGTTATAGAACTCCGATTCAAGCGAACTTTATAGCGTTGGAAAGGTAAGACATGAGGCCACAAGTTCTATGTTTTGAGAAGAACCCATTTCTGCCTCTAAGAGAGTCAAAATCGCTCATTAACAAACACTTGGACTGTTACTGTCCAACTATTACCGTCCATTTTTGAACTGTTACTGTCCGATCTCTCCTCAGATTTTTAACTATATCTCGGAGTTATAGAACTCCGATTCAAGAAAAATTTATGGCGTTGGAAAGGTAAGACATGAGGCTACAAGTTCTATGTTTTAAGAAGAACCCAGTTCGCTCTAAGATAGTCAAAATCGCTCATTAACAAACACTTGGACTTAATCGTCCATTTTTGAACCGTTGCCGTCTCGACCTCTCCTTAGGTTTTTAACTATATCTGGAGTTATAGAACTCCGATTCAAGCGAACTTTATGGCGTTGGAAAGGTAAGACATGAGGCTACAAGTTTTATGTTTTGAGAAGAACCCATTTCTGCTTTTAAGATAGTCAAAATCGCTCATTAACAAACACTTGGATCCAGTTTCGTCCATTTTTGAACTGTTACTGTCTCGACCTCTCCTCAGATTTTTAACTATATCTGGAGTTATAGAACTCCAATTCAAGTGAACTTTATGGCGTTGGAAAGGTAAGACATGAGGCTACAAGTTCTATGTTTTGAGCAGAACCCAGTTCTGCCTCTAAGAGAGTCAAAATCGCTCATTAACAAACACTTGGACTCAGCATCGTCCATTTTTGAACCGTTCGTGTCGACCTCTCCTCAGATTTTTAACTATATCTGGAGTTATAGAACTCCAATTCAAGTGAACTTTATGGCGTTGGAAAGGTAAGACATGAGGCTACAAGTTCTATGTTTTGAGAAGAACCCATTTCTGCCTCTAAGATAGTCAAAATTGCTCATTAACAAACACTTGGACCGTTATCGTCCATTTTTGAACTGTTGCTGTCTCGACTTCTCCTTAGATTTTTAACTATATCCGGAGTTATAGAACTCCGATTCAAGCAAACTTTATGGCGTTGGAAAGGTAAGACATGAGGCTACAAGTTCTATGTTTTGAGCAGAACCCAGCTCTGTCTCTAAGATAGTCAAAATCGCTCATTAACAAACACTTGGACCGTTATCGTCCAACCGTTACCATCGTCCATTTTTGAACTGTTACTGTCTCGACCTCTCCTCAGATTTTTAACTATATCTGGAGTTATAGAACTCCGATTCAAGCGAACGTTATGGCGTTGGAAAGGTAAGACATGAGGCCACAAGTTCTATGTTTTGAGCAGAACCCAGTTCCGCCTCTAAGAGAGTCAAAATCGCTCATTAACAAACACTTGGACTGTTATCGTCCATTTTTGAACTGTTACTTGTCTCGACCTCTCCTCAGATTTTTAACTATATCTGGAGTTATAGAACTCCGATTCAAGAAAAATTTATGGCGTTGGAAAGGTAAGACATGAGGCTACAAGTTCTATGTTTTAAGAAGAACCCAGTTCTGCCTCTAAGATAGTCAAAATCGCTCATTAACAAACACTTGGACTGCATCGTCCATTTTTGAACCGTTGCTGTCTCGACCTCTCCTTAGGTTTTTAACTATATCTGGAGTTATAGAACTCCGATTCAAGCGAACTTTATGGCGTTGGAAAGGTAAGACATGAGGCTACAAGTTTTATGTTTTGAGAAGAACCCATTTCTGCTTTTAAGATAGTCAAAATCGCTCATTAACAAACACTTGGACTTATTCGTCCATTTTTGAACTGTTACTGTCTCGACCTCTCCTCAGATTTTTAACTATATCTGGAGTTATAGAACTCCAATTCAAGTGAACTTTATGGCGTTGGAAAGGTAAGACATGAGGCTACAAGTTCTATGTTTTGAGCAGAACCCAGTTCTGCCTCTAAGAGAGTCAAAATCGCTCATTAACAAACACTTGACTGTATTCGTCCATTTTTGAACTGTTACTGTCCGACCTCTCCTCAGATTTTTAACTATATCCGGAGTTATAGAACTCCAATTCAAGTGAACTTTATGGCGTTGGAAAGGTAAGACATGAGGCTACAAGTTCTATGTTTTGAGAAGAACCCATTTCTGCCTCTAAGATAGTCAAAATTGCTCATTAACAAACACTTGGACTGTCATCGTCCATTTTTGAACTGTTGTCAGTCTCGACTTCTCCTTAGATTTTTAACTATATCTCGGAGTTATAGAACTCCGATTCAAGCAAACTTTATGGCGTTGGAAAGGTAAGACATGAGGCTACAAGTTCTATGTTTTGAGAAGAACCCAGCTCGCCTCTAAGATAGTCAAAATCGCTCATTAACAAACACTTGGACTCATCGTCCAACCATTCTTGTCCATTTTTGAACCGTTACTGTCTCGACCTCTCCTCAGATTTTTAACTATATCTGGAGTTATAGAACTCCGATTCAAGCGAACGTTATGGCGTTGGAAAGGTAAGACATGAGGCCACAAGTTCTATGTTTTGAGCAGAACCCAGTTCGCCTCTAAGAGAGTCAAAATCGCTCATTAACAAACACTTGGACTGTCATCGTCCATTTTTGAACTCATTACTGTCTCGACCTCTCCTCAGATTTTTAACTATATCTCGGAGTTATAGAACTCCGATTCAAGCGAACTTTATGGCGTTGGAAAGGTAAGACATGAGGCTACAAGTTCTATGTTTTGAGAAGAACCCAGTTCTGCATCTAAGATAGTCAAAATCGCTCATTAACAAACACTTGACCGTTACGTCCAACGGTTACTGTCCATTTTTGAACTGTTATCGTCTCGACCTCTTCTCGGAGTTTTAACTATATCCGGAGTTATAGAACTCCGATTCAAGCGAACTTTATAGCGTTGGAAAGGTAAGACATGAGGCCACAAGTTCTATGTTTTGAGAAGAACCCATTTCTGCCTCTAAGAGAGTCAAAATCGCTCATTAACAAACACTTGACCGTTATTCTTGTCCAACTATTACCGTCCATTTTTGAAGTGTTACTGTCTCGATCTCTCCTCAGGATTTTTAACTATATCCGGAGTTATAGAACTCCGATTCAAGAAAAATTTATGGCGTTGGAAAGGTAAGACATGAGGCTACAAGTTCTATGTTTTAAGAAGAACCCAGTTCCGCCTCTAAGATAGTCAAAATCGCTCATTAACAAACACTTGGACTGCATTACTGTCCATTTTTGAACCGTTGCCGTCTCGACCTCTCCTTAGGTTTTTAACTATATCTGGAGTTATAGAACTCCGATTCAAGCGAACTTTATGGCGTTGGAAAGGTAAGACATGAGGCTACAAGTTTTATGTTTTGAGAAGAACACATTTCTGCTTTTAAGATAGTCAAAATCGCTCATTAACAAACACTTGGACTGTATCATCGTCCATTTTTGAACTGTTACTGTCTCGACCTCTCCTCAGATTTTTAACTATATCTGGAGTTATAGAACTCCAATTCAAGTGAACTTTATGGCGTTGGAAAGGTAAGACATGAGGCTACAAGTTCTATGTTTTGAGCAGAACCCAGTTCTGCCTCTAAGAGAGTCAAAATCGCTCATTAACAAACACTTGGACTGTTACTTGTCCATTTTTGAACTGTTACTGTCTGACCTCTCCTCAGATTTTTAACTATATCTGGAGTTATAGAACTCCAATTCAAGTGAACTTTATGGCGTTGGAAAGGTAAGACATGAGGCTACAAGTTCTATGTTTTGAGCAGAACCCAGTTCCGCCTCTAAGAGAGTCAAAATCGCTCATTAACAAACACTTGACCGTTACTTGTCCATTTTTGAACTGTTACTGTCTCGACCTCTCCTCAGATTTTTAACTATATCTGGAGTTATAGAACTCCAATTCAAGTGAACTTTATGGCGTTGGAAAGGTAAGACATGAGGCTACAAGTTCTATGTTTTGAGAAGAACCCATTTCTGCCTCTAAGATAGTCAAAATTGCTCATTAACAAACACTTGGACTGTTACTGTCCATTTTTGAACTGCTTGTCTCGACTTCTCCTTAGATTTTTAACTATATCTCGGAGTTATAGAACTCCGATTCAAGCGAACTTTATGGCGTTGGAAAGGTAAGACATGAGGCTACAAGTTCTATGTTTTGAGCAGAACCCAGCTCGCCTCTAAGATAGTCAAAATCGCTCATTAACAAACACTTGGACTGTTATCGTCCAACTGTTTCGTCCATTTTTGAACTGTTACGTCTCGAGCTCTCCTCAGATTTTTAACTATATCTCGGAGTTATAGAACTCCGATTCAAGCGAACGTTATGGCGTTGGAAAGGTAAGACATGAGGCCACAAGTTCTATGTTTTGAGAAGAACTCATTTCGCCTCTAAGAGAGTCAAAATCGCTCATTAACAAACACTTGACCGGATCTTGTCCAACTATTACTTGTCCATTTTTGAACCGTTATCGTCTCGATCTCTACTTAGATTTTTAACTATATCCGGAGTTATACAACTCCGATTCAAGAAAAAATTTATGGCGTTGGAAAGGTAAGACATGAGGCTACAAGTTCTATGTTTTAAGAAGAACCCAGTTCTGCCTCTAAGATAGTCAAAATCGCTCATTCACAAACACTTGACCGGTATCTTGTCCATTTTTGAACTGTTGCTGTCTCGACCTCTCCTTAGATTTTTAACTATATCCGGAGTTATAGAACTCCGATTCAAGCGAACTTTATGGCGTTGGAAAGGTAAGACATGAGGCTACAAGTTATATGTTTTGAGAAGAACCCATTTCTGCTTGTAAGATAGTCAAAATCGCTCATTAACAAACACTTGGACCGCTTACTTGTCCATTTTTGAACTGTTACTGTCCGACCTCTCCTCAGATTTTTAACTATATCTGGAGTTATAGAACTCCAATTCAAGTGAACTTTATGGCGTTGGAAAGGTAAGACATGAGGCTAC
The DNA here is from genome assembly GCA_019202695.1 of Populus x sibirica. Classification (NCBI taxonomy): domain Eukaryota; kingdom Viridiplantae; phylum Streptophyta; class Magnoliopsida; order Malpighiales; family Salicaceae; genus Populus; species Populus x sibirica. Next base: position 115,580 of record JAGMVL010002394.1, on the reverse strand, counting down.
AAGTTCTATGTTTTGAGCAGAACCCAGTTCTGCCTCTAAGAGAGTCAAAATCGCTCATTAACAAACACTTGGACTATTCTTGTCCATTTTTGAACTGCTATTCTTGTCTCGACCTCTCCTCAGATTTTTAACTATATCTGGAGTTATAGAACTCCGATTCAAGCGAACTTTATGGCGTTGGAAAGGTAAGACATGAGGCTACAAGTTCTATGTTTTAAGAAGAACCCAGTTCTGCCTCTAAGATAGTCAAAATCGCTCATTAACAAACACTTGGACTGTATCTTGTCCATTTTTGAACTGTTGCGTGTCGACCTCTCCTTAGATTTTTAACTATATCCGGAGTTATAGAACTCCGATTCAAGCGAACTTTATGGCGTTGGAAAGGTAAGACATGAGGCTACAAGTTATATGTTTTGAGAAGAACCCATTTCTGCTTTTAAGATAGTCAAAATCGCTCATTAACAAACACTTGACCGTTATTGTCCATTTTTGAACTGTTACTGTCTGACCTCTCCTCAGATTTTTAACTATATCCGGAGTTATAGAACTCCGATTCAAGCAAACTTTATGGCGTTGGAAAGGTAAGACATGAGGCTACAAGTTCTATGTTTTGAGAAGAACCCAGCTCTGCCTCTAAAATAGTCAAAATCGCTCATTAACAAACACTTGGACCGTTATTCTTGTCCAACTGTTATTCTTGTCCATTTTTGAACCGTATTCTTCTCGACCTCTCCTCAGATTTTTAACTATATCTGGAGTTATAGAACTCCGATTCAAGCGAACTTTATAGCGTTGGAAAGGTAAGACATGAGGCCACAAGTTCTATGTTTTGAGAAGAACCCATTTCGCCTCTAAGAGAGTCAAAATCGCTCATTAACAAACACTTGGACGCATCTTGTCCAACTATTACTCGTTCATTTTTGAACCGTTACTGTATGATCTCTCCTCAGATTTTTAACTATATCCGGAGTTATAGAACTCCGATTCAAGCGAACTTTATAGCGTTGGAAAGGTAAGACATGAGGCCACAAGTTCTATGTTTTGAGAAGAACCCATTTCGCCTCTAAGAGAGTCAAAATCGCTCATTAACAAACACTTGACCAGTTATCGTCCAACTATTACTCGTCCATTTTTGAACCGTTATCGTCTCGATCTCTCCTCAGATTTTTAACTATATCTGGAGTTATAGAACTCCGATTCAAGAAAAATTTATGGCGTTGGAAAGGTAAGACATGAGGCTACAAGTTCTATGTTTTAAGAAGAACCCAGTTCGCCTCTAAGATAGTCAAAATCGCTCATTAACAAACACTTGGACTGTTATCGTCCATTTTTGAACCGTTCTTTGTCGACCTCTCCTCAGATTTTTAACTATATCTGGAGTTATAGAACTCCAATTCAAGTGAACTTTATGGCGTTGGAAAGGTAAGACATGAGGCTACAAGTTTTATGTTTTGAGAAGAACCCATTTCTGCTTTTAAGATAGTCAAAATCGCTCATTAACAAACACTTGACCGTTCGTCCATTTTTGAACGTATTCGTCTCGACCTCTCCTCAGATTTTTAACTATATCTGGAGTTATAGAACTCCGATTAAAGCGAACTTTATGGCGTTGGAAAGGTAAGACATGAGGCTACAAGTTCTATGTTTTGAGAAGAAACCAGCTCTGCCTCTAAGATAGTCAAAATCGCTCATTAACAAACACTTGACCGTCATCGTCCAACATTCGCTCCATTTTTGAACTCAAGTATCGTCCGACCTCTCCTCAGATTTTTAACTATATCCGGGAGTTATAGAACTCCGATTCAAGCGAACGTTATGGCGTTGGAAAGGTAAGACATGAGGCCACAAGTTCTATGTTTTGAGAAGAACTCATTTCTGCCTCTAAGAGAGTCAAAATCGCTCATTAACAAACACTTGGACCGTATCGTCCAACTATTACTGTCCATTTTTGAACTCATATCGTCTGATCTCTACTTAGATTTTTAACTATATCCGGAGTTATACAACTCCGATTCAAGAAAAATTTATGGCGTTGGAAAGGTAAGACATGAGGCTACAAGTGCTATGTTTTAAGAAGAACCCGAGTTCTGCCTCTAAGATAGTCAAAATCGCTCATTAACAAACACTTGACCGTTCTTGTCCATTTTTGAACCGTTCTTTGTCGACCTCTCCTTAGGTTTTTAACTATATCTCGGAGTTATAGAACTCCGATTCAAGCGAACTTTATGGCGTTGGAAAGGTAAGACATGAGGCTACAAGTTTTATGTTTTGAGAAGAACCCATTTCTGCTTTTAAGATAGTCAAAATCGCTCATTAACAAACACTTGACCGTTCTCGTCCATTTTTGAACTGTTATCTTGTCCGACCTCTCCTCAGATTTTTAACTATATCTGGAGTTATAGAACTCCAATTCAAGTGAACTTTATGGCGTTGGAAAGGTAAGACATGAGGCTACAAGTTTTATGTTTTGAGAAGAACCCATTTCTGCTTTTAAGATAGTCAAAATCGCTCATTAACAAACACTTGACCGTTATCGTCCATTTTTGAACTGTTATCGTCTCGACCTCTCCTCAGATTTTTAACTATATCTGGAGTTATAGAACTCCGATTAAAGCGAACTTTATGGCGTTGGAAAGGTAAGACATGAGGCTACAAGTTCTATGTTTTGAGAAGAAACCAGCTCGCCTCTAAGATAGTCAAAATCGCTCATTAACAAACACTTGGACCGTCTTGTCCAACCGTTATCGTCCATTTTTGAACCGTATCGTCGACCTCTCCTCAGATTTTTAACTATATCTGGAGTTATAGAACTCCGATTCAAGCGAACGTTATGGCGTTGGAAAGGTAAGACATGAGGCCACAAGTTCTATGTTTTGAGAAGAACTCATTTCTCGCCTCTAAGAGAGTCAAAATCGCTCATTAACAAACACTTGGACTGTTACTGTCCAACTATTACTGTCCATTTTTGAACTGTTACTGTCTGATCTCTACTTAGATTTTTAACTATATCTGGAGTTATACAACTCCGATTCAAGAAAAATTTATGGCGTTGGAAAGGTAAGACATGAGGCTACAAGTGCTATGTTTTAAGAAGAACCCAGTTCCGCCTCTAAGATAGTCAAAATCGCTCATTAACAAACACTTGACTCATTCTTGTCCATTTTTGAACTCGTTGCTCTCGACCTCTCCTTAGGTTTTTAACTATATCTGGAGTTATAGAACTCCGATTCAAGCGAACTTTATGGCGTTGGAAAGGTAAGACATGAGGCTACAAGTTTTATGTTTTGAGAAGAACCCATTTCTGCTTTTAAGATAGTCAAAATCGCTCATTAACAAACACTTGGACTGTTATCGTCCATTTTTGAACTGTTACTGTCTCGACCTCTCCTCAGATTTTTAACTATATCTGGAGTTATAGAACTCCAATTCAAGTGAACTTTATGGCGTTGGAAAGGTAAGACATGAGGCTACAAGTTCTATGTTTTGAGCAGAACCCAGTTCTGCCTCTAAGAGAGTCAAAATCGCTCATTAACAAACACTTGACTCGTTATCGTCCATTTTTGAACTGTTACTGTCCCGACCTCTCCTCAGATTTTTAACTATATCTGGAGTTATAGAACTCCAATTCAAGTGAACTTTATGGCGTTGGAAAGGTAAGACATGAGGCTACAAGTTCTATGTTTTGAGAAGAACCCATTTCTGCCTCTAAGATAGTCAAAATTGCTCATTAACAAACACTTGGACTGTTATCTTGTCCATTTTTGAACTGTTGCTGTCTGACTTCTCCTTAGATTTTTAACTATATCTGGAGTTATAGAACTCCGATTCAAGCGAACTTTATGGCGTTGGAAAGGTAAGACATGAGGCTACAAGTTCTATGTTTTGAGCAGAACCCAGCTCTGCCTCTAAGATAGTCAAAATCGCTCATTAACAAACACTTGACCGTTATCGTCCAACTGTTATCGTCCATTTTTGAACTCACATGTCTCGAGCTCTCCTCAGATTTTTAACTATATCTCGGAGTTATAGAACTCCGATTCAAGCGAACGTTATGGCGTTGGAAAGGTAAGACATGAGGCCACAAGTTCTATGTTTTGAGAAGAACTCATTTCTGCCTCTAAGAGAGTCAAAATCGCTCATTAACAAACACTTGACCGTTACTTGTCCAACTATTACCGTCCATTTTTGAACCGTTATCGTCGATCTCTACTTAGATTTTTAACTATATCCGGAGTTATACAACTCCGATTCAAGAAAAATTTATGGCGTTGGAAAGGTAAGACATGAGGCTACAAGTTCTATGTTTTAAGAAGAACCCAGTTCCGCCTCTAAGATAGTCAAAATCGCTCATTCACAAACACTTGGACTCGTTATTCGTCCATTTTTGAACTGTTGCCGTCTCGACCTCTCCTTAGATTTTTAACTATATCTGGAGTTATAGAACTCCGATTCAAGCGAACTTTATGGCGTTGGAAAGGTAAGACATGAGGCTACAAGTTATATGTTTTGAGAAGAACCCATTTCTGCTTGTAAGATAGTCAAAATCGCTCATTAACAAACACTTGGACTCAAGCATCGTCCCATTTTTGAACCGTTACTGTCTGACCTCTCCTCAGATTTTTAACTATATCTGGAGTTATAGAACTCCAATTCAAGTGAACTTTATGGCGTTGGAAAGGTAAGACATGAGGCTACAAGTTCAATGTTTTGAGCAGAACCCAGCTTCGCCTCTAAGAGAGTCAAAATCGCTCATTAACAAACACTTGGACTATATCGTCCATTTTTGAACTGTTACTGTCCGACCTCTCCTCAGATTTTTAACTATATCTCGGAGTTATAGAACTCCAATTCAAGTGAACTTTATGGCGTTGGAAAGGTAAGACATGAGGCTACAAGTTCTATGTTTTGAGAAGAACCCATTTCTGCCTCTAAGATAGTCAAAATTGCTCATTAACAAACACTTGGACTGTTACTGTCCATTTTTGAACTGTTGCGTCTCGACTTCTCCTTAGATTTTTAACTATATCTCGGAGTTATAGAACTCCGATTCAAGCGAACTTTATGGCGTTGGAAAGGTAAGACATGAGGCTACAAGTTCTATGTTTTGAGCAGAACCCAGCTCTGCCTCTAAGATAGTCAAAATCGCTCATTAACAAACACTTGGACCACATTCGTCCAACCGTTACCGTCCATTTTTGAACTCATTCGTCTCGAGCTCTCCTCAGATTTTTAACTATATCTCGGAGTTATAGAACTCCGATTCAAGCGAACGTTATGGCGTTGGAAAGGTAAGACATGAGGCCACAAGTTCTATGTTTTGAGAAGAACTCATTTCTGCCTCTAAGAGAGTCAAAATCGCTCATTAACAAACACTTGACCGGCATCGTCCAACTATTACACGTCCATTTTTGAACCGTTACTGTCTCGATCTCTACTTAGATTTTTAACTATATCCGGAGTTATACAACTCCGATTCAAGAAAAATTTATGGCGTTGGAAAGGTAAGACATGAGGCTACAAGTTCTATGTTTTAAGAAGAACCCGATTCTGCCTCTAAGATAGTCAAAATCGCTCATTCACAAACACTTGACTCATATTCGTCCATTTTTGAACCGTTGCCTTGTCGACCTCTCCTTAGATTTTTAACTATATCTGGAGTTATAGAACTCCGATTCAAGCGAACTTTATGGCGTTGGAAAGGTAAGACATGAGGCTACAAGTTATATGTTTTGAGAAGAACCCATTTCTGCTTGTAAGATAGTCAAAATCGCTCATTAACAAACACTTGGACTGTTACTGTCCATTTTTGAACTGTTACTGTCTGACCTCTCCTCAGATTTTTAACTATATCTGGAGTTATAGAACTCCAATTCAAGTGAACTTTATGGCGTTGGAAAGGTAAGACATGAGGCTACAAGTTCAATGTTTTGAGCAGAACCCAGTTCTGCCTCTAAGAGAGTCAAAATCGCTCATTAACAAACACTTGGACTGTTATCGTCCATTTTTGAACTGTTACTGTCTCGACCTCTCCTCAGATTTTTAACTATATCTGGAGTTATAGAACTCCGATTCAAGCGAACTTTATGGCGTTGGAAAGGTAAGACATGAGGCTACAAGTTCTATGTTTTAAGAAGAACCCAGTTCTGCCTCTAAGATAGTCAAAATCGCTCATTAACAAACACTTGGACTGTTATTGTCCATTTTTGAACTATTCTGTCGACCTCTCCTTAGATTTTTAACTATATCTGGAGTTATAGAACTCCGATTCAAGCGAACTTTATGGCGTTGGAAAGGTAAGACATGAGGCTACAAGTTATATGTTTTGAGAAGAACCCATTTCTGCTTTTAAGATAGTCAAAATCGCTCATTAACAAACACTTGGACTGTCATCTTGTCCATTTTTGAACTGTTCCTGTCTGACCTCTCCTCAGATTTTTAACTATATCTGGAGTTATAGAACTCCGATTCAAGCGAACTTTATGGCGTTGGAAAGGTAAGACATGAGGCTACAAGTTCTATGTTTTGAGAAGAACCCAGTTCTGCCTCTAAAATAGTCAAAATCGCTCATTAACAAACACTTGGACAAGTATCGTCCAACCAGTATCGTCCATTTTTGAACTCGTTACCGTCTCGACCTCTCCTCAGATTTTTAACTATATCTGGAGTTATAGAACTCCGATTCAAGCGAACTTTATAGCGTTGGAAAGGTAAGACATGAGGCCACAAGTTCTATGTTTTGAGAAGAACCCATTTCTGCCTCTAAGAGAGTCAAAATCGCTCATTAACAAACACTTGACTGTTATTCGTCCAACTATTACTGTTCATTTTTGAACTGTTACGTCCGATCTCTCCTCAGATTTTTAACTATATCTCGGAGTTATAGAACTCCGATTCAAGCGAACTTTATAGCGTTGGAAAGGTAAGACATGAGGCCACAAGTTCTATGTTTTGAGAAGAACCCATTTCTGCCTCTAAGAGAGTCAAAATCGCTCATTAACAAACACTTGGACCGTTATTCTTGTCCAACTATTACCGTCCATTTTTGAACTGTTACTGTCGATCTCTCCTCAGATTTTTAACTATATCTGGAGTTATAGAACTCCGATTCAAGAAAAATTTATGGCGTTGGAAAGGTAAGACATGAGGCTACAAGTTCTATGTTTTAAGAAGAACCCAGTTCTGCCTCTAAGATAGTCAAAATCGCTCATTAACAAACACTTGACTGTATCTGTCCATTTTGAACCGTTTCTGCCGTCGACCTCTCCTCAGATTTTTAACTATATCTGGAGTTATAGAACTCCAATTCAAGTGAACTTTATGGCGTTGGAAAGGTAAGACATGAGGCTACAAGTTTTATGTTTTGAGAAGAACCCATTTCTGCTTTTAAGATAGTCAAAATCGCTCATTAACAAACACTTGGACTGTTACTGTCCATTTTTGAACTGTTCTTGTCGACCTCTCCTCAGATTTTTAACTATATCTGGAGTTATAGAACTCCGATTAAAGCGAACTTTATGGCGTTGGAAAGGTAAGACATGAGGCTACAAGTTCTATGTTTTGAGAAGAAACCAGCTCTGCCTCTAAGATAGTCAAAATCGCTCATTAACAAACACTTGGACTATTCTTGTCCAACCGTTACTGTCCATTTTTGAACTGTACTCTTGTCCGACCTCTCCTCAGATTTTTAACTATATCCGGAGTTATAGAACTCCGATTCAAGCGAACGTTATGGCGTTGGAAAGGTAAGACATGAGGCCACAAGTTCTATGTTTTGAGAAGAACTCATTTCTGCCTCTAAGAGAGTCAAAATCGCTCATTAACAAACACTTGGACTTCTTGTCCAACTATTACTGTCCATTTTTGAATCATTCTCGTGTCGATCTCTACTTAGATTTTTAACTATATCTGGAGTTATACAACTCCGATTCAAGAAAAATTTATGGCGTTGGAAAGGTAAGACATGAGGCTACAAGTGCTATGTTTTAAGAAGAACCCGGTTCTGCCTCTAAGATAGTCAAAATCGCTCATTAACAAACACTTGACTGTTATCGTCCATTTTTGAACTGTTGCTGCGACCTCTCCTTAGATTTTTAACTATATCTGGAGTTATAGAACTCCGATTCAAGCGAACTTTATGGCGTTGGAAAGGTAAGACATGAGGCTACAAGTTCTATGTTTTGAGAAGAACCCATTTCTGCTTTTAAGATAGTCAAAATCGCTCATTAACAAATACTTGGACTTCTTGTCCATTTTTGAACTGTTACTCGTCTCGACCTCTCCTCAGATTTTTAACTATATCTGGAGTTATAGAACTCCAATTCAAGTGAACTTTATGGCGTTGGAAAGGTAAGACATGAGGCTACAAGTTCTATGTTTTGAGCGGAGAACCCAGTTCCGCCTCTAAGAGAGTCAAAATCGCTCATTAACAAACACTTGGACCGTTATTCTTGTCCATTTTTGAACTCATTTGTCGACCTCTCCTCAGATTTTTAACTATATCTGGAGTTATAGAACTCTGATGCAAGCGAACTTTATGGAGTTGGAAAGGTAAGACATGAGGCTACAAGTTCTATGTTTTGAGAAGAACCCAGTTCTGCCTCTAAGATAGTCAAAATCGCTCATTAACAAACACTTGGACCGGTTATTCTTGTCCACCATTCTATCGTCCATTTTTGAACTGTTACGTCTCGACCTCTCCTCAGATTTTTAACTATATCTGGAGTTATAGAACTCCGATTCAAGCGAACTTTATAGCGTTGGAAAGGTAAGACATGAGGCCACAAGTTCTATGTTTTGAGAAGAACCCATTTCTCCTCTAAGAGAGTCAAAATCGCTCATTAACAAACACTTGACCTTACTGTCCAACTATTACTATCCATTTTTGAACTCATTCTTTCTCGATCTCTCCTCGGATTTTTAACTATATCCGGATTTATAGAACTCCGATTCAAGAAACATTTATGGCGTTGGAAAGGTAAGACATGAGGCTACAAGTTCTATGTTTTAAGAAGAACCAGTGTCTGCCTCTAAGAGAGTCAAAATCGCTCATTAACAAACACTTGGACCGTTCTCGTCCAACTCGTTACTGTCCATTTTTGAACTTTATCGTCTCGACCTCTCCTCAGATTTTTAACTATATCTGGAGTTATAGAACTCCGATTCAAGCGAACTTTATAGCGTTGGAAAGGTAAGACATGAGGCCACAAGTTCTATGTTTTGAGAAGAACCCATTTCTGCCTCTAAGAGAGTCAAAATCGCTCATTAACAAACACTTGGACCTTCATTCTTGTCCAACTATTACACTCCATTTTTGAACTCAGTATCGTCTCGATCTCTCCTCGATTTTTAACTATATCTGGATTTATAGAACTCCGATTCAAGAAACATTTATGGCGTTGGAAAGGTAAGACATGAGGCTACAAGTTCTATGTTTTAAGAAGAACCCAGTTCTGCCTCTAAGATAGTTAAAATCGCTCATTAACAAACACTTGACCGTTATCCATTTTTGAACTCGTTGCTGTCGACCCTTAGATTTTTAACTATATCTCGGAGTTATAGAACTCCGATTCAAGCGAACTTTATGGCGTTGGAAAGGTAAGACATGAGGCTACAAGTTTTATGTTTTGAGAAGAACCCATTTCTGCTTTTAAGATAGTCAAAATCACTCATTAACAAACACTTGGACTCATTCTTGTCCATTTTTGAACTATTCTGTCTCGACCTCTCCTCAGATTTTTAACTATATCTGGAGTTATAGAACTCCAATTCAAGCGAACTTTATGGCGTTGGAAAGGTAAGACATGAGGCTACAAGTTCTATGTTTTGAGCAGAACCCAGTTCTGCCTCTAAGATAGTCAAAATCGCTCATTAACAAACACTTGGACTGTTATCTTGTCCATTTTTGAACCGTTGCTGTCTCGACCTCTCCTTAGATTTTTAACTATATCTGGAGTTATAGAACTCCGATTCAAGCGAACTTTATGGCGTTGGAAAGGTAAGACATGAGGCTACAAGTTTTATGTTTTGAGAAGAACCCATTTCTGCTTTTAAGATAGTCAAAATCGCTCATTAACAAACACTTGGACTGCTACTGTCCATTTTTGAACTATGCTTCTCGACCTCTCCTCGATTTTTAACTATGTCCGGAGTTATAGAACTCCAATTCAAGCGAACGTTATGGCGTTGGAAAGGTAAGACATGAGGCTACAAGTTCTATGTTTTGAGAAGAACCCATTTCTGCCTCTAAGATAGTCAAAATCGCTCATTAACAAACACTTGGACTTCTCTGTCCATTTTTGAACTATTACTGTCGACCTCTCCTCAGATTTTTAACTATATCTGGAGTTATAGAACTCCGATTAAAGCGAACTTTATGGTGTTGGAAAGGTAAGACATGAGGCTACAAGTTCTATGTTTTCAGAAGAACCCAGTTCTGCCTCTAGAATAGTCAAAATCGCTCATTAACAAACACTTGACCGGTATTCTTGTCCATTTTTGAACTATTGCTGTCTGACCTCTCCTTAGGTTTTTAACTATATCTGGAGTTATAGAACTCCGATTCAAGCGAACTTTATGGCGTTGGAAAGGTAAGACATGAGGCTACAAGTTTTATGTTTTAAGAAGAACCCATTTCTGCTTTTAAGATAGTCAAAATCGCTCATTAACAAACACTTGACCGTTGTTGTCCATTTTTGAACTATTACTTGTCTGACCTCTCCTCAGATTTTTAACTATATCTGGAGTTATAGAACTCCAATTCAAGTGAACTTTATGGCGTTGGAAAGGTAAGACATGAGGCTACAAGTTCTATGTTTTGAGCAGAACCCAGGTTCTGCCTCTAAGATAGTCAAAATCGCTCATTAACAAACACTTGACCATTCTACGTCCATTTTTGAACTCTGTTGCCGTCGACCTCTCCTTAGATTTTTAACTATATCCGGAGTTATAGAACTCCGATTCAAGCGAACTTTATGGCGTTGGAAAGGTAAGACATGAGGCTACAAGTTATATGTTTTGAGAAGAACCCATTTCTGCTTTTAAGATAGTCAAAATCGCTCATTAACAAACACTTGGACCGTTACTGTCCATTTTTGAACTGTACTCTCGACCTCTCCTCAGATTTTTAACTATATCTGGAGTTATAGAACTCCAATTCAAGTGAACTTTATGGCGTTGGAAAGGTAAGACATGAGGCTACAAGTTCTATGTTTTGAGCAAACCCAGCTCTGCCTCTAAGATAGTCAAAATCGCTCATTAACAAACACTTGGACTGTTCGTCCATTTTTAAACCGTTGCTGTTCTGACCTCTCCTTAGATTTTTAACTATATCTGGAGTTATAGAACTCCGATTCAAGCGAACTTTATGGCGTTGGAAAGGTAAGACATGAGGCTACAAGTTCTATGTTTTGAGAAGAACCCAGTTCTCCTCTAAGATAGTCAAAATCGCTCATTAACAAACACTTGGACTCATTCTGTCCAACTCAAGTATCCATCCATTTTTGAACTGTTATCGTCTCGACCTCTCCTCAGATTTTTAACTATATCCGGAGTTATAGAACTATGATTCAAGCGAACTTTATAGCGTTGGAAAGGTAAGACATGAGGCCACAAGTTCTATGTTTTGAGAAGAACCCATTTCGCCTCTAAGAGAGTCAAAATCGCTCATTAACAAACACTTGACTCATTCTTGTCCAACTATTATCGTCCATTTTTGAACTCAGTACCGTCTCGATCTCTCCTCAGATTTTTAACTATATCCGGAGTTATAGAACTCCGATTCAAGCGAACTTTATAGCGTTGGAAAGGTAAGACATGAGGCCACAAGTTCTATGTTTTGAGAAGAACCCATTTCTGCCTCTAAGAGAGTCAAAATCGCTCATTAACAAACACTTGGACTCATTCTTGTCCAACTATTACCGTCCATTTTTGAACTGTTACTGTCTGATCTCTCCTCAGATTTTTAACTATATCTGGAGTTATAGAACTCCGATTCAAGAAAAATTTATGGCGTTGGAAAGGTAAGACATGAGGCTACAAGTTCTATGTTTTAAGAAGAACCCAGTTCGCCTCTAAGATAGTCAAAATCGCTCATTAACAAACACTTGACTTCTATCGTCCATTTTTGAACTCCGTTGCTGTCGACCTCTCCTCAGATTTTTAACTATATCTGGAGTTATAGAACTCCAATTCAAGTGAACTTTATGGCGTTGGAAAGGTAAGACATGAGGCTACAAGTTTTATGTTTTGAGAAGAACCCATTTCTGCTTTTAAGATAGTCAAAATCGCTCATTAACAAACACTTGACCGATTCACCGTCCATTTTTGAACCGTACTGTCTCGACCTCTCCTCAGATTTTTAACTATATCTGGAGTTATAGAACTCCGATTAAAGCGAACTTTATGGCGTTGGAAAGGTAAGACATGAGGCTACAAGTTCTATGTTTTGAGAAGAAACCAGCTCTGCCTCTAAGATAGTCAAAATCGCTCATTAACAAACACTTGGACCGTTATTGTCCAACCGTCACCGTCCATTTTTGAACTGTTCTATGTCGACCTCTCCTCGAGATTTTTAACTATATCCGGAGTTATAGAACTCCGATTCAAGCGAACGTTATGGCGTTGGAAAGGTAAGACATGAGGCCACAAGTTCTATGTTTTGAGAAGAACTCATTTCGCCTCTAAGAGAGTCAAAATCGCTCATTAACAAACACTTGGACTCTTCTTGTCCAACTATTACTGTCCATTTTTGAACTGCTTATCGTGTCGATCTCTACTTAGATTTTTAACTATATCCGGGAGTTATACAACTCCGATTCAAGAAAAATTTATGGCGTTGGAAAGGTAAGACATGAGGCTACAAGTGCTATGTTTTAAGAAGAACCCAGTTCTGCCTCTAAGATAGTCAAAATCGCTCATTAACAAACACTTGGACATTCTTCGTCCATTTTTGAACTCAGGTTGCCGTCGACCTCTCCTTAGATTTTTAACTATATCCGGAGTTATAGAACTCCGATTCAAGCGAACTTTATGGCGTTGGAAAGGTAAGACATGAGGCTACAAGTTCTATGTTTTGAGAAGAACCCATTTCTGCTTTTAAGATAGTCAAAATCGCTCATTAACAAATACTTGGACTATTCTTGTCCATTTTTTGAACTATTCTTGTCGACCTCTCCTCAGATTTTTAACTATATCTGGAGTTATAGAACTCCAATTCAAGTGAACTTTATGGTGTTGGAAAGGTAAGACATGAGGCTACAAGTTCTATGTTTTGAGCAGAACCAGTTCTGCCTCTAAGAGAGTCAAAATCGCTCATTAACAAACACTTGACTCATTCTGTCCATTTTTGAACCTGTTATTGTCCGACCTCTCCTCAGATTTTTAACTATATCTGGAGTTATAGAACTACGATTCAAGAGAACTTTATGGAGTTGGAAAGGTAAGACATGAGGCTACAAGTTCTATGTTTTGAGAAGAACCCAGTTCTGCCTCTAAGATAGTCAAAATCGCTCATTAACAAACACTTGGACCGTTCTTGTCCAACACTTTATCCATTTTTGAACCGTTACTTGTCGACCTCTCCTCAGATTTTTAACTATATCTGGAGTTATAGAACTCCGATTCAAGCGAACTTTATAGCGTTGGAAAGGTAAGACATGAGGCCACAAGTTCTATGTTTTGAGAAGAACCCATTTCTGCCTCTAAGAGAGTCAAAATCGCTCATTAACAAACACTTGACCGTTCTTGTCCAACTATTACCATCCATTTTTGAATTCTTGTCTGATCTCTCCTCGATTTTTAACTATATCTGGATTTATAGAACTTCGATTCAAGAAACATTTATGGCGTTGGAAAGGTAAGACATGAGGCTACAAGTTCTATGTTTTAAGAAGAACCCAGTTCGCCTCTAAGAGAGTCAAAATCGCTCATTAACAAACACTTGGACTCATATCGTCCATTTTTGAACTCATTCGTGTCGACCTCTCCTCAGATTTTTAACTATATCTGAGTTATAGAACTCTGATTCAAGCGAACTTTATGGAGTTGGAAAGGTAAGACATGAGGCTACAAGTTCTATGTTTTGAGAAGAACCCAGTTCTGCCTCTAAGATAGTCAAAATCGCTCATTAACAAACACTTGGACCAGTTCTTGTCCAACCGCATCGTCCATTTTTGAACCTATTCGTCGACCTCTCCTCAGATTTTTAACTATATCTCGAGTTATAGAACTCCGATTCAAGCGAACTTTATAGCGTTGGAAAGGTAAGACATGAGGCCACAAGTTCTATGTTTTGAGAAGAACCCATTTCTGCCTCTAAGAGAGTCAAAATCGCTCATTAACAAACACTTGGACCGTTATCGTCTCAACTATTACCGTCCATTTTTGAACCGTTCGATCTCTCCTCGATTTTTAACTATATCTGGATTTATAGAACTCCGATTCAAGAAACATTTATGGCGTTGGAAAGGTAAGACATGAGGCTACAAGTTCTATGTTTTAAGAAGAACCCAGTTCTCGCTCTAAGATAGTTAAAATCGCTCATTAACAAACACTTGGACTGTTATCTTGTCCATTTTTGAACTGTTGCTTTCGACCCTTAGATTTTTAACTATATCCGGAGTTATAGAACTCCGATTCAAGCGAACGTTATGGTGTTGGAAAGGTAAGACATGAGGCTACAAGTTCTATGTTTTGAGCAGAACCCGGTTACGCCTCTAAGAGAGTCAAAATCGCTCATTAACAAACACTTGGACTTATCGTCCATTTTTGAATCATTACTCTCGACCTCTCCTCAGATTTTTAACTATATCTGGAGTTATAGAACTCTGATTCAAGCGAACTTTATGGAGTTGGAAAGGTAAGACATGAGGCTACAAGTTCTATGTTTTGAGAAGAACCCGGTTCCGCCTCTAAGATAGTCAAAATCGCTCATTAACAAACACTTGGACTTTCTTGTCCAATCTTATCGTCCATTTTTGAATCTGTATCGTCTCGACCTCTCCTCAGATTTTTAACTATATCTGGATTTATAGAACTTCGATTCAAGAAACATTTATGGCGTTGGAAAGGTAAGACATGAGGCTACAAGTTCTATGTTTTAAGAAGAACCCCGGTTACGCCTCTAAGAGAGTCAAAATCGCTCATTAAC
The DNA here is from genome assembly GCA_019202695.1 of Populus x sibirica. NCBI lineage: Eukaryota > Viridiplantae > Streptophyta > Magnoliopsida > Malpighiales > Salicaceae > Populus > Populus x sibirica. The sequence continues at coordinate 100,435 of JAGMVL010002394.1, read as the reverse complement.
AAACACTTGACTCATTGTCCATTTTTGAACCCTATTCTTGTCGACCTCTCCTCAGATTTTTAACTATATCTGGAGTTATAGAACTCCGATTCAAGCGAACTTTATAGCGTTGGAAAGGTAAGACATGAGGCCACAAGTTCTATGTTTTGAGAAGAACCCATTTCTGCCTCTAAGAGAGTCAAAATCGCTCATTAACAAACACTTGACCGTTTACTTGTCCAACTATTACTGTCCATTTTTGAACTTCTTGTCGATCTCTCCTCGATTTTTAACTATATCTGGATTTATAGAACTTCGATTCAAGAAACATTTATGGCGTTGGAAAGGTAAGACATGAGGCTACAAGTTCTATGTTTTAAGAAGAACCCAGCTTACGCCTCTAAGAGAGTCAAAATCGCTCATTAACAAACACTTGGACTCATTCTTGTCCATTTTTGAATCACATCGTCTCGACCTCTCCTCAGATTTTTAACTATATCCGGAGTTATAGAACTCGATTCAAGCGAACTTTATGGAGTTGGAAAGGTAAGACATGAGGCTACAAGTTCTATGTTTTGAGAAGAACCCGAGTTCTGCCTCTAAGATAGTCAAAATCGCTCATTAACAAACACTTGGACTCATTCTTGTCCAACTGTCACCGTCCATTTTTGAACTGTTATTCTTGTCGACCTCTCCTCAGATTTTTAACTATATCTGGAGTTATAGAACTCCGATTCAAGCGAACTTTATAGCGTTGGAAAGGTAAGACATGAGGCCACAAGTTCTATGTTTTGAGAAGAACCCATTTCTGCCTCTAAGAGAGTCAAAATCGCTCATTAACAAACACTTGGACTTGTCCAACTATTACTCGTCCATTTTTGAACTGTTCGTCTCGATCTCTCCTCGGATTTTTAACTATATCTGGATTTATAGAACTCCGATTCAAGAAACATTTATGGCGTTGGAAAGGTAAGACATGAGGCTACAAGTTCTATGTTTTAAGAAGAACCCGATTCGCCTCTAAGATAGTTAAAATCGCTCATTAACAAACACTTGGACTATTCATCGTCCATTTTTGAACTCTGCTGTCGACCCTTAGATTTTTAACTATATCTCGGAGTTATAGAACTCCGATTCAAGCGAACGTTATGGTGTTGGAAAGGTAAGACATGAGGCTACAAGTTCTATGTTTTGAGCAGAACCCGGTTACGCCTCTAAGAGAGTCAAAATCGCTCATTAACAAACACTTGACATATTCTTGTCCATTTTTGAAGCTATTCTTGTCGACCTCTCCTCAGATTTTTAACTATATCTGGAGTTATAGAACTCGATTCAAGCGAACTTTATGGAGTTGGAAAGGTAAGACATGAGGCTACAAGTTCTATGTTTTGAGAAGAACCCAGTTCTGCCTCTAAGATAGTCAAAATCGCTCATTAACAAACACTTGGACTGTTCTTGTCCCAACCATTACTGTCCATTTTTGAACCGTTATTCTTGTCGACCTCTCCTCGATTTTTAACTATATCTGGATTTATAGAACTTCGATTCAAGAAACATTTATGGCGTTGGAAAGGTAAGACATGAGGCTACAAGTTCTATGTTTTAAGAAGAACCCAGTTCTGCCTCTAAGAGAGTCAAAATCGCTCATTAACAAACACTTGGTATTCTTTGTCCATTTTTGAATTCTTTATCGTCTGACCTCTCCTCAGATTTTTAACTATATCTGGAGTTATAGAACTCCGATTCAAGCGAACTTTATAGCGTTGGAAAGGTAAGACATGAGGCCACAAGTTCTATGTTTTGAGAAGAACCCATTTCGCCTCTAAGAGAGTCAAAATCGCTCATTAACAAACACTTGACTGTTACTGTCCAACTATTACTGTCCATTTTTGAACTGTTATCGTGTCGATCTCTCCTCGGATTTTTAACTATATCTGGATTTATAGAACTTCGATTCAAGAAACATTTATGGCGTTGGAAAGGTAAGACATGAGGCTACAAGTTCTATGTTTTAAGAAGAACCCAGTTCTGCCTCTAAGAGAGTCAAAATCGCTCATTAACAAACACTTGGATGTTATCTTGTCCATTTTTGAACTGTTACTGTCTGACCTCTCCTCAGATTTTTAACTATATCTGGAGTTATAGAACTCTGATTCAAGCGAACTTTATGGAGTTGGAAAGGTAAGACATGAGGCTACAAGTTCTATGTTTTGAGAAGAACCCAGTTCTGCCTCTAAGATAGTCAAAATCGCTCATTAACAAACACTTGACTTTCTTGTCCAACTGTTACTTGTCCATTTTTGAACTGTTATTCTCGACCTCTCCTCAGATTTTTAACTATATCTGGAGTTATAGAACTCCGATTCAAGCGAACTTTATAGCGTTGGAAAGGTAAGACATGAGGCCACAAGTTCTATGTTTTGAGAAGAACCCATTTCTGCCTCTAAGAGAGTCAAAATCGCTCATTAACAAACACTTGACCGTATTCTTGTCCAACTATTACGTCCCATTTTTGAACTGTTACTGTCTGATCTCTCCTCAGATTTTTAACTATATCTGGATTTATAGAACTCCGATTCAAGAAACATTTATGGCGTTGGAAAGGTAAGACATGAGGCTACAAGTTCTATGTTTTAAGAAGAACCCAGTTCGCCTCTAAGATAGTTAAAATCGCTCATTAACAAACACTTGGACTGTTACTGTCCATTTTTGAACTGTTGCTGTCTGACCCTTAGATTTTTAACTATATCTGGAGTTATAGAACTCCGATTCAAGCGAACGTTATGGTGTTGGAAAGGTAAGACATGAGGCTACAAGTTCTATGTTTTGAGCAGAACCCAGTTCTGCCTCTAAGAGAGTCAAAATCGCTCATTAACAAACACTTGGACTGTATTCTTGTCCATTTTTGAACTCATATCGTCGACCTCTCCTCAGATTTTTAACTATATCTGGAGTTATAGAACTCTGATTCAAGCGAACTTTATGGAGTTGGAAAGGTAAGACATGAGGCTACAAGTTCTATGTTTTGAGAAGAACCCAGTTCTGCCTCTAAGATAGTCAAAATCGCTCATTAACAAACACTTGGACATTCTTGTCCAACTGTTACTGTCCATTTTTGAACTGTTACCGTCCGACCTCTCCTCAGATTTTTAACTATATCTGGAGTTATAGAACTCCGATTCAAGCGAACTTTATAGCGTTGGAAAGGTAAGACATGAGGCCACAAGTTCTATGTTTTGAGAAGAACCCATTTCTGCCTCTAAGATAGTCAAAATCGCTCATTAACAAACACTTGGACTATTCTTGTCCAACTATTACTGTCCATTTTTGAATTCTTGTCGATCTCTCTCCTCAGATTTTTAACTATATCTGGATTTATAGAACTCCGATTCAAGAAACATTTATGGCGTTGGAAAGGTAAGACATGAGGCTACAAGTTCTATGTTTTAAGAAGAACCCAGGTTCTGCCTCTAAGAGAGTCAAAATCGCTCATTAACAAACACTTGGACTATTCTTGTCCATTTTTGAACTGATCTGTCTCGACCTCTCCTCAGATTTTTAACTATATCTCGGAGTTATAGAACTCTGATTCAAGCGAACTTTATGGAGTTGGAAAGGTAAGACATGAGGCTACAAGTTCTATGTTTTGAGAAGAACCCAGTTCTACCTCTAAGATAGTCAAAATCGCTCATTAACAAACACTTGGACTGTTACTGTCCAACTGTTACTGTCCATTTTTGAACTGTTACTGTCTGACCTCTCCTCAGATTTTTAACTATATCTGGAGTTATAGAACTCCGATTCAAGCGAACTTTATAGCGTTGGAAAGGTAAGACATGAGGCCACAAGTTCTATGTTTTGAGAAGAACCCATTTCTGCCTCTAAGAGAGTCAAAATCGCTCATTAACAAACACTTAGACTGTTACTGTCCAACTATTATCTGTCCATTTTTGAACTGTTACTTCTGAGTCTCTCCTCGATTTTTAACTATATCTGGATTTATAGAACTCCGATTCAAGAAACATTTATGGCGTTGGAAAGGTAAGACATGAGGCTACAAGTTCTATGTTTTAAGAAGAACCCAGTTCTGCCTCTAAGATAGTTAAAATCGCTCATTAACAAACACTTGGACTGTTACTGTCCATTTTTGAACTGTTGCTGTCTGACCCTTAGATTTTTAACTATATCTGGAGTTATAGAACTCCGATTCAAGCGAACTTTATGGCGTTGGAAAGGTAAGACATGAGGCTACAAGTTTTATGTTTTGAGAAGAACCCATTTCTGCTTTTAAGATAGTCAAAATCACTCATTAACAAACACTTGGACTGTTACTGTCCATTTTTGAACTGTTACTGTCCGACCTCTCCTCAGATTTTTAACTATATCTGGAGTTATAGAACTCCAATTCAAGCGAACTTTATGGCGTTGGAAAGGTAAGACATGAGGCTACAAGTTCTATGTTTTGAGCAGAACCCAGTTCTGCCTCTAAGAGAGTCAAAATCGCTCATTAACAAACACTTGACTGTTCTTGTCCATTTTTGAACTGTTCTTTCTGACCTCTCCTTAGATTTTTAACTATATCTGGAGTTATAGAACTCCGATTCAAGCGAACTTTATGGCGTTGGAAAGGTAAGACATGAGGCTACAAGTTTTATGTTTTGAGAAGAACCCATTTCTGCTTTTAAGATAGTCAAAATCGCTCATTAACAAACACTTGGACTGCTCAGCGTCCATTTTTGAACGTTCTTGTCGACCTCTCCTCAGATTTTTAACTATGTCTGGAGTTATAGAACTCCAATTCAAGCGAACGTTATGGCGTTGGAAAGGTAAGACATGAGGCTACAAGTTCTATGTTTTGAGAAGAACCCATTTCTGCCTCTAAGATAGTCAAAATCGCTCATTAACAAACACTTGGACCATTCTGTCCATTTTTGAACTTGTTACTGTCTGACCTCTCCTCAGATTTTTAACTATATCTGGAGTTATAGAACTCCGATTAAAGCGAAATTTATGGTGTTGGAAAGGTAAGACATGAGGCTACAAGTTCTATGTTTTCAGAAGAACCCAGTTCTGCCTCTAGAATAGTCAAAATCGCTCATTAACAAACACTTGGACTCGTTATCGTCCATTTTTGAACTATTGCTGTCTCGACCTCTCCTTAGGTTTTTAACTATATCTCGGAGTTATAGAACTCCGATTCAAGCGAACTTTATGGCGTTGGAAAGGTAAGACATGAGGCTACAAGTTTTATGTTTTGAGAAGAACCCATTTCTGCTTTTAAGATAGTCAAAATCGCTCATTAACAAACACTTGGACTGTTGGTCTTTGTCCATTTTTGAACTGTTAACTCGTGTCGACCTCTCCTCAGATTTTTAACTATATCTGGAGTTATAGAACTCCAATTCAAGTGAACTTTATGGCGTTGGAAAGGTAAGACATGAGGCTACAAGTTCTATGTTTTGAGCAGAACCCAGTTCCGCCTCTAAGAGAGTCAAAATCACTCATTAACAAACACTTGGACTGTTATCGTCCATTTTTGAACTGTTACTGTCTGACCTCTCCTCAGCTTTTTAACTATATCTGGAGTTATAGAACTCCAATTCAAGTGAACTTTATGGCGTTGGAAAGGTAAGACATGAGGCTACAAGTTCTATGTTTTGAGCAGAACCCAGTTCTGCCTCTAAGAGAGTCAAAATCGCTCATTAACAAACACTTGGACTGTTACTGTCCATTTTTGAACTGTTACTGTCTGACCTCTCCTCAGATTTTTAACTATATCTGGAGTTATAGAACTCCGATTAAAGCGAACTTTATGGCGTTGGAAAGGTAAGACATGAGGCTACAAGTTCTATGTTTTGAGAAGAACCCAGTTCTGCCTCTAAAATAGTCAAAATCGCTCATTAACAAACACTTGACTCAGTTACTTGTCCAACTGTTATCGTCCATTTTTGAACTGTTACTGTCTGACCTCTCCTCAGATTTTTAACTATATCTGGAGTTATAGAACTCCGATTCAAGCGAACTTTATAGCGTTGGAAAGGTAAGACATGAGGCCACAAGTTCTATGTTTTGAGAAGAACCCATTTCTGCCTCTAAGAGAGTCAAAATCGCTCATTAACAAACACTTGGACTGTTCTGTCCAACTATTACTGTCCATTTTTGAACTCGTTATCGTCTCGATCTCTCCTCGAGATTTTTAACTATATCTGGAGTTATAGAACTCCGATTCGAGAAAAATTTATGGCGTTGGAAAGGTAAGACATGAGGCTACAAGTTCTATGTTTTAAGAAGAACCCAGTTCTGCCTCTAAGATAGTCAAAATCGCTCATTAACAAACACTTGGACTATTACTTGTCCATTTTTGAACCGTGTGCTTTCTCGACCTCTCCTCAGATTTTTAACTATATCTGGAGTTATAGAACTCCGATTCAAGCGAACTTTATGGCGTTGGAAAGGTAAGACATGAGGCTACAAGTTCTATGTTTTGAGAAGAACCCATTTCTGCTTTTAAGATAGTCAAAATCGCTCATTAACAAACACTTGGACTGTTTCTTGTCCATTTTTGAACTGTTACTGTCTGACCTCTCCTCAGATTTTTAACTATATCTGGAGTTATAGAACTCCAATTCAAGTGAACTTTATGGCGTTGGAAAGGTAAGACATGAGGCTACAAGTTCTATGTTTTGAGCAGAACCCAGTTCCGCCTCTAAGAGAGTCAAAATCGCTCATTAACAAACACTTGGACTGTTACGTCCATTTTTGAACTGCATACTGTCTCGACCTCTCCTCAGATTTTTAACTATATCTGGAGTTATAGAACTCTGATTCAAGCGAACTTTATGGAGTTGGAAAGGTAAGACATGAGGCTACAAGTTTTATGTTTTGAGAAGAACCCAGTTCCGCCTCTAAGATAGTCAAAATCGCTCATTAACAAACACTTGGACCACATGCTTGTCCAACTGCTGTCCCATTTTTGAACTGTTACTGTCTGACCTCTCCTCAGATTTTTAACTATATCTGGAGTTATAGAACTCCAATTCAAGAGAACGTTATGGCGTTAGAAAGGTAAGACATGAGGCTACAAGTTCTATGTTTTGAGAAGAACCCATTTCTGCCTCTAAGATAGTCAAAATCGCTCATTAACAAACACTTGGACTCAGGTATCTGTCCATTTTTGAACTGTTGCTGTCTCGACTTCTCCTTAGATTTTTAACTATATCTGGAGTTATAGAACTCCGATTCAAGCGAACTTTATGGCGTTGGAAAGGTAAGACATGAGGCTACAAGTTCTATGTTTTGAGAAGAAACCAGCTCCGCCTCTAAGATAGTCAAAATCGCTCATTAACAAACACTTGGACCTGTTATCGTCCAACTGTTATCGTCCATTTTTGAACTGTTACTGTCTGACCTCTCCTTAGATTTTTAACTATATCTGGAGTTATAGAACTCCGATTCAAGCGAACGTTATGGCGTTGGAAAGGTAAGACATGAGGCCACAAGTTCTATGTTTTGAGAAGAACTCATTTCAGCCTCTAAGAGAGTCAAAATCGCTCATTAACAAACACTTGGACTCATTCTTGTCCAACTATTACTGTCCATTTTTGAACTGTTACTGTCTGATCTCTACTTAGATTTTTAACTATATCTCGGAGTTCTACAACTCCGATTCAAGAAAAAATTTATGGCGTTGGAAAGGTAAGACATGAGGCTACAAGTGCTATGTTTTAAGAAGAACCTAGTTCTGCCTCTAAGATAGTCAAAATCGCTCATTAACAAACACTTGGACTATTACTGTCCATTTTTGAACTGTTGCTGTCTGACCTCTCCTCAGATTTTTAACTATATCCGGAGTTATAGAACTCCGATTCAAGCGAACGTTATGGCGTTGGAAAGGTAAGACATGAGGCCACAAGTTCTATGTTTTGAGAAGAACCCATTTCTGCCTCTAAGAGAGTCAAAATCGCTCATTAACAAACACTTGACCGTTACTGTCCAACTATTACTTGTCCATTTTTGAACTGTTACCGTCTCGATCTCTCCTCAGATTTTTAACTATATCTGGAGTTATAGAACTCCGATTCGAGAAAAATTTATGGCGTTGGAAAGGTAAGACATGAGGCTACAAGTTCTATGTTTTAAGAAGAACCCAGTTCTGCCTCTAAGATAGTCAAAATCGCTCATTAACAAACACTTGGACTATTACTGTCCATTTTTGAACTGTTGTTGTCTGACCTCTCCTCAGATTTTTAACTATATCTGGAGTTATAGAACTCCGATTCAAGCGAACTTTATGGCGTTGGAAAGGTAAGACATGAGGCTACAAGTTCTATGTTTTGAGAAGAACCCATTTCTGCTTTTAAGATAGTCAAAATCGCTCATTAACAAACACTTGGACTCATATTCGTCCATTTTTGAACTGTTACCTCGTCTGACCTCTCCTCAGATTTTTAACTATATCTGGAGTTATAGAACTCCAATTCAAGTGAACTTTATGGCGTTGGAAAGGTAAGACATGAGGCTACAAGTTCTATGTTTTGAGCAGAACCCAGTTCCGCCTCTAAGAGAGTCAAAATCGCTCATTAACAAACACTTGACCGTTCGCTCCATTTTTGAACTCATATCTTCTCGACCTCTCCTCAGATTTTTAACTATATCTGGAGTTATAGAACTCTGATTCAAGCGAACTTTATGGAGTTGGAAAGGTAAGACATGAGGCTACAAGTTTTATGTTTTGAGAAGAACCCAGTTCTGCCTCTAAGATAGTCAAAATCGCTCATTAACAAACACTTGACATTACCGTCCAACTCATCACCGTCCATTTTTGAACCGTCTTGTCGACCTCTCCTCAGATTTTTAACTATATCTGGAGTTATAGAACTCCAATTCAAGAGAACGTTATGGCGTTAGAAAGGTAAGACATGAGGCTACAAGTTCTATGTTTTGAGAAGAACCCATTTCGCCTCTAAGATAGTCAAAATCGCTTATTAACAAACACTTGGACTCATCCGTCCATTTTTGAACTCGTCGTCTGACTTCTCCTTAGATTTTTAACTATATCTGGAGTTATAGAACTCCGATTCAAGCGAACTTTATGGCGTTGGAAAGGTAAGACATGAGGCTACAAGTTCTATGTTTTGAGAAGAAACCAGCTCTCCGCCTCTAAGATAGTCAAAATCGCTCATTAACAAACACTTGGACCGGCATCGTCCAACCGGCTATCGTCCATTTTTGAACCGTTACCGTCTCGACCTCTCCTTAGATTTTTAACTATATCTCGGAGTTATAGAACTCCGATTCAAGCGAACGTTATGGCGTTGGAAAGGTAAGACATGAGGCCACAAGTTCTATGTTTTGAGAAGAACTCATTTCAGCCTCTAAGAGAGTCAAAATCGCTCATTAAGAAACACTTGGACCAAGTATCGTCCAACTATTACTGTCCATTTTTGAACTGCTATTCGTTTGATCTCTACTTAGATTTTTAACTATATCTGGAGTTCTACAACTCCGATTCAAGAAAAATTTATGGCGTTGGAAAGGTAAGACATGAGGCTACAAGTGCTATGTTTTAAGAAGAACCTAGTTCTCGCCTCTAAGATAGTCAAAATCGCTCATTAACAAACACTTGACCGTTCGTCCATTTTTGAACCGTTGCCGTCTCGACCTCTCCTTAGATTTTTAACTATATCTGGAGTTATAGAACTCCGATTCAAGCGAACTTTATGGCGTTGGAAAGGTAAGACATGAGGCTACAAGTTCTATGTTTTGAGAAGAACCCATTTCTGCTTTTAAGATAGTCAAAATCGCTCATTAACAAACACTTGACCGTCATCGTCCATTTTTGAACTCAAGTTCGTCTCGACCTCTCCTCAGATTTTTAACTATATCTGGAGTTATAGAACTCCAATTCAAGTGAACTTTATGGCGTTGGAAAGGTAAGACATGAGGCTACAAGTTCTATGTTTTGAGCAGAACCCAGTTCTGCCTCTAAGAGAGTCAAAATCGCTCATTAACAAACACTTGACCGTATTCGTCCATTTTTGAACCATATTCTCGACCTCTCCTCAGATTTTTAACTATATCTGGAGTTATAGAACTCGATTCAAGAGAACTTTATGGCGTTGGAAAGTTAAGACATGAGGCTACAAGTTCTATGTTTTGAGAAGAACCCAGTTCGCCTCTAAGATAGTCAAAATCGCTCATTAACAAACACTTGACCGTTACTTGTCCAACATACTGTCCATTTTTGAACTATTCTTGTCGACCTCTCCTCAGATTTTTAACTATATCCGGAGTTATAGAACTCCGATTCAAGCGAACTTTATAGCGTTGGAAAGGTAAGACATGAGGCCACAAGTTCTATGTTTTGAGAAGAAACCAGGTCTGCCTCTAAGAGAGTCAAAATCGCTCATTAACAAACACTTGGACTATTACTGTCCATTTTTGAACTATTCTTGTCGACCTCTCCTTAGATTTTTAACTATATCTGGAGTTATAGAACTCCGATTCAAGCGAACTTTATGGCGTTGGAAAGGTAAGACATGAGGCAACAAGTTCTATGTTTTGAGAAGAACCCATTTCTGCTTTTAAGATAGTCAAAATCGCTCATTAACAAACACTTGGACTGTTATCTTGTCCATTTTTGAACTGTTACTGTCCTGACCTCTCCTCAGATTTTTAACTATATCTGGAGTTATAGAACTCCAATTCAAGTGATATTTATGGCGTTGGAAAGGTAAGACATGAGGCTACAAGTTCTATGTTTTGAGCAGAACCCAGTTCTGCCTCTAAGAGAGTCAAAATCGCTCATTAACAAACACTTGGACTATTCTTGTCCATTTTTGAACTATTCTTGTCGACCTCTCCTCAGATTTTTAACTATATCTGGAGTTATAGAACTCGATTCAAGAGAACTTTATGGCGTTGGAAAGTTAAGACATGAGGCTACAAGTTCTATGTTTTGAGAAGAACCCAGTTCTGCCTCTAAGATAGTCAAAATCGCTCATTAACAAACACTTGACCGCATCTTGTCCAACCGTTACCGTCCATTTTTGAACTATTCTTGTCGACCTCTCCTCAGATTTTTAACTATATCTCGGAGTTATAGAACTCCGATTCAAGCGAACTTTATAGCGTTGGAAAGGTAAGACATGAGGCCACAAGTTCTATGTTTTGAGAAGAACCCATTTCTGCCTCTAAGAGAGTCAAAATCGCTCATTAACAAACACTTGGACTATTACTTGTCCATTTTTGAACCGTTTCTCGTCTCGACTTCTCCTTAGATTTTTAACTATATCTGGAGTTATAGAACTCCAATTCAAGTGAACTTTATGGCGTTGGAAAGGTAAGACATGAGGCTACAAGTTCTATGTTTTGAGAAGAACCCAGTTCGCCTCTAAGATAGTCAAAATCGCTCATTAACAAACACTTGGACCTTCTTGTCCAACTGTTACTGTCCATTTTTGAACTGTTCTTGTCGACCTCTCCTCAGATTTTTAACTATATCTCGGAGTTATAGAACTCCGATTCAAGCGAACTTTATAGCGTTGGAAAGGTAAGACATGAGGCCACAAGTTCTATGTTTTGAGAAGAACCCATTTCTGCCTCTAAGAGAGTCAAAATCGCTCATTAACAAACACTTGACTGTCTTGTCCAACTATTACTGCTCCATTTTTGAACTCAAGTATCGTCCGATCTCTACTTAGATTTTTAACTATATCTCGGAGTTATACAACTCCGATTCAAGACAAATTTATGGCGTTGGAAAGGTAAGACATGAGGCTACAAGTGCTATGTTTTAATTAGAACCCAGTTCTGCCTCTAAGATAGTCAAAATCGCTCATTAACAAACACTTGGACCGTTATCGTCCATTTTTGAACCTTGCTGTCGACCTCTCCTTAGATTTTTAACTATATCTGGAGTTATAGAACTCCGATTCAAGCGAACTTTATGGCGTTGGAAAGGTAAGACATGAGGCTACAAGTTCTATGTTTTGAGAAGAACCCATTTCTGCTTTTAAGATAGTCAAAATCGCTCATTAACAAACACTTGGACCATTCTATCGTCCATTTTTGAACTGTTACTTGTCTGACCTCTCCTCAGATTTTTAACTATATCTCGGAGTTATAGAACTCCAATTCAAGTGAACTTTATGGCGTTGGAAAGGTAAGACATGAGGCTACAAGTTCTATGTTTTGAGCGAGAACCCAGTTCCGCCTCTAAGAGAGTCAAAATCGCTCATTAACAAACACTTGGACCGTCATCGTCCATTTTTGAACCGTTACTGTCGACCTCTCCTCAGATTTTTAACTATATCTGGAGTTATAGAACTCCGATTCAAGCGAACGTTATGGCGTTGGAAAGGTAAGACATGAGGCCACAAGTTCTATGTTTTGAGAAGAACTCATTTCAGCCTCTAAGAGAGTCAAAATCGCTCATTAACAAACACTTGGACTTTATCGTCCAACTATTACCGTCCATTTTTGAACTGTTACTCGTCTCGATCTCTACTTAGATTTTTAACTATATCCGGAGTTCTACAACTCCGATTCAAGAAAAATTTATGGCGTTGGAAAGGTAAGACATGAGGCTACAAGTGCTATGTTTTAAGAAGAACCCAGGTTCCGCTCTAAGATAGTCAAAATCGCTCATTAACAAACACTTGGACATTCTATCGTCCATTTTTGAACTGTTGCTGTCGACCTCTCCTTAGATTTTTAACTATATCTGGAGTTATAGAACTCCGATTCAAGCGAACTTTATGGCGTTGGAAAGGTAAGACATGAGGCTACAAGTTCTATGTTTTGAGAAGAACCCATTTCTGCTTTTAAGATAGTCAAAATCGCTCATTAACAAACACTTGGACTTTTACTTGTCCATTTTTGAACTGTTACTCGTCGACCTCTCCTCAGATTTTTAACTATATCTGGAGTTATAGAACTCCAATTCAAGTGAACTTTATGGCGTTGGAAAGGTAAGACATGAGGCTACAAGTTCTATGTTTTGAGCAGAACCCAGTTCTGCCTCTAAGAGAGTCAAAATCGCTCATTAACAAACACTTGGACCGTTCCACTGTCCATTTTTGAACTGTTACTGTCCGACCTCTCCTCAGATTTTTAACTATATCCGGAGTTATAGAACTCTGATTCAAGCGAACTTTATGGCGTTGGAAAGGTAAGACATGAGGCTACAAGTTCTATGTTTTGAGAAGAACCCAGTTCTGCCTCTAAGATAGTCAAAATCGCTCATTAACAAACACTTGGACCGTTATCTTGTCAACCGCATCGTCCATTTTTGAACTCACATCGTCCGACCTCTCCTCAGATTTTTAACTATATCTCGGAGTTATAGAACTCCGATTCAAGCGAACTTTATAGCGTTGGAAAGGTAAGACATGAGGCCACAAGTTCTATGTTTTGAGAAGAACCCATTTCTGCCTCTAAGAGAGTCAAAATCGCTCATTAACAAACACTTGGACCGTTATCGTCCAACTATTACCGTCCATTTTTGAACTGCTATCTTGTCGATCTCTCCTCAGATTTTTAACTATATCTGGAGTTATAGAACTCCGATTCAAGAAAAATTTATGGCGTTGGAAAGGTAAGACATGAGGCTACAAGTTCTATGTTTTAAGAAGAACCCAGCTTCTGCCTCTAAGATAGTCAAAATCGCTCATTAACAAACACTTGACTCCTATTCGTCCATTTTTGAACCGTTGTTGTCTGACCTCTCCTCAGATTTTTAACTATATCTGGAGTTATAGAACTCCAATTCAAGTGAACTTTATGGCGTTGGAAAGGGAAGACATGAGGCTACAAGTTTTATGTTTTGAGAAGAACCCATTTCTCGCTTTTAAGATAGTCAAAATCGCTCATTAACAAACACTTGGGTACATTCTGTCCATTTTTGAACCGTTACTGTCCCGACCTCTCCTCAGATTTTTAACTATATCTGGAGTTATAGAACTCCAATTCAAGAGAACGTTATGGCGTTAGAAAGGTAAGACATGAGGCTACAAGTTCTATGTTTTGAGAAGAACCCATTTCTGCCTCTAAGATAGTCAAAATCGCTCATTAACAAACACTTGGACATTCACGTCCATTTTTGAACTGTTGCCGTCTCGACTTCTCCTTAGATTTTTAACGTATCTGGAGTTATAGAACTCCGATTCAAGCGAACTTTATGGCGTTGGAAAGGTAAGACATGAGGCTACAAGTTCTATGTTTTGAGAAGAAACCAGCTCGCCTCTAAGATAGTCAAAATCGCTCATTAACAAACACTTGACCAAGCATTGTCCAACCGTTACTTGTCCATTTTTGAACTCTTACCGTCTCGACCTCTCCTCAGATTTTTAACTATATCCGGAGTTATAGAACTCCGATTCAAGCGAACGTTATGGCGTTGGAAAGGTAAGACATGAGGCCACAAGTTCTATGTTTTGAGAAGAACTCATTTCAGCCTCTAAGAGAGTCAAAATCGCTCATTAACAAACACTTGACCATTCTTGTCCAACTATTACCTTGTCCATTTTTGAACTCGTTATCGTCCGATCTCTACTTAGATTTTTAACTATATCTCGGAGTTCTACAACTCCGATTCAAGAAAAAATTTATGGCGTTGGAAAGGTAAGACATGAGGCTACAAGTGCTATGTTTTAAGAAGAACCCGGTTCGCCTCTAAGATAGTCAAAATCGCTCATTAACAAACACTTGGATCAAGTTCTGTCCATTTTTGAACCGTTGCTTCTCGACCTCTCCTTAGATTTTTAACTATATCTGGAGTTATAGAACTCCGATTCAAGCGAACTTTATGGCGTTGGAAAGGTAAGACATGAGGCTACAAGTTCTATGTTTTGAGAAGAACCCATTTCTGCTTTTAAGATAGTCAAAATCGCTCATTAACAAACACTTGACCGTTACCGTCCATTTTTGAACTGTTACTTGTCTCGACCTCTCCTCAGATTTTTAACTATATCTCGGAGTTATAGAACTCCGATTCAAGCGAACTTTATAGCGTTGGAAAGGTAAGACATGAGGCCACAAGTTCTATGTTTTGAGAAGAACCCATTTCTGCCTCTAAGAGAGTCAAAATCGCTCATTAACAAACACTTGGATCATTCTTGTCCAACTATTACTGTCCATTTTTGAACTGTTACTGTCTCGATCTCTCCTCAGATTTTTAACTATATCCGGAGTTATAGAACTCCAATTCAAGAAAAATTTATGGCGTTGGAAAGGTAAGACATGAGGCTACAAGTTCTATGTTTTAAGAAGAACCCAGTTCCGCCTCTAAGATAGTCAAAATCGCTCATTAACAAACACTTGGACCGTTATCGTCCATTTTTGAACTGTTGTTGTCCGACCTCTCCTTAGATTTTTAACTATATCCGGAGTTATAGAACTCCGATTCAAGCGAACTTTATGGCGTTGGAAAGGTAAGACATGAGGCTACAAGTTCTATGTTTTGAGAAGAAACCAGCTCTGCCTCTAAGATAGTCAAAATCGCTCATTAACAAACACTTGACCGTTATTCTTGTCCAACCGTTACTGTCCATTTTTGAACTGATTCTTGTCGACCTCTCCTCAGATTTTTAACTATATCTCGGAGTTATAGAACTCCGATTCAAGCGAACGTTATGGCGTTGGAAAGGTAAGACATGAGGCCACAAGTTCTATGTTTTGAGAAGAACTCATTTCAGCCTCTAAGAGAGTCAAAATCGCTCATTAACAAACACTTGGACTCTTTCGTCCAACTATTACTTGTCCATTTTTGAACTGTTCTTGTCGATCTCTACTTAGATTTTTAACTATATCTCGGAGTTCTACAACTCCGATTCAAGAAAAATTTATGGCGTTGGAAAGGTAAGACATGAGGCTACAAGTGCTATGTTTTAAGAAGAACCCAGTTACGCCTCTAAGATAGTCAAAATCGCTCATTAACAAACACTTGGATCATTCTTGTCCATTTTTGAACTCGTTGCTGTCGACCTCTCCTTAGATTTTTAACTATATCTGGAGTTATAGAACTCCGATTCAAGCGAACTTTATGGCGTTGGAAAGGTAAGACATGAGGCTACAAGTTCTATGTTTTGAGAAGAACCCATTTCTGCTTTTAAGATAGTCAAAATCGCTCATTAACAAACACTTGGACTGTTCTTTGTCCATTTTTGAACTGTTCTTGTCCGACCTCTCCTCAGATTTTTAACTATATCCGGAGTTATAGAACTCCGATTCAAGCGAACTTTATAGCGTTGGAAAGGTAAGACATGAGGCCACAAGTTCTATGTTTTGAGAAGAACCCATTTCTCGCCTCTAAGAGAGTCAAAATCGCTCATTAACAAACACTTGGACCATTCTTGTCCAACTATTACCGTCCATTTTTGAACTGTTCACTGTCGATCTCTCCTCAGATTTTTAACTATATCTGGAGTTATAGAACTCCAATTCAAGAAAAATTTATGGCGTTGGAAAGGTAAGACATGAGGCTACAAGTTCTATGTTTTGAGAAGAACCCATTTCGGCCTCTAAGATAGTCAAAATCGCTCATTAACAAACACTTGACCGTTATTGTCCATTTTTGAACTGTTACTTGTCGACCTCTCCTTAGATTCTTAACTATATCTGGAGTTATAGAACTCCGATTCAAGAAAAATTTATGGCGTTGGAAAGGTAAGACATGAGGCTACAAGTTCTATGTTTTGAGAAGAACCCAGTTCTTCCTCTAAGATAGTCAAAATCGCTCATTAACAAACACTTGACCGTATTCTTGTCCTTTTTTGAACTGTTCTTGTCGACTTCTCCTTAGATTTTTAACTATATCTGGAGTTATAGAACTCCGATTCAAGCGAACTTTATGGCGTTGGAAAGGTAAGACATGAGGCTACAAGTTCTATGTTTTGAGAAGAAACCAGCTCTGCCTCTAAGATAGTCAAAATCGCTCATTAACAAACACTTGGACCGTTACTGTCCAACCGTTACTGTCCATTTTTGAACCGTTACTGTCTCGACCTCTCCTCAGATTTTTAACTATATCCGGAGTTATAGAACTCCGATTCAAGCGAACGTTATGGCGTTGGAAAGGTAAGACATGAGGCCACAAGTTCTATGTTTTGAGAAGAACTCATTTCAGCCTCTAAGAGAGTCAAAATCGCTCATTAACAAACACTTGGACTGTTACTGTCCAACTATTACCGTCCATTTTTGAACTCGTTATCGTCTCGATCTCTACTTAGATTTTTAACTATATCTCGGAGTTCTACAACTCCGATTCAAGAAAAATTTATGGCGTTGGAAAGGTAAGACATGAGGCTACAAGTGCTATGTTTTAAGAAGAACCCAGCTTCGCCTCTAAGATAGTCAAAATCGCTCATTAACAAACACTTGGACTGCTCTTGTCCATTTTTGAACCGTTGCTGTCGACCTCTCCTTAGATTTTTAACTATATCTCGGAGTTATAGAACTCCGATTCAAGCGAACTTTATGGCGTTGGAAAGGTAAGACATGAGGCTACAAGTTCTATGTTTTGAGAAGAACCCATTTCTCGCTTTTAAGATAGTCAAAATCGCTCATTAACAAACACTTGGACTGTTACTGTCCATTTTTGAACCTTATCGTCTCGACCTCTCCTCAGATTTTTAACTATATCTGGAGTTATAGAACTCCAATTCAAGTGAACTTTATGGCGTTGGAAAGGTAAGACATGAGGCTACAAGTTCTATGTTTTGAGCAGAACCCAGCTTCTGCCTCTAAGAGAGTCAAAATCGCTCATTAACAAACACTTGACTGTTACTGTCCATTTTTGAACTGTTACTGGCTCGACCTCTCCTCAGATTTTTAACTATATCTGGAGTTATAGAACTCTGATTCAAGCGAACTTTATGGCGTTGGAAAGGTAAGACATGAGGCTACAAGTTCTATGTTTTGAGAAGAACCCAGTTCTGCCTCTAAGATAGTCAAAATCGCTCATTAACAAACACTTGACCGTTATTCGTCCAACCGTCATATCGTCCATTTTTGAATCAGTACTTGTCTCGACCTCTCCTCAGATTTTTAACTATATCTGCAGTTATAGAACTCCGATTCAAGCGAACTTTATAGCGTTGGAAAGGTAAGACATGAGGCCACAAGTTCTATGTTTTGAGAAGAACCCATTTCTGCCTCTAAGAGAGTCAAAATCGCTCATTAACAAACACTTGGACTCGTATCGTCCATTTTTGAACTGTTACTGTCGACCTCTCCTCAGATTTTTAACTATATCTGGAGTTATAGAACTCCAATTCAAGTGAACTTTATGGCGTTGGAAAGGTAAGACATGAGGCTACAAGTTCTATGTTTTGAGCAGAACCCAGCTTCTGCCTCTAAGAGAGTCAAAATCGCTCATTAACAAACACTTGACCGGTATCGTCCATTTTTGAACCGTTCTTGTCGACCTCTCCTCAGATTTTTAACTATATCCGGAGTTATAGAACTCCGATTCAAGCGAACTTTATAGCGTTGGAAAGGTAAGACATGAGGCCACAAGTTCTATGTTTTGAGAAGAACCCATTTCTGCCTCTAAGAGAGTCAAAATCGCTCATTAACAAACACTTGGACCGTTATCTTGTCCAACTATTACCGTCCATTTTTGAACCGCTATTCTGTCTCGATCTCTCCTCAGATTTTTAACTATATCTGGAGTTATAGAACTCCAATTCAAGAAAAATTTATGGCGTTGGAAAGGTAAGACATGAGGCTACAAGTTCTATGTTTTGAGAAGAACCCATTTCGGCCTCTAAGATAGTCAAAATCGCTCATTAACAAACACTTGACTTATTCTTGTCCATTTTTGAACCGTATACTTGTCGACCTCTCCTTAGATTCTTAACTATATCTGGAGTTATAGAACTCCGATTCAAGAAAAAATTTATGGCGTTGGAAAGGTAAGACATGAGGCTACAAGTTCTATGTTTTGAGAAGAACCCAGTTCTTCCTCTAAGATAGTCAAAATCGCTCATTAACAAACACTTGGACTCAAGCATCGTCCTTTTTTTGAACTGTTGCCGTCTCGACTTCTCCTTAGATTTTTAACTATATCCGGAGTTATAGAACTCCGATTCAAGCGAACTTTATGGCGTTGGAAAGGTAAGACATGAGGCTACAAGTTCTATGTTTTGAGAAGAAACCAGCTCTGCCTCTAAGATAGTCAAAATCGCTCATTAACAAACACTTGACCATTCTTGTCCAACTGTTACTCGTCCATTTTTGAACCGTTACTTGTCGACCTCTCCTCGGATTTTTAACTATATCCGGAGTTATAGAACTCCGATTCAAGCGAACGTTATGGCGTTGGAAAGGTAAGACATGAGGCCACAAGTTCTATGTTTTGAGAAGAACTCATTTCAGCCTCTAAGAGAGTCAAAATCGCTCATTAACAAACACTTGGACTTCTTGTCCAACTATTACTTCCATTTTTGAAGCTTTATCGTCCGATCTCTACTTAGATTTTTAACTATATCTGGAGTTCTACAACTCCGATTCAAGAAAAATTTATGGCGTTGGAAAGGTAAGACATGAGGCTACAAGTGCTATGTTTTAAGAAGAACCCAGTTCTGCCTCTAAGATAGTCAAAATCGCTCATTAACAAACACTTGGGTCACATTCTTGTCCATTTTTGAACTGTTGCTGTCTCGACCTCTCCTTAGATTTTTAACTATATCTGGAGTTATAGAACTCCGATTCAAGCGAACTTTATGGCGTTGGAAAGGTAAGACATGAGGCTACAAGTTCTATGTTTTGAGAAGAACCCATTTCTGCTTTTAAGATAGTCAAAATCGCTCATTAACAAACACTTGGACTGTGCATCCTCCATTTTTGAACTGATTCTTGTACTGTCGACCTCTCCTCAGATTTTTAACTATATCTGGAGTTATAGAACTCCAATTCAAGTGAACTTTATGGCGTTGGAAAGGTAAGACATGAGGCTACAAGTTCTATGTTTTGAGCAGAACCCAGTTCTGCCTCTAAGAGAGTCAAAATCGCTCATTAACAAACACTTGGACTGGTATTCTGTCCATTTTTGAACTGTTACTTGTCGACCTCTCCTCAGATTTTTAACTATATCTGGAGTTATAGAACTCTGATTCAAGCGAACTTTATGGCGTTGGAAAGGTAAGACATGAGGCTACAAGTTCTATGTTTTGAGAAGAACCCAGTTCTGCCTCTAAGATAGTCAAAATCGCTCATTAACAAACACTTGGACCGTCTTGTCCAACTGTTCTGTCCATTTTTGAACTGTTACTGTCGACCTCTCCTCAGATTTTTAACTATATCTGGAGTTATAGAACTCCGATTCAAGCGAACTTTATAGCGTTGGAAAGGTAAGACATGAGGCCACAAGTTCTATGTTTTGAGAAGAACCCATTTCTGCCTCTAAGAGAGTCAAAATCGCTCATTAACAAACACTTGGACTCATTCATCCATTTTTGAACCGTTCTTGTCGACCTCTCCTCAGATTTTTAACTATATCTGGAGTTATAGAACTCCAATTCAAGTGAACTTTATGGCGTTGGAAAGGTAAGACATGAGGCTACAAGTTCTATGTTTTGAGCGGGAACCCAGTTCTGCCTCTAAGAGAGTCAAAATCGCTCATTAACAAACACTTGGACATTCTTGTCCAACTATTACTGTCCATTTTTGAACCGTTATTCTCGATCTCTCCTCGATTTTTAACTATATCTCGGAGTTATAGAACTCCAATTCAAGAAACATTTATGGCGTTGGAAAGGTAAGACATGAGGCTACAAGTTCTATGTTTTGAGAAGAACCCATTTCGGCCTCTAAGATAGTCAAAATCGCTCATTAACAAACACTTGACTTTCTTGTCCAACTTATTCTTGTCCATTTTTGAACTATTCTTGTCGACCTCTCCTCAGATTTTTAACTATATCTGGAGTTATAGAACTCCGATTCAAGCGAACTTTATAGCGTTGGAAAGGTAAGACATGAGGCCACAAGTTCTATGTTTTGAGAAGAACCCATTTCTGCCTCTAAGAGAGTCAAAATCGCTCATTAACAAACACTTGACCGTATTCTTGTCCATTTTTGAACTGTTACTTGTCGACCTCTCCTCAGATTTTTAACTATATCTGGAGTTATAGAACTCCAATTCAAGCGAACTTTATGGCGTTGGAAAGGTAAGACATGAGGCTACAAGTTCTATGTTTTGAGAAGAACCCAGTTCTGCCTCTAAGATAGTCAAAATCGCTCATTAACAAACACTTGACCATTCTTGTCCAACCGTTACTTGTCCATTTTTGAACTCTTACTGTCGACCTCTCCTCAGATTTTTAACTATATCTGGAGTTATAGAACTCCAATTCAAGTGAACTTTATGGCGTTGGAAAGGTAAGACATGAGGCTACAAGTTCTATGTTTTGAGCAGAACCCAGTTCTGCCTCTAAGAGAGTCAAAATCGCTCATTAACAAACACTTGACGTTATTCTTGTCCATTTTTGAACTATTCTTGTCGACCTCTCCTCAGATTTTTAACTATATCCGGAGTTATAGAACTCCGATTCAAGCGAACTTTATAGCGTTGGAAAGGTAAGACATGAGGCCACAAGTTCTATGTTTTGAGAAGAACCCATTTCTGCCTCTAAGAGAGTCAAAATCGCTCATTAACAAACACTTGGATCATTCTTGTCCAACTATTACTGTCCATTTTTGAAGCCTTCTTGTCTCGATCTCTCCTCAGATTTTTAACTATATCTGGAGTTATAGAACTCCAATTCAAGAAACATTTATGGCGTTGGAAAGGTAAGACATGAGGCTACAAGTTCTATGTTTTGAGAAGAACCCATTTCGGCCTCTAAGATAGTCAAAATCGCTCATTAACAAACACTTGACATTCTTGTCCATTTTTGAACTATTCTTGTCGACCTCTTCTTAGATTCTTAACTATATCTGGAGTTATAGAACTCCGATTCAAGAAAAATTTATGGCGTTGGAAAGGTAAGACATGAGGCTACAAGTTCTATGTTTTGAGAAGAACCCAGTTCTTCCTCTAAGATAGTCAAAATCGCTCATTAACAAACACTTGGACTGTTATTCTTGTCCTTTTTTGAACCGCTGTCGACCTCTCCTTAGATTTTTAACTATATCTGGAGTTATAGAACTCCGATTCAAGCGAACTTTATGGCGTTGGAAAGGTAAGACATGAGGCTACAAGTTCTATGTTTTGAGAAGAACCCAGTTCTGCCTCTAAGATAGTCAAAATCGCTCATTAACAAACACTTGGACCGTTATCTGTCCAACCGTTATTGTCCATTTTTGAACTTACTTCTGTCTGAACTCTCCTCAGATTCTTAACTATATCTGGAGTTATAGAACTCCGATTCAAGAAAAATTTATGGCGTTGGAAAGGTAAGACATGAGGCTACAAGTTCTATGTTTTAAGAAGAACCCGGTTACGCCTCTAAGATAGTCAAAATCGCTCATTAACAAACACTTGGACTCATTCTGTCCATTTTTGAACTGTTGCTTGTCGACCTCTCCTTAGATTTTTAACTATATCTGGAGTTATAGAACTCCGATTCAAGCGAACTTTATGGCGTTGGAAAGGTAAGACATGAGGCTACAAGTTCTATGTTTTGAGAAGAACCCATTTCTGCTTTTAAGATAGTCAAAATCGCTCATTAACAAACACTTGGACTCATCTTGTCCATTTTTGAAATGTTACTGTCTGACCTCTCCTCAGATTTTTAACTATATCTGGAGTTATAGAACTCCAATTCAAGTGCACTTTATGGCGTTGGAAAGGTAAGACATGAGGCTACAAGTTCTATGTTTTGAGCAGAACCCAGTTCTGCCTCTAAGAGAGTCAAAATCGCTCATTAACAAACACTTGGACTGTTCTTCGTCCATTTTTGAACCCTTCTCGTGTCGACCTCTCCTCGCATTTTTAACTATATCTCGGAGTTATAGAACTACGATTCAAGCGAACTTTATGGCGTTGGAAAGGGAAGACATGAGGCTACAAGTTTTATGTTTTGAGAAGAACCCATTTCTGCTTTTAAGATAGTCAAAATCGCTCATTAACAAACACTTGGACCTATTCTTGTCCATTTTTGAACTATTCTTGTCCGACCTCTCCTCAGATTTTTAACTATATCCGGAGTTATAGAACTCCAATTCAAGAGAACGTTATGGCGTTAGAAAGGTAAGACATGAGGCTACAAGTTCTATGTTTTGAGAAGAACCCATTTCGCCTCTAAGATAGTCAAAATCGCTCATTAACAAACACTTGGACTCGTATCGTCCATTTTTGAACTGTTCTTTGTCGACTTCTCCTTAGATTTTTAACTATATCTGGAGTTATAGAACTCCGATTCAAGCGAACTTTATGGCGTTGGAAAGGTAAGACATGAGGCTACAAGTTCTATGTTTTGAGAAGAAACCAGCTTCCGCCTCTAAGATAGTCAAAATCGCTCATTAACAAACACTTGGTATTCTTGTCCAACTGTTATTCTGTCCATTTTTGAACTATTCTTGTCGACCTCTCCTCAGATTTTTAACTATATCTGGAGTTATAGAACTCCGATTCAAGCGAACGTTATGGCGTTGGAAAGGTAAGACATGAGGCCACAAGTTCTATGTTTTGAGAAGAACTCATTTCAGCCTCTAAGAGAGTCAAAATCGCTCATTAACAAACACTTGGACTGTTACTGTCCAACTATTACTGTCCATTTTTGAACTGTTACTGTCTGATCTCTACTTAGATTTTTAACTATATCTAGAGTTCTACAACTCCGATTCAAGAAAAATTTATGGCGTTGGAAAGGTAAGACATGAGGCTACAAGTGCTATGTTTTAAGAAGAACCCAGTTCCGCCTCTAAGATAGTCAAAATCGCTCATTAACAAACACTTGGACTGTACATTCTTGTCCATTTTTGAACCGTCTTTGTCGACCTCTCCTTAGATTTTTAACTATATCTGGAGTTATAGAACTCCGATTCAAGCGAACTTTATGGCGTTGGAAAGGGAAGACATGAGGCTACAAGTTTTATGTTTTGAGAAGAACCCATTTCTGCTTTTAAGATAGTCAAAATCGCTCATTAACAAACACTTGACCGTTATTCGTCCATTTTTGAACCGTTACTTGTCCGACCTCTCCTCAGATTTTTAACTATATCCCGGAGTTATAGAACTCCAATTCAAGAGAACGTTATGGCGTTAGAAAGGTAAGACATGAGGCTACAAGTTCTATGTTTTGAGAAGAACCCATTTCGCCTCTAAGATAGTCAAAATCGCTCATTAACAAACACTTGGACTGTTATTCTTGTCCATTTTTGAACCGTTGTCGACTTCTCCTTAGATTTTTAACTATATCTCGGAGTTATAGAACTCCGATTCAAGCGAACTTTATGGCGTTGGAAAGGTAAGACATGAGGCTACAAGTTCTATGTTTTGAGAAGAAACCAGCTCTGCCTCTAAGATAGTCAAAATCGCTCATTAACAAACACTTGGACCGTTCTTGTCCAACTGTTATCGTCCATTTTTGAACTCATTCTTCTCGACCTCTCCTCAGATTTTTAACTATATCCGGAGTTATAGAACTCCGATTCAAGCGAACGTTATGGCGTTGGAAAGGTAAGACATGAGGCCACAAGTTCTATGTTTTGAGAAGAACTCATTTCAGCCTCTAAGAGAGTCAAAATCGCTCATTAACAAACACTTGGACCAGTATTCTTGTCCAACTATTACTGTCCATTTTTGAACTTCATCGTCTCGATCTCTACTTAGACTTTTAACTATATCTAGAGTTCTACAACTCCGATTCAAGAAAAATTTATAGCGTTGGAAAGGTAAGACATGAGGCTACAAGTGCTATGTTTTAAGAAGAACCCAGTTCTGCCTCTAAGATAGTCAAAATCGCTCATTAACAAACACTTGGACCGTTACTTGTCCATTTTTGAACCGTTGCGTCTCGACCTCTCCTTAGATTTTTAACTATATCTGGAGTTATAGAACTCCGATTCAAGCGAACTTTATGGCGTTGGAAAGGTAAGACATGAGGCTACAAGTTCTATGTTTTGAGAAGAACCCATTTCTGCTTTTAAGATAGTCAAAATCGCTCATTAACAAACACTTGACCGTTATTCTTGTCCATTTTTGAACTGTTACCGTCTCGACCTCTCCTCAGATTTTTAACTATATCTGGAGTTATAGAACTCCAATTCAAGTGAACTTTATGGCGTTGGAAAGGTAAGACATGAGGCTACAAGTTCTATGTTTTGAGCAGAACCCAGTTCTGCCTCTAAGAGAGTCAAAATCGCTCATTAACAAACACTTGGACTGTTCTCGTCCATTTTTGAACTATTACTGTCGACCTCTCCTCAGATTTTTAACTATATCTGGAGTTATAGAACTCTGATTCAAGCGAACTTTATGGCGTTGGAAAGGTAAGACATGAGGCTACAAGTTCTATGTTTTGAGAAGAACCCAGTTCTGCCTCTAAGATAGTTAAAATCGCTCATTAACAAACACTTGACCGTTTCGTCCAACCGTACTTGTCCATTTTTGAACTATTCTTCTCGACCTCTCCTCAGATTTTTAACTATATCTGGAGTTATAGAACTCCGATTCAAGCGAACTTTATAGCGTTGGAAAGGTAAGACATGAGGCCACAAGTTCTATGTTTTGAGAAGAACCCATTTCTGCCTCTAAGAGAGTCAAAATCGCTCATTAACAAACACTTGGACCGTTATTGTCCAACTATTACCGTCCATTTTTGAACTCATTATCGTCTCGATCTCTCCTCAGATTTTTAACTATATCTCGGAGTTATAGAACTTCGATTCAAGAAAAATTTATGGCGTTGGAAAGGTAAGACATGAGGCTACAAGTTCTATGTTTTAAGAAGAACCCGGTTCGCCTCTAAGATAGTCAAAATCGCTCATTAACAAACACTTGGATCATTCTTGTCCATTTTTGAACTGTTCTTTGTCGACCTCTCCTCGCATTTTTAACTATATCTCGGAGTTATAGAACTCCAATTCAAGTGAACTTTATGGCGTTGGAAAGGGAAGACATGAGGCTACAAGTTTTATGTTTTGAGAAGAACCCATTTCTCGCTTTTAAGATAGTCAAAATCGCTCATTAACAAACACTTGGACCAAGCTTGTCCATTTTTGAACTATTCTTGTCGACCTCTCCTCGATTTTTAACTATATCTGGAGTTATAGAACTCCAATTCAAGAGAACGTTATGGCGTTAGAAAGGTAAGACATGAGGCTACAAGTTCTATGTTTTGAGAAGAACCCATTTCGCCTCTAAGATAGTCAAAATCGCTCATTAACAAACACTTGACCGTTATTCTTGTCCATTTTTGAACTGTTGCTTTGTCGACTTCTCCTTAGATTTTTAACTATATCTGGAGTTATAGAACTCCGATTCAAGCGAACTTTATGGCGTTGGAAAGGTAAGACATGAGGCTACAAGTTCTATGTTTTGAGAAAAACCAGCTCTGCCTCTAAGATAGTCAAAATCGCTCATTAACAAACACTTGGATCATATCTTGTCCAACTGCATCGTCCATTTTTGAACCGTTACTTCTCGACCTCTCCTCGGATTTTTAACTATATCCGGAGTTATAGAACTCCGATTCAAGCGAACGTTATGGCGTTGGAAAGGTAAGACATGAGGCCACAAGTTCTATGCTTTGAGAAGAACTCATTTCAGCCTCTAAGAGAGTCAAAATCGCTCATTAACAAACACTTGGACTGTTACTGTCCAACTATTACTTGTCCATTTTTGAACTCATTCTTGTCTCGATCTCTACTTAGATTTTTAACTATATCCGGAGTTCTACAACTCCGATTTAAGAAATATTTATGGCGTTGGAAAGGTAAGACATGAGGCTACAAGTGCTATGTTTTAAGAAGAACCCAGCTTCGCCTCTAAGATAGTCAAAATCGCTCATTAACAAACACTTGATCAGTATCTTGTCCATTTTTGAACTGTTCTTTCTCGACCTCTCCTTAGATTTTTAACTATATCTGGAGTTATAGAACTCCAATTCAAGTGAACTTTATGGCGTTGGAAAGGTAAGACATGAGGCTACAAGTTCTATGTTTTGAGCAGAACCCAGTTCTGCCTCTAAGAGAGTCAAAATCGCTCATTAACAAACACTTGGACTCACATTCTTGTCCATTTTTGAACTGTTCATTGTCTGACCTCTCCTCAGATTTTTAACTATATCTGGAGTTATAGAACTCTGATTCAAGCGAACTTTATGGCGTTGGAAAGGTAAGACATGAGGCTACAAGTTCTATGTTTTGAGAAGAACCCAGTTCTGCCTCTAAGATAGTCAAAATCGCTCATTAACAAACACTTGACTTGATTCTTGTCCAACCTATTCTTGTCCATTTTTGAACTGTTACCGTCTCGACCTCTCCCTCAGATTTTTAACTATATCTGGAGTTATAGAACTCCGATTCAAGCGAACTTTATAGCGTTGGAAAGGTAAGACATGAGGCCACAAGTTCTATGTTTTGAGAAGAACCCATTTCTGCCTCTAAGAGAGTCAAAATCGCTCATTAACAAACACTTGACCGTTATCGTCCATTTTTGAACCGTATTCTGTCCGACCTCTCCTCAGATTTTTAACTATATCTGGAGTTATAGAACTCCAATTCAAGGGAACTTTATGGCGTTGGAAAGGTAAGACATGAGGCTACAAGTTCTATGTTTTGAGAAGAACCCATTTCTGCTTTTAAGATAGTCAAAATCGCTCATTAACAAACACTTGACCGTTCTTGTCCATTTTTGAACCGTTATTCCTGTCGACCTCTCCTCAGATTTTTAACTATATCTGGAGTTATAGAACTCCAATTCAAGTGAACTTTATGGCGTTGGAAAGGTAAGACATGAGGCTACAAGTTCTATGTTTTGAGCAGAACCCAGTTCTGCCTCTAAGAGAGTCAAAATCGCTCATTAACAAACACTTGGACTCATTCTTGTCCATTTTTGAACCGTTCTTGTCCGACCTCTCCTCAGATTTTTAACTATATCTGGAGTTATAGAACTCCAATTCAAGTGAACTTTATGGCGTTGGAAAGGTAAGACATGAGGCTACAAGTTCTATGTTTTGAGCAGAACCCAGTTCTGCCTCTAAGAGAGTCAAAATCGCTCATTAACAAACACTTGGACTCATCTTGTCCATTTTTGAACCTATTACTTGTCGACCTCTCCTCAGATTTTTAACTATATCTGGAGTTATAGAACTCCGATTCAAGCGAACTTTATAGCGTTGGAAAGGTAAGACATGAGGCCACAAGTTCTATGTTTTGAGAAGAACCCATTTCTGCCTCTAAGAGAGTCAAAATCGCTCATTAACAAACACTTGGACTTATTCTTGTCCAACTATTACTGTCCATTTTTGAACCGTTATCCTTGTCGATCTCTCCTCAGATTTTTAACTATATCTGGAGTTATAGAACTCCAATTCAAGAAAAATTTATGGCGTTGGAAAGGTAAGACATGAGGCTACAAGTTCTATGTTTTGAGAAGAACCCATTTCGGCCTCTAAGATAGTCAAAATCGCTCATTAACAAACACTTGGACTGTTATCTTGTCCATTTTTGAACCGTTATTCTTGTCGACCTCTCCTTAGATTCTTAACTATATCTGGAGTTATAGAACTCCGATTCAAGAAAAATTTATGGCGTTGGAAAGGTAAGACATGAGGCTACAAGTTCTATGTTTTGAGAAGAACCCAGTTCTTCCTCTAAGATAGTCAAAATCGCTCATTAACAAACACTTGGACCGTTATTCGTCCTTTTTTGAACCGTTGCCGTCCGACTTCTCCTTAGATTTTTAACTATATCTGGAGTTATAGAACTCCGATTCAAGCGAACTTTATGGCGTTGGAAAGGTAAGACATGAGGCTACAAGTTCTATGTTTTGAGAAGAAACCAGCTCGCCTCTAAGATAGTCAAAATCGCTCATTAACAAACACTTGGATCATTCGTCCAACTGTTATCGTCCATTTTTGAACTGTTATCGTCGACCTCTCCTCAGATTTTTAACTATATCTGGAGTTATAGAACTCCGATTCAAGCGAACGTTATGGCGTTGGAAAGGTAAGACATGAGGCCACAAGTTCTATGTTTTGAGAAGAACTCATTTCAGCCTCTAAGAGAGTCAAAATCGCTCATTAACAAACACTTGACCGTTCTTGTCCAACTATTACCGTCCATTTTTGAACCGTTACTGTCTCGATCTCTACTTAGATTTTTAACTATATCCGGAGTTCTACAACTCCGATTCAAGAAAAATTTATGGCGTTGGAAAGGTAAGACATGAGGCTACAAGTGCTATGTTTTAAGAAGAACCCGGTTCCGCCTCTAAGATAGTCAAAATCGCTCATTAACAAACACTTGGACCGTTATTCTTGTCCAACTCACTTCTTGTCCATTTTTGAACTGTTACTTGTCGACCTCTCCTCAGATTTTTAACTATATCTGGAGTTATAGAACTCCAATTCAAGAGAACGTTATGGCGTTAGAAAGGTAAGACATGAGGCTACAAGTTCTATGTTTTGAGAAGAACCCATTTCTCGCCTCTAAGATAGTCAAAATCGCTCATTAACAAACACTTGGACTTCTTGTCCATTTTTGAACCGTCTTTGCTCGACTTCTCCTTAGATTTTTAACTATATCTGGAGTTATAGAACTCCGATTCAAGCGAACTTTATGGCGTTGGAAAGGTAAGACATGAGGCTACAAGTTCTATGTTTTGAGAAGAAACCAGCTCGCCTCTAAGATAGTCAAAATCGCTCATTAACAAACACTTGACCATTATCGTCCAACCGTTACCGTCCATTTTTGAACTGTTCTTATCGCGACCTCTCCTTAGATTTTTAACTATATCTCGGAGTTATAGAACTCCGATTCAAGCGAACGTTATGGCGTTGGAAAGGTAAGACATGAGGCCACAAGTTCTATGTTTTGAGAAGAACTCATTTCAGCCTCTAAGAGAGTCAAAATCGCTCATTAACAAACACTTGACTCATTCTTGTCCAACTATTACTGTCCATTTTTGAACTATTCTGTCTCGATCTCTACTTAGATTTTTAACTATATCTGGAGTTCTACAACTCCGATTCAAGAAAAATTTATGGCGTTGGAAAGGTAAGACATGAGGCTACAAGTGCTATGTTTTAAGAAGAACCTAGTTCTGCCTCTAAGATAGTCAAAATCGCTCATTAACAAACACTTGACCGTTATTCTTGTCCATTTTTGAACCGTTCTGTGTCGACCTCTCCTTAGATTTTTAACTATATCTGGAGTTATAGAACTCCGATTCAAGCGAACTTTATGGCGTTGGAAAGGTAAGACATGAGGCTACAAGTTCTATGTTTTGAGAAGAACCCATTTCTGCTTTTAAGATAGTCAAAATCGCTCATTAACAAACACTTGGACATTCTTGTCCATTTTTGAACTGTTACTGTCTGACCTCTCCTCAGATTTTTAACTATATCTGGAGTTATAGAACTCCAATTCAAGTGAACTTTATGGCGTTGGAAAGGTAAGACATGAGGCTACAAGTTCTATGTTTTGAGCAGAACCCAGTTCTGCCTCTAAGAGAGTCAAAATCGCTCATTAACAAACACTTGGACTGTTATCTTGTCCATTTTTGAACTGTTACTTGTCGACCTCTCCTCAGATTTTTAACTATATCTCGGAGTTATAGAACTCTGATTCAAGCGAACTTTATGGCGTTGGAAAGGTAAGACATGAGGCTACAAGTTCTATGTTTTGAGAAGAACCCAGTTCTGCCTCTAAGATAGTCAAAATCGCTCATTAACAAACACTTGACCGACTCATTCTTGTCCAACTGTTATCTTCCATTTTTGAACTGTTACTTGTCGACCTCTCCTCAGATTTTTAACTATATCTGGAGTTATAGAACTCCGATTCAAGCGAACTTTATAGCGTTGGAAAGGTAAGACATGAGGCCACAAGTTCTATGTTTTGAGAAGAACCCATTTCTGCCTCTAAGAGAGTCAAAATCGCTCATTAACAAACACTTGGACTCTATTCATCGTCCATTTTTGAACTGTTACTGTCTCGACCTCTCCTCGATGTTTAACTATATCTGGAGTTATAGAACTCCAATTCAAGTGAACTTTATGGCGTTGGAAAGGTAAGACATGAGGCTACAAGTTCTATGTTTTGAGAAGAACCCAGTTCTGCCTCTAAGATAGTCAAAATCGCTCATTAACAAACACTTGGACTTGTCATCGTCCAACTGTTCGTCCATTTTTGAACTGTTACTGTCTGACCTCTCCTCAGATTTTTAACTATATCTGGAGTTATAGAACTCCGATTCAAGCGAACTTTATAGCGTTGGAAAGGTAAGACATGAGGCCACAAGTTCTATGTTTTGAGAAGAACCCATTTCTGCCTCTAAGAGAGTCAAAATCGCTCATTAACAAACACTTGGACTCTTTGTCCAACTATTACTTGTCCATTTTTGAACATTCTTCTCGATCTCTACTTAGATTTTTAACTATATCTCGGAGTTATACAACTCGATTCAAGAAAAAAATTATGGCGTTGGAAAGGTAAGACATGAGGCTACAAGTGCTATGTTTTAAGAAGAACCCGGTTACGCCTCTAAGATAGTCAAAATCGCTCATTAACAAACACTTGACCGGTATTCTTGTCCATTTTTGAACTATTGCTGTCGACCTCTCCTTAGATTTTTAACTATATCTGGAGTTATAGAACTCCGATTCAAGCGAACTTTATGGCGTTGGAAAGGTAAGACATGAGGCTACAAGTTCTATGTTTTGAGAAGAACCCATTTCTGCTTTTAAGATAGTCAAAATCGCTCATTAACAAACACTTGGACCGTTCTCGTCCATTTTTGAACTGTTACTGTCGACCTCTCCTCAGATTTTTAACTATATCTGGAGTTATAGAACTCCAATTCAAGTGAACTTTATGGCGTTGGAAAGGTAAGACATGAGGCTACAAGTTCTATGTTTTGAGCAGAACCCAGTTCTGCCTCTAAGAGAGTCAAAATCGCTCATTAACAAACACTTGGACTGTTATTGTCCATTTTTGAACTATTACTGTCGACCTCTCCTCAGATTTTTAACTATATCTGGAGTTATAGAACTCTGATTCAAGCGAACTTTATGGCGTTGGAAAGGTAAGACATGAGGCTACAAGTTCTATGTTTTGAGAAGAACCCAGTTCTGCCTCTAAGATAGTCAAAATCGCTCATTAACAAACACTTGGACCGTTATCTTGTCCAACTGTTATTCTGTCCATTTTTGAACTGTTACTGTCTGACCTCTCCTCAGATTTTTAACTATATCTGGAGTTATAGAACTCCGATTCAAGCGAACTTTATAGCGTTGGAAAGGTAAGACATGAGGCCACAAGTTCTATGTTTTGAGAAGAACCCATTTCTGCCTCTAAGAGAGTCAAAATCGCTCATTAACAAACACTTGGACCATATTCTTGTCCAACTGTTACTTGTCCATTTTTGAACCGTTACTTGTCTGACCTCTCCTCAGATTTTTAACTATATCTGGAGTTATAGAACTCCAATTCAATTGAACTTTATGGCGTTGGAAAGGTAAGACATGAGGCTACAAGTTCTATGTTTTGAGCAGAACCCAGTTCTGCCTCTAAGAGAGTCAAAATCGCTCATTAACAAACACTTGGACAGTTCTTGTCCATTTTTGAACTGTTATCTTCGTCTCCGACCTCTCCTCAGATTTTTAACTATATCTGGAGTTATAGAACTCTGATTCAAGCGAACTTTATGGCGTTGGAAAGGTAAGACATGAGGCTACAAGTTCTATGTTTTGAGAAGAACCCGGTTCTGCCTCTAAGATAGTCAAAATCGCTCATTAACAAACACTTGGACTGTTCTTGTCCAACCGTTATTCGTCCATTTTTGAACTGTTACTGTCTCGACCTCTCCTCAGATTTTTAACTATATCTGGAGTTATAGAACTCCGATTCAAGCGAACTTTATAGCGTTGGAAAGGTAAGACATGAGGCCACAAGTTCTATGTTTTGAGAAGAACCCATTTCTGCCTCTAAGAGAGTCAAAATCGCTCATTAACAAACACTTGACTGTTATTCTTCCATTTTTGAACTGTCTTGTCGACCTCTCCTCGGATGTTTAACTATATCTGGAGTTATAGAACTCCAATTCAAGTGAACTTTATGGCGTTGGAAAGGTAAGACATGAGGCTACAAGTTCTATGTTTTGAGAAGAACCCAGTTCTGCCTCTAAGATAGTCAAAATCGCTCATTAACAAACACTTGGACTCGTATTCTTGTCCAACTGTTACTGTCCATTTTTGAACTGTTACTGTCTCGACCTCTCCTCAGATTTTTAACTATATCTCGGAGTTATAGAACTCCGATTCAAGCGAACTTTATAGCGTTGGAAAGGTAAGACATGAGGCCACAAGTTCTATGTTTTGAGAAGAACCCATTTCTGCCTCTAAGAGAGTCAAAATCGCTCATTAACAAACACTTGGATCATTCTTGTCCAACTATTACTGTCCATTTTTGAACCGTTCTTCGTCGATCTCTACTTAGATTTTTAACTATATCTGGAGTTATACAACTCTGATTCAAGAAAAAATTATGGCGTTGGAAAGGTAAGACATGAGGCTACAAGTGCTATGTTTTAAGAAGAACCCAGTTCGCCTCTAAGATAGTCAAAATCGCTCATTAACAAACACTTGGACCATTCTTGTCCATTTTTGAACTGTTGCTGTCGACCTCTCCTTAGATTTTTAACTATATCCGGAGTTATAGAACTCCGATTCAAGCGAACTTTATGGCGTTGGAAAGGTAAGACATGAGGCTACAAGTTCTATGTTTTGAGAAGAACCCATTTCTGCTTTTAAGATAGTCAAAATCGCTCATTAACAAACACTTGGACCGTATTCTTCCATTTTTGAACTGTATTCTTGTCGACCTCTCCTCAGATTTTTAACTATATCTGGAGTTATAGAACTCCGATTCAAGCGAACTTTATAGCGTTGGAAAGGTAAGACATGAGGCCACAAGTTCTATGTTTTGAGAAGAACCCATTTCTGCCTCTAAGAGAGTCAAAATCGCTCATTAACAAACACTTGACTATTCTTGTCCATTTTTGAACTATTCTTGTCGACCTCTCCTCGATGTTTAACTATATCTGGAGTTATAGAACTCCAATTCAAGTGAACTTTATGGCGTTGGAAAGGTAAGACATGAGGCTACAAGTTCTATGTTTTGAGAAGAACCCAGTTCTGCCTCTAAGATAGTCAAAATCGCTCATTAACAAACACTTGGACCGTTATCGTCCAACTGCATCGTCCATTTTTGAACCGTTACCGTCTCGACCTCTCCTCAGATTTTTAACTATATCTGGAGTTATAGAACTCCGATTCAAGCGAACTTTATAGCGTTGGAAAGGTAAGACATGAGGCCACAAGTTCTATGTTTTGAGAAGAACCCATTTCTGCCTCTAAGAGAGTCAAAATCGCTCATTAACAAACACTTGACCGTTATTCTTGTCCAACTATTACTGTCCATTTTTGAACTATTCTTTATCTCGATCTCTACTTAGATTTTTAACTATATCCGGAGTTATACAACTCGATTCAAGAAAAAATTATGGCGTTGGAAAGGTAAGACATGAGGCTACAAGTGCTATGTTTTAAGAAGAACCCAGTACGCCTCTAAGATAGTCAAAATCGCTCATTAACAAACACTTGGACTCATTACTTCGTCCATTTTTGAACTGTTGCTGTCCGACCTCTCCTTAGATTTTTAACTATATCCGGAGTTATAGAACTCCGATTCAAGCGAACTTTATGGCGTTGGAAAGGTAAGACATGAGGCTACAAGTTCTATGTTTTGAGAAGAACCCATTTCTGCTTTTAAGATAGTCAAAATCGCTCATTAACAAACACTTGGACCGTTCTTGTCCATTTTTGAACTGTTCTTGTCGACCTCTCCTCAGATTTTTAACTATATCTGGAGTTATAGAACTCCAATTCAAGTGAACTTTATGGCGTTGGAAAGGTAAGACATGAGGCTACAAGTTCTATGTTTTGAGCAGAACCCGGTTCTGCCTCTAAGAGAGTCAAAATCGCTCATTAACAAACACTTGGATTCTTGTCCATTTTTGAACTATTACTGTCTCGACCTCTCCTCAGATTTTTAACTATATCTGGAGTTATAGAACTCTGATTCAAGCGAACTTTATGGCGTTGGAAAGGTAAGACATGAGGCTACAAGTTCTATGTTTTGAGAAGAACCCAGTTCGCCTCTAAGATAGTCAAAATCGCTCATTAACAAACACTTGGACCGTTCTTGTCCAACATTACTGTCCATTTTTGAACTGTTATTCTTGTCCGACCTCTCCTCAGATTTTTAACTATATCTGGAGTTATAGAACTCCGATTCAAGCGAACTTTATAGCGTTGGAAAGGTAAGACATGAGGCCACAAGTTCTATGTTTTGAGAAGAACCCATTTCTGCCTCTAAGAGAGTCAAAATCGCTCATTAACAAACACTTGGACTTCTTGTCCAACTATTACTTGTCCATTTTTGAACTATTACTTCTCGATCTCTCCTCAGATTTTTAACTATATCCCGGAGTTATAGAACTCCGATTCAAGAAATATTTATGGCGTTGGAAAGGTAAGACATGAGGCTACAAGTTCTATGTTTTAAGAAGAACCCAGTTCGCCTCTAAGATAGATAAAATCGCTCATTAACAAACACTTGACCAAGTTATCGTCCATTTTTGAACCGTTGCTGTCTCGACCCTTAGATTTTTAACTATATCTGGAGTTATAGAACTCCGATTCAAGCGAACTTTATGGCGTTGGAAAGGTAAGACATGAGGCTACAAGTTCTATGTTTTGAGAAGAACCCATTTCTGCTTTTAAAATAGTCAAAATCACTCATTAACAAACACTTGACCGTATTCTTGTCCATTTTTGAACTGTTCTTGTCCGACCTCTCCTCAGATTTTTAACTATATCTGGAGTTATAGAACTCCAATTCAAGTGAACTTTATGGCGTTGGAAAGGTAAGACATGAGGCTACAAGTTCTATGTTTTGAGCAGAACCCAGTTCTGCCTCTAAGAGAGTCAAAATCGCTCATTAACAAACACTTGGACTGTTCTTGTCCATTTTTGAAGCTTCGTTGTCGACCTCTCCTTAGATTTTTAACTATATCTGGAGTTATAGAACTCCGATTCAAGCGAACTTTATGGCGTTGGAAAGGTAAGACATGAGGCTACAAGTTTTATGTTTTGAGAAGAACCCATTTCTGCTTTTAAGATAGTCAAAATCGCTCATTAACAAACACTTGGACTCAGCTCTTGTCCATTTTTGAACTATTCTTGTCGACCTCTCCTCAGATTTTTAACTATATCTGGAGTTATAGAACTCCAATTCAAGCGAACGTTATGGCGTTGGAAAGGTAAGACATGAGGCTACAAGTTCTATGTTTTGAGAAGAACCCATTTCTGCCTCTAAGATAGTCAAAATCGCTCATTAACAAACACTTGGACCGTTCTTGTCCATTTTTGAACTATTCTTTGTCGACTTCTCCTTAGATTTTTAACTATATCCGGAGTTATAGAACTCCGATTCAAGCGAACTTTATGGCGTTGGAAAGGTAAGACATGAGGCTACAAGTTCTATGTTTTGAGCAGAACCCAGCTCTGCCTCTAAGATAGTCAAAATCGCTCATTAACAAACACTTGGACCAGTTGTCCAACCGTATCTTGTCCATTTTTGAATTCTTGTCGACCTCTCCTCAGATTTTTAACTATATCCGGAGTTATAGAACTCCGATTCAAGCGAACGTTATGGCGTTGGAAAGGTAAGACATGAGGCCACAAGTTCTATGTTTTGAGAAGAACTTATTCTGCGCTCTAAGAGAGTCAAAATCGCTCATTAACAAACACTTGACCGGTATTCTTGTCCAACTATTACTCGTCCATTTTTGAACTATTCTTTGTCTCGATCTCTACTTAGATTTTTAACTATATCCGGAGTTATACAACTCCGATTCAAGAAAAAT
This sequence comes from Populus x sibirica, assembly GCA_019202695.1. Lineage (NCBI taxonomy): Eukaryota > Viridiplantae > Streptophyta > Magnoliopsida > Malpighiales > Salicaceae > Populus > Populus x sibirica. The sequence continues at coordinate 63,357 of JAGMVL010002394.1, read as the reverse complement.
TTATGGCGTTGGAAAGGTAAGACATGAGGCTACAAGTTCTATGTTTTAAGAAGAACCCAGTTCCGCTCTAAGATAGTCAAAATCGCTCATTAACAAACACTTGGATCTATCTTGTCCATTTTTGAACTGTTGGCCGCTCGACCTCTCCTTAGATTTTTAACTATATCCGGAGTTATAGAACTCCGATTCAAGCGAACTTTATGGCGTTGGAAAGGTAAGACATGAGGCTACAAGTTATATGTTTTGAGAAGAACCCATTTCTGCTTTTAAGATAGTCAAAATCGCTCATTAACAAACACTTGGATCATTGTCCATTTTTGAACTATTCTTGTCGACCTCTCCTTAGATTTTTAACTATATCTGGAGTTATAGAACTCCGATTCAAGCGAACTTTATGGCGTTGGAAAGGTAAGACATGAGGCTACAAGTTCTATGTTTTGAGCAGAACCCAGCTCTGCCTCTAAGATAGTCAAAATCGCTCATTAACAAACACTTAGACTCATTCTTGTCCAACTTCTTACTGTCGACCTCTCCTCAGATTTTTAACTATATCTGGAGTTATAGAACTCCAATTCAAGCGAACGTTATGGCGTTGGAAAGGTAAGACATGAGGCTACAAGTTCTATGTTTTGAGAAGAACCCATTTCTGCCTCTAAGATAGTCAAAATCGCTCATTAACAAACACTTGGACTCATTCTTGTCCATTTTTGAATTCTTTGTCGACTTCTCCTTAGATTTTTAACTATATCTGGAGTTATAGAACTCCGATTCAAGCGAACTTTATGGCGTTGGAAAGGTAAGACATGAGGCTACAAGTTCTATGTTTTGAGCAGAACCCACTCCGCCTCTAAGATAGTCAAAATCGCTCATTAACAAACACTTGGACCGTTCTTGTCCAACCGTTACTGTCTCCGACCTCTCCTCAGATTTTTAACTATATCCGGAGTTATAGAACTCCGATTCAAGCGAACGTTATGGCGTTGGAAAGGTAAGACATGAGGCTACAAGTTCTATGTTTTGAGAAGAACCCATTTCTGCCTCTAAGATAGTCAAAATCGCTCATTAACAAACACTTGGACCGTTCTTGTCCATTTTTGAACTGTTCTGTTCGACTTCTCCTTAGATTTTTAACTATATCCGGAGTTATAGAACTCCGATTCAAGCGAACTTTATGGCGTTGGAAAGGTAAGACATGAGGCTACAAGTTCTATGTTTTGAGCGAGAACCCAGCTACGCCTCTAAGATAGTCAAAATCGCTCATTAACAAACACTTGGATCAGTTCTTGTCCAACTGCTATTCTTGTCCATTTTTGAACTGTTCTTGTCGACCTCTCCTCAGATTTTTAACTATATCTCGGAGTTATAGAACTCCGATTCAAGCGAACGTTATGGCGTTGGAAAGGTAAGACATGAGGCCACAAGTTCTATGTTTTGAGAAGAACTTATTTCTGCCTCTAAGAGAGTCAAAATCGCTCATTAACAAACACTTGGACCGTTCTTGTCCAACTATTACTGTCCATTTTTGAACTGCATTCTTCTCGATCTCTACTTAGATTTTTAACTATATCTGGAGTTATACAACTCCGATTCAAGAAAAATTTATGGCGTTGGAAAGGTAAGACATGAGGCTACAAGTTCTATGTTTTAAGAAGAACCCAGGTTCGCCTCTAAGATAGTCAAAATCGCTCATTAACAAACACTTGGACTTCTTGTCCATTTTTGAACCTTGCTGTCTCGACCTCTCCTTAGATTTTTAACTATATCTGGAGTTATAGAACTCCGATTCAAGCGAACTTTATGGCGTTGGAAAGGTAAGACATGAGGCTACAAGTTATATGTTTTGAGAAGAACCCATTTCTGCTTTTAAGATAGTCAAAATCGCTCATTAACAAACACTTGGACCGTTATTCTGTCCATTTTTGAACCGTATTCTCTCGACCTCTCCTTAGATTTTTAACTATATCTCGGAGTTATAGAACTCCGATTCAAGCGAACTTTATGGCGTTGGAAAGGTAAGACATGAGGCTACAAGTTCTATGTTTTGAGCGGGAACCCAGCTCGCCTCTAAGATAGTCAAAATCGCTCATTAACAAACACTTAGACTGTTACTGTCCAACTGTTACTGTCTGACCTCTCCTCAGATTTTTAACTATATCTGGAGTTATAGAACTCCAATTCAAGCGAACGTTATGGCGTTGGAAAGGTAAGACATGAGGCTACAAGTTCTATGTTTTGAGAAGAACCCATTTCTGCCTCTAAGATAGTCAAAATCGCTCATTAACAAACACTTGGACCGTATTCTTGTCCATTTTTGAACTGTTGTTCTGTCTCGACTTCTCCTTAGATTTTTAACTATATCCGGAGTTATAGAACTCCGATTCAAGCGAACTTTATGGCGTTGGAAAGGTAAGACATGAGGCTACAAGTTCTATGTTTTGAGCAGAACCCAGCTCTGCCTCTAAGATAGTCAAAATCGCTCATTAACAAACACTTGACCGTTATCGTCCAACCATTCTCGTCCATTTTTGAACTCATTCGTCTCGACCTCTCCTCAGATTTTTAACTATATCTCGGAGTTATAGAACTCCGATTCAAGCGAACGTTATGGCGTTGGAAAGGTAAGACATGAGGCCACAAGTTCTATGTTTTGAGAAGAACTTATTCCTGCCTCTAAGAGAGTCAAAATCGCTCATTAACAAACACTTGACCGTTACCGTCCAACTATTACCGTCCATTTTTGAACTGTTACGTCTCGATCTCTACTTAGATTTTTAACTATATCTGGAGTTATACAACTCCGATTCAAGAAAAATTTATGGCGTTGGAAAGGTAAGACATGAGGCTACAAGTTCTATGTTTTAAGAAGAACCCAGTTCTGCCTCTAAGATAGTCAAAATCGCTCATTAACAAACACTTGGATCATTCTCGTCCATTTTTGAACTATTCTTTGTCGACCTCTCCTTAGATTTTTAACTATATCCGGAGTTATAGAACTCCGATTCAAGCGAACTTTATGGCGTTGGAAAGGTAAGACATGAGGCTACAAGTTATATGTTTTGAGAAGAACCCATTTCTGCTTTTAAGATAGTCAAAATCGCTCATTAACAAACACTTGGACTGTTCTTGTCCATTTTTGAACTGTTACTGTCGACCTCTCCTTAGATTTTTAACTATATCTGGAGTTATAGAACTCCGATTCAAGCGAACTTTATGGCGTTGGAAAGGTAAGACATGAGGCTACAAGTTCTATGTTTTGAGCAGAACCCAGCTCTGCCTCTAAGATAGTCAAAATCGCTCATTAACAAACACTTAGACTGTTACATCGTCCAACTCATACTGTCTCGACCTCTCCTCAGATTTTTAACTATATCTGGAGTTATAGAACTCCAATTCAAGCGAACGTTATGGCGTTGGAAAGGTAAGACATGAGGCTACAAGTTCTATGTTTTGAGAAGAACCCATTTCTGCCTCTAAGATAGTCAAAATCGCTCATTAACAAACACTTGACTATTCTTGTCCATTTTTGAACCGTTGTCTTCTCGACTTCTCCTTAGATTTTTAACTATATCTGGAGTTATAGAACTCCGATTCAAGCGAACTTTATGGCGTTGGAAAGGTAAGACATGAGGCTACAAGTTCTATGTTTTGAGCAGAACCCAGCTCCGCCTCTAAGATAGTCAAAATCGCTCATTAACAAACACTTGACCGTTCTTGTCCAACTGTTACCGTCTCGACCTCTCCTCAGATTTTTAACTATATCTGGAGTTATAGAACTCCGATTCAAGCGAACGTTATGGCGTTGGAAAGGTAAGACATGAGGCTACAAGTTCTATGTTTTGAGAAGAACCCATTTCTGCCTCTAAGATAGTCAAAATCGCTCATTAACAAACACTTGGACCGTTATCTGTCCATTTTTGAACCGTTGTCGTCGACTTCTCCTTAGATTTTTAACTATATCCGGAGTTATAGAACTCCGATTCAAGCGAACTTTATGGCGTTGGAAAGGTAAGACATGAGGCTACAAGTTCTATGTTTTGAGCAGAACCCAGCTCGCCTCTAAGATAGTCAAAATCGCTCATTAACAAACACTTGGACATTCATCGTCCAACTTCATTCGTCCATTTTTGAACTCGTATCTTGTCGACCTCTCCTCAGATTTTTAACTATATCCCGGAGTTATAGAACTCCGATTCAAGCGAACGTTATGGCGTTGGAAAGGTAAGACATGAGGCCACAAGTTCTATGTTTTGAGAAGAACTTATTTCTGCCTCTAAGAGAGTCAAAATCGCTCATTAACAAACACTTGGACTATTCTTGTCCAACTATTACCGTCCATTTTTGAACCGTTCTTGTCTCGATCTCTACTTAGATTTTTAACTATATCCGGAGTTATACAACTCCGATTCAAGAAAAATTTATGGCGTTGGAAAGGTAAGACATGAGGCTACAAGTTCTATGTTTTAAGAAGAACCCAGTTACCGCCTCTAAGATAGTCAAAATCGCTCATTAACAAACACTTGACTGTTATTCTGTCCATTTTTGAACTATTGCTTGTCGACCTCTCCTTAGATTTTTAACTATATCTCGGAGTTATAGAACTCCGATTCAAGCGAACTTTATGGCGTTGGAAAGGTAAGACATGAGGCTACAAGTTATATGTTTTGAGAAGAACCCATTTCTGCTTTTAAGATAGTCAAAATCGCTCATTAACAAACACTTGGACTTCGTTGTCCATTTTTGAACTGTATTCTTGTCGACCTCTCCTTAGATTTTTAACTATATCTGGAGTTATAGAACTCCGATTCAAGCGAACTTTATGGCGTTGGAAAGGTAAGACATGAGGCTACAAGTTCTATGTTTTGAGAAGAACCCATTTCTGCTTTTAAGATAGTCAAAATCGCTCATTAACAAACACTTGGACCGTTATCTGTCCATTTTTGAACTGTTACTGTCTCGACCTCTCCTCAGATTTTTAACTATATCTGGAGTTATAGAACTCCAATTCAAGTGAACTTTATGGCGTTGGAAAGGTAAGACATGAGGCTACAAGTTCTATGTTTTGAGCAGAAACCCAGTTCCGCCTCTAAGAGAGTCAAAATCGCTCATTAACAAACACTTGGACTGTTATCATGTCCATTTTTGAACTGTATCTGTCTCGACCTCTCCTCAGATTTTTAACTATATCCGGAGTTATAGAACTCGATTCAAGCGAACTTTATGGCGTTGGAAAGATAAGACATGAGGCTACAAGTTCTATGTTTTGAGAAGAACCCAGTTCTGCCTCGAAGATAGTCAAAATCGCTCATTAACAAACACTTAGACTGTCTTACCGTCCAACCGTTACCGTCCATTTTGAACTGTTCTTGTCTCGACCTCTCCTCAGATTTTTAACTATATCTGGAGTTATAGAACTCCGATTCAAGCGAACTTTATAGCGTTGGAAAGGTAAGACATGAGGCCACAAGTTCTATGTTTTGAGAAGAACCCATTTCTGCCTCTAAGAGAGTCAAAATCGCTCATTAACAAACACTTGGACTGTTCTTGTCCAACTATTACCGTCCATTTTTGAACCCTTAATTCGTCTCGATCTCTCCTCAGATTTTTAACTATATCTGGAGTTATAGAACTCCGATTCAAGAAATATTTATGGCGTTGGAAAGGTAAGACATGAGGCTACAAGTTCTATGTTTTAAGAAGAACCCAGTTCGCCTCTAAGATAGATAAAATCGCTCATTAACAAACACTTGGACCCGATTCTTGTCCATTTTTGAACTTCGTTGTCGACCCTTAGATTTTTAACTATATCTGGAGTTATAGAACTCCGATTCAAGCGAACTTTATGGCGTTGGAAAGGTAAGACATGAGGCTACAAGTTCTATGTTTTGAGAAGAACCCATTTCTGCTTTTAAAATAGTCAAAATCACTCATTAACAAACACTTGACCGGTTACATTCTTGTCCATTTTTGAACTGTTACTGTCCGACCTCTCCTCAGATTTTTAACTATATCTGGAGTTATAGAACTCCAATTCAAGTGAACTTTATGGCGTTGGAAAGGTAAGACATGAGGCTACAAGTTCTATGTTTTGAGCAGAACCCAGTTCTGCCTCTAAGAGAGTCAAAATCGCTCATTAACAAACACTTGGACTGTTACTTGTCCATTTTTGAACTGTTGCTGTCGACCTCTCCTTAGATTTTTAACTATATCTGGAGTTATAGAACTCCGATTCAAGCGAACTTTATGGCGTTGGAAAGGTAAGACATGAGGCTACAAGTTTTATGTTTTGAGAAGAACCCATTTCTGCTTTTAAGATAGTCAAAATCGCTCATTAACAAACACTTGGACTGCTACTTGTCCATTTTTGAACTATTCTTGTCGACCTCTCCTCAGATTTTTAACTATATCTGGAGTTATAGAACTCCAATTCAAGCGAACGTTATGGCGTTGGAAAGGTAAGACATGAGGCTACAAGTTCTATGTTTTGAGAAGAACCCATTTCTGCCTCTAAGATAGTCAAAATCGCTCATTAACAAACACTTGACCGTTACGTCCATTTTTGAACCGTCTTTGTCGACTTCTCCTTAGATTTTTAACTATATCTGGAGTTATAGAACTCCGATTCAAGCGAACTTTATGGCGTTGGAAAGGTAAGACATGAGGCTACAAGTTCTATGTTTTGAGCAGAACCCAGCTCTGCCTCTAAGATAGTCAAAATCGCTCATTAACAAACACTTGACCGTATATCGTCCAACTCATTCTTCTCGTCCATTTTTGAACTGTTACTTCTCGACCTCTCCTCAGATTTTTAACTATATCCGGAGTTATAGAACTCCGATTCAAGCGAACGTTATGGCGTTGGAAAGGTAAGACATGAGGCCACAAGTTCTATGTTTTGAGAAGAACTTATTTCTGCCTCTAAGAGAGTCAAAATCGCTCATTAACAAACACTTGGACCGTTATCTTGTCCAACTATTACCGTCCATTTTTGAACTGTTCTTGTCGATCTCTACTTAGATTTTTAACTATATCTGGAGTTATACAACTCCGATTCAAGAAAAATTTATGGCGTTGGAAAGGTAAGACATGAGGCTACAAGTTCTATGTTTTAAGAAGAACCCAGTTCCGCCTCTAAGATAGTCAAAATCGCTCATTAACAAACACTTGGACTCATTCTTGTCCATTTTTGAACCGTTGCCTCGACCTCTCCTTAGATTTTTAACTATATCCGGAGTTATAGAACTCCGATTCAAGCGAACTTTATGGCGTTGGAAAGGTAAGACATGAGGCTACAAGTTTTATGTTTTGAGAAGAACCCATTTCTGCTTTTAAGATAGTCAAAATCGCTCATTAACAAACACTTGGACTGCTACTGTCCATTTTTGAACTGTTACTGTCTGACCTCTCCTCAGATTTTTAACTATATCTGGAGTTATAGAACTCCAATTCAAGCGAACGTTATGGCGTTGGAAAGGTAAGACATGAGGCTACAAGTTCTATGTTTTGAGAAGAACCCATTTCTGCCTCTAAGATAGTCAAAATCGCTCATTAACAAACACTTGGACTGTTACTGTCCATTTTTGAACTGTTGCTGTCTGACTTCTCCTTAGATTTTTAACTATATCTGGAGTTATAGAACTCCGATTCAAGCGAACTTTATGGCGTTGGAAAGGTAAGACATGAGGCTACAAGTTCTATGTTTTGAGCAGAACCCAGCTCTGCCTCTAAGATAGTCAAAATCGCTCATTAACAAACACTTGGACCATTCTCGTCCAACTGCATTACGTCCATTTTTGAACTGTTACGTCTCGACCTCTCCTCAGATTTTTAACTATATCTGGAGTTATAGAACTCCGATTCAAGCGAACGTTATGGCGTTGGAAAGGTAAGACATGAGGCCACAAGTTCTATGTTTTGAGAAGAACTTATTTCTGCCTCTAAGAGAGTCAAAATCGCTCATTAACAAACACTTGACCGTTCTTGTCCAACTATTACTGTCCATTTTTGAACTGTTATCGTCGATCTCTACTTAGATTTTTAACTATATCTCGGAGTTATACAACTCCGATTCAAGAAAAATTTATGGCGTTGGAAAGGTAAGACATGAGGCTACAAGTTCTATGTTTTAAGAAGAACCCAGTTCGCCTCTAAGATAGTCAAAATCGCTCATTAACAAACACTTGGACTGTCTTGTCCATTTTTGAACCGTTGTCGACCTCTCCCTTAGATTTTTAACTATATCTGGAGTTATAGAACTCCGATTCAAGCGAACTTTATGGCGTTGGAAAGGTAAGACATGAGGCTACAAGTTATATGTTTTGAGAAGAACCCATTTCTGCTTTTAAGATAGTCAAAATCGCTCATTAACAAACACTTGGACATTCTTGTCCATTTTTGAACTGTTACTGTCGACCTCTCCTTAGATTTTTAACTATATCTGGAGTTATAGAACTCCGATTCAAGCGAACTTTATGGCGTTGGAAAGGTAAGACATGAGGCTACAAGTTCTATGTTTTGAGCGGAACCCAGCTCTGCCTCTAAGATAGTCAAAATCGCTCATTAACAAACACTTAGACTCATTCTTGTCAACAACTGTTACTGTCTCGACCTCTCCTCAGATTTTTAACTATATCCGGAGTTATAGAACTCCAATTCAAGCGAACGTTATGGCGTTGGAAAGGTAAGACATGAGGCTACAAGTTCTATGTTTTGAGAAGAACCCATTTCTGCCTCTAAGATAGTCAAAATCGCTCATTAACAAACACTTGGACCGTCATCTTGTCCATTTTTGAACCGGTCTTTGTCGACTTCTCCTTAGATTTTTAACTATATCTGGAGTTATAGAACTCCGATTCAAGCGAACTTTATGGAGTTGGAAAGGTAAGACATGAGGCTACAAGTTCTATGTTTTGAGCGAGAACCCAGCTCTGCCTCTAAGATAGTCAAAATCGCTCATTAACAAACACTTGACCATTTTGTCCAAGCATTCTTGTCGACCTCTCCTCAGATTTTTAACTATATCCGGAGTTATAGAACTCCGATTCAAGCGAACGTTATGGCGTTGGAAAGGTAAGACATGAGGCTACAAGTTCTATGTTTTGAGAAGAACCCATTTCTGCCTCTAAGATAGTCAAAATCGCTCATTAACAAACACTTGGACTGTATTCTCGTCCATTTTTGAACCGTTGGTGTCGACTTCTCCTTAGATTTTTAACTATATCCGGAGTTATAGAACTCCGATTCAAGCGAACTTTATGGCGTTGGAAAGGTAAGACATGAGGCTACAAGTTCTATGTTTTGAGCAGAACCCAGCTCTGCCTCTAAGATAGTCAAAATCGCTCATTAACAAACACTTGGACCGTTCTTGTCCAACTCATTCGTCCATTTTTGAACCGTATTCTTGTCGACCTCTCCTCAGATTTTTAACTATATCCCGGAGTTATAGAACTCCGATTCAAGCGAACGTTATGGCGTTGGAAAGGTAAGACATGAGGCCACAAGTTCTATGTTTTGAGAAGAACTTATTTCTGCCTCTAAGAGAGTCAAAATCGCTCATTAACAAACACTTGGACTGTTACTGTCCAACTATTACTGTCCATTTTTGAACTGTTATCTTGTCGATCTCTACTTAGATTTTTAACTATATCTGGAGTTATACAACTCCGATTCAAGAAAAATTTATGGCGTTGGAAAGGTAAGACATGAGGCTACAAGTTCTATGTTTTAAGAAGAACCCAGTTCTGCCTCTAAGATAGTCAAAATCGCTCATTAACAAACACTTGGACTCATTATCGTCCATTTTTGAACCGTTGCTGTCTCGACCTCTCCTTAGATTTTTAACTATATCTCGGAGTTATAGAACTCCGATTCAAGCGAACTTTATGGCGTTGGAAAGGTAAGACATGAGGCTACAAGTTATATGTTTTGAGAAGAACCCATTTCTGCTTTTAAGATAGTCAAAATCGCTCATTAACAAACACTTGGACTGTTCTTCGTCCATTTTTGAACTGTTACTGTCTGACCTCTCCTTAGATTTTTAACTATATCTGGAGTTATAGAACTCCGATTCAAGCGAACTTTATGGCGTTGGAAAGGTAAGACATGAGGCTACAAGTTCTATGTTTTGAGCAGAACCCAGCTCTGCCTCTAAGATAGTCAAAATCGCTCATTAACAAACACTTAGACTGTTACTGTCCAACTGTTACTGTCTGACCTCTCCTCAGATTTTTAACTATATCCGGAGTTATAGAACTCCAATTCAAGCGAACGTTATGGCGTTGGAAAGGTAAGACATGAGGCTACAAGTTCTATGTTTTGAGAAGAACCCATTTCTGCCTCTAAGATAGTCAAAATCGCTCATTAACAAACACTTGGACTGTTACTGTCCATTTTTGAACCTATTCTTCTGTCGACTTCTCCTTAGATTTTTAACTATATCTCGGAGTTATAGAACTCCGATTCAAGCGAACTTTATGGCGTTGGAAAGGTAAGACATGAGGCTACAAGTTCTATGTTTTGAGCAGAACCCAGCTCTGCCTCTAAGATAGTCAAAATCGCTCATTAACAAACACTTGACCGTTATTCGTCCAACTGTTACTGTCCCGACCTCTCCTCAGATTTTTAACTATATCTCGGAGTTATAGAACTCCGATTCAAGCGAACGTTATGGCGTTGGAAAGGTAAGACATGAGGCCACAAGTTCTATGTTTTGAGAAGAACTCATTTCTGCCTCTAAGAGAGTCAAAATCGCTCATTAACAAACACTTGGACCGTTACGTCCAACTATTACTGTCCATTTTTGAACTGTTACTCGTCTCGATCTCTACTTAGATTTTTAACTATATCCCGGAGTTATACAACTCCGATTCAAGAAAAAATTTATGGCGTTGGAAAGGTAAGACATGAGGCTACAAGTTCTATGTTTTAAGAAGAACCCAGTTCTGCCTCTAAGATAGTCAAAATCGCTCATTAACAAACACTTGACTGTTATCGTCCATTTTTGAACTGTTCTTGTCTCGACCTCTCCTTAGATTTTTAACTATATCTGGAGTTATAGAACTCCGATTCAAGCGAACTTTATGGCGTTGGAAAGGTAAGACATGAGGCTACAAGTTATATGTTTTGAGAGGAACCCATTTCTGCTTTTAAGATAGTCAAAATCGCTCATTAACAAACACTTGGACTGTTACTGTCCATTTTTGAACTGTTACTGTCTGACCTCTCCTCAGATTTTTAACTATATCTGGAGTTATAGAACTCCAATTCAAGTGAACTTTATGGCGTTGGAAAGGTAAGACATGAGGCTAGAAGTTTTATGTTTTGAGAAGAACCCAGTTCTGCCTCTAAGATAGTCAAAATCGCTCATTAACAAACACTTGGACTGTTATTCTTGTCCATTTTTGAACTGTTGTGTCGACCTCTCCTTAGATTTTTAACTATATCTGGAGTTATAGAACTCCGATTCAAGCGAACTTTATGGCGTTGGAAAGGTAAGACATGAGGCTACAAGTTCTATGTTTTGAGAAGAACCCAGTTCTGCCTCTAAGATAGTCAAAATCGCTCATTAACAAACACTTGGACTCTTACTCGTCCAACCTTATCGTCCATTTTTGAATCATATCGTCTGTCGACCTCTCCTCAAATTTTTAACTATATCTGGAGTTACAGAACTCCGATTCAAGAAAACTTTATTGCGTTGGAAAGGTAAGACATGAGGCTACAAGTTCTATGTGTTAAGAAGAACCCAGCTTCGCCTCTAAGATAGTCAAAATCGCTCATTAACAAACACTTGGACATTACTTTGTACATTTTTGAACTGTTACTGTCTGACCTCTCCTCAGATTTTTAACTATATCTGGAGTTATAGAACTCCAATTCAAGTGAACTTTATGGCGTTGGAAAGGTAAGACATGAGGCTACAAGTTCTATGTTTTGAGCAGAACCCAGTTCTGCCTCTAAGAGAGTCAAAATCGCTCATTAACAAACACTTGGACTGTATCGTCCATTTTTGAACTGTTACTGTCTCGACCTCTCCTCAGATTTTTAACTATATCCGGAGTTATAGAACTCCGATTCAAGCGAACTTTATGGCGTTGGAAAGGTAAGACATGAGGCTACAAGTTCTATGTTTTGAGAAGAACCCAGTTCTGCATCTAAGATAGTCAAAATCGCTCATTAACAAACACTTGGACTGTTACTGTCCAACGGTTACTGTCCATTTTTGAACTGTTACAGTCTGACCTCTCCTCAGATTTTTAACTATATCTGGAGTTATAGAACTCCGATTCAAGCGAACTTTATAGCGTTGGAAAGGTAAGACATGAGGCCACAAGTTCTATGTTTTGAGAAGAACCCATTTCTGCCTCTAAGAGAGTCAAAATCGCTCATTAACAAACACTTGACTGTTACATCGTCCAACTATTACTGTCCATTTTTGAACTGTTACTGTCCGATCTCTCCTCAGATTTTTAACTATATCTGGAGTTATAGAACTCCGATTCAAGAAAAATTTATGGCGTTGGAAAGGTAAGACATGAGGCTACAAGTTCTATGTTTTAAGAAGAACCCAGTTCGCCTCTAAGATAGTCAAAATCGCTCATTAACAAACACTTGACCGTTACTTGTCCAACTATTACTGTCCATTTTTGAACTGTATCTCGTCCGATCTCTCCTCAGGATTTTTAACTATATCTGGAGTTATAGAACTCCGATTCAAGAAAAATTTATGGCGTTGGAAATGTAAGACATGAGGCTACAAGTTCTATGTTTTGAGAAGAACCCAGTTCTGCCTCTAAGATAGTCAAAATCGCTCATTAACAAACACTTGGACTCTTGTCCATTTTTGAACTGGTCTTTGTCGACCTCTCCTTAGATTTTTAACTATATCCGGAGTTATAGAACTCCGATTCAAGCGAACTTTATGGCGCTGGAAAGGTAAGACATGAGGCTACAAGTTTTATGTTTTGAGAAGAACCCATTTTTGCTTTTAAGATAGTCAAAATCGCTCATTAACAAACACTTGGACTGTTACTGTCCATTTTTGAACTGTTAATGTCCGACCTCTCCTCAGATTTTTAACTATATCTGGAGTTATAGAACTCCAATTCAAGCGAACTTTATGGCGTTGGAAAGGTAAGACATAAAGCTACAAGTTCTATGTTTTGAGCAGAACCCAGTTCTGCCTCTAAGAGAGTCAAAATCGCTCATTAACAAACACTTGGACTGTTACGTCCATTTTTGAACTGTTACTTGTCTGACCTCTCCTCAGATTTTTAACTATATCTGGAGTTATAGAACTCCGATTCAAGCGAACTTTATGGCGTTGGAAAGGTAAGACATGAGGCTACAAGTTCTATGTTTTGAGAAGAACCCAGTTCTGCCTCTAAGATAGTCAAAATCGCTCATTAACAAACACTTGACCTCATCGTCCAATTGTTACTTGTCCATTTTTGAACTGTTACCGTCTCGACCTCTCCTCAGATTTTTAAGTATATCCGGAGTTAAAGAACTCCGATTCAAGCGAACTTTATAGCGTTGGAAAGGTAAGACATGAGGCCACAAGTTCTATGTTTTGAGAAGAACCCATTTCTGCCTCTAAGAGAGTCAAAATCGCTCATTAACAAACACTTGACCGTTCTTGTCCAACTATTACTGTCCATTTTTGAACTGTTCTTGTCGATCTCTCCTCAGATTTTTAACTATATCTGGAGTTATAGAACTCCGATTCAAGAAAAATTTATGGCGTTGGAAAGGTAAGACATGAGGCTACAAGTTCTATGTTTTAAGAAGAACCCAGTTCCGCCTCTAAGATAGTCAAAATCGCTCATTAACAAACACTTGGACTGTTATCTTGTCCATTTTTGAACCGTTGCTGTCTCGACCTCTCCTTAGATTTTTAACTATATCTCGGAGTTATAGAACTCCGATTCAAGCGAACTTTATGGCGTTGGAAAGGTAAGACATGAGGCTACAAGTTTTATGTTTTGAGAAGAACCCATTTCTGCTTTTAAGATAGTCAAAATCGCTCATTAACAAACACTTGGACTCAGCATCGTCCATTTTTGAACTGTTACTGTCTGACCTCTCCTCAGATTTTTAACTATATCTGGAGTTATAGAACTCCAATTCAAGTGAACTTTATGGCGTTGGAAAGGTAAGACATGAGGCTACAAGTTCTATGTTTTGAGCAGAACCCAGTTCTGCCTCTAAGAGAGTCAAAATCGCTCATTAACAAACACTTGGACTGTTACTGTCCATTTTTGAACTCACCGTCTCGACCTCTCCTCGATGTTTAACTATATCTGGAGTTATAGAACTCCGATTCAAGCGAACTTTATGGCGTTGGAAAGGTAAAACATGAGGTTACAAGTTCTATGTTTTGAGAAGAACCCAGTTCCGCCTCTAAGAGAGTCAAAATCGCTCATTAACAAACACTTGGACCGTATTCTTGTCCAACCGTTACTTGTCCATTTTGAACTGTTACGTCTCGACCTCTCCTCAGATTTTTAACTATATCTGGAGTTATAGAACTCCGATTCAAGCGAACGTTATGGCGTTGGAAAGGTAAGACATGAGGCCACAAGTTCTATGTTTTGAGAAGAACTCATTTCTGCCTCTAAGAGAGTCAAAATCGCTCATTAACAAACACTTGGACTGTTACTGTCCAACTATTACTGTCCATTTTTGAACTGTTACTGTCTGATCTCTACTTAGATTTTTAACTATATCTGGAGTTATACAACTCCGATTCAAGAAAAATTTATGGCGTTGGAAAGGTAAGACATGAGGCTACAAGTTCTATGTTTTAAGAAGAACCCAGTTCTGCCTCTAAGATAGTCAAAATCGCTCATTAACAAACACTTGACCGTTTCTGCCATTTTTGAACTGTTCTCTGTCGACCTCTCCTTAGATTTTTAACTATATCTGGAGTTATAGAACTCCGATTCAAGCGAACTTTATGGCGTTGGAAAGGTAAGACATGAGGCTACAAGTTATATGTTTTGAGAGGAACCCATTTCTGCTTTTAAGATAGTCAAAATCGCTCATTAACAAACACTTGGACCGATATCTTGTCCATTTTTGAACTGTTACTGTCTCGACCTCTCCTCAGATTTTTAACTATATCTGGAGTTATAGAACTCCAATTCAAGTGAACTTTATGGCGTTGGAAAGGTAAGACATGAGGCTACAAGTTCTATGTTTTGAGCAGAACCCAGTTCTGCCTCTAAGAGAGTCAAAATCGCTCATTAACAAACACTTGGACTCATTCATCGTCCATTTTTGAACCGTATTGTCTCGACCTCTCCTCAGATTTTTAACTATATCTGGAGTTATAGAACTCCGATTCAAGCGAACTTTATGGCGTTGGAAAGGTAAGACATGAGGCTACAAGTTCTATGTTTTGAGAAGAACCCAGTTCTGCATCTAAGATAGTCAAAATCACTCATTAACAAACACTTGGACTGTTCCTGTCCAACTGTTACTGTCCATTTTTGAACTGTTACTGTCTGACCTCTCCTCAGATTTTTAACTATATCTGGAGTTATAGAACTCCGATTCAAGCGAACTTTATAGCGTTGGAAAGGTAAGACATGAGGCCACAAGTTCTATGTTTTGAGAAGAACCCATTTCTGCCTCTAAGAGAGTCAAAATCGCTCATTAACAAACACTTGGACTGCATCTTGTCCAACTATTACTCGTCCATTTTTGAACTGTTACTGTCTCGATCTCTCCTCAGATTTTTAACTATATCTGGAGTTATAGAACTCCGATTCAAGAAAAATTTATGGCGTTGGAAAGGTAAGACATGAGGCTACAAGTTCTATGTTTTAAGAAGAACCCAGTTCTGCCTCTAAGATAGTCAAAATCACTCATTAACAAACACTTGGACTGTTCTTGTCCAACTATTACCGTCCATTTTGGAACTCATATCATGTCGATCTCTCCTCAGATTTTTAACTATATCCGGAGTTATAGAACTCCGATTCAAGAAAAATTTATGGCGTTGGAAATGTAAGACATGAGGCTACAAGTTCTATGTTTTGAGAAGAACCCATTCCGCCTCTAAGATAGTCAAAATCGCTCATTAACAAACACTTGGACTGTTACTCGTCCATTTTTGAACTGTTGCTGTCGACCTCTCCTTAGATTTTTAACTATATCTGGAGTTATAGAACTCCGATTCAAGCGAACTTTATGGCGTTGGAAAGGTAAGACATGAGGCTACAAGTTTTATGTTTTGAGAAGAACCCATTTCTGCTTTTAAGATAGTCAAAATCGCTCATTAACAAACACTTGGACCGTTCTTGTCCATTTTTGAACTGTTAATGTCCGACCTCTCCTCAGATTTTTAACTATATCTGGAGTTATAGAACTCCAATTCAAGTGAACTTTATGGCGTTGGAAAGGTAAGACATAAGGCTACAAGTTCTATGTTTTGAGCAGAACCCAGTTCTGCCTCTAAGAGAGTCAAAATCGCTCATTAACAAACACTTGGACTGTATCTCGTCCATTTTTGAACTGTTATTCTTGTCGACCTCTCCCCAGATTTTTAAGTATATCTGGAGTTATAGAACTTCGATTCAAGCGAACTTTATGGCGTTGGAAAGGTAAGACATGAGGCTACAAGTTCTATGTTTTGAGAAGAACCTAGTTCTGCCTCTAAGATAGTCAAAATCGCTCATTAACAAACACTTGACCGACTATCGTTCCACTTGTTACTGTCCATTTTTGAACCGTTACTTGTCCGACCTCTCCTCAGATTTTTAAGTATATCTGGAGTTATAGAACTCCGATTCAAGCGAACTTTATAGCGTTGGAAAGGTAAGACATGAGGCCACAAGTTCTATGTTTTGAGAAGAACCCATTTCTGCCTCTAAGAGAGTCAAAATCGCTCATTAACAAACACTTGGACCGTTCTTGTCCAACTATTACTCGTCCATTTTTGAACCGTTCTTGTCTCGATCTCTCCTCAGATTTTTAACTATATCTGGAGTTATAGAACTCCGATTCAAGAAAAATTTATGGTGTTGGAAAGGTAAGACATGAGGCTACAAGTTCTATGTTTTAAGAAGAACCCAGTTCGCCTCTAAGATAGTCAAAATCGCTCATTAACAAACACTTGGACCGTATCATGTCCATTTTTGAACCGTTGCCCTCGACCTCTCCTTAGATTTTTAACTATATCTGGAGTTATAGAACTCCGATTCAAGCGAACTTTATGGCGTTGGAAAGGTAAGACATGAGGCTACAAGTTTTATGTTTTGAGAAGAACCCATTTCTGCTTTTAAGATAGTCAAAATCGCTCATTAACATACACTTGGACTGTTACTGTCCATTTTTGAACTGTTACTGTCCGACCTCTCCTCAGATTTTTAACTATATCTGGAGTTATAGAACTCCAATTCAAGTGAACTTTATGGCGTTGGAAAGGTAAGACATGAGGCTACAAGTTCTATGTTTTGAGCAGAACCCAGTTCTACCTCTAAGAGAGTCAAAATCGCTCATTAACAAACACTTGGACTAGTTCTTGTCCATTTTTGAACTGTCACTCGTCGACCTCTCCTCGGATGTTTAACTATATCTGGAGTTATAGAACTCCGATTCAAGCGAACTTTATGGCGTTGGAAAGGTAAAACATGAGGTTACAAGTTCTATGTTTTGAGAAGAACCCAGTTCTGCCTCTAAGAGAGTCAAAATCGCTCATTAACAAACACTTGGACTCATTCTTGTCCAACCGTTACTTGTCCATTTTTGAACCGTTACTGTCTGACCTCTCCTCAGATTTTTAACTATATCTGGAGTTATAGAACTCCGATTCAAGCGAACTTTATAGCGTTGGAAAAGTAAGACATGAGGCCACAAGTTCTATGTTTTGAGAAGAACCCATTTCTGCCTCTAAGAGAGTCAAAATCGCTCATTAACAAACACTTGGACTGTTACTGTCCAACTATTACTTGTCCATTTTTGAACCAGTTCTTGTCTCGATCTCTCGTCAGATTTTTAACTATATCTGGAGTTATAGAACTCCGATTCAAGAAATATTTATGGCGTTGGAAAGGTAAGACATGAGGCTACAAGTTCTATGTTTTAAGAAGAACCCAGCTTCGCCTCTAAGATAGTTAAAATCGCTCATTAACAAACACTTGGATCACTTCGTCCATTTTTGAACCGTTGCTGTCGACCTCTCCTTAGATTTTTAACTATATCTGGAGTTATAGAACTCCGATTCAAGCGAACTTTATGGCGTTGGAAAGGTAAGACATGAGGCTACAAGTTCTATGTTTTGAGAAGAACCCATTTCTGCTGTTAAGATAGTCAAAATCGCTCATTAACAAACACTTGACTGTTATTCTTGTCCATTTTTGAACTGTTACTGTCTGACCTCTCCTCAGATTTTTAACTATATCTGGAGTTATAGAACTCCAATTCAAGTGAACTTTATGGCGTTGGAAAGGTAAGACATGAGGCTACAAGTTCTATGTTTTGAGCAGAACCCAGTTCTGGCTCTAAGAGAGTCAAAATCGCTCATTAACAAACACTTGGACTGTTACTGTCCATTTTTGAACTGTTACTGTCTGACCTCTCCTCAGATTTTTAACTATATCTGGAGTTATAGAACTCTGATTCAAGCGAACTTTATGGCGTTGGAAAGGTAAGACATGAGGCTACAAGTTCTATGTTTTGAGAAGAACCCAGTTCTGCCTCTAAGATAGTCAAAATCGCTCATTAACAAACACTTGGACTGTTCTTGTCCAACTGTTACCGTCCATTTTTGAACATTCTTCTCGACCTCTCCTCAGATTTTTAACTATATCTGGAGTTATTGAACTCCAATTCAAGTGAACTTTATGGCGTTGGAAAGGTAAGACATGAGGCTACAAGTTCTATGTTTTGAGCAGAACCCAGTTCTACCTCTAAGAGAGTCAAAATCGCTCATTAACAAACACTTGGACCATTATTGTCCAACCGTTATCGTCCATTTTTGAACTGTTACTTCGCGACCTCTCCTCAGATTTTTAACTATATCCGGAGTTATAGAACTCCGATTCAAGCGAACTTTATGGCGTTGGAAAGGTAAAACATGAGGTTACAAGTTCTATGTTTTGAGAAGAACCCAGTTCTGCCTCTAAGAGAGTCAAAATCGCTCATTAACAAACACTTGACCGTTATTCTTGTCCAACTCATTACTTGTCCATTTTTGAACTGTTCTTGTCCGACCTCTCCTCAGATTTTTAACTATATCTGGAGTTATAGAACTCCGATTCAAGCGAACTTTATAGCGTTGGAAAAGTAAGACATGAGGCCACAAGTTCTATGTTTTGAGAAGAACCCATTTCGCCTCTAAGAGAGTCAAAATCGCTCATTAACAAACACTTGGACTTTCTTGTCCAACTATTACTTGTCCATTTTTGAACCGTTCTTGTCGATCTCTACTTAGATTTTTAACTATATCTCGGAGTTATACAACTCCGATTCAAGAAACATTTATGGCGTTGGAAAGGTAAGACATGAGGCTACAAGTTCTATGTTTTAAGAAGAACCCAGTTCCCTCTAAGATAGTCAAAATCGCTCATTAACAAACACTTGGACACATTCTTGTCCATTTTTGAACTGTTGTCGTCGACCTCTCCTTAGATTTTTAACTATATCTGGAGTTATAGAACTCCGATTCAAGCGAACTTTATGGCGTTGGAAAGGTAAGACATGAGGCTACAAGTTGTATGTTTTGAGAAGAACCCATTTCTGCTTTTAAGATAGTCAAAATCGCTCATTAACAAACACTTGGACTGTTATCGTCCATTTTTGAACTGTTACTGTCTCGACCTCTCCTCAGATTTTTAACTATATCTGGAGTTATAGAACTCCAATTCAAGTGAACTTTATGGCGTTGGAAAGGTAAGACATGAGGCTACAAGTTCTATGTTTTGAGCAGAACCCAGTTCTGCCTCTAAGAGAGTCAAAATCGCTCATTAACAAACACTTGGACCGTTATCGTCCATTTTTGAACTGTTACTGTCTGACCTCTCCTCAGATTTTTAACTATATCTGGAGTTATAGAACTCCAATTCAAGTGAACTTTATGGCGTTGGAAAGGTAAGACATGAGGCTACAAGTTCTATGTTTTGAGCAGAACCCAGTTCTGCCTCTAAGATAGTCAAAAGCGCTCATTAACAAACACTTGGACTGTTATCATTGTCCAACTGTTATCGTCCATTTTTGAACTGTTACCGTCCGACCTCTCCTCAGATTCTTAACTATATCTGGAGTTATAGAACTCCAATTCAAGAAAAATTTATGGCGTTGGAAAGGTAAGACATGAGGCTACAAGTTCTATGTTTTGAGAAGAACCCATTTCGGCCTCTAAGATAGTCAAAATCGCTCATTAACAAACACTTGGACTGTTACTGTCCATTTTTGAACTGTTACTGTCTGACCTCTCCTCAGATTCTTAACTATATCTGGAGTTATAGAACTCCGATTCAAGAAAAATTTATGGCGTTGGAAAGGTAAGACATGAGGCTACAAGTTCTATGTTTTGAGAAGAACCCAGTTCTTCCTCTAAGATAGTCAAAATCGCTCATTAACAAACACTTGGACTCAATCTTGTCCTTTTTTGAACTGTTGTCTCTGACCTCTCCTTAGATTTTTAACTATATCTGGAGTTATAGAACTCCGATTCAAGCGAACTTTATGGCGTTGGAAAGGTAAGACATGAGGCTACAAGTTCTATGTTTTGAGAAGAACCCAGTTCTGCCTCTAAGATAGTCAAAATCGCTCATTAACAAACACTTGGACTGTTACTGTCCAACTGTTACTGTCCATTTTTGAACTGTTACTGTCTGAACTCTCCTCAGATTCTTAACTATATCTGGAGTTATAGAACTCCGATTCAAGAAAAATTTATGGCGTTGGAAAGGTAAGACATGAGGCTACAAGTTCTATGTTTTAAGAAGAACCCAGTTCTGCCTCTAAGATAGTCAAAATCGCTCATTAACAAACACTTGGACTGTTACTGTCCATTTTTGAACTGTTGCTGTCTGACCTCTCCTTAGATTTTTAACTATATCTGGAGTTATAGAACTCCGATTCAAGCGAACTTTATGGCGTTGGAAAGGTAAGACATGAGGCTAGAAGTTTTATGTTTTGAGAAGAACCCAGTTCTGCCTCTAAGATAGTCAAAATCGCTCATTAACAAACACTTGGACTGTTATCGTCCATTTTTGAACTGTTTGTCTCGACCTCTCCTTAGATTTTTAACTATATCTGGAGTTATAGAACTCCGATTCAAGCGAACTTTATGGCGTTGGAAAGGTAAGACATGAGGCTACAAGTTCTATGTTTTGAGAAGAACCCAGTTCCGCCTCTAAGATAGTCAAAATCGCTCATTAACAAACACTTGGACTCTTCTTGTCCAACTGTTACATCCATTTTTGAACTGTTACTGTCTCGACCTCTCCTCAAATTTTTAACTATATCTGGAGTTACAGAACTCCGATTCAAGAAAACTTTATTGCGTTGGAAAGGTAAGACATGAGGCTACAAGTTCTATGTGTTAAGAAGAACCCAGTTCTGCCTCTAAGATAGTCAAAATCGCTCATTAACAAACACTTGGACGATCGTACATTTTTGAACTGTTGCTGTCTCGACCTCTCCTTAGATTTTTAACTATATCTGGAGTTATAGAACTCTAATTCAAGCGAACTTTATGGCGTTGGAAAGGTAAGACATGAGGCTACAAGTTCTATGTTTTGAGAAGAACCCATTTCGGCCTCTAAGATAGTCAAAATCGCTCATTAACAAACACTTGACCGTCATTCTTGTCCAACCGTTACTCGTCCATTTTTGAACTGTTACTGTCCGACCTCTCCTCGAGATTCTTAACTATATCTGGAGTTATAGAACTCCGATTCAAGAAAACTTTATGGCGTTGGAAAGGTAAGACATGAGGCTACAAGTTCTATGTTTTGAGAAGAACCCAGTTCTTCCTCTAAGATAGTCAAAATCGCTCATTAACAAACACTTGGACTGTTACTTGTCCATTTTTGAACCGTTGCTGTCCGACCTCTCCTTAGATTTTTAACTATATCTCGGAGTTATAGATCTTCGATTCAAGCGAACTTTATGGCGTTGAAAAGGTAAGACATGAGGCTACAAGTTCTATGTTTTGAGAAGAACCCAGTTCCGCCTCTAAGATAGTCAAAATCGCTCATTAACAAACACTTGGACTCTTACTCGTACATTTTTGAACCGTTGGTTTGTCGACCTCTCCTTAGATTTTTAACTATATCTGGAGTTATAGAACTCTGATTCAAGCGAACTTTATGGCGTTGGAAAGGTAAGACATGAGGCTACAAGTTCTATGTTTTGAGAAGAACCCATTTCGGCCTCTAAGATAGTCAAAATCGCTCATTAACAAACACTTGGACTCACTGTCCAACCGTTCACCGTCCATTTTTGAACCGTTACTTGTCGACCTCTCCTCAGATTCTTAACTATATCTGGAGTTATAGAACTCCGATTCAAGAAAACTTTATGGCGTTGGAAAGGTAAGACATGAGGCTACAAGTTCTATGTTTTGAGAAGAACCCAGTTCTTCCTCTAAGATAGTCAAAATCGCTCATTAACAAACACTTGGACTCATTCATCTGTCCATTTTTGAACTGTTGCTGTCGACCTCTCCTTAGATTTTTAACTATATCTGGAGTTATAGAACTTCGATTCAAGCGAACTTTATGGCGTTGAAAAGGTAAGACATGAGGCTACAAGTTCTATGTTTTGAGAAGAACCCAGTTCTGCCTCTAAGATAGTCAAAATCGCTCATTAACAAACACTTGGACTGTTACCGTACATTTTTGAACTGTTGCTGTCGACCTCTCCTTAGATTTTTAACTATATCCGGAGTTATAGAACTCTGATTCAAGCGAACTTTATGGCGTTGGAAAGGTAAGACATGAGGCTACAAGTTCTATGTTTTGAGAAGAACCCATTTCGGCCTCTAAGATAGTCAAAATCGCTCATTAACAAACACTTGGACCGTTATTCTTGTCCAACTGTTACGTCCATTTTTGAACCGTTACTGTCTCGACCTCTCCTCGGATTCTTAACTATATCCGGAGTTATAGAACTCCGATTCAAGAAAAATTTATGGCGTTGGAAAGGTAAGACATGAGGCTACAAGTTCTATGTTTTGATAAGAACCCAGTTCTTCCTCTAAGATAGTCAAAATCGCTCATTAACAAACACTTGGACTGTTCTTCGTCCATTTTTGAACTGTTGCTGTCTGACCTCTCCTTAGATTTTTAACTATATCTGGAGTTATAGAACTTCGATTCAAGCGAACTTTATGGCGTTGAAAAGGTAAGACATGAGGCTACAAGTTCTATGTTTTGAGAAGAACCCAGTTCTGCCTCTAAGATAGTCAAAATCGCTCATTAACAAACACTTGGACCAGTTACTGTCCAACCGTTATCGTCCATTTTTGAACTGTTACTGTCTGACCTCTCCTCAGATTTTTAAGTATATCTGGAGTTATAGAACTCCGATTCAAGCGAACTTTATAGCGTTGGAAAGGTAAGACATGAGGCCACAAGTTCTATGTTTTGAGAAGAACCCATTTCTGCCTCTAAGAGAGTCAAAATCGCTCATTAACAAACACTTGGACCATTACTTGTCCAACTATTACTGTCCATTTTTGAACTGTTACGTCTCGATCTCTCCTCAGATTTTTAACTATATCTGGAGTTATAGAACTCCGATTCAAGAAAAATTTATGGCGTTGGAAAGGTAAGACATGAGGCTACAAGTTCTATGTTTTAAGAAGAACCCAGTTCTGCCTCTAAGATAGTCAAAATCGCTCATTAACAAACACTTGGACTGTTATCGTCCATTTTTGAACCGTTGTTGTCCGACCTCTCCTTAGATTTTTAACTATATCTGGAGTTATAGAACTCCGATTCAAGCGAACTTTATGGCGTTGGAAAGGTAAGACATGAGGCTAGAAGTTTTATGTTTTGAGAAGAACCCAGTTCTGCCTCTAAGATAGTCAAAATCGCTCATTAACAAACACTTGGACTGTCTACTGTCCATTTTTGAACTGTTGTGTCTGACCTCTCCTTAGATTTTTAACTATATCTGGAGTTATAGAACTCCGATTCAAGCGAACTTTATGGCGTTGGAAAGGTAAGACATGAGGCTACAAGTTCTATGTTTTGAGAAGAACCCAGTTCTGCCTCTAAGATAGTCAAAATCGCTCATTAACAAACACTTGGACTCTTCTTGTCCAACCGTTTACTTGTCCATTTTTGAACCGTTACTTCTCGACCTCTCCTCAAATTTTTAACTATATCTGGAGTTACGGAACTCCGATTCAAGAAAACTTTATTGCGTTGGAAAGGTAAGACATGAGGCTACAAGTTCTATGTGTTAAGAAGAACCCAGTTCGCCTCTAAGATAGTCAAAATCGCTCATTAACAAACACTTGACTCATTATCGTACATTTTTGAACTGTTCGTTGTCGTCGACCTCTCCTTAGATTTTTAACTATATCTGGAGTTATAGAACTCTAATTCAAGCGAACTTTATGGCGTTGGAAAGGTAAGACATGAGGTTACAAGTTCTATGTTTTGAGAAGAACCCATTTCGGCCTCTAAGATAGTCAAAATCGCTCATTAACAAACACTTGGACTGTTACTGTCCAACTGTTACTGTCCATTTTTGAACTGTTATTCGACCTCTCCTCGGATTCTTAACTATATCTGGAGTTATAGAACTCCGATTCAAGAAAACTTTATGGCGTTGGAAAGGTAAGACATGAGGCTACAAGTTCTATGTTTTAAGAAGAACCCGGTTCCGCCTCTAAGATAGTCAAAATCGCTCATTAACAAACACTTGGACTGTTATCGTCCATTTTTGAACTGTTGCTGTCTCGACCTCTCCTTAGATTTTTAACTATATCTGGAGTTATAGAACTCCGATTCAAGCGAACTTTATGGCGTTGGAAAGGTAAGACATGAGGCTACAAGTTCTATGTTTTGAGAAGAACCCATTTCTGCTTTTAAGATAGTCAAAATCGCTCATTAACAAACACTTGGACTCATCTCGTCCATTTTTGAACTGTTACTGTCTGACCTCTCCTCAGATTTTTAACTATATCTGGAGTTATAGAACTCCAATTCAAGCGAACTTTATGGCGTTGGAAAGGTAAGACATGAGGCTACAAGTTCTATGTTTTGAGAAGAACCCAGTTCTGCCTCTAAGATAGTCAAAATCGCTCATTAACAAACACTTGGACTCTTACTGTCCAACTGTTACTGTCCATTTTTGAACTGTTACTGTCTGACCTCTCCTCAAATTTTTAACTATATCTGGAGTTACAGAACTCCGATTCAAGAAAACTTTATTGCGTTGGAAAGGTAAGACATGAGGCTACAAGTTCTATGTGTTAAGAAGAACCCAGTTCGCCTCTAAGATAGTCAAAATCGCTCATTAACAAACACTTGGACTATTCTTGTACATTTTTGAACCGTTCTTTGTCGACCTCTCCTTAGATTTTTAACTATATCTGGAGTTATAGAACTCTAATTCAAGCGAACTTTATGGCGTTGGAAAGGTAAGACATGAGGTTACAAGTTCTATGTTTTGAGAAGAACCCATTTCGGCCTCTAAGATAGTCAAAATCGCTCATTAACAAACACTTGGACCATTATCGTCCAACTGGCTTGTCCATTTTTGAACTGTTACTGTCTGACCTCTCCTCGGATTCTTAACTATATCTGGAGTTATAGAACTCCGATTCAAGAAAACTTTATGGCGTTGGAAAGGTAAGACATGAGGCTACAAGTTCTATGTTTTAAGAAGAACCCAGTTCTGCCTCTAAGATAGTCAAAATCGCTCATTAACAAACACTTGGACTACGTTATCGTCCATTTTTGAACTGTTGTCGTCTGACCTCTCCTTAGATTTTTAACTATATCTGGAGTTATAGAACTCCGATTCAAGCGAACTTTATGGCGTTGGAAAGGTAAGACATGAGGCTACAAGTTCTATGTTTTGAGAAGAACCCATTTCTGCTTTTAAGATAGTCAAAATCGCTCATTAACAAACACTTGGACTGTTATTCTTGTCCATTTTTGAACTGTTACTGTCGACCTCTCCTCAGATTTTTAACTATATCTGGAGTTATAGAACTCCAATTCAAGTGAACTTTATGGCGTTGGAAAGGTAAGACATGAGGCTACAAGTTCTATGTTTTGAGCAGAACCCAGTTCTGCCTCTAAGAGAGTCAAAATCGCTCATTAACAAACACTTGGACATTTATTCTTGTCCATTTTTGAACTGTTACTGTCTGACCTCTCCTCAGATTTTTAACTATATCTGGAGTTATAGAACTCCAATTCAAGTGAACTTTATGGCGTTGGAAAGGTAAGACATGAGGCTACAAGTTCTATGTTTTGAGCAGAACCCAGTTCTGCCTCTAAGATAGTCAAAAGCGCTCATTAACAAACACTTGGACCGTTACTGTCCAACTGTTACTGTCCATTTTTGAACTGTTACTGTCTGACCTCTCCTCAGATTCTTAACTATATCTGGAGTTATAGAACTCCAATTCAAGAAAAATTTATGGCGTTGGAAAGGTAAGACATGAGGCTACAAGTTCTATGTTTTGAGAAGAACCCATTTCGGCCTCTAAGATAGTCAAAATCGCTCATTAACAAACACTTGGACTGTTACTGTCCATTTTTGAACTGTTACTGTCTGACCTCTCCTCAGATTCTTAACTATATCTGGAGTTATAGAACTCCGATTCAAGAAAAATTTATGGCGTTGGAAAGGTAAGACATGAGGCTACAAGTTCTATGTTTTGAGAAGAACCCAGTTCTTCCTCTAAGATAGTCAAAATCGCTCATTAACAAACACTTGGACTGTTACTGTCCTTTTTTGAACTGTTGCTGTCCGACCTCTCCTTAGATTTTTAACTATATCTGGAGTTATAGAACTCCGATTCAAGCGAACTTTATGGCGTTGGAAAGGTAAGACATGAGGCTACAAGTTCTATGTTTTGAGCAGAACCCAGTTCTGCCTCTAAGAGAGTCAAAATCGCTCATTAACAAACACTTGGACTGTTACATCGTCCATTTTTGAACTGTTACTGTCTGACCTCTCCTCAGATTTTTAACTATATCTGGAGTTATAGAACTCCAATTCAAGTGAACTTTATGGCGTTGGAAAGGTAAGACATGAGGCTACAAGTTCTATGTTTTGAGCAGAACCCAGTTCTGCCTCTAAGATAGTCAAAAGCGCTCATTAACAAACACTTGGACTGTTCTTGTCCAACTGTTATCTTGTCCATTTTTGAACTGTTACTGTCTGACCTCTCCTCAGATTCTTAACTATATCTGGAGTTATAGAACTCCAATTCAAGAAAAATTTATGGCGTTGGAAAGGTAAGACATGAGGCTACAAGTTCTATGTTTTGAGAAGAACCCATTTCGGCCTCTAAGATAGTCAAAATCGCTCATTAACAAACACTTGGACTGTTACTTCTCCATTTTTGAACTGTTACTGTCTGACCTCTCCTCAGATTCTTAACTATATCTGGAGTTATAGAACTCCGATTCAAGAAAAATTTATGGCGTTGGAAAGGTAAGACATGAGGCTACAAGTTCTATGTTTTGAGAAGAACCCAGTTCTTCCTCTAAGATAGTCAAAATCGCTCATTAACAAACACTTGGACTGTTATTCTTGTCCTTTTTGAACTGTTGCTGTCTGACCTCTCCTTAGATTTTTAACTATATCTGGAGTTATAGAACTCCGATTCAAGCGAACTTTATGGCGTTGGAAAGGTAAGACATGAGGCTACAAGTTCTATGTTTTGAGAAGAACCCAGTTCTGCCTCTAAGATAGTCAAAATCGCTCATTAACAAACACTTGGACTGTTCTTGTCCAACCGTTACTGTCCATTTTTGAACTGTTACTGTCCGAACTCTCCTCAGATTCTTAACTATATCTGGAGTTATAGAACTCCGATTCAAGAAAAATTTATGGCGTTGGAAAGGTAAGACATGAGGCTACAAGTTCTATGTTTTAAGAAGAACCCAGTTCTGCCTCTAAGATAGTCAAAATCGCTCATTAACAAACACTTGGACCGTTCATCTGTCCATTTTTGAACTGTTACTGTCTGACCTCTCCTCAGATTTTTAACTATATCTGGAGTTATAGAACTCCAATTCAAGTGAACTTTATGGCGTTGGAAAGGTAAGACATGAGGCTACAAGTTCTATGTTTTGAGCAGAACCCAGTTCTGCCTCTAAGAGAGTCAAAATCGCTCATTAACAAACACTTGGACTGTTCTTGTCCATTTTTGAACTGTTACTGTCTCGACCTCTCCTCAGATTTTTAACTATATCTGGAGTTATAGAACTCCAATTCAAGTGAACTTTATGGCGTTGGAAAGGTAAGACATGAGGCTACAAGTTCTATGTTTTGAGCAGAACCCAGTTCTGCCTCTAAGATAGTCAAAAGCGCTCATTAACAAACACTTGGACTTTACTGTCCAACTGTTACTGTCCATTTTTGAACTGTTACTGTCCCGACCTCTCCTCAGATTCTTAACTATATCTGGAGTTATAGAACTCCAATTCAAGAAAAATTTATGGCGTTGGAAAGGTAAGACATGAGGCTACAAGTTCTATGTTTTGAGAAGAACCCATTTCGGCCTCTAAGATAGTCAAAATCGCTCATCAACAAACACTTGGACCGTTACTGTCCATTTTTGAACTGTTACTGTCTGACCTCTCCTCAGATTCTTAACTATATCTGGAGTTATAGAACTCCGATTCAAGAAAAATTTATGGCGTTGGAAAGGTAAGACATGAGGCTACAAGTTCTATGTTTTGAGAAGAACCCAGTTCTTCCTCTAAGATAGTCAAAATCGCTCATTAACAAACACTTGGACTGTTTCTTGTCCTTTTTTGAACTGTTGCTGTCTGACCTCTCCTTAGATTTTTAACTATATCTGGAGTTATAGAACTCCGATTCAAGCGAACTTTATGGCGTTGGAAAGGTAAGACATGAGGCTACAAGTTCTATGTTTTGAGAAGAACCCAGTTCTGCCTCTAAGATAGTCAAAATCGCTCATTAACAAACACTTGGACTGGCATCGTCCAACCGTTACTGTCCATTTTTGAACTGTTACTGTCCGAACTCTCCTCAGATTCTTAACTATATCTGGAGTTATAGAACTCCGATTCAAGAAAAATTTATGGCGTTGGAAAGGTAAGACATGAGGCTACAAGTTCTATGTTTTAAGAAGAACCCGGTTCTGCCTCTAAGATAGTCAAAATCGCTCATTAACAAACACTTGGACTGTTATCTTGTCCATTTTTGAACTGTTGCTGTCGACCTCTCCTTAGATTTTTAACTATATCTGGAGTTATAGAACTCCGATTCAAGCGAACTTTATGGCGTTGGAAAGGTAAGACATGAGGCTAGAAGTTTTATGTTTTGAGAAGAACCCAGTTCTGCCTCTAAGATAGTCAAAATCGCTCATTAACAAACACTTGGACTTTACATTCGTTCCATTTTTGAACTGTTGCTTGTCTGACCTCTCCTTAGATTTTTAACTATATCTGGAGTTATAGAACTCCGATTCAAGCGAACTTTATGGCGTTGGAAAGGTAAGACATGAGGCTACAAGTTTTATGTTTTGAGAAGAACCCATTTCTGCTTTTAAGATAGTCAAAATCGCTCATTAACAAACACTTGGACTGTTACTCGTCCATTTTTGAACTATTCTTACTGTCTGACCTCTCCTCAGATTTTTAACTATATCTGGAGTTATAGAACTCCAATTCAAGTGAAATTTATGGCGTTGGAAAGGTAAGACATGAGGCTACAAGTTCTATGTTTTGAGCAGAACCCAGTTCTTCCTCTATGAGAGTCAAAATCGCTCATTAACAAACACTTGGACTGTTATTGTCCATTTTTGAACTGTTGCTGTCGACCTCTCCTTAGATTTTTAACTATATCTGGAGTTATAGAACTCCGATTCAAGCGAACTTTATGGCGTTGGAAAGGTAAGACATGAGGCTACAAGTTTTATGTTTTGAGAAGAACCCATTTCTGCTTTTAAGATAGTCAAAATCGCTCATTAACAAACACTTGGACTGTTACTGTCCATTTTTGAACTGTTACTGTCTGACCTCTCCTCAGATTTTTAACTATATCTGGAGTTATAGAACTCCAATTCAAGTGAACTTTATGGCGTTGGAAAGGTAAGACATAAGGCTACAAGTTCTATGTTTTGAGCAGAACCCAGTTCTGCCTCTAGGAGAGTCAAAATCGCTCATTAACAAACACTTGGACTGTTACTGTCCATTTTTGAACTGTTACTGTCTGACCTTTCCCCAGATTTTTAAGTATATCTGGAGTTATAGAACTTCGATTCAAGCGAACTTTATGGCGTTGGAAAGGTAAGACATGAGGCTACAAGTTCTATGTTTTGAGAAGAACCCAGTTCTGCCTCTAAGATAGTCAAAATCGCTCATTAACAAACACTTGGACCGTATTCTTGTCCAATTGTTACTGTCCATTTTTGAACTGTTACTGTCTGACCTCTCCTCAGATTTTTAAGTATATCTGGAGTTATAGAACTCCGATTCAAGCGAACTTTATAGCGTTGGAAAGGTAAGACATGAGGCCA
Organism: Populus x sibirica; assembly: GCA_019202695.1. Lineage (NCBI taxonomy): Eukaryota > Viridiplantae > Streptophyta > Magnoliopsida > Malpighiales > Salicaceae > Populus > Populus x sibirica. The sequence goes on along the minus strand of JAGMVL010002394.1, from coordinate 32,660 downwards.
CAAGTTCTATGTTTTGAGAAGAACCCATTTCTGCCTCTAAGAGAGTCAAAATCGCTCATTAACAAACACTTGGACCGTTTCTTGTCCAACTATTACTGTCCATTTTTGAACTGTTATCGTCTGATCTCTCCTCAGATTTTTAACTATATCTGGAGTTATAGAACTCCGATTCAAGAAAAATTTATGGTGTTGGAAAGGTAAGACATGAGGCTACAAGTTCTATGTTTTAAGAAGAACCCAGTTCCGCCTCTAAGATAGTCAAAATCGCTCATTAACAAACACTTGGACTCATTCTTGTCCATTTTTGAACTGTTGCTTTGTCTGACCTCTCCCTAGATTTTTAACTATATCTGGAGTTATAGAACTCCGATTCAAGCGAACTTTATGGCGTTGGAAAGGTAAGACATGAGGCTACAAGTTTTATGTTTTGAGAAGAACCCATTTCTGCTTTTAAGATAGTCAAAATCGCTCATTAACAAACACTTGGATGTTACACTCGTCCATTTTTGAACTGTTACTGTCGACCTCTCCTCAGATTTTTAACTATATCTGGAGTTATAGAACTCCAATTCAAGTGAACTTTATGGCGTTGGAAAGGTAAGACATGAGGCTACAAGTTCTATGTTTTGAGCAGAACCCAGTTCTACCTCTAAGAGAGTCAAAATCGCTCATTAACAAACACTTGGACTGTTATCTGTCCATTTTTGAACTGTTACTTCTCGACCTCTCCTCGATGTTTAACTATATCTGGAGTTATAGAACTCCGATTCAAGCGAACTTTATGGCGTTGGAAAGGTAACACATGAGGTTACAAGTTCTATGTTTTGAGAAGAACCCGGTTCCGCCTCTAAGAGAGTCAAAATCGCTCATTAACAAACACTTGGACTCATATTGTCCAACTTCTTTACTCCCATTTTTGAAGCTCTTGTCGACCTCTCCTCAGATTTTTAACTATATCTGGAGTTATAGAACTCCGATTCAAGCGAACTTTATAGCGTTGGAAAAGTAAGACATGAGGCCACAAGTTCTATGTTTTGAGAAGAACCCATTTCGCCTCTAAGAGAGTCAAAATCGCTCATTAACAAACACTTGGACCGTACATTCTTGTCCAACTATTACTGTCCATTTTTGAACTGTTACTGTCTGATCTCTCGTCAGATTTTTAACTATATCTGGAGTTATAGAACTCCGATTCAAGAAATATTTATGGCGTTGGAAAGGTAAGACATGAGGCTACAAGTTCTATGTTTTAAGAAGAACCCAGTTCTGCCTCTAAGATAGTTAAAATCGCTCATTAACAAACACTTGGACTGTTACTCTTGTCCATTTTTGAACTATTCTTTGTCGACCTCTCCTTAGATTTTTAACTATATCTGGAGTTATAGAACTCCGATTCAAGCGAACTTTATGGCGTTGGAAAGGTAAGACATGAGGCTACAAGTTCTATGTTTTGAGAAGAACCCATTTCTGCTGTTAAGATAGTCAAAATCGCTCATTAACAAACACTTGGACTGTTATTCTTGTCCATTTTTGAACTGTTACTGTCTGACCTCTCCTCAGATTTTTAACTATATCTGGAGTTATAGAACTCCAATTCAAGTGAACTTTATGGCGTTGGAAAGGTAAGACATGAGGCTACAAGTTCTATGTTTTGAGCAGAACCCAGTTCTGCCTCTAAGAGAGTCAAAATCGCTCATTAACAAACACTTGGACTGTTATTCTTGTCCATTTTTGAACTTTCTTTGTCCGACCTCTCCTCAGATTTTTAACTATATCTGGAGTTATTGAACTCCAATTCAAGTGAACTTTATGGCGTTGGAAAGGTAAGACATGAGGCTACAAGTTCTATGTTTTGAGCAGAACCCAGTTCTGCCTCTAAGAGAGTCAAAATCGCTCATTAACAAACACTTGGACTGTCATTCGTCCATTTTTGAACTATTCTTGTCTGACCTCTCCTCAGATTTTTAACTATATCTGGAGTTATAGAACTCTGATTCAAGCGAACTTTATGGCGTTGGAAAGGTAAGACATGAGGCTACAAGTTCTATGTTTTGAGAAGAACCCAGTTCTGCCTCTAAGATAGTCAAAATCGCTCATTAACAAACACTTGGACCGTTACTGTCCAACTGTTACTGTCCATTTTTGAACTGTTACTGTCTGACCTCTCCTCAGATTTTTAACTATATCTGGAGTTATTGAACTCCAATTCAAGTGAACTTTATGGCGTTGGAAAGGTAAGACATGAGGCTACAAGTTCTATGTTTTGAGCAGAACCCAGTTCTACCTCTAAGAGAGTCAAAATCGCTCATTAACAAACACTTGGACATTCTTGTCCAACTGTACTGTCCATTTTTGAACTCTTACTGTCGACCTCTCCTCAGATTTTTAACTATATCTGGAGTTATAGAACTCCGATTCAAGCGAACTTTATGGCGTTGGAAAGGTAAAACATGAGGTTACAAGTTCTATGTTTTGAGAAGAACCCAGTTCTGCCTCTAAGAGAGTCAAAATCGCTCATTAACAAACACTTGGACCTTATCTTGTCCAACCGTTTCTGTCCATTTTTGAACCGTTCTTGTCGACCTCTCCTCAGATTTTTAACTATATCCGGAGTTATAGAACTCCGATTCAAGCGAACTTTATAGCGTTGGAAAAGTAAGACATGAGGCCACAAGTTCTATGTTTTGAGAAGAACCCATTTCTGCCTCTAAGAGAGTCAAAATCGCTCATTAACAAACACTTGGACATTCTTGTCCAACTATTACTTGTCCATTTTTAAACTGTTACTTTGTCCGATCTCTACTTAGATTTTTAACTATATCTGGAGTTATACAACTCCGATTCAAGAAAAATTTATGGCGTTGGAAAGGTAAGACATGAGGCTACAAGTTCTATGTTTTAAGAAGAACCCAGTTCTGCCTCTAAGATAGTCAAAATCGCTCATTAACAAACACTTGGACTGTTATCTTGTCCATTTTTGAACTCTGCTGTCTGACCTCTCCTTAGATTTTTAACTATATCTGGAGTTATAGAACTCCGATTCAAGCGAACTTTATGGCGTTGGAAAGGTAAGACATGAGGCTACAAGTTCTATGTTTTGAGAAGAACCCATTTCTGCTTTTAAGATAGTCAAAATCGCTCATTAACAAACACTTGGACTGTTACTGTCCATTTTTGAACTGTTACTGTCTGACCTCTCCTCAGATTTTTAACTATATCTGGAGTTATAGAACTCCAATTCAAGTGAACTTTATGGCGTTGGAAAGGTAAGACATGAGGCTACAAGTTCTATGTTTTGAGCAGAACCCAGTTCTGCCTCTAAGAGAGTCAAAATCGCTCATTAACAAACACTTGGACTCTTATCCCATTTTTGAACTGTTACTGTCTGACCTCTCCTCAGATTTTTAACTATATCTGGAGTTATAGAACTCCAATTCAAGTGAACTTTATGGCGTTGGAAAGGTAAGACATGAGGCTACAAGTTCTATGTTTTGAGCAGAACCCAGTTCTTCCCCTCTCAAGATAGTCAAAAGCGCTCATTAACAAACACTTGACTTGTCACGTCCCAACTGTTATCCATTTTTGAACTGTTACTGTCTCGAACTCTCCTCAGATTCTTAACTATATCTGGAGTTATAGAACTCCGATTCAAGAAAAATTTATGGCGTTGGAAAGGTAAGACATGAGGCTACAAGTTCTATGTTTTAAGAAGAACCCAGTTCCGCCTCTAAGATAGTCAAAATCGCTCATCAACAAACACTTGGACTGTTCTTGTCCATTTTTGAACTGTTGCTGTCTGACCTCTCCTTAGATTTTTAACTATATCTGGAGTTATAGAACTCTGATTCAAGCGAACTTTATGGCGTTGGAAAGGTAAGACATGAGGCTACAAGTTCTATGTTTTGAGAAGAACCCAGTTCAGCCTCTAAGATAGTCAAAATCGCTCATTAACAAACACTTGGACTCTTCCTGTCCAACTCCAACTGTCCATTCCATTTTTGAACCGTTACTCTTCTCGACCTCTCCTCAAATTTTTAACTATATCTGGAGTTACAGAACTCCGATTCAAGAAAACTTTATTGCGTTGGAAAGGTAAGACATGAGGCTACAAGTTCTATGTGTTAAGAAGAACCCAGTTACGCCTCTAAGATAGTCAAAATCGCTCATTAACAAACACTTGGACTGTTATTCTTGTACATTTTTGAACTGTTTCTTTGTCGACCTCTCCTTAGATTTTTAACTATATCTGGAGTTATAGAACTCTAATTCAAGCGAACTTTATGGCGTTGGAAAGGTAAGACATGAGGCTACAAGTTCTATGTTTTGAGAAGAACCCATTTCGGCCTCTAAGATAGTCAAAATCGCTCATTAACAAACACTTGGACTGTTACTGTCCAACTGTTATCTTGTCCATTTTTGAACTGTTCTTGTCCGACCTCTCCTCAGATTCTTAACTATATCTGGAGTTATAGAACTCCGATTCAAGAAAACTTTATGGCGTTGGAAAGGTAAGACATGAGGCTACAAGTTCTATGTTTTGAGAAGAACCCAGTTCTTCCTCTAAGATAGTCAAAATCGCTCATTAACAAACACTTGGACCATTCTTGTCCATTTTTGAACTGTTGCTTTGTCGACCTCTCCTTAGATTTTTAACTATATCTGGAGTTATAGAACTTCGATTCAAGCGAACTTTATGGCGTTGAAAAGGTAAGACATGAGGCTACAAGTTCTATGTTTTGAGAAGAACCCAGTTCTGCCTCTAAGATAGTCAAAATCGCTCATTAACAAACACTTGGACTCTTACTGTACATTTTTGAACTGTTGCTGTCTGACCTCTCCTTAGATTTTTAACTATATCTGGAGTTATAGAACTCGATTCAAGCGAACTTTATGGCGTTGGAAAGGTAAGACATGAGGCTACAAGTTCTATGTTTTGAGAAGAACCCATTTCGGCCTCTAAGATAGTCAAAATCGCTCATTAACAAACACTTGGACTGTTCTTGTCCAACCGTTATTCTTGTCCATTTTTGAACTCTACTGTCCGACCTCTCCTCGGATTCTTAACTATATCTGGAGTTATAGAACTCCGATTCAAGAAACCTTTATGGCGTTGGAAAGGTAAGACATGAGGCTACAAGTTCTATGTTTTGAGAAGAACCCAGTTCTTCCTCTAAGATAGTCAAAATCGCTCATTAACAAACACTTGGACTGTTCTTGTCCATTTTTGAACTGTATTCTTTGTCGACCTCTCCTTAGATTTTTAACTATATCTGGAGTTATAGAACTTCGATTCAAGCGAACTTTATGGCGTTGAAAAGGTAAGACATGAGGCTACAAGTTCTATGTTTTGAGAAGAACCCAGTTCTGCCTCTAAGATAGTCAAAATCGCTCATTAACAAACACTTGACTGTTATTCTTGTCCATTTTTGAACTGTTACTGTCGACCTCTCCTCAGATTTTTAACTATATCTGGAGTTATAGAACTCCAATTCAAGTGAACTTTATGGCGTTGGAAAGGTAAGACATGAGGCTACAAGTTCTATGTTTTGAGCAGAACCCAGTTCTGCCTCTATGAGAGTCAAAATCGCTCATTAACAAACACTTGGACTATTCTTGTCCATTTTTGAAGCTGTTCTTTGTCTGACCTCTCCTTAGATTTTTAACTATATCTGGAGTTATAGAACTCCGATTCAAGAGAACTTTATGGCGTTGGAAAGGTAAGACATGAGGCTACAAGTTTTATGTTTTGAGAAGAACCCATTTCTGCTTTTAAGATAGTCAAAATCGCTCATTAACAAACACTTGGACTTATTCTTGTCCATTTTTGAAGCTGTTACTGTCCGACCTCTCCTCAGATTTTTAACTATATCTGGAGTTATAGAACTCCAATTCAAGTGAACTTTATGGCGTTGGAAAGGTAAGACATAAGGCTACAAGTTCTATGTTTTGAGCAGAACCCAGTTCTGCCTCTAAGAGAGTCAAAATCGCTCATTAACAAACACTTGGACTATTCTTGTCCATTTTTGAACTGTTACTGTCTGACCTCTCCCCAGATTTTTAAGTATATCTGGAGTTATAGAACTTCGATTCAAGCGACCTTTATGGCGTTGGAAAGGTAAGACATGAGGCTACAAGTTCTATGTTTTGAGAAGAACCCAGTTCTGCCTCTAAGATAGTCAAAATCGCTCATTAACAAACACTTGGACTCATTCTTGTCCAATTGTTACTGTCCATTTTTGAACCGTTACTTGTCGACCTCTCCTCAGATTTTTAAGTATATCTGGAGTTATAGAACTCCGATTCAAGCGAACTTTATAGCGTTGGAAAGGTAAGACATGAGGCCACAAGTTCTATGTTTTGAGAAGAACCCATTTCTGCCTCTAAGAGTGTCAAAATCGCTCATTAACAAACACTTGACCGTTACCGTCTTGTCCAACTATTACATCCATTTTTGAACTGTTACTTGTCCGATCTCTCCTCAGATTTTTAACTATATCTGGAGTTATAGAACTCCGATTCAAGAAAAATTTATGGTGTTGGAAAGGTAAGACATGAGGCTACAAGTTCTATGTTTTAAGAAGAACCCAGTTCGCCTCTAAGATAGTCAAAATCGCTCATTAACAAACACTTGGACTGTTCCTGTCCATTTTTGAACTGTTGCTGTCCGACCTCTCCTTAGATTTTTAACTATATCTGGAGTTATAGAACTCCGATTCAAGCGAACTTTATGGCGTTGGAAAGGTAAGACATGAGGCTACAAGTTTTATGTTTTGAGAAGAACCCATTTCTGCTTTTAAGATAGTCAAAATCGCTCATTAACAAACACTTGACCGTTATTCTTGTCCATTTTTGAACTGTTACTGTCCGACCTCTCCTCAGATTTTTAACTATATCTGGAGTTATAGAACTCCAATTCAAGTGAACTTTATGGCGTTGGAAAGGTAAGACATGAGGCTACAAGTTCTATGTTTTGAGCAGAACCCAGTTCTACCTCTAAGAGAGTCAAAATCGCTCATTAACAAACACTTGGACCGTTATCTTGTCCATTTTTGAACTGCATTCTTCTCGACCTCTCCTCGATGTTTAACTATATCTGGAGTTATAGAACTCCGATTCAAGCGAACTTTATGGCGTTGGAAAGGTAAAACATGAGGTTACAAGTTCTATGTTTTGAGAAGAACCCGGTTACGCCTCTAAGAGAGTCAAAATCGCTCATTAACAAACACTTGACCGTTCTTGTCCAAGCATTCTTCGTCCATTTTTGAACTATTCTTGTCTCAACTTATCGTCCATTTTTGAACTGTTATCTTGTCGACCTCTCCTCAGATTTTTAACTATATCCGGGAGTTATAGAACTCCGATTCAAGCGAACTTTATAGCGTTGGAAAAGTAAGACATGAGGCCACAAGTTCTATGTTTTGAGAAGAACCCATTTCTGCCTCTAAGAGAGTCAAAATCGCTCATTAACAAACACTTGGACTGTTATTGTCCAACTATTACTGTCCATTTTTGAACCGTTACTGTCTCGATCTCTCGTCAGATTTTTAACTATATCTGGAGTTATAGAACTCCGATTCAAGAAATATTTATGGCGTTGGAAAGGTAAGACATGAGGCTACAAGTTCTATGTTTTAAGAAGAACCCAGTTACGCCTCTAAGATAGTTAAAATCGCTCATTAACAAACACTTGGACTGTTACTTGTCCATTTTTGAACTGTTGCTGTCGACCTCTCCTTAGATTTTTAACTATATCTGGAGTTATAGAACTCCGATTCAAGCGAACTTTATGGCGTTGGAAAGGTAAGACATGAGGCTACAAGTTCTATGTTTTGAGAAGAACCCATTTCTGCTGTTAAGATAGTCAAAATCGCTCATTAACAAACACTTGGACTTCTTGTCCATTTTTGAACTGTTACTGTCGACCTCTCCTCAGATTTTTAACTATATCTGGAGTTATAGAACTCCAATTCAAGTGAACTTTATGGCGTTGGAAAGGTAAGACATGAGGATACAAGTTCTATGTTTTGAGCAGAACCCAGTTCGCCTCTAAGAGAGTCAAAATCGCTCATTAACAAACACTTGGACTGTTCTTGTCCATTTTTGAACTGTTACTGTCGACCTCTCCTCAGATTTTTAACTATATCTGGAGTTATTGAACTCCAATTCAAGTGAACTTTATGGCGTTGGAAAGGTAAGACATGAGGCTACAAGTTCTATGTTTTGAGCAGAACCCAGTTCTACCTCTAAGAGAGTCAAAATCGCTCATTAACAAACACTTGGACTGTTACTGTCCAACTGTTACTGTCCATTTTTGAACTGTTACTGTCTGACCTCTCCTCAGATTTTTAACTATATCTGGAGTTATAGAACTCCGATTCAAGCGAACTTTATGGCGTTGGAAAGGTAAGACATGAGGCTACAAGTTCTATGTTTTGAGAAGAACCCAGTTCTGCATCTAAGATAGTCAAAATCGCTCATTAACAAACACTTGGACTGTTCTTGTCCAACGGTTCTGTCCATTTTTGAACTGTTACTTGTCGACCTCTCCTCAGATTTTTAACTATATCTGGAGTTATAGAACTCCGATTCAAGCGAACTTTATAGCGTTGGAAAAGTAAGACATGAGGCCACAAGTTCTATGTTTTGAGAAGAACCCATTTCGCCTCTAAGAGAGTCAAAATCGCTCATTAACAAACACTTGACCTTATCGTTGTAACCTATTTTTGGGTCCCCCCACAAAAATAAATAAAAATATAGCCGGAAGAAATTAGAAAAATAATAAGAGGTGGGAGCGCTCGAAAGAATCAGAAAAATTGATTAAGGAGGTGCGAAATGCAAGGAGTGAACTTTTTGACAAGATATTCTTGAAGGGGGAGAGCCCCGTTGGAAGAGAAAATTAATTTGAAGAGAAAAGGGCCAAAATTGGATGTTTATGGACTCAATTGGATTTTATTGAAGGTTTATTTGAATTTATAGAGGTTTTGATTGCAAGGAAAGTTGAGTTTTAAGTCAATTTAGGCTTTAATTGGAAGAAATTAAAGTTCGGGGTCAAATTATAATTTTTGAGAGTTGATTTGGTTAAATCAAGGGCTTAATTGCATAAATATTGAAGTTTAATGGCCAATTAGGGATGAAATTGCATAAATCCGAGACCAAGGACCATATTGCAAAAGGCGCGTAACTCCGGGGCCGAAGATGAAGTTATACCGGGACTAAATTGCATCAAATCGAAGTTTTAGGGTCAATTAGGGAATACTGTCGAACGAAACTGAAAATCTGAGGACTAAACTGAACATTGGCAAAGAAATGCTTATTTTTTTATCAAAACGGCGCCGTTTTGCATTTAAAAAAAAAAAAAAAAGATCACTGATCACTGTTCACTGTCTTCCCCGCCGAGCTGCCCGAGTGGCCGACTTCCAGGCGTGTTTTCCGCCTCGTTTGGCCCCCAAATCCGACAAAGCATGCACCAACATGTCCACATGAAACCCCTTTATCCCGGAGAATGGTCCGGTCGGGTCGAAAAAGTTAGAAACGGCTCCGTTGAGTGGCTCAAAGTGGCCACCTCGGGCAGTTCACAGCCTTGAGCTGCCAAATTTGGCAGCTCGAGGTGCACACTTTGAGCCAACGGTTGTGATGCTTCCCAACTGAATCAAGGGCTGTAATTTTCCCACAACGTAGACAAGATTGCCCTCTTCCACTTCCTATAAATAGAATCGGATTTGATGATCTGACGGGGGGAAAAATTCGGGTCCAAAGTCAGCCAAAAACCAGCATTTTCGCCCAATTTCTGCAGATTTTTCTTCTTCTTTCTTCCTTCCTCCACCACTGGAAACAGCAGCACCACTGCCGCCGTCCGGGACCCACCAGCCTCTGCCTCCAGCAGCACCAGCACCAGCACCACCTCCAGCAGCAACACGAGCGACGCACCGCCTCCTCCGCGCTGGTAATTCTTCTTCCCCCTTTTACTGCATTTTGTTTTGATTTCTTGCATGCGGAACGAATAGCGTTCTGCATGCGGGAGGGTGGGGGGAAAATAATTCCCCCCTCCAGCATTGTTTGCTGGGCCAGGCTGGTCCTGGCCCAGCCCAGTCTTTCGGGCGGCCGTCCCGGCCCGAAGAAAAGGAGATTGTTTGGGCCGAGATTGGCCCAATCCATTTTGGGCCGAAATCGGCCCAACACCTTTTGGGCTGAGTCCGGCCCAGTTGGTTGGGCCGGACCAGCCCATCCCATTTAATATTATATATTATATATATTATATTTTGTATTTATTTATATATAGTTATATGTATATATATATAAATTACGAAAATTCCGCAAAAATTATTTAAAAAAATATGTGATTTTGTGGTAATTTTATTACTGTATTTTGATCAATATCAATTTGTATTTTTTATACTATAGAGATACAAATTCGTATTAAAATACCCGGTTTTCGTCAAAACATCGAGATTTTCAAAATAAAAAATGTCTTTTGCTTTCAAATTTTTTCTAAAATATCTTTAAAATATTGTTGATTTTTCTGCATATTTTTATCGAAGTGGATTAATATTTGGTTGTATTTTTATACCGTAAGGATACAAACCCGTATTAAAATACCCGATTTGCGTCAAAACAAAAAATACATATTTTTTTAAAAAAAATGTTTTGTTTTCATGCATACGGCCTAGTCTCTCCAATATATATATATATAAATATTATAACATCATATTTTCACACAACAAAGGAAATTTCAAAAACAATATATGTATTAGCATGCATTTTGGCTTTAATAACCAGTTTATTCAAGCCATGAGAACTAGGCCAATATTTCAAAAATTCTAAAAAAATCTTTTTGTCTTCTTTTAGTATTTGGAATTACGAATTTATACGTAAAACGTATTCCTGATATTAAAAATATGGTTTTTTAACATAGACGTTAGAACGGTTAGGTTTTACCCGATAAGATAAGGACCTCCTTATTGAGGAGGACTTTTCTTGAACTATAGACGGACCAACAACTAGGAAACACAACGAGACCTTGAATCTTATCGAGACAGATAAACAATGCAGCTTACCTTAGGTAGGGCGTATTTGGGGTGCTAATACCTTCCCTTTACGCAACCCGGTCCCCGTACCCAATCTCGAGACCAGTTAGGGTTCCTAGTGACCAAAATACTAGGTGGCGACTCCCATTCCATTTTCTACCAACAAAAGACAATATTTTCTTGTCTCCCCATATTTGCCAGATAGATACCATACACAGTTCCTAGATTTTAAGGTGGAATATTCGCCGCGACGCCGCGTACACGCGATGTAATGGCGACTCCACTGGGGACCTTGTGGACTAAGCTTTGTTTTTGTCTGATTTGTTTTTTGTTTTCGTGTGTTTTTTATACCTTTCCTTTTGTTATCTGCTTATATGCTTTAAATATTTTTACACATTTTGTTCATGCATTTGTATAGAACTGTCTCATGCATCTTATAGAACTGTCACATGCATCACATACTTTGATTTTGAGAGGCACACACAAGCTTTAAGTTAGGTGGGGGATTAGTGATCTGCCCTATGACTATTGGTCAGGGTTCAGATGCGTGAAACACCCAACTCATATCTCGAGTGCCTCGCTTGGTAATGGTGGGTATACTTACCTTAACTATTCCTTGCAACGCCCCCATACTTGTCTTTACGAAGAACGTCACTTGGCGGATATGAGACCCTTTTGAGACCAGATAGAAAACCTACCCATTCTCACATAATGAATAGAGCTTATCCTTAGGATATGTATCTTACTTTCCTTTGCATCAAGATTAATAATTCATCAAACCAAGTTTTTTTGAGCTGAAATCATGACTAAATGCATCATATTTTCATCACGCATTTGTTTATAAATTATCATATGCACGTCCAGATCGTGAAACATAGGTCCCACATCCAAAGTCCACAACACCCGGTCTAGATCGAGAATGGAGAACGAAGAGAGAGCTCACTTAGAGTCACATTATCGACCGAGTTGGAGTCCGTAAAAATGAAGTTTCTCGGCTAACCGATTTACTTGAGCAGCTTCTAAGAGCTAAGAATGGGGAGGGAACATCAGCACAACAGCCTGCAGGAGCGCTAGCAGCTCACAACCCTCAAGCATCTCAAAACCAGGGGGCAAACTCGGCCAATGAACAACATTTTGTGCCTACCCCCCCTATCCAGCCAACTCACACTCCAATCACTGTGGACTTAACAGCGGAGGGAATCCCGGATAATAGGTCTCCCAGTTTGATGGACCAAGACAAGCTATTTGCTCTGGAAGAAAGATTAAGGGTAGTTGAGGGTAATGATTGGTTTGACCCTATACGAGCGGCCGAAGTATGTTTAGTACCAAACATCGTGGTGCCAAAGGATTTTAGGATACCAGAGTTCATTAAGTATACTGGTTTGGAATGCCCAAACACTCACCTTCGATCATACTGCAATAAAATGGCAGAAGTAATCCGCGATGATAAAATGCTAATTTATTTCTTTCAAGATAGCCTCGCAGGATCCGCTTTGAGTTGGTACATGAGGTTAGACAGTGTCAGGATCCGGAGCTGGAGAGACTTGGTGGAGGTTTTCCTTAAGCAGTACAAGTTTAACATGGAAATCGCTCCTGATCGAACAAGTCTAATGTCAATGGAGAAAAGGAGCCAAGAGTCGGTAAGGGCCTATGCGCAAAGGTGGAGGGATGAGGCAATGCATGTCCAACCCCCTTTGATAGAAACGGAGATGGTGACCTTGTTTGCCAATACTTTCAAAGCACCATATTATGAGCACCTAATGGGTAGCTCATCTCAGCATTTCTACGATGCGGTACGCATAGCTGAAAGAATAGAGCAAGGGATTAAAGCTGGACGTATAGCTGAGCCATTGGAGACGAAGGGTTTTATTGGAAGAAAAATGGAAGGTCACATTTACGACTTCGAAGGTGGGTCCAAGGGCAAGATAGTGGATTCACTTAACCCACAAATACCTACCTCTCATGTTGCCCACATAAACTTTAACAAACCTTTTTCCTCTAATCGAGCAAATAACCAGTCAAACAACCAAAACAACTACCAAAGACCAAACACAAGATACATCTCAGAACCACTGCCGCCATTACCCATGCCTTTAAAGGACGTGTATGCCAAACTACTAAGCATTGGACAAATAGCTCCTATTCCCGCACCACCACTGCAACCACCATTCCCAATTTGGTACAAGCCCGAGTTGACTTGCGAGTACCATGCTGGTAATCCCGGGCATGGGATTGAAACCTGCTACGCTTTCAAGAGGAAGTTGTTGGAGCTTATTAAGATAGGATGGGTATCATTTGAAGACACACCCAACATCAATTCAAAGTCATTGTCTGGTCATGACGCAAGTAATAATGGATAAAGGATTGGAAAATCTCGGTCAAGAATTGTCAATGATAAAGAAGGTGAGATCGAAGGAGATGATAAGAAAACACAGGTGGGGAAGGAAGATGAAGCACTGCCACAACTAACTATCCAGATACTAGAAAAAGTCTTAGCCAAGACCTTTGGGCGCAAGTTGGCTCAGGGTGAGAAGTTTCAGAACGGGGTGACCCAAAAAAGCTCTAGTAGTTTTTTTCAAAATGTAAACCAACTTTGTTTGCCTTAGCATGCTTTTGTCATTGCTTTTGTTTTGCTTTTATTTTTCTCTAGTTGACAATCAAGGCTCATGATGTCGGCTAGATTTTGTGTTTGAGCCTATCTTTAAATAACAAGATCATGCACTTTTTAAACAAGGTAAAGTGATTACAAGGAATGTATCATAAAACGGTTAAAGATGAAATTTAAGAAAACAAACCAATGTTAACCCCGAAGTACAACCCCGCCTTTGGATAGCATAATGAATTGATCAATCACCTATAAGTTTCTTTCAAGATAATAATAATAATAATAAAAAAAAAACCGAGTTTATATTGCCTAACAATGTGCATTTTGAAATGAGAAAATTTCATTTTTCCTTCACCCTCTAAAGAGTATATCGTAGGTGGTCCTGTTTGGGCCGAAATGATTTTCTTCTTTATAAAAACCTGGAATAGGATCACACCCCACACTGGGGGCAATAAAAGATATTTCATGAAAAGTTTTACGTGTTTTTTAAAACGGGATGAGAGCCCGTAGATTTGAAAAAGATAAGTTAAAGCATTTGACAAAAGCATGACAAAGAAGGCAATGACAAGTCATACATTTTGAAAAAAAGCTACTTGTAAAAAGTCGAAGACTTCTTCTCAAAGATATGATAGGTAAAAGGGGGCAGCACGAGAAATGAATCCAGCATACGACTTCACAAGCAAGCTCATGTCAAGGGAGAGTGGTGGGACCTATGTTTCAAAACCAGGTAAGAATGCATGCATGACATCTAATCATAAATCATTGCATATATGTTTTGAATTGTTACGGGAGGAATACTTAATTCAACAAGATTGTGGATGAAGAAAGGATCATTGAGTTGATGACAACAAGGAATCACGGTTTTGATTCTCGGAACAACAATAAAGTGAGGAGAACCTATTAGGAAATCTCCAAAAGAAAACGAAATGTTCAAGCCCCGCCATCGGGAAGAACGACACCGATTTCAGCTTTGGTTAAAAGGAATCGCCAGATGGGATTCCAGGTTGACCAAGCTACAAACATAGTTTTTGGTTTTGCTTAAAAGAGGTCGCCAGAAAAGATCTCATATTTCGGTTTGGTTAAAGGAGGTCGCGGAAGGGATCTCATATTTTGGATTTGATTAAAGGAGATCGCCGAGAAGGGGTCTCATATTTCAGCTTTTGTTAAAGGGAATCGCCGGATGGGATTCCGGGTTGATTGGGGTTTCAAACATAGATTTTTTTGGTTCGGTTAAAGGGGATCGCCGGATGGGATCTCGGGTTAGCCCAACCACACACAACATAATGGTTCCGGTTAAAGGGGATCCTCGGTGGGATCTCGGGTTAGCCCAACCACATAAAGAATTTTGGTTCGGTTAAAGGGGATCGCCCGGATGGGGTCTCGGGTTAGCCCAACCACACATAAGATAATGGTTCTCGTTAAAGGGGATCGCCGATGGGATCTCATGTTAGCCTAACCACACAGGTTTTTTTGGTTCTCCGTTAAAGGGATCGCCGGATGGGATCTCGGGTTAGCCCAACCACACACGGAATAATGGTTCCGGTTAAAGGGGATCGCCGAGATGGGATCTCAGGTTAGCCCAACCACACAGGATAATGGTTCTGGTTAAAGGGGATCGCCAGATGGGATCTCAGGTTAGCCCAACCACACACAGATTTTGGTTCCCGTTAAAGGGGATCTCCGAGATGGGATCTCGGGTTAGCCCAACCACACACAAGATAATGGTTCTCGGTTAAAGGGGATCGCCGGATGGGATCTCGAGTTAGCCCAACCACACAGATAATGGTTCTCGGTTAAAGGGGATCGCGATGGGATCTCGAGTTAGCCCAACCACACAAAGATTTTTTGGTTCACGGGTTAAAGGGGATCGCCGGATGGGATCTCGAGTTAGCCCAACCACACAGGATAATGGTTCTCCGGTTAAAGGGGATCGCCGGATGGGATCTCGAGTTAGCCCAACCACACACGATTTTTGGTTCTCGTTAAAGGGGATCGCTAGATGGGGTCTCGAGGTTAGCCCAACCACACACGTATTTTTGGTTTTGGTTAAAGGGGATCGCCGGATGGGATCTCGAGTTAGCCCAACCACACAGGATTAATGGTTCTAGTTAAAGGGGATCGCCGGAAGGGATCTCGGAGTTAGCTCAACCGCAACACAAATATCGGCTTTGGCTAAGGGAAATCGCCGGATGGATTTCGGGTTGGCCAAACTACAAATATAGATTTTTAGTTAAAAGGGATCGTCGGGGGGATCTCGGATGAATGCCAGGTTAATCTAATCGAAGTTAGAGGTCAAGGGATCACCGATTGGATCTCAAGATGACTAGGTTTTGATCTTTGTTTCGGGTTGAAGGGGAATTCTTGTAAAAGAGGTTCGATGGATCAAGCTTCGACAATATCGGTTTCGGAAGTTCAGTTTTGTTTATCTTTATAAAACTTACTGCGCAAAACCCAGGTCTCAAGTAAGCATTATAAAAGGGGGGCATCTGTTGTAACCTATTTTTGGGTCCCCCCCACAAAAATAAATAAAAATATAGCCGGAAGAAATTAGAAAAATAATAAGAGGTGGGAGCGCTCAGAAAGAATCAGAAAAATTGATTAAGGAGGTGCAGAAATGCAAGGAGTGAACTTTTTGACAGATATTCTTGAAGGGGAGAGCCCCGTTGGAAGAGAAAATTAATTTGAAGAGAAAAGGGCCAAAATTGGATGTTTATGGACTCAATTGGATTTTATTGAAGGTTTATTTGAATTTATAGAGGTTTTGATTGCAAGGAAAGTTGAGTTTTAAGTCAATTTAGGCTTTAATTGGAAGAAATTAAAGTTAAGGGTCAAATTATAATTTTTGAGAGTTGATTTGGTTAAATCAAGGGCTTAATTGCATAAATATTGAAGTTTAATGGCCAATTAGGGATGAAATTGCATAAATCCGAGACCAAGGACCATATTGCAAAAGGCGCGTAACTCTGGGGCCGAAGATGAAGTTATACTGGGACTAAATTGCATCAAATCGAAGTTTTAGGGTCAATTAGGGAATACTTGTCGACAGGCGCGAAAATCTGAGGACTAAACCGAACATTGGCAAAGAAATGCTTATTTTTTTATCAAAACGGCGCCGTTTTGCATTTAAAAAAAAAAAAAAAAGATCAGCGATCACTTGTTCACTTCTTCCCCGCGAGCTGCCCGAGTGGCCGACTTCCGGCGTGTTTTACGCCTCGTTTGGCCCCCAAATCCGACAAAGCATGCACCAACATGTCCACATGAAACCCCTTTATCCCGGAGAATGGTCCGGTCGGGTCGAAAAAAGTTAGAAACGGCTCCGTTGAGTGGCTCAAAGTGGCCACCTCGGGCAGTTCACAGCCTTGAGCTGCCAAATTTGGCAGCTCGAGGTGCACACTTTGAGCCAACGGTTGTGATGCTTCCCAACTGAATCAAGGGCTGTAATTTTCCCACAACGTAGACAAGATTGCCCTCTTCCACTTCCTATAAATAGAATCGGATTTGATGATCCGACGGGGGAAAAAATTCGGGTCCAAAGTCAGCCAAAAACCAGCATTTTCGCCCAATTTCTGCAGATTTTTCTTCTTCTTTCTTCCTTCCTCCACCACTGGAAACAGCAGCACCACCTGCCGTCCGGGACCCACCAGCCTCTGCCTCCAGCGGCACCAGCACAGCACCACCTCCAGCAGCAACACGAGCGACGCACCGCCTCCTCCGCGCCGGTAATTCTTCTTCCCCTTTTACCGCATTTTGTTTTGATTTCTTGCATGCGAACGAATAGCGTTCGCATGCGGGAGGGTGGGGGGGAAAATAATTCCCCCTCCTAGCATTGTTTGCTGGGCCAGCTGGTCCCCGGCCCAGCCATCTTTCCCGGGCGGGTCCGGCCCGAAGAAAAGGAGATTGTTTGGGCCGAGATTGGCCCAATCCATTTTGGGCCGAAATCGGCCCAACACCTTTTGGGCTGAGTCCGGCCCGGTTGGTTGGGCCGACCAGCCCATCCCATTTAATATTATATATTATATATATTATATTTTGTATTTATTTATATATAGTTATATGTATATATATATAAATTACGTAAAATTCTGCAAAAATTATTTAAAAAAATATGTGATTTTGTGGTAATTTTATTACCGTATTTTGATCAATATCAATTTGTATTTTTTATACTATAGAGATACAAATTCGGTATTAAAATACCAGGTTTTCACAAAACATCGAGAGATTTTCAAAATAAAAAATGTCTTTTGCTTTCAAATTTTTTCTAAAATATCTTTAAAATATTGTTGATTTTTCTGCATATTTTTATCGAAGTGGATTAATATTTGGTTGTATTTTTATACCGTAAGGATACAAACCCGTATTAAAATACCCGATTTGCGTCAAAACAAAAAATACATATTTTTTTAAAAAAAATGTTTTGTTTTCATGCATACGGCCTAGTCTCTCCAATATATATATATATAAATATTATAACATCATATTTTCACACAACAAAGGAAATTTCAAAAACAATATATGTATTAGCATGCATTTTGGCTTTAATAACCAGTTTATTCAAGCCATGAGAACTAGGCCAATATTTCAAAAATTCTAAAAAAATCTTTTTGTCTTCTTTTAGTATTTGGGATTACGAATTTATACGTAAAACGTATTCACGATATTAAAAATATGGTTTTTTAACATAGACGTTAGAACGGTTAGGTTTTACCCGATAAGATAAGGACCTCCTTATTGAGGAGGACTTTTCTTGAACTATAGACGGACCAACAACTAGGAAACACAACGAGACCTTGAATCTTATCGACGAGATAAACAATGCAGCTTACCTTAGGTAGGGCGTATTTGGGGTGCTAATACCTTCCCTTTACGCAACCAGTCCCCGTACCCAATCTCGAGACCGATTAGGGTTCCTAGTGACCAAAATACTAGGTGGCGACTCCCATTCCATTTTCTACCAACAAAAGACAATATTTTCTTGTCTCCCCATATTTGCCAGATAGATACCATACACAGTTCCTAGATTTTAAGGTGGAATATTCGCCGCGACGCCGCGTACACGCGATTCTTGTCCAACTATTATTGTCCATTTTTGAATCAGTTCTTGTCGATCTCTCGTCAGATTTTTAACTATATCTGGAGTTATAGAACTCCGATTCAAGAAATATTTATGGCGTTGGAAAGGTAAGACATGAGGCTACAAGTTCTATGTTTTAAGAAGAACCCAGTTCCGCCTCTAAGATAGTTAAAATCGCTCATTAACAAACACTTGACTCATTCTTGTCCATTTTTGAACTGTTGCTGTCTGACCTCTCCTTAGATTTTTAACTATATCTGGAGTTATAGAACTCCAATTCAAGTGAACTTTATGGCGTTGGAAAGGTAAGACATGAGGCTACAAGTTCTATGTTTTGAGCAGAACCCAGTTCTGCCTCTAAGAGAGTCAAAATCGCTCATTAACAAACACTTGGACTGTTAATTGTCCATTTTTGAACTGTTACTGTCCGACCTCTCCTCAGATTTTTAACTATATCCGGAGTTATTGAACTCAAATTCAAGTGAACTTTATGGCGTTGGAAAGGTAAGACATGAGGCTACAAGTTCTATGTTTTGAGCGAGAACCCAGTTCTACCTCTAAGAGAGTCAAAATCGCTCATTAACAAACACTTGACTGAGCATCGTCCAACCGTTTACTTGTCCATTTTTGAACCGTTACTGTCTCGACCTCTCCTCAGATTTTTAACTATATCTGGAGTTATAGAACTCGATTCAAGCGAACTTTATGGCGTTGGAAAGGTAAAACATGAGGTTACAAGTTCTATGTTTTGAGAAGAACCCGGTTCGCCTCTAAGAGAGTCAAAATCGCTCATTAACAAACACTTGACCGTTATCGTCCAACCTTGTCCATTTTTGAACTCGCACCGACCTCCTCCCGATTTTTAACTATATCTAGAGTTATAGAACTCCGATTCAAGCGAACTTTATAGCGTTGGAAAAGTGAAGACATGAGGCCACAAGTTCTATGTTTTGAGAAGAACCCATTTCGTCTCTAAGAGAGTCAAAATCGCTCATTAACAAACACTTGGACTTCTATGTCCAACTATTCTTGTCCATTTTGAACCGCATTCTTCTCGATCTCTACTTAGATTTTTAACTATATCTCGGAGTTATACAACTCCGATTCAAGAAACATTTATGGCGTTGGAAAGGTAAGACATGAGGCTACAAGTTCTATGTTTTAAGAAGAACCCAGTTCCGCCTCTAAGATAGTCAAAATCGCTCATTAACAAACACTTGACCGATACTCGTCCATTTTTGAACTGTTGCTTTGTCCGACCTCTCCTTAGATTTTTAACTATATCCGGAGTTATAGAACTCCGATTCAAGCGAACTTTATGGCGTTGGAAAGGTAAGACATGAGGCTACAAGTTCTATGTTTTGAGAAGAACCCATTTCTGCTTTTAAGATAGTCAAAATCGCTCATTAACAAACACTTGGACTCATCGTCCATTTTTGAACTGTTACTTGTCTCGACCTCTCCTCAGATTTTTAACTATATCCGGAGTTATAGAACTCCAATTCAAGTGAACTTTATGGCGTTGGAAAGGTAAGACATGAGGCTACAAGTTCTATGTTTTGAGCAGAACCCAGTTCTGCCTCTAAGAGAGTCAAAATCGCTCATTAACAAACACTTGACCGGGCATCTTGTCCATTTTTGAACTGTTACTGTCTGACCTCTCCTCAGATTTTTAACTATATCTGGAGTTATAGAACTCCAATTCAAGTGAACTTTATGGCGTTGGAAAGGTAAGACATGAGGCTACAAGTTCTATGTTTTGAGCAGAACCCAGTTCTACCTCTAAGAGAGTCAAAATCGCTCATTAACAAACACTTGGACTGTTATCTTGTCCATTTTTGAACTGGTACTGTCGACCTCTCCTCAGATGTTTAACTATATCTGGAGTTATAGAACTCCGATTCAAGCGAACTTTATGGCGTTGGAAAGGTAAAACATGAGGTTACAAGTTCTATGTTTTGAGAAGAACCCAGTTCTGCGCTCTAAGAGAGTCAAAATCGCTCATTAACAAACACTTGGACCATTCTTGTCCAACCGTTACCGTCCATTTTTGAACTGTCACCGTCAATCGACCTCTCCTCAGATTTTTAACTATATCCGGAGTTATAGAACTCCGATTCAAGCGAACTTTATAGCGTTGGAAAAGTAAGACATGAGGCCACAAGTTCTATGTTTTGAGAAGAACCCATTTCTGCCTCTAAGAGAGTCAAAATCGCTCATTAACAAACACTTGGACTCATATCGTCCAACTATTACCGTCCATTTTTGAACTCGCATCGTCTGATCTCTACTTAGATTTTTAACTATATCTGGAGTTATACAACTCCGATTCAAGAAACATTTATGGCGTTGGAAAGGTAAGACATGAGGCTACAAGTTCTATGTTTTAAGAAGAACCCAGTTCCGCCTCTAAGATAGTCAAAATCGCTCATTAACAAACACTTGGATTGGCTTGTCCATTTTTGAACCGTTGCTTCGTCGACCTCTCCTTAGATTTTTAACTATATCTCGGAGTTATAGAACTCCGATTCAAGCGAACTTTATGGCGTTGGAAAGGTAAGACATGAGGCTACAAGTTCTATGTTTTGAGAAGAACCCATTTCTGCTTTTAAGATAGTCAAAATCGCTCATTAACAAACACTTGACCGTTACTTTGTCCATTTTTGAACTGGTTGTCGTCTGACCTCTCCTCAGATTTTTAACTATATCTGGAGTTATAGAACTCCGATTCAAGCGAACTTTATGGCGTTGGAAAGGTAAGACATGAGGCTACAAGTTCTATGTTTTGACGCAGAACCAGTTACGCACTCTAAGATAGTCAAAAGCGCTCATTAACAAACACTTGACTATTATCTGTCCAACCGTTACTGTCCATTTTGAACTGTTCTTCCGACCTCTCCTCAGATTCTTAACTATATCTGGAGTTATAGAACTCCGATTCAAGAAAAATTTATGGCGTTGGAAAGGTAAGACATGAGGCTACAAGTTCTATGTTTTGAGAAGAACCCATTTCGGCCTCTAAGATAGTCAAAATCGCTCATTAACAAACACTTGGACTGTTCATTCCCATTTTTGAACTGTTACTGTCTCGACCTCTCCTCAGTTCTTAACTATATCCGGAGTTATAGAACTCCGATTCAAGCGAACTTTATGGCGTTGGAAAGGTAAGACATGAGGCTACAAGTTCTATGTTTTGAGAAGAACCCATTTCTGCTTTTAAGATAGTCAAAATCGCTCATTAACAAACACTTGATCAAGTATCATGTCCATTTTTGAACCGTTACTGTCTGACCTCTCCCTCAGATTTTTAACTATATCTGGAGTTATAGAACTCCAATTCAAGTGAACTTTATGGCGTTGGAAAGGTAAGACATGAGGCTACAAGTTCTATGTTTTGAGCAGAACCCAGCTCCGCCTCTAAGAGAGTCAAAATCGCTCATTAACAAACACTTGACTGGTACTGTCCATTTTTGAACTGATACTGTCTGACCTCTCCTCAGATTTTTAACTATATCTGGAGTTATAGAACTCCAATTCAAGTGAACTTTATGGCGTTGGAAAGGTAAGACATGAGGCTACAAGTTCTATGTTTTGAGCAGAACCCAGTTCTGCATCTAAGAGAGTCAAAATCGCTCATTAGCAAACACTTGGACCGTTACTGTCCAACTGTTACTGTCCATTTTTGAACTGTTACTGTCTGACCTCTCCCTCAGATTTTTAACTATATCTGGAGTTATAGAACTCCGATTCAAGAGAAATTTATGGCGTTGGAAAGGTAAGACATGAGGCTACAAGTTCTATGTTTTGAGCAGAACCCAGTTCCGCCTCTAAGATAGTCAAAAGCGCTCATTAACAAACACTTGACCGTTAATTTGTCCAACTGTATCGTCCATTTTTGAACTGTTACTGTCCGACCTCTCCTCAGATTCTTAACTATATCTGGAGTTATAGAACTCCGATTCAAGAAAAATTTATGGCGTTGGAAAGGTAAGACATGAGGCTACAAGTTCTATGTTTTGAGAAGAACCCATTTCGGCCTCTAAGATAGTCAAAATCGCTCATTAACAAACACTTGGACTGTTACTGTCCATTTTTGAACTGTAATCGTCTGACCTCTCCTCAGATTCTTAACTATATCTGGAGTTATAGAACTCCGATTCAAGAAAATTTATGGCGTTGGAAAGGTAAGACATGAGGCTACAAGTTCTATGTTTTGAGAAGAACCCAGTTCTTCCTCTAAGATAGTCAAAATCGCTCATTAACAAACACTTGGACTGTTACTTGTCCTTTTTGAACTGTTGCTGTCTGACCTCTCCTTAGATTTTTAACTATATCTGGAGTTATAGAACTCCGATTCAAGCGAACTTTATGGCGTTGGAAAGGTAAGACATGAGGCTACAAGTTCTATGTTTTGAGAAGAACCCAGTTCTGCCTCTAAGATAGTCAAAATCGCTCATTAACAAACACTTGGACAGCATCGTCCAACTGTTACTGTCCATTTTTGAACTGTTACTGTCCCGAACTCTCCTCAGATTCTTAACTATATCTGGAGTTATAGAACTCCGATTCAAGAAAAAATTTATGGCGTTGGAAAGGTAAGACATGAGGCTACAAGTTCTATGTTTTAAGAAGAACCCAGTTCTTGCTCTAAGATAGTCAAAATCGCTCATTAACAAACACTTGACTGTTACTCGTCCATTTTTGAACTGTTGCTGTCTGACCTCTCCTTAGATTTTTAACTATATCTAGAGTTATAGAACTCCGATTCAAGCGAACTTTATGGCGTTGGAAAGGTAAGACATGAGGCTAGAAGTTTTATGTTTTGAGAAGAACCCATTTCTGCCTCTAAGATAGTCAAAATCGCTCATTAACAAACACTTGGACTGTTACTGTCCATTTTTGAACCTCTGCCGTCTCGACCTCTCCTTAGATTTTTAACTATATCTGGAGTTATAGAAGTCCGATTCAAGCGAACTTTATGGCGTTGGAAAGGTAAGACATGAGGCTACAAGTTCTATGTTTTGAG
Source organism: Populus x sibirica (assembly GCA_019202695.1). NCBI lineage: Eukaryota > Viridiplantae > Streptophyta > Magnoliopsida > Malpighiales > Salicaceae > Populus > Populus x sibirica. Next base: position 8,931 of record JAGMVL010002394.1, on the reverse strand, counting down.
AAGAACCCATTTCTGCTTTTAAGATAGTCAAAATCGCTCATTAACAAACACTTGGACTGTTACTGTCCATTTTTGAACTCTTACTGTCTGACCTCTCCTCAGATTTTTAACTATATCTGGAGTTATAGAACTCCAATTCAAGTGAACTTTATGGCGTTGGAAAGGTAAGACATGAGGCTACAAGTTCTATGTTTTGAGAAGAACCCAGTTCCGCCTCTAAGATAGTCAAAATCGCTCATTAACAAACACTTGGACTGTTATCGTCCAACCGTTACTTGTCCATTTTTGAACTGTTACTGTCCGAACTCTCCTCAGATTCTTAACTATATCTGGAGTTATAGAACTCCGATTCAAGTAAAATTTATGGCGTTGGAAAGGTAAGACATGAGGCTACAAGTTCTATGTTTTAAGAAGAACCCAGTTCCGCCTCTAAGATAGTCAAAATCGCTCATTAACAAACACTTGGATCATTATCTGTCCATTTTTGAACTGTTGCTGTCTGACCTCTCCTTAGATTTTTAACTATATCTGGAGTTATAGAACTCCGATTCAAGCGAACTTTATGGCGTTGGAAAGGTAAGACATGAGGCTAGAAGTTTTATGTTTTGAGAAGAACCCAGTTCTGCCTCTAAGATAGTCAAAATCGCTCATTAACAAACACTTGGACTGTTACTGTCCATTTTTGAACTGTTGCTGTCTGACCTCTCCTTAGATTTTTAACTATATCTGGAGTTATAGAACTCCGATTCAAGCGAACTTTATGGCGTTGGAAAGGTAAGACATGAGGCTACAAGTTCTATGTTTTGAGAAGAACCCAGTTCTGCCTCTAAGATAGTCAAAATCGCTCATTAACAAACACTTGGACTGTTACTTTCCAACTGTTACTGTCCATTTTTGAACTATTGCTGTCTGACCTCTCCTTAGATTTTTAACTATATCTGGAGTTATAGAACTCCGATTCAAGCGAACTTTATGGCGTTGGAAAGGTAAGACATGAGACTACAAGTTCTATGTTTTGAGAAGAACCCATTTCTGCCTCTAAGAGAGTCAAAATCGCTCATTAACAAACACTTGGATTGTTACTGTCCATTTTTGAACTGTTACTGTCTGACCTCTCCTCAGATTTTTAACTATATCTGGAGTTATAGAACTCCAATTCAAGTGAACTTTATGGCGTTGGAAAGGTAAGACATGAGGCTACAAGTTCTATGTTTTGAGAAGAACCCAGTTCTGCCTCTAAGATAGTCAAAATCGCTCATTAACAAACACTTGGACTGTTACTGTCCATTTTTGAACTGTTACTGTCTTGTTTTTGAACCGTTACTGTCTAGACATTGAACTATTACTGCCTAGACATTTAACTCAGTTACTGTCTTGTTTTTGAACCGTTGTCTAGACATTGAACTGTTACTGTCTAGACATCGAACTGTTACTGTCCAACTGTTACTGTCTAGACATCGAACTGTTATTGTCTTGTTTTTGAACTGTTATTGTCTGACCTCTCCTTAGATTTTTAACTATATCTGGAGTTATAGAACTCCGATTCAAGCAAAATTTGAGGTGTTGGAAAGGTAAGACATGAGGCTACAAGTTCTATGTTTTGAGGAGAACCCAGTTCTACCTCTAACACAATCAAAATTGCTCATCAATGAACCGGACCTACTACCCTATAGGGTCTCATCATGACCCAGTCTCGGTTGGTGACCCATAACTGGAGTTTTATGACTCCAAATTGAGCAAGACCAATTTCATTAGTTAGTAAACATCCAAAACTACAATTTCTATGAAGGAACTTAATCCTAATTCCTTCATTCTCCTACCCAAAATCTCTTTGAAGGTCAAGAGACGAAACTGTCCAGATTCATCAACCTTTCCATTTACACACAACACATGAAGTTTTTTACTTTAACAACTCATACTTTTTCCTCAATTCAAGTCTAAGAACTCAATATATAAATTAACATCCAGGCATCAATTCATAATCGACTTGAAATGACTCATAAGACCAGGTTTAGAATATCTTACCTGGTGCGAATCAAGGCTTCGATCCCTCCTTTTCTTTCTAATGACAGCCGACCCTCCCCTATTCTCTTCTTGTTTAATTTTTCTTGTTAATCCCTTTCCCACCAGGGTTTATTTTACCTATAACCCTCAATGGGATGGGTTCTTGAAATTTTGGTGTTTCTCTCTTGATTTGTAAAAAAAGATATTAAAACTCCCTCTTTTTTTTCTTTACGTAGCTGCAAATCTGTTTTTGGTGAGAATAGGAGTATTTATGCTCTATAATTATTCTTGTTTGCATTTAGGCCCCATTTTCTTTAAGTGTATTCGTTCTTGCCCCCACTTCTTTTTAGTTTAGTTTATTTTCTTTAATTTAATCCAGCCTTTGATTTTTCTCGGATTTACAATCTCCCTCCTAATAAAAATTTCGTCCTCGAAATTCAAGTTACGTACCTATGTCTGAGAATAAGTGCGGAACTTTTCCTTCATCTCGATTCTCTTTCCCATGTTTCTTCTTCTATTCGAAAGCTTCTCCACAATACTCTCACCAAGGGAACTCTTTTATTCCTCAACAATTTCTCATCTCGATCTAAGATCTTGACGGGCTTAGTTTTCATGGTTAGATCCCCTTTAATCTTCATAGGAACTTGTGGCAATACCCGTGAGGGGTCTATCTTGGCCTTTCTCAACAATGATACATGGAACACATTGTGAATCTTATCCAAATATACGGGCAATTCTACTCGATATGCAACTGCCCGATTCTTTCTTTAATCTCAAAAGGGCCAATATATCTCGGGGCTAATTTCCCTTTTACTCCAAATCGAATGATGCCTTTCCAAGGAGCCACCTTCAAAAATACTTTATCCCCTACTTGGAATTCCAACGGCCTCTTCGGCGATCTCGCGTAACTTTTTGTCTATCCCGGGCTTCCTTCATTCTCTTTTTGTTCACCCTCACCTTGTCGGTTGTCGCTTGCACCATCTCGGGTCCCAAAAGCTTCCTTTCTCCTACTTCCTCCCAACAAATTAGGGTACGACATTTCCTCCCATACAATGCTTCATATGGAGCCATACCAATAGTAGTTTGATGGCTATTATTATAAGTAAACTCCACCAATGGCAGGAGATCCTCCCAATTCCCTCCAAACTCCAAGGACACAAGACCTCAAGAGATCCTCAAGAGTTTGGATGGTCCTTTCGTTGACCATCCGATCCGAGGATGAAATGCCGTGCTCAGATTCAACTTTGTCCCCATTGCCCGTTGTAAGCTAGGCCACAATCTTGATGTAAACCTTGGATCCCGATCCGATATAATTGAAACCGAGACCCGTGAAGTCTCGATTACTTCATTTACATACAATTTTGCCAACTTATCCATCGAATCAGTCATCTTCATTGGCAAAAACAAAGCAGATTTTGTTAGTCGATCCACGACCACCCATATGGCATCATTCCCTTTCTTTCCCCAGGTAATCCCGTCACAAAATCCATTGAAATATCCTCCCATTTCCATTCCGAAATTGATAATGACCTGCAATTCCCCAGGGTTTCCGGTGTTCATCTTTACTTGTTGACAGATCCCACAATTCGACACAAATTCTGCTATTTCCCTCTTCATATTTGGCCACCAGTAGTTTTCCTTTAAATCCCTATACATCTTTGTACTCCTAGGATGTGTAGCAAATTGAGATTCATGAGCTTCTCTTAATACTTTGTCTTTCAAAATCTTATCCTCGTGCGGTGAAATTCACCTACCCATAGCTATTAGCCCATCGGATAACATTTGAAATGATGTCTCTATACCCTTGTTTACCCTCTCCTTGATCTCTTTTACTTTCCCATCTGCTTGTTGAGCCACCAAGACCCTGTCTCGAAGCACAGATCGGATCTTTAACTGAGCTAACAGTGATCCTTCGGGCCCTACATTTAGCCGCAAGCCCATTTTCTTTAATTCCACTATACTTTCTTGTTCCTTAAGCTCCATATCATTCATCACTGTTTTTCCCTTCCTACTCAAGGCATCGGCTACTACATTAGCCTTACCGGGATGGTAGTCAATAACACAATCGTAATCTTTTATTAACTCTACCCATCTTCTCTGCCGCATGTTTAACTCCTTCTGTGACATCAAATACTTCAAACTTTTATGGTCTATAAAGATTTGAACTTATGTCCCATATAAATAATGTCTCCATACTCTTAAGGCAAACACCACCGCTGCAAGTTCTAGGTCATGAACCGGGTAATTCACCTCATGCGACTTTAACCGTCTTGATGCATAAGCGATCACACGCCCATTTTGCATCAATACACATCCCGACCCCTTTTTGAGGCATCACTATATACCACAAACTCTTTCTGTCCCCGATGGAAGGGCCAACACAGAGCGTAAGTGAGCCTCTCCTTCGCTTCTTGAAAGCTTGCTTCACACTCTTCCGACCAAACAAACCGACTTCCTTGCGGGTCAGCCTTAGTTAAAGGTGATGCTATGGTGGAGAATCCTTCAATAAACCTTCGTAATATCCAAAGAAGACCCAAGAAACTCCTGGATTTCTATCATGTTGGTAGGCCTTTCCCATTTTAACACGGCCTCAACCTTTCTTGGATCTACAAATATTCCTTCGCGGATATTACATGGCCCAAAAATACCACTTCCTCGAGCCGTAACTCACACTTATCCAAATTTGCATATAATTGATTTTCCCTTAAAGTCCGAAGCACAACCCTTAGATGTTGTTCATGCTCCAAGTGAGAGTTTGAATACACCAAAATATCATCAATAAATACAACCACATATTGGTCCGTAAGGCCAAACACCCGATTCATCAAGTCCATAAACATGGCTGGAGCATTGGTTAACCCAAAAGGCATCATCGAAAACTCGTAATGCCCATAACAAGTTCGGAAGGCGCTTTTGTATGTCTTGTTCCTTGATTCTCAATCTGTTGATATCCAGATCTCGATCTATCTTAGAAAATACCACTAGCACCCTTCAACTGATCAAACAAGTCATCTATTCGTGGGAGTGGGTACTGCTTCTTCACGTCACTTTATTCAATTGACGATAATCAATGCCCAAACGAAGGGTGCCATCCTTCTTCTTTACAAACAATACCGGAGCTCCCCAGGGTGAGTTACTAGGCCGATGAAGCCTTTATCTAACAATTCTGAAGTTGGACCTTCGGTTCCACCAATTCCATAGGTGCCATCCTATAAGGAGACTGGCTATAGGAGAAACTCCTGGAATAGTTTCTATGGAAACTTCAATTTCTAACTCGGAGGTAATCCAGGCAACTCTTCTGGGAATACATCTTGAAACTCCCTCACAACGGAATACTAGCCAAATCTATGCTACCCTTCTCCAGCTCTCTTACATGGGCTAACCAAGCGAGAACAACCTTTCCTCGGTAATTTTCTAGCCACCAAGACTGGAGATTACACAACTTGGAATTACTTTTCTTTCCCTTTTAAACACTACTCTTTTATCACCTATTCCTTGGATTGTCACCGTCTTGGTGAAACAATCCACTTGTGCCTTATGTTTACTTAACCAATCCATGCCCAAAATCACATCAAAATCATATAACTCTAACGGCATAAGATCTGCCCTCAACTCTAATCCTCCAATATATAGTTTTACCCCATTTATAAATATCATCAATATGTATATTCTCTCCCAAAGGTGTACTAACCGTCACCCCTACACCCAAGTTACTAGATAACACACGCAAGTTATTCACAATTCTATAAGATACAAAGGAATGACTAGCTCCAGGATCAATTAAAGCATAAACTTGCATTGTATCTAACCGTAAAGTAACCGCCACCACATCGGTACAACTCCTACATCCTCGTAGGTCATGTGATATACTCGACCCCGAGTCTTCCCCCCGATTTCGGCCTCCCACCAGTAGCACTCGTCCTTGACCGGGTAGGCCTGATAGGATGATTGACTGTCACCGATTGCTGCTGGCTCAACCTCAATCCTCCGATCATGGGCTCCCTCGGTAGTTCTACGAGGACAATCCTTCTTCCGGTGACTCGTGTCCCCACAATAGTAACAACCTCTTCCTACATGCGGGCACTCTTTCCATCGATGCCCCTCACTTCTATAAATATAACATCTCCCCGCATCGCGGAAAGCAATCTCCCGGGTGGCTGCATCACACCTCGACAAAACGGATATACTGGTTCCTTTTGCTCCGTAGACCCTCCAACGAGTTTTGACTCCACCTCAGACCGTCCTCCCCAAGCTCCTCTTCCACTGACTTGTCTAGATCCTCCCGAGCTCCCTCCCGGGGGTGAAACTCCCACCCCTTCTCTAGAATGGCCCCGATGATGGCCCGCTCTTCCCCTTCGGGGGAGAGGAGGTCTCCCATTATAAACTCAAAATCTTTCCTCTTAGCTCCCATTGCCTGACTCTGCTCGATCACTGGCTTCGGGGTATCCTTTATTACCCTCTTCATACCCTGAGCAACACGTACCAATTCCCATACCGACTGAAACTGCATGGCTATTAATATCATCCTCAATTCCCGCCTCAGTCCATCACGGAACCTCTCTACCCCGTGACGCCCGTGGGAAGGTAAGTGGAGGCAAAAGCCGCTAAATCCTGAAATCTCCTCTCATACTCCAGACTGATCAAATCTCCCCCGCTCAATTCCAAAAACTCCTGTTCTTTCTCCTCTCTTATGCTCCCAAGAATAGTACCTCTCCTCAAACTCTTCACGAAAATCCCTCCATCTCAATACCTCCCCTGATCTCCTTTCTCTAATGGTCTCCCACCAAGAGTGGGCACTTTCAACCAATAGCTGAGTCACACAATCCACCCGTAGCTCCTCTGGCACCTGCATCTGATTTATAACTCTTTCCACTTTCCTCAGCCAATGCCCAGCAACCTCAGCATCCTCTTCGCCCCGGGAGTCATACAACCCATCTCTCTCATACCCTTCACCCATTGCACTATGGTGACTATTCCCCCGATTTAGGAGTCGTATTGGAGGCCCCCGCTACCATTCCCACTGCTACGGCTCTCGCTATATGTTCTATAAAAGCGGATCCGAAAATAGGTTTGATTCACACTCGGTGCCACCGGTGGAGGTATATTATCTCCCCCGGCTTGCTCGATCCCTCGGCATGGATACATCTGCTCGACGAAACGATGAATCATCTTGAAGTCTCACCGACTCGCCTTCTCCCGAGTACACCGATGCTGCGTATATGAGAGGAGGTGTCTACCAAGGATCCCATTCGGATCACTTTCATTACGAATACTCTGGCCACTTCCCCGAACTGGGGATGGATCAGTCCTGGCTCCTTGCCTTGTTCTCACCATCATGAAACACATTCCAAAACCATATAATCATTCCTATCCCCTGAATAGCAACCCGAGCTCACGATACCAAAATGTAACATCCCCCATTTCCGGGATAAAACAACAATCTCATGTCAACAATTTTTTTTTTATATAACATATTCATGGTCTTCGTATTAACATCTACCGGAATTTCGACGGAGTCCTCCCTATCACAGGAAGGTCCCAAGTTACCGACATGTAACCTGTTTACACTTCTAACAGCTCGCATCTCATAACTTAATTCCCGACCCAATCATCCTGGATTTCAATTCCATAATTATACTCACACCTATCAACCATAATATTTATGATATGCATTATATAACAAAAATATCATTATGGATGGATAATTTAAATAAATATAAATACATAGACATGAAATATGGTTATATGAACTACAAGGTTAAATTCATCCAATCAAGTTTAAACATTTATTATACAAATTAAGTTATACAAACATTTTCATGTTTACAAAATACAAGGGCATACTCCCTAGAACCTAGATTTCAAGAAGGGAACATAAGCTAAGATCTACTCCTCTTGTGCATGCGATGATCCTGAAACAAAATACATATTATTGCAAGGTGAATATCACAATAAATAAAACAATATGAATATCTAATAATTTCAATAGGGTAACATGCATTCATATTTCATTTACTTCTCCCCTTCTAGTTTTTTTTTATATTAAAATCTCTTCCTTATTCAAACTATTAATAACCTGTTCCTCTCGCCACTATCAACCTTTATTCGTGATTACTTTTGCTTATCACATTACCGATACCAATTTCTTGGTATCGTCATCACCACCCCATGGAGTCGATATAAGGCGATCCTTTTACTGGGATCCTAACATACACTAAATGTATGCTGGCCAATACATGGTGATCCCCTTGCCGGGATCCTAACATACACTGAATGTATGTTAGCCAATACGTGGAGATCCCCCACCGGGATCCTAACATACACTAAATGTATGCTAGTCCATTCATGACGATCCTACAACTGGGATCCTAACATACACTAAATGTATGCTAGCCAATACGGGTGATCCCCTTTTACCCCGGATCCTAACATACACTTAATATATGCTAGACAATACATGGTGATCCCCTTACGGATCCTAACATACACTCAATGTATGCTAGTTTATGCCTCAAATCACACTTCTCATATTTCCTTTGTTAGTGATAATTTCATCACTTGGCAATTCACATAACAACTTTTCACCTTGAATACAATACATTCAGTAATTCACATTTCACATCAAAAATATATTAAATCATGGAATTTAACTAGAAAGCATAGGTGTGAATCACCTACCTGCAATTGAAGCTCTACTCGTGCTCTCCTGTTGCTTTGTTGCACCACGTCTGTGGTCCCTCCTGCAAATCACGGGTTTATCTAATAAATTTTCCTCACTCAAGGATATGTTTTATAATAACCATATCAACAACCAATAAGTCTTTCTTTCGATCATTTCTTAGTACTTTATGTTTTTCTCATTTCACTCATTATTACTTGTCGTTCTTTGTCCAATCCTAGTTATCATTCCTTTCTTTATATTTGGAC